>OZ022530.1:6705042-8083976 GCA_963989415.1 Cerceris ruficornis | reverse complement strand
CGACGGATAGGGGCATCCCTCTCCCTCACGTATTTTCGACTTTCACGCGCTATTGGCAAGAGAGATCCGAACATTCCTTTTATCCTCATGTGGACGACGAAAGGAGTGTTTTATTTCGGTTGTCATTCGTCGATCTCAGGTTTCCAGGACCGACATGGCGGGGATAGGCGGTGCGAGAGCAATCTCCCCTTCCGTCCCAAGTGCCTTGTTTCTGGTCCCTCACTGTAGCTGTTCAGCTAAATGGATAAACTAACAGCAATAAGGCAAGTATTGCCTAAACGATGCACTAAACTCACGAAACTAATATAATAAATATAATCCAACGTTACAGTAACAGAAATACACAGTAACAATAAGTCAATGACCAATGGCATCTTGCACGATCATGAGTGCATTAACCAACGATTTTCCACGGAAGTTGCAGTTAAAATCAGCCTCGTAGCAGGCCTAGAATGTCAGTTCCACCTTTTTGCCATGGACGTGTCTGCGTGTAACAAGCCGTGCCTGCCTCGATGTCCGTTTGAACGTTTACATGACACGAAACGTAGGGATTACAAATGGAACCGACCGAGTTAGAGAGAGAAAGAGAAAAGAAGAAAAGGAGAGGAGCTATTCCTGGTGAGCACGAATCCTCGAAAGCTCCCTAAAATACTACATCAGGTGCAGGGAGTAATAATTGAATGCTCAGCGCGTTTTATCGTGTATTACAACTCGCATCGCGCCACAACTTTCCAGGGAACCTCCCCATGGGCGGCGGTATTCACCCGAGTGCCGGGCTCGTGTTTTTAATGGACCAATTCCATTAAATTTTTCCCCGATACTATCCTTCCACGGTGGAACCCGATAAAATCTCCATTAACACTTTTCAGTGTTACAGCGGGTACGTCCATTGAAAGGTTTCAATTTTCCACGAAGTCGCTGCGAGAGCAAATGTCTCATCTAACGAAGGACAATGGAGTTCGTGTTACAACGACAATTCCAATGTGAATGTTACGCGATATGTTCGAGCATGATATCTTTTGGATTATTCCGTTCAATTTTCACAAATCGATGGAAATTATGAAGTGGTAATGATTTGGATTATTGAGAAATAGTGAGACATATCGTAGCGCTCGTTTTGAAAAATTGGCTCCACGTGAAGACTGTAGTTCAATGTTAACCATACGGAACGAAAATTTTTAATTTTTTTTTTTATTATTAACTGAAGACTGTTTTATCCGAAGTTTCGAATATTAAATTGATAATCTCCTGCATATCTTTCCGAAATATGTTATCGCTATTTTATAACCAGTCGAATGACCGAACCCGGAAAGAATCGATACACGTAAAGTGCCGGTACGATTAGTGTTAAACGAATGTAAAAAAGTAGAATGTGCTCTATTAGGCGAGAAGAAAATTTTGTGAAAATGTTTCCTTGATTATTTTACAGTTCTTCAACTGACTTTGCTAGTGACTGAAAAAGAGTATTGAAGTGAACTGAAAGTGGATTGAAACTGCTTCAACCGTCACTGTCATTTTACCTTAGACCTGCAATTTTAGCTGATAATTTAGGAAAAATTTACCAAAGGGTCTTCTAAAGTCGGGCCAATTGATTGCGAGTCCCCACTCCTAATACCACAATCTCCAAATTGCTATGGTCATTTTGCCTAGGACTTACTGTTTTAGGTGGATACCAATGATATATTAAATGATAATTTGGCAAAAATTTACCAAAAGGGTTTTTGAAGTCAGGCCCATTGATTGCGAGTCCAAATTCTAACAGCATAGTCCCCAAATAGATATGGTCATTTTGCCTAGGACCTACTGTTTTAGCTGGATACCGATGACATGTTAAACGATAATTTGGCAAAAATTTGCAAAAGGGGCTTCTGAAGTCGGGCCCATTGATTGCGAGTCCCAAGTTCTAACACCATAGTCCTCAAATAGCTATGGTCATTTTGCCTACGACCTACTGTTTTAACTGGATACCGATGACATTAAACGACAATTTGGCAAAAATATGCCAAAGGGGCTTCTGAAGTCTGGCCTATTGATTGCGAGTCCCAACTGCTAACGCTATAGTCCCCAGATTGTTATTGCCATTTTGCCTAGGGCCTACTTTTTCAGCTGGATACTAATGATATATTAAACGATAATTTGGCAAAAATTTGCCAAAGGGGCTTCTGAAGTTGGGCCTATTGATTGAGAGTCCCAACTGCTAACACTATAGTCCCCAGATTGTTATCGTCATTTTGCCTAGGGCCTACTTTTTCAGCTGGATACTAATGATATATTAAACAACAATTTGGCAAAAATTTGCCAAAGGGGCTTCTGAAATGGGGCCCACTGATTGTGACTCCAAGCCATTAACTCCTAACCCACCATAGGCCCCTTAGCTCCTACAGTAATTCCGCCTAGAGCCTACCCTTAATCAAGATTTTACCACTTTAAAAACTAATTTTTAAAAAATCTCAGATGTAACACAGATCTAAACCCGTGGCCTCTGCGTGCTACAATTCTTTAACTCTATATCCACCATAGTCGCGACGAATTCATTCCACTGTATGTACATGGCGGCTACGTGTGCCCCATGGTAGGGGACCAGCCTTCATTCGCCATTAAAAGAACCTACTGTACGTGATGTTACCGGCGCGCCGCAGACGATGTAAGATGGATGACGTGACATGGTACAGTGGGTATATATAATCCTAGGGGCTCGTGAAGTTTGGATGCGGCTGCCAGGCGAGCGTAAATAGAATGCGATATTTTGCAGCATGAAACAATAACGAGCCGCCGCAATGTGTGCACCGTTGTTCCGTGATATCGCGTCTGGCTGGCAGACACCATCCCCTATTCTGTTCGTCCTACGCTCGCCTCTTTCTCGTCTCTCTTTTTCCCCCTTTTTTTCCCTTCGCCGTGGCTCTTTGCGTTTCACCTACGTGCCAGGGAAAATCACGAAAATTCACGAGCATGATTTGCATCTCCCAGGCTCTTCTTTCTTTTGCAGGGCGTCGCTCGATATCTCGCGGACAATGAGAAATTTGAATCGGAGTGGCAGTCCCTCTTCCATTCGGTGTTTTAGTGGGATATTTTTAATTTCTTTCACCGTGATACATGATCTTTGGGAATATTTGCAAATTTGTATTGTTATATTTAACATTGGAACTGCCGGCTGTTAATTTAGGATAATCGAAAATATCGAATAAATACCTTAGACGAAATGAAACGAAGGAGGGACAACCTTGATCAATTTAATCGCGTGCAGTCTGCAAGATGGACGTAGGAAACTTAAAAAGAAAGGCTGAAGAAATTTCATGAATAATTATGACGAATTCAGAACAAGTCGTTTTTACCACCTTGATAGATTTAATGTTAAATATTTAATATTGTATCCACATTTTAGGTGGTTAAAAAATTGGAATTCGAATAATTTCATATTGGGTACATTGTGGATAATTAATTCAATTCATTTAAAAATGTTAAATAAATATCTTAGAAGAAATAAAATGAAGCAAGGTAGAAAACTTGATCAATTTAACACTAAACGTACCGGCATTTTACATATACCTATTCTTACCGTAAGGGGACATTCCACCCCTTATGAAATAAACGTTGATTTTTAGAAAGAAATTCTTAATTTATTGCAGGAAATAATTCGCAACGTAACTTCTGACTTCTAATAAAATAATCAAACATATACTTTTATTTTTATGAGTAAAACAATTAATTAAATACAGTTTTTACACATGACCGGCTTCTCTTTCATACATTTTCCGCGGACAAATTTTATTCAAATTATGCAAGTTTTTTTTTGTTTTGCTCATCTTTAGGTATAGAGTATGCCCCGCCTGAATTCGCTTCGCTTATGTTTCGAATTCTTTCCAATAACTGTCTCATTGACCGTGCGGACATATTCAGGGCTACAGCAAAACACAGGGCCAATGTACCGAATATAACGAGAACTATTCACTCCTTGTCGTACTTGACTTTTTGTAGACTCTGATCTTTACTCACTGACTCTCAATATAGGACTGCATTTCTATTGGGTTGGCAAGAAAGTAATTTCGGTTTTGTAATATGAAATGAAACTCAACTTTTTTTTTAACAAAGAATGAACTTTAATATACATTTTCCATTCTGTTCGATCGCCTTTTGCCATCTTTTAGACCAATTTATGATTCCGCTCTCATAGAAATTTTGGTCTTTATCAGCAAAAAACTGAACCAGATGCGATTCTAGGCTAAACATTTGAATTAATCGTTTGGTTCTTCGAAAGCAGCTCGAAGTACACAACACCTTTGTAATCCGACCAAACTGATAGAATAACTTATTTTTGATACAATTCAGCTTTCATGTGGTTTGTATAAAAAAGTAATAACAAATTAACCCATTGACTGCCAATTACGAGATATCTCGTAGCTGCGCTATAAGTTTGAATTAATAAATTAACAATAATGGCCGCGTGTGTATAGAAATTTTGGAACAAAAATGTTCATCGTATCATTACAAATGTCCAGATTATATTTTTGATTAATGAAACCAATGTTCTAAAAACTTTCTGTCATCTTCTCAAATTTTAACAAGCAAAGGTAATATTTGCTTAGTTTTCCTGGCAGTGAATGGGTTAAAATATGTCGAAAATGTTCGTTTTTGCACTCCACATTAAAATTCACGCTAAACTAACAATTGCAAACAAAATGAAGCACAATTTGTTTCTAAATCCTGCCAAAAGAGACAACTTTCAATTTTCGTTTAGCTATAGAGAACTCATTGGCGGGTGTGTAGCCTGCGAATCTCCAAAAAGAATCCGTTCCGTTTATGCGTTACGTTTTACGGACGCGATCGTGTCGTTGAAATGCTCACGCCGAAACCAAACACACGTATCGCATTCAGATGAATGAAACTATAACTTGAGAAGTGTATCTGATTGTGAGTCCAGAACCAAGGTTTCATTTGAAGAACTGCAGAAAAATGCGTTTTCATAAGGGGTGAAATGATCCCTCGCCATACGTAAGGTATGCAAAGAATTTTTCTCGGTGAAAAATAAGCTAAGAGAAAAATGGAAAGCTAGAAATTAAATAATCAGATTATATAAGAATTTACGGAAAGTCAGATGAGCGGAAGAAGTAACAATGAATGTGTAGGACCGAGCGAACTCAGGCCTTGAGCCTACATTGTATGTACAGAAACCTGACACGCCAATATATACTTGCCGCTACGCAGCTTGGTGATGCCGCGACGCAGTTCGTTTAGCGACGAACGGCAGTCTAAACTGTATCGCGCTTCGGAACAGATGTATATTTTCTGTGCCGCAATTTAATCCTTATATAAAAATAATAGTGAAACCAAACTGTTTTATTTAAATAAACATAACCCCCACATTGGTGACCCCGAGGTGATCACAGTCGTGAGTAATTAAATTTCTTTAATATGGCAAATCGCGAAAGTCAAGAGGCAGTTCCGGCAAGGCAAATTCCACCGGAAATCAACCGCATCGCAGTGCGAATACAACCTTTTTGGCCTGACGACCCGGAGATGTGGTTTGCACAAGTAGAGAGCCAATTCAACGCAGCAGGCATTACCACAGATGAGACAAAATTTAGCTACATAGTGGGAAATATGGAATCGAGATATGCGAAAGAGGTCCGGGATATAATCACTGACCCCCCTCTTGATAATAAATATGTAAGGCTTAAGACAGAACTTATACGTCGCTTAAGTGCATCCCAAGAGCAGAAGACGCGTCGTTTACTCGAGCGGGAAGACATAGGCGATCGGAAACCATCGCAATTTCTCCGTCATCTGCGCTCTCTCGCCGGTTCCGTAGTGCCGGACGAGCTACTACGGTCCTTATGGATGAGCCGACTGCCAGCACACATACAAGCCATTTTAGCAACCCAGCCGAAAACAGACTTGAATACGATTGCAGAACTAGCCGACGCCATCGCCGAGACTGACACACGATCTCGTCCAATGGAATCGTATGCTGTATCTGACCGTCTCGAAACGATGATCCAACAATTGACGACCAGTATGGCAGCCATGGCATCGAGTATTACAACGATGACATCAAATCTGCGACAAGAAATTGCAGCCGTCGCCGAATCAAATACTCGATATGCCCGACGCAGCCGTTCACCTTCTAGAGGTCGACAGCGTTTTAGAAGCAGAAGTCGAGGTGCGAATCGTAATGGCATGTGCTGGTACCATTCCGAATTCGGCTCCAACGCCCACAAATGTTGTCCTCCTTGTAATTACGATTCGGGAAACTCTTAAGACCGTCAGTGAACAATGCGGCATTGGATGACGGTTCAACGAATTGCCGCCTCTTTATAACGGATCGAGTGACAAAGAAGGAGTATTTGATAGATACTGGTTCGGATTTATGCGTGTACCCCAAAAATTTTGTACGAAACCGGCAACCGAAGTCGACGTACCAGATGTACGCAGCGAACGGCTCAATCATTGCAACATACGGTTTAATTACCTTATCACTCGATCTTGGTTTGCGGCGCGATTTTGTGTGGAAATTTGTCGTGGCAGACGTTGATAAACCTATTGTTGGCGCAGATTTTCTTGGACGTTACGGCCTGCTAGTGGACATTAAAAACAGACGATTAATTGATAATACTACAGCGTTACAAACAGTTGGTCGTATAGTGCGCGGAACACTCGGTTCAGTTAAAACAGTACGTGATGAATCAAGATATCACCGGTTGTTATCCGAATTTCCTGATATCACGCGGCCATCGAGTGCGCGTAACGAGGCTAAACACGATGTCAAACATTACATCAGAACTACACCAGGACCTCCACCATATTGCAAGCCGCGTAGATTAGCTCCAGATAGACTGAAAGCGGCCAAAGAGGAATTCAAATTCCTCATGAAGGAGGGGATTGTACGGCCGTCAGAAAGCTCATGGTCATCAGCACTGCATATGGTACCGAAGAAGACAGATGGATTACGCCCCTGCGGTGATTACCGTTTTCTTAACGCAAGGACTATTCCCGACCGTTACCCCCTCCCCCACATAGAGGACTTTGCGCATTCATTAAGCGGTAAGCACATCTTTTCGACGATAGACTTAGTTCGGGCCTATCATCAGATTCCGGTCGCAAATGAAGACATTCATAAAACCGCGATTACGACACCGTTTGGCCTGTTTGAGTATACGGTAATGCCCTTTGGATTACGAAACGCAGCCCAGACGTTCCAGCGTTTTATGGACAACGTATTCCGAAATTTAGATTTTTGTTTTGTGTATTTAGACGATATACTCGTTGCGTCCGAAAATGAAGAACAACATTATAATCATTTAAAAGAATTATTCTCACAACTCAATAGATATGGCATTGTTGTAAACGCATCAAAATGTACGTTCGGAGTTCGGGAGGTAAAATTTTTAGGGTATATCGTCGATGAAAAAGGTATTAAACCCGCACTGGAAAAGGTAAAAGCAATCACAGACTTTCCTAGACCACATACCGTTAGACAGCTGCGAAGATTCTTAGGCATGATAAATTTTTACCGTCGCTTTATACCTAAGGCAGCTGTCTTACAGCAACCTTTAAACGACTTGTTAAAAGCAAAACCAAAAAGCAATAGTATTATAGTTTGGACTACTTCAACAAATGAAGCATTTGATAATATGAAAAATAGTTTGGCCAACGCGACAATACTTATCCACCCGGTCGTCGGAGCACCCTTATCTGTTACTGTTGATGCATCCGATGTGGCGATAGGCGCGAGTTTACAGCAATACGTCAACAATACGTGGCAACCGCTGGCATTTTTTACAAAGGCATTATCACCAACGCAACGTAGATATAGTGCATACGATAGAGAGTTATACGCAGCTTATACGTCAGTCAAAAGATTTCGTTTTATGGTCGAAGGAAAATCATTTACAATCTTTACAGACCACAAACCACTCATTTTCGCTTTTAGACAAAAACAAGATAAATGCTCCCCTCGGCAATTCAGATATTTAGATTATATCGCGCAATTTACCACAAGTATTAAACACATATCCGGGAAAGACAATGTAGTGGCGGACGCCCTCTCGAGAGTCGAAGAAATTTCAACCGGGTTCGATTACCACAGCCTAGCAAGATCGCAAGTAGCAGACGACGAAATTAAAGAAATATTAAAAATTGGGGGAACATTGAAATTACAGCAAATTTATTTTCCGCCAGCGGCAACAAGTCTGTACTGCGATGTTTCGAACGGTACAGTTCGACCGTTTATTACGAAAAATTTCCGTCGCACAATTTTCGAATTGATACATGGGTTAGCGCATCCCGGAGTTAGAGCAACGCGTAAGTTAATAACACAGCGTTTTGTATGGCCGAGCATTAACAAAGATGTAAACAACTGGGCACGTAACTGTATACCGTGCCAGCGGTCTAAGACAACGCGCCACGTGTCAGCGCCACTCGGGACGTTTCAAAATCCAGACGCCAGATTTCAGCACATACACATAGATTTGGTCGGTCCCTTGCCATTATGCGATGGATATAAGTACTGTCTGACCTGTATAGACAGATTCACACGATGGCCCGAAGCTATACCGATAGAAACCATTACTGCGGAAGCAGTCGCGCGAGCTCTTTTCGCACAGTGGATATCGCGTTTTGGAGTGCCCGCGAGAATTACCACAGATCAAGGTCGTCAATTTGAGTCCTGTTTGTTTCAAGAACTAACACGTTTAACAGGCACGACTCATTTGCGTACTACTGCCTTTCACCCCGCAGCCAACGGGCTTGTGGAAAGATTCCATCGACAATTGAAAGCCGCTATTAAGTGCCATCAAAATGAAAGATGGGCGGAGACATTACCTGCTGTTTTACTTGGCATTCGAACGGTTTATAAGGAAGATATAAAAGCGACACCGGCAGAATTAGTTTACGGGTCAAATCTTAGATTACCGGGCGAATTTTTCATCAACCATAATAGTAACGATACTTCCGATTTTATCATACAACTACGTAAGATATTTCGAGCATTAAAACCAGTTTCAGCTTCGCGACACGGTACAAAATCAACTTTCATTTTTCCGGAACTAAAAACGACATCTCATGTATTCATACGCAATGACACTGTGCGAAAACCACTGCAACAACCTTATGATGGGCCGTTTGAGGTACGCGAGCGTAATGATAAGACATTTACTGTAAGAATTAATGATAAGGACAAGAAAATTTCTATCGATCGCCTTAAACCGGCACATTTGTTAACGAGCGACGAAGAAATACTTACTAATCCTAACGGTAGCATAGTGAAGCAATCTGTTCAGTGCGGAAAGAATAGTGAGAGTGAAGTGCCTCTAGCCGCAAGACAACCAATTAAAACCCGGTTTGGCAGAATTGTAAAATTCGCGGAACGTTATCAAGCTAAGAAATAGACTAAGCATAAGTAATTTTGTCATAATTAGGAATAAGCATTCTACGAATATTGTTATCTAATATAATTTTTTTTTATGTAGTTATAAGTTTTGTTTTCCATTTATCGTTTATACTGGCAAGGGGGTGCTGTAGGACCGAGCGAACTCAGGCCTTGAGCCTACATTGTATGTACAGAAACCTGACACGCCAATATATACTTGCCGCTACGCAGCTTGGTGATGCCGCGACGCAGTTCGTTTAGCGACGAACGGCAGTCTAAACTGTATCGCGCTTCGGAACAGATGTATATTTTCTGTGCCGCAATTTAATCCTTATATAAAAATAATAGTGAAACCAAACTGTTTTATTTAAATAAACATAACCCCCACAAATGTACGATTTTAACACTAAAACTACCGGCGTTAAATCTGTTATATTTAAATATATTAAATAAGTACTTTGGAAAAAGGGGAATTCAGAGGTGGAAAAGATAATCGATTCGGTAATTTATGGTTTATAAGATGGACGTAGAATATCTATTCTATAACTCGACTATAATCTTAGAGAATTTTTGGAAAAAATTGTGTACCAGTCATTTTGACTGGTTTGGTAGTTCTAGTGTTAAAGTAAATTTTGAAAGGGGTCATTTGACCCGGCTTGGTACGTTTAGTGTTAATACCTTGCCGTTTGCAATATTTTATAAATTGTAATATTTCCGAATTTTCTAAAACGTTCAATATTTAAATACTGGCATTTAAAGGGTAAATCCCTGCTGACTGTAGATGTATTTCCGTCTTTAAGCTTTCTGCTTTGTAAAGATGTGACTTTAATAGAAAAAGTTTCACTTTTGTGAAAACTCTGAAACTAACGAAATACCGGTGGCGTTCAAAGTGTTAAAATAAATTGTATCTTGAAGTATTCCGACTTTCAGACCTAAGTATTATTTCCTATAATCAACATAATCACAGGAGACTAAATATCCAACGGTAGAAGTTACTGTCGAATTAATTTCACTCAGGTAACAACAAATTTGAAAAATCCCTTATACTTTAAAGTAAATCGCTACTCGAAAATAGGTTGTGAGAAATACTTTTGATGGCGTAAATCGACTTGTCAATAACGCCGGTCACCGATGACCCCCATGGCGTTCAACGTGTTAAAAAATAGCAAAAGTACTCTTCCAACAGAACGACAAGATGGGAAAAGATAGAAAAGGACAAACGTGCAGAGGAAAAAAAACAGCGAAGGACGATCTTGGCAAATCGGGAAAATAGCATCGCGAAGGAATCGTAAAAATACAAAAGTTCCGGCGTAGAATGCCGGCTATTTATAAAGCGGAAGTGGCGCGGGCAATTTGAAAACAGGAGGAAAGTGTAGCCGGGAAAAGTTTTGAGAAGTTTCCGCGAGCCGGTCAGGATTCACGTCATAATTCAGAATGTGGATATTCCTACGGCTACGCCTGCGAGGTTATATTTTCCACGGGCATTAAAACCGGGATAAATTTCACGTCGATGTTGAAGTTCGACGAAGGACCAAGTCGTCGCGCGAGAAGCAAGAGATCTCATCGATTTCGGGGGCGGAATTTGATGTCTGCGAAAATGGGGAAGAATTGAATTACGGAGGAACTACTGCATTATTAATTAACTAAACACTTGGTATATTTGATGAAATAGATCTGTTGAAGATCCAGGCCGTTTTTTATTGATTTAATTACGGAAAAAAGTTGGAATATGACAGAAGGCCTCGATTATACTGAACTTCCTTGTATTTAATTAATGAATTATGTTGTGTATGTTAATTAGTGTGAAGTGTTTCAATTTTACGTCCAAGTCGTAACAAGAACTCGAAGAATTATAACTATTTATTTGCAAACTGGGATCAATTAGGAATCATTGTTAAAATTATCAGGGAAGATATTAATTAAAAGTATCCTGCTGGATGAATATCCTAAGTGGACGAAAGGTTACGAAGGTCATGCAATTTCTGTTTCGGGCGCCGAATATTATGAAATATAAATAAATACGTATTGTTACGCGTTCCAGCTTTATTTCTAACGTTCTGATCTTTATTTCTCATTATGAATGAATTAACTCTATTTAGAAAAATATCTAACGTTTGTTTGGAGCTCAGGATTTACCAAACATCCGCATCCGAGGACGTCAGACCGTAGAATCTGTCCTCATATTTATGACAATTAACATGCCTCGTAATTTAGTAACATCAACCCCTTGCCTTACAATAACGTGTGACACTCGTGATGGTCAAATGAAATAGGAAACTTTCAAGTTTTCCAAAAGCTACTAAATTGAAAATATCCATCAGTCATGAGACGATCAAATAATTTCTAAAATATTAATATTGTATACAATTTATACGATTGTATAAATTGTATATCAGAAATCAGAGAGAAATCTTGATTTTAGGAATTAATTTTAATTTATTGCTCACGCAATCAAAATAGAACCCGTAAGGGGTTAATTCTATTAGGTGCTTTATGTACAGCAATATTTACAACGTGTATAAACAAATGAAAGATTAAGGGCATTGGATCAGTTGTAAGAAGTTAGTTGTAAGTTTAGACGCTATTTGTGTTCTGTTGCTGCTGCATTACCGTAGTTTCGTAGTCGTAATTATAAATTTCTTTGCATAAAATTGTTTTGTCAATATATTTATTTAAACTGTTGAAAGAAAAAAAGAAAACTACAACTTTAAGTATTCGTCCAAGAAAGAACGGAAAGTTTTCCGAAAGTTATATTATTTCTACATTAAGTTTGATTAAATTCGAAAAAACGGGAAAAATTAAATGAATATTACTGCAGACGTGAAAAATCGCAAATGCGAGAGGAATATAAAATTGTGTGAATTGCCAAGTTAGGATCACAAATCCGCGGTAAACTTTTGCCAAAAGATGAACACTCGAGGGCATGGACTTAACAGGAGCAGACAGAAATCATCCCTTCACGTTTCAATTTATCTTTCTTATTCAAAATTACCCAATACTGGATTAAGCCGCCGGAATCCTCGACTTCGCGTATTTATTTTCAAGACTGATTGATAAAATTAAATACCCCGCCTTGATCTCATCCGGTTTCTTCTTCAAATTTCCCCAATTCTCCGGAAATAAACGAGCAGATTTCCCAATCGCCTTGAATTTCAAACTTTTCTCAATCGTCTCTAAGATTCTTCAGAACTCCTAATTAACATTATTTGTAATTCATATAAAATTATCAACTGTGTGCAGCAAGTCGAAGCGAACTATTAATTACCATAATTTCAATAACACAACGATTTTCCCGATCTTCTTTCAATTTTTTAAACATTGACAAACAACTGAAAAATTTCGCTTAGAAACTTAATTACTTCCTGGAGTATCAATAACACTGCGGTAAAAAGTTCGATACATTTTCTCAAACCAAAGTCAAACAATTAGAAAACAATGAAAAATCAAAGTCAAACAATTGCATATATTTCTCTTTAACTAACATCGCGACATTTCAGCACAAAAGGTCAATAACGTTCCTAATTAATAGCACTAAAAATTTATTAAAAACGTAGAATTCCTCTTCCGTCAACAGCAAACATCAAATTTCTCGTTGCGCCTGGTAAAAAAAAAAAGTCATCGCGCGCCCCGGGAAACCGACAGCGACATAACTCGAAATTAAATGTAAATAATTAACATTCATACAGAGGGCAAACGGTAAACAGGGTGGCATTTGATCAAAAAGTCGTTCCTCCTATTTTCCGTGTGCGCTTTCAGGTACCTCGTGCTATACGTCTCCGCGAGAAATACGACGAGAAGCCGCTGGCTGCCATCGTTTGCTCATGTTAACGAGACCCTTAATTATGTTTACAATCTACGGAGAATAAACTGTTCGTTATTAATGGAGGTTAAACGGAGGCTAACGGCGGCCGCCGCCGTGTCGCAGGTTACGACACACTCGCATAATATTTGCACACCGAACAACCGACAAAGTCGACCGTTGCAATTTTCATAGGAGGCCTTATGATTAATATTTATTTTGAACTTGTTCGGTGAGGTTTGGATGACTATGAAATGAACAGAGAGGACCAAATGTTCAGGGCACGCTCTTCGAATCGATTGATACTTCATTGAATAATTTAAGTTTTTCTTTATCGAGCCTAGGACCATCCTTGGCTATGTTTGGCTTTAGACTGCCTGCCATGTTCAGCTCACACAAAAAAAGGGAACGAACGTAGCAGGCGACAGTTGCGGGAATTCGCTTATCGGAACGTCCCGAAGCCGTCAAAACATTGCGGTCATAACATAACCTTTCACCTTTCTCTCGGTTTGTATTCCTCTTTTGCTGATGTGACGAAATGAGGAAAGTTTCTGCGGAGGTTTCGGGGGTTTCTTTGGGTGGAATGTCAATTTTGGGGTGTTTCAACTTCCGTTGATGAAAGTGCAATATGTGGTGGAGAATTAATAGTGGACGTATGTGGCATTTAATTAATTTTGTATAATGAATGGAGAAATGTTTGATTTGTGAATTTTATTTTGTAAGAACGCGATATGAGGTACGAATTTATAATTATAATATTTTTCTTTTGCCGATGTGACGAAATGAGGAAAGTTTCTGCGGAGGTTTCGGGGGTTCCTTTGGGTAGAATGTCGATTTTAAGGTGTTTCAACTTCCGTTGATGAAAGTGCAATAATATGTGGTGGAGAATTAATAGAGGACGTATGTGGCATTTGATTAATTTTGTATGATCAATGGAGAAATGTATGATTTGTGAATTTTATTTTGTAAGGAGACACTATGAGGTGCGAATTTATAATTATAATATTTTTAATTACAGTCGATTTGAATTGTGTCGATTTTGGGGTGTTTCAACTTCCGTTGATGAAAGTGCAATATGTGGTGGAGAATTAATAGTGGACGTATGTGGCATTTAATTAATTTTGTATGATGAACGGAGAAATGTATGATTTGTGAATTTTATTTTATAAGGACGCAATATGAGGTACGAATTTATAATTATAATATTTTTCTTTTGCCGATGTGACGAAATGAGGAAAGTTTCTGCGGAGGTTTCGGGGGTTCGTTTGGGTGGAATGTCGATTTTGGGGTGTTTCAACTTCCGTTGATGAAAGTGCAATAATATGTGGTGGAGAATAAATAGAGGACGTATGTGGCATTTGATTAATTTTGTATGAAGAATGGAGAATTGTATGATTTGTGGATTTTATTTTGTAAGGGGACAATATGAGGTATGAATTTATAATTATAATATTTTTCATTACAGTCGATTTGAATTGTGTCGATTTTGGGGAGTTTCAAACCGTGTTGATGAAAGTGTAATAATATGTTGAGGGGATTTAATGATGGACGTGTGTGGCATTTTAGTAAGGTTTATTTTTATTAATTTTGTGTGGGGAATGACGAACTGCGTGATTTGTATTTTTTTTATTTATGGATGCAATAGGAGATAAGATTTATAGGAAATTATAATTATTTAAGCCATTTACTACGGTTGAACATAGAGTCATTTATAAATGATTTTTCCACGCGTCGCGACGCATCGTGGTGTATTCTTTTTATTGAAATAATTTGTGATAATTTAACTGATTCCGAGTAGTCTTGATTCATTTTGATTCATTTTGTTCGAAGAATGGTGATTTTCATGATTTGTGCATTTTTATGTATGGTTAAAATTCGTGGTAAGAATTATAGTGAATTCGAATTGTTTAAAATATTCCACTATGGTTCACCACCGAGCCATTTATAAAATGGTTCTTCTAGGATGCAGTTGTCTTCTTTTTATTGAAATAATGATCGATTATTTAATTGATGTGAAGTAATTGCTCGAAGATTTGTAATTTTAACGAATTCTGTATTATTTATGTTTGTGAACAACCTGTGGTAAGAATTATGGTAAATTAGAATTATTAAAAACATTGTACTAACGGTAGCCATACTGTTATTTATCAAAAGATTTTTCCAGGCATGGAGTTGAAGCAGAGGAATGACTTTCGTTTCAAATACTTTGTCAGCGAGATACCAAGACATTTTCAATAAATTATTCTGAAAATCTGAACCATTATTACGAATTTTGTCGATGGGATTTTTAGGCTTCACCAAAGGCAGAAACCTCAGCATGAATTTTAAAAAATAGGTATAAAGAAACCATAACATTCAACACTTTCTCCAACCATTACGTCAAATGACAAATCCACATAGAAATTTGATTTTTATCCCGTAAAATCCAAGCGGAAACTTCTTGAACCTCCATCAAATTTTTATTCAATCGCGATTAAACGTTAAAATTCCTTTCCCCTCGATAATCCAAGAAAATCCGCACTTTTTTCTATTATTCATAATGCCCCAATTCCTGTTTATTAATCTTCGCCCGACTATCGATAATCGACAGCATGAATTATTTAAAGGAATGGTGCATACCATAGAAAACCGGGGAAAACAGATAAATTCGATTCCGCTTAATCCCCATCCTGAGAATATCCGCGTAATTATGTACCGATTAAAACTGGCATTCAATTCATTCCAGCTGGTAGGAAATATCGCATACTGTTTAATTCAATCCCTCATATTCTCTTAATGGCGCCCGATCGCAATGAGGGGAGAATCGGACGATTAATATCCACTTTTCTTTCCATCTGCGGCGAGTTCGTTGGTTCGTGCTCTAATCTGCGAGCGATGCGCCGGAGTTAAGTTCCTTAAGTGGTCTCGATAGAATTACGAGACACACGAAAACTGCTTAATAGACAGTCAACGATCTCCTCCATCGTCGAGAAGAATCACTCAACCCTGGCTTCGAGTGGTTCGTTGATTTTAATTAGCATCCGGACTTGCTTCTGCTTTCATTTGTTTCCTTGCCGAAGGAATTCATTGTACGAGAAACGAATTGGTCATCGGGCGGAAGTGTAAAGTAGGAAGAATTATAAGATTGTTTCAAGGGATTTTAAATTGTTTTAATGGTTAAGTACATAATATTATTTTGATATTTTTTAATTCCGTGACCTTTGGCATCAACACGTTAAATGCAATCCGTATTTCGGTAGCTTCATCCTTTTTACTGACGGAAACTTTTTTGATAATTGAGAGATAATCATTTATTTGGCGATCAAAAAGCTCTTTTTCATCAGAAACTCAGAATGTCAATATACAGAAGTTATAAATTATTATCGTATTTGCAAAATCATATATCAACGGTTATATTTCAATTTTGCAATTCTTACAGTTTAGGCCTCAAAGGATTTTAAAAAAGGAAGGTGAACAAGATTATACTAAACATACCAGAAAAAAAGTATACACCAATGGAATAATAAAGATTGCATTCTATAGATGATACACAATATAATGAATTTATTTATCGTGCAAACAATCGATGAAACCGTACGAAAAGCTGTGATAAACGTGTCCCTTTTAAATGGACAAATTGCGGAAATTGTTAGAGCCGTTTTGTCGGCGCCGCGTATCGTTTCACTCGGGAATGACATTATCGTGTTTTGCCGACGGTAGTTATGAATTTTGCAGTGATTTCTCGTTCGGTAAAATAAAGCAAAGAAGAAGCGCTCACAGGGAAACTTCGGACTTGCTGCCTTTATGGCTTTGTTGCGGAAACGCGGCGGGCATTTGCAACTTTAGCTTCGCACAGTATACGTTGCCAAAAACGATCCTTTGACCGGCCGCACATGGAGCTCTTTGCACGTTAATGAGATTTTTCGTTCGCGCTTTCTTACACCTTTCCTGACCGTTATGCGTATGGCATTAACTTTATGAATAATTCAAATATCTACGGTTCTTGTCCTCCCGATAATTAGAAATAATGGAACAAAGACATAATTCGATAGAAGAAGAATTCCGACAATTACTATGCATCTTAGAAATTCTCAATTTCTTTTATTCGTTTTCCGATGCCCCAGTGACTCCAAAAAAAATTCTACGGTGGTCTAACTCACTAGTGGTGGACAGAGGTGGTGGCTTAGTTGAAGCGATTCGATTTTTGTTTAATTTAGATAAATATATTTAATTTAATAACTTTTGTTACAAATGTTGGAGCTTCTGCTCTCGAAAGTACTCTTAAGACGGCTCGCTCAAGCGGGACAAAACTATTTTTTGAAAGAAATTGCGGTTTTCATTAATTTTACTGACTTTTATACTAATACCAAACATAATATTATTCTTAGTGTTAATGACAATATATATTTTAATAATTATTTAACATTTATACGTAAAATAAGAAACTCTCAATTTAAATTTTTTGTTGTAATTTAACGGTAATAGTTACTTATATTTTTTCTGCTCAAAATGATTCTATAACCTAACGAAAATACAACGATGTATATTATTTTAATGTTATAAAGATTTAAAAATATTTAAACAATGTTCAAAGCGGAGCAGCGCCCAAAATGCCCTCATTTTTTATGAATATTTTCCCATTTACCCTAAAAAGTAAACGTCCAAGAAAACATTTAATGGCAGGAGGCGATAAGGCAGACGTTTTTCTTGGTAAAAGCATGAAACAATGTTGCAACAAAAATTTTGTTTTCGGCTGAGAAATTAAAATAGTTCCGCAAGACATTTAGTTTCGTCCGCTCACAAGACCCAAGACCCAAGACAATACTTTTTCCCTGCAGCTAGAAGAAGTCGCGTCCGTCCGTTAGGGACGGAACGAAAAAAAATAATAGATGTCGTCATTTGTCTGCAATGGCCCTCCGCATTTTCAATTGTTTATATCTTCAGCTTTGTACACACAAAATCGCAAAAGTGTAATAAACAGTACAATGTGTTAGAATTTAAATATCTTTCCCAAAACGGAACTGTAATGCCGAGCCGCGCAGAATAGAACAATAAAAAAAAGATAGATGTCGTCATTTGTCTGCAATGGCTCTCCGCATTTTCAATTGTTTATATCTTCAGCTTTGAACATACAAGATTGCAAAAGTGTAATAAATAGTAATATAAGTTAAAAGTCTACATACTTTCCGGAATAGAACTTAAATTACATGTTAATTGTTAGAGGGGATTAAAACGGTAATAAATGGTCGTTCGGAAAAATAAAAAATTATAAACATATCCCAAATAAGTGAAGATAACAATATATACAAACAAATACCATTCTCACCTACCGTTAAGTAACAATTGTCGAAAATGTCTGGGGCATGATACGAGCGGGTAAAAGCAATTTACGGAAAGTGCAACTTTGAGGGTTGTTAATTAATTATTGGAGATTATTTTTTGGAATAATTTTTAAATTTTCTGTTTATATGGATTTGAACTACTCAAATCTGCATTATTTTAATTACTGAATATTTGCAATTTTCCCTGTATTCAAAATAGAAGGAAATTCTTTTTGAATTCTAAAAGATTCAAAAAGTCGAGACAATCGATCTATGAACGACTGAAATCTGTATTATTATAATTACTGAATATTTGCAATTTTGCCCTGAATTAAAAAAAGAAGGGATTTTATTTACTCTTAATAAATTCAAAAAAAGTAGTTAATCGATTTGGCTTGTGAACAACTCAAATGTGTATTATCGTAATTACTAAATATTTGTATGTTTGCACCGAGTGAAAAATAAAAAATCGTACGTGCCATCGAATATAATCTGAATGTTTAATACCATATTCCTGCATCTCTAATTATTCACGTGCATCGGTGGATTCGGAAAAAATTTAAAGAGCCTTGCGACGAAGAATCACAGAGACCCCCACATTGCCCGTGCGGATTCAAATATTCTCAAAGGGTAAATCGCACAATTTCCGCTAAACTGCAAAACGGGAACTGAAAACCGTACGATTCGATCCGTTTCACGTGGCAGAAATGGGATATCTTTTCGGGTATTAATTTTCAAAAGCGCCTGCTTTCTCTTCGTCTCCGCAGACCCCTTGCGCGGATGCACTTCCGTTCTCCACCGCACCGTCCCTCGTTTTTTCCAACGATTTTTTGCAAGTCAAAACCGCGTCTAATTATTCACGGGCTCATGGAATCTCGGCTACTACTCTACATCGCGTTTGATGTGAAATAATATGCAGGCGGTAATGGAACCGGGATCCCGCGGACGAGAAAATCCGGAAATCGCGCGTTGTTCTTCTTCTTGGAAGCTTGTACGGGTGATGGGAATGTACGGAGGAGCTGTGGAGAATTTAACGAAGAAATGTGGAGAAGAAGACTAAGGAATTATTTATAGATATAGAAAAAGAGCCTTGTAGTAATTATAAAGTTCATAGAGAGAAAAATGTGAGGTACAGTATTTTTAACCCTTTGCGGAAGGAGACTTTTGAATGTCGGGAAGTAATCACACGTTTGGATGTGAGAAATGTATGTTGGAATGGGTTTAGAAGGAGACCATGTTTTAATAAACGAAATATTTATTTACGGAAAATACTAAAATTAATTAAGAAGAATCACGATTACATATACTGAACACGCTCACTGTTCACTGTTGACGAACGCTTACTTAAATCACTTTTCACTTTCACTTCAACAATTGGGGACTCGTCCGGGATAGAAGGAATACCCAGAATCGGAAAGTACGCAGTTTTATCTCGTTCATACTGCGACGCGATCGCGAACCTAAAGTGTTGAAGTGAAAGTGAAAAGTAATTTAAGTAAGCGTTCGTTAACAGTGAACAGTGAGTGTGTTCAGTATATGTAATCGTGATTCTTCTTAATTAATTTTAGTATTTTCCGTAAATAAATATTTCGTTTATTAAAACCTGGTCTCCTTCGAAACCCATTCCAACATGTATGCGAAGTTAGCCTTCTCGTTCTTTTCGTACTGCATGCTGATCCGCGATCGCATTTTGTTTTGGAACTCCGGGTGTGGCTCGAGAGCAGTTATACCTCGCAAAAATAGAGAAGTCCTCTGACCTTTGGTTTGTTCTGATTCGTCTGACGGATAGAGACATCCCTCGTTCTGACGTCATTTTTTATTCTAACGCGTGATTGGTCTAAAGAGCCGCGCATTCGTTGCGTCGTCATAGGAACGATGAAAGGAGTTCTGTTTTCGGTTGTCATTCGTCGATCTGAGGTTTCCAAGACGAGATGGTGGGGATAGGCAGTGCAAGCGACACTCTCTCCCTACCCCGTAAAGTGAGGGACCAGAAACAAGGCACTTGGGACGGAAATCTGCAGTTTTACTAATGTTATATAGTGGTATGAATGGATTTTCAGTTATGAATGTAGCGCATCAGTTGTTTGCCATGAATGTGTAGAACCATCGAGAAGCTTCCGGGAACAGGATCTTCATTTGTCCTTACAGGCCGATGACCCAGAAGCTATCGATCGGTAATCACTATGGCAAATAGCCGATGACAAGAGTGCAAGTGATATGCGAGTATGCCGTGTGAATGTTTTTAATATTAAGTGAGGGACCAGAAACAAGGTACATGTGACGGAAGGGGAGATTGCTCTCCGCCATGTCGGTCCTGGAAACCTGATATCGACGAATGACAACCGAAAATAAAACACTCCTTTCGTCGTTCACATGACGACGCAACGAATGCGCGGATCTCTCTTGCCAATAGCGTGTCAAAATCGAAAATGCGTGCGGGAGAGGGATATCCCTATCTGTCGGGCGAATCAGAGCAAATGGCCCCTCAAGTGCCTTGATTCTGATCCCTCAGTATACCTCATACCGCGAGACTTCTTTATTTTTGCGAGGTATAGTTGGCATCGTAACTTTATTGAAACTAAACACGTTATTTTTCTCGGTTTGTATACAATGCTTATCTGTATCTAATAAATTACATTTCCGTGTGGTTTATTATTTCCTCAACCCTGTCAATGGCGATTAAAAGCTGTTTTTTTATCGGAGAGCTGGAGGGTTGGGGTATGAAAATTTAAATTTCTACTTGCACGATCATAATTCAATACATCAACTCCAATTGCGTGTACAGTCTGTTTGAAAAGAGCGTGGACACGATATCTATGTGTGAATAATTTCTTTTTGCAAATAATTTTGTGTCAATCGATAGGAAATATAAAAATCTAATGCGCACTTACTGAGAAGTGCGTCCAATCTCTACCATTCACGATTATTGCTTTATATATTTTAGAAAGGATTAGAGATAGAGATAAGAGCCATAGGACAAAATTAAATGGTATTAACGCTGCCATTTTTTATCCATTTCGGTGCATCGGTGCAGTTGCAAAGTGCAATTACCCACGTTAGATAATGTAAAACTATAATTTTGAATGCATAAATCGACGCAGCTTTTCTCCTTAAGAAAACACGTTCATAATTTTTTGTCTGAAAATTGTTATTTTAGTTTTAGCTATGCTGAATTTATATATGCAATTTTTCTTCAGCTAAAGAAAATGAAGTTTGTGAAAGTGGACATGAAAATCGTAAGGGAGAGTTGACTCACTGATAACGCGATAATTAATGCAAAAATAGAGGTCGACGGTGGAGCAATCGCGAAGGCAGAAGAAAGAAGGGAAGTGGACAGCCGGAGACGGAAATCGAGAAATCTGCCCCATGCGAAATCCGGTGGTTTGCGCACAAATTGGATGTTATCCCTCGGCAGCTGAGGACAGATACATGCTACAACCCCCATGGACGTATGTTAAGGTGCGTGCACAACTGTACGCCGCGACTGTTTGCAATCCCATATGCAACATGAGAATGCTTCCTTGAATTTTGCATTATAATGTCCGTAAAACAGTCTATGAATTATCTACAATTATTTGTAGAATTTCCTTTAACCCTTCGAGCCTGAATAAGTTTCTCAATTTGTTGCCAATTGATTGAAATTAATTTAGGAATATTGTTTAGCTCTGACTATTTTAATTTCTTTGATATAGTACTGATATTTGAATATTTTATAGTTGAAATTATAATTTTGTTATAGGAATAACTGTAGGCTTCGAAAGTTGTTTTGGTTAAATGTGCGAAATAATTATTTAACTTGAAATTGGAAATTATTGAAAAAATTATCGATTGTAGCTTGAATCACGACCGTAAGGTGTTAGTATATTGTTTAACTGTGATTATTTTAATTTCTTTGATATAGTACTGATATTTGAATATTTTATAGTTGAAATTATAATTTTGTTATAGGAATAACTGTAGGCTTCGAAAGTTATTTTGGTTAAATCTGCGAAATAATTATTTAATTTGAAATTATTGAAAAACTTATCGATTGTACCTTGAATCACGACCGCAAGGTGTTAGTATATTGTTTAACTGTGATTATTTTAATTTCTTTGATATAGTACTGATATTTGAATATTTTATAGTTGAAATTATAATTTTGTTATAGGAATAACTGTAGGCTTCGAAAGTTATTTTGGTTAAATCTGCGAAATAATTATTTAATTTGAAATTATTGAAAAACTTATCGATTGTACCTTGAATCACGACCGCAAGGTGTTAGTATATTGTTTAACTGTCATTATTTTAATTTCTTTGATATAGTACTAGATATTTAAATATTTTATAGTTGAAATTATAATTTTGTTATAGGAATAAGTGTAGGCTTCGAAAGTTATTTTGGTTAAATGTGCGAAATAATTATTTAATTTGAAATTCTAAATTATTGAAAAAATTATCGATTGTACCTTGAATCAAGCCCGTAAGGTGTCTGCATCATAATTGTTCTAATAGGTACATGTAAATAAATGTAATTCAAACATTTTCAAGCCATACGATTGCTTCGTGTTTGCATGCGGACACGAACGATATAGGAGGACTGCAAGATTCGAGCTAGAACTTCGTCGATTTTCCCGTCGAAGTTTACGCGGAGATTTTAGTTTGTCTATCGTTCAGCATCCAAGTTCCACACGAACGTACAATTAATTTAAACTTAACCCACCAAGCCACCACCAATTGATTATTTAAATAATTTAATAACCCATCGCAATAACCAATCCCCCCGAAATTTCAATTTTTAATAAATCCACTCCGAATTTGATGTCCCGGTCGCTTCGATCTTCACGGAAACCTCAAACTTCAAGTTCAAATTTCGACAATCCACCAGAGAGGCAGCACGTCGCGACTGTTCCTCAAAACGTTGAAATACGAACTCAATCCCGGACGTTAAAAGCCAAAAAAGTTGGAGGCTTCCGTGGAAGTTAACCGGGAAAATAAATTCACGGAAATATCGCGAGGAAGTTGGAGTCGCGTGACTCTCGCGACACCCTGTATAAACGTTTTAAAAAGAACCACTTGCCAAACTGTTTTTCACAGTCGCGAATGTTCCGACGCGTGTAAACTTCGGGAAAGAACTTTGATCCTCAAACACCGAGAGGGGTAAGCTCCAACTTTTCCACCCTCCGTCCTTTCGATTCTTCTCTCCTCCGCCCCCTACCAACCCTCTCGGCGCTGTATACACTCATTCTCTCCTAGCACGCAACCCCATGGAGAATCTGCGGCACGAGTAAGCTCGATTTGCAGCAGCTGTTCGTCGACGGATCGTTAAATTCGACCGTGAGCTGTAATTCGGATCGACGAGGCGAGAATCTACCCGAATTTTCTCCGTTCTACGGCTGATCGTGGATGTTCCGACGATAATCGTGCGGTTATTTCCATCTGCATGTGCGCCATGGGATCTTGGATGAAGAATCAATTGAAGGGCTGGATTTCATAAGATTTTGGTGCCTTCTGATTGAGAAGGTTGCTGTTCCGGTGTTATTAAGGACGTTGTCGTGGTACAATATCGTCAATAGTTTTTGGATCATGTGCGTGGTAAGAGTATAGGAGCGAGTAGCGATATGAACGATCACCTTTGTTTCAATACTGTACCCGTGACAACATACACATACAAATCTCATATATATGTATACACAAACACTATGAAACATTTTCACGTCTCGCAATTTGGCAACGTCGTTTATGCCACACAGTTGGACATACTGGGCTTGTTTACTGGATACAGCGTTTCAGTGTATACAGACTCAATGTATGTACAGTACAGCGTTGCTAAGTTGTTTCTGTTCAATTTTCCCGCGTGTGCTTTTTTCCACGATTTTTAATTTTTGCATTATTATAACTCAATAACGGGAAGGTCAATATATTTGTTGTTTTTTTGTCTAATTCAGAACAAAAACATTTATGAATTGTTAGTTTTTTGAAAGTTTCTGACTGTTAGTTTTTTTATTAGAATTAATAAAGTGGTAGAACCACTACATAGCGCATATACTCTCCATGCTAATAACCCGAACTTTAATTAAGTTTATCTCGAATTAGAGGAGGTCAATCGATTTAAAATTTTAAGGATAATTGTATTATAATGTCCTCAATGAGTATTCTAAAATTTAGAATTTTCTGACACTATGCCCATTGCACGACAACTACCTTAACACTACAGTCCCTGGTCATCGAATTAGGACCACTCCAAATTTTCAGCATTTTTCATGTTTTCCATAAAATTAAAAGGCCTGTTCCAATTGTAATGATATAGTTTATTAACTAATAACACAATACACTACTACTGTACATAACACTGTGAACGCATGTTAATATCTCGTATTTCCTCCCTTTGCCTTGATGATAGCTGGTATCCTTACCGGCATGCTTTGTATACATTGCTTTATCATATGCTTTATATATTC
Organism: Cerceris ruficornis; assembly: GCA_963989415.1. NCBI lineage: Eukaryota > Metazoa > Arthropoda > Insecta > Hymenoptera > Crabronidae > Cerceris > Cerceris ruficornis. The sequence continues at coordinate 8,059,073 of OZ022530.1, read as the reverse complement.
GTTATTTTCCCAAATATCTGTAATTTTTGTTTTCAACTCAGATAATGTGGTGCTTGGAGAGTTGTAAACAAGTCTTTTGAGTAGGCTCCAAACATTTTCTATGGCATTCAAGTCGGGAAAATTGTCCACACAATTCTATTATTATCACAACAGTAACAAATCTATAGCTATGTATACTTTGTCATCACCGTATTTAGTAATAATTTGAATGACCAAAGACAATTTTCCATATATGATATAACATTATAACCATAAAAGTGAAATTTTTGTACGTGGTCCTAATTCGATGACCAGGGACTGTATATTAATTCGACCGTGAGCCGAAATTCGGATGGATGGTGGAATCAATATTCATTTATGGCATAGGACCGGGCTAGTGTCCTTTACTTAACCCCTTGCCCTACAATAACGAGTGACACTCGTGATGACGTAAATGGGACAGGAAATTTTCAAGTTTTACAAAACCTATCACATTAGAAATATTGGGTGATTGCATAAGTTCGTGCCCAATTTTCATGGGTTGTGTAAACTGATCTGCAGAGTGTAGTTGTGGTGTTTTTGTTTGGTTTTGTTGCATGCACTGGTTAAATGATAGTATTATCTGTCAGTTTAACATCAAACAGCGTTCTGGTAACTTTATTCTTGCTTAAGAGAATTTTTCAACATAGAGGTCGGAAAGTGACATTTGCAGCATGTAAGTTGTACAAGCTTTGGAGGGGCGTTAATGTTGGAATGGCACAGAAAAAAAAATTAGAGCATTTATTTGGACCGTGCTCCTGCTTTTAGGACAATTAAAAGGTGATTTGGCTGATTTCGAAGTTATGATTTCAACTTGGAAGATCAACCCCGCATTGGACGGCCTTCCGGAAGTTTTAACGACATTGTGTATGCTTTGGCGGAAGAAAATGCAAAGATTACAACTGAGGAGATTGCTGCGAGAGTGAACATTGATAATTCGACCGCATTTCAGCATTTCAAGAAGAATGGACGCATTTCCAAACTTCATACACGGGATGCCGCACTTTTTAATTAGAGGAATAAGCTGCACCGTATAAACGTGGCCATTTCGTTCCTGGCTGGAATGAAAAGGAGTTACGATGGAAAATTTTGCAGTACCTACCATACTCTCCAAATATAACACGTTCAGATTTTCGTCTGTTCCGATCTTTGCACAATCATTTGAATGCCAAAAATCTTAATTCTGAAGAAGCTGTCGAAAATCACCTCAACATCTTTTTTCAGGGAAAGCCACGCTCTCTTCTCAAAAATGGAATCGACAAGCTTGTAGATCGTTGGAAAAGAATTCTAGAGAAGAATGGTTACTACACAATTCGGTAATAAAATTGTATTCCTGAAAATTTAGCTTACTGAATTTTATTCTTCAATCGGGCACGAACTTACGCAATCACCCAATATTATTGAGACGCGGTGCGATAATATTATTCCTGTAATATTAACACTATTCCTACCGACACTTCACGTATACTTTTTCCTACCGCAACCGGTGAATTTGTCAAATGATAATTTTTCCCCAGAAAATGAACAGTAAAAAAAGAAGTGAATATTGAAAAATGTATTATAATGTGAATGTTATATACGTATATTTGAGGAAAAGTCGTGAAGTTTAAAGGCGATTCAATTATGTTATGTATAGGAAATTCTAATCGAAATTTTAAAAACGGTCATTTGACCGGTCGTGGTAGGAATAGTGTTAATATTACGTTAAATCATATGATATATCAAGAATCACTGATCAATTTCTATTTTAGCATTTCAATTCTGAATTACTGCGAAGGCAGTCACAAAACAAATCGTAGGCCAAGGGGTTAACCGTTTGAGGACTACTGACGCATATATGCGGTCTGAGAAAAAATCTGATTATAACTTATCGAGGCATGCATACAGGATTAGAATTGAAGAAGTGATAGATAACCGTCGAAATATGATTCTGCAAATACTAACGTATAATTCGGATACATTAACACTCGAACTTTCGGATAAAAAAATAGTTTTTGATCGCCAAATAAATGATTATCTCTCAACACTCAAAAAATTCTCCGTCCGCAAAGGGTTAATGAATACACTCAATTCTGTTTTTACACGAACTTCTTTTACACGATTTTGATTCAACACGAATTAGAAAAAAATTTGATTCTCCTTTTATACGGCTTATTCTGACTTAACACGACCGACCCAAATTCTAAGAACATAATTTTGCTTTACTGTGGCCTAGCCAAAACACAAGCACAGCGATTAATTACTGAATTCGCCCTTAAATCCACTGAAACATCGGGACCACAGGAGGCTAGTCTTAATTTTGTTGAAGAGATTACAGAAAGAATTTCACCAATGGACCACGAACACGATAACTAAGACATTTATAATGATAGCAGTAATATTGCAGTCTTACGCAAACGTATGCGTTTATTGTCAAAAAGTGATAACGAATAAAATCTTTTTACGTGTAACTCATATTATTTTGCCTAATTTTTGTGTTCATGAATTAGTGGCACGTTTTTTTCCTTTTCAAATGATAATTTCCTTTATATGATACATGTGCAATCTTTATGAAACAATATTTTTAAGATCCTCACATGAAAACTCATGGTTTATTGTATTATTTTTGCTGATTTCTTATGACTGCAACCAATCTTCTATTTTTCCATAGATGCAGTATATTTTTTTGCACGATTTTTTTACACGTATTCTTTAGGAACGTATCTATCTTGTGTAAACAGTATTAACCCCTTGGGTACCAATTTATTTGAAAAAATTCTTGCGTTTGAAACGGATTTAATTTACTGATGTGTGCAGCAGTATATAAAGGCAATAGGCTTTGCGTGAGAATTCATTTATTTGAGCGCTATGATGTACATAGATTAGTCATTAGTATTGTAAATCGAATCTAAATGCATAAAAGAAGCAATATGAGAAAAAAAAAATTATTCAAGGGATCACAAAAAAAAATATATGCAAGAGATCACAAAAATCCATTCCTTGGGCAATTCTTCACTAGTACATCCACTATAACTAGTCGATAAGCGTCTGGTGTGTCTTTGAAATTCTGATAATATTTCAGTATCATCATCACTTTCTAGTTCACTATTATTTTCGAAATTTTCATCTTGTAATTCACTATAGTTATCATCATATTGCTCAAAGTCTTCTCTTTCATTAAAATCTTCGTTATTACTTTCGTAAAATATATTACTTATTTCTGACATTTTGGGGTAGTATATCACAAGCAAGGTTCACTGAAGCACTAGAAGTAACGTTCTCTTATAACTGTTAAAACTCACTCTTGCCAGGAATAACATTATTCATGTTTAATTTTGTTCTAATTTTCGTGACGAGTTATACTCGTCATCCGTTTTTTAGGCAAAGCAAGTGCATGACGAAACTTAGTCGTCAAATGTACCCAAGGGGTTAAGTGTATAACACACTTAGAACCTTACCTAATTATCAAAATTCTCGATGACACATCAACGACGAAATCCCCCTTCAATCTTAACTCCATCATCGATGCCTCTCCTGGCAGCCAGATAAACTCGCCGAAATGAGATAATTCCTAGAGAGCGATTCGTTTGCAAGGACGATAAAACGCGGGTCGAATGAAGATAAAGGAGTAGTGGCCTGTTGGATTGGCATCGAGACGCAGACCGGATGAATGGGGCGCTTTCGAGAGGCGTCCATCGAAATCGGAAGACAAGTGGGTAATCCTGGTGGACGCGTTGGTTTCGGCGTGCGAGAACAGAGAAGTCCTGGAGGATGTCGAGTGGCAACGGAGACATCAAAGAGAATCCCACTTAGCATTGTATGGCCGTTTGCATTGTACATTTGCGAACGATTAGGCGGCTCCAACACTCTGTTCGTGACAAATCAATGGCCATTGCAAAAGGATAATCCCTCTTTGATTATAATGAATCGATGGGGAGAGAACGAGAACCTGTGGATTAATTGTTAACCTTTTGCGGCCGATGGACGGCCGATGAGGAATTCTGGAGGGGAATTAATGCGGATGTTATTGAAAAGGAATTATGTTCGGCATTAGGTTTAATATGGTGAACGATTGCTAAGTAGTTCTTCGTTGGTCAGAAATTCCGCAAGTGTTTGGAGGAATTTCATTGAGATCTTTCAGTCTGAGATTATTATTTTAGAACTAGATTAATGACAGACAGTGAAAAACTCTTTGGAAAGTGATGGCGGTACTCGAAAGATCTCTGTGAGATGCTCCAGAGAGGTGTGACTGCAAGATACTCTGAGTAAATTTTAAGACAATCACTTCATTAACACTAGAACTACCAAACCAGTCAAAATGACTGGTACACAATTTTTTCCAAAAATTCTCCAAGCTTATAGAAGAGTCTTAGAATAAATATTCTACGTCCGTCTTAAAAAACATAAATCACCGAATCGGTTATCGTTTCCGCCTCTTGATTCCTCCTTTCTCAAAGTACTTATTTCATATTTTGAAATATGATAGATTTAACGCCGGTTGTTCTAGTGTTAATAAATATACGAGTTTCTCGTGGAATAGGTAAAATTTTTGATACTTAGTTTAAATTGTGTTCGGCATTAGGAATATTATGGTTAATAGGATGAATGTGATGAACGATTGTTATTAAAATTTAAGTTCTTTAATCCTTTCGCTACTACGGGTGAGTATAGTCACGCGCCACAAAAGACTCCCACACACGACGGGTGACTATAGTCCCGGTCACAAAAGTGAAGTCAAAAGTTACACGGACAAGTTAAGTTACGATAAATACGTTCATGGAAAAATTATAAACACATTGTTATGAACACAAATCATTTTGCTTCTAAAAGCAGTTACGTTAAAGTCCTTGCGATCTTTTTTTTGACCTACAGTTTATTTTCTATTTAAAGAACAAGATTTTTTTTTACTTTTTCTTTAGAATACGTTTGATGAGAATAATGTGCATTCACTGTATATCATTTGCTTCCATTTGGGCAAAGTAAATGTCGATTTGGATAAAAGGAGATTAACCGTTTTAGTGCCAGAGCTTTTTAAAAATCCGTGTTGGATAGCGCCATGCGTCGCGACAGCGCTTCCTTCGTTTCATTGCGAATAATGGCAAGCGGCGCAACCGCGCTCTTCCATTTCTCATATATTTATTATAATATTATATTTATTATATATTTCTTATATCCTATTCTTACGTTCTCGGTATATATCTTTCATTGTTAATTGAGAGTTTCTGCTAAACGCCGCAGCAACTTTTGCCACAGCACGGAAACAGCGCGATCGCGTCGCGTGGCACTAAAACGGTTAAAGAGATGGATGAATGTTATAGATGAAGGTATGGTCGGAGTGCCATTAACATTCCTAAAAATATTTGGCGCCATTAGAGGAATTTTATCTATCATATTTATCAATGTTCATAAATTCAAATGAAGACAGGTTGTAAAAAATTTTAAGAAGAAATGCCTTTATCTATAACTCTGGAGGATTTATCTGTTCAACAGATTTGCAGATTGCCTGAAGGTTTATCTATTTTATCTAGAAATTAGGAGAGTTCATCTTCTGAAACAGATGAACCTTCAAAAAATCTGAGAATTTGTAGAACAGATGAACCTTCAGGACGGCTCCTCCGTTGTCAGTGTTTCTAAAAGTGCAATTTGAAAATTTCTGAGTCCGCTAAAGCCTTTTTAGGGAGTTCACGTGGCGAAATTTTGAAATATTAATAAACATGACATAAAATTTCCTCGCTGTGTTCAACTATTTTTAGGAATCTTTGTAACACTCTTGCAAATATTTTTACGTAAGTTACAAGGAATGAAAGTAATCAATGGAACTGAACAGAAGAGGACGATAGAATTCAAAGAAAAATTGTCTAACGTTTCCCACTTTGTTCTTAAAATTTTAACCCCGTAATAGACATTTAAAAGAAGATCAAAATCCGACTTTAAAATTATCATCGAAATGGCGATGATTCAATACAAATCGAGTCAGAAGAGGGACGAACGAGAGGAACTAGATCGAAAGATATCATCGAAAAGAGGATTCCGGTTTGTATTGTATCGAGATGTAGTGCATGCTCTCGTCGGCTCGTATATCCGCGAGGAGAGTTATCGAGATGTTTATCCGCTTATAAAGCCTGCTATCCGAATATTTATTCGCTCGTGGAAGGCCCGACTCTTCGCCCAGTTTCGACGCTGAAACGTCGCGACGTCCGCAGTATTTATCGCCCGACGAGGGTGCCTTTTTTACTTGTCCTTCTCCCATCCCATGTTTGCACCCCTGAAAATGCGTCCATCGTTTGGAATGTCGTAAAAGCTGCGTTTTTAACTGAATTCAAAGTCCAGTAATAGTTCAAACAAATATATGGTAGTCTTTTTAAATAAATTTTAACGATATTGTAAAATTGATATTTTTTTAAGCTACCCATAATTTGTGTTGCGGCGTTTCATTTTCTTTGATGTTGAAATTTTCATTAGATTTTGGAAAGAAAGAAAATTTGTAGAGGGTCCATGTTGCCTGAAAAATTTCAGGCTTAGATTGCAAGAAAACGCTGATGAATGAAAAATTGAAAAAGAAAATTTAAGATAGAACAAATTAAGCTTTGCGAAAATGTTAATTTTATTAATTTAGCAATGAAATAACTTTTTTCCCGTTGAGAGATGCTTGTGGGATGAAAATACCCCCAAGAAAATCTTCACTCTATTTGAGATGAAAGAAATTTTCTTTCTTAAATTTTTCATCATTACAATTGAAATTACAGACCATCAACCTTTTTTCCTTTGCCTACAATTGCAGCGTTTCATCTTTGCAAAAAGCGTTGTAAAAAATCTTTAAATTTCTCCATATCCTATTAATTTCTAATATTTGTATTTTATCTGCCCAATAAGCAAAGAATTCCACAAATTACCTCTGTGAAATTTCGAATTTTTTCTACATAAGATGTATAAAATATTTTCGGTGGTATCGTACACACCTAAAATGATAAGTTCTAGACGAAATTATCATAGAAGTTATGGGGCTGTGGAGTTGGACGCTCGGACTCCCAATCAGCAGCTCAGAGTTACAACCACGCGTCATTTATTATAAATTTTTAATTTTTCGTAAAAGATATCTATACCATATACTCGGTGGTACTTCACCCGCTTAAAATTGCAGGTCGTAGGCGAAATATTCATAACTGTCGAAGCCGAAATACAACTACAAACTTAATACATTTAACACCGATAGTTCTACCATTAATTTCTGTTAGAAATATATACGAGAGGTGCCCGCATATCATTTGTACTGCGTACGGCACTGCGAATAGGAATTCGGTTCATACAGTAAAATCTCGATAAAGGCATCAGAAGTTTCCCTCGATAAATGCATCATGACTATCCCCTCCACATAGGAGGGTATTATTTAATCGGAGGATCGGCCATTTTCATTTTCGATTTTTTTTAGAACCTTTGCTAACATATTTGTGAGATTTTTCTGATTAAAATGATACCAAACACGATATAGTTTGAATTATATTTACTTAATATTTAATAAATTAACTTACTATTTAAATAATTCAAATTATAGCGTGTTTGGTGTCATTTTAATCAGAAGAATCTCAAAAATACATTCGAAAAAGTTACATTTAGAAAAATGAATAAATAGACAAGTTTATTGTTGCATTAGCAATGCCTCGCCGATACTTTCGAGCAGCTCACTTTGTTTGCTTGCTCTCTCCGTCTCTTCTACTGTCTGCCTTTTTTTAAGTTCGCGCTCGGCTCGAGCCCTAATGTAAACACAGATTCGACACCGGTACTCGATAACAGCACTGCTTTGTCCCCGAAATCTGTGCATTTATCGAGGTTTTACTGTATTATGACTCTTAAGTGTCGCGGTCGCCCTAGCTCTTTTTGAGCTCATCGTCAGTTCTCTTTATACGCCCTACGGGAAAACACTAAATACTCTTTCTCTGCTAAGGTTCAAACATATATTCCATACACATTAACCCTTTTAGTGCCAGACGACGATATATCGTCGTTAGCAATAGTCCTATCGCCGGGCATCCTGGGATTATTATTTAGATTTCTCCTATTATATTAGTAATTTTATGACAGACAATTGAAAATACACAATTTATGCTATGTATGGCTGGTCCTATACGAAACTATAGCCAATGACAATTCTTTTTATTCGCAACTACATTTGTCATTAATTCAATCCATTTTTTTGGTCGGCACTATAAGGGTTAATTCGTCTACGATTAATTGAACGCGCACCCTGCTTACTCCTATCAATTTCAAATCTACAAGAAAACACGACAAAAATCCAAAATCAGTGAGTAAATTATTCAAACGCAGCAATGTTTTCAAGACATCGTCAGCGAAATCCAATTCGAGTTCGCGTACCTCGTTCACCATAAGAGTTTCTGATCATGAATCAGGATGAGTTCTCCATTTTCTCGCGCAGATCGCCGTCTGTTTTCTGCGAAACGAAAGAAACGGACAAAAGACGGCGATAGAGACTGACAGAACGAACGACTCAACGGAATTCTATTTGCACGAGCCGGGGCCAGTCGTCGTGAAAGTTTATGCGATCTCGTTTACGTACACGGTATGTAGCAGTGGCATTGTTGCGAGAAAATCGCCTGTATTTTCTGCCAATGCAAACGAGTTCGCGGAAACGGTTACCAGTGCATGGTTCTCAATGTTTCAGGGTGTTCCGAGTATTCGTTCCATCGAGCTGAATTAAGAATCAGGGATTTCGTGAAATATCAATCGCGGACTGGTATTCGCGATGGGAAATCAGGGGACGAATTTTGTTGCAGAATTTACGGAGGTTTTATTGCACGGTGCTTTTTCTCATTCGTTGTTGAATTATGCATTTCGAAGGACAATTTTAAAACTGAAAGTCTCTGATAAAATGGTGCTTTTTAAATGTTTACGTTGCGCTGCTTCTTTGTAGATTGACGGACATACGAATCTGATGAAAAATTCAGGATTGAGCATTCTTAACACATCTTAAGCAGGAACGTCTAAACTCGTTTCGTGCATGTTATTAATAAAGCACGGGAGAAGACAAAACAGAGTTAATAAAGGAATTATTTTTTAAAAAGAAACTGAAAGTATATTAAAAAATAACCCGTAGTTCAAAAGTTATAGCTATTTTATGCAGAAGTAATTTTGCACACGTATTGCAGAAAATCGCCCGCTATATGGTAAGAATTTGAGGAGAAAATACCCGCTTAAGATGTGTTAAGTAGTTCCAAGACTTTTAAGCTCTTGCGGTACAGTAACGAATGACACTCGTGATGACTTTTGATAGGAAATTTTCATGTTTTGCTAAACCGATCGAATTGAGAATATCAGTGAGACGCGAAATGATAAAATAATTGCTATAACATTAATATAACGTTAAATTATATGGTTTATCACGAATCACTGATCAATTTTTATTTTGCCAATTTAATTCTGAATTATTGCGGAGGCAGTTACAAAAGAAATCGTACGGCAAGGGGTTAAAAGCAGTGGCAATTGTAATTACAGTAATTTCATAATTATGGAAGTACTCCTGAAACTCGAAAAAATAAAAGTCCAATAATTACACTGATCTACAAAGTACAACTTTTTTTTGCCCAAAGAATACTTACAGATTTATAGATTTTGTTTCGCTGAACACGAATATGAAGACCGTTTGTCTCCATCACACTTCATTTTTGAGAAAGTCATAATTGAAATTTGCAGCACAAGCTCTGTTTTCGGCTGAGAAATTAAAATAGCTCCGCAAGACGCAAAGAACTGCCAGTGATTCTCAGCGCAACCATTTCACTCGCGCTAGTATTATGATATGTAGCTTGCTTTACAAGTACATTTATTGTTTATGAGTTATTACAGGACAATAATGCTACATTAAACAGAGAAGTATATTTGTAAAATTTCATCATATAAATGAAGGAATGCGAGAGAAAGCGTGTATGCATGTGTGTCTGTGTGTGTGTGTGTGTGTGTGGTCTCCTGAAACAGATGAATGCGACGACGAACTAGGAGGATGAGAAAAGCGTGACGGAGAAGATAGTTTGCATACGGCCGTCGAGCGAGAGCATTCTTATATAACCTCTCTTTTTCTTAATTTCAGTATTTTTTCGTAATAAAACATTTTTTGGTTTTATAAAAATCTGGTGCCCTAAACCCATTCCCACGCACATAAGCAACATTGTTGCATTCTCAATTTCGAGATTATACGAATTATTAACCGTTTGAGTCCCAAGCAGCGCGATCGCGCTGTTGAGATTTTATGTCGAGAAAACCCAGCACTTTTCGAGCATTGTGGACAACCGACGCACAGTGGTTCATTTGGCCGAAAACCTGGCCAAAAAGCCAAAAATTTTTTTCGCGATTTTCAAACTTTAGCAATTGCGTTTGATTTGTAACATATCAGAGCATCGGTTTCCATTAATAAAAGTTTTTATTGAACAATGCTCTTAGAGATATGCAATGTCAAAGTTGGCACTTGAATAATGTAACGTATTCACGTCGAAATTCAGAATACGTTTTCAATGTGGAATAATAGTACAATCAACTTTGTAAGTATTTGTAGCTATTCGTCATACTTTTAAATTATAAGTACCTTGGTTTCATTTTTTTATTTAATATTTTACAACTGCTATGGCACAGATTGCAAAACCCATACATTTTTTTCCTTTTGCAGAGGAAATAGTTGTGAAGTACGCAAAAGTACAACGAAAATTTTTTTTTAAATTAAACTTTGAAGCTTCCCGAAGAAGTCCCCGTTGTAAAATTATGCGACTTTTTGCGATTCTACGAGATATTCTTATTTGTTTGTCGCACGCGCCATGCTCGGGGAAATACGTTTACGACATACGGCCAGGCTATCGTGCCTTGGACAAACGAATAATGCTAATCCCTCACTAAGGTTACCCTTGTAATTAACGAAACGCTATATTTATTTCGTTGGGGTTAAAAATCAAAATAATTTTAAGCAAGCTGGTGGCCTTTCGTTCCAAAGCAACAATAGGTAGCCGCGATCACCTCGACCGCTTACCGTCATAAACCGAAAGATGTTTGACGTTTCGGCTGAAAATCTGGCTAGTTGCAGGTATGAGGGCTATATTTGTTTCTCGCAAAGTTTATTTTTTTTCCTTCCACCGTAATTTTAAATACTGGAATGAAAAATTGGAGGTGGAAGCACCGCACAGTTGTCCATTTGGCCGAAAACCTGGCCAAAAAGCCAAAAATTTTTTTCGCGATTTTCAAAATTTAGCAATTGCGTTTGATTTGTAACATATCAGAGCATCGGTTTCCATTAATAAAAGTTTTTATTGAACAATGCTCTTAGAGATATGCAATGTCAAAGTTGGCACTTGAATAACGTGACGTATTCACGTCGAAATTCAGAATACGTTTTCAATGTGAAATAATAGTACAATCAACTTTGTAAGTATTGTATTCGTCATACTTTTAAATTATAAGTACCTTGGTTTCATTATTTTATTTAATATTTTACAACTGCGATGGCACAGATTGCAAAACCCATACATTTTTTTCCTTTTGCAGAGGAAATAGTTGTGAATACGCAAAAGTTCAACGCGAATTTTTTTTTAAATTAAACTTTGAAGCTTCCCGAAGAAGTCCCCGTTGTAAAATTTTGCGACTTTTTGCAATTCTATGAGATATTCTTATTTGTTTGTCGCACGCGCCATGCTCGGGGAAATACGTTTACGACATACGGCCAGGCTATCGTGCCTTGGACAAACGAATAATGCTAATCCCTCACTTGTTTTTAGAAATTCTGAGTTCAGATTCTTAATTAGCGACCGGAGAAACATAAGAATACTAATTTTCGTGCCGATCCGACAATTTTCCAATATTCGCATCCGCCATATTGAAGCCGCCATTTTGTTTTTGGAAATTCTGAGTTCAGATTCTTAATCAGCGACCCAAATAATACTAATACACCAATTTTCAGCTAAATTGAAAACTCCTTGGGGTTTTGGCCAGGTTTTCGGCCAAATGAACCACTGTGCGACGGTGCGATACCGATTGTCGAAGACGCGAGCTCAGATTTACTGACGCAAGTACATCACACATCTCCTTTGAATGTAAATAGTACATTTGACAATAGGTAGAATAATACTATAATAATGCAATAATACATTACAAAATGAAAATTTTTATTTCATTGTTATCTTCTCAATCATTTTAATCGAACAAAACTTGAAATATTTATAAATTTTACAGTATGCATATGTAATAATACATATGCATTTTATAAAATAACGAATTATAAATTAACAATATTTTTGGGTTATGAACAAACAATTTAAATGGAGAGTAACACTTATAATTTGTAACGTCGGTGTTTATCAAAACATATTGGATGAATTCCTTATTTACATCGCACGCAAATTAAATGTGACCTTTTTATTGCATTTTTGGTGCTGCAGACTACGCATTGTCGATATAAAATAAAGAAAGCGCTATCGCGCCGCTTGGTATTTCTCGACATAAAATAAAACAAGCGCTATCGCGCTGCTTGGGTCTTTTTGTACTCATTTAGAGAAAGCGCGGTTGCGCTGTTTGGGACTCTTCGACAGTGTTTTTTCAATACCCCCTGGGACTCAAACGGTTAAAGATAAAAGTGCATGTTAAAAAAAAACCTACAAGATAGACACAGACAGATTTCATATCTGAATTCAGCACAAAAAATACTATTAGAATTACATATTACAGCTTCTGTGCCAAATGAAATACTTTATTTCTCTTGCAGTCGTATTTCATTAAAAACAAAATATGTAATCGCACTTAAAACAAAATTAATAAAATCTTAGTAAGAATTACATATACCTCAAAAACGTGTTCATTCTTTGCTTTGGTGGCTGACAGTAGACATACGATGGCAACAGTAAAACTGCTTTGATGGCTGAGAGTAGACAAACGACCGCTGAGGGTTAATACAACTGTAAGGTTGAGTTACCAGGTAGCCCACAAACAGAGAGGTATTTGGTGATACAGAATCTCGTCTTCAAAAGTATTATACACGCATTAATAGGTGAAAATGCTTAAACCCGATCACGGAGCACTGATTACTCATCGGCGGTCGAGGAGAACCTGATAGCAAGGCGAACATCGAAACGACTTGTTATTGTCACAGGACAAAGAGACAAACATCTGCCGGATACGATCGCCGAGGTCCGCCCAGTATGTTTTGACAACACGTGGCAGTCGTCGTACTTATAGGTCAGTGAAGTGGAAAAATTGCTCTTAACTGAGGGTTAATGCCACTGTAAAGATGAATTACCAAGTAGCCCACAAAAAGAGAGGTATTTAGTGATACAGAATCTAGTCTTCGAAAATATTATACACGCACTAATAGGTGAAAATGCTTGAACCCGATCACGGAGCAGTGATTACTCGTCGGTGGTCGAGGGCAAACTGATAGCGAGGCGAACATCGAAACGTCTTGTTATTGTTAGAGGACAAACGAGACGAACACCTGCAGGGTACGATCGCCGAGGAATATGTTTTGATAACACGCGGTGATCGTCGTACCCCTTGGCTAGTGAAGTGGAAATAATTGCTCTTGCTGCTCGTAGAATTAATGTTAAAATTGTAAATGCAATTGAACAATATTGTTTAGTTATTATTTTTAGTTTATTTTTAACCTCCCGACCACAAAACTGACTTGGTTTACATTTCTCTCTCTGTTACCACTCACACTTACAACGTTTCATTCATACCTATTCTCTCACATCCCTTCCACACTCTGACACTTATATTCTAATATCTTTGTCTCTTTAGCCTAGTTTCTTATTGTTTACTCTATTGCACTTGTACTTAAAGAATCCCTATTCTTTTCCTTTCTCCCTTCACTTCCCTCTTTATCTTTCTGCCTTTTTACTTTATTACTTTCTTCACCGACCTATCCCTTCCGTTCCCTTTCTTTTTTCTTCCTTACTACGTTTCTTATCCACTCTATCGCCCTCTCGCACCCTTCTTCACTAACTACGTCTCTTATGCTGATACCCGTTTCCAGCTCCCTACACTCCCTTACGAAATGCTCTATATTCCCAAATTCGTCCTCACAAAATTCACACTGCCTCTGTACCTCTTCTTCGCAATATCGGTTCCATCTTTCCAGCGATCCACATCTTGCTTGCGCTACTAATTGCTGGCTCCGCTCCTTCCCTTCTCTGTCTAATTGTAAGTATTGCGGTAGTTGTATGGTTCTGATGTATTTGTATCTCTCATTGTATTGAGACTTTTCTATTTTACTGTATTGCACCTGTAGCTGGACCTCCCTGCCTCTTTCTCTTAACTCTTCTGCTATCTCTAACCCCCATTCCTGCCAATATTGTTTAGTTATACGACCGAATGTTACAAATATGATACTATGTTTAATGTAGCGTTATTGTCAGAAAGTAACTCATAAACAATAAATGTATTTGTAAGTACTGTGCAAGCTACATATAATACTAGCGCGGGTGAAACGGCCGCGCTGAGAATCACTGGCAGTACCTTCCGTCTTGCGGAGATATTTTAATGTCTCAGTCGAAAACAAAATTGGTGTTCCAACTTTCAATTATGTTTTCCTCAAGAATGATTCCTCATGACTGCTCTATCGCCTCCTTCTAGTAGAATTCCCCTGGGCGTCCAGTTTTTAAGATAGATAGGAAAATATCCACAAAAGTTGGGGCGTTTTGGACGTCGTTTTCCCTTTAACCATTGTTTAACCATGTTTAAATGTTTATATCATTGAAGTGACATGTATCGTTATATTTGGAAGAGTTTGTAGAATCACTTTATGCAAAAAAAACTTAACTAGCTTTTATGGTTAAAATGCAAAATTTTCTCAAAAATAGATTATGATGGAGACAGACTTCATATTCATGTTCAGCGCCACAAAATCTATAAAAATTAACATAAATATCCTTTGGTCAAAAAATCGTGTTGACCAGTGTTATTTTACGGACCATTCGTCTTCCGTCATATTTTTTAAAAATGTCCCCCATCATCCTTTAGCCCCAAAAGTGCCCTAATCAAATTTCCAACCACTCTGACTTGATTAGCCTTAAAATTTTCTCAAAACCCTGTCAACATTCTCTTACCAAAAACAAATTTTAAACTTGACCTCATGCAATCACGACTTATAAACACATGTACGAAATTGACCAACCAGAAAGAGCCCAACCCCAAAACGTCACGCTCTAAAAAGCGCGATTCTCCGGAGGTCGATCGCGAAAGGTGGCAGTTCGGTGAATACGTTAAATGGGACAGAAAGCAACAGCGACGGGTGAAATTAACACGTCGAGCTGGCGTGTAATTACCCATTCCCCAAGTTTATCGTTCCCTCGCCTCCGTTCATCCCCTTCGATCCTCCTCCACCGTGAAAGAATCAGCTCGAGGCACCATCGGTACTTTGATTTTATTACCCTTCTTCCTCCTTCATCCCTTCTACCTTCCTTTCTTCCAACATCCACTCCGTCTTCTCTCTGTCTTCCTTCGTCGTTTCTCCCGGATCGCTTGCCAGGATCATAAAACAATAATGAGCAATCACATAATAGACCGTCCGTAGGGTCTTCTTAGCTGTTGGCTCTATTCATTCGCGACACTCGACTTCCTGCTGTTCGATGATAGTCTGCTGAATAATGCGCCATATTGCCGTTGAAATTTCAATTATCAAGTGGAGATCGTAAATATTTTTTGGAAGTTATCATCAACACTTAGCCAGCCACCGAGGAGAAACCAAACTATACGCTATACGCCACGGGTTTTTCAGCAGTAACGCGAACTAGTATTTGCTATTTATACGTTGAGCGCTACGTCAGTCCCTCGGGACTGACAGTGAACTTTCCGTTCAGGTGGCGTCAGTCCCCGGGGACTGACAGTGGACTTTTCGTTTTGACGACATTGGTGTATGGGACCGGTATGCACTATTATTAAAGTTATAAAATAAATGTTGTAATTTAGCTTGAAAGTTGACTAAGCATGTCGTTACCTTTAGTAATCTGTGTAAATCTGAGCCACATCTTTGCCTAGAATATTTTAACACTAGATTTACGGGAGCCGTCAAATTGACGGGTTCCTACTTGTCTTATAAATATTTCTTAAATTTACAGAGACGCTGTACAGTAAATATTTCACGTGTATTTTAAAATACAATAATCACTTAACGAATTATAATCTTTGCCGCTTGATCCCTCTTTTTTCAAAGTCCTTATTTAATATATTGCAATTTAACAGATTTCACGCCCGTAAATCTAGTGTTGATAAACTTCATTACAATTACATTTATTTTATAACCTTGATAATGGTGCATACTGGTCGCATGCGCCAATGTCGTCAAAACAAAAATGTTGTTATCAGTCCGACGGATCAACGCCGCCCAAACGGAAAGTTCACTGTCAATCTCCAGAGACTGACGTCGCACTCAACGTGTTAAAAGAGAGAAAAATACAATTAAATTGTGTTTGTGAACAAGTATATTTTATAACGCAATCTTACAAATGTAGTATATGTGAGATGTTATCTATTCGGCGTATGCCCGTGGCGCCACGACGCGCAGAGTGCGGCCCTGGTTGGGCCTCGGTCGAGCTTACTTAGCAACGTTACGTTACGGATCTAAATGTTTTTCTCACTTATAATGCAGTTCTGATACAAAATATTTGTTACATATTTTTTATCGGCAATCATTCATGTTAAAGGGGTGAAAATTGCCCCGAAAATTAGGGTTATAAAGTATATTTCGGCGAATATCTCGGAAACTATGAGAAGTAGAGTAATTGTGTACATTGACAAAATTTGTATCTTTTTATGATGGATTAAACGGTAAAAATTATTTTGTATAATCTCAATTTGTTTAAACAGTATATGAAAAG
This sequence comes from Cerceris ruficornis, assembly GCA_963989415.1. NCBI lineage: Eukaryota > Metazoa > Arthropoda > Insecta > Hymenoptera > Crabronidae > Cerceris > Cerceris ruficornis. Next base: position 8,042,220 of record OZ022530.1, on the reverse strand, counting down.
ATATCATTTTTTTCTTGGTTTCTTCACTTTAGTGTCAATGAATTTTCTTGAGTATTTGTTTGTAAGAGCTATAAATCCATTGCAAAATTACGGATAAATTGGAATTTCAATATTTTTATCACAAAAAAAGTTATTACACTTGGGATCGTATCATTCAATATGACAGGTTTCAATTTTATCGTGCTGCACCTCGAGTGACACTTCCTGTTTTAGTGCAAGGAATTCAATTATTCACGAGTCTAATAAATATTTGATGTAACAGTTACTTCTAAAATCAGAATCTCATCAAGAAATTCCGCTTTCGTTAAAAATACTCAGCCAGAAAGCCTCCAAGACGAACGGCATCAAAGGTAACGTCGAAGAACGACAATAAAAAATTCACCGAGTCTCATGTGTCGTAGAAAATCGCCCGGACTATTTATATTCACGGTTCACGTACGGTTTCCGGTGAATATAATGCAGCTTATCAGCGGTTGGGCAACGTAATACACTTTTCACCATTACGCGGCTTAACGTCGAATCCGATGATGGAGCTCCGCCGAAAGGGTTTTTAATATTTAAAGGGCTTATTACGGCGACAGGATATAACTCGGTGAATTTATTACTAAGCGCCGCTTGTTATTAAATTATCTGTCCCACTCGTGTACGCCCAAGTTCCTATATACTTGCTGAATTACTCCGGATATATTATCGCGAACAATGCGACTTCGATATTCACGGAATTATTGCGCAGCCGATAACACGAATGTAATGCTTGTAACGTCGGCGCACGGCTATGTAAAGGACGACGGAAAACGATGGAGGTATACTTACGCGAAATTATACCGGGTGATAACGAATTTCTGGGATAAGAGCAAATTTCTGGGTGCGATTGGCGATAATGCTTTTTTTGAAATGCTTTTTATATTTTTTGGGGAGCAAAGTTAACAGAAAATATCAGTAGTTTGAGGGAATGTTGAGAGTTGCTCAGAAGATGGATTAAAAAAATGTATTATGCTTAGAAGAATGTATTGGGTGATCAAAATCCAATTATTGATTGATCAAAGACAATAATTATTACTTATTAGAATTGCTGGCTCTGGAAGAAGAGTTAATTCGTGGGTGCGATTGGGGATGGTGCTTTATTTTTAACGTTTTGTATATTTTATGCGGAGCCAAGTTAATAGAAAAGATCAGTAGTTTGATGGAATGTGGAGAGTTGCCGAGAAGAACGTATTGGGTGATCAAAATCCAATTATTGGCTGATCAAAGACAATAATTATTACTTACTAGAATTGCTGACTCTGGAAGAAGAGCTAATTCATGGGTGCAATTGGGGATGGTGCTTTATTTTCAATGTTTTTTATATTTTTTGGGGAGCCAAGTTAATAGAAAATATCAGTAGTTTGATGGAATGTTGAGAGTTGCTGAGAAGAATGTATTAGAAAAATGTATTACGGTTAGAAGAACGTATTGGGTGATCAAAATCCAATTATTGGCTGATCAAAGACAATAATTATTACTTACTAGAATTGCTCACTCTGGAAGAAGAGCTAATTCATGGGTGTAATTGGGGATGGTGCTTTATTTTCAATGTTTTTTATATTTATTGGGGAGCAAAGTTAATAGAAAATATCAGTAGTTTGATGGAATGTTGAGAGTTGCTCAGAAGAATGTATTAGAAAAATGTATTATGCTTAGAAGAATGTATTGGGAGATCAAAATCCAATTATTGATTGATCAAAGACAATAATTATTACTCATTAGAATTGTTGACTCTGGAAGAAAAGCTAATTCGTGGGTGCGACTGGCGATGGTGCTTTATTTTCAATGTTTTTTATATTTTTTGGGGAGCCAAGTTAATAGAAAAGATCAGCAGCTTCGAGGAATGTTGAGAGTTGCTTAGAAGAATGTATTGGGTGCTCAAAATCCAATTATTTATGGAGAGCAAACTTAATAGCACGTATCAGGAGCTTGGAGGAATGTTGAGGGTTGTTTAGAAGAATTTATTGGATAGTTAAAGAATATTAATTGACTGATGAATATAAATTATTATTAATAATAAAATCGCTGAACATTAATCTTTTACGTTCAAAGATATCAGTTAAATGTGTCAAACGAAAGGAGTTGATTAGGAGAATAATAATCATAAATTTTCATTTTACAGGGTGAATTTGTAAAACAAAAGAGTAAGTGTGACCGAATTCTTCCTGAAAAGGTGAAGATATTTTCGAATATGTATCGTATAAAGGCCCTGCCGAAGTACAGTAGAATGCGATACCAAAATTTGCTCGTCCAGCGGCCGAATTACAGACGGTGGGGAGACGGGACTAATACCCAAGACCCTGTGATCCAAAGGGGGCTCGGATGCCGTCGCTTTGCTTACAATTTTGTAAAACATCCTGCTAACACATATAAAGAGACAAAATGTTATATCTCAGTCATTTTTAAACCATTCAGAATCGCATCTCACAGTGGCGTTTGTAACCACCTGAACACATACTACTGCCGTTTTTCCTTCCCGCGGCCCAAGAATTTCTATGACCAGCCTTGCTCATCCATTTTGCAAGTTCTTAAAATTCACATTATCTTTAGAACTACAAATATTTATCCAATTACAATCCCATAAATAGTCCAATGATCAATTATTCACAGAATCCAAAATCCCACGAGATCATATCAAAAAGATCCACTCCATAAACGAATCAACCCACCCCCTTCAATAATGAGATGATATGGCCGTCGAGGGTGACGTCATGGCCAAGACGAAGGGGGTTAGAATAGCAAAAGATGAGGTAATTAGGACGAAAAAGCTCATCGAGTGAGACAGGGTACACGCGACCGGTGCCTCCGGTAAGAGAGGGCCACACCGTGAGGGTGAGACGAGGAGGGTAGTGGATCTTCGCTTCAAATTTCCAAGTGCACACATCGCTAACTAGGTTACGTAACACAATTAGCGCCTCCGCTAATTTCTCAGCGCCGACTAGGCAACCCGGCTAGGATGGTAGTTCACTATTAATGGGCAAATACAAAGCGCCGACTATCTGGGACGCCCGTCCTCTCTCTCTCTCTCTCTCTCCTTCTCTTGTCCTCTTCAACCCCCGTGTGGCCTTGTTCCACCCTCGGTCTGCGACGTGGAGAGATAGGTAGCTACCGGGCTACAGTTCTCGACGACATGGGGCTGCTGCGCTTCGTAGAACAGACACACGTATACAGAGCGTATACAGGGTGTCCCACACTTTTGGAAGAGAGAGGGTGAAGGATGAACGCTCGGGAAAATATGGAGGGACGATGAAAGTGTTTGGGGTTGACGGTGTCTTGGATTTTAGATGGATGGAAAGTCTGAAGTTTTGGTGACTTGTTTGTTACCGAGGCTGGAATTAGATGTTGATTTGTTTAACTTTATTGTAATATTTCTGAGGCTATTTGTTACCTTGGACAGAAATACTTTCATTAAAATATAACCATACATCCGTCACTTTTTGGTTTTCATGTTTCCTGCACCACTTGGTAACTTCATCTCATCGAAGGTCTATAAATTTTATGTGCATTATAATGCACCGAGTGTGTAATTCACCTTTTACATACTTGTTCACGTCAAACTTCCAGCTAAACCACCATAAATCAAGAGGTAATAAACCTACCGCTCCTATGTCGCACACGACCGTGAACTCTAGCCAAGGAAAAATATCTTTACATGCCCCAATGTTAAAGCAAGTACGAATCTTTTCAAGAGATGAACCTTCAGGGAATTTGAGAATCTGTTGAACAGACGAATCTTTGGCAGGGTTCATGTTCTGCAACAGATGAACCTTCAGGAAATCTGAGCAACTGTTGAACAGATGAACCTTCCAGAAATCAGAAAATTTGTTAAACAGACGAACCTTCAAGAAATCGGAAAATATGCTGAACAGATGAACCTTAAAGAAATCGGAAAGTCTATTGAACAGATGAACCTTCAAGAAATCGGAAAATCTGCTGAACAAATGAACCTTCAGGAAATCTGAAAAACTGTTGAACAGATGAACCGTCAAGGAATCGGAAAATCTGTTGAACAGATGAACCTTCAAGAAATCTGAAAATCTGCTGAACAGTTGAAGCTTCAGAAATTTTATAATCTGTTGAACAGATGAACCTTAAAGAAATCTGAAAGTCTGTTGAACAGATGAACCTTCAGGAAATCTGAAAAACTGTCGCACAGAGGAACCTTCAGGAAATCTGAGAATCTGTCGAACAGACGAATCTTGGAGGGTTCATCTTCTGAAACAGATGAACCTTCAGGAAATCTGAGCAACTGTTGAGCAGATGAACTTTCAAGAAATCAGAAAATTTGTTAAACAGACGAACCTTCAAGAAATCGGAAAATATGCTGAACAGATGAACCTTCAGAAATTTTATAATCTGTTGAACAGATGAACCTTAAAGAAATCGGAAAGTCTATTGAACAGATGAGCCTTCAAGAAATCGGAAAATATGCTGAACAGATGAACCTTCAAGAAATCGGAAAATCTGCTGAACAGATGAACCTTTAGGAAATCTGAGCAACTGTTGAACAGATGAACCTTCCAGAAATCAGAAAATTTGTTGAACAGACGAACCTTCAGTAAATCGGAAAATCTGCTGAACAGATGAACCTTCAGTAAATCGGAAAATCTTCTGAACAGTTGAACCTTCAGAAATTGTATAATCTGTTGAACAGATGAACCTTCAAGAAATCGGAAAATCTGCAGAACAGATGAACGTTTAGGAAATCTGAAAAACTGTCGCACAAAGGAACCTTTAGGAAATCTGAGATTCTGTCGAACAGATGAACCTTCAGGAAATCTGAGAATCTGTTGAACTTATCAGTGGCGCCGAAAAACTAATATGAAAATTTCTGAGTTTCCTGCATTTCTTCAAAGGAATTTACCCGATGAAAACAATTTTTATACAACATCTTCATTAAGATAGCACCATACATCTATCTCTCATTGCTTTCTACATTTTCTGCAGCCCATGCTAACTTCATCTCATCAAAAGTCTACAATTCCCTCCACATTCCACGCCGCCAACTATATAATCCACCTTTCACACACTTATTCCCATCAAACTTTCACCTGAACCACCATAAACCCAGACCTAATAATCCTCCCCGACCTCTACCTCCCTATCCTAACCCCTAACCAAGGAAATATATCTCTAAACATCCCCTACACTTAAAACAAATACAAACTCCACATGAACCCCCAAAATCCTGCGTTCCTTTCCATCCCTTAAATTTCACTCCACTCAGATCGTAAAATTTTCCAAAATATACTAATTCATAAATTAAAAAAGCATACCCCGTATGAGCACATCCACACTGGATCTCGTAGCCGTTGGAAAAACACATTTGGTTACGTATACAAATATAAGCATGCATATTTATGTGGCCACGCACGGGGTGTATGGGGGTGTGGAGGCGGTTACGCAAACAGAACTAGCCGGGATACAAAACACTCCGGCAAAAGGTGCCTGAATATTCAACCCGGTGCGATATTAATACGATGGAAATATGGGAGGAAACGTTTACGACCTGTGTATTCGCGAGTTACCATGAACGACCGGGAGACGGCTCGATGGTGGATATGGATTGATGCCTTGTGGCTTTCGGCATGCTTTTGACGGGGGAGGATTGGTATGGGGCTGTTTTTAAGGACGGTTTCTAACCGACGACGCGATGGAAAAATCGGAGGAAAGCGAAGAAGTGCAAAACCGAGTATACATTTTGCAACAAATGGGGAAGCAAAATTTCGTCTTTTCTATGCAATTAACACTAGAACTACCAAACCAGTCAAAATGACTGGTACACAATTTTTTCCAAAAATTCTTCAAGATTATAGGAGAGTCATAGAATAGATATTCTACGTCTATCAAAGTACTTATTTAATACATTTAAATATAACAGATTTAACGACGGTAATTCTAGTGTTAAAGAAAGATTATAAATTAAGAATTGTTGACGTTTCAAACTTTTTGAATTTAAGTTTTGTTTAATTCATAGCGCAGGCGTTTACTCCGATTTTTTATCGTTTCTTTTCTGCCGATTAAGCTTATGCTTTATGACTCCTTTTGTGACTGGATATGTCATACTTCAGCGTTAAATTGCTGAAATAAAAATTTTCCGGTGGTTTCTCTTATATTGTAAACGTAAAATAATTTTGCGGTGGCCTGTCCCTCTGAATTTTCCAATTTCTCAATTTTTAGGAAATCTCAAATCTTTGAATTCAACTTTTTGCGCCACTAATTTCACTGTACAGCAAGCGATTAAAATTAATTAAGCACGCACATCCGCATTATGATTGTGCAACGGAACGCCCGAAATATTAAATCGCAGTGGTTTTACGTTTTTAAAAAATCCAAAGTCGAACGAAAGTTATCGTGCTGTGAAACAAAAATTGTAAATATGCATGAAAGAAAACGTAGCTGTATTGCCGGCTCGTTTACACCGAAAATTGTTTTCGAAGATTTGTAAAAGCGTTCGTTTGGCTGAAAAAAATTGCGTTATTTCGCAATTCGCCGGTTGGCAAGTTTAAACTCAGAGAGTTTCGAATTCAGTGCTTGATTAATATTTATTTTTCGCGTGCAAGGAAACACACAGCACTGCCTGGGAAATTTGCACGTATAACTTGCGAACTTAAAAACTTCCAGTATGTGGTTAGCGCAGAGAGTAAGAGAGATGATACCAACACGGTTTCCGTTTGAGGTCGCCGAAATACTGGCTCCGACATGGAGAGTTTCTGCTTCCGGCGAACTAACCAAAGTAATGGCGGTCAAATTTTTCAATTTTACCCTCCGATATCAAAGGCTGAAGTGCCGATTGGGGAAATTTCTTCGACGAGGCAAACGACAAACTGTAATTGGTACCAAAATGGCTGCCGGTGTTCTCATCAACGTTTCACATTTCTTTGGAACGGAATCTTTTATCATCGTACAGAAAGAAATGGCAAATAAATGAGAGTCATTTTATATTGGCCAGTTTAAGTCTACGGGAATAAAAAATGTGTTTTGTATAAAGCGAAAAAACTGATACATTAGCATTTTTTATTAAATAATAAGAATTCGAATCAGTGAAAAATTCTGAAATTTTTATAGTGTAATCAAAAATCGTTTGAACGTTTTTTTCCCCCGTAAAGGCATTTTTTTAACATCTCGATAACACATAATTTTTTTGCCACCGAAACACAAAACTTTTTTATCTAGAACGATGAAAGGAATCTATTGATTGTTGCTTGCATATGCATCACTGCAATTTTTCACAAAACGTGCCACAAGAGATGCAGTATTCTTTGAATCGTTCATTTTTCCCTTTGGACATTTTATGGAACTGCGCTGATAACAAAGTTATGACCTAAAAAAATTGCACCCACCATCTCTACAGAAAATACCCGAAATACTTGATATACGTTATAAAATAATATTTTTCAAACATATTCTTGATTTAAATTCTGGAAAGTTTAATTTGTTTCTTTAAAAATACAATGTTGAATCTAAACTTGCAAATAGGCCATTAAAATATTATTTACAACCTTCTATACAATTTCTTTCTCCAAATTATGTCCACCCTTCCTTTTTATCTGGCTTCTGAAGTCATCCGATAATGTTTTAAATATATTCCTACTTTCAAATTAGCGAATTTAAGTCCCTTTTACAAAAAAATTTATTGCAGAATAAAATTTCCCAAACAGAGCATTGCAACATTATTAAATCCGACCCACGCGATTGTCCTCCTACAAAATTTACCAACCCTTCGTTTTTATTCGGCTTTCAAAGTCACCCTCATAATTCTTTAAAAATCTCCTACTTTCAATTTAGTGAATTTAAGTCCCTTTTATAGTAAAAATATATTGTAGAATAAAGTTACATAGACAGATGATTGCAACATTATTGAATTCAACCGACATCATTTTCCTCTTACAAAATTTATCAACCCTTCGTTTTCATCGGACTTCCAAAGTCACCCTCATAATTCTTTAAAAATCCCCTACTTTCAATTTAGTGAATTTAAGTCCCTTTTATAGTAAAAATATATTGTAGAATAAAGTTACATAGACAGATGATTGCAACATTATTGAATTCAACCGACATCATTTTCCTCTTACAAAATTTATCAACCCTTCGTTTTCATCCGACTTCCAAAGTCACCCTCATAATTCTTTAAAAATCCCCTACTTTCAATTTAGTGAATTTAAGTCCCTTTTATAGTAAAAATATATTGTAGAGTAAAGTTACAAAGACAGATCATTGCAACATTATTGATTTCAACCGACATCATTTTCCTCTTACAAAATTTATCAACCCTTCCTTTCCATCCAGCTTCACAAATCACCCCCCATACTTTTTTTAATATTTCCTGTTTTACACGCAGCAAATTTAAGTTCTTTTTGCGCTAAAAATATAATGTACAATCAAAATCAATAAAGACAGCATTACATTATTAAACTCGACCCACATAATTTTCCTCTTGCGAAATTTATCAACCCTTCCATTTCATCTGGCTTCGAAAATCACTCTCATAATGTTTTAAATACATGTAGGGATGCTAGTATTGATGGTAATGACAGTCGGGTTTATACTAACGTTTATTAACTTTAAAAAATATAACAGGCACACAAAATGAAATAACAAAAATAACGAATACGTTCCACAGTCAAGCAATGGCGTTCTCAATCTCTCTCTGTACGCTTTCCTTGCCGTCTTCTCCAACTCCACTGTCATCTGTTTTTTTTTATTCCCTACTCCTCACCATCCTTTCTCGCTCTCTGTCCATCAAACACTCTCATTCACTCGCTCATTCGCTCTGCATTACCACATACATTCCATTTTAAATTGAAGTGCCTTCACAGTTAAAATATATTGTAGATAAAAATTTCACAGATAGATCATTGCAACATTATCGAATTCAACCCACATAATTTCCCTCTTACAGAAGTGATCAATCCTCCCTTTCCATAAGGCTTCCCAAGTCATCCCCATAACGCAACAGCTAAAATAAACTTAAAACCGTCTTCGGTATTCCGCTGGCAGAATCTCCAGGTAGGTGAGTCCCAGTGCAAAGAGAAAAGTCGAAAACATCGGGGTCTAGGAGTCGACGGTGTGTATGCCATGGGGAGCGTTTGACGAGGTGCATCGGTGCATTCTACTGGCTGCACCGGTAGGATACTAAAAATGTACATATCTGACGGTAAATCCGCCGTAAAATATAAATCGGTAATGCCGTCGAAAAACTCGGTCGACGTTGAGCTCCCGTCCGTACGATATTTCGCTTCGTCGGATGCGGATCTTCCTTTTTTTATTATTCATTTTCCATAACGGCACCCGGCAACTACCCCCAACCAACCCCTTCCTTTCGGGAATGCATCGGTCCCGCAGACCAGCTGCGTTTTTTTTCAGCCCTGTGCGAGCTGAATGCAACTTATGCGATGGAAAAGATGCGAGAGTGGGAAAAAATGGTATTTAGCGATGGATTGGAAGACACGCGATGAAAGGGGATGGAAACGAGAGGATGATTCGACGATTAGTGCTTTAGGGTTGCTGGCTGCTTTGGAGTGGTTGAAATGGTGATTTTTGGAGAAGAATTTCTGAAGGTGTTGTTCGTCATAGAGTTGGGAAATCGTGGGTGGGGGTGGAGATTTCCAGATTTTAGATTTAGAAGAAGAAAAATATTGTGTTGGGGATGAAGTTGTTGAAATAGGTGGTTGAATACTTGAGAATTATTAATTTGGAAAGAAAGATTACACAATGATCGCAAAGGTTTATAAAAATGGCTAGAATTAACCCTGATCTTTAATTTGACATTTTCGAAGCGAGTCACAATCAAAACTTGAAAGAATTCTAAGGAAGAAGTTAAGGGCGGGGCTGAATATTTCTTTAAACCATTAATTTATAATTTTCAAATCTAGGCACAATGAAAATTTGAAAGAATTCTAAAAAAGAAGTGAGGAGAGGAATTCAAAATTTGTATAAACCATTAACTCAAAATTTCTAAAGCGTGTTAAAATCTAAATTAGAACAAATTCTAAAAAAAAATTAAGGTAGGAACTGAAGAATTTTATAAACCACTACCTTAAAAATTTTCAAAGCGAGTTCAAATAAAAATAAGAACGAATTCTAATAACGAAGTGGAGGGAAGAGGCGAACATTTTTACAAATCGTTAATTTTAAATTTCCAAAGTGAATCAAAATCAAAATTAGAGTAAATCGTAAAAAAAGTGAGGGTTTACATGAACCATTAACTTAAAATTTCCAAAGCGAGTTCAAATAAAAATTATAACAAATTCTAAAAACGGAATGGAGGGAAGACCTGAACATTTTTACAGACCACTAATTTAAAATATCCAGAGCCAGTCAAAATCATAATTAGGACAAATTCTAAAAACGAAGTGGAGGGAAGGGCCGAATATTTTTACAAATTATTAATTTAAAATTTCCAGAGTGAATCAAAATCAAAATTAGAATAAATTCTATAAACAGTTAGGGTTTTTATAAACCATTAACTTAAAATTTCCAAAGCGAGTTCAAATAAAAATTAGAGCAAATTCTAAAAACGGAATGGAGGGAAGAGCTGAACATTTTTACAGACCATTAATTTAAAATTTCCAGAACGAGTCGAAATCATAATAAGAACAAATTCTAAAAACGAAGTGGAGGGAAAGGTCGAATATTTTTACAAATCATTAACTTAAAATTACCAAAGTGAATCAAAATCAAAATTAAAGTAAATCGTAAAAAAAAGTGAAGGTTTTTATAAACCATTAACTTAAAATTTCCAAAGCGAGTTCAAATAAAAATTAGAACAAATTCTAAAAACGAAGTGGAGGGAAGACCTGAACATTTTTACAGACCATTAATTTAAAATTTCCGGAGCAAGTCAAAGTCATAATTAGAACAAATTCTAAAAACGAAGTGGAGGGAAGAGCCGAACATTATTATAAATCATTAATTTAAAATTTCAAAGCTAGACAAAATAAAATTTTGAAGGATTTCTAAAAAAACGTCATGGGAGGAACTATACATTTTTATAGACGTAACCCACACATGTTATTCTTAAAAACCAAAGATTCTTCGGCAGCTTCATCCACAAAATTGGACCAAGCACTCTTATCAAACTATCAAACTTTCAAATCGCTATTCAAACACTCCACAGAATGCTCTTCGTAGGAAAATGCTACCCCGAACCTGCTAATTGCGAACGGACATAGCGACAACAGTAGTCAGCCATACTATCCTCATGAATTAAAGTTTAATATCTGACAAAACGTTTCTGGCTTCATCAGAGAGAAAGAATAAGAGAAAGACGGGGACGCAGGACGATGGAGGGGGCAAACATGAAAAAGGGGACGAGACGTCGGGCTGGCTTTTAATCGTCGTCTCTGCGCTCCTTTTTTGTGGCACCGTGTGCCAGTGTCGGAATCCACTTTAACGGACCTTACTAATTACCAAGCGAGGTGGTCCTCCGCTTGTTTACCTCGACTCTGATTAACCTTCCACGTACTTCTCGCTGCTGGAACGGTGGCGGTACTGGTGAGAATGTAATCGTGACGTTCGTGTGAGGGTTTGCAAAAAAATTTTACGGCTGACTCAAATTTCATCCAATATTGAAGTAGCAGGAACACCGTCCGACGAGAAAACCCTGATTAATTCGGAGTGGAACGCGGTGCAGTCGTCGTGTCGATTTTCGAGGGCGGGAAATTTGTTCCTATATGCGTCGCCCTCATCAGACAGATGAGAGGCTGTAACACTGAAACTACCGGCGTTGTAATATATCTATTATATTTAAATACAATGCATAAGTACTTTGGAGAAAGAAAAATCAAGAGCCGAAACTGATGATCGATTAATTCATTTTTGTTTCGTAAGATAGACCTGGAATTTTTACTCTACCACTCCCCTATCAATTTGGAAAATTCTTGGAAAATTGGAAACCGGTCCTTCTGACCGCCTCGGTAGCTTCAGTGTTAATTCATTTTATAAATTTTCACAATTTTGTTTATTTTGTTTCACACCATAATTGCAATCATACTAATGGAGAATCCATCGGTGTTTTGCATGTCAGACAAGTCTGTGCCTTGTTCACCGGCAGTAATTCAGTCAGTTTTGATTATGTTCACTCTAAATAAATTGTGAATATTCCTCAAATATGAATAAACATATGTGCAAAATCTCGATATTGAAAACATTATACATCTCTAGGAAAAAAATCCCTGAAAGGCCAAGAAAATGCAGTTCTAGATTGGAAGACCCCATTACAATTTGTGGCAGTTAAAGTTACAAATTCGTGTAAAATAAAATTCTACCCCTAGAAGTTTGCCCCGGGAATAAAAGTCTGTCCCTAATCCATCTGATAAAACGTACGTGAAGAAAAGTAGCTCGCTGAAGATTATACCGGATAATGAGAGGCGATCAGAATCTCTGTGCCTACAACGCCTAGGAATCTTCCTAACAGCTCGGGAGATAAAGCAAGGCCGTTGCTTCGAGATCTCTCGAATTCACCATAACGTTGAGCACACCTTATCTCGGCCGTGCATATCTCTGAGAGGGGTCAGATAAAGTTGATCTACTAAGGCCACCAAAGTCGAGGAGCCGGCGAAGGAAGGAAATTATGCGAGCCTGCTAGAATGATCGTGCCCTCGTCCGCAAACACGACCGTAGGCAACCCTAAACGATGCGTAGAGGAAGGTCGTGGCGAGGGTTAAGGGATGAATTCGATGGTGTGCCCTTCTGGCTGATTCTTGGCTTTGCACTTGGTCGAGCAAGGAACTGGGGGATGTACGGGGTGGATTTTGAATGTTGAGGGGTAGACTTGAGAGTTGCACGTGGAAATTGGGGCTGGCATTTTTTGAAATGGAGGGGGAGGATATAACTGAAAGAATAAGTATCGCGTAAGAATGTGAGAAAAGACAAATTACGTGCGAAATGGAGTGCTTAATGAGTCGAGTACTTACGAGTCGAATTTTGAAAGGAAAATTATATTAGGAAAAGCGGAAAGAGATGTCGTTTTTATTTATGTGTCTTGTGGGATATTTCGAGTGTGATTCATTATGAACTGTTAAAATCTGAGTAGATTGTCATAGTCGAGGTCTACTTTGCGCGGTTAGAAAGAATAAATGTTATGTCTTTTTTTTAAACTTTGTTTGTATTGCAAAATAAAAACGATGTTTCTTTTTGCTTTATTTAATAGCTGTGTCTGATAAGGCTATTAGCGATTTACATATGGCATTTACGAAGGCTATTTACATATGGCAACGCAATTGTTTTAAAGAGAAAAAGTAGCAGAGAGGACAGAAAAATAATGGTGGATAGTTTTTTTCGAGAAGGTTTTAGAGAATGGTGGTTGTATTTTCAAAAGTGAAAGAGACGGAGGATAGCTGTTAGCACTGAGAAATGAAATTGGAATTGGCTTGAATTTTTGAAATATTTGGCGAACTTATTATTTTTGAAAATTTGATGAAAATTATTTAACTTAGGATGTGAATAACAGAATACGTATTATATGAGCCGTTCAATGCACAGATCTATTAACTCCACTTTTTGAATTTTTTTAAATTTAAGTTTCAAAGCACTTGATTGAATCCTAACCTCTTATGTTTAGAATAAATTTTCGTAATAATAACGATTAACACCATTAAATGACGAAGTTTGTTTGGCCATCAAATAATAAATAATTGAATTCAGAAGTAAATCTAATTAATTCCAAGTCTATTGCACCTTATTCATTTTGTACTTTGTTAGAGGAAAGCTAAATGCGATTATATATGCTAGAATACTTGTTTGTATTTATATTGTGAAGGGAATTTTGAAAAGGACTGTATACTATTTCATCACGTTTCTCCACTTTAGGTTTTATGGAGTTAATCGATTTGTGCACTGAACGGCTCATATAAGAATATCATAAAAATGACAGAGCACGTACGAAACACAGTGCTTAATGAATCGAGTACTTGCGAGTTGAATTTTCGATTGAAAATTATATTTCAGCCTGATCAGGATAGTAGCGAATTTACATTTGGCAAGGCTATTGTTGCAAAAAGAAAAAGTAGCAGAGAAAATACAAAAATGACGGTAGTTTCAAGGTCTGTCGGTTACATTTAAAAAATGCAAGCTATGGAGGAATATTGTTAGCACTCAGAAATAAAATTTGATCTGATATTTTTTTAAATATATTTTAACACTAAAACTACCACGCTAGTCCAAATGACTGGTTCCTCATCTTTTTATAAGAATTATCTAAATTTATAAAGAAACCGCACAGAATATATTCCTTTCCTATCTTACAAAATATTAACACTAGATTTACGGAAGCCGTCAAATTAACGGATTCCCACTTGTCTTATAAACATTTCTCAAATTTACAGAGACGCCGTACAGTAGATATTTCACGTTTACTTTATAATACAATAATGACTTAATGAATTACCATCTTTGCCGATTCACCCCTCTTTTTCCAAAGTCCTTATTTAATATATTGCAATTTAAGAGATTTCAGGCCGTAAATCTAGTGTTAATTACCGTATTGACAATCTTTTTCAGCTCTTGATTCCCCTTTTTCCAATGCACTTATTTAATTTATTTAAATATAACAGATTTAACGCCGGTAATTCTAGTGTTGAATATAAATATCTTGAAAAATTACATTTGACAAAAATGACTTGACTTTTCAAGAGGATAATGTGAAATAATCATTGTGTTAGAAACTTTTCCAAAATCTCCTGATACCATATACTAACATTGTACAAACAATTTAAAAAACATAGTTTCAAACGAAAGTGAAAGAAAAAATGTGAAAATTCCCTTAACTGGAACTTAATATTTTCGTGGAAATTACAGTAACATCTGCAGCCTCTTCCCAAGGGAAAATATGTCAGGAATTTCGGCAGCTTATAAACTCCGGGTTCTTAAAGAAATATTTTACCGCTCTAATAAAGTAGAAACTAGAGTTCTACTAAATATACTTAAACTCGAGTCGTGAATGGCTCAACTTACGAACGAGCTTCCGTAGTATAACTCGTTTCGTAAGTCAGCGAGCGAGCGTACTCTAGAAATACTTTTTGGCATGAATGCGAACTACTTGCTTTTATTTTCTTCGTCAGTTCCCCTCGGCCCATTACCCTCCTGTTGACAGCCGTGTTCGTCATTCGCCATTCGGGAGAAAGTTTTCCACGATAAAATGGGAAATAATGAGATCGAAAGGACGAGCCGAGGGACGATATTGAATTTGCAGTTGAAATTTTCGGACGTTGCGATTCGCGAATCTAAAGAGGCTTGGGTCTTATAAGAGAAAATTGTGAGGGTGAAATAAATGGTAAAATATGTAAAAGTACATCTGCCGGAGGGAGAATGTGCAAATAATAATTGAGAATATTGTGAGGGGATGGAGTGATTAAGAAACGAAAAACTCATGAATTAACAGGTGGAGAAACAATTGGCTAGTAAATCTTGCAATATTAAATTCCTTGAAACGTTTCGTATGAAGTCGTTCCTCTTCTGTGATAACGAGCACCCTTGGGACTTGCTCCGAATTTCGGTCTTCTTCCTGACACAACGAATTTCTTAAGGTCGTTTTGAGATCCACAGGTTCTGGACTGGTCTCCAATTATTTTTTCATGCATCGTTCGTTTAATTTAGTAAATTTTATAATTGCTGTAGATATCATTGGACGCCCAAAAATTGTTATTTTCATTTTTCTGTGTAAAATTATTCGTAGGCTTGCCAAGTGTTCGCCAATTATTTTTTCGAGTACTGTTGCAACAAATTAATTAGATTTAATTGCATTTAGTAGTGAGATGGTTATTGAGAGACATCGTGCAAATTTTGATGATAAAGTTTGAATTCTAAGTCTATAAAAGGTTTTCCAGTCCTCCAAACGTTACTGCTAGAATTCAGTCACTTGCCATAAACATTATCATGGAGTAATTTCGGGGATAAAGTTTTGTGCGAATATTATCGACTAAACTACGCAAAATTAATTTGGAAACATCGTTAATACCAGTTGTAGAAAATTTTGCGAGCTCATAAGATGTTCTCCAGTTGTGCTCCAAGCATTACTCAGGTAATACAATCATTCATGATGAATTCCATCGTCAAATAACTACAAGAAAATTCACAGAAATACTGTTCAGTGAGATACACAATATCCACCCAGAACCATAATTAATACCAGTCGTATAAAATTTTGAAAGCCTACAAAGTGTTCTCCAGTTGCTGCTTCGTGCGACAACAATATAACTCAATCGTTCACGCTGTATGCCATCGCCAAATAACTTCAAGAAAATTCATAGAAATGTTGTCAAGTGAGATACACAATATCCACTCAAAAACATAATTAATACCAGTCGTATAAAATTTTGAAAGCCTACAAAGTGTTCTCCAGTTGCTCCTTCGTGCGAAAACAATATAACTCAATCGTTCACGCTGTATTCCATCGTCAAATAACTTCAAGAAAATTCATAGAAATACTGTCAAGTGAAATACACAATATCCACCCAGAAACATAATTAATAATAGTCACAGAAAACTTTGCACGCCTACGAAATATTCTCCATTTGCCCCTTCGTGCGAAAACATAACTCAATCGTACACGCTGTATTTCAGCGTTAAATAATTCCAGGAAAATTCATAGAAACACTGTCAAGTGAGATACACAATATCCACCCAAAAACATAATTAATACGAGTCGCATAAAATTTTGAAAGCCTATAAAGTGTTCTCCAGTTGGTGCTTCGTGCGAGAACAATATAACTCAATCGTTCACGCTGTATTCCGTCGTCAAATAATTTCAAGAAAATTCATGGAAACACTGTCAAATGAGATACACAATATGCACCCAAAATCATAATTAATACCATTGGTAGAAAACTCTCCAAGCTCTCGAGGTGTTCTCCAGTCGTTCTCCAAGCGCCATTGACATGATTCAATCACTCAAAATAAATTACATCGTGAAACAACTTCAGGGAGAAATTCAACGCACACCAACGCCGCATAAAAAACGCGAAATTCGCCGGAATTTCTAGGCAGTTGAGGGTTGATGCGCGTCAACGAGGCGTGAGAGCTCGAAGAAAGAAAAACCGGGGGACGACGGCGGATCGTCGAGGATCGAGCTAAATGGCCATGGGAATGGAAGTGTTTTTTACGAGGTTACCGACCACTCGAGTCTTGGAGTGGCTTTCGCTATGTTTTCGCCACCCTAGCGTTTATGATAGCTCGTTCCAAGATCCCTCTCTCTTTCTCTTCACCCCCGGCCATCCGACAGCGCCGAAGAAACGCTCGCGATAATAAACTTGGCGCGTGATGCAGTCGCCTTTCGAGTGCGCGAATTTCGGGCGAAAATATCGCGAGAAGTGGGGCCGAATTTTGAGACATTTGCACAAAGGGTGGCAAGAAATGCATGGGAAGTGTGCCGGTCTCTGTTGAGGGGATGAATGTACTTCTTCATTTTGAAAATGGAAGAAGAGATTTTTTTATGTGTTATATACTGTGAAAAATTGTAGTAAAATGTATCGTGGCACAAACTGAACGCCTTGGGTGTATTTGTGGAGTTAGACTTAGGGGAATATTTATGGCGCTGTGCAGGTTAATGAATCTGCCCCATGGTACAAATTTAAACAGCTCTTGTGCCTTTAACACTAGATCTACCGGCGTTAAATCTGTTATATTTAAATATATTAAATAAGTACTTTGAAAAAAAGGGAATTCATAGGTGGAAAAGATGATTTAGAAAAGATGACGTAGAAAAATATTCTATGGCTCTCCTATAAACCTGGAGAATCTTTGGAAAAAATTGTGTACCAGTCATTTTAACTGATTTGGTAGTTCTAGTGTTAATTAAATAATTTTTAACTATTTTTTCAAATTTCGGAGTGAATTAATATATTTAAAAATATTTGAACGAGTACTGGAATGGTTTGCCAAAATTAAAACGAAATATGGAAGGTTGCATATTCTTCCAGCTTCAACAATAAAATAAACGATGATACTGCTAATTCATTGCATATAAGACAGCTTTATTCCATGAATTCGTATGTGAACAATTATTGAGCCCCTACGCTAAATAATTTTTAACTATCTTTTCAAATATCTGAACCTTAATATATCTGAAAAGGACAAATCAAGTGCTGGAAAGTTTTTCCTTTAAGAAAAATACAGGAGGTTGAAAATTCTTTCAGCTTCAACAATAAAAAGAAGATGAATCTGTCCATTTAGTGAACACAACATAGTTTGAATCAATGGATTCAACAATTATTGTATCTCTAGCTAAATAATGTTTAACTATCTTTTGATATTTCTGTAAATCAATATTTCTGAAAAGTCCTGAAATGTTTTTCCAAATCAAGCAAAATCCAGGAAATTAAAAATTCTTTCAGCTTCAACAATAACAGAAGATAAACCTGTCAATTTATTGCACACAATATAGTTTTATTCCGCAGCTTTGTATGTGATAAATTATAGTCCCCGTAGTTAAATAATTTTAATTATCATTCCTTCAAAAATTAATATTTCTGGATAAACGAATGTGTTGAGGACACAACCCTGATGTAATTCGAAATGTTCATATGTTATTTTGCAGACTGTTTTTTTATTGATTTTAATTATGAAAAACTTGTAACAGATGGCCGCAATTTCATTGAACTCCGTTGTATTGAATTAATAAGTTACGTTATGCCTGTTTACTTAATTCGTGTGAAGTGCTTCAAGTTTATTTCCAAGTTCCAACGGAATGTATCTATAAAAGTAAATAAAAAAAAGCCAAAACTGACAATGTATTACATATACGATAGTTTCATTCCATGGATGCGCTTTATGTAAAAATGTAGTTAACCCTTTGAGAACGACGGACGCATATATGTGGTCTGACAAAAAAAAATTACGGAAAAACACAAAAACATGTAACTTTTATTTTTATTGCTCTATCATTTAAAAAAAGTTTGGTTAAAATCGCATCGCAAACTTTAAAGATATAACGAAAAACTTGGCAGTTTTTAATAAAAAATTAAGAAAAAATCGTCAAATAAAATTTTAAATTCCATAGGCGTTTAGTACACAAAAAAGCAAATATTTCGTACCTTTATCGTAAATCTCTATCATTAACCGTTTTGAAGTTATAAGCGAAAGAAGAAAAAATGTCCAAACTTTGAAGGGTGGTTTCACCCCCTAAACGTGCGACTTAGCCGATATAAAAAAATAGGTATCGATTATTTTCACGTGCTTAACAAATCTGCAAAGTTTCATTAAAATCGGAGGCGGACACCTCGGGTAGTTCCCTTGTGAAATAAAATTTGACTATAGTTTATCGGCGCATGTATACAAACACAGAATTGAAAAATTGAAATAGCACCGTTGAAATATGATTACGTAAATAGTAATTTATAACTTCTACACATTAACACTCTGACTCTCTGACAAAAAATTGTTTTTTTATCGAGAAATAAATGATTAGTTCTCAATATTCGAAAAACTCTCCGTCCGCAAAGGGTTAAAATAATAGAATACCATTCTACTCGCATTTCCCCCATGAATTTGGTATCGCCCCGTATCAAACAGTGTACAC
The DNA here is from genome assembly GCA_963989415.1 of Cerceris ruficornis. NCBI lineage: Eukaryota > Metazoa > Arthropoda > Insecta > Hymenoptera > Crabronidae > Cerceris > Cerceris ruficornis. The sequence continues at coordinate 8,022,680 of OZ022530.1, read as the reverse complement.
GCGAAGAAACGAAAATAAAGTTCGCGTTTAATGCCGTTTCTTTCGCCCGTTGCGCCACTCCTTCGTCGAGAAACGACGAATCGCTAACGACAATGCTGTTATTCCGGTTCCCGGTATTCCAATTGCTTCAATTCCGTTCAATTCTGTTTATAAGACTGGAACATTCCTAGTCGTTATCGACGTTTCTGTCCGACGTGCCATAAATAATGTACTAAATTGTGGAACTTAGAACCGACGTTCCCCGAAACTACGGTGATTTGCATATCGATTCCCTTGCACCGGCAATTTGTCAGTCAGTTATTTCGATGCGATAAAAATCCCTGCCTGGCTCGATGTTACTCTTTATTTTTAATTTTTAGGCCACGCTTTTCTTAGATGATCTTTTTTCAGGATTTACACGGCGATAAAGTAGGGAAAGAGGTTGCAGTGTACCATTTTACCCGGAACATTTCAAGTTGTATGCGTTAGAACTTGCGGGAAACGTAGTTCTAATGAGAGGGAGTTAATTGGAAATTGCTAGTTACTATTTGGAATATTTTAAGTAATTAAACTGCGTATATTAATTACCTGACAGAGTATTTTCACGCTGCAAATATCACCAAATGGAGCAGCTCGTGCAGATGTACCTTATTTGTTAAATAAAACAATCAGCTTTTGTTTTCTATAGTATTTGTGTGTCCTCTTTTTCCATTAGTATAAATATAAATGTTTAATATCCGTAGAATATTTGCGGAATGAAATTTCTGTGCATGATATTCATTGAACGCAACTTTGAATAAGTAAGCACAACCGGTGTTTTTGTCGTACATTATTTTTGCTTTTCTTTTTCATACAGACAAATATAAAAATATAAATTCCTGTCTGGCTCGATATTATTGTCTATTTTTAATTTTTAGGAGACAGTTTTTTAGATGATCCATCTAAGAATTTACAGGGAGATAAAATAGAAAAGAGGTTGCAGTGTTCTATTTTAATCAGAATATTTCAGTTCACAAACAGTAGAACTTCCGGGAGACGTAGTTCTAATGAAAAGGAGTTAATTGGAAATTGTTAGTCATTGTTTGGAATATTTGAAGTAATTTAAATTAGTCATGTTAATTGCGCTTGTAATGAGTACCTGCGGGAATCACAAGGGTACCATAAATAATAAATAATTTAGTACGATAAATATCACCAAATAGAGCACTTTATAAAGATGCACCATATTCGTTAAATAAAACAAAGTTAAGGATGCAAACTCAACAGGTTTTCGTTTTCTACAAAGTTCGACCTCCTTGCTTCCCTGTAAGTATAAATATTAACATTTAATATTCATGGAATATTTGCAAAATGAAATTTCCGTCTATAATATTTGTCCAATACGACTTTGGAAAAGTAAACAATCAGTACTATTCTTATACGTTACTTTAGCTTTTCTTTTCCCGTAGGTACAAATACAAATTTTCAATTTGCCCAGAATAAAAGAATATAATTCTGTTAGAACTCGAAATAAACTTGAAGCACTTCACACGAATTAAGTAAAAACATAACATAATTTATTAATTATATACAACGGGATTCAATATAATCGAGGCCTTCTGCCATGATGCAACCTTTTATTATATAACAAAAAATCAATAGGAACAATACACAAATTAACATATGAATATTTCGGATTACACCAGGGCTATATCCTCAATAAATTCCTTTACAACAACCTCAGAAATTTTCTTTTAACACTACAGTCCGAATTAATTTTCCAATTTTTCACGATCTCACAAACAGTAAAATTAGTTTATAGGAATTTTACACTGTCCATTATACACTTTTACGTTCTGATAGAAAATTCTAAAGTTGAAATTATGTTAATAAAAATTTCACAATAGAAAGTGACGACGAACATATCCCAAAAGAGGAATACAAAGTGCCAAAACTATTTTCCATCCTTTTCCAAAACAGATTTATTAGTTCATAGGAATTTTACACTGTCCATTATACATTTTTACGCTCTGATAGAAAATTCAAAAGATAAAATTATGTTAATAAAAATTTCACAATAGAAAGTGACGACGAACATATCCCAAAAGAAGAATGCAAAGTGCCAAAACCATTTTCCATCCTCTTCCAAAACATATTTATTAGTTTATAGGAATTTTACACTGTCCATTATACACTTTTACGTTCTGATAGAAAATTCTAAAGTTGAAATTATGTTAATAAAAATTTCACAATAGAAAGTGACGACGAACATATCCCAAAAGAGGAATACAAAGTGCCAAAACTATTTTCCATCCTTTTCCAAAACAGATTTATTAGTTTATAGGAATTTTACACTGTCCATTATACATTTTACCCTGTGATAGAAAAGTCCAAAGTTGAAATTATCTTAATAAACATTTCACAATAGAAAGTGACGACGAACATATTCCAAAAGTGGAATGCAAAGTGCCAAAACCATTTTCTATCTTTTTCCAAAACAGATTTATTAGTTTATAGGAATTTTACACTGTCCATTATACATTTTTACCCTGTGATAGAAAAGTCCAAAGTTGAAATTATCTTAATAAAAATTTCACAATAGAAAGTGACGACGAACATATTCCAAAAGTGGAATGCAAAGTGCCAAAACCATTTTCCATCCTTTTCCAAAACAGATTTAAATAACATTCATCCACCCCTTGAAACTCCAAGTCCTTAATCGCAGCCAAAAAAAAATTCCATCACCTCCACCGTCAATCCAGACTAAAATTTTCTCCTCCAGCATCAAGAAGAGCAGTCTCCAATTACCGAAACAGACGGTAATTACGCAGAGCCATTCGTCGCGGAAGCAATCGGGCGAGGCGGGAAAAATGAAGATAAATTCGTTGCCGGCGAAGCCCGAATCCAGGAAGCTCATCATCCAAGGCCTTCCCCGGCTCGGCAAGCATTTATTACCGCGAACAATGCATTATCGAAAGATATCCACTTACCCTTACGGTCCATTAACTGGAAACCCGACGTATTGGATGTCTTCCGCGTTAACGTTAATTCCTGGCAGCGCGGAAATGGAAATGCACTTTTGTTACAAAGTTACAAAAACCACTCGCCAGGGACAAGGAATGAATTCAGTGTTCCTCTTCGGGGTATGGTATTTTTTCCCACCCCTTTCGTTCCATCCTGCCTCGCCGTTTTCCCTCTTCCCTCTCGTTTCAACCTCCTACCTCCGCGAATCTCGTTTTCTCCCTTGCATTTCACTCGTTCTTTCCACCCCTCTCTACACGGTGGTCTGTAAACGTGCATTTTCATCGTCGCAAAATTAGTTCTCTTCCGATGAAAAAGCTTACTTCTATCAGGCAGCGCGTTTACCCCTCCGACCCACCCCTTCGTCTTCATTCCTTTTTATTCGTTCTGTTTCTTTCGCTTCTTTTTCTTTTACGTTTTTCCTTTTTTTTTTTACTTTTCCCTCTCTCTATGCAGATCGCTTGAAAGCAAATATTCCCCGTGCTCTTTCGTGGTCGCCCCTCGTTCCAGGAAATTACGAGCGCGGAGGTAAATCTAACGAATTTTCATTGTAATTCAAAGCAAAGTGCTGCGAGGGAACGCGACGATGAACACTACTTTGACACGGGTTATGGTTTCCTTTCCCGCGACTCTCTACGATGCTCTCGCGAATCTCCCGATGACGTTTTTCTTCCGTGTCTCTTCTTTGACCCGGTTAATGGCTTGTTTTTCCAACTTGATGGAACATTTGTCTCTTCGGGTTTCTTCTGTGCACCTTGTTTCATTATGGCTACGATTGTTACTCGGGCTTTCAAGGGAGAATTTTTCAGCGCTTTGTGAATCTTGGATTCTTGGAGATGGGAGGAATAAGGAAAAGTGTTGTTTCGGTTGTATGGTTTCTGAAATGACGAGGTACTTGAATGGCTGTCTTTGGTTTATTCGTTCTATTTGCTTTCAATTTTGTTTGTTTACGGCTACGAGTATTGCTTCTTTACAGTCTTTTGTGAACTTCTGATTGTTGAAAACAGGAGGGACAGGGTGAAGTGTTGTTTTATTGGTATGGTTTTTGAAATGAGGGGAATTTGAATGATTGGTTTTGGTTAATCGTCCACATTATTTTGAATTTTGTTTCATTATGGCTACGATTGTTGCTCGTGCATTCACGGAAAAATGTTTCAGTCTCTTGTCAATTTTTGATTGTTGAAAACGGGAGAATCGGGGTAAAGTGTTGTTTCATTGTTATGATTTTTAAAATGAGAGGAATTTGTATGATTGATTTTGGTTTATCGTCCAATTTGTTTTAAATTCTGATTGATTATTGCTATGATTGTTTCTCGTGTATTCACGGAAAAATTTAGCAGTTTTGTGTGAATTTTTAATTGTTGAAAATGACAGGAACGGGGTAAAATGTTGTTTCATTCGTATGATTTTTAAAATGATGGGAATTTGTATGATTGATTTTGGTTTATCGTCCAATTACTTTTAAATTTTGTTTGATTATTGCTATGATTGTTGCTCGTGCATTCACGGAAAATTTTGCAGTTTTGTGTGAATTTTTAATTGTTGAAAATCAGAGGAACGGGATAAAGTGTTGTTTCATTGTTATGTTTTTTAAAATGATGGGAATTTGTATGATTGATTTTGGTTTATCGTCCAATTAGTTTTAAATATTGTTTGATTATTGCTATGATTGTTTCTCGTGCATTCACGGAAAAATTTTGCAGTTTTGTGTGAATTTTTAATTGTTGAAAATAAGAGGAACGGGCTAAAGTGTTGTTTCGGTTGTATGGTTTTTGAAACGACGGGGTATGTGAATGGCTGTTTTTGGTTTATCGTTCAATTGCTCAGAATTCTGTTTATTTACGGCTACGATTCTGGTTTCCTTTCAGCCTTTTGTGAACTTCTGATTGTTGAAAACAGGAGGGACAGGGTGAAGTGTTGTTTCGGTTGCAAGGTTTTTAAAATGAGGGGAGTTTGAATGATTGATTTTTGTTTATCGTTCAATTTATTTTGAATTTTGTTTCATTATGGCTACGATTGTTGCTCGTGCTTTCACTGAAAAATGTTTCAGTCTTTTGTTAATTTTTTATTGTTGAAGATGGAAGGAACGGGGTAAAGTGTTGTTTCGGTTGTGTGGTTTTTGAAATGGGGGAAATTTGAATGAACGTTTTGTGGTTCATCGTTATAATTGTTCCGAATTTTGTTTTATTGAGGTAACGATGGTTGCTTTTGCTTTTACGGAAGAACTTTTCAATATTTTGTGATATTTGGACTGTTGAAAATGGAGAAACGGAGTAATGTTTTGTTTCAGTTGAACAGTTTTTTAAATGAAGGGAATTCGAATGAATGTTTTCAGTTTATCATTCAGTTTCTTTGAAATTTAGTTTTATTATCGTTTGATTGTGACTGCGATTGTTGCTTGTGGTTTTACGGTAAAGTTTTCAGCCCGTTGTGAATTTTGGATTGTTGAATAACGTAGGAATACGGTCAATTTTGTGCTTTAGTGATGCTGTTTCCTAATTGACGAACATTTTAAATGAATGTATTTAGTTTATTATTCAATTTCTTTTGAATTTTAGAGAATTAAGTGTAATTGAAATTGAAGACCTGTACTTTCTGTACAAGTATTTCCATTTTTGCTTTTAAAGGAAAATTTAGCAACCGGCGATTCTTGAATTGTCAAAGCTGATTGCAAAGAAAATAGATAAATAACGCAAAATCTCCTTTAATTTATCAATATTCTGAACAACTGTTTATTTTAATTCACAGAATAAAGTATTACTTAAATTACCATTATAATCTGTAGTTCAACTCCAACTAACATAATCATATATCGAATATCAAAAAAATCCTCCCCTATTTGACTAACTGCTTGCAAATAAAAATTTAACATAACCGAAAGCATCTCCATTGCTTCCAATTACAAATTGTCATAGTATTAAATAGCCATAGTATTTCCATAGAAAAGTCAATTACATTTCTAAAAACTCGTACAATTCCAAGTGGTGAATATCAGCGAAACTTCTAATCGCAAGAACCATCGAGACTCGATGGAAACGTGCATCGCCATGATAGATTTTACGCTCTCGCTGTAGAAGCTTGCATCGTATTTACCTTCAGTTTACACGAGCTTAATGTCGCGTTGATATTCGAAATAATAGCAACCTGCTGGCATAACACGAGCTACAACGTTGTTCTGCGTGAGCAGCTAGATTTAGTGCTTCCAGTTAGCAGTGAAACGGCTTTGCTAATATGGGTGAGACGGAATTTGACGGGCAAAAAGCAGGATTTATCTTCGAGATTTCTAGGTCGCCGCGGATTTCAGATGGAGATCGTTAAATTCAGGGTGCAATTAGCGCAGAGTTTGTCGATTTTATCTGACCGTTTCATCTTGTTTGTCGGTGAATTTTGAATTTCTTACGATCAATAAGATATTTTTTACAGGGGTGTTTTGTAAACATTCGGGATAGAATTAGCATGAGGACTGACGATTTGAGCCGCAGATTTCATCTTATTTATCGGTGAATTTTAGAACTGTTTGTAATCTACAAGAAATTTGTTACGAGGTTATTTTATAAAAATTCCAGGTTGAATTAGCGCAGGTTTTGTTAATTAGGGGGTTTCACTTTATTTCTCGGTAAATTTTGAAATTCCTTACGGCTCACAAGATTTTTTGACAAGGGTGTTTTATAAAGTTTCAGGGTGGAATTAGCGCGAGGATTGACGATTTGAGCGGCAGGTTTCATCTTATTCATCGGTGAATTTTAGAATTGTTTCTGATCTACAAGAAATTTGTTACGAAGATATTTTATAAAAATTCAAGGTTGAGTTTCTCTTGGTGGTTTCGTCTTATTTATCGGTGAATTTTTGAATTACTTACAGTTTATAAGACTTTTTTACGAGGGTGTTTTACAGAACGGCGAAAGAATTAGCATATTCTGACGTGGAATGATTGAGCTCTTACTTTTAGAATAATGCAAAAGGTTTTCCAATTATTGGATTCTCAGAAAATTTCAAGACACTCTTATGGACAATTCACGAAGCTACATTTTTCTTATCTATAAACTACAATTTTTAAGAAGTTGTCGTCCCATCATACACCATATGAAACCGTAAGATCTTTATTTATTTCGCGAATATTCACGATAATTCAAACGACTAAGAGCAAAGGCGTGTTCTAACCCCTACGACTACTTCCTAAGCGCCAAAAAGAATACATTAATTCCCAGCACAATTAATTAAATGTCCACAAAACTTCTAAATTTTTAAAAATCTTCCACCTACTAAACCTCCCTTACAAACAAACACACAATCACAATTCCACCTATAACCCCTCTGAAAGGGTTGAGGAAAGAAGTTGCGGAAATAATTAACCACACTAAAATGTAATTTATTAAATACAGATAAGTACTATTGGGTTGGTCAGAAAGCTATTTCGCTTTTCGTCGATAGCTAAAGTTACGTTTGTTTTGAAGGACTTCTGACAATGTTATCATTTTTTGCTTCTGAAAATTGAAAGTTGTCACTTTTGGCAGGATTTAGAAAAAAATTGTGCCTCATTTTCTTTGCAATTGTTAGTTTAGCGTGAATTTTAATATGGAGTGCAAAAACGAACATTATCGACATATTTTACTTTGTCATTACTTTTTCATGTAAACCACATCGAAAGCTGAATTGTATAAAAAATAAGTTATGCTGTCAATTTGGTGGGATTACAAACGTGTTGTGTACTTCGAGCTGCTTCCCAGAAACCAAACGATTAATCCAAATGTTTACCCTAAAATCGCACCTGGTTTAGTTTTTTGCTGATAAATACCAGAATTTCTATGAGAGCGGAATCATAAATTGGTCTAAAAGATGGCAAAAGGTCATCGAACAAAATGGAAAATGTATAATTGATTAAAGTTCATTCTTTGTTAAAAAATGAGTTTCATTTCATATTAAAAAACCGAAATTACTTTCTTGCCAACCCAATACCATATATACAGGGTGGGGCATTTTAAACAGGTCACCTGAATAACTCGCTTGTTTTTGAAGATAGGAAAAAATGCAGTAGACCAAACTTACTTGGTATCGGGGGGCTCATAATCTGGTATTACCAATTTTTCTGTAGGTGGAGGGGTCAATGAGATATGAAGGTCAATTCTGTTTTTTTTTTTAAATGGAATGGTATGGTTTCTTACTTATAGTCTGATAGAGTGTTTCAAGACGAATACAATGACCTATTATGAAGGTCATTCAAGGTCACCCAAAGTCAACTGCAATAGAAAATAAATTGTCTCAGAGTACTTTTCGAATACTTGGATACTTTGATACTGCTACTACAAGTGTTCAAAATGGCGACCTTCAACATGGATACATAGTCTAAATCGTTGCAATACTGATGACACTGCCTGGCAAACATTTGTATCTATTATTACAGAGCAAGCTCTCCTTATACGTTCTTGCATGTCAATTTATTTTCTATTGCAGTTGACTTTGGGTGACCTTGAATGACCTTCATAATAGGTCATTGTATTCGCCTTGAAACACTCTATCAGACTATAAGTAAGAAACCATACCATTCCATTTAAAAAAAAAACAGAATTGACCTTCATATCTCATTGACGCCTCCACCTACAGAAAAATTGGTAATACCAGATTATGAGCCCCCCGATACCAAGTAAGTTTGGTCTATTGCATTTTTTCCTATCTTCAAAAAGAAGCGAGTTATTCAGCTGACCTGTTTAAAATGCCCCACCCTGTATAAACCGAGAAAAAATTACGTGTTTGGTTTCAATAAGATTGCGATGCCAACTAATTGCTCTCGAGCCACGTCCGAAGTTCAAAAATAAAAAGCGATTGCGGCTCAGCATGCATTACGAAAGAAGGAGAAGGGTAACTTTGCATAAATTTCTTACACCCACGCATCCCAACAAACCTCACAGACTTCCCCAACAAAACCTCCTTTCCATCGCACCCTTCAAAAAAGAAAAACCGGCTAAAACCACCCCCACCAAAGATCTCCCGGAACATCCACCCTCACCTTGCGCAATCCAGTGCAATAAAACGCAGAAAAAAAAGGTACAGTAAGATCGAAACACCATAAAAAGGTATCATTTCCCTTCGTATTCCTGGCAGAAGCACGACGTCAATGCTCTTTGCGTCATTGTCCCACGAGAATCCATGCCATTAACGAGTTTCGAGCTCCTTACTTTCCATCCCCCGAACTCTCTGAAGTGTCGCCCCACTTCAGTCGACAAAGACGGCTTCCATGGGGGCCCGATGCTGCCAATTAAGGTAGTTATCAAATTCAACGGCTCAAAGGGAATCGCCGATCGTGGCGACCGAGCCGAATGGGTGCAATATCGTTGCCCCTACAACGCGTTGGAAAGTTCTTTTCTTTCCGAGACGGCCTTCTACGGGTTCTTTCTACCACCCAAGTAATTCCCATCCAGCCGGTGCACGATCGATGTAATATCCTTGAAGTTTTTCGATTTAACTGAGACCCGGCTCGTTTGCATAATCGGCCTGCGTCGCGAAAACCGAAGCAACACGTCGCACCGTCGCGTTTTCGTTGTCTGCTGCGACCGAGTAGATAAAGGGGGTTGTTTTCGCGATGCGAAGGGACGCAGTTGGAAAGCCGCTGATAGGAGAAGCGAATTGGAAAATTGATGGTGGTTGGGAAATTTGCGGGGGAATTATGCCGGGAAGTGGATATTTTGTTTGGCTTCGAAGGGGGGGTTGAAGGGTGAAATTGGAGGTCAGTTTGAAGAAATTGCGTGTAGTTTTACGATGCGTGGAATATGCGGTTTTTGATAGAGGTTTCGAGGTTTTAAGAAGTATTGGAATAGGTGGGATTTTCCAATTTCTTGGATTACTTCATTCACTTTGATTTTTTAAAATTAAGGGAAATTCTGGGAGCTTTAACCCCTTGCCTTACGATTTCTATTTTGACAGCGTGCGTAATACCCCAGAATTAATTCCAGAAATAAAAATTTCTCTCTGATCTTTAACATTTGGCACAACTGACTGCAATATTAATATTATAGAAATAATTTTACAGTCTCGTAATCGACTGACATTTTTAATTTAATAGTTATTGGAAAACTTCAAAATTTCGTATTGCATTTCGCCTCACGTGTGTCACACGTTATTGTAAGCTAAGGGGTTAATAATCCTCTTGTAATTCGTTTGTTTGTAAATTGTAATTATATCTGAAATTAAGTTATTAAGGACAAAACTGTCGGTCAATTGAATTCTTCTTATGATAAGAAGATTATCAACGTTTATACTGATTTAAATTCCGATTATAATAAGAATATAAGTGATTTCGTGGGGTGCAAATAATATTTCTGATCGTGCAAAAATAATTTACACCACAATGTAATGTGCAGAATAGCAAAAAGTATTCTGAGCTTACAAAGAAGTTTTCCAACCGTTCAAAAATAATTTACGCCTCATTATAATATTCAGAACAGCATATAGCACTCTAAGAGAACGAATGAGTTTTCTAATCGTTCAAAAATATTTTAGCCCTCAGTATTGAAGTAAGATTCGATTAAATAAGACTAAGGAGGATAAGGATAGAATTTGAATGATTAATGCGTAGGCGTAGATAAAACTAAGTGGTGGATGTTGTCAGGATCCCTAATAATTTTAAATAAATAACAATAACACACACACACACTAATAATTAATATATAATAATAAATAGTGTATACAGGGTATTTCACCTAACTTGACCACCTTAAATATATCGCTTATTTTGTATGATAGAAAAAATGTCAGAGGTAGAAAATATTCTGTCTGACGGCGCCAATACGGTGATGGGCCGAATTTTTTTCTCGAGGTCATTTCTTCGAGATTTCAAGCTCATCGTATTTTTTTTAAATGGGACTGCATATTTTCAAAACAAAAGTCTTATAGCTTATAAAAAAACGAATTCAACTAACTGCAATACGTTGACCTTCACGTGTCCTTCAGCGACAAAATTATCGCTTTGATAATAATGTGTATCGGCATAGCAAAGCCTTTGTAAGCGGTACATTGTAGCCGCGTGCCGCTGTAACATCCCGATAAAGGATCCAGCGAATAGCAACGACGAACACGCCAAAAATGCTTGTAAACATACTTCAACCGATGGAAAGGAGGATACGAATGTCTGTTTACAAGCATCAGGGACAATTACACGCTACAGTGTTTCAATGAAATTGAAATGCATTCACTTATCGTCCCCGAACGCGTACTGAAGTTACTGACAAACATTTCATAATTTTCTCGCTAAAGGTCACGTGAAGATCAACATATTGCACCTAGTTGAATTCGTTTTTGTATAAGCTACAAGACCGTTGTAATGAAAATATGTATTGCCATTTAAAAAAAATACGAAGACCTTGAAATCTCGAAAAAAATGACCTTGTGAAAAAAATTCGGCCCGTCACCCTATTGGCACCTTCAAACAGAATATTTTCTACCTCTGACATTTTTTCTATCATACAAAATAAGCGATATATTGAAGGTGGTCAAGTTAGGTGAAGTACCCTGAATATACGTCACTATAAAAGTATAATAGTGTGCAATATCATTTCTACTGTACACTGTAACTTTTTCTTGACGATATCCAGCGTGTCAAAATCGAAACTGCGCGAGGGAGAGGGATGCCCCTATCCGTCGGGCAAATCAGAGCAAATTACCTCTCAAGTGCCTTGTTTCTGGTCTCTCACTATAGTAGGATTCGATTAAATGAGACTAAGGAGGATAAGGATAGAATTTGAATGACTACTGTTTAGACGTGAATAAAACTAATTGTAAGTGGTGGATGTTGTCAGGATCCCTAATGATTTTTAATAAATAACAATAACACACTTCTACACACACACATACTAATGATTAATATATAATAACAAATAGTATATATATTGAGTAATATGGAATAAATAGAATACAAAATAAAATACTGAATAACTAAATAATCTAAGGTATCCAATGGTGTCTAAAAAAAGGTTGTGTGGCTAAGTGGGTCTTAAAATTGAATCTTACTGTAACTCTTGAGATGACGATCTCCCCCACTTCTCTCCTATGTCACGCGTCTCTATGGGGAGACGTCTCTCTATGGGTATTATACCACAGTATTATATTCAGAGTAGCAAAAAATACTCTGAGACTGCAAATAAGATTTCTGATCGTGCAAAAATAATTTAGCCCTCATTATAATATCCAGAACAACAAAAAGCACTATAAATCATTTTTCTAATCGTTCAAAAATAAGTTCCACCTCATTATAATATTCAGAATAACAAAAAGCACTCTAAGATTACAAATTATTTTTCTAATCGTTCAAAAATAAGTTACACCCCATTATAATATTCAGAATAACAAAAAGCACTCTAAGATTACAAATCATTTTTCTAATTGTTCAAAAATAAGTTACACCCCATTATAATATTCAGAATAACAAAAAGCACTCTAAGATTACAAATCATTTTTCTAATCGTTCAAAAATAAGTTACACCTCATTATAATATTCAGAATAACAAAAAGCACTCTAAGGCTACACATAAGTTTTCTAATCATTCAAAAATAATTAACATCTCAAAGTGCTATTCAGAAAATGTCAAAATACCCCAAATAGAATTGTCCAGAGCCCTGCGATGCCTCTATCCCAAACATTCTTAAAAACCACTGCAAAAAGGATCCCGCAGACGGCTAAGATCGACGAGAGTTTTCTCCAGAATAACGTTCAGGCAATTCGCGCAATCGTCACTGAGGCAGAAAAGAGAAAATACGGAAAATGGGCAGTACAAAGTACCCGTGGCAGTTAGCACCCTCGAAACGATCCCCGACAATCCTCGCGTCATTGTTCTCAGGCACCCATTAACAAGTTTCTAGCTTCTTAGTCGACGTCCAGGAGTTTACGACGGCACTCTCTTCGATCGACAGAAACGTCTGGCTCCTCCGAGTCGCCAATTAACTCGAAAGTCGTGGCAACGTCAAAAACTAATTATTAACGGTAGGTCGAATGTTCCTAACGGCGTTCAGTTCCGTCCGGATGTCTAGGGACTTTTTTGGAGGGTTGAAAATATTCTTGGCAGGGCGTTAAATTTGAAGCTTTTCGTGGGAATTTTGAAGATAAAGTATAATTTGAATATTTAACCCGTTGAACTACGATTACTTTTGGGACTGTGTGTACAATAATTCAGAATTAAACTGCTAAAGTGAAAATTTATCAGTGATTCTTGATATACCTTACAGTTTAACGCAATATTAATATCATAGAAATAATTTTACTGTGTTGTGTTCCACTGGTATTTTCAATTTCATCATTTTTGGGAATCTTCAAAGTTTCCTATTCCATCTGCCGCATCACAAGGCCACTCGTTATTGGAGGTCAAGGGGTTAAGTAGAAGATATTTGTAGCGATTGAATTTTGGCGTTTGATTTGATTCGATTTTGGAAATGCTGAAGCTGATGGTTGAATATTTTTAATTAACTGATTCTTAACACTAGAACTACCGGCGTTAAATCTGTTATATTTAAATATATTAAATAAGTACTTTGAAAAAAGGGGAATTCAGAGGTGGAAAAGATGATCGATTCGGTAATTTATGTTTTATGAGATGGGCGTAGATCTATTCTATGACTCTCCTATAATCTTGGAGAATTTTTGGATAAAATTGTGTACCAGTCATTTTGACTGGTTTGGTAGTTCTAGTGTTAAAGTGATCTTCAGTGTTTATGGCATAAATAGAACAGTTGGTTTAAGAGTAATAGAAACTTTGAGAAGTTATTGCGAATTTAATTCTATGAAAAGAGCAGCTTTTAAATAGTTAAAGTTGCAGACGGAATCATCAAGAATTCAGCACTTTCTGAGTATTTTCTGACCCAATTCGATATCCGAGCTCTAAATCAGGTAGAGAGACATTGAAAATTCCTCTGTTAGTTCATGTACCGCCATATTTCTCAGAATATTTATAAAAAATGCTGCTTGTAATTGCATTTGGGAGAAAATTCTCTCAAACAACTAACACTGCTGCTAGAATCATCAGGGTATTAATACTACGTTAAAGAATCTCTCAAAGAATTCTAATTAGCTAATCTAAACTTTGACGGACAAAAAGAACCTCAAAATTCTTCTATAAGTTGAAAAAGAACCCATCACATTCTCCGGACTCAATTGTTACAAATTCTATTTACAATTTGCAGCAAAACAAAAATTTCTGGAAATAGTTTATATTTTACAAAGTGTGCTCTCCCACAGGACAACTCCACCTACTTTAGCTCTGTTAAGTTCTCAGAATTCAGATATTTCTGCACCTAAAGCAGTATTTAGAAGTTTCTACCTTCTCAATCCATCCATCGCTCTATTTTTTGGCAAGTACTTTTCCTATTCAAATTTTGTATCCTACTAAAATTCCTAGGTGAATATTCGCAACATAATCCTCTCAAACCTTAAAATGTCCGCAAGAATCCCAATTGTTCCACCGTAAACCGTGACCCAGTTCGCAGCAGACCACCATAAAATTCCAGCTGAGCTTGACAAACGTTCACGGTTTCGCGAGAGGCATCATGTTTGAACCTTCGAGCATCTTCAAAGAGCCACTTGAATTCGCCAATTAAATTCAAAGCTCGATGAAAGTCTCCGCGAGTTCTCCGTCTCCTTGCGGTTCCTTTGCGCTTTCCAGAGTGACAGAGAGACTGCACTTTGGCCCTGAACGATTGACAAGGGCTGTTCCCGGTATTCTGTGCGGCTCTTTCGAGAGATCGAACTCCAAGCCGCGGTTGCCAGGCCGCTGAACACGAGATTGCTCGTGTCTGTGACACCGGCGGAGACAAAAGATTCGCGTGTCTCGTATCGAACACGTTCCAACGCCGCTGGACGAATATCGAATCGAGTGGCCCGTCTTTGAGGAGAAGTACGATCCTTTTCTTACGTTCAAATGGATTTGTCATACTTACAGTGTACGACCAGTCCTTGATAAGGACTCTTTTGGCGGATCTTGAGGAACTTTTCAACCTCTGATGTTCGATTTGTTGTTTGGTGAAGATGTTCAGGCAAACATTTTTGTGGAAGGATTTGGAGGTTGTTGGCAGATTGATTCTAATCTTGGGGACTTTCGTTATGACGCAGGAAGTAGAACTTTGTGGAGCATTGCTATGGTGGTGTACAGAACATACAGTACTATTATACTTCAGAGTATACAACATTGTACATTGTATAAAATACTTTGTACGCTTCAGTAGAGAAATAGTACATTGTAGCATTCCTACAGCTATAGGTCTGGAACGGTAACTTGGCAGCTGAGACGAAAGGAGAGATTGCTCTCGCACCGCCTATCCCCGCCATGTCGGTCCTGGAAATCTGAGATCGACGAATGACAACCGAAAATAAAACACTACTTTCATCGTTCCCATGACGACGCAACACTACTTTCATTGTTCACATGACGACGCAACGAATGTGCGGGTCTCTCTTGCCAATAGCGCGTCAAAATCGAAATGCGTGAGGGAGAGGGATGTCCCTATCCGTCGGGCGAATCAGAGCAAATTACCCCTCAGCTGCCTTCTTAGCGTTCCAGCATTATATCAGGAGTCTACGTTCAGTTCTTCGTATGTTTTTGGCGGTTGCTCGTAGTTTGATTCTACTCCCAGAGATTATGGAATAGTAAATAATACTTTGTAGAGCACTAATATAGTACTTCAGAATATACAATACTTAGAATATAAATATACAATACTATTATGCTCAAGAACAGAAAATAGCCTGCATTCTACATACTTTGCAACAGAAGTATAATAGTACTTTGTAGCATTTCAGTAGCATTCATTCCTTGGTAAATATTTGAGAATTGTTCGAATTTTTATTATACTCTCCAGTACTTTCGTTAGCATGCTGTAATATATAGCAGCCTGTGGAATAGTACTATAATACTATAGAAACAATATAGAGCACTATGCTTAAGAGCAGAAAATACCCTATGTTCTATATGCTTCACTACAGAAGTATAATAGTACTTTGTAGCAGTCCAATAGCAATCTGAGGATTACTCCGTCCTTGATACATATTTCCGGGTTGTATGAAGCTTGATTTTACTATTTGGTACTGTTAGAATGACATTTTATATTCACCGCGTCCAACGTGGAGCCACCTACGTAACTTCCGTATTGTAAAGCTTCCTGTATAGAGTGTATAAAAAATAAAACGTGCGTAGAAAAATCTGGAAAGAAATCCAAGTAAATCAGTTTAATCGGCAAATACCTACCACTATTGTTTGATACAATCCCTTCACTCGCTACGCTATTTAAAACCTAACAGGTACTTTCATTATTATGGTACAGTAAACAGTAGTCTGTGGAGTGCTACTATAGTACTATAGAATAGTGTTATATTGATCCTCCCTCTCTTACTATCTCCCCCCTCCCTTCATCATTTAAACGCCCCAAAAATTCAAAACTCCCTGAATTCTCAAATCCAACAAATTAACCCATCCCCGGAAAATCCTCCACCTAAAATTCCTCCCTCCCTTTTAAACAGAAGAAAAATCACCCTCGCAGAATCCGGTAAATATTCCTCGCAACTAAATCCCCGTAATATTTGACGAACAAAGAAGTTCCGTAGATCAGCGGGTAATATTTAATTACCCCATCCCATGTTAATTAGCGGAGCGCGGGGGAATCGTAATTAATCGCAACGGAAGTACGAACAATACGAACAATATGTCGGGGAAACCAGGTTGCCACGGCGCGAGGGGGTGAAAAGAAAAGGCAATTTGTCTATCCGCGTAGAATTCCACGTGCGAATACCATGAGGAACGAAAGGTCCACGTTTATGGGGCACGGTTCGGTGTGCATTACGTCCAGGAATCATCCGGCGAGGCCTGCTTTTCCCCCGTTATTTTCAACGATGATCATAATCCACCCCTCGGTGTTGTTTTCGCGCGGCTTCACGCCAGATTTCGAAGGGCCGCCCTGGATTAAGGATTTTCCGCACCCTCTCCAACCCTGGATACAGCTCGTCGAGGGTAATAGAAAAAAAAGGATCCAATTCGTCCGTGTTTCCTCTTTTTTTTCTCTCCCTTCTCCTTTCCTTTCTGCTCTCGATGGCCGATTTCTCGGCTCGTTGCACAAACTACGGGGGTGCTACGTTGTAGCGGGAATCGTTGTTTGGTATTTAGCTGCTCGGCCTTTTTTAAATTGCTCGTTCAAAGGCTGACGGTACACGGGAAAGGGATTTTAAGGGTTCGGTTACGAAATGACGGTGATTCTTGCGTAGAAGTATTTAGTTTTCGGGAGAGCATACTTTGTTGGATTGTTAAAGGACGCGATGATGGGAATTTTCTTTATATTATGAGGGGGCATGAAAATCTACGGTGTTGTTAAATTTGTGGGATTTTTGCAGAAGTTTAACACTAGAAATGCTGGCGTTAGAACTATTATATTTAAATATACTTTATAAGTACTTTGGAGAAAGAGAAAAGAATAGGTGACAAAGATGTTTAATTAAGTAATTTAGTTTTTATTCGATAGAAGTGGAATATTTACTTAATGCAACCACTATTGATTTAGAAAAAATTGGAAACCGGTCATTCTCATCGACTTGGTAATTTTAGTGATAATCCTCTGTGGACCCCTATGTCTTTGGGGTAATAGAAGATACATTTGTGTTTGCATTTGTTCTCATTTTTCACCTTCGAAAACTGTTTAAATGTAATTTTTGAAAGTCACAAACTTTCTTCCAATTAAATGCTTAGAAATCAAATGAAACCCACTGTTTAAAATTCTATTACAGACATTTGTCAATATGCTATCGTGCACCGAATGTTCAGAAGCAAAAGAAAATTCGGACTACAGAGGGTTAATAGAGGGAAATAAAAAATGGTTTTCAATTTCTCACTATTAATTTGGAGAATTTTTAGAAAAAGTTGGAAACCGATCATTTTGATGGCCAAGGCTGTTTTAGTGTTAAGGGGTTGAAAATTTTATTGCCGAAATAAAGAATGTTCTTCAATTTCTCACTATTAATTTAGAGAATTTTTAGGAAAAATTGGAAACCGATCATTCTGATGGCCAAGGGTGTTTTGGTGTTAAGGGGTTGAAAATTTTATTGCCGAAATAAAGAATGTTTTTCAATTTCTCACTATTCATTTAGAGAATTTTTAGGAAATATTGGAAACCGATCATTCTGATGGCCAAGGGAGTTTTTGTGTTAAGGGGTTGAAAAATTTGCTGCTGTATTAAAGAATGTTTTCGAATTTCTTACTATTAATTTGAAGATCTTGTAGAAAAAATTAGAAATCGATGATTATGATGGCCCAGGGAGTTTTAGTGTTAAGGGGTTGAAAATTGTTCCTGACGAAATAAAGGATGTTTTTCAATTTCTTCAAATCTCTGAAATATTATGTTATATAAAAAATTGTAGTTGCAAACTGCAATTTTGTGAGATTCTTAATTAAGAAAAATTGCCAGGAATATTTTTGAGCTGTGGGATTTAAAAATTCTGAGAAAATTCTGGAATTCTATATTTACGACGACCGTGCTGTTTAAGTTTGGACGATTATTTATCAGAAGGGAATTTTAGGAGGACCGGCCGATTTTTGCACTGATTTATCGTGACACGAATGCTCGTTGGTTTTGCTGTAGAGCCGATACGCTGAATTACGAGGCAGCATAATATAATTTATCCTCCCATAACCCGGACTTTTTGTTGATTCGCAAAAAAGATTAATGTAACGACACATTGGTAAGCGATAAGCTACGGCATAAATTTCGAGATTCATTTCAGCCGGCAAACAATTTTATTACGCGAAATCAGTGTGCCGCAGTTGAAATCGCAATGACAAAAAAAGATTGGCAATAAAGTATCCCGAAATGCATAATAAAATTCATCTCTGATAAAATATCGGTTGCATTAGTTTTCAGTAAGAGCGATGAGGAATTAATGATTCTTCATTTGGAAATTAAAAATGTTAAATATCCCCTGGAACGTTTAATTGTCGTTTACGTTAATTTAAATTAACAGCCATGAAAAATCGAAGGTAGATGGAAAAAGGGGACGGAGATAAACTATCGTTCATAAATCATAGTGGGTTATAGAGCTCTAAACTACCATTACGGGATAAAAAATTAAAAGAACCACTCACCGGCACGCGATGCACCTAAGATGCACGAATGCGGCAGCAGGAAGCAAGTCAACACCAGTGGCCACTTCATCTTCGTATCTGCAAAAAAGAGAGGGCAAAATTACTCTCAGAATTTCTTGACAAGCATATAAGTTATATTGATGGTGTTTCATTCATGGTATTTTGCATACAAGTGCAGCTATTAATTTGAAAGTGTTCTCCAACAAAAGTTAATGCAAACTCTCCGTAGGGTTGCTTGGAATTTAAAATTTTGATAATCAATGTTCTGCTAAAATTGAAAGTTTTTTTAGCAACAAATTTGAATAGATATGCAAAGTAAAACAAGAGAAAATGGTAATTAATTGAAACTTCGTGAAAACTAAAAATACACGGAGATGAAATTTAAATTTTGCATTTATGAATAATGAAGGAAATTTAATAAGTAAATGTTATAGCAAGACGCCAATAAATATTTCAATTCTCCCTAACAATTTCCAAGACAATAACGTTTGATGTTGTTCTTTTCAACCCTTCAAAATCTCATTCAAATTTCTGCCCCAAAAATGCCTTCTGCCCTTCGAAGATATCAAATTTGTTAAAACCACAGACCCATCTAAAAACAACAAATCGTAAATTTTCCTCCAAAATTTCAACCACTTCCAAGCAAAATCGAATTCCCTTAACTACCAAACCAATCCACAAAATTGCAACACTTCCAATCGCACAAACATCTGCTAACACGCCACTATAATTATCTCTAATACATCCAAACTACGAGGGCCAAGTTAATCGCAGCCAAATGGCAGAAAAGTAGACCGTCCGAGTAAACGTCGAGCTAATATCAACTTCACCCCACACAAAATACATCCGGCGACCCTCGGAAAACAGTTGAGAAACAACACACTCGGAAGAAATTAATGCGGCCCGTGGCACTCATTCGCAAACAGCCGACAGACTGCAATTAGGGGTGGGTCTCCTTACGTTCAGCCACGTATGGGGGAAAAGTCTGTTCCGCTAATCCTTCTTTCGGCTATAACCGGATACTGATGGATGTGCCGGAGGCTACGTCAGCGAACGAGATGGATCGCTCTCGATGCGATAGTAAAAAGGGATCGATGTGCTACCAAGTTCTTGGTGAACTTCATATTTGGTCGATGGCAGGGATGTTAATGGCAGAATTCTTTTTTTTTCGGTGACTTGAAATCTGATGGATATCGCTTTTTCTTGGGCTACTGTGTACAGCGTCAATTTGAAGTATGTCGATGGCTTTTTGCGCTGTATTATTTAAAAGTCTGTCCGTTTGATGAGCGGTGTTAGAGGCTATGCGAAGATGGATTACTATTTTTTTATTTTTAAAGCAGTGATATCATAAATTACCACTACTGTTCTGCGTAGAAAAGAGTCCTTTGCGGCGAACTATGATTCCAATCATTTCACTCTTTCAGCAACGAATTTTGATATGGCTACAACAATTTTTTTCAAATACATTTTTAAACGAGGGTTATATTTAAAGAAAAAAATGACATCTAAATGTTTTATATATACTGGACGACATTTATGGAATGTCCACTGTAATGTACATTAGGGTCATGTTACTAAATAATTGCTGAACAAACATGTTTCTTTTATTAGTTTAGCATACATTATATTGAGTGAAAGTTTTGAAACAATTTCTTCCTATGTAAAAAGGAATTTGTAAAAACTATACTGTCAATAAAACGATCCTTTCAGTTATCTCTTTTTCGACTAGTTATTGCCGCCATGACTAATAACTTTCAAAGCACCACCGATTTACCGATTTCTACTTGGAATGACGAAAGACCGTATACATTATGATTTGGGCAACATTTAATATACCAACTAGTTAATTTGGTTGCATAAACTTAATGTACATTGCAATGGACGCCCAGTCTGAAAGGGTAACAACTTAACAGTAACAGTACGCGGTCAAATAAACGGTTCAACGGAATTAAAATATGTAATTTGTTGTATTATTAACAAAAGGCTGTTTTCTGAGCTGTTTTCTATATTAAATTGACTTCACTTTCCAGTGGAAATAGAGAATGCTTACGATCAAAGCGAATGCCGCAACTCGAAAGACGTGGTAGTCGGAGCAAGTATTTTACATCCGGGTCCGAGCGGACCCGAGCGCAGTACTGCGAGGGTTAACGGTAACAACTCCATTTAACCGTATGAGTGCTGAAGAATTTTCTTGCATATATGCCAAAAGTGCGGAATGAAATGCGTAGTTATTTTTTTTGGAAAATAATAGAAACGGTTATAATTAACTCTAATTATTACATAAAAAGTAATTTTTACCAACAATAATATTTTTGATTCTCACTTATTACAAGAGCGTTTTGCTGCACAAATTCCATGAATTTCTTTTTCATATATAGCGCAAATTGAGTTGGATCGTTTTATTCCATTACCATTTCTTTACTGCATACCTCACACTGTCGAAAGTCGTCTTATTCTGCTATCAACTAATGCGAAAATTATATCGTAGCAACATGCAGCAGCGCGATCGCGCTTCTACGCATTTTTGGCACAACACAAGAGAAGCGCGATAGCGCTCCGCCGCACTCAAACGGTTAACCTCTGAGGACTGGCTGAACTTTACGCGGGACTGTTTCTCTGTACGGCAGAGTTCGACGCGAATTACGCGTAAACGATACAGCACTACAATGTATAGCGGACAATGCTATTTTCTACGCGAGTACATTGGAATGAAGTTTTTGATGATTGAATTATAGTTTTTCCCACAGATATGATACATATACTTCAACTTTGATAATTTACTTTAACCAGTTAACTGTGGCGCCCTCGTTTGAGAGCGCGCACCGTTTTGTGTCGCCAGAATCGAGCCATGACGAGTATACTCGTCAATCACAGAGTAAGTTGCGCTGGTAAGATATTGGATCAAAAAGATGGGTTTATTTTATAAAATTGAAAATTTTATTACTAATATTTACTTATTTGGTCAACATAAACATATATTACATACATATTAAACTAAAAACGCAATAAAAATTAAACATTATACATATAAAAGTAAGAATTCAAATTCCTGCTGTGGAGTGGTATTCAGCGAAACAGGGTACTATACACAATGGGGCTTTGCAAATGGAACACCAGTAACGCGATTCCTTCCTGATCTTACGTTTATAGCAGTGTGAACACCTTATCATCGCACATAAATAAATTCGTTATGCGAACTGGTAAGCTGTTTCAACCGGTGCATACGGGGACGCATGAGTTCATCTGAAATTATTTATATTTTTTATTTGTTTGTTTTATTCCGGCATGGCCTGAAAATATTCTAAACATCTTGAAATTTGAGAATATGTTCTGTTTTTCTCAAAAATTACAATTTAAATAGCCAATGGTCACTACTTTATACGTATGACGAGTATACTCGTCAATCACAGTTAACTGGTTAATAAATAATAATGCAATTGAGTATGATATATTTTAAAACACGGTACGGCACATAGGCCCTCGTCACAATCTTCTCACTCATAGCGCGATCTTCTTCTTACATCGTCTTTTGCACATGCGATACAATTTCGTAATGCTTTTTTAGGTTCTATGCACTTACAAGTGAGCGAGTAACTCAGTAGAGTGAGCCACTATAGTGGCGCGTCGTAATATAAAATGACATTCGCGAAAGCCACTATAGCGAACCGTCGTACATAGAGACAACTTCCGCGAAAGCCACTATAGTGGCGCATCGTGCCTAAGAGGTTAATTCTCCACATCATTCCCATCATTACGAAGTACATAAGGATCATACTACATACATCACCATGAAAAAGAAACACAATCCTCCACAATACAGAATACAAATAGTTCCCCTCAAATCGTCCCGCTCAACGTCACCATCCCCCATCAATCATTTCCTCTACAAGACCCCATCCTAACTAACCCCCAAGCCGTAAAAAATCCCAATTCCACTCACTCCTCTTCAAATCATCATCCCAAACCTTACAAGTGAGCGAGTAACTCAGTAGAGTGAGCCACTATAGTGGCGCGTCGTAATATAAAATGACATTCGCGAAAGCCACTATAGTGGACCGTCGTACAGAGAGACAACATCCGCGAAAGCCACTATAGTGGCGCATCGTGCCTAAGATGTTAATTCTCCACATCATTCCCATCATTACGAAGTACATAAGGATCATACTACATACATCACCATGAAAAAAGAACACAATCCTCCACAATACAGAATACAAATAGTTCCCCCCAAATCGTCCCGCTCAACGTCACCATCCCCCATCAATCATTTCCTCTACAAGACCCCATCCTAACTAACCCCCATGCCGTAAAAAATCCCAATTCCACTCACCCCTCTTCAAATCATCATCCCAAACCAGAAATCAGTATCGTAACACCCCTACCAACAATTCCACCCCCTCCCTATCCGTCCTACCAATGATCTCCCAAGGAGGAACTACCCCATCTTCACGTTCCTCCGAGGTTCGCCATTGATCTAGTTCACGTATGAATGGCACGTGCACAGGTGTGCGAGTGTTATGCGAGCAGGCGTGTTCGCGTTATTCGCATAAGCGCGCGTGTAACAGCGCGTCGGTGTGCACGGAATGTAATACGGCTGGTAGCGTCACATGGCTATTTAGAGGTGACCTCCCCTTTCGCAGGGGTAGTCGGAAGTGTTGCAGGAAGAAACGAAGGCCGTTGGAAGCCACCGTAGCTAGTAGAATCCCAGCTGCGAGTGGTAAAGGGACGTAAGAGGCGGTTCGCTCGAGGCAGTCTTCTCTTCCCCTATCGTCCTCTTCTTCTCGTCCCTTTCTTGTTTCTCCCCGTTCAACCCTCTCCATGCACACCCTCTGTCCACCCTCTTTGTCCTTTCCACGGGTTACGTCTCTCTGCCTTTTCTTATTTTATTATTTCCTCCTCGATTGTGCTTCTCGCACCCTCCTCCCCTCTCCTCCTTCGCGACTATCCCTTTTCGGACTCCCCTTCATCCCCCTGCGCGACCAGCACGACTTCCTCGTCAGGAGCTCCTCCTTCTCACACCGGACGACGAAATGCTGCGGGAATCCGCAGATGCGTCCCATTCGCCCGCAGACTCGCTCGAGCTTGCGAAAAGCCAGACCATTGACACCGGCGCGCGCCTCGGCATTGTTGCCGGGCTAATAAAGAAAAATAAAGGTCCCTCCGTGGATATTAGCCCGCTCTATCTTCCCCTCTCGCGAGAAGAAGGGGAGACAGGACCGTCGAATCTCACTTTATTCCTCCGTCTTTATTCACCGCTCCTCCGCGTACCATTTCACCCCTCTACGTTCACCGTCAACCTTACCCCCATCTACGTCCCCCTCCGCGACCCCTGTCGTGTTTTTTAGCAAATTACCGAGTTTCTTCCACTTAGCTTCGTTCCTTTGTACCGTTGTTTTTCTCTTTGCCACCCCTAGCGTATCTATTTCTTTCTCATTTAGCCCTGCGGAGACGTCAGGGGGGGATGGGGAGGATGGCTGCACGAAGAAAGCCACGAACGCAAGCACCGACATGGCGTTCGCTCGGTCGAGCTTGCGAGAAGCCAGACCATTGACACCGGTCTGCGCCTCGGCATTGTTACAGCGTCTGGCTAATAAAGAAAAATAAAAGCGTCTTCGTGGATATTAGCTCCATTCTCTGGCCGAGGACGTAGGAGGAAGAATGGCGCGGTTTCCGGGGAGGGCAAGGGAGAGTTTAGAAACCCGGAAGTTCGTGCCGCGGTTTTCAAACATGCGGGAGATTTGTGTCTATCCTTTTCGGATTTAACGGGAGATCGATCCGCGGCTGGTCTCGAAAGGGTTGAGGGTTAACGGTGCGTCGATAATGTGAGAATGATTTGGATAAATTTGGGGGATAATTGTGAAGTGGCACGATGCGGGATTGGGTCGATTAAAAGATACGGAGCGATCGACTTTGAATTTTGGGGAAGTTCTGGAGTATTGGGGATTATTTACAGGGGTGGGCTTTTTGTAGGAATTGAAGGGGGTAGATTGCGGTGAATTTGATTCGATTAGAACTTATTGATTGGAGAGTTCATTGAAGTTTCGGGGATTTGTTCAAAGCGTATTTTTTAGGGCACGTCAAAGGGCTAGATTTTGATGCTTTTCATTCGATTGAAACTTCTCGCAGGATAAATGGTGACCTTTCGTTGAAGTGTGGAGCTTAAAAGCATTTTTTGAAGTGTATTTTCTATGAATCCTGAAGGGGACAACTTTCAGTGAATTTTTCAGCAAGAATATATTTAGGGACACACTGTGAATTTTGACTGAAGGGTTGAAATTTGGGGGATTGGTCCAGGTATAGTTTCTTATGAAAATTCAAACGGGGGATTTTGATGTATTTGATTCGATTAAAACTTCTCCAGGGATAAATAGTGAGTTTCCCTTGAAGTGCGGAGGTTAACAGTATTTTTTAAAGTGTATTTTCTATGAAACCTGAAGGGGACAAGTTTCAGTGAATTTTTCAGCAAGAATATATTCAGGGACACACTGTGAATTTTGAATGAAGGGTTGAAATTTGGGGGATTGGTCCAGGTATAGTTTCTTATGAGAAATTAAACGGGGTGGATTTTGATGTATTTGATTCGATTAAAACTTCTCGAGGGATAAATAGTGAGTTTTCCTTGAAGTGCGGAGGTTAACAGTATTTTTTAAAGTGTATTTTCTATGAAAGCTGAAGAGGGCAAGTTTCAGTGTATTTTTCAGCAAGAATATATTCAGGGATACATTGTGAATTTTGAATGAAGGGTTGAAATTTGAGGGATTGGTCCAGGTATAGTTTCTTATGAGAATTTAAAGGAGGAATTTTGATATATTTGATTCGATTAAAACTTCTCAAGGTATAAATAGTGAGATTTCCTTGAAGTGTGGAGGTTAACAGTATTTTTTAAAGTGTATTTTCTATGAAACCTGAAGGGGGCAAGTTTCAGTGAATTTTTCAGCAAGAATATATTCAGGGACACATTGTGAATTTTGACTGAAGGGTTGAAATTTGCGGTATTGGTCCAGGTATAGTTTATTTTAAGAATTTGAAGGGATTGATTGTGATGAATTTTTAGGGGTAGATTTTGATGCAGTTGATTCGATTAAAACTACTCTATGGCTAAACGGTGATTTTTGGTTGCAGTTTGGGTTTTTGCAGGATTTTTCAAAGTGCATTTGAAAATGCACTTGAATCGTGAAGGGGGTAGTTTTCAGGGATTTTTTTAAATTAGAACATATCCAGGGACCAATTCTGAATTTTGGTTGAAGGGTTGAAGCGTGAGGGATTGCTTCAGGTGTGGATTTCGATGAGAGCTGAAAGTAGCAGGTTTTGGTGGATTTTTAAAGAGGGATTTTTTTAATGTTTACTTAGAATTTGAAGGAACTTTTGAGGTTTTGCGAAATCTGAGGGAGCTGAGTCAGGATAGAACCCGAAAGTGTGCAGGTTTGAAATTAACCTGGCCTCGGGATACTCGTAAAGACTTAATTAGCAGAATTTCGAAATCAACATTACGTTGGAGGAAGTTTGGCAGATTTAATTACAGTAGACTAGCAAAATTAACAAAATTAGCCCGCTCTGCCGGAAAGTTTTTCTTGCTTTCGGTATGATGCTATTATATGCATTTAACGCTTTACAAAATCGTGAACATTACCATTTGATACTTTTTACTTTCGCCATTTTTGACTGTATTAATTCGGCTAACTTGAGATCTATTTAGTATTTCATACGTTATGCATTAATTATTTCATCTACTACTTTCATTTACTCCTTTGAACACACCTCAATTCATATTTCCTTAATCGCAGCACAAATAAAAATGCTACGAGCAAATTAAAAATAAAAAAGGAAAATTTGAGTAACTTAAAACTATTTCCTAAAACGCCACCATTGTTAACAACAATCCTAACCTTCAACCCTCTCATTTACTTTTTCCAGCCACCCCTTAATTACTCTACTCGTAATCACACCCTACAGACGAAAATTGTAGTCATAGTAAACATAACAAAACAATTTAAATAACTTAAGAATATTCCAACCCCTGCCATATTACTACGATCTATACTTACATTCTATCCACCTTTCATCCATTTTCACCCCTTCTTACATCCCTTCCCTACTATTTCCTTATTCAAAGCTTAACTGAAATACAAAGCTAAGAAAAAGCTAAAAAATACGAAACAAAGCAACCCCTTCTATTCTCCACCCGTCCGACATAACCCGCAAAACCCCATGGCAACATTCCCACCAAAATCCTCCCACTCGTTTCCGAATGCAGCCGGAGAATCACGAGAAACGAGCAACCCCCGAAACGTGCGGAGTATTCTTCAAGTAAATTTAATCCCTTTGACTTGTGGGATTTAACAGTTGCAACCGATTGGGGATGCAAAGCCGGTGGCATTTATATGCATGCCCGCGGAAAGAAGTGCACCGGAATACGAATCTATTTGTACGGGGCATTCTGTGGGGGATATCGAGTAACTCGGGTGCCCAACCCCATAATCCAACCACATGCATAGACATAGAAACACACGTGACGACATATGGAGCCGGCTGTATTTCGCGTTATGACACGCGCAGAATTATGCACAGTGCTTAATGTCTCCGGTGACAGAGGCTATTGCAACCGTGATCCCAGCTTGCATTTCGCGAGATCCGTGATCACAGAAACGCCAAGAAGGAAACGAGGGCATCTGGCAAATTACGAGGGTGAGCCGCGGCTTTTAATGGATGCGAGAAATCGAAGGATGGATGGGTTGCATCGCGACTTGTGATGCATGTGGTATTATGCTCTTTGCGGTGAAGGATGGCGGACGGCGAAGAGGGAATCGATTTATAGCGATGAATAGTTCTTCTGGGTTATGGGGTAATGCTGAAAAGGATATAGCTGTGATATTACATAGTTTCATTACGTTTGAAAAATTAGTAAAATTGCAGATTGAATATTTTAGAAATTTTGCGGTTTTCAAACCTACATCGATTCACGAGTGGTTCATCTGAGTTATAGGGTAATGCGGAAGAGGATATCAGTGGATATTTCATAGTTTCTTTGTGTTTATGAAATTAGAAAAATTGCAGATTGAATATTTTAGAAATTGTGCGGTTTTTCAAACCTCCATCGATTCACAAGTGGTTCCCCTAGGTTATAGGTTAATGCAGAAGAGGATATCAGTGGATATTTCATAGTTTCTTTGTGTTTATAAAATTAGAAAAATTGCAGATTGAATATTTTAGAAATTGTGCGGTTTTTCAAACCTGCATCGATTCACGAGTGGTTCATCTGGATTATGGGGTAATGCAGAAGAGGATATGAGTGGATATTTCATAGTTTCTGTGTGTTTATAAAATTAGAAAAATTGCAGATTGAATATTTTTGAAATTGTGCAGTTTTCAAACCTGCATCGATTTACGAGTGGTTCCTCTGGGTTATGGGGTAATACAGGAGAGGATATCAATGCGATATTATGTTTATAAAATTAAAAAAATTGTAGATTGAACACTGGCACTACCAAGACAGTGAAAATGACTGGTTTCTAATTATTTGGTAGAATTATTTAAATCTATGGGACAGCCATACAGTAGATATTCTACGTTTATTATGTAAAGCCTAAATTATTGAAATGCTTATTTTTTGCACCTTCTGATTTCTCTTCTGCCAAAGTACTTATTTAACATAATTAACTATAATAGATTGAATGCTGCTAGTTCTACTGTTAATATTTTATAAATTCAGCAATTTTTCAAACCTGCCTTTATGGATAAGGAGTTCGTCTGTGTCATAGGATAATGCAGGAGATGATATCAGTACAGTTTAAAATAGTTTTCTTCTATATTCTTAAAATTAATAAAATTGCAAATTTAATGTTTTATAAATTTTGCAATTTTTCAAATCCACATCGCTGGATTGGGAATTTTGTGGGTCATTGGATAATGCAGGAGGAGATATCAGTGTAATGTGACATAGTTTCTTTATATATATTGTAGGAATTTAACAGGAAAAATTAAGAATATTTATTTCAATTAACAACAAACGGAATGTTAATATAACACAAGACGAAACACAAATAATATAGTAAATAACAACACAAAAACAACTCGGACTACACAAACAACTCAATTACTAATCTCTCTCGCACAGTTCTCTCTCGGATCTCACAGAAATCTCTCCCAAATCTCAATTGCGGATATAGTGAGGGACCAGAAATAAGGCACTTGAGGGGTAATTTGCTCTGATTCGCCCGACGGATAGGGACATCCCTCTCCCTCACGCATTTTCGATTTTGACGCGCTATTGGCAAGAGAGACCCGCGCATTCGTTGCGCCGTCATGTGAACGACGAAAGAAGTGTTTTATTTTCGGTTGTCATTCGTCGATCTCAAGTTTCCAGGACCGACATGGCGGGGATAGGCGGTGCGAGAGCAATCTCCCCTTCCGTCCCATGTGCCTTGTTTCTGGTTCCTCACTTTATATTTAAAACATTCACACGGCATACTCGCACATCACTCGCACTCTCGTCATCGGCTGTTTGCCATAGTGATTACCGATCGATAGCTCCAGGGTCATCGGCCTTTAAGGACAAATGAAGATCCTGTTTCCGGAAGCTTCTCGATGGTTCTGCACATTGATGGCAAACAGCAGATGCGCTAGATTCATAACTAAAAATCCATTCATGCCACAATATAAAATTACTAAAATTGCAGATTTAACATTTTATAAATTGTGCAATTTTTCATATCTGCCTTCATGGATAGGGAATTTTTGTGTGCCATGGGATAATGCAGGACGGGATATTACTCCTGTTCTCCACAGTTTTTTCAAGTTTCCGTAATTAATAAAATTGAAAGTTAAATATTATCCAAGTTGCATAATGATTCCAAATTGTCCAAACTAATAGAAATTAATTTTTTATTATTATCAATTGTTAAATACTTTATTTTCCTAAAGATTATAATTATAAATACTTTGAAACCCTTTAATTAAATATTTAAGCTACTCCAATTGTAATTAAATGTATTTTTTTACCAGAGAAAAGGAGAATTTCAAAATTATTTCCACCAATAAATCGCCGTAGATTAAAAACGAAATTGAAACTAATACAAATTCAAAATCTGTGTGCGTCCATGGCTGTTTCATGGAGCCGAAAAACTGCTAGGTAAGACTATGAAAGGAAATTCAAATGGCTTAAATGGAAAGTGTATCAATGATCGATCATTTTATGGGAGAACACCAGCAGGATGGACCATCGCCCGCGGGCAATTTGAGTTCACAATTAATGCACGACACGTCATTACGTCCACTCCGCGATCCCGGAAGCAGAATCGTATTAAACGTTCGATTACAACGTTGCACTTGTTCGCCATCGACACCAAATAGAAGCGACTAATTCGATCCTGCTTATGGGGGAGAGAGATAATGGCGAACTGGATGCCCTGCTCGGTGAGGTTCAATGGCCATGGGGCTCGGTATAGGAGAATTTACAATTTTTTTTTGCATATGGTTAATAACATGAAAGAGTGCCGAAGAAGAAAATATGTAAAATATAGAGAATAATGAATCATAACTAGAAACTGTTTTGGAACTACGGGAAATGTAGTTCTAAAAGGACTGGCAATTTTCGTTGGGGCAAAGTCTGAACAAAATAGCAGAGGAACTCTTTTTCCGAATCTCCTACGTTCTGCTAATTATTAGTTTAAACAAAATTGTTCCCCGGTTAGGTCCCGGATTCATCTGCCTTAAAAAATTGGCTTAGGAACGAAAAAAAAATCAAAATAATACAGCAAAGTATTAGAAAAATGTAACAAAAAAACAGCTCCAAAAACTTTCTTCTCAAAGCCTCCCACAACCTCTTCCGAATTTGCAATTCCACTTTCCCGCTCTCAACATCCAAAACATACAAGACGCCATAGCCACACAAAAAACAAATATCCAAGAAGCAAAGAATCTAAAAAAACTACCGTTTTCATATCGTCAATCCAAGCAAAATCAGCAAGAACATTCGAATAAAAACAGGGTCACAAGCTTTCGAAATCGTTGAAAAAAAAAGCGGAAATGCTCGTCCAATCTACTACTCTCTCGTCTGTGATGTTTATACGAGAAACGACGGTACTCGGAGTTTGAGGTGCGCGCATCACCGCCATCTCATGGCTCGTAATCGAATGAACGGTGCACTGTTTACATGCAATTTTCGTACAACGTTTAACCGGTAATTCGTGCTAATGCCGCTTTAACAGATAAATACGGGCGATGTTAGGGAGGCTGCCGTTGCGCCGAGAAGGCCAACGGTAGGGGCGAGTTTAATTCGTGGGGTAATTACGGGGCGGGGTAATTTTTAAATGGTCCAACTGGCCGTCGAGGTAATAAAAAATGAAATGCTTATTAGGGAAATAATCTTGATTCTCTTTCATCTTTCGACTTTTTTTTGGTGCTATTGGAGTTCTATTGAGAGGGAACTTTTTTACGTCGACAGATGGAGAGCTTTCGGTGGAATTGTGTTAAGGGCTGTTCTCTTATGCAATTCACTGTCTTGCGAGTATTTCTTTTTGTGGTTGACAGTGGTGCTCAGTTTTTTATTTATTAAATGGGAGGTTTAGAAATTTTCTTGTTATTGAGCGCGCTATTTTTTTGTCATTTTGGAAAGGTGACTTTGATGGATGAAGTACTGATAATTCACTGGTCTGTGAAAATTTATTTTGCTGGATGACAGCGGTGCTTAGCTTTTTATTTAGAAACTGGAGAATTTAAAAATTTGCTTTTAATTGAGCCTTTTATTTTTTGTAATTTTTGATAGGCGACTTTGATGGATCAGATTCTGATAGTTGGTCGTCTTGCGACAACTTCTTTCTTCAGCTGACTGTGGTGTTATTTTTTATTTATAAAATGAGGAGTTTAGAAATTTGCGTTTAACTGAGAGTGTTATCTTTATATCTTTGGTTTTTTGTAAGTTTACGTTCTGATAGTTGACTGCCTTTTGAGAATATCTTTATCTATTTGACAGTGGTGCTCAGTTATCTATATATCGTAAATGAAAATGTAAATGTTCGTCTATTCAAAATCTTAAATCTCCGAAAGTTTTTCATCGATTGCTTTGAAATTTTGACACAACGTTGCATTCGAATACGCACGTGTTTATATACCTAATTATATAGATATCATACCTGTGACAGGTAAAAACATGCTTTTTTTACACAGACTGAGCCACAGCAACGCGTGGCCGGGTACATCTAGTTATTTATAAAATGGGAAATTTGGAAATTTCCTTTTAATCGAACGTGATAATTTTTGTAATTTCTGACAGGCAACTTTGATGAATTAGGTTGTGATAATTGTCTGTCTTGTGAAAACAAATTTTTTTGGGCACCAGATATTCTGTTTCTTTAATCAAATTAGATTGGAAATCTGTTTTTAATTAGATACATTGTTTATATGATTCTAAATGCGCCATTTCGATGGATCAATTTGTAAGAATCTGTTGTTGTAAATCAATGATACTCCCGTGTTAGAATTAGTGTACTGTATATTACCGAGGTTGATTCAAATGTCTTCCCTCTGTAAAACTGATGGAAATTCCATGCAGTCTGCTTTGCATGGTTTTTGGAACGTCGGGCGTGCTTTCATTAGACACGAAAGCTGAGAGGGGCGAAAAAGATTAATGAAGATATTAACACCCCTGGCGGTCGGTGAATTCAACGAAAGCTTTGAAGCATCACAGTTGTACAATAAGAAGTACACGCTCCACTGAGAGAATAAATTAGCATCTGAACGTTCTTCTAACCTGCAACCCCCTCAACAAGGGTATTAAAAAAACAATGGAAAAATGGCACTGTACTCGGAGGAAAAATTAACGAATCCAATTCTATCCGCGCATCTGTTTACAATTTGTTTAAATGCTAACTGTACTCAAACTGCAATATATTGATTTTTGGAGAATTTTTTACTATAAAGATTAAATAAATTATAGACTTTTGTACTTTGCTTTTTTGTCGTTTCAATCCCTTGCCTTAACTTTCTTGCCTTCTCCTTTCCTTTCCTTCCCTCTCCGTAATGAGGAAATGTGAATAAACCTCGTAAAAGTAAAGAGGTCCTCTGGCCTGTGGTTTATTCTGATTCGTCGGATGGATAGAATCATCCCTCGTTCTGACGTCATTTTCGATGCTAATGCGTGACTGGCCGATAAAGCCGCACATTCATTGCTTTGTGGTGGAAATGACGAAATAAGTATTGCGTTTTCGGTTGTAATTAGTCCATCTCAAGCTTCCAGGAACGATATGGTGGGGATAGGCGGTACGAGCGACACTGTCCCCTTACCGCGTGCCTCATATCGCGCGCCTTCTTTATCGTAGCCAAACGGTATAGTGAGGGACCTGAAACAAGGCACTTGACGGATAGGGACATCCCTCTCCCTCACGCATTTTCGATTTTGACGCGCTATTGGCCGACAGATCCGCACATTTGTTGCGTCGTCATGTGAACGACGAAAGCAGTGTTTTATTTTCGGTTGTCATTCGTCGATCTTAGGTTTCCAGGACTGACATGGCGGGGATAGGCGGTGCGAGGACAATCTCCCCTTCCGTCCCAAG
Source organism: Cerceris ruficornis (assembly GCA_963989415.1). Taxonomy (NCBI): domain Eukaryota; kingdom Metazoa; phylum Arthropoda; class Insecta; order Hymenoptera; family Crabronidae; genus Cerceris; species Cerceris ruficornis. The sequence continues at coordinate 7,989,052 of OZ022530.1, read as the reverse complement.
TGCCTTGTTTCTGGTCCCTCACTATACCGTATCGTTCTACAGGCTGCTTCAAAATAGGAGACAGTATTCAATCGAGTAAGATTACCCTTCAACATGTAACTAACTGTTATTTATTTTGAACTTTAATAAAAATGTCTATTCGCGTATATTTACAAGGTTTATTAAAATTTCCTTTCAGTTAACACTAAACCTACCGGCTTTGTATCTGTTATATTGAAATATACGAAATAAGTACTTTGGAAAAAGAGATTTGAAGAGGTGAAAAAGATGATCAGTTAAGTAATTTTTGTTTTATACGATAGACCTAAAATATTTACTGAATGGCTGCTCAATCAATTTGGGAGTTTATAGAAAAAGTCGGAAAGCGGTCATTTGGCCGCCCATAGTAGGTTTAGTGTTAATAAATGTATAGAGGGTATGGTGAGTATGGAGTTAAGTGTTTGGAACCACAATCAGTGGACCAGAATTTAAATTAGCCGTTACAGCTGGAAAAATGAGCTGAATTATTATTTAATATATCATAGCTTCGATGATATGTCCTTCACGAAATAACTAAAATTCGAAGTATATAACTTCAAATATAATAACTTCAAAATTCAAAATCCAACCTCTCAAATCTCTTATATCCCATCGACAGTGATCTCAAAGTTACTCACGTACAGAATTCCACAATAATCTTTAAGAACAGTATCCAAAATCACGATGAAAAATTTTAGTACACAAAATTCAACCTCTGACATCTCCTAAATCCCGACAGTGATTTGTAAGCTATCCACTTACAAAATTTCGCAACAATCGTTAAAACACGGTATTCAGAACCTAAAAAAAATCTTTAAATCTCAAATTCCAACCCTTCAAATCTCCTAAATCTTCCTAAAAGTGATCTCAAAATTACCCATGCTGAAAATTCCACAGTAATCATTAAGAAACAGTGTGCAAAACCTGAAAAAAACTTTCAAAACTCAAAATCTAACCCCTCAATTGCGATATAGTGGACTTACCCTACCCTAAAGTCCCGACACAGATCTTTTAGTTAACAACGCACAAAATTTCACAAACATCGTTAATAAGCAGTATCCAAATCCTGAAAAAAATGTTCATAACTCAAAACTGAGCCCGTTATTTCTCCAAAATCCCCATAAAAGTGATTTCAAAGTTACCCATGTAGAAAATTCCTCAAAACCATTAAGAAACAGTAAGGAAAACCTGAAAAAAAAACCTTCAAAATTCAAAATCCAACCCCTCAATTACGATTCAGTAGACTTCCCCTCTCCTAAACCCCAACAGTGATCTTCTAATTAGCAACGCACAAAATTCCGCAAAAATCGTTAAAAAAACGGTATCGAAAACCTGCAAAAAATGTTCATAACTCAAAATTAAGCCCCTTATTTCTCCAAAATCCCCATAAAAGTTATTTCAAAGTTACCCATGTAGAAAATTCCTCAAAACCATAAAAAACAATAAGCAAAACCTGAAAAAACCCTTCAAAATTCAAAATCCGACCCCTCAATTACGATTCAGTAGACTTCCCCTCTCCTAAACCCCAACAGTGATCTTTTAATTAGCAACGCACAAAATTCCGCAAAAATCGTTAAAAAAAAACGGTATCGTAAACCTGCAAAAAATGTTCACAACTCAAAATGCAGCCGCACATTTCTCCTAAATCCCCCGGAGAGTGATCTCAAAGTTACCCGCAAGCTCTCTCTTCGCTCCAGCAACGAATCGTACCTCGAGACGAGTAAAAAAAAGGGAGCCGACCGATAAGCCAGTAGTTCGTATGTCTGCGTGGTACCGCGTATGAATATCCGCGTTCTCCAGCACGGCTTATTTTCCTCCATAGCCGTATATGCTGGCGTGCGGATACACCATTCCTCTGTACAGATTGAGGTCCGTCCCATCGATCGGGACATGGGAGAATTCCACGATACTGGGTCCAATGGCACGTACGAAAAGCCAGGAGGAACGATGCACCGTGAGCAGAAATACCAAAGTGCCATCGGGAAACCGGCATTTTTTCTCATACGTAGATGGAGAACAGAGCGCGAGACCGGATATTCAATTAATCTTCGCTGAGAATCGATTTAACCGACACACCATAGCCTGCACGCTCATATTCTAGATGGAGAACATTTTTCTGGCCTTGTAGGAGCGAGCAGCGATATTTCAAGGGTCTAATGTGCGATTAACGCCTTGATGGGGTTATTGTCGTGGGGGGTTGTTCGTTTTGGTCGAGGTCGATGATGAGGCGGTTAGCGGGTACTGGATAGTTGGAAATTACAGATTATGGGGTAAATTTGGAGAGTTTGTAAGTGGAAGGTTGGAGATTTGCTAGAGATAATTAATTAATTAAATTTGAAAAGTGGTCGATAGTTAACCCCTTGCACCCCGAGTCATTTTTACTATGAGCTACCAACTACTCCAGAACTGTTTACAGTTGTGCGAGTGCACATCTGTGGACAATTGAAAATCTTGCTTTGTTAATAGAAAAGAAGCGCATACATTTTACAATTATGTTTTATAATATAAAAAAATATAAAAATGCACCAGAATTACCTGACGGTGGAGTTATCAGCTTCTTACAATGTCGCCCCTGTGGCAACAACGGAGTGCAAAGGGTTAAGTTTTGTTTTTAATATTTATTTGCGGATTTTCGGTAGCTAAAGAAATCTAAATGGGAGGAGTTAAATTTTTGAGTAATTAAAATCTTTATCATTTTTCCTATGCTTCAAATCGTTCTCATGTTCTATTAAAAAAATAACTAATAAAATTGTGAATAAAAATCCCCCAATTAAATTCCCTAATGAAGTAACCCAGCAACAAAATTTTAGCAAGTAGGCAACCGTAAGGATAAAATACCTTGGTACCTCAAAATACAGCTAAAACCATAGAACAATCCCTTTTTTCGTCCTTAGTTTGAATAATATAAATTGCAAGTGAAGATCTCCAGATTCAGCGACATGGATTATGCGGTTAAGTTGCAGTTATATAACGCAGTGTTAGTGCAGTTAACTGTCCATGGAATCTCATTAATACTGCAATCCATCATCACTTCATTTTTAAAACTCACAAATTTTCCTTCGAATTATATGTTCCTGAATCGAGTTAAATCTATTGTTTAAAACTCTATTTATACTGTTCATCGATGGGCTATTCCTTAAGAAACATTCAGGCACGAAATAATTCGAAATTATAAAGCATTAGCAGTAGAATTACAAGCGTTAAATTTTATATCAATTATATCAAATAAATCCTTTAAAAGAAAATTAATCAACTGAGAAAGAAAAATTCTATTAAGTTATTTACATGTCGGTAAAACTGCCATCTCTCTCTTTCATAAAAGTGAAAAAGATGATCAATTAAGTAATTTAAGTTTCATAAGTGTAACAAACGTAGAATATCTACTGTATCGCTACTTTGCTTTCTGCAATTTTTCTAAAAAATTATAAATCCGTCATTTCAACCGCATCGGTAGTTCTACTGTTATAGAATAAACATCAAAGATTGCAATCGTGCAAATGTAATCTCCAATAAAGTGAAAGAGACATTACCGATGAAATTCACAAAGACCTAAGAAGCGAATTCGTTAAAATTCCACGGTGAACCACTGGCTGATTACCAGGCACATTAAAAGCATCGATACACACTCTGTGGCTGGCAGGAGATATTTTCTTTTTCCTTCCTTCGCTGAAAGTACTCCCTTCACTTTTGTAAACCGTTTGCAGTGCATGAATGGCAGCTTTCAAGCATGCTGTACGAGCCTTAGCCGCAAGTAGGTCAGCGCAAATGCATATACCGGATTCTTTAATCTTCTACGCGATTGTTACGAGAGAGTCCTTGTACTTTCTCAAAACCGCACTCTCCTACCGGTTGGTTTTACTCGTTTAAATATTTTATTTGTCAATAATAATAAACTATGCCGAGGTGGAACAGCCATTTACGGGGAGTAAGATTGAGAACACTGGAATCGGCAAAAATTCGCGGGGATTATTTTGAATAGGGGATTTTCCGAGTTGTTGCAAAACTTCAAGTGTTTTTCATATTTTAATTTGAGGGAGTTGGTTGTTTCATTTGAAGGTACGTCAACTTGAAGAGGACAATGAACCGTTGGCTTAAGTCTTTAAAATGGAAGAAAAAAGTTAATTAAATTTGAATTATTTAACGAATTTTACTTGCGTTTTTCTTAAATGTGATTAACGCTAGAACTACCGGAATTAAGACTGTTATATTTCAATATATGAAATATGTACTTTGATGAAAAGAGGAACGAAGTGGTGAAAAATATGATTGATTCGGTAATCTTTGTTTTATGAGGTGAGAGTAGAATATCTACACTATAGCTCTTCCATGAATCTGGAGAGTTTTTTGGAAAAAATTCGATACCAGTCATTTTGACTGACGTGGTAGTTCTAGTATGTAATGAGGAGAATAAATCGGAAAATTATGCGTTTTTCTTGCAGTATTTTACGTAGGAATGATGTCATGCATTAGCATTAGTGATAATTATTTTTGTAAAAAGGAATTTTTCAGCAAAGGAAAACAAAACTTTGTAGTTTTTGCGCGTACAGTATGTCCTGCAAAAAAATTTCAACTTTTTTTTCCTGAGATGGTACTTTTAAAGAAATGTAATTAAGGATCAAATACATTAAAAAGTCGCACAGATTTAATAATCGTCGCTTGGATCAATTCCATTGAAATATATAAAAATTATATAGAAAATCAAATATTCAGTTTGAAATGTAACATGGAATATTTCAATGCGATGGCAGGTATTTTTTAACTTCATTTCGAATTTTCTATAAAGTCGGCACGATGCAAATTATTCGGCGAAAAACCAAACAGAAGGCGGGACGAAAGTTTTTATTAAAAATGTCATAAAATCGGAATTCACCTGGCGGAAAAAATCAAACGCAGGGACTCGATGTAATCAGATTTCATAATGTAACTTCCTCTTAAACTGCGGTGAAAAGCTAGTTCGAAATTCCCGTTGCGGTGCTCACGCTTAAAAATTCCAGTTTTAATTCTTTCCAGGTCAACGCGTTAATATTTTCACGTACCAGCACGTGTTTGCGCACTCCAAAGTCAGAAGCACATTGCATGCGTGTCCTCTTTTGCGAAAGAGCAGATGGAACACTTAAAAATTTAATAAAACTAATAAAGCAATATCCTTCGGTCGATCGAGCACGAGAACAAATAACTAATAACAATTAGTTAACAAATAGATTATTCGTTTCTCGATGAATGACAGTTCAAATATTACAATATTTTAAACAGACAGTAAAATAGACAAATAATTGAAGATTTTATTTAAATTATATAATAACGTTTGAGATCTTGAATCCTCTTATAATTCAGATTTTACACGATTTCAGTTAGGTTGTATTAATTATAAAATATTGCTATTTTTCGGGTAACAATTATGTTGGCGGAATAAAAGGTAATTGAAAAATACGAAGGTACAGATACTTAAAAAATGCAGAGGTTCTTGAGGAAGAATGCCATATTTTGTATTCTCAGAGCACTCATTTTTTTAATATGTCTTCTACGATTCAAAATCCTTTTCTGTTAAATCTATGAGTCTTACATCCTGTTATATGATTTTTTCAAAAATATTATAAGCATTTTGCTAACAATAAAATATGCAAAATGAAAGACAATTAAAAAATATGACATTGCAGGTACGCTACAACGGCAAAGTGTCCTTAAGCTACGATATTATATAAAATTGATATCTATGAGAGCTCACTTTTGAAATATATCTTCTGTGATTCAAAGCCCTACAATTCAAACTCTGAAAGACTCGAAAACTGCTATATTAGTTAAGTACGAAGATAACTCCTCTTTAGAAATGTAAGCCGACTTTAACAAGTCATCGATCAAAGACACCACATAAAACTGACGTCTGTGAACGCTTAGATTTCAGATATACTTCCTGCGATCTAAAATCTTGTAATTAAAATTCTACAATGTACAAATTCTGCTGTATTAATCAAGTTTTAAGGTAGAACTCCTTCAGAAGTGGAAGAAGTCCTTGGAAGGTCCTCAAGCAAGGACACCATACAAAACTGATGTCAATGAACGCTTATTTTTCAAACATTTTTCATATTGCAATTGAAGGTCTATAATGTGCAAATTCTGTCATATTAATTAACTTGCGAGGGAGAACTCCTTCAAAAGCACGTTTTAAAATCTTGCCATTAGAATTCTACAATGTGCTAATTCTGCCGTATTAATTAAATATAAAGGTAGAACTGTTTTAGAAGTTGGAAGAAGTCCTTGAAAGGTCCTCAAGCAAGTATACCATATAAAATTGGTGTCAGTGAGCGCTTATTTTTTAAATATAATTCCTCCAATTTATAATCTTACAATTAAAATTCCATAATGTACAAATCCTGCTTTATTAATTAAGTATTAGCATAAAATCTCTTTAATAATGTAAGAAGTCTTCAAAGAGTCATCGATCAAGGACACCATATAAAATTGAAGTCCGTGGACGCTTATTTTTGAAATATCATTGCTGCGTTTCAAAATCTTACAATTGAAATTCTATAATGTGCAAATTCTGCCGTACAAATTAAAGGTAAAACTGCTTCAGAAGTGTAAGAAGTCCTTGAAACGTCCTCAACCGGGGATACCATATCACATTGGTGTCAGTGAGCGCTTATTTTTTAAATATAATTCTTGCAAATTATAATCTTACAATTAAAATTCCATAATGTGCAAATCCTGTTTTATTAATTAAGTATTAGCATAGAATCTCTTTAATAATGTAAGAAGTCTTCAACGAGTCATCGATCAGGGACACCATATACAATTTAAGTTCGTAGGCGCTTATTTTTGAAATATGATTGCTGCGTTTCAAAATCTTATGATTGAAATTCTATAATGTAAAAATTCTGCTCTATCAGTTAAGTATAAAAATAGAAATGCTTCAGAATTGCAAGACGACCTTGGACGATCCTCAAGCAAAGACACCATACAAAATTGATGTCAGTGAGCGTTCAATGTGCAAACAATCGAACAAAATAGCTCCGAAGAAGATTCGGAGTTGGCATTGCAAAACAGCCGTGAGAACGGGAGAATTTTCTGCCGGCAGAAATTCAGTAGACAGAACGTTGTGCTCAAAGGACAATTAAGCTCGCAATTTCCGGGGGAATCGTTCGTCGAGCGAGGCGCAGGATAAAACGAAAATTTATGAACACGCGTTTCCGACGCATCGCTTCGACGCCAATAAAGGCGCCGTAACGATTGCACATCAGTGACAATTTGCTTTATTGCACCGACTGATAATAGATCATTCGAGGCGCCTTATCTGCGACGTGTCGTTCACGACGAGTCGATACGTCGTTATTGAGAGACACGGAAATATAGCTTTTATTATTCAGAATGTCTGGGATTGTCTTTACGTTCAGCAAAAAACGGGGAAGTACAATTGAAACGAGCAAAAAATTGTTGCCCGGGAAAATTATAACAGGAGGAGGAAATGTTGTTATTTGTTTGTTCGGGGAAAAAATTGAATTTGTTGTTATTCAGAAAGCCTGGCATTGTTCTTATTCGTGGCAACGGAGAGATGAATGAAAATACAAATAGAACGTGACGAGGCTTCGTAAAAGGTAATAAATAATCCCCAAAAAATTATAACAAATGATGAAAGATTTGGAATTTATTAGTTCGTAATAAGAATAGAATTTTTTGTTATTTGTAGCAAAAAAGAGAGAAATGATAATACTAACAGGCTTTGCAAAAAATAAAATATCATTCTCAGAAAATTGTAACAGAAGATGGAATTTTCTGTTGAATATTTCCGGAACAGTTCCTATCTTTAGCAAAAAGGAATGAAATAAAAATAGAGCGAGGCAGGACTTCGGAGAAAATTAATAAGCCCATCATTTTAAAAAATTCTACGCTTAGAAAATTATGATCGAAAGAAGAAGATTTGTAATTAATTTAGCACAAAATTAACTAATTGTTCACTTTAGGATGTCTGTGATTTTTCTACAAATGGCAAAACAAATAATTGTTAAAATAATTCTAGAAAAAAGGGTGATTAACCCCTTGCCTTACGATTTCTACTTTGACTGTGCGTGCAGTAACTCAAAATTAATTGTTGAAATCAAAATTTCTAACTAATTTCTCATATTTCCCGCAATTGAACGCAATATTAATATTGTAGAAACAATTCGATCGTCTCGTGACTGATTGATATTTTTAATTTAATAGTTTTTGGGAAACTTCAAAATTTCCTATTTCATTTACACCGTGACGAGTGTCGCACGCTATTGTAAGGCAAGGGGTTTATGATTCATTCGATGCGGATTAAGAGTTTAGTTACTATTTTTTTATTATTATCTTAAACAGACAGCCCAAAATAGTGCTTTTGGGCAACGAAGAATATCGGTAAAATTGAAGTATAATAATTTCACGGACATTATACATGCCAACTCATGAAATATAAATTTTCCAAAAGACACATAACTAGAAGAATGTTTTAAAAAGGAAGGGAAAAAAATTAAAGACCGTACATTGCATGATACTGCACGTATGTGCGATTACAACTACACACGATTAAAACACCCAAAAAAAATTGTTTATTCCGCAAAAACACACAGTTAAACAAAGTGCTGTAAGAATCTAATGCCTGAAAAGATCAAAAGAATTATTTCTCAAATCCTCCACGCTGCTCTCATTATTAAATTATTAATATTCCAGCGTTACCTCATCACCAACTACGAAATTATTATTCCAAGCATTCCCCCGTATTTTTCATCCAAGCATATTTCACCATTTGCAAAGAGGTCTCAGAAAAATGTTGCATAATTCCTCGAAAAGAGTTTGTGCTCGTTTAAACCCGCGTTTGTGCAAGCACCTACGTGAATTCCAGCAGCGGTTCAAAACCCGCCCTTTCTTCCGCGTCGTGTCAAACAATCCACGAACACGCAATGTTTCTTTTTCCCTTCGCCCTTCTGCATTTCCTCAACGTTGCTCCTTCCATTATTACTAAATTACCGTGTCTCAGTTTACAAAGAATTTTAATAAAATACCCCCTGGCATCTGTCGCTCGCACCCCTCGTTTCCATAATTTCCATATTTTCCAACAAACAACCCTTAAGAGGCAGCGAGGAATTCCAATCCGATCGATTCACCATTTCTCGTTCTGCAGAGGAACGCAAAGAGGGGAATACCGAGTCAGTCCCGAATTTCTCGAGATCAATCGAAGAAATTAATCGACCGCGAGCTGATAAGTGTCGCTCGCGATACATCTTCATCGCCGTCGGAAGGGTGGGTCTGATCGATGCGAACTAATTTGCTGGCTCTCTCTCGACGTGACAGATTCAAGAGAGAGAGAAGAGAGAGAGAGAGACAGAGTCTTCCTCCATTTCGTCTCGGAGTAATACCAGGATTAAGGATAAGTTACTCCGAGGGAAGTGCACCGGCAACTTTGCACCCCCTACGCCGCGCTGTCCTGATTCGAGGAAGAGAATTTTAGCCGATCGAGCGACAAGAGGGAATTTTCATTTAACGCTTCTGATGTAAAAACGATTCAGAGCCTTCGACGTGGAAAATTTCATCAGTCGGTTATCCTGATGGTGATCAACAATTCTTTGGCATTTGTCCGAAGATGCCTCACTTTCATCCCAATTTGGGTTGTTAGGTAAAAGTATTATTGGTTCCGGGCTGATTGCATTGTAAGTTTAGTAATTTGGAAAATTTACACTGGATTTGCTGTAATAACCCAAACGACGGTAGGTTAATTTGGTTAAAAATCTTTTCTTTGGAATCGTCAATATGGGGTGGTAGCTAGAAGTGTTGTTGGTCTGACTTTGGTTGTATTGTAACTTTAAAAATTTGAAAAATTAATGCTGGATCTATAATACTGAGATAATTGAAACAACAGATGATTAATTGTTTTGAAAAATTTCTATTTGGCGATGCGGCAATTTTTTTATTCAAATACAAGGTAAATATACACCTAATAAATTGTTAATATGGGTTGTTAGAAGTGTTATTAGTCTGACTTTGGTTCTATTGTAATTTCAAAATTTTGAAAAATTTATGCTGGATCTATAATACTGAGGTAATTGAAACAACAGATGATTAATTGTTTTGAAAAATTTCTATTTGGCAATGCGGCAATTTTTTTATTCAAATACAAGGTATTATACGTAATAAATCGTTAATATGGGTTGTTAGAAGTGTTATTAGTATGACTTTGGCTGTATTGTAAGTTCAGAAATTTGAAAAATTTATGCTGGATCTATAATACTGAGATAAGTGAAACAACAGATGATTAATTGTTTTGAAAAATTTCTATTTGGCAATGCGGCAATTTCTTTGATTCAAATACAAGGTATTATACCTAATAAATCGTTAATATGGGTTGTTAGAAGTGTTATTAGTCTGACTTTGGTTGTATTGTAATTTCAAAATTTTGAAAAATTTATGCTGGATCTATAATACTGAGATAACTGAACCACCAGATGGTTAATGTTTTGAAAAATTTCTCTTTGGAATAATACAATTTCTTTGATTCAAATACAAGACGAATACATACCTAACAATTCGACAAAATGGATTGTTAAATATTGTTACGCAACACTCCATGTGTTTACGCAACACCCAGGAGTGTGAATGTTACTGGATTACGGGACATGTCAGTTGTTTATAAATAAATAAGTGCTTCTATGGTGAGAGCTCCTCGTTGACGGACGTGTGTTTGAAAAAAAACGTTGTTATTTTTCTATAAAAGTGTGTTAATCATTTACTATGTCCAAAAGGACCCGTAACAATATATTATCGCTCTGGGTTTAGTTATATCATAAGTTTAAAAATGTGAAAAATTGTCGCTGGATTTACTCTGGCAACTTAAACGACAGATGCTACATTATTTCGAAAAACTCCTCCTTGGAGTGCTACAATTTCCCTGTTTCAACCAGACAAATCATCAATACTCCCACTTAATGCTACGACACCTCTCTTCCAAGATACCACCGTTCAAATTCACCCAAATTTCGCAACATTATCGGCAACACTGCTGAACACAATGCATGAACGATTATCGCGACTGCAGCAAAGTTGGGCGAGTAAACACGTTCAGGCAGTGTCTGCCACGCGAGAATAATTGATCCAGGTATTTATTGGCGCAGAATGAGACACGGGGTAATTCGAGTGCCACGCGATCGTCACACGATCGCAGCAAGAGAGGGCGAAGAGAAAGAGAAGAGTCGGACAGAGAGGAAACGGAAATGGAGAGGGTTTCAGAAGGCTCGGTAGAACGAAGGGCGCCAGAGAGGGCGGAGGGAAGAAAAGGGGTTGAGAATAGAAGAGAGTAAGTCGAGAGAGCAAAGAGAGAGAAGCTATTCACGACTACACACGACACACTTCAAGTGGATACCGGTGCAGTGCAGAGAGAGTGAAAGTGAAGTGGTGCAGTTGCCTGACGGGGATGCACAGAGGACTCAAGAGCATTTGCGCGCGATTCCAGCATCATTCGTGTGGATTCGTGCCGATACAGAAGACTGTCACGTGTGCGTGCGAAAGCGAGAACCCGTAGGTGGGGATAGAGACACGAATAAAGGGAGGAAAATGGCAGGGGGTTGAAGCTCGTGTTCATAACGCGACCCCGTATCGGTTGATCCAATTTGACTCCCTCCGACACGGTGTACCTACAGCCTGACGACACCTTATCGTAATGCTGAACGGAAACCACCCCTTTGAAAGAGGGATGTAGTGCTTTTGAAGAATGGATGAATTTCAGGTATCTGTCGGTAGATGATTTGTAGTGGGTCACGGGGGTAATACGGAGCTTGAGATTGAACGGTGAGGAGGATTTTGAATAATTAGAAACGATGGAGAATATTTGAAATGAAGGAGGAGTTTGCAGGTGATTTTTGAACATAGTGCTGATTGCAGGTAGCTGTTTTACTTTAAGACTTATGCCTGGTTCCAGCACAGGTTTAGAAAGTACGGATATATTTGGTTAAAATGTGCGATTGATAGTAAAACTACCGACGTTATATCTGCTAACATTTAGATATGGAGAATAAGTATTAGGGGGACCGGAAAGTAATGTCGTTTTTTGCACACTAAATGACAAAAGGTTGTTGATAACGAGGGTGATTACGTCATTCATTGAAAATGAAAACTTGTTACAAATTTTTTATTTGAATTTAATGTAAAAACAACGACATTACTTTCCGATCTCCCTAATACTATGGAGAAAGAGATTAGGGGTGAACAAGATGATTAATTAACTAATTTAGGTTTTATTAGATAGAGGTGGAATATTTACTTCATGGATCCCCTATCAAGTTAAGTAATTTTTAGAAACAATTGGGAACCGGTCATTTTTACTTCCTTGGAAGGCTTAATGTTAACCCTATGCCATCCGCGCCATAAAACAAGATTCTTTGGTTTGGCGCCGGCGTTTTTCGAATTTGTCGAGAAATCATAAAACGTCGCGTCTTGCTAATCACAATAAGTTATAATTCTATCCCGCAATTTTCACGAAATTTGGAGGTTATGTAGCGCATTGCAGCCTGTACAGGATACAAGCGATACTTTGCAACAATTTGTGATTGTGAGCTAACTCCTAAAAACATAGACAATCTTCATCCTCTCCAATTACAGTCCCTGGTCATCGAATTAGGACAATTACAATTAGGAAAATTGTCGTTGGTCATTCAAATTATTACTAAATTCGTTGATAACAAAGTATGCATAGCTATAGATTTGTTACTGTTGTGATAATAATAGAATTGTGTGGACAATTCTCCCGACTTAAACGCCATAGAAAATGTTTGGAGCTTACACAAAAGACTTGTTTACAACTCTCCAAGCACCACATTATCTGAGTTGAATACAAAAATGACAGATATTTGGGAAAATGACGAAGATATAAAAAGAAAGGATACTAGTTTGTCATCAAGGCAAAGGGTGGAAATACGAGATATTAACATGCGTTCATAGTGTTGTGTACAGTAGTAGTTGTTCGATGAGATATGACCGATCGTAGCAGGAATAGGGAGGACCAAAAAAGATGGGAGGTCAGGGCACACTATTTGCAGATCGAATAATATTTCACCGTGGTAATAACGGTTTCAAATTAAGAAAGACGTTATTTAGTTTATTGAGTCTACGACTGTTCCGTGGCGATGTTACATCTAGACTCAGGGTCGACAAGCTGTAATGGGCTCAGTGGTTCCTAGTTACGCGACCCGGGTCTACCAGGTGGCGATACTGACGCTAGTCTTACATACACACCGAATTGACGAATTTCAACTACATTTGCAAGAGGAAATCGGTGTGATCTTTCCCGCCAAGACTGAAATGTCAATTCTGTTCTGAACCGCCATTATGGGTGATTGGAGACCGTTCACGACGAAAACGAGCAGCCAAACGAACTTGAGACATAATTATTATTTATTTCATAGTTATTATAATTGCTATAGTTTTTAAAATATTGTTATAATTGACGGTGTTTTCTTTTTCTAGATATGAAGCAAAGGAAGAAATGTTCAATCATTTCCTGCAAAGAAAATAGAGGTTAGACAATATTTGTACTGTAATTGTATATCTATTCCTATGTATACCTATGTATATTATGATTCTTTTGTAATATTAATATTAATAAAACGAAATTAACTGAAATATAATGTTATTTCCATTTCAAAATAAAATTGAAAAGAAAATATGACGGCAAGCATTAGAATACAACCATTGAGTATACATTAATATAGATAGGCATGCTATACAAAAATTTATGCCTTTAGTTCGTACCCATGAATACTAGCGGCGCTGTTTTCAGTCCTTTTTCATAACACGGCAGCTTGCCTACCCTGGATGTTACATCTAGACTGCCTGCCACGCTCGGCTCGCACAAAAAGGAACCGAAAGTAGCAGACGACAGTGGAGGTCGGCGAAGACCTTCGGTGCAGTTCCGCGAATTTCCTTATCGGAAGATTCCGAAGCCCTCAAAAACATTCCGGTCATAACAGTAGTGTATTGTGTTATTAGTTAATAAACTATATCATTACAATTTGAACAGGCCTTTTAATTTTATGGAAAACATGATAAATGCTGAAAATTTGGAGTGGTCCTAATTCGATGACCAGGGACTGTATAATCGCCAACGCAACTCATCATCGTCATCCCAACAGCAAACTATCGCGTAACGTCATCGTAACGTTGAAAAGCCGGCGTAATGAACGAAGAACAGGATCGCGTGTCCCGCAAGGACTAACCGTCGGTCTTTACAAACATCACCTGTGTCCATCAGAAAATAAAAACTACTCGTTCCCCGGCCATTTGGAGATTAATATCGTCCTTCTGGTCTGAAGGGAGACAAAAGTCGGCAAACATTTGAACGCGATAGAATCGCGCTCCTCCAAGGAAACCCGCCACGCGAAGAACAAGCCGGAGAGTAATAGAGCGACGTACGAAGGAAGGGCTTCGAGGGTTTACAAATGATATCAATATGTATCCATTAAGCCCACTTCCTTTCTAACCCCTCTATATCGAAGTAATGTTTTGGGGTGGTGGTTGCCAAGCGACCGGTTACGCTTCGTCGAAAGGACAGGGGACGGAAGGAAGTGATCGCAATCGACCAGACAACACTTATGGAGTCCTTGTATCCATTGCCCTCATTCCCACCGTCCTTCGCTAGCGCCCTATCCTCTAGGAGAATTCCGCCGACGAACGGGGATGCTTGATCCCGAATGAGGGATACTTCGTTCCTGACCTTTCGTGTAATCCTCATTTTTCTCCGAAAGCCGGCCGGTCGATCTTCATCCCCGTCGAACCATCCCCCTCCTCTCTATCCACTGTATCTGTGTTCATAAGTCATGGGAGATCTTAACGTCTTGATTGATATGGGAATTGCGGGAGGAATTCGAACAGGTAGAATCGCGATTTTACGGTCTGGGGGTTGTTGATTTGAAAATTGAATGAAATTAACCCTTTGAGGATGGGCGATATATATGTGGTCTGATTGTGAGAAAAAATTTGATTGTCATTTATCGCCGCATGTATATGTTACGGGCAATTTGTTTAACGTGGGCAGTTTGTAAAATGACCGAGAATTTGTAGAATGGTTCTCACTTAAAACTATGCCTAACCAACACTAATGTCTTTTGGTTAGAGACACCTATCTTAACCCTTTCGGCCCCATAGGGACATATAAATTCCAACGCATACTCAAATATATCCATCTAGCCTTATACGTCCCATTTTACATACGAATTTTTTCTGAATAAATTACTTTCATTTTATAATACACAAAACCTTTATTTAGTGTCTCATTGGGACCTTTATATCCCAGTTCAAAATCCCGCTGGGATATATCTGTCCCATCATCATGTCATGTCCCATTATCATGTTGAATACTACCCGTATTTTGCTAGTTTCACTGTTTCTACAGAAGTGAAACTTCTAAAACTATTATCTAAGACTATTTAAATCGTACCTTTATAGAGCAAAAATGTTAAAGGTAACAATAGTCGTATATTGACAGTTTAACTATTGAATATAGTAGTGCACTAGTTTGCAAGAAATTTCATTAAATTAAATAGCGCCTGTCACCGTGACCCCCGTGGCATTCAAAGTGTTAATTAAAGAGATGTATATCTAACGTGTGTGATAGATAAATAATTTATCACATTCCGTTAAGCTTTAATCCTTTGCAGTTATATGGCGAGATATACTCGGCATACCATTTCACTTCATTTTATTTTCTAATAATTTAACATCGACTTTCCAGTTTCATAATGATTTTGTAATATCACCGAAATACTAATCGGTACCTATAGTTATTGCTATCATTAAAAAAAATGAATAACCAACGATACAAAATGTTGTAAAATTCTTTTCAATTAGCTCACTATAAAATTGACGAAATAATTCGGACAACTAAGGGCTAATATTATTACGTTTACGGAGAATCTGAATTTGTTGTCTGTTCTATGACTTCAAGACCATAAAATACATATAAAATACATATAGAATATATGTCGAATGAATGGTCAAATAAAACTGAACAATTCAAAGAACAAAAGATAATAATAAAACCGAGAAATCAATTTCCACATTACAGAACTTTGTTTCCATAGAATTCCCTCACAAGTCCGACGAGTCTTTCGCTGTCTCATCCGTGGAATAGATTTCCCCCTGCCCCCATGACGGGCTTTTTTCACCATGCTTTCATCCTCGACAACTGTTTTCATATTCCCTTTCAGCCCTGCTAAACGGAAGGTCAATTAGGTTAATTCAAAACGCACGCCAACGAAGTAGAACGTTCCAGGAGGACGATGGGGGGTGGAAAGCACCCCCTACCCCTCTCAGGGTGAAGCTTCAATACGGAAATCTGCAGAACGGCACGCCAAGAAGATTAAGAACTTTCTTTACCCGTAACACTTATTATCTTGAGCGTAAGACCTCGAAAAACAGGGAGACAGTAATTGCTGCCAAACCGAGAGAGGGTGGAACCAAGAGAGAAGGGGAAAGGGAGAGGAGACGAGAGATAGAGAGAGAAAGGGAGACAGCTGTGTCGTGGTTATGCAAAAGCGCGCGAGAGTCCACGGAGTACGAGGCCACCCCAAGGCTTTTAGCGGAATTGCTTTTACTAACTGATTACATAACGTAATAAAGGGTGTATTTTTACGCGCGCCCGCGCACGCCTCCCCGAAAACATTGTTCGTCGAATACGTCAACCGAAGGAGCTCCGCTGAGAAATGGACTCCAGCATGCCGATGAGACGTTTTATTAAAACGACGTCACTTCGTGTTTTCTGATCCCGTATTACTCGAGCCACGTTTGCTGGCACCCTTGAGAGAAGCCGTTCAACCCCTTTCTAGTTTTATGGTAATTAGAATCATCTGTCAGTCTTTCAGTGATGCCTCTTAATGGGAATTTGTTCATTCTTGCCGATGGCTTTGAATTTTATGTTACAGTTGCTGCTATTGCTTCGGATGGACTGGGAAGATATGTAATTTGAATTATTGAGAATATGGTGTGAGTGTTGTTTGAGTGAATTTTGAAGGGATAAAGGATTAACACGTTGAACGCCACGGTGTTTTGCTGGTTTCATCGTTTCTACTGAAGTGAAAGTTTTTCTATTAACACTATTCCTACCACGGCCGGTCAAATGACCGTTTTTAAAATTTCGATTAGAATTTTCTATATACAACGTGATAGAATCGCCTTTAAACTTCACGACTTCTCCTCAAATATACGTATAATACATTCACATTATAATACATTTTTCAATATTCACTTCTTTTTTTACTGTTCATTTTCTGGGAAAAAATTATCATTTGACAAATTCACCGGTTGTGGTAGGAAAAGGTATACGTGAAGTATCGGTAGGAATAGTGTTAACCCTTTGCACTCCTATATCGAGCTGCACTCGAAACAGCATTCTATGGCACTCAACGTTTCATCTGTTAATTATCGACTTTTCGAAGTCAACAATAATTTTACATCTTAACATAACTATCCCGCGGTATCCAGAATTGTTTCTAATATTCATTAAAAATTAATAATCAACGTTAGAGAATTTTCTGAGACTATATTTGGTTATTTGAAGAAAGATTAGTAAAATAATTCGGAGCGCAAAGGGTTAAAATCTCATCTTTACAAAGCTAGAAATTTTAAAGACACAAATAGATATACAGTCAGCGGGACTTTAACTTTTGAACGTCAATATTTAAATTCTGAATGTAGTAGAAAATATAGAAATATTATAATTTAAAAGTCATATGAAATTTCATTGAATTCAGTAGCGCCGGTCACCGGTGACACCCATGGCATTCAACGTGTTAAAGGAATAAGGGAGTAAAAGAATAACACTTACACTGGAATAAACAGTGGGGTGAGGAATAATAATGATGGAATAATAAATGAAATAACACCCTGATCGTTAATATAGATAGAATAAGCTTCTCTGAATGTTACAGAGTGACTAGTGCCCGGTTAAAACTCCACGCACGATCCTGCCGCAATCTCTGCTCGTCAAACGTCGACTTATAGTGCTATGTAAAAAAATGGTGTAGTTAATCCTTTCGAGACGTATTTTTATGTTTAATTTGAAATAGGGTGTAACAAGTGTCTACTAATATGTTGGCTGTAAGATAAGCTTGTTAAACACGATAATTATATGTTGCTGTTGAACATTATCAAAATTTAGAAATTTGGAAGTGAGGCATATTATCCCATTCGCTTTTTATATTGGAATTATATATCCCAGCATTTTCAAGGAATATTAGTTTGGGATATGAGCCGTTCAGTGCACAAATCATAAAACCTAAAGTGGAGAAACTTGATGAAATAGTATACACTCCTTTTCAAAATTCCCTGCAAAATATAAATAAAAATAAGTATTGTAGAATACATAATCGCATTTAGCTTTCCTCTAGCGAACTACAAAATGAAGAAGGTGGAATAGCCTTGGAATTAATTAGATTGACTTCTGAATCCATTATTTATTATTCGGTGGCCAAACAAAGTTCGTCATTTAGTGGTGTTAATCGTTATTGTTGCGAAAATTTATTCTAAACACAAAAAGTTAGGATTCAATCAAGTGCTTTGAGACTTAAATTTAACAAAATTCAAAAAGTGGAGTTAATCGATTTGTGCACTGAAAAGCTCATATATTGTCCCGTTAGTCTCGAAAAGGTTAAATTACCTGTTGTGTAGGACACAGAGAATATTTCTCCATCCTCGTGCAACGAGAATCTACCTAGCGGTGCTCTATGGTACTAAGCTCTCCCGCCTTAACACCATAAACTTCACAATACTACACATTTCCTTCTTACTCTCCTAAAAACTAAGAATTTAAAAAGAATCCTGCGTCAATCCCTCCCTACAAGTGACATCCAACGCAAATGAATAATAGTGTTCAAACAGAACATCCAGTTTCCACAGCAACCTAACCTCAAACCCGGAAGAACGTTCTCAAAGTGACCGTTATATTATCGAGCAAAATTCCAGTCGAAGCAAAGAAGAAAGAGCGGCCTGACGAAAAACTGAACAAAACCGCGGGAGATTATGGGATATTACTGTTGCCCTCGTACGTGGAAACACTAATAACGCGATTATTAATTTAGCAGACCGTAATGCCGGCGAGAGCATACGTTGCGCGCCGTTTGCGTGGTCATTAGGCACACAACGAGTGCCGATCGATCGAGCCACTCGCCGTATACACCAGCCGCAATTACTCGACCGTTATATTAGGTAGACTGTCCTGATAGATTACTCGACAAACCGCGGACTCGACCCTTTCAAGATTTAATAGTGATTTATGACCGTTCTCACCACCACCCCTCGCCCACCCACATTTTTCTATCTTCGAATCCGCGGACTCGCGTGGTCGATCTCTTTATTTCGCCAAGCCCCATCGGTGATCTGAAAACCTCGCTAACGATCGTGCTAATTACCATACAGTATCGTGGAGGTTTGTTGAAGGATACTGTGAATTACCTATGGTAATTGTCTGGAGAGCTTATGAATTTATATGGGACGGATGGTGGGAAATGAACGCTGCTGATAGAAACCTCATGTGAAAATGCTGGAAACATGAGAATCAATTTTGAGGTTATGAAGATCACCTTTTTGAATATCTTCTTTTAAAAGCACACACCTAACCGAGGTCATCGTGTAAATTATGCAGTCGATCCTTTATGAAACTAAAAACCACCCTTGTAAATATCTTCTTTTAAATGCAAAGATATAAGCCGTACCTTTTTGTTTTATTTTTTTTTTACGTGAAGAAACTTTGCTTAGGCAACCGCCATCGAGGGAAGTGGCGGGTTGTGTAGGGATCCTACCCTCACCAACGAGGCTCGCGATTCTGGAGGAGACGTGGGCGAAAATTCCAGCGAGGCATCATGCGCCCGTTCGTCCATCCTCAACGGATGGAATCTTTAAAGGTCCGTTCCCCTCTATACCGTTGGCTCAGGTGCCACGGGTTCGCCAAACCCGTACCTGCCCAGCAAGCGGGACAGGCCCCTGGGGAAGGTCAAACCCAAATCTAACTCAGATCTAACCGAGGTCACGCTGTAAATTCTGCAATCTCTCGTCCGTGAA
Organism: Cerceris ruficornis; assembly: GCA_963989415.1. NCBI lineage: Eukaryota > Metazoa > Arthropoda > Insecta > Hymenoptera > Crabronidae > Cerceris > Cerceris ruficornis. The sequence continues at coordinate 7,968,979 of OZ022530.1, read as the reverse complement.
ATCAAAACAGACCTAACTCACACCTAACCAAGGTCACCGTGTAAGTTCTACAATCAATCCTCTATGGAACCAAAACCACATTTTTAATTTTTTCTAATAGCACAGACTGAACTCAGACCTAACCAATGTCACGCAGTACATTCTGCAATTGATCCCTTGTGAAATCAAAACCACCCTTTTAAATTTCTTCTAAAACAGAATTTCTTCTTCAGACCTAACCAGGGTCACCCTGTAAATTCTACAATCAATCCTATATGAAACCAAAACCACATTTTTTAATTTTTTCTAAAACACAAACCGGACTCAGACCAAACCAATGTCACGCAGTACATTCTGCAATCGATCCTTTGTGAAATCAAAATCACCCTTTTAAATTTCTTCTAAAACAGACTTTCTTCTTCAAACCTAACCAAGGTCACCCTGTAAATTCTACAATCAATCCTATATGAAACCAAAACCACATTTTTTAATTTTTTCTAAAACACAGACCGAACCCAGACCTAACCAATGTCACGCAGTACATTCTGCAATCGATCCTTTGTGAAATCAAAATCACCCTTTTCAATTTCTTCTAAAACAGACTTTCTTCTTCAAACCTAACCAAGGTCACCCTGTAAATTCTACAATCAATCCTATATGAAACCAAAACCACATTTTTTAATTTTTTCTAAAACACAGACCGAACTCAGACCTAACCAATGTCACGCAGTACATTCTGCAATCGATCCTTTGTGAAATCAAAACCACCCTTTTACGTTTCTTCTAAAACAGAATTTCTTCTTCAGACATAACCAAGGTCACCCTGTAAATTCTACAATCAATCCTCTATGAAACCAAAACCACATTTTTTAATTTTTTCTAAAAGCACAGACCGAACTCAGATCTAACCAATGTCACGCAGTAAATTGTGCAATCGATCCTCTGTGAAATCAAAACCACCCATTTAAATTTCTTCTAAAACAGAATTTCTTCTTCAGACCTAACCAGGGTCACCCTGTAAATTCTACAAACAATCCTCTAAGAAACCAAAACAAAATTTTTTAATTTTTTCTAAAAGCACAGACCGAACTCAGACCTAACCAATGTCACGCAGTAAATTATGCAATCGATCCTTTGTGAAATCAAAACCACCCTTTTACATTTCTTCTAAAACAGAATTTCTTCTTCAGACCTAACCAGGGTCACCTGTAAATTCTGCAATCAATCCTCTATGGAACCAAAACCACATTTTTTAATTTTTTCTAAAAGCACAGACCGAACTCAGACCTAACCAATGCCACGCAGTACATTCTGCAATTGATCCTTTGTGAAATCAAAACCACCCTTTTAAATTTCTTCTAAAACAGAATTTCTTCTTCAAACCTAACCAGGGTCACCCTGTAAATCCTACAGTCGAACCTCCGTGAAATCAAAACCACTTTTTTAAATTTCTTCTAAAAGTACAGACCCAACCGGTGTCACCCTTTAAATTCTACAATCGATCCTCCAAAAAATCGAAACTCCCCTTTTTAATTTCTTCTAAAAGCACAAATCGATCCTAAACCTAACTCACAATCAGATTAAACCGAGGTAATCTTTTAAATCGTGCAGTCAATCCTCCATGAACGCTGCTCCTAACGGCAATTATTATTACAACCACCCTCAGTTAATACTTTTTACAGCACGGAATAAATGAAGTAAACTATTTGTATGATCAGGGATGTATAGAGTAAATTAGTAACGACGGTAATCGCGTTGAAAACGAGCGGAAAAGCTGGCAACCAGGGAAACTCGAAGAGAGCAGAGAGAAAGTAGCGCGCCCGCTACTCTTTTTACACCCTGTACGATTTTTTTCCTTCAGAGCTACACACTTCATCCTAAACGCGGACTGACATTAGTCCCTTCTGGGAGGCGAAGCTTAAGCTGGGGTGCGTGGAAATATCTTCTGAAATATCCATCAAGGGATATACTTGAATTCTTTCTCCCACACGCCTACAAAATACGCTTCCATTTTGCATCCGAAAAAAAGATCCTTTTACACCCCCGACAGAACACACCGAACTTGAAATATTTTGTTACCGAGAATCTCGTGGAAACCGTAAAATCTAAGCGAAAATGAGGGGGTAGTTTGACACTCTACGATTAAAACATTTCAGTACGAATAAATTCTACAAATTTCTACTAATTTCTACAGAAAAAATAGTGAGCTTTCGAATGTACGAAAAGTAGTGAAGCTTTTGAATCTACAGACTTTTAAATTCACGGTTTTTCAGCCCATAATCTTGAAATTTGGACCAATTAAAAAAATACGACTCTCAAACCGCACTGTTATTACAAAGGGTGAACATGGTTACTCAATTTTCCTCTGCAGAAATGTCCTACAAGGGGGTGAAACCGCCCCATCAAGTCTGCTGAATTTTCATAATTGTCGATACTTGCCAAACTAAATCTAAATGAAACTTTTTAAATGAGAAAAGGATCCTTCACATTAACACTAGAACTACCGGCGTTAAATCTATCATATTTCAAAATATTAAATAAGTATTTTGAAAAAAGGGGAATTAAGCGGTGGAAAAGATGATCAATTCGGTAATTTATATTTTATAAGATGGACGTAGAATATCTATTCTATGACTCTCCTATAAAGTAGGAGAATTTTTGCAAAAAATTGTGTACCAGTCATTTTGACTGGTTTGGTAGTTCTAGTGTTAAAAAATTCCCCGATCCTTACATTACTATATTATTTACAAGTTAGGATTTTTCTAAGAATTTTTTACATGTTATTTGACGTCAATTGCGATACGATTATTCGCTAGCAAAACGACGTAAGATCGCTACACGGAAAAGCGCTCTCCAACGGCAACGTTCCCTTCTGCTCTTCCGCGATGGTAGATATTTTTTTCAGGAGGAAATCCTGGATTTCTCCTGTAACGCGAAGGACATTAATCTTTTTGACATTTCGACGATGCAGAGTGCGAGCGCCGAAACGCCCGTCCTTTGAGATACGCGCAATGCATTTTTATGGATTAGTCACTTTCGAAAATGAGTTCCCCGTGCATTGTAAGTAGGTCGGGCGAAAATAAAAGGGAATCCTTATCGCAACGAGTTGGATGTGGAAGAGACGACGGGCTGAGAGAATCCACCGTGCGAATTTCTGCAAGGTTTTATAAAATAATAAAGGCTCGAGGATCGGGATCCTTCGCGGAGTTAAATCGCACGGCGAAAATCGTGCAGTTCTCTCTAAACATCGAAATGTTTTCCGATACGGTGAAAATTCTGCTTCGCCTCTTGCGACCGGATATTTCGACGTGTATCGATACACAGAGAGATAAAACGACACGGAAATTGCAAGGAAATATCAATATTTTTTTTAATATCAAACATTTGGTAATCCTATGCTTTTGCTGACTGTACGAATCTAAAGACGAGGGTTCATTACGAAGATGAAGGGTTGAGATTTTTTACACTCTGGCAATAAATTAACACTAACCGTACCGTACGAGGTCGAATGACCGGTTCAGTGGAATGAAAATATGTCACTTTTTGCGTCATTAACTGAAGGCTGTTTTCTGCGTTGTTTCATATGTTAAGTTGACAATCTTCTGCATTTATTTTGGAAAAATTTAATCGCTATTTCATAACCAGTTCAGTGGAATGAAAATATGTAATTTTTTGTGTAAATAACTAAAGATTGTTTTCTGCGTTGTTTCATACGATAAATTGACAATCTGCTGCATTTCTTCTGGAAAAATTTTAATCACTATTTCATAACCACGTCAGTGGAATGAAAATATGTAATTTTTTGTATCATTAACTAAAGGCTGTTTTCTGCGTTGTTTTATATATTAAGTTGACAATCTTCTGCATTTATTTTGGAAAAATTTAATCGCTATTTCATAACCAGTTCAGTGGAATGAAAATATGTAATTTTTTGTGTAAATAACTAAAGATTGTTTTCTGCGTTGTTTCATACGTTAAATTGACAATTTTCTACATTTCTTTTGGAAAAATTGAATCGTTATTTCATAACCAGGTCAGTGGAATGAAAATATGTAATTCTTTGTATCATTAACTAAATGCTTTTTTCTGCGCTGTTCCATACGTTAAATTGACAATCTTCTGCCTTTCTTTTGAAAAAATTTATTCGCTATTTCATAACCGGTCCGATGATATGCTGCGGTCAGAATAAGTATACATAAAGTGCCGGTACGTTTGATGTTAATAAATATACGGTTCTATTTTGTTGTATTAATTTTAGTCCATCGTTAAAGAGACGTACTACAAAAAATCTCAGACTGAATTTGTTAAACGAATCTGATTTAGATATCTGAGAATGGTTGGCCAGTTGTGCAGAGAAGGGGTGGAAAAATGTGCACCCTAGGGCGATAAGTGGATGAATGTATATTTTTTGTTGTTGTAATAAATTTTAATACATTATTGAAATAATGAGATGCAAAATATTTCAACCAAGCTCAGAATTTGCTGCTTCCTCGAAAACGTACGATCTCTCGTATACAGGGTGTCCCAGGTTTTAATGTTTATACTTTGTCAGTATATTCTATGGTACTAAATAAAAAGAAAATGTTATGTAAACATAGGTCACACAGAGCTTTATTAAAATGTTATAACAAAAGTACAGAATAGAAGTAATATAGGAATAGTAATCGACTTGCTGTTACTGCAAGCATTGGCTCAAATAGATCAGCATCAAACACGAATAAATTCACGTAAAGAATTAATACAAAAGATTAATAATGCATTCAATGAAATAAAACAGAATAGAAACGAAATTCGCACAGTTATAAATTCGATCTTTGATCGCTGTCAATCATGTATTGTCAAGAACGGTGGACATTTAGAAATGGAGTATTAATTAACTGTGGAAGTGACGATATCAAGTAGAATACATCGATCTAATCGAGCTAATGCTTGCAGTAACAGTATGTCGGTTACTATTCCTATATTACTTCTATTTTGTATTTCTGCGATATCTTTTTAATAAAACTCTATGTGACCTATGCTTACATAACATTTTTTTCTTATTTAGCGCCATAGAATATACTGACAAAGTTTGAACATTAAAACCTGGGACACCCTGTATATTATAAAAGGAATGGCAGGTTGAATGAACAGGGAGTTGAGAAATATATACTACATGATAATGAGTGTACATCGGAATCGAGTAGTTTTCAACATCTACAAATTCATATAAATCAAATATTAATATGATATATACAATTTAGAAGTTGAGATTTTGTTGTAATAAAAGCTTTTTCCACAAATCTAATCCTAAGGTAAGATTGCAAACTCTTGAGCACCCAAGTAATTTTCTTTTCGTGTTACATAAACTCTGAAATGTATGAAAACATGTAAATATTTTTCCATAAGATATGATTTATTCTACATATCGATAAAGTTATTATTATTATTAATCTATAACTTGCATTCAAAGCTATACCACATAATATGGCGGGATTCATAGATTAACGATTGCACGACAAAGTGCCGCCGAGTTGCAGATAGATAACGTCCGGAATGGCGCCGAATGTAAAGTGTTAGATAATCACAGGGTTGGAAATTTACCAACCCACAACGCCAAAATAATAGATACACCCTTCCACTCCGCTAAAATGAATTTTAATACATCATTCAAAACGTCCCATATAAACAGACAACCCAAAAATGTTAAAACACATTATTACCCCTAAAGATACAAGAACCCTTCCACCCTTGAAACTCCCGCCATTTCTATTTTCCACTAATCTTCACAATACAAGTCTAGTTTTCCCAAGCCGCTAAATTGACCCTCGATCGCAGGACACTTCAATTTCAATGTTGCTCATGGGGATGCTAGCTTGACGGGTACGTCGTTGGAGCCCTCTACAGGGGGCAGGGGGTTGCAGGGAGGGGGTGGTAGCACGGCTCGCGTCCTTCATCGGTCTCATGAATATTTAAACTGGATATTAAAGGCGCAAAATCACCGCAACCCCTTCACCCCCTGGTACCGTTTACCCCGAACCCTGCAGAGCCTCGCATCGAATCCCTCGGCATGGGGTAATCGATCTCGAAGGTCCTCGAATCACGGCCGTCGGACTACATCGACGTTGAGAGCGTCTCGAGGAGAAAGCAAGAGAGAGAGAGTGTGTGTGTGAGAGAGAGAGAAAGAGAGAGGGAGAGGAAGAGGATTTCCGCAACATCGACGGAAAGTTCAAAAAGAGATCCAAGGGAAGAGGAGAAGTTCGCTCGAGGAAGATGGAGGAGAATTAGACAATTAAAGAACTAATTAGCACACCGGAGAGCGGGAGCCTCTACTCGTCACGGGAAAAGTGAAATTCCGCGGAAGAATTCTTGAGGATTCGGAAATCGTGGAGAATCTTTTGCAGGTACAGTGACGTGTAAAAGTTTCCGGATGAGGAAATCTATTAACTCGCGCTTGGAGAACGTCTTCTGACCTGTTTTACGCGTGGTCTTATTGGTCGTTGTGTAATTGTACTTTTTATGGCTTGCTTTAATTACTATCTTTCTCTTCGTAGAAGTTTATGAGATTGCTGGCTGTGGAAGGTATGCCGTGGATATTAAGTAGACAAATTATTGTCACTAATTTGAAAAAAGCGCTGAAAAGTTTGAGATTACGTTTCATTGATAGAACTTGCGGAAATTATGGACAACGGGCATCAATAGTACACCCAATTCAGTTTTTACACGGTCTTTTTTTACACGGTTTTGATTTAACACTGTCTAGAAAAAAAACTGATTCCGTTTGTGCACGATTTCATTCGATTTAACACGATTAAAAAATCTAAAATATTCTTAAAATGAATTTTTTAATAAATTTATTTTAACTATTTTTTACAGGGTTGAAGGATATGGAACTAATCCCCTTTTTTCTATGTATGTACTTCATGTCTTTTTTTACACGGTTTTGTCTGGAACGTATCTACCGTGTAAAAACAGAATTAGGCGTACTGACAATGGCTGGTTATGAGTTGAAATAACTACAGTTATATAATTTACATAATTGAGCCGTTCAGTGCACAAATCAATTACTTTCACTTTTTGAATTTTGTTAAATTGAAGTCTCAAAGCACATGATTGAATCCTAACTTTTTATGTTTAGAATAAATTTTCGTAATAATAACGATTAACACCATTAAATGACGAAGTTTGTTTGGCCATCGAATAATAAATAATTGAATTCAGAAGTCAATCTAATTAATTTCAAGGCTATTCCACCTTATTCATTATGTACTTCGTTAGAGGAAAGCTGAATGTGATTACATATTTTACAATACTTATTTGTATTTATATTTTGAAGGGAATTTTGAAAAGGAGTGTATACTATTTCATCACGTTTCTCCACTTTAGCTTTCATGGAGTTAATCGATTTGTGCACTGAACGGCACAATTAAACGATGCCAATTATTATTCATTCATGGAATTGTAAGTTTCTTAGTATTTATGGATTTCATAGTTAATACTTTTTGAGGATATAACCCTTTGCGTCCGACGATTAGATTATGTGCCACATCATCGTTGTCGTTGGAACGTGGCTTTGCGAAAACATTTCTAATTCTGACCTGATTGTGTGTCTCAATGGTTTTAACATCTTTGCACGTGATAGAAATAAGAATACCAGCTACCGTTACGGAGACGGTGGTGTTTTAATTGCAGCACAGCAATCTCTATCGAGTCGACAGGTTGTCTCTTCTAGAAATAATGTTGAACATATGTTCGTTGAAATTGGTTCTATTTCAAATTCTGTCCTCACTGAATGTGTTTATTTTTCTCCCGGTAGTGATCCTAGCCTTTATAACGACCATTGGATCGCTGTAGAAGAACAGTAAGAGCTAAATAAATGCGACAGAGTTCGAGACCCGATATCGCTCTTATGAAGTCGAAGTATCGAATCTGTGTTTACATTAGGGCTTCACGTGAGCGCGAACTTAGAAAAGTGCAGAGAGACCAAGCAAACCAAGCGGGCGGCCTGAAAGTATCGGCGAGGCATTGCTAATGTAACATTAAACAATTTTATTTATTAATTTTTCCGAATGTAACTTTTCCCGATGTATTTTTGAGATTTTTCTGATTAAAATGATACCAAGCACGATATGTTTGAATTGCGTAAAAAGTGAGTAAATATATTAAGTAGTAAGTAAATATAATTCAAAGTACTTCGTTTTTGGTATCATTTTAATCAGAAAAATCTCACAAATACGTTAGCCAAGGTTTCAAAAAAAGAAAATCAAAAATGAAAAAGGCCTATACTGCGATTTGTATTGCCTCACCGATACGTTCGGGCCGTTCCCCCCGTTAGCTTCAACCTCTCGGTCTCTTCTGCTGTCTGTCTTCTTCGCGCTCGGCTCCAGCCCTAATGTAAACACAGATTCGACACCTCTACTTCATAACAGAAACCTTTGAGCCACGAATTCTGTGCATTTATCCAGCTTTTACTGTATTATCTTCTGTCTCACTCAATACCGCAACCTTTTCTTCACTGATAAGCATCGTACATTAGAGAAGACAAGCCGGAGAAGTTGCACATTTTCTATGGTTAGACATCCGATACTACCGAGCACCATAGGTTGTATCTAGGGATTGCAATATCGGACCAAAAGTTCAATACCGGTATTCGGTATTTTTTAGATCTTAATACCGAAATACCGGTTTTAATACCGGTAGTAGGAATTATAGACAAAGAAAGAAAACACAGAATTCTTCTGAATGTGGATAGGTTTGTGGGTAAAAAATGTTAAGAAAATTTACTATAAACTTGATCAAATTTGAATTGGTTAGTCTCTTTTCTTCTTTTTCATTTTCATTTCTAACATCATTATAATTATGTAAATACTGTAAGACATTTTCTATTTCGGCATGCCTTCCTTCTGTGCGATTTTTCAATGTAATATATAATTCTTCAGATAGTGATTTGTGCTGTTCTTTCAGTGACTGCAACATGGAATTTATTGTTGCATTAGCTGTTAATAAATTAGAATCTCTCCGACATAATGCCTCCACAGCCAGTTTTATTGGAAGTAGAGCTAATATAGTTCTGGATATTAAGTCGAATTCACTATCGGAAAAATTAATTTGCAGGTTTAAGTCGATTATTGCTTTTTGGATTGGATTTTTCAGTTTCAAAAATCGTTCCATCATTAGGAGTAAACTCTTCCAACGTGTTTTAGAATCTAATATTAACATATGTTCTGTTTTATTATCAGTTAGTATATATTTTTGTAATAAAGCATTTTTTGTAGGGGAACGTTTAAGTATCTTAACAATTTTTCGAACTTTATTAATTATAGGAAGCAATTCTTGATGAGTTAATATTTCATACTCATTAGCAATATCTTCATCAACAATTACATTGTCATTATCTTCATTGTCAGTATCACTCTCACTCTCACTCTCTTCAAAGTCGGAATCAGAAGTTTCTGTATCCACAGTATTTGGGTTCTTCTGTTCTTTATTTTTTTGGTATAATACATCTATTACTCCTAATTGCATTCCATGAGCATAGCACAATTGTTGATTTGCACCTGAACATATAGTGGAGGCAATTTAACAAATTTCTAGTAAATACCGAAAAAACGGTATTTAAACTTGTGAATACCGGTATTACAAAACTGTACAAATGGCTCAAAATACCGGTATTCGGTATCCCGGTATACCGGTATTGCAATCCCTAGTTGTATCGGCTATAATCAATTAAAACTCATGGAGAAGAGGAAAACAACGAGCGTAGAAATTGTACTGTGAATACAATTCAGAGAGTTTCACAGGATGAAGTTAGATCTGTTTTTTTCCCTCGCGGACATTACGACTGACACCGAGACAAATTCAGTGATGCGGAATAAGTCATATTTTAGTGCTAGTGCACACATGTACGATGCAATCCTGAAACTCTCGCGGCGACGTATATTTAGTGCTCTGGCAGTGGCCCAACAGCTGGAAATAGAAGAAAATGAAGATTCGTCTTCGGGAACGAAAGAACACGGTTAAAAGATCGCGGTTTAAATAGTTTTAGTCGTAACTGTCATTCGACGATGATATTTCACTCTTTTCTGATTAAACATTGACTTCTGTCGTCATTTAATTTCCTTAATGCTCCAACGAGTGGATGAAATAAATTTTTCGTCGGGCCACGAAGTATACTTTTCTCACTTCTCTTTATCAATCTCCCCCTTCGTGCTTTCCCATTTTTCACTCATAACCGTAATCACCAGAAGAATGATGAGTATCTTACGCTCGTCGGGAGAACATTAATAATAAAATTAATCCTTCAGAATTATAATACGTAACGGGAAATAAACGACGAGATGGAGTAACATTGAATTCGGAAAAATTCATTAGCTGAACTGACGTTAATGATCATACCGGTGCAGCGGCTGTCGGTTGAAAAGATCCGGAATGAAATAAAAATCCGGGTTTAAATATTATTCATATGGCACGTCTATCAATATCCAGGATTTACTTATATTCAATTGATTGGTCGACTTTTTTGTCAATATATTTTCTGGAAACACCATTAAATTCTGTGTAAAGGGATATATTTCAACGATCAATCTATTTGAACTGTCTGTACGCGGCGGAATTTGAAATTCCAGAACTATTACGTTTACAGTTTTGGAGAATTTATGTATGTCCGACTAACAGTGCCATTTTGCCATGGATATATAGCAGAAAAGGCAGCTTTAAATCTAGTTTAAAAATTGCAATTCCACTACTCCGATACTCGTCAAACCTTGCAATTCCGGAGACATTATGTCTGCAGTTTCGTAGAACTTATTTATTTCGAAATAACTTTGTCCTTTTGCTATGGACGTACAGCCAAGAGTACAATTTCAAGTCCATGTCAAAAATTGCAATTCCAAAACAAGTATGCCTGCAGTTTTGTAGAATTTATTTACGTGCAAGTAACGGTGCCCTTTTCGCTATGGACGTACAGCCGAGAGTGCAATTTCAAATCCATGTCAATAATTGCAATTCCAAAACAAGTATGTCTGTAGTTTTGTAGAATTGATTTACGTGCAAGTAACAGTGCCATTTTGCCATGTACACACAGCTAAAATGCAACTTCAAATCAATTTAAAAATTGCAATTTCAGGATTTAATTATCCCCACATCCTATACTCGTTAGACCTTGCAATTCCAACATCATTATGTTTAATATTTGTAAATTTTATTTATGCTTAAATAACAGTGCTATTCTACCATGGACATACAGCGAGAATGCAGCTTCAAATTAATTTAAAAATGGCAATTCCAACATTATTATGTTTACTATTCGTGGATATTATTTATGCCCATATAACAGTGTCGTTTTCCATGGAAATACACCAAAAATTGCAGGTCTAAATCTATTTAAGTAATTGCAATTCCAGAACCATCGTGTTTAAAGTTTTGCAGAATTTATTTATACCCATATAACAGTGCCGTTTCCATGAAAATACACCAGAAATTGCAGCTCGAAATCTATTTAAGTAATTGCAATTCCAGAACCATCGTGTTTAAAGTTTTGCAGAATTTATTTATGCCCATATGACTGTGCCGTTTTCCATGGAAATACACCAGAAATTGCAGTTTTAAATCTATTTAAGTAATTGCAATTCCAGAACCATCGTGTTTAAAGTTTTGCAGAATTTATTTATGTCCAAATAACAGTACCATTTCCATGAATATACGTAAGAGAATGCAACTTCGAACGAATTTAAAAATTACAATTCCACGATTTAATAATCCGCACATCCAATACCCGTCAGACCCTGCAATTCCAACACCATCGCTCTTCCAGCATTGAACGCAATTTATTTATAACCAATTATTCGTGCCATTTCTCTGTAAACACGTCAAACGAACTATCTATAAAATCAACACAAAAAAATTACAAAACGACCAACCGCAAGATTAATCGAACGCTCAGAATTCCAGCGATACAACGCCTCACCAACCCCCATAATTCACGCACGTGTATCACAATGGCCGATCGATTACGAAGCACGTCACAGCCGAATTTCATGGAGTTACGGGGACCTAAAGATTTTACGTGGCTATATTAGTTTCTCCCTTCGGAGTATTCCGTGTCGCAGGAGAGGGGTGCCTTCGAAACTTTCACCAACGTCCGCTCAATATTCCGCCAAAATATCCGACGAGCCACCCTCCACCCCCGTCTCCCTGCAACCCCTCCATCGGCGTGCCTTTGTAAACCAACGATCCGTGCGACGAAAACACATGGAAACGTTGTTAACCGAATATCGCCATAAGCTTCCCGAATGAATAATGCAGTAGTATCTCGAGTAATCCGAGGATGACAAAAGCGAGACATCCGCGCATTTGTGCAGTGTCTCCTCTGTCTTAGGCGGCCTTTCGCGATTGCCCATTTGTCCTCGATGGTTCGTTGCTTTTCTTAGGATTCGCTGTTAATGGGTTTGCTCGCGGAATCGTTTCGTAAATTTTGTAGCGCGAGTTTATGGAGCTGTGTTTGAGTGCTTTGGAATTGCATTGGGTTTTGATGCTTCGAATGTGCAAAGGAGAGTATATTGGGAATGGGCGGAACGATGTATGCGGGGTTTAGTGGAAATTAGGAATTGCAGTGGAATGAGAATGTCATTTATAATTTTTGGGAATTTTAGATGTTTTCTTTCTATGGAATTTCACGGCTCGATTTCAACTGTAATTATATTTCGGAATGAATATGGCGGTTGGAAGGGAATCACGACAATGAAACTTCAAAAATTAATGTTAAATAGCTTTGCAATTGCAATGATGGTGATCTTTAGAGTAGAAAATTTCAAAAACCGTGAATCGGCTCCATTATACTATCAGCAGTGTCTCTACTTCTAGAAACGACAATTCAGATGTTACATTTAAAAAATTGCAATTCTATGGTGTCACAAAATGCACTGTCCATAGTGGTAAAATTTTGCAATTCTAGCATTATTGAATCTGGAATTTCGAAGGATTCTTTCCCACCCGACATATTTCACTATTTCTCCAAAAACAATTCAAGGAAAACACCTTGAAATTCTATATAAAATGCATTATTTATACTTACAATAAAAAATCAAAGTTTCTATTCATCTGTAATTTTGTATTGGATATAAAGCGTTATAAAGAAACACTCGCGAAAATTTGTTGACATTAAATTGGTATAGCTACTACAAATATCTTGTTTTTTATATATATTACTTAAACAAATTGCGATTTTACAACATCGTTTATACCGAATTGAATTTGCGATAAAGAGATACTGATTTCGTCAATTTACAGAAACAATTTCCTAGATATTTTTTACCTCCCCGATTCCACCCTTTCCAAAATGTCATACTTCTTAAAATTTCTATTTAAACATCCCAAACTAATTACTGGCAATTCTCTTGCCAAAATTAGATCAAGCTAATTAGTCTAAAGTTTTATTTCACAAATCCAGAAATCTCTGACTCTGCTCCTCTCTGATTTTTAATATTGGCCACTATAGACTATACAACCCCAAAATTGGGGGCGGTTTTGACCACTTTAACGTAGACACATATCCACCAAATAATAAGCATCAAATACTGTTACGAGATCTACGTAATACTTAAATTTCATCAAAATTTCTGATTGGCATTTCGGCAAGCTCCCTTGTTAAACTCTGCAATTCCACATCCATCATCAGCAGCCGCACTTTCAACTAACTTCCAGCCGCCATTTACTACAACCATGTAAAACAACGGAGCCTTAAAATTCCCCACAAAAAAATGACAATTCCATAATTACTAAAATTCCACTCTCTGCGCTCATCGAATCCTGCAATTCCAGCATCATCGTCCTACAGACTCCTCTAGGACCCCGTTGTCTCGAAGCTACGGGCACGTTTCATCGTGAATTCGTGGGAGGAATCCATCGTGGACCTTGAATCTAATTTTAGTCCGCGTTACAGTCGTCGACGTCGGCATCGTTGCCGTTGTCGTCTGCGTCGGTACAACGCAAACAAATTTCCAGGGCCGTCTAACATCTAATGGGAGCCCGACGTTTCGTGTCAGGCTTAAAAGCAAATCTTCGTTCGGCCAGTTAATGTCCCCGTGGTCCGCGTTTTCTATGCTTTCGCCATTGCCACCCTCGTGCGAATAAATTCACTCGTTGAATTTCACGCGACCATATCGAGAATTAATCTTCCCCTATTTTCGCCTTGTTCCAACGTATTTCTGTATTTTCAGCGAGCTGGCCGAATTTCATCTTTTTTTTTCCTGAATAATTTTTTTTTCCTCCTCGGTGGAAAATATTTTTTGCAAATATATCTTTGTCGAATAATTTGGAGTATTAATTAAGTGTATAATTTGTGATAATTCATATGAATTGGGAGAAGTGGATGTTATTGTTAAAAAAACAAAATGATAAATTAGAGAAGAATTGGCAGGGGTGCTCGAAGCTTTCGTGTTTAATGCAATTAGAATGGAATATCGATATTTTCGTGAAATTTTCTGAAGTTTCGTGGGAGAGTTGCTCCGAAGTGGACTGTGAAATTAATTCGATTAATTTTCTAATCGAAACGCTAGCTTGTCGATGGAAACGAGTTGCAAATTTGTTGGAAAAAATTCGGGCGACCTAAGTGAAAAAATCGAGGCGGAATTAAATAAACAGTGGTGCATTTAAATGGAAATTCCGCCGGAAAACGTTGACGTTCATCAATTAAAAGTTTAATTAAACTTTCGCCGGCTCGAGCTGCCACTGTTTCCCGACATCCCCGCCAAGAATTATCTCAAAAACGAACTTCTTTGTCGTATTAATGGGTTGCATAAATTCCTGGGAAAATTCGAAAAACCACCCTTCCGACTATCTTCCCAATTTCAGAACCCCTAAGAGACTCTCAAATCGATTAACCCTTTGCAGTCTTACATTGATCTGCAGCGGACATAATTTTGTGTTAAAGTTAACTTCGTTTTTCCTATTATTTCTTACAGATTTCTGAAAGAAAAATTGATATTTAAGGGTAGCTATTTGCTGCATAAAAAAACTGATTCGCAGATTTGAGGAGAATTTCTTGCATCTCCTTTGACTTTCTTGATCATTCATTTTTCTTCGCTGATTCTTTTTTGTTCACAAAATTTCTTTATCATTTGTATTTAGACATTTTAAATTAATTGCTGGTAATTCTATTGTCAAGACTAATTAGTCCTAAGTTTTATTACTGAAATTCTCAGATAGAGCTAGCCTCTGAGTTTTAGGTTTACTTCATAGTCTTTTAATAACATTTTACCCCATTGATTTCTTCCTTTCCATAATAAATCTTTGTTTTTCTATTTAAAAATTCAATTAATAGCCGATAATTCTACTATACTAAATCAAATTAATTAGTCCAAAGTTGTATTACAGCAGTTGTTAAATCTCCATTTTCCAATTGTTAATCATCTGTTTCCGCCTTCATTCTGCTCTTTCCAAAATACTTCTTCAAAATTTGTCTTTACATACTCTAAACTAATTACTGGCAATTTTATTGCCAAAACTAGATCAAACTAATTGATCCTAAATTTTATTACAGAAATTGTCAAGCCTATAACTCTACTCCTCCGTGGTTTTTTAAGTTTAATTTGTAAATTTTTATTAATGTTTTACTTCCTTTATTCCGTCCATTCGAAATGCTTCTTTTTAACATTTCTGTTTAAACATTCGAAACTAGGTACTGGGAATTTTATTGCCAACTCCAGATCAAACTAATTAGTCCCAAGTTTTATTATAGAAATTGTCAAACCTTAACCTCTACTCCTCTGTGCTTTTTAAGTTTACTTTGTAAATTTTTTATATTTTTCACGTCCCCGATTCTGTCCGTTTCAAGGTACTTCTTTAAAATTTTTGTTCAAACGCTCTAAACTATTAGGTTGGTAGAAAATTAATGTCGGTTTTCAAACTTTATCTTTAAATACACATGTTGAGAATAGGAATAACTTTTTTTAATGAAAATAAGTTCCATTACAATTTACACATTTTTCCCAACGAGAAACAAGTTTTTTAATGAATTTTTTTTCTAAATGATATAAAAAGACAAACAGATTAAAATGAACGGCTATCTTAAAATTAAGCGCCAAAGTTTGAAAATTCGAAAACCGACATTAATTTTTTACCAACCTAATAATTACTGGCAATTCAATTGCCAAGACTGGATCAAGCAAATTAGTAAGAGTACATTTAAATACACGACATAAAGTACTTTACACCCTTAAATCTTGCAACCATGACCGTCGCATCGTACCTATTTCCACCCCATAACATCTCCTCTCAAAGTAGCAAAATTGACCATTCTCGTCATCGTCCTTCCCATTCGACTCTCGCGACTAAACAAAACCACCCTTGCTTAACGTCCGGAATTACAGCCCTCGTAAAACTCGTAATAAATGATAAAAGCACGAGAGAAGTATCCATCATACTTTACTCCTTTACGGATCGAGAAAAAGGCGGGCCGTTAAAACAGGGAAGAAAAGGGCCAGCGCGATCTGTCGCGAATGACGGTAACGACGCGTGGCTGATTCGCAAGCAAAGAAGAAAAGGAAAAGACGTTTACCTGCGGAAGGGGGATGAAAACAGAGAGAGGGATGGACGAAGAAGAGGGGCTCGAAGTTGGAACGACGCAGAAAGAAAGGAAAACGTGTCCGCTGAAAACGGGAGCCACGAAAAAGGAGGGCCGTAAAAAACTTCCCCCTGAATCATCCTGGCCGCAGTTTCGCAACAACTCTCGTTACGACGTTCGTCTCCCACCCTGTGCTAAAGTGGAAACCGTCTGCGCGACACCGGCAGACGTTCTCGTTGTTATTACAGCGAGAAAGTAAAAATAATGCGTGTCGTTCCTTTCGTCGTTCGCACGCTACAGTTTCTTTGGCAGCGAAGGAATTCAAACGCATCGTTTCGCGCGAAAGGGGATGATCTTTCTGACGAAACTTTCGGGTTGCGCGAGGGAAAATTTGGTGGTTGCGTCGTAGCTGGGGGTGTTTTGTGCTGCTTTTTGAGAAATTCGTACTACTGGGAGATTATTTTTTTAGTGGATTTTAAGGTCGGGATTCCAGGAAGTTCTTGGGAAGTAGAATAAGACGTTTCCGCGCAGACGTCGTGCTTCAGTGTGTCGTGTTATGCAGGAGTTTTTATGCTATTCTAAGATTGCACGTTTCGGAGTTTATGAATTAGTCTGTTTTTGAAGAATGCTAGCTTTTTCTTCCTTATTGGCCACTCATTTGCAATGCAGCTAACACGCAGGTACTTAAACGCCGGAAATACCGTGACAATTATAATGACTGGCTAATTTGTTCGGAAAATTCCTTCTATTTTTAGAGGAGCTAGACAGTGAATATGTCATGTCTATCTAATAAAACGTAAATTACTTAATTGATTTTCTTTGCTACTTGATTCCTCTCTTTTTAAAGTTTTTATTTAACCCCTTGCCGTACACTAACGAGTGACACTCTTGAAGCGGTAAATTGAATAGGAAATTTACAAGCTTTCCAAAAACCATTAAATTAAAAATATCAGTGGGTCGGAATACCATAAAATTATTTCTATATCATTAACACTGCCTGAAGTTACAAACTATATCAGGGCAAGATTGTTATTTCAGCAATTTTTTCTGAGTTATTGCGCATGCAGTTATAAATGAAATCGTACGGCAAGGGATTTATATATTTAAATATAATAAATTTGCCTGAGCAACAAAAAATATTGTATACCCACAAGCATTGTGAAATTCATCATATTAGAAACGTGTGCTTTCTCCTTTGTTTCTTTTACGTTTAACTAGATTGAACCAAAGCAACGCGTGGCCGGGTGCATCTAATTACATAAAAATTATCTTTTTAACCCTTTGCAGTCCTGCGTCGAGCTATACTCGAGATAGCTTTGCACTTCATTTTATTTTCCAACGATTTGATATCGACTTTCCAATTACTTAATGATTCAGTAATATCACCTAAATATCCGTCAATGCCTATAGTTATTGCTATCATTAACACGTTCGCGGACAGTGAAAATTTCAGGGAGCTACAAAAATAGTCAGTCACGTATTACACTTCTAACTACATAGAGAAAAAATAAAAAAAGGATGAAAATATTCAATAAATCACTTGGCCATCACTTTAAACTGCATAATAATTACAAAAAATTAAGGTTATATAAAATTAAATGAATTATAATTGGCGTTAACATTTGGCATGACATGAATGCTATAGCATTCATGTCATTCTACATTACGATGAAAATTGATGTTATAGCATTCACGTCCGCGAACGTGTTAAAAAATGAATAACCAACGATAAAAAATGTTGTGAAATTTATTTCATTTAGCTCACTGAAAAAACTGACAAAATAACTCGGACTGCAAAGGGTTAAACAGTGTATTACACCAAGAATTCAAACTCAGTGCAAATGCACTCTATATAAAATTCCTACGTGACCATCACTTTACTAAACCACCTTTCTCTCACCCTTTCTCCAACCTACCTTCCTCCGTCATCCCTCGTTCACTCTCACCTCTCACCCTCCAATCAGCAACATCTCAAACAAATGCACCAAGCCCAACTATCTCTCTCGTCTTCCAAACCACCCCAAAAACCCTCCCAAACCCCACCCCATCACTCAAAACACCTCAACTACTCTCAAATATAATGCTGGAACGGTAAGAAGGCATCTGAGGGGTAATTTGCTCTGATTCGCCCGACGGATAGGGACATCCCTCTCCCTCACGCATTTTCGATTTTGACGCGCTATTGGCAAGAGAGACCCGCCATTCGTTGCGTCGTCATGTGAACGACGAAAGTAGTGTTTTATTTTCGGTTGTCATTCGTCGATCTCAGATTTCCAGGACCGACATGGCGCGAATAGGCGGTGCGAGAGCAATCTCCCCTTCCGTCTCAGCTGCCTTCTTATCGTTCCAGCATTATAACTGAATCAATCGAAGCACCAAACACTCCGAGACTCTCTTAACCCTTTGCACTCCTATGTCGAGCTACACTCGACACAGCTTTCTGTGGCACTGAACGTTTCATCTACCAATTATCGACTCTTCGAAATCAACAATAATTTTGCATCTTAACACGTTAAGCGACACGCCGGTCCCTAGGGACCGGACGTTGATTTTTCGTTTATGATGACTCTCAGCAATGAAAACCGACGGTTCGTTTTTTACCTAAACTACGCTGTCGCGTCTGAACGATCCATTATTAGTGGTTTTAAATAAGAAATATATCATTTTACGAAAAATTAATACAGTTTATTAAAACAAACAGAAAGATACCTTTCCTAATAAATGGTCTAAACGGAAGGTGTAGTACCGGTCCCTAGGAATCAGCGTGGCGCTTAACGTGTTAACATAAACATCCCGCGGTATCTACAATTGTATTTAATATTAATTTAAAATGAGTAATCAAAGTTAAACCATTTTCCGAGACTATCTTTGGTTATTTGATGAACAGCTAGTGAAATAATTCGGAGCGCAAAGGGTTAACCCTTTGCAGACGGAGACATTTTTGAGTGTTAAGAGATAACCATTTATTTGGCAATCAAAAACCACTTTTTTATCAGAAAGTTCGAGTGTTCATGTATCCGAGTTATACATTACTATTTACACCATCATATTTCAACGGTCATATTTCAATTTTTCAATTCTAATCGTGTATACATGCCTCGATAAACTATAATCAGATTTTTTCTCAGACTTTTTCTCAGATTTTTAATCGAACGCGTTTATAAGGGGTACCGCGGGGGACGGGTACGCGATAGACGAAGATCGAGGCGTGTGGCCCAGTAGAGTTTTTAAAGCGATCCTCACGACACATCTCTTACATCGTTCCTCTGCATTTGTAAGAAATTATAGGTGTGAGAATGCATGTGGTGTGTATGAGAGTATGCATGTGGCGATAGATGAAACAGAAGAATCGAATGACTGCGACTTGGGTGGTAGAGATTATGTGCGTGACATTGAGAGTGTGTGAATGATGTGTGCGAGATTTGCGACTGAGGCGAACGAGCGGATGAAGAGCGATCGGCAGTATGAAAGAAAGCGCAGAAAGAGAAAGACCATCGAGAAAGTGTATTAAATAATCTTAATCTTAATAAACTCTTATATATAATTATATTTGAAAGTTAAACCCCTCATCATCCTCACACATTATTAAAGTATTCATTGTATTTTTAAAGTATTTCCCATAGTTTTTATAGTTTATTATATTTCATTGTTTTTGTAGTTAGAATAAAGTTATTTTCGTGTTAGTTTTGTTGTAAGCCCAGTGTTAAGTGTGATTCCTGGAAATCCGTTCAGCCAAATGCTACATATATGCGTCAGTAGTCCTCAAAGGGTTAAATCTGAAAAAAACTAGTGACCCCCATAGATACTCCTCGGAGACAGGTGGAAACGATAACGCGGTCGATGGCCAGGCCTAAGGGCTGACGCTAGGGGTCTCGTAAACGTCTTGGATCGGTGCTTTTGATTCACGAGGACCAAAATCGAGTTGGATATCGAGAGGGCGACCAGTGTCGGTGGCTCGGAGCGGTTGCAAATTGAAGAAAGCAATATCAGGGGGCCGGGTTTAATACCCCTCAGTCAGCTATCCTGGGGAACCCTCGTGGCCCGGTTAATCCGGAGTCAGCTGCCGGAAAGGAATGGAAGCCATTCCAGTAGGCCGTGGCTGATATCCACCACCTGGCAATATTTCAACGATCCAACCACCCGGGATAACGGATACGAGTCTTTGTCGGCGGTAATGGCGGAAACGATGATTCCGCCACCAGGCAATTAGGGGTGGTCTTACATCCCTCGAAAGGCCTGCACCGGTTTGTTGTAATTGCGCTGCGGGGTTACTTCTCTTTTTTATTGGAATTAATCGTTGCGTTGGAAAGTATTCGCAGTGTGTTGTTTTAAGAAGGATGGAGGGCGGCGAGGGTGAAAGGGAGGTTGGGTCAGTTTTCTCGCTCGAGGCACCGAATATTCTAGAAGGTAGAGTATGCTAGGGCGAGAGAGTGAATGGATGCATGAGAAAAATGTAAGACTGTTTACAACTGCACGTAGCTTTAATCGGTAGCACGGTCGGAGTTTAGTCGTCAGTTTTGAGTTGTACGTGTAGCAGTTTTAGTTGTTTTGTAAGAGTTGTCGAGTTTTATTTAGTTGCTGGTCACGACGAATTATTAGCTGTATCGTGATGTAATTAACACTAGAACTACCGGCGGTAAATCTGTTATTTTTAAATATATTAAATAAGTACTTTGAAAGAAGGGGAATTCAGAGGTGGAAAACATGATCGATTCGGTAATTTATGTTTTATGAGACGGACGTAGAATATCTATTCGATGACTCTCCTATAATCTTGGAGAATTTTTAGAAAAATTGTGTACCAGTCATTTTGACTGGTTTGGTAGTTCTAGTGTTAACTGTCGCGAGTCGCAGTTGCAGTTTTATATTATTCTGGATAGTTTGTTAATACATATAATCGTTGTTGTTTATTGCTTAAGAAAAACAAAAAGTCTCTCTCTGCATCCGTGAATAAATTAATTCTCCTTTCGTTGCTCCTCTACATAATTATGTCTTTGGATGGTGTTCAAGGTTGCAACTTTCACTTTTTTCATTGGATGACGAACTTTGGAGTTAGATTTTTAAGGCTTTCCTATTTGGGGTAGTTGATAGACAGGGAATTAGTTATTGCGTTCTGAATTAGGCAATTACCGGTGGTCTTACAACCCCCGAAAGGCCCGCACTGGTTTATTGTAATTGCGTTGCAGGGTTGCGTTTTGCGTTGGAATCAACTATCTCTTTGGATGGCGTTTAGGGTTACAACTTTCACTTATGTCTGGGGATGATCCTTTTTGGCATTAACTTTTATGGTTCTCCTATTTGGGCTGATTGAAAGGGCAGAGTATTGGGCATTGCGTTCCATCGTGGCTCCGCTTTGCGTTGAAATTAATTATTTCTTTGGATGGTGTTGAGGGTTGCAATTTTCACTTTCGTCTGTGGATGACGCATTTTGCAATTAGATTTCTAAGGCTCTCGTAGTTGACCTGATTCAAAGGGTAGAATATTACACATTGCGTTGCACCATTACTTCGTTCTTTATTGGAATCAACTATTTTTTTGGATGGTGTTGATGGTTGCAATTTTCACTTTTGCCTGTGGATGACGCATTTTGCAATTAGATTTCTAAGGCTCTCGTAGTTGGGTTGGTTGAAAGGGCAGAGTATTGGACATTGCGTTGCACCGTTACTTCGTTCTTTATTGAAATCAACTAACTCTTTGGATGGTGTTGTGGGTTGCAATTTTCACCTTTGTCTGTGGATGACGCATTTTGCAGTTAGATTTCTAAAGCTCTCCTAGTTGGGCTGATTCAAAGGGCAGACTATTAGACATTGCGTTGCACCATTACTTCGTTCTTTATTGGAATCAACTATCTCTGTGGATGGTGTTGAGGGTTGCAATTTTCACTTTCGTCTGTGGATGACGCATTTTGCAATTAGATTTCTAAGGCTCTCGTAGTTGACCTGATTCAAAGGGTAGAATATTACACATTGCGTTGCACCATTACTTCGTTCTTTATTGGAATCAACTATTTCTTTGGATGGTGTTGAGGGTTGCAATTTTCACTTTTGTCTGTGGATGACGAATTTGCAGTTAGATTTCTAAGGCTCTCGTAGTTGGGTTAATTGAAAGGGCAGAGTATTAGACAACGCGTTGCACCATTACTTCGTTCTTTATTGGAATCAACTATCTCTTTGGATGGTGTTGAGGGTTGCAACTTTCAGTTTCGTCTGTGGATGACGCATTTTGCAGTTAGATTTCTAAAGATCTCCTAGTTGGGTTGATTGAAAGGGCAGTGTATTAGACATTGCGTTGCACCGTTACTTCGTTCTTTATTGGAATCAACTATTTCTTTGGATGGTGTTGAGGGTTGCAACTTTCACATTTATCTGTGGATGACGCATTTTGCAATTAGATTTTTAAGTCTCTCTTATTTGGGCTAATTGATAGCGTGCAGTATTGGACACTGCGTTCTGTTATGGTGGTGTTTGAGTGTTTTACGGAGAAGGTGGAGAATTAGTGTAGTTGAGAGAACAAGGTGACGGGCTTAGTTCACCTACAAGGATTTAAGCTTGTAGGGATTAAGGTTAGAGCTACCTTCAGCGACAAAAGACATAGATGTAAATTGTAAGTCAAGCCTCTACGGAATACTGTTCTTTTTTAGTTAATAAACAAGTGAATTCTAAGGCAAAGCAGTCCCTAGAAATATTCTAGATCTCTTGGAAGGTCGTACGAAGACTGTTAAAACTGAAAACTACCCTCTGCAGTCAAACTCCGAAAATTCCCGTAAAACACAATCAAACAAGACCTTCCACTTATTCAGCATCGAAAGCAAAGTCCAAAGAACCATCTCAGTCACTCTAGCAATAAAATCTCGTCAAGTCCAATTATGAAAGCCACCCCCATCTCGAAGTCCATAGCAGGGAATGGGTTTATTGGAGTGTTCGTCATAATAAACGCCATGGCCGAATGGATTAAACACAGTGACACAAGGCATTTTCTTAGTTTCAGGAGGGAACAACGTCAGGAAGTCGACGGGTACTCATTAGCAAGAGGAACAACAAGTCGACGAAGTCGCATCCTCTGTAAGTCACGCTTTCCCCGGGTTATACGTCTCCATCGTTCGCATAACTTTACTACCTCCTCCTCCTCCTCCTGGCCCTCCTTCTCGTCTTACTCCTCTTCGTCTTCCTCTTCCGTTTCCTTCGTCGAGTAATGTGACAAAACATCTCACAACGACGGAGACGTCGCGAGAGGAAGTGGAACAGTTTATTTGCACTCTAAGAGCCAAAGAGCGATGCTAAAAGAGAAAGACGCCGGGAGGAAAGTTTTAATTGTCAGATCTCACCGACGTCGAAGAGATTCCTCGTTGTAAGCTTGCTTAGCCGAACAGAGAATGGTATTTTATTAACGGTGAACGTTCGGATGATATTAAAATTTAATTGCCACCTCCTCGACGTCCGATCTGACTGTTTGGCTAGCAGTCGGACTATCGTGATTTTATGTTGGATTTAATTAAACGACTATTCAATCCCGAGCTTGCGAATTTGCTTATCAATTAGGAAGTCTCTGCACAACGATCTGTTTCAACGAGGATCGACGAGATTTCGTGTTTTCTTGAGAATACAGCAGAACACTGTAAAATTCGGGGAGAAGGTTTCGTTTTATACTTTCATTATATGGGATCCGAAGTGCGAATTTCAATATTCGGCTAGCTTTAGTTTTAAATGTATTATTTAAATGAGTACTTTAGAAGAAGAGGAATCAAAATGTGAAAAAGATGATCGATTCGATAATTTTTGATTTATGAAGTAGGAGAATCTTAATAACAAATTACGGACTCGTCATTTTGACTCCCTTGATAGCTCTAGCGTTAATAGCTTAGAAATAATTTAATCGTACCCAATGATAGCTTTAATTTAACAGTTTTTGGAAAACTTTCAAATTTCCTATTCCATTTATCGTGTCACTAGTGCCACCCGTTATTGCACGGCAAGGGGTTAAATATCAGATTTAGAAGTAGAAACATCGTAAAGCTTCGTAGACATTCCGGTCAAATTAAAGTGTAATTTTCCTACAGATTCAGCACTGTACAAACATGCTGAAGTTTGATAAACGTTGGAAGTTAATGTGGCATTAAAACCACCTCGTAATCTTCATCTGCATTTCATTCGCTAATTAACGAATCCAGTGCCTCCCATCGACAATGTTTTCCCAGACAGTTCCAGGGTGCAAAAATGGATAAACGTTACGCGGAAATGGTTTTCACGAGGCGCGTTTTTGACGAAGAGAATTCCCGTGCTCGATAAGAAGGGCCATAGAGAATTCCAGAACGGCGGAACAGGTAAAAGGGCAAGACTTCGTTCCACGTTAGAGTCTGCGTCACTGGGTACTACCTTCCGGTTCTCGTCTACTCTTTGGCTCCTCTTATTGCTTTCACAGCGAAATTTACCACGTGCTTGATCACGTCTCAGATTTCGTTGTCTCGTTACTCCTCTTCTCGTGTCTTTTATTTTTTAATTTTCCTCTGCGAGGCAGCCAGAATTTCAGCAATGTTCGACAGCAAGGAGGTTGCTCTCTGCTAGTATAAGGATCCTGTCATCCATCTGGGAGCGAGGGAATGCTTTGTAGCGTGGAATCGATGGCGATGGGAATTCTTAGAATCATATAGGGCGATGGAAAATCGATAGATTGGGAAAACTGTGATTGGAAAATAGGAAGGAACTTCGAGATAGAAGCTTCTTTGTTTGATGTATAATAATTAGAGCTGTTAGTGTTAACAATAAACGTACCGGCACTTTAGGAGTATCTATTCTTTCCGGGTTTTGTGGTTTACACCCTGTTAATCGTTTGAGTTCCAAGCAGCGCGATCGCGCTTCTTCTGTTCAGTATTGAAAAGTGACAAGCTGATCGACGTATAGAATTAATGGGACTTTTCGCACGAACAAGAAAAATAGTTCATTAACACGTTGCCGCACACTTTTAATTTGACGATCGTGCTCAGAAACACATTTTTTTTGTCCGTAGCGATAAAGCATGAGAAAACGCATAAAAGAACAATTAATATGCTGTCTGGCATGCTATATCTTTTTTTTTCGATGTATTACTCAATAATTAACAAGTGTATGCGTTAGTACACTTCGTACTAAGGCTGTTCTTTTTTTATTGATTAAAATGTGCACGATGGCTATAGCCGTCGTTTGCCTACATATCGCCAAAGATCGGACGGCTATAGCCGTCATTTGCGGCAACGTGTTAACACTTTACCGACCGGTAGCCTATTAATAGTCTTTTTGTCACCAACGCTTAGACTTTTAGTTTATTAATCGGTTCCCACAGCAATCACTAATTTGTTATTTTTTATTGTAGTGGAACTGTGTTAAGGAGTCGATGAGAAGCATTTGTAATTTTCAAAGAGATTGTAATTTTTTTTAGGTAATCTAAGCCGAAACAAATCCTTTAAAGTGGGTAGAATACTCAAACAATAGCGGTCGGTAAAGTGTTAATATTGTGGCGGCACGACCTATCGAGCACCACCACCGACCTACCGGTCGACACTACGCCTACGCCCCTAGTTCAAGAATCGTCCGCTAGACCTCGGGTTCACCGATGGATCGCTCTCGCGAGTTGTCCAACGACGATCGGTATCTATATATACGATCGATCAACAGATGCCATCGTCCCATCTGGGGCACAGCGTTTAGGGCAGGGCCTGTTCGGTCAACCCTACTGACGGTCCATAAACAGGCCCAGGACGAAACACAGTGCGCTAACCAACAACCCCCTTTACCCTTTCCTAGGAACTGAAGGACATCCGCCGGACGGCCGCAGCAGACCCGAAACCGGGCCCCAATAATTTAGAGCTGCGGCCGGCCCCAGGCACGTGGTTTCTTCAATATATATTCTGATTACGACAGTATAGGTTATATAATAGTAGATGTTCGGATCCCCTTCCTAGATTCTGTTTTAAAATACATTTAATTCCTTTGTCTTTCCTAAACCTCGATTTTCCTGACAGCTGTTCCTTCACCGACGTTGTTGTTATCCCACCATCCTTGTTTCTCCCTATATCTATCGCGCTCCTCTGTTTACACCTAGCACATTGCTCCTTGCCTTCCATCCTTATTCCCCATGTTCCTTTCTCTGTCTCTCTCACTCCTTACCTTGTCGTCGGTTGTCAACTAATTTCAAATGAAACGAGCCTTCCGAATATTTCCTTCCCGAATGTTCCATTCCGCCGCCCTCATCCCCACCTATTTCCTTTATCCTCGCATAAGAAAAGTCCTCGTGTTCTATTCCTCGCCCTCAGTATCTACCTGCTTCCACACAGTTTTATATCGCACTTCTGCTTAATAGATTTGATCTAACCACGGCACTTCCGTGTTAATCTTCTTTGTTGAATTGTACTATTGTTAAGTTTGCGTTATTTGTTATTTAATTGTTATATTAATAAACGTTTTGTGCAATATTTTACGTTTTCGTTTGACAATAAAGTATTGTGCATAACAGTAGACAAAATAGCATTAATGGACAAACGAAACAACAATATTTACCACTTATAAGCAGATTAACGTCGAAACCTTACTTTTGTTGCATTCCTCGATGCAAGGCGGAAGAAGCACGATTTCGCTGCTTGGCAATTTTCAACCTGGTTTGCGCAAAGACCTCTGACACTCAAACAGTTAAGGATGCACGCCTTACGAGTTAAAGTGAGGGACCAGAAACAAGGCACTTAAGGGGTGGTAATTTGCTCTGA
Source organism: Cerceris ruficornis (assembly GCA_963989415.1). Lineage (NCBI taxonomy): Eukaryota > Metazoa > Arthropoda > Insecta > Hymenoptera > Crabronidae > Cerceris > Cerceris ruficornis. The sequence goes on along the minus strand of OZ022530.1, from coordinate 7,941,728 downwards.
TTCGCCCAACGGATAGGGATATCCCTCTCCCTCAAGCATTTCCGATTTTGACGCGCAATTGGCAAGAGAGACCCGCACATTCGTTGTGTCGTCATGTGAACGACGAAAGGAGTATTTTATTTTCGGATGTCATTCGTCGATCTCAGGTTTCCAGGACCGACATGGCGGGGATAGGCGGTGCGAGAGCAATCTCCCCTCCCGTCCCAAGTGCCTTGTTTCTGGTCCCTCACTATACTATGCCTGGCAAACGATCTGAAGTCTCGCGGTATGAAGCACGGGGTAAGGGGAGAGTGTCGCTCGCACCGCCTATCCTCGCCATATCGGTCCTGGAAGTCTGAGATCGACTAATGACAACCGAAAACGCAATACTTCTTTCGTCGTTCCCATTACGACGCAACGAATGCGCGGCCTTATCGGCCAGTCACGCGTTAGCATCGAAAATGACGTCAGAACGAGGAAAGTCTCTATCCGTCAGGCGAATCAGAACAAACCACAGGCCAGAGGACTTCTTTACTTTTGCAAGGTATACCTTCTAGTATTTTTTAGGCGACACCTCTGGAACGAGCGTGTGATCAACAGGCTCACCCGAATTGAGCCACGCACGTAGGTTTTGTATATGAAAGGTTTGGAAAAACGCAAATTTGCCTTATTCTACGGTTTATTTACACCTTCGTACAACGGATATTACAGATACGTCGATCGAGGACTTTTATCGAGGACGCTAGTTGTTATTTGTTTCCGTTTTACGAAGACGAAAGAATTTAAATCGCGTGAAAACGCACTTCCGTCGTGGTTTGGCCTTCTTCTGAAGTACACTCAAACTTGTTTTTGTGCGATTTTTTTTGAGCGGTATATGAAAACTTCATATTTCATATACCGCACAAAAAAATCGCACTAAACAGGTTTGAGTGTAGTGGTACTTATTCTGAGTATTATTTCTTCAATTCAAAGATCTTTGATCCTTGATCCAAAACCAGAAGATATCTATCACCAGATAAATGTCTTCCCCCATATCCCTGGAATTTCGACCTACCCCCGTAGCAAAAATGTAAGCCATACTTCTTAAAAATATATAGCCCTATTCGTGCAAGATAATACAAAATAAACAATTACAAATGCCACGTGCACGTTCCTGTAGGTCCCCCAAAAAATTCCAACCTCCTCGACACGTTCGAATCCGATTTGCAAGAAGTAGACAAAAGGATATCCTTTCATTCAGATTAAGAGGGGTGGCCTATCGAATGCAGGGGTGAGTTACGAGACCACCTTTACAAACACACTCTTCCTCTCTGTATTATCCATCCTCGAAGGTTTATCGGCATATTTTTACACCCTCCGGTGTATATTCATCCCCTCTGCCGATTAATCGAGATTCCCGTAATTTTCCTCCAGCCCCTGATATCTGACATCCACCTTCCAGTCATCCACTTTTCCTAACGAAATTTACGTTATGCTCGGTCACGTTTCAGAGACACACAGCCACGATTCCGCTCCCTCTTCTATCTTTTCCACCCCTCTGCCACCCCTCGATGCATCTCACGAGAATCTCGCGTAGAAATGGGATTATTTCGAAGAGTAACAATAAATCAGAAATAATTCAACGTCTAAGTCTTTCTTTTATCGAAAGAAAATAAGGTATTCTCCTATTTTAATTTCAGGGTGAATGTATCTTTTATTAAATTATATTTAAATATAAATATGATAAAATACGGATTTCAGGAAATAAGGAAAATTGTTTATCTTGTGAACAAACTTCTTTTGGCAATTTATACTGTTCTTCATTTCTATCGAGGACAGACCCATGGTGTAATCCGAAATGTTCCTTTGTTACTTTGTGTATTGTGTTTTATTGATTCAATTATGTGAAAAGGTGTAGTATGTCAGACGGCCTCGACCACGTTGAACTTCGTTGTATTTAATTAATAAGTTACGTTACGTGTGTTCGGTTAATTAGTGTGAAGCGTTTCGAGTTGATTATCGAGCTCGAAAAATTTCTAATCTAATTCTTGAAATACTAATCACGATTGTGAAATAGGAGAATTCTGGAAATAATTTAGACTGTTGATAGAATTAAGTTGACTCAGATACTTATGAAGGAAATTAGTTTTTAGCTGCTGCAGTTGCGTAGGGGTTGTTAAAAAATTAATATTGCAAATTAGGGATTATGCTGAGTTGTTGAGAGAGTATCGGTGAACAATACCGCAACAATATGCATACTATTTGCAAGGCTGAATAATTATAGAGACTTGACACGTATTACCAAGTGGTGGGTATCAAAATTAATTGATCCCAACACGTCAACAAGTAATTACTAGGGTATCGATCTTGTGAGTATTACTGTTCTCCTGCGTTGACGATCTAAGTAGGATATACAGTCTCGTAATGATCGAAGACTAATCAATAGCCAGAAATATTAATCAGACGATGAATTTTCGACACCAGACTATCATATGAATCATGTACAAATCACCGGGATACCAAATTCACTGATACCAACTCACCTACTTACTATTTGCAACCTTCTACTTTACAAACCTTGCACTTCGCCATAAATACGTATATCTGTTATATTTTATCGAATTTCTCTCACAGAATCTTTTACTTTCTTTATCATTAAAACTACCAAGACGGTCAAAATGACCGATCATCAACTTTTCTGAAAATTCCCTAAACTGATTAGGCGAAATAAATAGGGGAAATTTTGCACGAAGTATGTAAGTATTTCACTCCGATCTTACGAAACCTATAAAACTTATAAAACTTATTTAACCGGCTTTAAATTAATTTCAACATATTAAACAACTACTTAGGAAGCATAGGAAATTTTGAAGTTATGCAAAAACTATTAAATTGAAAATATCAGTCGGTCATGTGGCGATCAAATTATTTCTATACCGTTAATATTCCGTCCGACTGTTCGAAATACCAGAAATCGGAGAGGAATAATTCTGAATTATTGGACGCGCAGTCAAAATAGAAATCGCAGGGCAATGGGTTAAATAAATACGGTCCTGTAACTGAAATATGGCTAGAGAGCAGCGAATCCGCTCGTTTTGAACCGCCTATTCCCGCCATTTCGTTTTTGTAATCCCAAAACCCAGCCTCCCAAAGTAAACGACTATGTGGAGTGTTTACATTAGGAGACCGGGTTTGGGAATTCCAAAAACCAAATGGCGGGAATAGGCATTTGAAAACGAGAGATTCCGCCGTTCCCTAGCCATCTTTCAGTTCTCGGACTGTATGTACATTGGGAAAAGAGAAATCAAGAGGCAGACAAGATGATCGATTCGTTAATTAATGTTTTATAAGATCAACGTAGAACATCTATTCTATGTGATTAATCGGCGACACTTTTCCACCTACGTAGCTTCTTGGGAGGCGGAGCAAAGTCTTAGGAATTTTTCTAAATTACAATTTGATTCGTTTTTACAAATGATTGGCAGAAAAAAAATCCCTCCACTTTAGGGTGCACCTGGAAAGAGAGAATGTTTTAGGGAAAAACAGGCGGCGGTGGGTCACGCTATGGCCGAGGATTTTGTAGACGAGCAAAAAATAATTTAAACTATTAGCCATTGTTATATAGAAAACTTCGACTCGTAATTGCTTTTCGAGGATCTATATTTTGACCCTCGGCAGTTACAAGCCGGATTAACGAATTGTGAGAAATGGTATACTGAGGGACCAGAAACAAGACACTTGAGGGGTAATTTGCTCTAATTCGCCCGACGGATAGGGACATCCCTCTCCCTCAAGCATTTTCGACTATGACGCGCTATTAGCAAGAGAGACCCGCACATTCGTTGCGTTGTCATGTGAACGACGAAAACAGTGTTTTATTTTCGGTTGTCATTCGTCGATCTCAGGTTTCCAGAACCGACATAGCGGGGATAGGCGGTGCGAGAGCAATCTCCCCTTCCGTTCCATGTGCCTTGTTTCTGGTCCCACACTATAGATGGAATGGGAAGTTTTGAAGCTTCCCAAACCTTATTGTAGAATTGTTCGACAATAAAATTTTAGTTTAATAATGCTAATAAACACTAAGATTGTTTCTACTCCCTCACTTTAAACCGCGTGTCGCTACAAAGTATTCAGTTCTGTTTTATATTCATCGTATGTTCAATATGTGCAGCGCCTCTTGCGGCGTTAGTAATTAGCACACCTAACCTATATTATACATATGGAAATGAAGAAATTGTCTAGAGAACTGTCTCAGTTTCAATTCATCCAAAACCACCCGGATTACATTAAATTGTCATTTCAGGATATCCGATCAGGAATATCACATAGACTAAGCATACATAAGTGGTCAAGATATACTAATCGGATTCGTGCAAATATCGCGCGAACATCGTAGTTTTTATTGTTTATTATATTTCATCATTTTTATATTTAGAATCAAGTTATTTTCGTGTTAGTTTTTGTTATAAGCCTAGTATTAAGTGTGATTCCTGAAAATCCGTTCATCCAGTCCTACATACATGACTGTTGGAACGGAATTTTTCTACGCGTAGATATTATTAATTTTGGAATTAGTGAGTGTGGATGGTTTGTATATAAGCGAGAGTGGATGTTTAGAGTACGTGATTTGAAAGGCGACGGATGTCAGAGCTAGCATGAATGTTCAGTCTGTAGATAAAGAGAAAATGAGTGAGTGCAACAGAGAACGCATGTTGTGAGAAAGAGGAAGAATGCATGCTGTGAGAAAGAGTATCGAGGGTGGATGCGAGCGTGGATTTTTGGGAAGAGTCAATTAGTGGAGTCGAGTTGAGTTGAGAATACAGAGTTATACAGAGTGGAGATTAAGAGAGTGAGAGTTATAGCGTGAGTGGAGAGAGTTAGAGTTATTTTAGTATTGTTAAGAGTATTGTATTTTTATCTGTTTAATAAAGTTAGTCATTTGTTTTAATTACGCGCGTTCAGTTAAGTTTCTAGGCTACGGTTTTGTTAATTAGTTCTAAGGGAACCTGTTCCGTTTATTCAAAGACGAGTACCGATAGTCTTTGGTTGCTCGTCTAAGATTAAATTAGAATAGGACCCTATATGACCTTCGACTTTTGAAAAGCCTAAAAACAGTGATACCGATCCTAGTCTCAGTCCCATCGTTACTCATCGCGACACTCGCGCAAGGAGAGAGAGTTCTCATCCTCGACGAGCCCTCGAATCGAGATGCGCCTCGACGGGTACGCAACCCTGTTTCATACCCAACCCTCGCAGCATCTTTCGGCGGAGTACATTATGCAATGAGGGTACTCGTCGTCCTAAGGGTGCTTTCCAGTAAGGCGCGCGAGGGTGTCTGAGGTCGTCGTCGACTGGAAAACATTTCTTGCTCCCTGAGTAACGGTCTGTTAAAAGTTAGATTAGTCTAAGTAGTCTAAAAGCCCTAATGACTGAACGACACAATAGGGGAGCGAAAAGAGAAAGAGAGAGAGGGATAGGTTGTCTTCTTTGCGATAATTCGGATCAAAGAAGGGGTTGGTTATTTTGCAGGTGCTTGGAAAATATAAGAGGGTGGAAATATGGGGTAATTTGCGTCAGGTATTGAGGCAATGTTTACGAAAACTTGCGGAGAAGTTTGTCTAGGGGTGGTTCTCGTGCAATGTGTGTTACTGGCTTAACCCCTTGCCCTACAATAACGATTGACACTCGTGATGAGGTAAATGCGACAGGAAATTTTCAAGTTTTGCAAAACCTATCAAATTGAAAATATTAATGAGAAGCGACGCGATAATATTATTCCTGTAATATTAATATTACGTTAAATTATACAATATATCAAGAATCACTCATTAGTTTTTATTTTAGCAATTAAATTCTGTATTATTGCGAAGGCAGTCGCAAAATGAATCGTAGGGCAAGGAGTTAAGAAAGTGGAGGGATAAGGATGAGTAGATTACTGTTCTAGCGTGTATCATGCCCACTGTCATTGTCTGTTCCCCAATGTCAGAATTTTTCAATTTGACAATCCACCTGCTTTTAAATCACCCCTACAAGAGGTCAATTTCTAAAGAATAATTTCAAAGATTTGTCTATCAGACCTCTGAAAAATAATGTATCAGTGATTCCTACTAATGTAGTGCAACATTACCGAAGGATGCAAGTTGTACGCGGGTATGCATGTGTCCTGAGGTTCAGACAAACGCAATCTTAGTGTTTATTAACATTATTAAACTAAAATTTTATTATCAAACAATCCTACAATAATTTTTGGGTAGCTTCAAAACTTCCCATTCCATCTATAGTGTGGGACCAGAAACAAGGCACTCGGGACGGAAGGAGAGATTGCTCTCGCACCGCCTATCCCCGCCTGTCGGTCCTGGAAACCTCAGATCGACGAATGACAACCGAAAACAAAACACTCATTTCGCAACAATCTTGCGAAATCTTTACATCTTGCCAGTAGCGCGTCAAAATCGAAAATGCGTGAGGGAGAGGGATGTCCCTATTCGTCAGGCGAATCAGAGCAAATTACCCCTCAAGTGCCTTATTTCTGGTCCCTCACTATACCGCATCACGAGTGTCCCTCACCATTGTAGTGCAACGGGTTAACACTATTGATTCCAAATAAGTTAAAAAATCAAGTAACCTGATAACCCAACAGTCCATAAAATTCTCAAATCATCACCGTGCAATCAATCATTCATCCCCTCTACAACAATCTTCCAAATTTCCCTACTGACACCCATTAATTCCTCAGAGCTTCGCACCGAATTCTCGACTCATCATCGCTTATCCTACCGTCCCTCCGGAATAATAATCAACCTGAACAAAAACAACGCCACTTTTCTAACCTCTGATAAGAACTAAATTAAACGGCGCGTTTCTGCGCGGCATGGCGCAATGAAATTCAGCAATAGCTGGCACATAATCTACGCCAGATACGACACGTACGTCCAACGTACCCAATCTCCGTTTGCTCGTGTATAAATCTACCCGCACAAAAACACAGAGGAGAGCCAGTCACAGACACCGAACTTACAAGTACACCTACGTCTACGTCCTCGACGCTATCGGGCAATGAAGAGAATCCGTCTAAGCCCCGGCTAAACGCGGCAGAATGTCTATAACTCTCAGAACTCGTCCGTCTCGAATTAACCTCTCTCAATTAAGACAATGGTCCCCGGTTCCCCGGACATCCTCTCTCCTCATCGAAGCGAGAATGGAGGACGTAAAAGGAAGGAGAGCAGAGGTTCTCAGGCCTGCTGTTCTACCTTCGTAGAGAAAACGGATACGAGGGTATAAGAATGGTGCTCAGAATTACTAGCATCTTTAATCCTTTGACTGTGGCGCACTTGAACCGGATACATCGGAAAAATACGGGCCATATTTGCATAACGATTTTTAACCCTTTGCTCTCGGCTGTCCCCTCTGATGGGACATCAAAGTTTATTAGTGATGTAGGAACGGAATTTTTTATACTCGTTAATAGTATTAATTTTTAAAATTAGCGAGTGTGGATAATTTGTATACAAGCGAGAGTGGATGCTTAGAGTACGTGAGGAGCATTGCAAATGTATGAGTTTTAAATAATTCATCATCGATAAATCATCACCGTCACTGTCCATTTCAATCCAATCGTTATCTCAATCACTAACATTTTCTCCTGCCATATCATTTTCTTCTTCATATAAATTTTGTATAGGTATAACAATTTTTCTTTTCTTAGAATGTAATAAGGAGTCACTGCTAGTCTCATTAATAGAATCAAAAACACTTTCAGAATTCTTTTCAAAGATTCACTGCCACTATCACTATCCAAAACTCATTAGATTTTCTTTTTTCATTTTTCGGGGGCCAAAATATTAAAATTTGATTAACAAAAGGCGCTGTTATATCACTGAACATGTTAATCACCCCGTTGATAATGTTCCATAGATAAGGCAATAGTCCACAGATTCCACAAACAGCGAGTTTACACTCGAATCATTTTGTCACCTCACACGTGCCATACGACCGCAACGACAAAATACTGTTGTCACGTCAGAGGTGACTTACGACCATTAAGGGTTAAGCAACACTGAGCGCGTATAATACTTGGATGGGTGACCGCTTGAATACTCTGCGTGCCGTTGGCAAACTATTTCTTATTTCCTCTTCTGGAAGTATCTTTAACCCCTTGCCGTACAATAACGAGTGACACTGGTGACACTCAAGTTTTGGTTTTACAAGTTTTGCAAAAACTATTAAATAAAAAATGTTAGTGGACCACGACACGAACAAATTATTTCTATGCACTGATATTGCGTTAAGTTATACGCTGTATCAGAAATCAGGGATAGATTGTTACTTCAGAAAATTCTAAGTTATTGCGCAATCAGTCACAAAAGAAATGGTGCGGCAATGGATTAAGGTTTCTGCTTTGTAAAGCTGCGACTTTAGACAAAGTTTCACTTCAGTAAAAACTATGAAACTAGCGAGATACCGGTGTCGCTGAAAGTGTTAGTAATATAAGAAATTACATATTTTCAGTTCGTTGTACCGGTCATTTGACTGTGCATGGCACGGTTAGTGTTAAATGACTCCTCGACATCAATCGCCAACGAAATAACAGCAAACAGAGCATCGGAGTGTCGGGAACATCATCGTCGCGACAAAATGCAGCGAAAGCCGACGATATAGGCAAAAGAGGAAGGAGCAAGCGCCGGAAGGAGAAACGTCGATATGGCACTCTTCCCTTTCGACGATTCCGTCGTAGAGGAGTACTCTCGCTTTCATGGGGCCAGGACTTATCGATTAATCGACTGGGTCTGCCTAGACGACACGGTCCTTCGACTTTCAATGGAGCTTTTCGATCTGGCTGGATTCTTTCTTGCGAAAAAAAGGGAATGATAATAATTCCATGGAGAAATGGCTCGTTTAATTCAAACATTTTACGATGTCTTTCATGGCACTCGGGTTTATAGTGTTGAACAATGGACGACTAACGCGGATTCAACATGAAATCAAGATGTACGATCGTGTTTCAATAACTGATAATGCGATAACGTTGCGACACGAAATCCTGCGAGTTTACATTACAGGCTTCCGCTGTATGCTTTACGTATAGGGTGTTTGGGAATTTTGGAAGGATTATCATGAAGAGACACGTTTCCCATGCAAATTGTTCATTTTTACCGAAGTATAATACTTTGTTAATAAATAAATGAAAAAAAGTATGTTGCCGGAGTGATTCTGATTTGAGTATCTGGGAAAAGGAAATACTCGAATTTGATTTTTGTCAAGGTTTATTTGCAAAAAAAATACAGAATTAATTGATTAATGGAGAAATATGAAACCTGGTCTTTTTGACGAAATATAACCCTTTGTTAATAAATAAATGAACAAAATACATCGGTAGATTGATTCTGATTTGAGTATCTGGGAAAAGGAAATACTCGAATTTGATTTTTGTCAAGGTTTATTTGCAGAAAAAATATAGAATTAATTGATTAATGGAGAAATATGAAATCTGGTCTTTTTACGAAATAGAATCCTTTGTCAATAAATAAATGAACAAAATACATCGGTAGATTGATTCTAATTTGAATATCTGGAGAAGGAAAAATTCGAATTTGATTTTTAATTAGATTTATTTGTAGAGAAAAATCAGAATTAATTGATTGATGGAAAAATATGAAACCTGGTCTTTTTTACGAAATAGAATCCTTTGTTGATAAATAATTGAAAAAAAACATCGGTAGATTGATTCTAATTTGAATATCTGGAGAAGGAAAAATTTGAATTTGATTTTTGATCCGATTTATTTGTAGAACAAATTGAGAATTAATTGATGGACAGAGAAATATGAAACCCGGTCTTTTTAACGAAGTATAATCCTTTGTTAATAAATAAATGAACAAAATATATTGGTAGATTGATTCTAGTTTGAATATCTGCAGAAGGAAAAATCTACCATGGGATTTATTTATAGCAAAATTTCAGAATTAATTGATTAATGGAGGAATGTGAAAGCTGGTATTTTTTAGGGGAGAGAAAGAAATTTTTGGGAACCTTTTCAATTAAAAATTGCCGCGTGTACATTTTTTCGTCACTGATAATGAGAATTTTTTGAAATGAAGCTTCGAGAAGCTTTGTAAAGTCAGGCTAGTTGCAAAAAAATGGAATAGTTTCGAGACTCTATTTGCTTCTTACAAAGAAATATTACATTCTTTTGTTTATTCAGGAAAAGAGAAAGTAATTTCGAACGACAGAGTCACGCCGAATCCCTGATTAAATGGCCTTGAAATGAATTTTAAATACTGGCTGTGAAAAAAGGTAATTGTGTCATGGAGGTCACGCCATATTTGACAGAAAGGAAAAAAGTGGCTGGTTGACGTTGAAAATTTCACCTAGTTCCGTGCGGTTTTTCATTTTGACGCGGCAGGACACTTCTTACAGACTTCATTCGTCTTTGCTAAATTTTAAACATACTTTCTCTAAAAAGAAGATGAGAAAAATAGAAAACCTCTTGCCAAAACTGCAGAATGCTTTTTAATTCTCTTCGAAAGGTTTACTACCAGAAATATACCTAATATGTATAAAAAAAATACTTAAAAGTTTACCCAACTGACAAACGAAGAAATGATTGCAAATAACAAATGTTAAGTATTTCCTCGTAACTTCCTCTTTTATCAATATTGAAAAATGTATTTCCCAGAGCACGAAATAAGAAATTCTCGAAAATTTCTGTAACTCAGAAAATCATTAAATTAAATTATTTCTTAAATCTAAAAGATCATCATATCCTCCTCTTTCAAGAAAGCTTTTCTCCGTACGTGAAATAAGAAACTCAGAAACTTTTCGCAATTCCCAAACAAATAAGTAATTGCAAAAATTAAATGCCAATTTCTTCCTCCCTTTGACGGTAGAGAAATTCAATATAAAACATTGCAATCTTCCAATAAAGTCACAAAAGAACTTGTAAAATTGCAAATAAAAACCAAACAAAGAAACGCTCGCGAATTCCATCATGAACAATTCTCGACAAACCCCGTAGAAACGAGCAGAACACTTCATCCCCATCCCCCGTTGTTCCACACCCCGTATCAATGTCGCGAGTGGTTCTTTGCACAAATTGATTTAAAGTCCGCAATTAAATCCGTGCAGAATCGCGCAAAATTTCCATCCTGTGTCTCGGCGAATATATACGTTTTATTAACACGATCCCGTCAGATATGAGTTTGAAAGCTATTTTATAAGCTCCGTTCCCGCCCACGCCGCAGACCCACGTCCAAGTTTTAACCATTGTTTCCCTCGTTACGGGCTTTCAGCAGTTGCACACTCCAAGTTCGCGGAAAAGTCCGCGCGCAATTCGCGCGGCAACTGATAAAACTGCGAAAAACAAAAAAAGACAGGGGGTGGATGGAGAGAGGGTGGGATAGAGATAATTGAAAAATGTACGAGAATTCACGAACGAGTCAAAGGGACAGGAATATTTTCCACGGCTATTGTTAAAGAGGCGAGGTGAATTTTACAAGGAATTTTGCCAATTTGTTGAGAAGTTTGCCTTTCTGTGATTTCTATTAATAGAAATGACGATGAGGGCATTCTTTTGGACAGTTTAATGGGTTCGTGTTTTCGGGATGTTTTAATAGGATTGTTTTTTGAACTGTTTGGTAAAATTGTTTTTGGGGTATTTTGCAATGGGTCGAGTGATGTTTATCGGGGAATTATTCTTGTTAATTTCGCTGTGAATTTGATGCTCAATGACACGATTCAATGAGGGAATTTAATTAAACGTTATTGGAAAGTTGTGAATTTTCCCGAAGCTCGTAGAATTTGTATTGGAATATTTACCTGGTAAATAGAACGCCTTTGTTTCATGGTATATTATTGACTAAATTTTCGTATTAGCTGTGTACGAAATTTCGTTATAAATTGGATATGAGTATTGACCTGGCAGAAATAAAATGCCTAAATTAGCAAGTGTTTTGAAATTGCAATATCTCCGAGTGTTTAATCGATTTCAATAAATAATACGTTTTCTGAAAGTTAACGGGAGCAGTGAATTCATAATTCCTCAGAGGCCGAATTTGCAATTTTTTGAGAGGAGAATCTGAAAAAATTGTATGGAATTCAAATATTTAATTATTGTAGAAGTAATTGAGAGTAGATGCTACACAAACATTTAGCTACTATGCCTGTCGTTCGTAATGATTCTCCAAACTCCACAACAATTATTCAGCGAAACTCTCGCAAACTGAAATTTTCATCGTTACTCAAAATAATAAAAAATAACAGCTGGTCAATCGTTTGGCAAAAATATTTAAAACTTCTCATTTCGCGATGAACCCAAAATCACAAACTGCGAAAACTTAAGTGCTGCGACTTAAATTTTCCTCGTTATAAACAATAAGGCACATCATTTACGCCAAAATTGAGCTTAATGCACCTGCAGATCGTCGCAATTCTCCAAAGTTTTAATTAATCTCATAATTATAACAAATAAGAACCACTCAAAAATATTAAAACTTCTCGATATCACTCCAAAATCAAATTCGCAATTTGCGAAAATTAAATTCTTCTTACTGTAAACAATAGAACATAATATTTATCCCAAAAATGCGCAAATATACCTGCAGATTGCAATAATTCTCCAAAGTCCTAATTATTCTCATTATAACAAAAAAAACAGCCTCTAGAAAAATCAGCGAAAATATAAGAAATTCTCAATATCACTCCAAATTTAAATTCGCAACTTGCGAAAAATTGCGAAAGAAGATAAGTAAAGTATACGCTTCTATATTAAACATGTAAAAACGTATTTAAATATATTTGGTGATTAATATAAGGAAACATGGAATAGAAGAATTATTGATCGTTATACCAAAAGCATCACAGACAAGGCCTACTACAATATCTCAATGCCTTGCACCTTTTGTCGTTTCGCGACAGATTCTACCCCCTAACAAAACCAAAGAAGTGTAAATTTAAATTCCCCTCGCCTCACTATAAATAAAAATTTCGTTCAAATTCCCCACAAATTCTATAATTGCAAATATCCAAAAAATTAGCGGTACCCGGAAAAATCCACAAGAATCTTCAAATAAAAATATTTGCAACAATTTAAAAAACTATCATCAACCCAGAATATCACCAGCGCTAACTGGGCCTTATGGCAATTTTACAAACTCAAATTCGCAATTTGCGGAAACCAAAGAACTGCATAATTAAATCCCCCTTACCTCACTGTAAATAACACGGCTCAAAGCCTACTAAAAAATTCACAAACCCTTCAAATTCCACTCTAATTCTACAATTGCAGGTATCTTAAAAATTAGCAGTACTCCAAAACATCCACAAGAATCTTCAAATAAAAATATTTGCAACAATTTAAAAAACTATCATCAACCCAGAATATCACCAGCAATAACTTGGCCTTATGGCAATTTTACAAACTCAAATTCGCAATTTGCGGAAACCAAAGAACTGCATAATTAAATTCTCCTTACCTCACTGTAAATAACACGACTCAAAGTCTACCGAAAAATTCACAAACCTTTCAAACTCCACTCTAATTCTACAATTGCAAGTATCTTAAAAATTAGCAGTACTCCAAAACATCCACAAGAATCTTCAAATCAAAATATTTGCAACCGCTTAAAAAACTATCGTCAAGCCAGAAGATCAACAGCGCTATCTTAGCCTCATGGCAATTCTCCAAACTCCAAGTTCGCAATTATTCCGCGAGAAGGATTCCATTCGTATGCAAAACGTGCGTGCAATCCGGAGTGGCGTTTAAGCTGCGAGCCTTCTCGTTAGAGGCCCCCGAATTCGCACAGGAGGCTCTGCCGTTACAGGGAATCCCCGTTGGCGAATAATCCCGTAAGCGGAAATCGAACCGTGAAACGGATTTTATAAGTAGCCCTGCCGTCGAGTTCGCACGTTCGCGATAAACGCGGCCGAAACGTAACCCATGTTGCGTGTCGGCCCTTCGATTTTTACCCCCTTTTCGACAGGCTGGTAGGGATGCGCGAATAAATATTCGCGGTAAACAGGTAAAAGCGATTTCGCACGCGATCAACTCTCCCGCTGCATGCAACATCCACGTGACAAATATTGAATCGGACCGAGCCAACGATTACGGTTCTCGCTTTAATGACTTTATGATCGATATTTCACCGTTTGGATTTCCATGGACGGTTGTTCAAAGAAATTGCCCTGTTACGGGGAAGAACTGCTTTTGTAACGATTTTTTTTACAGCCACTCACGGTAATTTTGCAATTTCCAGGGAGCATGGATTTTTCCGCGCATGGTTTGCCAATGTTTTTCGCACGATTGCAAAGGGTGTGATTGTTTGGAGGCAATTGTATTTTATGATTTTTGTGTGTGTATGATTTTTGACTGATTTTTAAGGGTGAAAATTAGTCGTTGAAAATTATAATTGGTAATATTTAATTATTAGAGTCCCAGCGGAAATACAAACTTTTGAAGGGGATGCTTGGGGATGATGAATTAAGGGATGATTTAGAGTTTTTATGTTGGAGTTTTCTGGTACTTGGAATAATACCAATTTTCTGAAGTCTTGCTCGTAATCGACGAACGTAAATATCTATATATTCGGACATTTATATCAGAGAGTACACTTGACAAAAATTTGGGTCCAAATTTGAGAATCTATGAATCTACAGAGACTTCGATTTTTCAATATGTGATGTGAAAAGTTAGAGTAATTTTACTTCTAATTCTTTGACTTAAATGTCGAATTATTAGCAGATTTGTGGGTGAAAATGCAGATATGAAAAATTTGGACCCAAATTTGCAAACTCTAAGACCCAAAAACATTGCGTTCTCACTTATACTTCAAATGGCAAAATAAGAATAACCACATTCGTAATTCGCAGACTCAAATGTCGCAATATTCGAAGATTTCTACCAGATTTTCTAAAAATCAAAAACTCAAGGCCCAAATTTGATAAAACCTAAGACCTTAAAAATCCTTTGCCTCTTTGAACATTCCGTTTCACAATAATTAATCCAGACCTAAGTCAGACATTTATATGCAAGAGTACACTTGGATAAAGTTTGGGTCTAAATTTGAGAATCTATGACTTCAATTTTTCAATATTTCGAGCGCGAACGTTTCGCAATTCCAGCGAAGCGTTGACTTTCACGTGCGCTGCATATTTTGCCAATTTTTTCCACGCCTTCAATGGAGGAGATAAATGTTTATGATTTTTCACCACCGTTTAGGGGCAAAAATTAATTGTGTGATTTTTTAAACAGGTAGATTGTTCTGATTTTTGCGGCACTCGAGACAAATCGTTAAAATTTTTGATATTCTCTATGTTATGTTTTTTAAAATCACTGAAGTAAGTTTGAATTTTAGTGAGAAGTTCAATGAAACAAAAGTTTTACTAACAAAGGTAGTTAAGGTGAGTGAAAACGTAACAATGAAACTTTCTATAGAGCAGAATAATTCAGGTACAACGCAACCTTATTTTTCATTCGTTCAAAAAGATTTGTTTTCGGGGATGAAATCACCCCTCGAACGAAGTATAACTTTCTTTATACTGAAGAGCCCCTGAGAATCGCGATAAAAAAAGATTTAACCTGCCAGTTTAATAAGAGATTTAAACTAAAATAGCAGTATTATTTGCAATTTTCAGATTAATTTAATAAGATTTGCTAAGAGTTGATTATTGGAGTAACATGAAAAAAAGGAAGTTTAGCCAACATCTCATATTTCTCTAGTTCAAAATTACGATTCTTTCACACAGAAAGTAGTATCTTACTGATTTTAACACTATTATAACTACGGCTTTGCATCTATTATATTTAAATACACTAAATAAATGCTTTGGAAAAACGGGAATCAAGAGGTCGAGAAATGATAAATTAAGTTATTTTTGTTTTATGAGAGTGATATGAAATTACTGCGTATCGCTCCCCTATCAACTTAAAAAAAATTGACAACCGGTCAATTTGACCGCGTTAGCCGCTTTACTATTAAAAACAGCGTTACCATTTTCTTTGATTTAAATTATTAATAAAATATCTTACAAACAGATTAACTATATTTTCCTGCTTATTCCTATACCAAATTAAAACAACCCATACCATAGCTGGGCAAAGACCGGTTCAATGAAATGAAAACACATAATTGTTTGTACCATTAAGTAAAGACAGTTTTGCAAGTCGTTTCCTAAATTTAAGTTCAGAGTATCCTGCATTTCTTTCAGAAAACTATTTTTATTACTTTTTAACCAGTCACAGGATCTACTGCGGTAAGAATAAGTATCCATAAAGCACGGTTAGTGTTGGAATTCGTGCATGAGCTTCTCCTACACTCTGCGGCGATACGTGACGATTCATAGAACTGAATGTATATCGTTCCCATAAACAAACTATCGATGGGGAACGCGTCGTCAAGCCGTCTTTTAGAGTTAGTCGTATTCAAGAGTCAGTCGTAGCTAGATATCCATATAGAAAGTGTCATATAGTTTTGTATTACGTATCAATAAAGGTTTCCTTTATTATAACCGAATTGCATTTCCGGCAATCCCACCTCTGAAACTTCGTTGAGTCATTAACAACAGTTAGTATTAAAAAACGTAATCAACAAAAATTCCAAATCACCCCAAACATTTCCTCTCTCCTCGCATCGACACTTTTCTTTAAATCCAGCAAAATATTGAAATCGCCATTTCGATCGTCTCCCAATGAAATAAAAATACATCATTTTTTGACCATTAAGTAAAGACAGTTTTGGAAGTTGTTTCCTAAATTTAAGTTCAGAGTATCCTGCATTTCTTTCAGAAAACTATTATTAGTATTTCATAGCCAGTCACAGGATCTACTACGGTAAAAATAAGTATCTATAAAGCACGGTTCGTGTTAAAAAACATAACAACAATTCCAAATCAACCCAAACATTTCACCTCTCCTCGCATCGGCACTTTTCTCAAATTCCAGCAAAAGATTAAAATCGCCATTCCAATCGTCTTCCAATGAAATAAAAATACATAACTTTTGACCATTAAGTAACGGCAGTTTTGGAAGTCGTTTCCTAAATTTAAGTTCAGAGTATCCTGCATTTCTTCCAGAAAACTATTATTAGTATTTCATAGCCAGTCACAGGATCTACTATGGTAAAAATAAGTATCTATAAAGCACGGTTAGTGTTGAAAAACATAACAAAAATTCCAAATCAACCCAAACATTTCCTCTCTCCTCGCATCGGCACTTTTCCCAAAATCCAGCAAAAGATTCAAATCGTCATTCCGATCGTCTTCCAATGAAATAAAAATACATAATTTTTTTACCATTAAGTAAAGACTATTTTGGAAGTTATTTCCTAAATTTAAGTTCAGATTATCCTACATTTCTTTCAGAAAACTATTATTATTATTTCATAGCGAGTCACAGGATCTACTATGATAAAAATAATTATCTATAAAGCACGGTTAGTGTTAAAAAACATAACAAGAATTCCAGATCAACCCAAACATTTCCCCTCTCCTCGCACCGGCACTTTTCTCAAAATCCAGCAAAAGATTCAAATCGCCATTCCGGTCGTCTTCGAATTTTCACTTTCCTCGATTCCCGTCTATACAATTTTCATAACACGACTCTCGTCACCCAGTTTATCCGATGGCAATAGAACGGTTATTTCTCGTTGATATCCAACGTCCCCAAGTACGTCGCACGTAGACATCGTTTGCAATAGACGTTATATCACACCGTACGGACATCCACATTGCCCCTCTGTGTATCCGTGCGAATGAAACATACGTTCGTGTACGTATATCCTCGCAGGACAAATCCTAGCTCGAGGACACGATATTCTCGAGGAGAACGCAAGGATATTCCGTGAAGATCCGTGTATGTACATCCAATCGAAGCATACGTGCGATATCGATGTACGTTTCCACGAAACTGTACGTCGTAAGAGGCCACGAAAGACGTTATACGTCCGTGAAAGAAGATCGCTGTCGATATTAGGTTTGCAAAAGTTTCCATCACTTTTCGGTGCGCTCACGATCATTGTTGGCGGTTTTGTGGTGAGAATAATGTGTTTCTGGGGAAGTGGTATTCTTTGCTTTGGGCTGGGTGCAGGAAAGGTGTTTGTTGGGGACGTGAGATGCAGATATTTGAGAGAAGGTGAAATTGAAGGTGGGTGATATTGAGGCTGAGGTTTTACCAGAATATTATTAGATATTGGGAAAAGTTCATGCGGTTTTCTTTTTCGCAATGAAATTTAATTGGACTTTAGTTAGAAATTTGCTATTGTCATGCTTAATCCTTTGCACTCGGATGTCACGTCTAAGGGGACATCGTAAGTCTAACATATCACTCGGTTGCTCCCTCTGAGAGGACATTCGAGTTTATCAGTGATTACGGAGGATGACCTTATCATACCGGAACATTTTAAGAATCCAAGTTCACCTAAAGTTTTCTATTGAAATTGCAGAAGGCAGAAAGTCGTAAAATACCGCCGAGTTGCTGATAAATAACGTCAGGGATGGCTCCGAGTGCAAAGGTTTAAAATTGGCATCGACAGAACGTTAGGAGTATGCTGTTGGTATACTGAGGGACCAGAAACATGGCACTTGAGGTGTAATTTGCTCTGATTCGCCCGACGGATAGGGGCATCCCTCTCCCTCACGCATTTTCGATTTTGACGCGCTATTAACAAGAGAGACCCGCCCATTCGTTGCGTCGTCATGTGAACGACGAAAGGAGTGTTTTATTTTCGGTTGTCATTCGACGATCTCAGATTTCCAGGACCGACATGGCGGGGATGGGCGGTACGAGAGCAATCTCCCCTTCCGTCCCAAGTGCCTTGTTTCTGGTCCTTCACTTTATGGGTATGTTGTTGGTATACATGACGTGCAGCTTTCCATTGTTTAAAAATTCCATTGTTTCTGTGAAATCAGATTAACCCCTTGCCTTACGATTTCATTTGTGAGTGGCTCCGCAATAATTCAGAATTAAATTGGCGCAATAAAAATTGATCACAGATTTTTGATAAGTCGGGTAATTTAACGTAATATTAATATTACAGAAATAATTTTATCCTGTCACGTTTCACTGATATCTTCAATTTGAAAGGTTCTGCCAAAGTTGCAAATTTCCTATCCAAATTACATCACGAGTGTCATTCCTTATTGTACGAGAAGACGGTAAAATTGTTCTATCAAATCTACTGTCAACATGTTGACTGCCATAATGGTCACCGGCGAACAGTGTGTAATTCGACCGATCTAGCTGGGCAAAAGTCAATTTTCATAATAGTCCATATGTATAAAATTTTATTGTAAATCAATAGTAGAATGTCCATATAAACGGAAAATGTAAAAATGATTCCAAAAAATAATCTGCAATGATTAATTAATAGGCCACAAAGTTGCACTTTCCGTACATCGCTTTTACACGCTTGTATCATGCCCCAGCCATTTTCGAAAATTGTTTCGTAACGGTATTTTAATTTCTGCGTCGAAAACAAAATTTTTGCTGCAACCTTTTTTTATGCTTTCCCCAAGAAAAACGTCTGCCCTATCGCCTCCTGCTATTAAACTTTTTCCTGGGCAATTAGTTTGAAGGTAAATTAGAAAATATTCATAAAAATGGGGGCGTTTTGGGCGTTGCTCCTCTTTGAACATTGTTCAAAGAGTACCTCTTGTAGCATTTTTCCAACACTAATTAAACCCTTAGCCTACAATAACGTGTGACACTCGGGACACGAGTAACCGAGTAGGAAATTTGAAAATTTTCCAAAAACTATTAAATTGAAAAAATCACTCGTGACGAGAAGATCAGACTATTTCTACACTATTAATGCTGCTTTCAATTATACGAAATATCAGAAATCAGGGAGAAATATTGATTTCAGGAATTAATTCTGACTTATTGCGGACGCAGTCGAAATATTATAGAAATCGTAGGGAAGGGGTTAACTTGAAAATGTGAAACCCGAGGGTTTAAGCCGCGCCATTACACTGCAAGTTGTTTTCGATTTTTTTTTCTCACTCTGACAGCAATTCGTGCGAGAGTCTCGTGCAATCCGATTATTTTTCCCCAACCTTCGACAAGAGGGGTGCAGATAAAAGTACGTGTAACGACTATTCTCTAAAAGATTCATAGAAAGGACGATCGGTCCCCAGGAGCCAGTAGCGGTTGAAAGACTGCCCTCGCAGGAGACGATCCTTTAAGTGCAAAATGCACCGAGTACAGAGTGAACAATAGCACTGAGACAAACGAAACGATATTATGCGTCATTCTGAAATTTAAAACGAACTGCAAAAGGGTCTTCTGTTATGTTAGACCATAGGGCGTTAAGAGAACTGAAACCTCATCATCTCGTGACTAATGACTATACATTTCCTGATAGTGTAAGCCATAATTAACTCCTTGAGACACGGGAATTCAGAAAATAAAATGAGCCATGTTGTACAGACATTTTTTTTTATTGAACAAAGTTGTTAGTTTATTTTTATTCTTAAAGTTGTAAAATAATATGAATTTTCGAGGTGGTACAAAAAATATCCCAGCATGTATATTTACGCAACAGAAAGATGGGACACTTTTGATCTCGCCGTGCCTCAATGAGTTAAACATGAACTTACAGGTGTATAGAAATTTCCAGCGGCTCTTCTGTTTCAAAGAATTTGAAATAAAACTGATAATGAAAAAGCGACTTTTAACCACCTATAATTTCGTCAATTTCACAAATTCAAAAAATATCCTTCGATATTTTTACTTCCACAAATATCTACTTTGAAGAAATGCAAAAAGATAATCCACTCCTTGAAAGGTCTATACTAGAAGACCCCCCTCAGTTTTGTAAAACTAATTGATTTTAACAAGCAGGTGACTAAAATGTACATTTAATGCTATGAATGCATCTGCTTTGGTTGAACCAGCCCAAAAGTTCAACTAACAATAACTAACCTCTTCGCAGCCCTCTAGAAATCTGCGGATACCAGTTTGAGAATCACTGTTCTCGGTTATGTAGCATTTTTAACAATAAGTTCATTATTAATATCGGAATGTAGTTTATTTATTATTAGAGCAATATAGATTATGGATTATAGATTATAGATAAATATGTACAAAGTTAGACCGCAACGTGATAATGAATAATACGTCTAGAAAGGAAAAAAGAAAAAACGTCTCGGGGTCTATACACGAAGTGTCCTGATGGCCTCTCGCAAAACACTCGCCGGTCATGCACACTTCTCTCACATATAAAATATCTGCTGATGCAACGGAGATACACCCAATTCTGTTTTTACACGGTTTTGATTTAACAGGGTCTATAAAAAAAATGATTCCATTTTTACACGATTTCAGTCGATTTAGCACGATTAAAAAATCTAAAATATTCTTAAAATAAATGTTTTAATAAATTTAGTTTAACTATTTTTTAGAGGGTGGAAGGAGATGGAACTAATCCCCTTTTTTATATGTATGTACTTCATGTCTTTTTTTACACGGTTTTGTCTGGAACGTATCTACCGTGTAAAAACAGAATTAGGTGTATTCATACCCCACAGTTATGTCCAGGTATACACCCGAAACATCTAAACCCATCTTCTTTTTACCTACAAACCGATTAAATTTTACAAAGATTTCCCAAGCAAACCATCCCATCGCAGCAACGACAAACAACTCCACAAATTCCAACCCCGAAGAAAGCAACATGGAACATTTGCGATTGCAATTCTCCAGCATCCGATTCAATTTGATCTTCCAACAGCTTACAAACGCGACGGTAACATTGCCAGGGCATTCGTCGACACGTAGGATCGGTCCCCAGGAGCCGGTTGAAGGATCGCCCTCGCAGGAGACGATCCTTTAAACGCAAAAGATGGCGTCCACAATGTCGCGGAAGGGGACCAGCAAAAAGATCAGGCCTCGAGGCGTTTGGCAAACGAGGGCTCCGAGCAGATCGTGCCTGGTCCCGCGATTCTTAGACGGCGAAATTGATGGGAAGGACAGAAGTTTAGTGGCCGCCTATATATCTCGCAAAGGAGCCGCTCTCCTGCCGTTGCAGGACGAAAATGGTGGAGGGGAAATAGGAGAATGCCGGAGGAGCGAAAGAGGGTGGCCTCTCGAGTCTTCGGACTTGTAACTTTGGTAACCGAGCACGGGCTTGTGGAAGGAAAAGAAGAAGAAGGAAAAAAAAAAAAGAGAAAAGTCGTGGTCGATGCTCGGTCATCGAGAAAAGCTCGGTCCTTCTCTCTTCCATGCTCGATGCAACCGTCTCCCTCTGCTTCGTCGTTGCTCGCAGTAATCTCAAATGTCTATGGGCGTTCGTGTCCGTGTGCAAAAGGAAGAACGTAAAATCGGCCACTCGTACGATGTTCCACGGCGGTGGAAAAAAGGAACAGGGGATCTTAAATCGCCGTCGCATGAAATCGCCCTTGAAAGTACCCGCCGTCTCGAGAACCGATCCCGATGTGGACTGACGTTTGAACGGGATGTGACGGTGAATATACGAAGGGCCACCTGCTTGCTTTCTCTTGCGATCGGGGATTCCGGGGTGTGTTGTGCTTAGGGGATGCAAATGGGATGAGAGGTTGGAGGAAAGTTGAAATTCGAGTTTGAAAATGGTGAAGTGTTGGCAAGTAGGAGCTGTTTGGAGAAACGGATTGGACGGTGGAATTTTCAAGGAGCGTTTTTTAAATGAATTTCGAACATTTGGAAGATAGAGTGATCGGTGTTGAAATGTAATAGAAATTCTGTATTATATTTTTTGTAGCCTTTTTCGAAATTCTATGAAAGAGATGTGGACGATGACGATAGTCTCGATACGATTGGAATTTGCTTACTTATACAGGGTGGTTGGTAACTGGTGGTACAAGCGAAAAGGGGGCGATTCTACATGAAAAACCGGGTCGAAAATATAGAATAAAATTTTTGGATACAAGGCTTTGTTTTCGAGAAAAATGCGTTTGAGAATTCACCGTTAGATTTTTATTTGTGGGGTCAGGTGACATCAATTGTGTATCGTGATGACATAACGAGCACCGAACAATTGCAACACAAAATTCTGATAGCGTTTGAACACTTAAAGCAACATAATAATTGTACATTGCAAAAGGTTCGAAGGAATTTAATACGAAGAGTACAATTATGTCCGCAACAACGTGGACAGCACTTCCAGCAATTTATGAATTAAACGAATTCCTCAAAGGCAATTCTAACATTGTAACCTCGACCTTCGATTTATTCGATGTATACAAACCTCGAAAACCTTTGCGAACTAAGGTTGAGGAAACTCAGAATAAAGTCCGTTGTGCCGCAAATAAGCCGAGTGCACCCACACTAGACAAATTTTCAAAATTATTTTTTTCGAAAACAAAGCCTCAAACGAAAAAATTTTTTTATATATTTTCGACTTATTTTTTCATGTAGAATCACCCCCTTTTGGCTTGTACCACCAGTTACCAACCACCCTGTATGTTCATTGCATCCTTGTTACGCAGATATCGAGTTTGGCTGTTTAATTGTGTCATTCGTTGTACTATCATAAAAGTGTTGGATATATATTAACCCTTATCGGTCGCTAGCTTTTCATAAGTGGTTCTCACTAGGCTGTAACTGGCTACGATAAATATGCGGAAAATCTTCAGTATTGTAAGAACAACATTTTCGTTAGATATTATTTATTTTTTGGATGGGTATTACAAATGTATAAATTTCAAATAATTCATCATCTATAAATCATCATCGTCACTGTCCATTTCAGTCCAATCATAATCTCAATCACCAACATTTTCTCCTTTCTTATCATTTTCGTCCTCATTGACATTTTGAATAAATGTAACAATTTCTCTTTTTTTTAGAATGTAATAAGGAGTCACTGCTAGTCTCACTACTAGAATCAAAATCACTTTCAGAATTCTTTTCAAAGAATTCACTGCCACTATCACTATCCAAGTTCATCAAATTTTCTTTATTCCTTTTTTCGGGCCAAAATACTAAAATTTGATTAAAAACAGCGTTGTTACATCACTGGACATGTTAATCGCACCGTTGATAATGTTCAACTGATAAGGCAATCGTCCACACCTTCCACAGACAGCGAGTACGGACATGATTACTCTTGTCACCTCACACGTGCTATACAACCGCAGCGACAAAGTACTGTTGTCACGTTAGACGTGACTTACGACCGTTAAGGGTTAAGTACCTAGAATTCCACTTAACTTTTCAACTACCAGCCCAGACGTAGAAGACAGTACCATCAGACGAATTACGATCCCTCTCTTCAACCCTGATCATCCATCATATCCTATAAAACCTTCAAACGTAATTACGAGTATTCAATCATCCTTCGATCGGTCTTCCAAGGATTTCCTACGAAATTCCAACTCCCAATGACGATACTTCGAATCGTCTTTAAATCTACATCCTAATCTCATCATCAGAAGCAACTACAGTCGCTAAATCGATCAAGCATAATCTTTTAGCAATTGACTCGTAATGGCAGAAGGGTTCGTCGACTCAGGGGAGTCTCTAAGAGGCAACCCTTTTCCCCATTAGCCCTGTCTGCTATCCAATACGTCCTATCCTTCCAACCACTGTTGCGAGAGTATTCCTTCCAGTTTCACCCCCAGTTTCCCCCTCCGTGCTCGTAAATCCTTTCTGCTCCTTGCTCAGGTACACGTTCGCCGACGAGGCAACGTGTGCCCTTCCAGGGCTGCTGCAACCCTCTTGGAGGAGGTCTCCAGTGTCCGGTTTATCTTGGGAATGTCCGCGAATGGGAGAAAAAGTGCCGTGTCCCGGTTACGTTATGTCGAAGAAGATAAAAGGTCCTTGACGGTAAGTCGCGGTTAAGTATGTCGCACGGCGATGGGGTTGAGAGAATCGGGGATGGGGTGGGTTGATGGGGAATGAAGTTTGGCAGTTTTTAAAGAAATATCGAGAGACTGGGAGTTTCGAGACGTTTATGGAGAGTAATGAGGTGCAATGTGACAACGAGTGGATGAAAGTCGGAACATTGAAGTTTGGATGAGATGGCGTTCAACATGTTAATTATTAGTGTGTGTGCGTGGTATTGTTACTTATCATTGACCATTACGAATCCTGATAACAATGACCATTTAGTTAAATCCACGGCTTCACATTAGAACGTCTAACCTGCCAAGAATTTTGCTACAACTGTACAGGGTGTTTTGAAATTATATGTCGCGACCTGCCAGTCGTTGGTCTGCACCTTGGAATCTGTGGATATTTGTAAAAGGAACCAGCTGTAAAATTCAGCAAAGCGTTAAAAATTAAGGTAAAATTTTTTTATTTACTCATCCCATTTGTCCTGTTGCGTAAAATGACTGAAAGGAACCATGGGTCGAGATGATCCGTTTTCTTGCAAAGTAATGTTAACGCTTAACGGTTGGAACACGCAAGTTTACGTTTTTCCATTCTGACTTCTTAAGGCGGGCCTCGTAGATTTACGTTTTTACGTTAATATTTATCACGCTGCGGTAGTTTTTTAGTAATTTCGTAACCGTAAAAATGATAAACACGAAAGGGTTTTCCGTGGGGCGTGAGTTCCACTTCGCAAGGGGAATGCTTTACAAAATATTACACTCGTAAGAAATACTAGACACGCAAATAAATAACTTTGTAAAATGTTATCAAACATACTATTGATTTAATAAAACACTTTAAGTCCCCACATGTTTCTTTAATTGTCTTAAAAAATGCCCGGAAGTCGAGAGAGACAGAGAAGAAACAACCATTGCGTTAAGTGTTGAAGTTGCTCCGTGAACAGACCCATAGAGAAAAGAAACACACGAAGTAAAAAAACGAACAATAAAAAAATTTCACCTTAATTTTTAACCCTTTCCTAGATTTTACAGCTGGTTTCTTTTCCAAATGCCCACCGATCCAAATGTATGGAACAACGCCTGGTAAATCGTGACACATAATTTTGAAAACCCCTGTAGACACAGACCCTTGAAAATTATTTTCAGAATTCCATAAACGTTCAAAAAAAACGACTGCATCAGTGAATCATTTAAAGTCCGAAAATTCAGTTGGAGAAGTGCCTGAATATATCCTAGCGAATATCTAAGGTCCACTTTCATAACAAAACGCTGAAGTGTACATACAGACCCTTAAAAAATATCTATAGACTTCTATGAACGTCCACTAACGTCGATTGCATCCGTGAATCGGTCCAAGTCGAGAAACTCGGCCCGAGAGGTGTCGAGGAGTTAGCACCGGCAGCTTGTCGACTTGTAGAGCAACGGGGGATGAAGATCGATCGAGAGGGAGGGTGAAGAAGAGTAAGGGTGGCAAGAGAAGGACAGATCTTCCAGGCTGGCGAAGAAGATAGAAGGAACGAGGGATGTCGAAGGTGGCAGAGTACCGCGACTTAATAGCTGTAGTGGTGTCATGGGGTAGAAAAGGGAGACGGTGGCGGCTTAGGGGGTGGAGGAGAATCCAGACAGTCTCGGTCACGCTAATATTACCACCTTCGCAGAACGATAACTTAATTGATGCACCGGAGACGTCGGCACTTTGCTCGGGCTATGGGTTATTCTCGACTGAAGGGTTGAAGCGATATTTTTGAAAGTTGGCAAATGTAGCTCTTGAATTTAAGGGATTTTTAGAATACACTTGTGCTGGTGATTATTAAAATGGTTTAGGGCTCGTGTCAGAGGTCAAATGGAGTCGAAATGTATTGGTAGCTGCTGTAAGTATTTTCTCGAAAATTCCGTCGAAAAATGGACAGAATTAATTCTAGAAAATTTCCTCGCATGGTGCATTGATATTTGTACACTTGCAGTCAAAACTGAGCGATCTTTGCACGTTTTCATTTTGATAATAATTTCCATATTTTGAGAAAGACATAGGGCAAATGGAAGTTATCTATTTTCTGCATCTTCGGATATTAATTTAGTCGAAAATTCGGCAAATGAAAAAGTTGGCAAATGTAGTTTTTGAATTTAAGGGATTTTTAGAATACACTTGTGCCGGTGATTATTAAAATGGTTTAGGGCTCGTGTCAGAGGTCAACCGGAGTCGGAAAGGTATTGGTAGCTGCTGTAAATATTTTTCCGAAAATTCCGTCGAAAAATGGACAGAATTAATTCTAGAAAATTTCTTCGCATGGTGCATTGATATTTGTACAGTTGGAGCCAAAAATGAGCGATTTTTGCACGTTTTCATTTTGATAATAATTTCCATATTTTGAGAAAGACATAGGGCAAATGGAAGTTATCTATTTTCTGCATCTTCGGATATTAATTTAGTCGAAAATTCGGCAAATGAAAAAGTTGGCAAATGTAGTTTTTGAATTTAAGGGATTTTTAGAATACACTTGTGCCGGTGATTATTAAAATGGTTTAGGGCTCGTGTCAGAGGTCAAACGGAGTCGAAAAGGTATTGGTAGCTGCTGTAAATATTTTTCCGAAAATTCCGTCGAAAAATGGACAGAATTAATTCTAGAAAATTTTCCTCGCATGGTGCATTGATATTTGTACACTTGGAGACAAAACTGAGCGATCTTTGCACGTTTTCATTTTGATAATAATTTCCATATTTTGAGAAAGACATAGGGCAAATGGAAGTTATTTATTTTCTGCATCTTCGGATATTAATTTAATCGAAAATTCGGCAAATGAAAAAGTTGGCAAATGTAGCTTTTGAATTTAAGGGATTTTTAGAATAAACTTGCGCTGGTGATTATTAAAATGGTTTAGGGCTCGTGTCAGAGGTCAAACGGAGTCGGAAATGTATTGGTAGCTGCTGTAAATATTTTTCCGAAAATTCCGTCGAAAAATGGACAGAATTAATTCTAGAAAATTTTCCTCGCATGGTGCATTGATATTTGTACACTTGGAGACAAAACTGAGCGATCTTTGCACGTTTTCATTTTGATAATAATTTCCATATTTTGAGAAAGACATAGGGCAAATGGAAGTTATTTATTTTCTGCATCTTTGGATATTAATTTAATCGAAAATTCGGCAAATGTAGTTTTTGAATTTAAGGGATTTTTAGAATAAACTTGTGCTGGTGATTATTAAAATGGTTTAGGGCTCGTGTCAGAGGTCAAACGGAGTCGAAATGTATTGGTAGCTGCTGTAAATATTTTTCCGAAAATTCCGTCGAAAAATGGACAGAATTAATTCTAGAAAATTTTCCTCGCATGGTGCATTGATGTTTGTACACTTGGAGCCAAAACTGAGCGATCTTTGCACGTTTTCATTTTGATAATAATTTCCATATTTTGAGAAAGACATAGGGCAAATGGAAGTTATTTATTTTCTGCATCTTTGGATATTAATTTAGTCAAAAATTCGGGGAAGGATTCGAGAAGTTGAGTTTGAGGCGAGGATTTTGGGGGATGAAAATTTGGAAATTACAAAGTCAGGTAGAAAGGGTAGGGTGCTCCAGTCAATAATGGTAATCTTGTATCCAGCCGTACGCTTTCGGGGGGTGCAGACACGAAAATCCTTTAAAATCGCGTTGAGTGCGATATAAATCGATAATGCACGCAAATGGGCATGCGGCTGAGTGAAACATCAGCGTCGCGATTAATACGAATTTCGATAGCCGCAAATACGGCGGGAGTAGTAGCATTCATTAATTCATGCTGACGGCTTAGCAGACCACTTTTTCACGATGCCAAACCGAAAGCCGCTTAAAAACGATAATCGGTAACATTTAAATATATCAGACCCATCGGAAATATACCCTTTCGAAGGGGATGCGCGAGGATGATGAAATGGGGGATGTTCTGGCCCGTGTATCTTTGAGTTTTCTGGTACTTGGAACGACACAAATTTTCTAGAGATATGCCGGAGACGTAAATATCCATGTATTTGGAGATTTATATCGTAGAGTACACTTCGAAGAAATTTGGGTCCTTTGAGAATCTATGGATCTACAAAGAACTCAGTTTTGCAATATGTTATGTGAGAAATAGTTATGGTGATTATGTTCGGAATTCGTCGTCTTATTAGAAGTACAAATTAGCTCGGTCCGTTTTTTTGTGGTCAAAAATGCATTTATTTCAGTACCAAATGAATGAACAGATTAAACAAAGTATTGTCCATCGCTGGCTACTACATTTTCCCACCTCTTAGGCAATTTTCAAATTCCACCTCTAAAAAATGTCTCGTTTTTTGAGACGATCCAAGTTAGGAGCCAATTTTCGATTTCTGTGAAAGAAGTGAACCGGTGACCTGCCAAATCGTGCTGCATCCGGCAGAACAGCCAGTAATCAGAAGGAACAATGTCCGGCGAATACGGCGGGTGCGGTAAAATATCCCACTTGAGCGTTTTTAAATATTTTTTTACGACTTTTGCGACATGAGGCCGAGCCGTCGAAATCGCCTTTCAACGTCTCGCGGTTTCAGTTCATAAGTCACCCAATTGCCTTGCTTTTGAATCATTCCCATGGATTTCAATCGTACGGAAACTGCTTGTTGTGTAACTCCAAATGATTCTGCAAGCTCCTCTTGTGATTGACTCGGATCTTCATGGAGTAAAGCCTCCAATTTGTTGTCTTCGAATTTTTTTGGCTGTCCAGAGCGAGGCTTGTTTTCAGCGCTGAAATCACCATTCTTGAAACGTCGAAACCATTCCCTACATGATTTATCAGTTGGAACATTGTCACTATAAACTTCCACAAGCATTCGATGCGCCTCAGCTGCACTTTTGTTCCAATTAAAGCAGAAAACTAAAACCTCCCGCAAATGTTGCTTAGTTAACATGAAATTTGATATATTCAACACAGTAAAAAACAAGGTTTTTGTATGAAACTCCAAGCGATATAAACTGAATATTATTGACAGATGTCTAACCTCTCTGAAACAATTGAAATCAGCTGTCACTACGAAACATTCATAACAGCCAGAGCTATTTTTTTAAAACGGACCGAACCAATTTGTACTCCTAATACATTTCGGGATGTTAGCAGATTTGTGCGTATGAATTTAGATATCAAAAATTTGGGCCTAGATTTAAAAGCTCTGGGGCCCCAAGTGACTACTTTTTGTGTGTACCTAGTATAACGAAATTAGAATAATCATATTCGCCATACGCAGACACAAATGTGATAATATTCTGAGATTTTTGGCTGAGAGCCAAATATCAAAATCTCACGGTCCAAATTTGGAAAACTCCAAAGATTCTGCGAGTCTTTGAATAATCAGAACTATTTAACGGTGGTTATATTAACGAACTACGGACTCTAGTACTGAATATTTACAGATTTATACTAGAAAGTCCGAGTATCACAAAATGTAGGCCCATATTCTATTACCTAAGGCTAAGATCGACATAGATATATGAAGCAAATATTTCAAAATTTGTATCTCTAAATCTACATACGAGAAATGTCACAACATTCAAAGATTTTAAGCTATGAGTCTAAACATCAAAAACTTAAGGCCCAAATTTGGAAGACTCCAAAGTTCCTCTGATTATTTGAATACTTCCAATTATTTAACAGTAATTATATTCACAAACTACAGTCTCAAATATTGAAACATTTAACCCTTCGCAGTCCTATGTCAAGCTATACTCGACATAGTTTTTCACTTCATATTATTTTCTAGCGATTTCATATCGACTTTCGAATTTCATAATGACATTGTAATATCACCTAAATATCCGTCAGTATCTACAGTTATTGTTATAATTTAAAAAAGTGAATAACCAATGATAGAAAATGCTGGGAAATTAATTTTATTTAGCTCGTTACAAAATTGAGAAAATAATTCGGACCGCAAAGGTTTAAAGACTTACACTAATAAGTCCGAGTACCAAATTTAGGCCCAAATTCCATTATCTAAGAGCCGGGATCGGTCAGAAATTGTCAAAATTTGAATGTGGAAATGAAAATAGTGAAATTCAGGCCCATAATGAGAAAACCAATGCCTCAAAAGGGGGTAAAAATCCAGCGGCATTAACTGCCGACAACGTTAAAATATAATACTTCGGTTACACTAGAATCGTGGTAGAATTTCATCGCGGTTCGATGCTCTGAATACAATATTAACGTCAAATGGTGTTTTCGTCTCGACGGCAGGCGAGAAAACAGAATTATGCACACGTACACCGTTTACGTCGCGACGCAGGGCATCGTTGAGGCGCCTACGCGTCGAGACACGATCTGTGATAACTATGTAGGGTGCGCAACCCTCCCATTCGAATCCAATTTCTTATAATTTCTTAACGGGCTACAGTAGCAAAGCAATTCCTCCGTGATTGCGAAACGGGTCAATTTTCAATTCACCCTTATATCGTCACGGCAATCATTCGCCTTCAGAAAATCGGAAAAATATCAGACATTTCTACTCTATCATGAAAATTACTTGCATTATAATAAACTACAGAAGATATGTTTAGAAATGTTCACCTTGAAGTTATGCATGCTGAAATTGTTACACTCTAATCTCACTGGCATTGTATTCCTAAATATGTCGTTAAAATGATTAAACAGTCCATCGACAATATCAGTAACGTACGACAAACCTATCCAGTATCAATCAGCAATAAACAAACGCAAATTTACAATCTCAAAGCACACAAACCAGTAACATTTCTCTAAATGCATCGCCGAGAGCGAACGCCTTTACATCGAACTGAAACAAAACGCGGAATATCCTCAAAGTAAATCTGAACACAACGCAGACTGCATCTCAAATGATTAATTCAAATTAATATCCAAACAATACACGATATTAGCCTTTATAAGTTAATCTACGTCGCACACAAAGTTCCTGTCGACGCAGAATTACGTTTCTCCATATTATGCATTTTATCTCCTATTCCATCCATTTCGCTAAACATTGCAGTTGCATATGGACAGGAATATTGAATATTATCTAATAGTAATATTTCGAATGTTTACCTTGCAATTATCCATGCTGAAATTGCAGTTTAATCAAGCACGCGGAAATGAGAAGCACATGGTACGATGGCTGAATGATAACTGTCTCCTTGCGGTCATTGGACTATCAGTGTTCGAGAAGTGGGGGGAAACAAGTGCCGGTCGTTCCAATGTTTACATTTTCAATGGAACTCGGATTATTAGCCTCCTTCGAGGTTTTGGAACAGTTGGGACTATTATTATGTGCTTTTAGATGGCAGGCAAATTTTCTTGGGAATTCCAGAGTGTCCTCTAACACGTGGGAGGCAATGCGAGGCCACTGGAGGCCGGCACCACAGAATTCAATGAAAGTACATATGATTTCAACATTAGACCGACCAAACCAGTAAAAATGACAAGCTCCCAATTTTTTCTAAAAATTCTCTGAGTATATACAAGAGCCATAGAGTAAAAATTCTACGTTCATCTCATAAAATATAATTATCGAGTCGATCATCATTCTACCTTTTGATTCACCTTTTTCTAAAATATTTATTTAATATATTTGACACTAAAACGACCGAAACAGTTAAAATGGCTGGCTTTCAATTTTTTCTAAAAATTCTCTGAGTATATACAAGAGCTATAGAGTAAAAATTCTACGTCCATCTCATAAAATATAAATTATCGAATTGACCATCATTCTACCTTTTCATTCCCCTTTTTCTAAGGCACTTATTTAACATATTTGACACTAGAACGACCGAACCAGTCAAAATGGCTAGTTTACAATTTTTTCCAAAAATTCTCCAAGCATATAGAAGAGCCATAGAGTAAAAGTCTACGTTCATCCCATAAAATATAAATTATCGAATCGATCAACATTCTACCTTTTGATTCCCCTTTTTCGAAGGCACTTATTTAACATATTTAACACTAGAACGATCAATCAGTCAAAATGGCTGGTTTCCAATTTTTTCAAAAAATTCTCTGAGTACATAGAAGAGCCATAGAGTAAAAAATCTACGTCCATCTCATGAAACATAAATTATCGAATCGATCATCATTTCCGCCACTTTATTCCTTTTTTTCGAGGTACTTATTTAATATATTGAAATATTATAGATTTAATGCAGGTACTTCTAACGTTAAAACTGTAATATTTACGAATTTTCGAATACATTCGATATTTAAATATTTGCACTGAAAAGGTAAAGCCCTGCTGACTATACAAATCGCTAAGGGTTAGTGGCCCTTTCATTTTTGGAGAATTGGACGAAATTCTATGGAGGGATGTTGTGGTCTTAATTTTTTTCGAATTTGAATTACTTCTTGTTGTTTCGGCGCAGTTTTTAGAGAGATATTGCAAGTGAATAGAACTGAATTTGACAGAATTTTTTTTTTAAAGAGATGTCGGAATTTACAACGAT
Organism: Cerceris ruficornis; assembly: GCA_963989415.1. Classification (NCBI taxonomy): domain Eukaryota; kingdom Metazoa; phylum Arthropoda; class Insecta; order Hymenoptera; family Crabronidae; genus Cerceris; species Cerceris ruficornis. Next base: position 7,908,541 of record OZ022530.1, on the reverse strand, counting down.
TAGGCATTGGACCAGCTTTGAAATTTCAGCATACTTTTATTAGTTAATCTGCAAAAGTCTAATGAAATGATGTTGCAAGGGGCTACGATTTTCTGCACATAGTCGTTAAATATTTAATTGCTAACGCCAGGTTTATGGATACTAATTATCTAAGTCTACTTTGCGCAAAATAAATCCTACCATTTATCACTTTTATTTTATCAATATTGTCTAAAAAAGGAGCACTACTTTTGCGAACACATTTAATGAACACAATCATTATGTTATTACCGTTAATGTTTCTCAGAAGTTCATCTGGTATTCACAGAAATAAATGACGGAACAGCATGGGATATCACCCATACAGTCGCAATATTCACCGGCAATACGGTAAATTAATTATACAAATCTGTAATACGTACGATGTATAGACAATTGTAATCTGTTCAGAGCGCAAAGCATATCCTATATAGATGGAGGCGATGCGCCTGGCATGATAATTGAACGGCATAACTGAGGCCGGTGGCACGTTAATTAATCCCTGGACGTTCGTACGAAAAAGGGAATAATATATTTCGCAGTCAGGTTGTCGCACTGCGCGACTATCGCCTCTTAAAAACCCACCCTCGCCTTAATTCACTATCATCGAGCCTCCTAATTGTGGGCAATCGATGGAATCGATAAGTATTATCAAATGTTCAACAATTATCAAATTTTTGAGGAAATAATGTTACTGAAATTTGAGGAAATTTTTCTGTTATTCTAAAATGGGTTAGGTCTGTTTAGTTTTCGGATTTTACAGAATCCTACTGTTAAACTTCTATTGTTTTTAATTTATCTATTGTCCCATCTTTTTCTTAGAGAGTTTTGCCTATTAAAATTTTGTTAGGACATTCAAATAATAGAAACTGGTGGTAGTTATATACGTAATATACAAATTCAAATACCAAAGTATTTAAATACTTATTCTCGATATTCAAATACTAAATCTTCGGGCCCACACTTGGTAGTCCAAACACCCAAAGAGACTTTTTATTGTTTCAACACCTCAAATGGAACAAATTCACAACTAACACAAACTAAACTCCTAACAGACAGACACAAATAATAAAACAATCCTGGAAATATATTCAACAACTCAATCACCGAAAACCGCCTCCCCAATTTGAGAATCCAAGCCCCTAAATAAACTTCCTTTTATCCCAAATTAAAAATTATCCAAAGTTGCATCAATTATACATTCGACACTAAAATTAATAAACCTACAAGACAATCATCCTGCAAGGTAGTATGGGGGTGAAAGACCCTCCGATACGCTCCTGAAGTCTCAACCGCGCAGGTCCAGAGCGGAAGATGCGCCCAAACCTAGCTCAGAATCTAAGTCCCAAAGTAAACTTCCATTTCTCCCAAATTAAAAATGATGCAAAGTTGCATCAATTGTACATCCTGCACTTAAATTGGTAAACCCACAAGACAATCATCCCACAAGGTACAGTAGGGGTTGCAGGGTGAAAGGCACCCCCATAGGGTCTTGAATTGCGAACCGCGCGGGTGCAAAGTGCAAGTTTCAACCAAATCAAACTCAGAATCCAAGTCCCTAAGTAAACTTCCATTTCTTCCAAATTAAAAATTGTTGTAACTAAATCCGTATTTATTATGATATAAATCAACTTAAGATATTCGCACTCACGTAACTGGTTATTATTTAACAGAAGAACAAGAAAGAAGAATAACTATAATATTAGAACTAAAATAAGTGGACATTAGACTGATGTGAGCGGATATATTCGCAAAGAAAATAAAACGATGTCTGATCACTTACGGAACTACCGAGAGAATGAACCGGAAAAGAAACTAATTAGGCGAATAATCACACTTTCCGCGATAGCGCCACATTTGCGAATCTTCCGGCACCGCGCAATTTTAAACCCTAAACAAAAATTATTCAAAGTTTCGTCAATTATGCATTCCACACTAAAACCAGCAAACCCACACGACAATCGTCCTGCAAGGTACAGTGGGGGATGCGGGGTGAAAGGCACCCCCATAGAGTCTTGAAGTGTCAATCGCGCGGGTGCAAAGTGCAAGTTTCAGCCAATCTAAACTCAGAATCCAAGTCCCAAAGTAAACTTCCATTTTCACAAATTAAAAATGATGCAAAGATGCATCAATTGTACATCCTACACTAAAATTAGTAAAGCCACAAGACAAGCATGCCGCAAGGTAGAGTATGGGGGTGAAAGGCACCCCCATACGCTCCTGAAGTGTCAACCGCGCAGGTGCAGAGTGGAAGTTTCAACCAAACCAAACTCAGAATCCAAGTCCCAAAGTAAACTTCCACTTCTCCCAAATTAAAAATAATCCAAAGTTGCATCAATTGTACATCCTACACTAAAATTAGTAAAGCCACAAGACAAGCATGCCGCAAGGTAGAGTATGGGGGTGAAAGGCACCCCCATACGCTCCTGAAGTGCCAACCGCGCAGGTGCAGAGTGGAAGTTTCAACGAAACCAAACTCAGAATCCAAGTCCCAAAGTAAAGTTCCATTTTTCCCAAATTAAAAATAATCCAACGCTGCATCAATTGTACATCCTACACTAAAATTAGTAAACCCACAAGACAAGCATCCCGCAAGGTAGAGTATGGGGGTGAAAGACACCCCCATACGCTCCTGAAGTGTCAACCGCGCGGGTCCAGAGTGGAAGTTTAAACCGAATGGAAAGGGAGAAAGTTGAATGCAGTTGCACCGACACTGTCGGCTGCCTCGTGGCTCGACGGCGAGGTTAGGGGAGTTAGGATGAGTGGTGAACCGGCTTTCCTATGGGGCAGGGGGGGGTGAGGGGTTGAGGTCAGGGGTGGATGAACAGTTTGCTCGGCGGCGTACGTTGCGGCTGTCGGCTGTCGAGGCCATGCCGCTGCTGCGAAGTCCATGGGAGAGGAAGAGAGACCACGGGGGTAAGAAAACGAGGGAGTGAAGGAGGAGACAGCTATGGGGTAGAAAGTAAGACCTGAAATAGGCGGTCGCAGAGTGGAGGTAAGAAACGAGAGAAATATGAAGGAATGGAGAACTACTAGGGGGTGAGGAAGACAGGAGGAACATAAATAGAGAATTGATACGGTGCTCGGAGAGGGGATGAACGACGGGGGTAGTTTGAATAATTGAAATAAAAATAGAGACGACCCGGAGGGCGTAGGGACGACACAGCTGCAATTTGAAATTCGCAAATCTCGACTTTCCGTCCGTTCAAATTCGAGCAGGCCATTGTTCGCGAACGGATACACGGGGGTGGACGAGGGCGAGCGGAAAAACGGGGAGGCTGGAGGGTGGAGAGGGGCGGGAACAACAAAGGGGATAACACACAAGGGAAATAGAGGAGGCTAGGAGAAATTAAAATAGAAAAAGAAATAGGAGAGAGACAGAGGGCGATAGAGACGGAGAGAGGAAGCCAGAGAGGGATGGGAAGGGGGAGGCAAACGAACCGGAGGAAAGGGTGGAAGTACGTAACTATGTTTAATTGGCAATCCTACCGCAAATAATTATCCCTCGTGCACCGCCACGCAGAACACACTGGCCGTACGTGATCGTTCATTGTGATTGGCTTAAGGCAGGCTAGCACGACACGAACGGTAGGATTAGAAACACCGTTGTTAATAAAAATCCCACCACCAAACCCGGTCCCTGCATTATTCATGGCTTACGGCCGCACTCTGAATACGTGTGACTGATTAGCGCGGGAAAGTATTTTGATTGCGGAGATTAGGCAGCTTATCGATCCTCCATCGAGTTCCGAACGAACGAGATGGTCCAGATAGATGCATTCACGTTTCTGGAAAGTTAGATCACCTTTTTCGCGTCTCTATTATGAATTAGGATCTGCCGAAGGTTCTTTGGATTAATCTGTTGAAATTACCTGACGAGAGTCTCTTTAAAAGTTACAATACCATCCTCAGTCTACCCATATCGACTAAATATAACAATTCCTCCTGGAATAAGTGGCCTGTACCATTTAAAAAGAAATATACACTGTTGTTAATCAAAATCCCACCATCAAACCTGACTCCGGCATTATTCTTGACTTACGGCCGTATTCTGAATACGTGAGACCAATTAGCGCGGGACAGTATTTTGATTGCGGAGATTAGGCAGCTTATCGATCGTTTTTGAAAAGTTAAATCACCTTTTTTCCGCCTCTATTAACCCCTTAGTAGGCAATCCCGCATCTGACACGGGCAACTGGCGGTTTTTTGTTTACAATTTAACCCTTAACGGTCGTAAGTCACCTCTGACGTGACAACAGTAGTTTGTCGTATGGCACGTGTGAGGTGGCAAAATGAATCGAGTCCAAACTCGCTGTCTGTGGAATGTGTGGACAAGTGCCTTATCAACTGAATATTATCAATCGAGCGATTAACATGTTCAGTAATATGACAGCGACTTTCAATTACCACTTCAGAATTTTCATTTTCAAGCTTTCTAATTTTAATATTTTGGCCCCAAAAAATGAACAAAGAAAATTTAATGAGTTTTGGGTAGTGATAATGGCAGTGAATTTTTTGAAAAGAATTCTGAAAGTGATTTTGATTCTAGTAATAGGATTCGCAGTGATTCCTTGTTACATTTTTAGAAAAGAAAAGTTGTTATACCTATACAAAATTCAAATGAAGAACAAGATGGTATAGAAGGAGAAAATATTGGTGATTCAGATAATGATCGGATTGAAATCGACAGTGGCGATGACGATTTATTTATGATGACTTATTTGAATTTCATATATTTGTAATATTCCTCCAGAAAATAAATAATTTCTAACGAAAAAGTTGTTTTTACAATATTGAGAATTTTTCGCTTATATACTGAAAACAACTACAACCTAGTGAAAATGATATATACAAAGGTAGCGTCCAATAAGTGTTAATATCAATGTACACTCAAAAATCCACAAAAAACAATGAAACACCGTTTAACAGGTTACGACCAACAGTTCTGAATCATAAAAAAGTTAATACTTTTTTTACAAAAGTCCCAAAAATATTTGCTGCTTAAGATGTTAACCCATTGACTGCCAACTGCGAGATATCTCGTAGCTGCACTATAAGTTTGAATTAATAAGTTAACAATAATGGCCGAGCGTATATAGAAATGGAACAAAAATGTTCTTCGTATCATTATAAATGTCGAGATTATATATTTGATTAATGAAACCAATGTTCTAAAAACTTTCTGTCATCTTCTCAAATTTTAACAAGCAAAGGCAATATTTGTTTAGTTTTCCTAGCAGTGAATGGGTTAAGAATTAACACTAGAACTACCAAACCAGTCAATCTGACTGGTACACAATTTTTTCCAAAAATTCTCCAAGTTTATAGAAGAGTCTTAGAATAAATATTCTATGTCCATCCTAAAAAACATAAGTCACCGAATCGATTATCGTTTCCGCCTCTTGGTTCCTCCATTTCAAAGTACTTATTTAATATTTTGAAATATGATAGATTTAACGCCGGTAGTTTCAGTGTTAACCCCTTCGGACCCTGTGCACATTGTAATGTACATAATATTTTTCGTGCTTAATCTTATTACGTATAGGTTTAAGCTTAGTTTGAACACCTAATGTATCTACCAGTGATAGTCTAATATGAAAAAATAACGTCTGCAACGTGATCTGTTTTTTCTGTGTGTATATGAATTAAGTTAGTCTCAATATACAAATAATTTTTCTTAGGCGAAAGAAAAGAATTCGGGTCTGAAGGGGTTAATATCTACCGAATATACTTTGTATTAATTCGTTGAAATCAATCGACGAGAAACTTTTTAAAAGTTAAAATTCCATCCTCGATCAACCCCTGTGCTCGAAATATTACAATTCCTCCCCGAATAATCGCCCCGTACCATTTAAGAAGAGAGAACGGATGAAACTGATCCAAGATGAAAATAAAGATCACGGAGGAAATTACGAGGGAAGCGTAGAAGGCGGAAGCACTCGAGAAACTGGAGCCGCGCTTCCGCGCCGGTGGATTATCGTTAAGACAATTTCACCATAACGAATATCAGGACCCATTTACATCGACTCGTCGACGTGCTGGAGCAAGAACGAACGTCTTATACTCTCTTGCCGTTCGTCGAGAAGAAAGAGGTGGGTTAGCGAGCTCCACGATAGTTGGCACAGGGTCCAAGGAAAGAAACACGACGAAGGGTGGAAGAACTGGGCGCCGTGAAAAGAGATAATCTCTGTTTATCTTGTAATTCCCTGGTAATGCCATTATACCATCCGGGTCGGACAGGATTCCCCACATTACCGGCTTAAATCTTTGTTTTCGTCTATTCGTACTGTAGACCGGGGGTGGAAAGGAGGTGGCCGTAGAGATGGGGTGAATGGCGAGAGAAAATCTACGGGGCACAATCGCGAATGTAATTGAATCGGTCTTAAGTTCTTAAAGGGCGATAAATCTGAAGAAGGAACGTGTGTGCTGTGCGACAGCTGCGATGCTGTTCATCGGATTTGGACTACGTGCATCTTCTTCGTAGGACCTTATGGGGCTCTGTTAGAGTTTCCTTGGAAGAGACGGTCCCGAGTGGCTGGATGAACGTCGGGGAGTTTCTGGATGTTGGCTGGCTGTGTTCTGGGTTTGTGGATTAATTGGAAGCTAATCTTTCAAGGGTTGAGACACGGCGGGGAGTTTAAGGGTAGGTTTAGGTATTGGAGGTTATTTCATATTTGTAGAGTCAAACGAAGTCTCTTAAGATGAAAGAAACTTAGCTCTCGCATTCTAAACAGCCTAAGAAACAAATATCTTCAATTGAAATAAAGATTCACCGATTGCTAGATGTCTCCATGTCTATAAAGAATTTAGGCCTATCCTCCTTACTAATATCGGCGTACAATTAAATTTCCAGCCTACCGAATGACTTCGTCTTGTTACAGACTACTATTCTAACAGTCAACACTCACTATAAACAATTCCACCCATGAAATCTATAGCAGTAAAATATATCAAACACTCATTGCCGAGGCTACCCTCAGATTTGCAACCTGCAGCACCACAGACGTTTCTGTGCAGGTTACGCGCCTCTTCCTTTGCTATCTTAACACATTGCGGACCAGACATTCTATTGCTAACCGTACCCAGTGGCCGGGTATTTTTGTGTGTCAAATATTTTTAAATTAGTGATGATTTGTTAGTAGTTAAAAATCAGTGTCACGTGAAATATTTATTTTCAATAACAAGTTTAAAAACGAATGATTCTTTAATATTTTTCAATAAGCAAAAATTTGTACAAATTAAAAATTAAATGATCATTTATCTCGGAGTCAGAATCACTTGAAATTAACACCTTCTTAACAATCTCACTGTTTGCAGTTTCATTCCCATCAGAATTGCTATTATTCTCACTGTCTCTGTCACTGTCCATTTTCTTTAAAACCCTTACCCGTTTTTTACAAGAATCACAACTTCATTAATATCTTGAAAGTCATCATCGTCCTCACAAATATTCATATTTTCGTTATCACTTGATATATCCGATAGACTGACCGTAAATATTTCTGTAATATTATTAATCGTTTCGTCGCTATCCATATTTCAGGGTTTCAAATAATTAATTCGCAATGCAAAGTACGAAAAACTGCCCTTGAAAATCACGCAGCAACTGTGCGACATCTCGCCCGGAACGACGAAATATGCAAGACGATATATCTTGTCTACGGCCCCTAACGACGAAATAGGAAAGACGAGATATCTCGTCATCCGTCCGCAAGGTGTTAAGCAGAAAGAAACTTAATTCTGACATTCTAAACAGCCTAAGAAACAAATATCTTAAACTGAAATAAAGATTCACCGACTGCCAGATGCCTCTATGTCTATAAAGAATTTAAACCTATCCTCCTTACTAACATCGACGTCCAATTAAATTTCCAGCCTACCGAATGACTTCGTCTTGTTACAGACTACTATTCTAACAGTCAACATTCGCTATAAATAATTCCACCCGTGAAATCTATAGCAGTAAAAATATATCAAGCACTCATTGCCGAGGCTACCCTCAGATTTGCACCCCCCAGAACCACCGACGTTTCTGTGCATGTTACACGTCTCTTCCTTTGGTGTCTTAGGAAGAAAGAAACTTAATTCTGTCATTCTAAACAGCCTAAGATACAAATATCTTAAACTGAAATAAAGATTCACCGATTGCCAGATGCCTCTATATCTATAACGAATTTAGGCCTATCCTCTTTACTAATATCAACGGCCAATTAAAGTTCCAGCCTACTGAATGACTTCGTCTTGTTACAGACTACTATTCTAACAGTCAACATTCGCTATAAACAATTCCACCCATGAAATCTATAGCAGTAAAAATATATCAAGCACTCATTGCAGAGGCTACCGTCAGATTTGCACCCTACAGCACAACAGACGTTTCTGTGCAGATTACACGCCTCTTTCTTTGCTGTCCCACGTGTGAAATAATCAAAATCATGTGTCAGAGCGTGAAACAGGATGACGATACGTTAAAACATGGCTTCTCGGGGGAAGCAAGTTTATTGGCGCATCGGAAGAGTCTTTGTCCTCTTGCATGCATATGAGCCAACTGGACCAGCATGCCAGGGAGGATTCGGGCGGACAGTGGCGGCATTAATTTTACGGGAACAGAGCCCCTCGTGTCGGCCAGGTCGAAACGATAATTGGTGTTGTGCGAGAATTACGATCGGCCGAACAATAAACACGCCCGCGCCGACCGATATCCATTTGTGCGTCATAACGTTATTAAACGGTAACGTGCAACGATGTTACTTAACAGTAGTTAGTCAATAATTCGGAGGAGATCATTAGGCGGCAATTATACGGACGAGCGACTCGAGATAATAACTCGGCGATGGCATCGGTATGCCGATCGTGATGTGAAAAGATGAATGAGGATTTCGGCGTAATTTTCACGAGGATTCGAAGCGATTCGATTGAGGGATGAACGCTAATTGGGGCTGCTTTGCGTATATGATTCTATTGCATCGGGTATTTATTGCTTTTACGAAGAAATTAAGAACTCGATGTACATTAAATGCGAAAAAGGGATGATTTGGAGGGAAGTGAAAGTTAATTGGGGTGGATTACAGATGCAAATGGGGGTAGTTTTAACTGTCTACTTCTATCGCTGCAAACTTCTGTCCGTTTTAGAAAAACATGAACACAAAGAAATTTTTGCAACTGAAATTTCAGATACTTATTTAACCCCTTGACTTTCGACTTCTTTTGTGACTGCGTCCGCAATGATTGAAAATTAACCCTTTGCACTTTCGTCGTCGCTGCAGCGGCGACATTGTAGTAGAAGCCGATAACTGCGTTGTCAGGTAAATCCGCTGTATTTTTATATTTTTTATATTATAAAACATAATTTTAAAACGTATATGCATTGAAAAAGCAAGGTTTTCAATTTTCCACAGATGTGCACTGGCACAATTGCAAACAGTTTTGGAGCAGCTGATAGCTCATAGAAAAAATGACTCGGAGTGCAAAGGGTTAAATAGCTAAAATAAAATTTGATCGGTGATTCTTGATATATCGCATAATTTAACATAATATTAATATTATAGAAATAATTTTATCGTATCGCGTCTCATTGATATTTTCAATTTTACAGGTTTTACAGAACTTGAAAATTGTTTATTCCATTTACCGCGAGTGTCACACGTTCTTGTAAGTTAACGGGTTAATTGTCTTTAATATTCTTTTAAAAAACGCTCCATTATCAATTCCACTGACAATTGGTTCCTTTTTCGCCACGGGGTTAGTGCAAAACAGTCCAAACGCACGATTTGCAAACCGTTTCCCGGATTAAACATTTGAGGGAAAAAATGTAATTTTCTGGAACATAGGCTACGTGCACGATCATTCGATTAGATAAGCCCTTTCGATCGAAGCTCGGGTTTCGTGACGCGATTTAATGGCAAGTGCAATAGAATAACGTTAAAATGCAATTAAAGCGATACCGGAGTAATTTAATACTACTAAACAGTACGTTTAATACGTTATCATCGTTGTTCCAACGACAAAAGCAAGAAATATGAAAAGAAAAATGGTGATATTACTTTGGCATATGGAACTCGAGAGCAAACTCCTCAAACTCTTTCTCTATCTTTCTCCATTTTCCTCCTTTTTTTCCGCTGCGCGTGATACGTTGCATGTTAATTATAGTGAAATGATATTCGCATGCATGATTACACGCTATTAGAGAATAAAACACACGGTGCCTGGAAGCATATTTTTGTACGGTGAAAAAGAGCATAAGGAATCCAAATTTGAGGCGTGTATATTTTTCCGACAGAATTTTTTAAGGAAAAATACCAAGAATTCTCGTATCGCTTCTACAAATTCGTGATATTTTCCCTGAAAATTTCAATTCTAGTATTCAAACGGCGGAAGTATTTATTATCAAATTTGAATACTGTGCAATTTCACGCACTTAATAAGCACGAGTTTACGACTCGACTAATTACTACACGAAAGATGTGCGTAATGCGTCTGGCCTACACAGGGATTTAAGGTAGACACCTAATTACGATGCAGCGATCTAATTATGCCACGAGCTAACTGCACCGCGTGTTCTCAAATAATGGAACGTTAATTAGAGAGCTGATCAGTGCCCTTCGGAAAGATTATATTATCATATTCTCGTGAATTTACTTCATTTTGTTCAGTCATTATGTAGTAAAAATTGGTAGAATAAAGAGGAAAAGTAGAAATTTTATTAACCTCTCAAAGGCCGTTGTCCTTCATCAATCGTCGCCATTTTGGTACCAGTGGTATAGTGAGGGACCAGAAACAAGGAACTTGAGGGGTAATTTTCTCTGATTCGCCCGACGGATAGAGATATCCCTCTCCCTCATGCATTTTCGATTTGGACGCGCTATTGGCAAGAAAGACCCGCGCATTCGTTGTGTCGTCATGTGAATGACGAAAGGAGTGTTTTATTTTCGGTTGTCATTCGTCAATCTCAGATTTCCAGGACTAACATGGCGGGGACTGGCGGTGGGAGAGCAATCTCCCCTTCCGTCCCAAGTGCCTTGTTTCTGGTCCCTCACTATATCGATGCAACGCGTCTGAAGCTTAAACGGCGTTCGTTCTTCTTTTATTTTGCATTTTTTCGGCTGCAATTGTTATAGTCATTTTGTCTAATACCTACTTAGAAACACGGAGGCTATGCTGTACACATATCACATAGGAAAACGATCGGTTTGACCCCGGTTCCACTAACATATATTATTTTAATTACTATATATTATCGAAAATGATAAATTAACCTATAAAATTTAAATATTTGTATAGATTAAAAAACAAATAATATATCAAAATATTAGAAATTAGTATTAGAAATTTCCAATTTCATGAATACATTTACAATTTATCACTTTTATCAGACATAATACTTAACAATTTTAAGTTACGTTAAACTATTAACCTTCGAAGTTTTTAAATGTATTTAATTTTGTAAATTTTAGTTCACAACAAATGAGTTTACTGTACGAACTATAAAGATGTTGGCATATTATATTGTTTATTTGGTATGTGTTCAATACACTGAGGATATTTATGCAAAATTCAAGTTGGTAAACGCAGCTTATAAATAAGTATCTAAGAGGACTCTTTCACGCGCTAAATGTTACAACGAGTGCCGTATCTTGGATATCTCAGATATTTTTTTAAATTTATTAATATTATCTTAAATTTGTTGTAAATGCAAAACTCCGCTGTCTAGTGATCAGGAATTCTACACGCATTATTCAGAATATTAATTCGATGAGAATTCGCATCACCTGGAAGATTTATTATTAAGAAACAATTATAAAATGTAACTGTTACTATACATGCATTTATCATAATTTTCTTTATACCTCTTACAATTGGAGGCTTTGGAAATTGATTAATTCCAATAATATTAGCACCTCCAAATGACGCGGATAGAGAGTCCGAGTTTCTGCCTCCTTACCCACCATATCCCCTTACAGTTCTCGTTCAATCATCGTCTTTCGATATCGCTTCACCTTCGACAACTAACAAGCTCCATCCACTAATTAATCAAACATTTATTTACGTTTTTACTTATCGTTGATTCAAGTTTATGAAACTCAATGGAGCCATCAATTTTTTGAAGTTCCAAGTACAGTAAAAGCTGGATAAATTGCGACAGAGTTCGGGGACCAACCGTCGCTCTTATGAAGTCGAAGTATCGAATCTGTGTTTAACCCTTTTAGTGCCAGATGCCGATATATCATCGTTAGCAACATTTCTAACGCCAATCATCATGGGATTGTTATTTAGTTTGTTCAGATGATATTAGTAATTTTATTGCGAATAATTGAGAATACACAATTTATGCTCCATATTACGTTAATCTATATTAAACTATGACCAAATGATGATTCTTTTTATTTCTAACTGCTGTCTGCAATCAGTGTTCGACTTTTAAAATCTTACATGATTTGAGTTCAGATCGGTGTGAGCCAGATCGGATTCTATCTTTAATTAATTTAAATATTTTTGTATGAAAGGACTATTTATTTATGTCTTGTTCTTTTTTCCTAACAATCATAGATAAATATTAATCCTACCATTTTCAACGAATATTTAAATAGATTTGTCATTAATTTAATACATTTTTCAGGTCGGCACTAGAAGGTTTAAATTAGGGCTTCAGCCAAGGGCGATCTTCGAGGACAAACAGTAGAAGAAACAGAGAGAGCAAGCAAACACAGCGAGCGGCCCGAAAGTATCGGTGCGACATTGCTAATGCAACAATAAACTTTTTTACATATTAATTTTCCCGAATGTAACTTTTCCCAATGTATTTTTGAGATTTCTCTGATTAAAAGGATACCAAACACGATATGTTTGAATTATGTAAATAGTAAGTAAATATATTAAATATTAACCCCTAGCCGTACGGTTTCTATTTGAACTGCGTCCGCAATAACTCAGAATTAATTCCTGAAATCAAAGTTTCTCTCTGGTCAACTCAATATTAATTGTATAGAAATAATTTCATCGTCTCGTGGCCAAACTGATATTTTCAATTTAATAGTTTTTCGAAGACTTCAAAATTTCCTATTCCATTTACTGCGCCACGAGAGTCACACGTTACTTTAGGCTAAGGGGGTAAGTAAATATATTGGGTTGGCAAGAAAGTAATTTCGGTTTTCGTCGATAGCTAATGTTACGTTTGTTTTGAAGGACTTCTGACAATGTTATCATTTTTTGCTTCTGAAAATTGAAAGTTATCACTTTTGGCAGAATTTAGAAACAAATTGTGCTTCATTTTGTTTGCAATTGTTAGTTTAGCGTGAATTTTAATATGGAGTGCGAATACGAACCTATTCGACATATTTTAATTTGTCATTACTTTTTTATACAAACCACATCGAAAGCTGAATTGTATCAAAAATAAGTTATGCTGTCAATTTGGTGGGATTACAGAGGTGTTGTGTACTTCGAGCTGCTTCCGAGGAACCAAACGGTTAATTTAAATGTTTAGCCTAAAATCGCACCTGGTTCAGCTTTTTGCTGATAAAGACCAGAATTTCTATGAGCGCGGAATCATAAATTGGTCTAAAAGATGGCAAAAGGTCAACGAACAGATTGGAAAATATATATCAAAGTTCATTCTTTGTTTAAAAAAGAATTGAGTTTCATTTCATCGAACAAAACCGAAATTACTTTCTTGCCAACCCAATAATTCAAACTGTACCGTGTTTGGTATCATTTTAATCAGAAAAACCTCACAAATATGCTAGCAAAGGTTTAAAAAAAATCAAAGAAGAAAACGGCGACCCCTCCAATTAGTGTTGCCTCACCGATACGTTCGGGTGGTATCATGTTACACTGCTCCCTCGCCGAGCGTCGAAGTTCGCCAAGGGGGTTCCCCCTATGTGAAGAGAATAGCCATGTCGCATTTATCTAGCCAAACTTTTGGCGCATTTATCCAGCTTTTACTGTATATCGAGATCACAATACTGAGCGCAAACGACTTGATGTCCTGTACAAAGTGTTTTGGTCTGATTCACGGATATAGTCATCCCTCGTTCGCACGTCCGTTTTCGATTTTAACGCGCTACTGGCGACACATTTGTTATGTCGTCATGTGAACAACGAAAAAAGTGTTGTTTTAGATTGTTATTAGCCGAGCTTCAGGTTTCCAGGAACGATATGATGGGAATAATCGGTGCGAGCGACACTCTATGTAATACTGAAGACCATCAAGTCCTTTGCAACCAGTACACAGTTGCAGAGTCTAAGCTCCGCTGCCAAGCTTCCATTGCATCCCTCTCCTTTACTTATCTTCACCCCAAAAGGAGCATCCCTCTCGTCGATTAGGAGAGAACCTGGAGAAGAGAGAGGTTTTATCGAATCCACCACTTTACAGTAATTGTCCGCGCTAATAAAAAGGAGAGGAAAGTTTTCTAGGGCAACGTCAGCTGCTTAGGGCTTCACCCTCCTCCCACCCTTTCTCTCTTTCTCTTTTTTTTTCCTGTTCCTTCTCTCCCTCACCGTTCTTTTCCACTTTTGCACAGGGCAACACACAGCCACGACAGTCTAGCTGCGGAAAACAATGGACAGGTATGGCAGAGGCGGACAAGTGTCCTGGGAATACCTATTGTTTTTCCCTCCCTGTTACATCCGCCGGGAGCATTAATGTCTCCCGTAATGGAGGCTGCGGGAGAAGGCTGCGTAATTCGAAACAGGTACGCAGACGTTTCCACGTAATCCTCGGATGTAGTTTCGGTGCGTGGGTGTACCAAAAGGACGGAGAACGACGTGAATTAGGGCCCTTTCTTTGGGTGGCTCGTTTCGGGGAAGTGATAAAGGGTGAGTTCGGCTTTTTGATGATGGATGGGATGAGTTTTTAACACTGGATCTATGGAGACCGTGAAATGTACGGGTTTCTACTTTGTTATAAATACACTCAAACCTGTTTTTGTGCGGTCTTTTTTTGTCCGATTTTTTATTTGTGCGATTTGTTTTGTGCGGTATATGAAAATTTCAATCAAATTGAAACATAATTGACGAAGTTATCAATAAATAAGTACACAGTAGGTTTGATTGGCCATATTTTTCGATTTTTAATATGTAGTTCATCACATTACATAAGTATTGCGTTAGCCGATTACATTGTATGTTATTGAACTCTATACATATCTTCAAGTGACGAAAGCGATTTTGTACCAGTTTACCACAAGAAAGTTCGCATATTGACAGACTACGAAGGATAATGGTCATACGTTTTGAAAAGTTTTGTATGTGTAAAATAAGTAAATATTTAAATAAAATATATAAAAATGTTCGCATGTGTATTTTCTAAATCAGATTCCAAGTAGCTACCAAGCCTCGTGTCTTGATTTTGTTTAAAAGAACAATTCCTAGTTATTTCGTAAGCTTTGAGTTATTTTCTACGCGAGACTTTTTTTATGCGGTCCCTATTCACCGCACAAAAAAAAATACTTTTTAATTGTGTTGTGAAAACTATCTCTTATAGCTACTCGGGAAGTTTTGTGCGATTTTTTTTATGCGTTTTCTTTTTTGCGGTCCCTATCCACCGCACAAAAACAAGTTTGAGTGTATTTCTCAGATTTGAGAATTTGCACTTGATCCTTGACCAATCTTTTTTCAAAGTAATTATTTATAACAGAAGCTACCGAGACGATAAAAGGCGCGAGTTGGCATTTTTTTCTGAAAACTGCTCAAATTAATAGAAAAACCATATAGTAAAAATTCCAGATCTATTGTGTAAAGCAAAAATTACTTAACTAATCTTCTTTTTCACCTCTTTATCCCCCTTTTTCAAAGTGCTTATTTAACACTAAAACTACAAGAGCGGTCAAAATGGCTGGTTTCAGATTTTATCAAAAAATGTCCCCAATCAATAGGGAAGCCATAGAGTAGAAATTTCAGGTCTGTCATATAAAATAAAAATGATTTAACCAATCATTTTTTCGGTCCAAAGGTGGTCCAAATTACCGGTTTCCAATTTTTTCTAAAAGATTCCGAAACGAATAGGGAAGCCGTAGAATAAATATTCCAGGCCTATCTTATAAAACAGAAAGTACTTAACCGATTATCTTTTTCACCTCTCGGTTTCCCTATTCCAAAAGAAACATATTCGGTGTATTTAATTTTAATAGATATAAATCCGGCAGTTCCAGGGTTGACCCCTTACTGCATGATTTTTTCTCGTGAAGAAGCAAAATTTATTGAATAAAGTAAGTAATAAAACAAACCTGAACAATGTTTAAAAATATATTTTTTAATTTGTTTCTAGAAGAAATTAATAATCATGATGTGTTCCACGCAAGGCACATAGATAGTTTTTTTAAATGCAAATGATAATTAACAAAATAGGTACATTTAATACGCAAAACACTTTTTAGGTGATATGTACACGCTATATGTACGTTTTATTAGTGAAAACCACACAAATTACAAGTGAAAGCTACTTCTAAATCAACAATGTTTACTCAATGCACAAGTGTGAATGTTTTAGTTTCAAAAAACAACATTAGATACCATATAACATCAATAAATATGAATGACTGTCAGATATGACCATTCCTGCAAGAAATTCAAATTGTTATTTAATTTCAGTGAGTCCTCGTAAAAGAAAATATTAATTGTGCACATATGCGGTAACGTGTGGAAATATTTAAATATAGCAGTTTGAGTTTAACAGATAATAGACCAAAATAAAATAAAAGTAAATCATTTTGCATTCAACCAATAACAGTCTCTCATCCACAAATTACACTTTCGGTAAAATATTATATCCAGACACTCCGAAAAATTACTTTCCAACCCCCTATCATTTTTGCATACCAACATTTTATACAATGGAGCACAAACAAACAGAATTTTCTAAGCACTCTCGCAAATTACTTTCCAACCCCCCATCATTTTTGCGTACGGAAAATTTGTAAAAATGAATGCAAATAAACAGAAATTTCTAAGCACATGATGTACGGTACAACGTCCGCGCTATTTTGCAAGATGAAATATTAGAAAGCAGGATTGGCAATATAGCCAGGGCAGCTCGTGCAAGTGGCCCACAAATCACTTAGTTCGGGAGTTCTTAACTGCCGACCCATAGTCTCCCCAGGGGGTTTTACCGTAGCTGGAGATGGATTCTGGATGGGTTTTAGGGGGTCTCTCCGTGCCGGATACAAAAGAATGATTTTTTCCCTCCCTTCCTGTCGTTTCGAAAAGCTGTCTTTGTAAATAAAATCTGTTTGAGTCAATATTATTATCCCAAATAAATATACGACACCGAGGGATGTAGCTTTTATCAATTTCTGATAGACTCTGACCATATTCCGGCGACACTCATCCTGATTACGCTATAATTCTCCCATAAAAGCTCAGATTTCCCATAAAATCCAACGACTTCCCCAACAAAATTGTGCAATTATTATTTCAATATTAATTAACGCTAAAAATACCGACGTTACATCTACTATTTTTACATACATTAACCCCTTACCGTACTATGACGAGAGTCACTCGTGACGCGATAAACGGAGTAGAAAATTTTCAAATTTTCCAAACACTATTAACCGTGCAGTAACTCAGACTTCATTCTTGAAATAAAAATTTCCCTTTAATTTTTGCGTTTCCATGTAATCGAATGCATCGTTAACAGTATAGATATAATTTCATCATCTCGTGAACGACTGATATTTCCAATTTAATAGCTTTTGGAAAACTTCAAAATTTCCTATTCCATTTACCCTGTTACAAAGGTCACACGTTGTGGGCTAAGGGATTAAATTAAAAATATCAGTGGATCGCGATATGACGCAATTCTTTCTATGCTATTAACACGTTGAATGCCATGGGGGTCACCGGTGACCGGCGCTATTAAACTCTGTTGGAATAACAGGATCCTAGCGCGCAAAGGAGAGGGAAAACTCCAAAAACGCGTTAGGCTTTCTTAAACGTGCTCGACATTCTCTCTTAAGATTATTTACTTTAAAGATCTGCTAATTATATATTACGCTGTGGAAGTTAAACTACAAATAAACAATCTACGCTTATTTAAATAACCTTTTCCTACAAAGTCAATTTTCATATGACTTTTAAATTGTAATATTTACGAATTTGTTAATTCAGTGAATATTTGCGTGTTAGTCTCAAAAAGGTACAGTCCAGTTGTCTATATATCTGTTTTTGTCTTTAACCCTTTGCGTTCCGAATTATTTTGCCAATTTTATAGTGACCTGAAGAAAATTAATTTCACAACAGTTTCTATCGTTGGTTATTCATTTTTTAAAATAATAGGAATAACTATAGGTACTGACGGATGTGTAGGTGATATTACAAAATCGTTACAAAATTGGAAAGTCGATATTAAATTGTCAGAAAGCAAAGTAAAGTGAAAAGCTATGTCGAGTGTGGTTCGACATAGGACTGCAAAGGGTTAAAGTTTCTGCTTTGTAAAGACGTGATTTTTATAGAAAAAGTTTCACTTCAATAGAAATGAAGAAATTAGCGAAATACCGGTGGTATTCAACGTGTTAACCCTTTGCAGTCCTATGACGAGCTATACTCAACATAGCTTTTCACTTCATATTATTTTCTAACGATTTAATATCGACTTTCCAATTTCATAATGATTTTGTAGTGTCATCTAAATATCCGTCAGTATCTATAGTTATTGTTATAATTTTAAAAAAATGAAAAATTATAGAGAATGTAGTGAAATTAATTTCATTTAGCTCACTACAAAATTGAGAAAATAATTCGGACCGCAAAGGGTTAATATTACGTTGAGTCGTACACGCTATGTCAGGAATCAGGGATAGATCGTTATCTCAGCAATTAATTCTGAGCGATTGTGCATTCAGTCGCAAAAAAAATCTTATTCCACAATTAAATTTTCAATGAATTTACAAAGCTTTTGTAAAAAATTATAAAAAATTCTCCCCGCAGTGAAAACCTAAAAATCCGCAATACAAAAAGCACTGTCCCGTGTAACGAAAGGAAATGAAGAAATTCGTCAAAATTATACGATAATTCCGGGTAAAAATTGTTCTCAAAGGCACCGAGAAATTCGACTCCTCATCGGCTCTTAACACTAGAACTACCAAACCAGTCAAAATGACTGGTACACAATTTTTTCCAAAAATTCTCCAAGTTCATATGAAAGTCATGGAATAAATATTTTACGTCCATCTCAAAAAACATAAATCACCGAATCGATCATCTTTTCCACCTTTTGGACTCCTCTTTTTTCAAAGTTCTTATTTAACCCTTTGAGCTCTAAATACTCCCGGCCGAAACGGTCCGTAGGTACGGAGCGCGGCTAGCGCTCACCATCGCTGGGGCCGGAATACTTTTTCGCCACACTGAAGTGACTATTCAAGGCGCAAGCAATAATAAATTATAGTAATTCTTTTGCAGAAGGTTAAATAATTAAAGACTGTTATTTTTGGGTATTAAAATTAATTATTATAAACATCAAAATTTTAAAACATTAAATTTTACAATCAACTAAAAAACTTAATTTGATATTTGCAACAGAAATTAATAATTTAATTGTGTGTGAAAAATTTCAAAACAATTATCTATAAATAATTAATTATATATTATAATTCCCGGAGATTTTTATGACCCTAATACTGCCCAACCGCTACCTAAGGAAGGCAAATTACTAACGAGTGCCACTGGATTAATTTTACACGAAAATGACTGCATATTGATTGAAAAAATCGACAAACGCATATATGCGCCGTTAGTCCAGGCCGATGACTTAGAGAAAACACATATATGCGGCCTTAAGCCACACGGATGACTTTCGTCAAACCCATATATGCGTCCATAGAACCCTAAGGGTTAATATATCGAAATATCATAGATTTAATGCCGGCAGTTCTAGTGTTAAATTCCCTCGTGAAATCACTCGGAGTTCGAATGCCGGTGAAAAATAATCGTGCCGAGGCCAAGAGAGCCTCCGATTGCCCGTGCTCTTACGCGGCCAATCTGCTGGGATTTATAGACGCTCTAAAAAATTCAAAACTCCTCGAAGTCCACCCACCCCTCATTTCCAACCCTCCGCCCCTGTCGACCGACCCACCATCGTCTCGTTCCGTGCACGGGAACCTGAGAGAGGTTTCGCCGCTTCTATTTGAGGATGTACGCGTCGTTAGTCGGCAGTTCTCTCATTGCTTCTTTAAAATGCAAACCGCGCGACATAACTAACTACTTCTGGGGCCGCAGGGAGTCGACGGCTTCGCTGGATGGCGCGAGAGGGGCCGGAAACGGAGCGGGAAGAAAAAAATCAACAAAAAAAAAGCACCTACGCGCAAGCGAGTACACACGCAGAAGAAAAGTAGACGGGGACGATGGGAAGGAGGGGAGAGAAAAAAAAAGAGGGTAGAGAAAACAAGAAGTGTTCGAGCTCGGATGGTTGCATGTACATTTTTATTTTAACTGGGTCACCGCAACGGTGCGCCACTTATGGAAGCACTTCTGCAGGCCCCGAAGGTACTTAACAAACTCACCGACGCGAGTTTATTGCGTCTTTGACACCCGAGTGCAGTCGAAATCCATCCGAGCAACGTTAGGGAATGAAGGCGAAAGGTCGCCTGCTTTAACGCGGCTCGATTCGCGACACCCTCGCGAGGCTGGCCCGATTTCCTGCGACCTGTTTTCAAGGTAGAGGGAGGGGTTCCTTGGGGAGACTCTTTCGATGGGGTTTTTAGGGGAGCATAGGAGGGTTAGGGTGGTCCTTATTTTTCGACTTTTGAATTATCCCCGGGGCACTTTCTCATTTGATTATATACCTCTAAATATGAAATAAGTTTTTTTTGTTTTTTTTTGTTAAGATTTAGAGGTCGCTACCAGCTGTCAAAATTTTTACAAAAAGCGTTGAAGGACAGCTTACATGATGGTTTCATTAATGTTTCATTTAGGTGTTTATATCACATTTTAAGTGCAAGTGAAACTCGCATAGACAATCGCTTCTTATCCCTTCCACCCCTCGACCTCTCTTCTGTACCGACGCGTCGAGATTTAGACCGTTCACACAATCAAAAACATAAGCCGTAAGACGTACAATTTAAGACGTACGCGTGCGCACTAACATCATATTAAGTTAAAAATTGGTTTGTGCGCATGCATACGTCTTAAATTGTACGTCTTACGGCTTATGTTTTTGATTGTGTGAACAACCTCAGCCCGCCCCGCACTTCAGTTCTTATTTTGAGTTTTTATTTAAAATTCAAACCTTGGTAGCGACCTCTAAATGTCATTTAAAAAATTCAAAAAGAATACTGAAATACTTTCTTATGGTATATAATCAAATTACGTGGTGCCCCGCGAAATTAAAGAAAAAAAATTTTTTTCTTAAGAATAAGGACCACCCTAAGGAGGGTAGTGGTAGAATGTGTGTTTTTTAGGAGTTGCAGATGCATTGCGTAATGAAATAAAGAGAAATATTATTTATTATGGTGGGTGGTTAGGAAACTCTGACCCTAGTGATTCGGATCTCGAAAAGGCAGATATTATTTCTATGACATCTCTTGAAAAGATTGTAATGTTTTGAAAAAGCAATATGTGATCGAAAATAAGCAGTGCATCCAGTTTGGGACCAGAGTCACTTCGGAATATATCTTACAAAAATATTTAAAATGAGTCGGTGTCCAACAATTTTATTTTGTATTCTATTTCTTCCATATTATTTACTCGGTATATATATTATTTATTATATATGTTAATCATTAGTGTGTGTGCGTGTGTTACTATTATTTATTCAAATCAGTAGATTGGACTCTAACAATATTCTTCACTTGGAAAGCAGTAATTTCGACTACCTGCGTAGCCTCAGTGTAAAAGTATTTTGCATTTTGAAAACAGCGGAATCAAAGGGTGAGAAGGATGGTCAATTAAGTAATTTTTGTTTTGCGAGATAGAAGGGTAATATTTACTACATGGGTCCCCCATCGATTTGAGTAATTTTTAGAAAACAATTCGGAATCGATCATTTTGACCGCCTCAGTAGCTTCAGTGCTAAATGAGAAATTTGAAAAAGATGGAATCAAGAGACGAAAAAGATGATTAATTAAAGTAATTTAACATTCATAAGACATGAAATATTTGCTTCATGACACTCCCATAAACGCAAATTTCTAGAAAAAATTGTGAACGGTAATTCTGATAGTTTGATAGTTTCAAGAAGTGTAATATCAAAGTGACAACATAATCCCAGGTATTCAAACAATGTAGAGTCCACCCCCTGGACAACAAAATACTCCAGGACGATACCAAACTATTATTCCTCTACACAGAGTTCTCTATCCATCTTCAACCAGTTCTACCGCGAAGACTCGTGTAAGTCCTCGTGAACCTCCATCTCATCCTGAAGTAATCCACAACTTCATCAAACGTGTTACGTGGGTCACGCGTAGAGTTCAATGGATGTTCAACATCCGCAAAAAGAAAGAGCGTCGTCACGTGGCCACTGCAAACGTGAGCAAACAGCGCAATCTAGGCGAAAGTTCATTATCCCAGGGAAAATTAATTTAATTAATCGTCCGGTAGTCCTCTTACGCGATCACCCATTATCGAACGAGCTTTGATTATTTTCACTTTGGCATTAGTGGATCGAGTTTTTCAATTTGAACCCTTAAATGCATGATTTTTCAATTTTGACCGAAAAAAGTCTATTATTTGTAGATTATTATATAGACTTATGCAAAAATACAAAAGAAAATTAGTATGTAGGTTTTAATTTATTTTTTGCAAAATGAAATGTTTCAAAAATGATACACCATGCAATACAAACATAAATAATATCGTTCAATTGCTAAGAAAAAAATTTGCATGCATTTACTTACTAACAATAAGTAGTATGAATAAATAACAATAAATCTCAAAAAAATTTAATTTTATTGTCACTCCTAACTTTCACGAACTTCTTCCGACGCGCCAAGACAATTCGTTAATATAAATGTCATATTGAAAAGCGTGCGTATTTACTTTTTTCTTTTTTTTTTCGTACTTCCTTTGAATGGACCAAGGTAATGTGGCATACAGCCAAAAGTGAAACTTTCACTACAATTAATACTTTAATTAGGAGTCAAAGACAGTGTTTCGTTTTTGAGACAATATGCATTTAAAGGTTATGAAACTGCGACTCAGCAGGATAAGTTCGAAGAGCTCTTAATTATACGCGGAGACGAGTGGTGAGAAATTTAGAGGCTGGATATTTTGGGATGCGACATTGCCTGAAATATTAATTTGCGAATGTCGAGACGACTTTATCGAGGCGATTTGGGGATTATTATTGCATGAATTTGCTTTTATTACGGCATAATGCGAAGGTATTTTGGGGAGTGATGGATTCATTTGGCGTTATTATCGTCGTTTTGAAATGTCAGCTGGAGTTCTGCTCTGTTTGAGGTTACTTTCCATCGATTGGAATGCACTAATACTATGACTGCGATTTTTGAAAATTGATTTCTTCCTCGCGCACACAGTAGAATATTATACAATTAATCCTAATTAACGCTAGGACTACCAAGGCAGTCGGAATAATCCCTAATTTTTTATAAAAATGCGACACACAATAATCAATTAACGTCTGTTTTGTAGAATATAAGTTACTGAATTAATCATCACTATCAACTCGTGATTCTTATTTTTCTGAAGTATTAGGGGGACCGGAAAGTTATGTCGTTTTCTTTTACATTAACTTCAAACAAATAAATTTGTAACATGTTATTATTTTTAATGAATGATTTAATCACCCCCGTTATCAACAATCTTCTGTCATCTAGTGTGCAAATTTTCAATGCCGGATCGATAAAAAGCAATAGGTTTTTGAGCAAAATATCTGGAGAAACGACATTACTTTCCGGTCCCCCTAATATTTAACTAACTGTAGATCACTATAGATCACTAGACTCAAAGAGTACCGATTCAAAACATGCGTATCTTTACGTTTTCTTCATTTATTTCAAACAAATTAGCGCAACGTAAGAGAAATATGAATGCCTTTTAATTAAATAATAGAAAAGTGGAAAAAATTATTGTTTGCAATCTTGGCGGGTGTGTGACTGCTACGGGGGCATACCGAATTTGCAAAACCAGCAAGAACCTCGAAGAATGCGCCATCAGGTCGTTTGCACCCAGCAACTATATACCATTTACTTTCTACCTTGCAATATTTACTTTTTTTCATTTGGCTTTTCCATAATAGATCACAGTTATACTCAAACCTAAGAAAGGCAACGCATCGTATCGTATATTTAAAAAAATAAAAAAACTTAAGGTACATAATGTCATAAATAAAGTATTAAAATACTGTAATTAAAGTAACACTTGAGAATAAAGGCACTTACGTTTTGTCATAAGAGATACGAAGCTTCCTGATACTCGAGGACGTATTTAAGTTTTGTACCGGAAGACGTGCAAATGGTTTAATTATATGTGGCAGTACAAAAAATATACTATTAATTTACAAACTACACGAACTCTAAAATTAAAATATATTGTTTCCTTCCCAACACTTTGATGCAGTGACTAACTCAAATTAACACTACAACTACCGGCGTTAAATCTATCATATTTAAAAATATGAAATAAGTATTTTGAAAAAAGGGGAATTAAGAGGTGGAAAAGATGATCGATTCGGCAATTTATGTTTTATAAGATTGACGCAGAATATCTATTCTATGACTCTCCTATAAACTTGGAGAATTTTTGGAAAAAATTGTGTACCAGTCATTTTGACTGGTTTGGTAGTTCTAGTGTTAAATGATGCAGTATCGGAGATTTCTTCCGAATTAAATTGCAGCGCAACGGATTAAACCGCAAACTTTCAAATCGCCCCAACAACAGCTAAAAGCAACAAAATCTCCCATTCAACCACTCTCATCCCCAAAAATCTCCCCACGAAATCCTCAGAAACCGTTCAATCGTCGAGGATTTGCGTATGCACGAGCCGATCTGCATAAATTCCCGCATCGTTCCCATGAAACAAAACCGAGGAATCAGAGACGGAGGAAGAAATCAGCCGAAGGAGAAACCGAGTTTCCGTGGTCCCGTCGTTCAGCCAAGAGGATTTGGGTCAACAACGCGGAGTCTCGATTCTAGGAGCTTCTCTATGGGAGACGAAGGGGTAGTATGGTGGTGGGTGGTAGTGTAACCGATTGAAAGTATTCTACTCGATTTGGCTACGATTCCGTGGAAATCTCTGGAGCGTGGCAACGCCTATACTTGCATACCCGGTAGTTACATGTAACAGGATAATCGTCTTTGCGACCCAGTTCACGTGTATACGTTGTACATATGCGCGCAGGCGAGCACGGGACACGTTTCTGCCTTTGAAGTGGTCGTAAAAGCCCCAACTACTCCACTCGCGGAGTTTCAAGCGCTTCAGCTACCCGAATTGTGAAGTGGGGGCTGTTATACGTACTTAATCTATAGTCCCGTATTAAAGTAAGTCGCGGTTATAACTCCACGGGCTTTCTCTTTCTCTCGAAACAGTAAAAACCACCGCGGCCAGGACAAAAAGCCTCCCAAAGGTACCGTGAATTGCGCTACGACAATAGCCGTCAAATAAGTCTATTATGGGGCGTCTCGACGGGGTGCGTTTCAACATTTCGAAAAGTGCCGGCGATGAAAATAGAGCGTTTTCAAGCAGGCGAACCTGAGTTTAATGGCCGCGATAAAGAGAAATTTTCTGGATGCTGGAGCAGTGGTTTGTATTCGCTAACGTTGGCGGGGGATTGACGAACTTTTTTTTATGAGAATTTGCCTGCTGATTAAACGGTTACTGCTTTAATTAGAAACTTGCTGCGCGTTTTTCTTCTCTCGTTGAACGTATTTATGTGGGACATTCAAATTTCGCGGGCATATAAATGCATCGGATGAGGACCACGTACTAAGTTCACACAGATATTAACACTAGTACTACCGGCATTAAATCTATTATATTTAAATATATTAATAAGTGCTTTGAAACAAGACAAATTAAGTGGTGGAAAAGATGATCGATTCGGTAATTTATGTTTTATGAGATGCACGAAGAATATCTATGCTATGACTCTTCAATAAACTTGAAGAATTTTTGGAAATAATTGTGTACCAGCCATTTTGACTGGTTTGGTAGTTCTAGTGTTAACATCATGAACAATAATTTATTTCTTTTTTTATTTACTATAAACGGGTGCTTTTTATCGTTTTGAAAAAACGCGGCGATGAAAATAAAGCGTTTTCAAACAGGCGAACCTGAATTTAATGAGCGCGGTAAAGAGAAATTTTTTGGATGCTGGAGTGGTAGTTTGTATTCGCTGACGTTGATGGGGGATTGACGAATTTTTTTTATTAGAATTTGTTTGTTGATTAAACGATTACTATTTTAATTAGAAACCTGCTGGGTGTTTTTCTTCTCTCGTTGAACGTATTTATGTGGGACATTCAAATTTCGCGGGCATTTACATGCATCGGATGAGGACCACGTACTAAGTTTACACAGATATTAACATCACGAACAATAATTTGTTTCCTTTTTATTTAATATAAACGGGTGTGTTTTAACGTTTCGAAAAGTGGCGGCAATGAAAATACAGTACTTTTAAACAGGCAAATCTGAGTTTAGTGACCGCGATAAAGAGATCTTTTGAATGCTAACATGGTGGTTTGCATTCGCTGATGTTGGTGCAG
Source organism: Cerceris ruficornis (assembly GCA_963989415.1). Taxonomy (NCBI): domain Eukaryota; kingdom Metazoa; phylum Arthropoda; class Insecta; order Hymenoptera; family Crabronidae; genus Cerceris; species Cerceris ruficornis. Next base: position 7,881,862 of record OZ022530.1, on the reverse strand, counting down.
ATCGGTGAATTATTTTATGAGCATTAGGCTGCAGATTAAATCATTGTTGTTTTAATTAGAAACTTAGTACGTATTTTTTTTCTTGAACGTATTTATACGGAACATTCAAATTTCGCGGGCATACAGATCTATTAGGTGGGGACAAAGTACTAAGTTTACATAGATATCAACGTTATGAACAATAATTTCTTTCTTTTTATATTTAATATGGATATATTTAATATATGTAATAAAAAGTAATTGGTGGCAGGGAATTTTAGGAGAAGTAAATTATTAGCTTTGTTATATTACTATTTCACGCATTTTGCAAATTTGGATTTGTTTATTACCTAAGTGTATTAAAAAGGGCTGAAGAATTTGAATTTTTGAAGATATAATTTAGCATGACGAAATAATGCGAGAGAATTAATATGTCATGGGGAAATTGGTGGCAGAGAACTTTAAAAAAAGTGGATTTTCATCTTTGCAATATTATTATCGCACTTTTTCAAACTTGGATTTCCATATTACCTGAGGTGTGATAGGAGAGGCTGAAATATTTGAATATTTAAAAATATAATTTAGTATGAAGAAATAATATGTCATCGGTAAATTGATAACATATAATTTTAATAAAAGTGAATTATTATCTCTGCTGTCTTATTATTTCGGGCATTTTTCAAATGTGGATTTTCATATTACCTGAGATGCAATAGGAGGAGCCGAAGTATTTGAATTGTTGATAATATAATTAATCCTTTGGGTACTACAGACACATACAGTGGGTGTAGAAAGTACTCGTACACCGACTAATTTCGAATTATATATTGTGAAATTGTAGTTTATTAACTAATTTTTTATATACAACGATTTTGTACATATTCTCGGAAATATCTAGAACAGATACTAGTGCAAAAAAAATTATTTAGTTGAATAATTTGCAAAATTGACAAGAAAAAAAAGGAAATATTGTCCGGAATATAAGAAATATAAGAGCAATAAGTAACCAATAAGCTCCACCACAATCTCCTGATATTAATCCCATCGAACACCTATGGGACTACTTGGAATGTCACATTAAAAAACATCACATATCCTCTAAAGAAGGCTTAAAAAATGCTCTTATGGAAGAATGGGATAAGATCCCGTCCAACGTAACAACGAAAGTAGTAAGTTCAATGCCAAGAAGAGTCGCAGCAATTATAAAATCAAAAGAAAATCCTACTAAATATTAATTAACTGTTTATTTTACCTTTTTATTGTCAAAAAATTTAATTTTCACGCTTTCCTCATGAATTTCTAATGACTTTTAACAAATGCAGCAGCTGTACGAATACTTCTTGCTCTTATATTTCAGACAATATTTCTTTTTTTTCTTGATAACTTTGCAAATTATTCAACTAATTAATTTTTTTTTGCACTGTGTCTGTTATAGAGACTTCCGAGAATATGTACGCACTCGTTGTTTAAACTACAATTTCACAATATATTATTCGAAATTAGTCGGTGTACGAGTACTTTCTACACCCACTGTACATGTGGTCAAAGAAAAAATTTGATCACAGTTATCGTCGCATGTTTACGCGGTTAGAGTTGAAAATTGAAATAAAAATGTTGAAATATAATTACACAAATAGCATTTTATAATTTTTCTTCGTCAACACTATGCCTTTCTGATAAAAAGGCGGCTTTCGATCGCCAAATAAATGATAATTTCTGAATATTCGAAAAAATCTCCGACCGTGTAGAGTAGTTCATTAAATAAAGAACTTAAATGTTAATTATCTTCAGAAACACCGAGCATAGACAAAAACGCCGGAATAAGAGTCGACTTATTTTTTCTCTAGATTCAGCAGATAACATTTTATCAGAATCAGTGACCCAACCACTCTGTCCTCTCCTCTACGGTTGAAAATTTCCAAATTCATTTTGGAGAGTACCTCGTCGCAAGGACACGTCGAAAGGGGCGAAAGGTAGAATTAAAAAAAGATCAGCGGGTACAGTGATCGACAAAAAGGGAGTAAAACGTCTAGAAAAAGAATTCCCAGGCTATTTCGAGGGGAGATTTGGAATAAAGCGGGCCGAGATTGCCGGGGGATCCTAGAAGGCATTACCAAATCGGTGCGCATGGTCGCGGCGAACCGGTAAAGAGGAAAACAAAGAACACCGAGATCCTATGAATTCGTGAGTGACTTCGGATATCACGTTCGGTGCCATGTGCCGGTGCCATTTTCTTCGAGTTTCCATCCCCCGTGACGTATACTCGTTCACGTGCATACACACATGTACATGCAGAAAGGTCGCAGCTGTCTCCGCGATTGCAAGTTTAAAAGGCCACTTTTGCATCCTGGCGAAGACTGCGAAATTCGTGGGGCAAGCGAAAAGGAACCGCCTCTCTTCCCTGCAAAATTCCAGTCGGAATTCCACGGTATTTCCACGATCGTGATATCATTTCAGTGACTCCGGATTTGCGTCGAGATAACTGTAGTATTTTTTCGTTCTTATTGTCGCTGTTTCGACGTGGAATTTCAAGTTTAAGTGGATTTCGAAACGGTGAGGCTGCGAGGAAGGAATTCGGGGGAGAAATTAGCGAGATTGCAAGTTGGGAACGTTATGGTGTTAAGTGGAAGGCTGCGGTTGTAATGCGTCGACGTTATGGGGGTAGTTGCGAGAAGTATGGTAAGAATGAGCACCTAGAGGGTGACTATGGCACCAAAAATGGTAATATCGAGTAAATACACTTCAAATGCATTATCAGTTGCCACTTAGCACTTTATCTACCGCTCATTCTTCTGAACATTATGCACGAGTGTATGTACCTGCTTGCAAAGATCTATAACATTAAAATTAAAATGTGAAGAAATACTCATTATGTCGTTTTAATTTCAGTTGTTCCGAGACAGCGTAACTTTATTTTATTAGCATCTGTAATAACAGATTAATAGACAGTCGGCCAATGAGTATTGATAAACAGAAAGCCTATTAATAGGCTTCCAGTAGATGAAGTGTTAAGTATAAATTTCATATAGAGAAATTATCAGAGTCATTCTAAATATCATTAACTACTTAACACGATGTTTACCGACATTTCTTATATACTTATCTCTGCCGATACGGGTCAATAGGTATACCACATAGGGAATATCAAAATTAGTGCATTTATCGAGATTTTACTGTATTATTGGCGTGTTATAACAACTCGCGTATGGTCCCCTACAGTTATAAACCCCATACAACTACATGGTCATCAATTACCCCTTTCAATAACGCTACAGCTTTCGTGAGTACAGTTCTACTGAACTGCCAGTCATAATGCGAACTTATATTTAACTCGGAGTACGAAAAGGACGAGATGCTATATTATTATTCATGCAGTGCATTATAAATATTCAGATATTAAAAATTGTCTAGTTGTTTAATTCCATTTGATATGTTTAAAAACACATTTCTTGATTTACCATAGTAGGTGTGAGAAATACAGGGTGGTCCACGTAACTTGTGCACCTCGAATAACTTTTAAAGTATGCGTTGCGCGAAAGAATGTTATATACAAAAGTTACATGATTTAAAAGGGTGCACTATGTAGTGTGTTAATTTTTTTATAGGTGGAGGCGTTTCGGAGATTTGAAGGTCAACTTTGTTTTTTTAAATGGAATGATATGTTTTTTTATTCATCATGAAATAGTACGTTTCAAGACGAGTTCAATGACCAATGACTCAAGTTCATTCAAGGTCAAACTTGCTTGAATATTAAGTAACTATAATTCAAAGTATGTCGTGTTTGGTACCATTATAATCAGAAAAATCTCACAAATACGTTAGCAAAGGTTTAAAAAAATCGAAAATGAAAACGGCCGATCCTCCCGATTTTTCTGATTAAAATGGTACCAAACACGACATACTTTGAATTATAGTTACTTAATATTCAAGCAAGTTTGACCTTGAATGACCTTGAGCCATAGCTCATTGAACTCGTCTAAAAACGTGCTATTTCATGGTTAATAAAAAAACATATCGTTCCATTTAAAAAAACAAAGTTGACCTTCAAATCTCCGAAACGCCTCCACCTATAAAAAAAATTAACACACTACATAGTGTACCCTTTTAAACCATGTAACTTTTGTATATAACATTCTTTCGTGCAACGCATACTTTAAAAGTTATTCGAGGTGCACACGTTGTGTGGACCACCCTGTATATGCGAAGTTAGCCTTTTCCTTTACGATATGTATGCTGAGCCGCGATTGTTTTGTTTTTTTTTACCTCCGAGAGCGGCTCGTGAGCAGTCAGTTGGCATCGAGTTGAAACGATACACGTTAATTTTGTTCTCTAATTTTAGTTATAGCAGCTATCTGTATCTAATAAATTACATTTTTGGTGTGGTTAATTATTTCCGAAATTCCTGTTTCACTAACCTGTCAGTAGGAAATAATGCAAAGTACCAATGGCAGACTGCAGTCACCAGTAGGACACCGTAAACGTGCGATAATGGATGTTTATAGTAATCGGTAGCATCGAAAGGGATAATCGTTTGTTTGTTTTTGCATTTTTCGGCTACTACTATTTTTTTTATTTCGCCTAGAATCATCTAATTTAGGTGGAGTGAGAACCACCGCAGCTATAATATAAATATCACGTAGGAAAAACATCCTAGAGATGACGGGGGAGGATTTGAAATTGAACCCACCACAGCTCCGATACACCTTTTTTTAAAATATTCATTCTGCTTTAACCTCATATGTTCATTTCCCCTAGAACCGACTATTTTAGGAGGTTTCCGAGCTATCGAGAATGGATCATAAATATCAAATAGAAAAAATTAAAAATAGAGAGATCTGTGCTGGATCAAATTATTGCGAGTCTGTGATTTTACTTCTTCACCCATGCAGCTCCCAAAGGGTTAATTGTGAGCCTAGCCAAGCAAAATTAACGTTATTTAAGAAATTTTAAGTACTGAGTTGTTAACCCATTGACTGCCAACTACGAGATATCTCGTAGCTGCACTATAAGTATGAATTAATAAGTTAATAATCATGGCCGACCATGTATAGAAATTTTGGAACAAAAATGTTCTTCGTATCATTACAAATGTCGAGATTATATTTTTGATTAATGAAATCAATGTTCTAAAAACTTTCTGTCATCTCCTCAAATTTTAACAAGTAAAGGTTATATTTGCTTAGTTTTCCTGGCAGTCAATGGGTTAAGAGGTATCGAAAAATTAAAAAGAGCAGAGATCTTCGACTCCATGAATTTTGAAGCGCCCTGTAGACCGCGCGGGTGTCTCCGGCGACTTTTGTTTTCGTTAACTTGCTGTCTACGAAAGTCGGCGTCAGTTGTGGAACATAAATTCTACCGCACGATTATCTACATAATGGGCTGCGTCTCGAGCAGGGAATTTATCGTGTGACTTCCCGATGAAAATTCATATCTTGCCAGAACGTCCACGAAATTCTCCTCACCGAGGGGAAATGAATTTGTTTTCATGCTCGAGCGCGAAAAAAAAAATCGTACCAACGAATTGCTACGATCCCGACGGCGATTAGGAACCGGAAAATTTTATTTTATTCTCGAGTGTGGTTTTTTTGTGACCCGTTGCCTGCTTGGTGAGATTTTCAAAGAATTTCAAGAGAAGTGAATTATTAGCTTTCCAGTATTATTAATTTCGGGAATTTTTAAAATTTAGATTTGTTTGCTACCTAAGGTGTAATAGGATCGGCCGAAATAAATGAATTTGTAGAAAATATAATTTAGTGCGAAGAAATGATGAGGGAAAATCCATGTGTTATGGGGAAATTGGTAGCATAGAAATTTAATAAAAGTAAATTATTTGTTTGCTATAGTATTAATTTCGCGCATTTTTTAACGTTGCAGTTGTTTACTATTTAAGATGTGATAGGAGAGGCCGAAATATTTCTATTTTTGAAAATATAATTTAGTACGAAGAAATAATGAGATAGAATCAATGTGTTATGGGGAAATTGGTGGCATAGAAATTTAATAGAAGTGAATTATTTGCTTGCTATATTATTAATTTCGCGCATTTTTTAACGTTGCAGTTGTTTTCTATCGAATATGTGATAGGAGAGGCCGAAATATTTCTATTTTTGAAAATATAATTTAGTACGAAGAAATAATGAGATAGAATCAATGTGTTATGGGGAAATTGGTAGCATAGAAATGTAATAGAAGTGAATTATTTGCTCGCTATATTATTAATTTCGCGCATTTTTTAACTTCGCAACTGTTTGCTATCTAAGGAGTAATAGGAGAAACCGAAGTATTTGTATTTTTGAAAATATAATTTACTATGAAGAAATAATACGAGAAAATTAATATGTTATGGGGAAATTGAATTTCACTCACGTTTATCCAATGGTTAGTCGGTCATCCAGTAGAACATAGTTATCTGGAGTTCTAGGAACGACAGCTCTCATTGGTTCTTCCTGAAACAGAAATAAGTTTGTCCATGAATTCGTGTTCACACTTTGGAATAATGCTAGAACTCTTATTTGTAAGAATTCATTTTTAATCATTTTTCCCGCCTGTTAATTGAAATTAATTTCAAAGAATCTTCGACTGTTCGTCGTTGACTTTTGTTTTTCATTTTGCCACGACATAAAATTCACATCTTTGAAAAGAGGTGCAAAAAAATCGAATCTGAACAGAGATTTTGCTATATATTGATGATATTATTATTATATACTGTTTTCCTATTACTTTTACTTTCTGCATTTCTGAAACTTTAACTCTTTGTAATTCTTTGATCAGTGCAGCTCGACATGGATATAAGTTGTAATTAATATTTTATCGCGTTAGTTTTTAAATAACTTAAATTGAAAATAAAATTATATTTCGACTATACCTAAAACAGAGACCGTAAATTTCGACAATACTTCCTACAAACTCACCGCAAAATGATACAAATTGTCGGTACGTCATTTATTAACCACACATAACTATATGACAAATCAGACTATATCTCCCCTTATTGCAGCATTATAATAATTAATTTTGTCGACAACGTAATTATTACATCCACGACATTATTATAATTAAATGTTCAAAATAATCGTCTACTTATTACCACCAATTTAAATAATTCCAAAAATCATAATGAAAAAACTCCACCCACAAAATTCAAACAATCACAACAGTTTTTGAAACAAAAATTTTCTGCCTGCTTATCATAACAAGACATTATTTCAAATTTCATTTTTAAAAAATCACACCGAATGACCCGGTCATCCTTATCGTTCAACGGCAGCTCCAACACTACAACTACCAGCGTTACATCTACTATATTTAAATATATTAAATAAGTACTTTGGAAAAAGAGGAGTCACGAGATGAAAAGGCTGATCAATTCAGTGATTTATGTTTTACAAAATAGACGTATAATATCTACTCTATGGCTCCTCCATCAAATTGGAGAATTTTCGTAAAAAATTAGAGACCAACCATTCTGACTGCTTTTGTAGCTCTATTGTTAATCACTTAATACTGAAACTATTTAGTTAATCACTTAAAATTAGAAGTACCGGCTTAGAATCTATTATATTTCAATGTATCAAATAAGTACTTTGGAAAAAGAGGAATCACGAGATGGAAAAAGATGATCAATTCAGTGATTTATGTTGTACAAAATAGACAAAAAATATCTAATCTATGGCTGCTCCATAAGTTTGGAGAATTTTTATAAAAAATTACAGACCAGCCATTCTGACTGACAAGTGTTAATCACTCAACACTGAAACTAATTAGTTAATAACTGAAAATTAAGCCTACCGGCTTAGAATCTATTATATTTCAATATATCAAATAAGTACGTTGGAAAAAGAAGAATCACAAGATGGAAAAAGATGATCAATTCAGTGATTTATGTTGTACAAAATAGACGTAAAATATCTACTCTACGGTTACCCCATAAAGGAGATACTTCGTAAAAAATGAGGGATCAGTCATTCTGACTGCATCGGTATTTCTAGTGGTAAACGCACACGAGGAGCACATATGTGAAACTGGAAGGGGCGTACGGCTGCCAGACGGATCTTGGGAATGCACGGCACTAAATTAGAACGAAAATGCTCACGGGAAACCGGCGAAAGCATGTTTCGTCGCCTTCGGTCGAAAATTGACGAGGCAATGCGAAGACAGGCCGAGGAAAATCGCGTCTTAACGCGATCGTAACTCGAGTTTATGGGGACGACATGGTTGAAGGACGAAAAGGAGAGAAGAGTTGTGACGGTGGATGCAAACAGTCGATGAAGGGAGGAAGAGGGAGATTTGGAAGGATTTTGGAGATTTGCGGAGGTTTAACCCTTTGCAGTCGTATGGTCGACTGTACTAGATAGGGTTTGTGGTATAATATTTGACGTATTAAATTTCGACTTTGGAGTTTAACAATGATCTTGTGTTTTTATTGTAAATGTTTGATAACGAGTGAATGAGTACTACAGCATTAGAAATACAAATAATATTAAAAATAAGAATGAAGTTGTTGTTTAATTATGGCTCGTGAATGAGTAATGCACGTTCACGACTGGTAATTGTATTATTAATTATCGTATAGGATTAAATAATTTTAACGCTTGTACGTTCACATAAATAATTCCCAATACCTATGGGGGCTATCTGCAACCTTAATTTTGTTTTTAATTTTCGTAGTAGGCTCCCTGTTAATAACAAAAGGCTCGTATATTTTACTTGCATTAGACCACTTTTAACCTACGGCGCACCAATCTGGTCTAACACATGTACTAATTACAATAAACTGCAGGTCATACAAAATAGCTACCTTAGAATCTTTAGCACTTATCCCAGGTGGTTCGACATACTCAGCGGCAGCAGCTTTGTTTATAGTCTAACCGAAAAGTTGTTTACATGTCTAGCTAGTCCTTTTCCATATATTCGAGACGTAGTTAACCCCTTGCCGTACCATTTTGTGACTGAATGTGCAATAATTCTGAATTAATTGCTGAAATAACTATCTATCCTTGATTTCTGATATAGTGTATGACGTCACGCAATATTAAATACCACAGAATTAATTTTATTTTATCCTGACCCAATGATATTTTTAATTTAATAATTTTTGGAACACTTCAAAATTGACTATTCCATTTATCGCGTCACGAGTATCACTCGTTATTGTACGCCAAGGGGTTAATTAAGATCTTACTAGCCTACGCTACAAAAAGTATAAACACAAATGGCTTAACACTAAACCTACCGGCTTTATATCCGTTATATTGAAATACACGAAATAAATACTTTGGAAAAAGAGATTTGAAGAGGTGAAAAAGTTGATCAGTTAAGTAATTTTTGTTTTATACGATAGACCTAAAATATTTACTGAATGGCTGCCCAATCAATTTGGAGAATTTTTAGAAAAAATCAAAAAGCGGTCATTTGACCGCCATGATAGGTTTAGTGTTAAATACTTGCTTTCCTAGCTACTCGCTTCGGAACCACTGTTTTATAATGTACTACCTACAACTGAGGTTTTATATTTATAATTTTTCCTCTAAGCTTAATCCTAGATTAGTTTACCAGACCTTAAGTGCTCAAAAATGTTTAAAATGTTAAACAAACCAAGTGGGTTTAAAACATGTTATTATTTCCATATGTGTTAAATATATTATTTGCAATAAAGGATTATTATTATTAGATGTACCTGGCCACGCGTGGCTGTCGCTCAGTCTGGTTAAATGGCGTTGTTTTTCAAAATAGCATGTTTTTACCTGTCACATCTATATAATTAGTCATATAAAAACACGCGCGTATTCGAATGCAACGTTGTGTCAAAATTTCACAGCAATCGGTGAAGAACTTTCGGAAATTTAAGATTTTGAACAAACGAACATTTACATTTTTATTTATATACATTATGTGTATTGTGTGCCTTGTGTTACCTCAAAGTCAAAAGGTCTCCAGTCGAAGCTCTTTTTCGCCAGCAGTACGTTATTTCTCTTCCAGTGCCTTCACATTTAACACTAGATTTACGGAAGCCGTCAATTAGACGGGTTCGTACTTGTTTTATATATATTTCTCAAATTTCCAGAGAAGCTGGACAGTAAATATTTCACGTGTATTTTATTACACAATAATTACTTAACGAAAAGTTAAGCAGTGGTATTAACACTAGATTTACGGGCGTGAAATCTGTTAAATTGCGATATATTAAATAAGGCCTTTCAAAAAGAGGGATCAAGCGGCAAAGCTGGTAATTCGTTACGTTATGATTGTATTATAAAATACACGTGAAATATCTGCTGTACAGCGTCTCTGTAAATTTAAGAAATATTTATAAGACAGGTAGGAACCCGTCAATTTGACGGCTTCCGTAAATCTAGTGTTAAACACGCACTAATAGGTGAAAATACCGATCACGGAGCACTGATTACTCGTCGACGGTCGAGGATAAACTGATAGCGAGGCCAACATTGAAATGACTCAGCGGTCCCACGAAACGGACACCTGTAGGTCGCAGTAGCCGAGACGCGCACGTTTGACAACACTCGACGGTCGCCATGCTCCTCGCTCAATGAAGTGTAAATAATGGCTCCTGCTCTGCGTATAATTAATCTCAAAATTGTCAATGCAATGGAACAATATTGTTTACAGTGGACTCCCGTATAACGCGAATCTGTACAACGCTTCGAAAAAATTGCGACTATTCTCATATAACGCGATACACCGTCCCGTATGAAGTACAAGGTAAATTAACCCCTTCAGAGCCGAATTCTTTTCTTTCGCCTAAGAAAAATTATTTTTATATTGAGATTAACTTAATTCATATACACACAGAAAAAACAGATGACGTTGCAGACGTTATTTTTTCATATTAGACGATCACTGGTAGATACATTAGGTGTTGAAACTAAGTTTAAACCTGTACGTAATAAGATAAAGCACGAAAAATATTATGTACATTACAATGTGCACATGGTCCAAAGGGGTTAAACAGTTTCACATAGTTTCTGATGTTTTGTTTAGAAACTCTCATATATACACTTACCTGTTGTTCAATATTACCTATTGTCAAAAAATAATAATCCAGAGCTATACATTTTTTTCTCATCTATCAGGCATTTTATTTATCTTAGTACGCATGGCTAAAATGTATGTTCTTCTTATTAAAATATTATTATAACCTATACTATACTTTTTTTTCTCCTGGACGTATACTTTTAAAGTTATGTTTAAATGTTGATAACATTGAAGTAATATGCACCCTTATATTCGGGAGAGTTTATAGAATCGTTTTCTGCCAAAAAGTGTAAATAATTTCAGCGATTAAAATGCAATATTTGTGAAAGTTGAAAATCTACAGTTTTTCAGAATTGATATTTTCAAAAATGGTGTCTGAGTGGGTAAAACGAATTTCATTTTATATTCACTGTTACAAAATCCATAGAAATTAGTGTAAATGTTCTTTGTGGGAAAAAAATGTTTAATTTTGTTCACCAAAAGCTTAACCATTATTCGACATTTAAATGTTCGACGTAAAAGAATGAAATTTACCTCCAACGTTCGAACAAAACGCAATTAATTTCAAAATCGCGATTCAGAAAACGTCGCCTCGATCACCATCGCGTTAAAAATGTCCAGGAATTCCCGTGGCAGTAAATAATCCCGCGATATTCCTGACAGAATCTCGCGGAAGTTCCAATCGAGGTCCACTGGAATACCGGTTGTACAAACTCCATTTTTCAATTCCCTCTTTTTCCCCCCGCCCCTAACCCCGTCGATTCTTCCCTTTCGATCGTTATTCGTCATTCTCGTACGTTTCGCCCGTAGAATCCTTTCTTACCAGGGACAATTATTTATCCAGGCCGTTTCCTTTGCCAATTTTCTGTAAATGTACAAACATCCCGGTGTACAGGGCGCCTCAGAAGTGGCGATTTCGTCTTCGGTAAACGGATGACTCTTTCTCGGATACTTATTCGTTCGGCGGGACGTCGACGAAATTCTAAAGAACCGGAAAAAAAGCTCCGACAATTTGTTTTGAATGGCGATCCGGATTCGCGGGAAACGAAGCGACGAAAAAGTTGCGAGAAAGTTTGATGTATCGGAGGATTCGAGCTTTCGTGGTAGTAAGTTGTACGGTGGGGGATGAAGTGATTTTTGATGCAATTATATTCAAATAATGGTTGATTATTAATTTTTATTTAATAATAGGGATGATTATAAATACTGTGGAATATTTGTGTGAAGATGCAAGATCATTGTTAGATTGCAAAGCTGGTGAAATATTAATTACATGAGAAAGCCGTGTTCGAAGTTGGACATAGAAGTCAAAGGGTTAAACTACAGAGAGGCCCAAAAGTCATTAGTCCACGTTAAAATACAATAAGTTTCCTGCTTTTAAGTTTGTCAAATTAAGAACAAAATGGAGAAAAGATGAAGGACATAATCTACAGAACTAATTAAAAATAATTTGCGACAAGTATATTTATTTTTTATATAAAAAGAAATGTGTTTTTTAATAGATAAACGAATTATTCTATTTTTAAAAAACTTAGTGACTTAAGGCCATTCCGGAATTTATTTAACTCTTTGCTGTCGAAATTATTTTTCCAATTTTTCAATTTTTCGTTTTTACTCAATAACAGGGATGATTATAGGTTGTAAGCAATATTTATCTACAATTCTAAGATCACTGTTAAATTGCAGGGTCGAAATTTAACAGGTCAAATATTAATTACACCACAAAACAGTCCAGGGCATATTACCGCAAAGGGTTAACCCCTTGCCGTTGAATAACGACCGACACTCGTGATGCGGTAAATTGGATAGGAAATTTTCAAATTCTGAATAACCTATCAAATTGAAAATATCAGTGAGACGCGACACGATCAAATTATTTCTATAATACTAATATTACATTAAATTAAATGAGACATCAAGAATCGCTGATCAATATTTATTTGACTAATTTAATTCTGAATTATTGCGGAGGCAGTCATAAAAGAAATCGTACGGCAAAGGGTTAATATAATTGGCAATTTGATGGATAATTATTTTCCTAATTTTCTAAAGCGTTTGCTATATCATTTTATTTTATTATGAGGACCAAATTAACAGGAATTTGTATGGTTTATCTGGGATCTACGCTTTTATCGGGCTGTAATTAGACTGCGGACGTTTATGCAAATTTAAGGTCTTGCGAACACAATGAAGGAAGTAGGAGTTAAGCTGAGATTTGTTTCACTCGCTAAATATTATAACAAGTGCAATATTGTTGTACAAAAATAAGAAAACTGGAGGAAATTGTTCAAACAAATTAACAAAATAAATACAAAACGCCGACTGTTTTCAGAAATTGCAATCAAATTTCGCAAATTGGTGACAAGCATTTAAAATAATCTCATAAATCCATAAATATCAAGAAGAGTAAATAGAGACGGAAATAAAAAAATAAATGACGAAATGGAAAGAGAATTTGATACAGTGATAGACAAATAAATGAATATCTAAATTAAAAATATGTCGAAATAAATCCACAAATAGCAAGAAAAGTAAATAGAGACGGAAGTAAAGTGATAAATGATGAAATAGAAAGAGAATTTGATACAGGGATAGACAAATAAATAAATATCTATATTAAAAATACGCCGAAATAAACCCACAGACATGAAGAAAAATAAATAGAGACGTTAATAAAGACACAAATAACGAGACAGAAAGAGAATTTATACAATGACAGACAGCCAGCCCGACATTGGAAGATAGATACCTAGATAAGTAGAAATAAATGCAAATACCGCCGACAGAAAATACCTAAATAAAGATAGGTACATGTAAACAAATCCCCAAATATCAAGAAAGGCAAATATCGATGAAAGTAAACATAGAGATGCAGAGGGAGAACAAGAATTTGCTACGGCGGCAGACAGATAAAAATACGGGCGCAAAGAGATAAATCGATACATCAAGATCCGAATAAATAAAGAGAGAGAAAGAGAGAAGCTCTCTCAAGAACGAGTATCGAAATACGTGAATAGACGACCTCGCATTTACGAGTAATGCGGCCATAAAGGAAATCCCATACAAGAATACCGGGACACGTTCTTCCAGTTTGTCGCACGAAAATTGTTTCTTACTCTCTTCCTGCAGACACTCTGATCCTCCAAAAGGGTCAACACTGAAGAGTGCCGTTTAGGGAAACACCGTGAAAGTGACATCTACCAGCGGGAATTCGCAAGCAAAATAGAATTCACGAATTCGACAAGAAAGTAAAACGGTCTCCGAGCACTTTGTAATTTCTAGCTTCACCATTCATTGTCGACAAGCTCCTACATTCATTTCTTCATTAAAGGATAATTATGCGACAATTATATGGCCTTCTACGGTTTATAAATCATCTTGACTACTGAGAAAGATTCTAACCTCCAAACTTTCGTTTCTCAGCACCTTGAAACGATACCACGAACTTTAAAGAATCAATATTTATCCCTCGACCATCCGTCCATTAATCCGTCGTTAATCTCGAATTCTTTTATCGTAAAATCAAAGTCGAATAATGGCAGGCAGCCTGATGGACGTATCTTTGCGCCGGTAATCGAATCCAGAGCACGGACAAAGGGTTGCGCCGTCGGGAAGCCTGGGTATTTAGTAACTTTGTTTTAAAATTAATCCCGTGATTATCGATACTCCTCGACGGAGAAAGGTTCGTTAATGAAACGCCACCGGCAACGTCTCCCTGGAAGACGCTGGGAATGGATTAAGCTACCTGATACGTCGGCGTCTCCTTCGCTGATCTACAAAGCGAATGGCGTATTGAATTCGCTAACAAGGGATATAAGCATACGTTTTCGCATAAAACATGCATGTATTCAAGATAACGTGATCTTGCGAGGATACGAGCCAAGATGGAGCCATGAGTGAGGAGGTAAAGGATCGGATTCCTCCCATTCAGTGGGCCCGACTTCAAATCTCCCGCCACGTCTGGAAAATTTTCAATTTTTCCTATGCAATCTGTATACTGCAGTCTTAGTGGTTCGAAAACCACCTAAAATAATGGGTCCTAGGTGATTTTACCATAGCTGTTGAAGCTGAAGAACCAAACAACGAATAAAAAAGGGGGGTTATGGTGGATAAGAGACACAGACTTGGGACTCCCTCTATCAGTGGGCTCGAGTTCAAATTCCCCGCCATGTCTGTAAAATTTGCAGTTTTTCTTGTGCAATATGTACACCATAACCTCGGTGATTCCAAAACCACTTAACCCCTTGCCCTATAATAAAGAGTGACTCTCGTGATGAGGTAAATGGGATAGGAAATTTTCAAGTTTTGCAAAACTGATCAAATTGAAAATATTAATTGGGTGCGACGCGATATTATTTCTACAATATTAATATTACGTTAAATTGTACAATATATCAAGAATCACTGATCAATTTTTATTTTAGCAATTGAATTCTGAATTAATGCGCAGGCAGGTACAAAACAAATTGTAGGGCAAGGGGTTGAGACCTGCTAATTTTGAAGTTCTCTATGTGGTATGCTTATTGACCCGTATCGGCAGAGACAGGAATATCAGAAATGTCGATTTTAGTGTTAAGTATTTAATGATATTTAGAATGACTCTGACAATTTCTCTATATGAAATTTATACTTAACACTTAACATTCTTGGGCTTTTCAGTTAAAAGGTTAACCCCTTGCCCTATAATAACGAGTGACACTCGTGATAAGGTAAATGGGATAGGAAATTTTCAAGTTCTGCAAAACTGATCAAATTGAAAATATTAATTGGATGCGACGCGATAATATTATTTCTACAATATTAATCTTACGTTAAATTGTACAATATATCAAGAATCACTGATCAATTTTTATTTTAGCAATTAAATTCTGAATTAATGCGCAGGCAGTTACACAACAAATTGTAGGGCAAGGGATTGAGACCTGCTAATTTTGAAGTTCTCTATGTGGTATGCTTATTGACCCGTATCGGCAGAGACAGGAATATCAGAAATGTCAATAAACTTAGTGTTAAGTAGTTAATGATATTTAGAACGACTCTGATAATTTCTCTATATGAAGTTTGGACTTAACACTTAACATTCTTGGGCTTTTCAGTTAAAAGGTTAACCCCTTGCCCTACAATAACGAGTGACACTTGTGATGAGGTAAATGGGATAGGAAATTTTCAAGTTTTGCAAAACCTATCAAATTGAAAATATGAATTAGACGCAACGCAATAATATTATTCCTATGACATTAATAGCGGAGGCAGTCATAAAACAAATCGTAGGACAAGGGGTTAAAATAGTAGGTCCTAGGAAAAATTGCCATTGCTGCTGAAGCCAAAGTGCCAAACAGCAACGAATAAAAGAGGTGAACTATGGTGGATAAAGAGAGATCAAATTCCCCGCCACGTCTGGGAAATTTTCAATTTTTCCTATGCAATATGTACACCATAGCCTTAGTGGTTCAGAAATGCATCTAAAATAGCAAGTTCTAAGCGAAATAACGGCAACATTCTAAGTCGAAAGATGCAAAACAAACAAATGAGCGAAGGAAAGTTCGGCGACGCCATGATACACGAGAGAACTTTCGAGAGACGGAAAAGTCTGGAAGCCATCTGGCGGCGAAGAAAAAACTAAATGGGATTTTAAGCCTGTAAAGGTGGTGCTTGTTACTTTCAGAGGATTATATGACCTCTCTATACCTGGAAAGTGTGCCAGTTAAATTTAATTGCTATCGCACTAATTTTGCGCCATTTTCGAATATCTACTTTAATCGGATTAGAACGCCGGGTTCTTCGCACACGGCTGGCATAAAGCTCTTTTGAAGATTATTTAGCATTATTTTACGCTGTTGAAACATCCCGGCATTCCTCGTGGCGTAGACGTTTGTAGATAACTGGATTTTCTTCCATATTGCTTCTAACGGACTATTCTCACATTGTCCATCCGCGTATTATTTGCATATATGCATGTTTTATTTAATAAATCCTTCATTTACAACGGGAAGAAGCACACTGAGCTTTACAAAAAAGTGCAATATTTAATACCAGCGCAAGAATGAAATAACGTAAGCTACAATAATACGATATGCAATATATATTTAACATATTGAACGCCATGGGGGTGAAATTTCATGGTGGTGACCGGCGCTGTTGTATTCAAGGAAATTTCACATGACTTTAAAATTGTCATATTTATGTAATCATTCTACCCTTAACCCTTTCAACACTGAATTTTATTTCTTCAGAAAATGACTAATTTTTAGCAGTGTATATTTTGTAACACAGGAAATGGAATAAAAATACGACTCAGAATGAAATATATTTTTTTTATTTCAGGAGTTTTCAGATTTTCAGCTGGGATGGCATAAATGGCATAGATATTTTTATCCCAGAAGTAAATAATGTCACATAAACAAAATAATATATGGAAATAAATTGTACAATAATAACATGAAAATTATATGATAATGTTTGGGATATAAAAATTCCAAGTAGTGTTGTAAGGGTTAAGTAACAGTTAGTCCATAGAGTTAATGCATATGTTTCCGTTAAAGCGTGGAATCCGTTATTTCATAAAATAACTAGGTAAATATGGTCGCTTTAACGGTAACATACATAATAATAAAGTGCTTCCCTACATTGTAGACCGAGAGTCAGTCAATTATTAGCGACCGTGTCCCAGTACAATACAAGGGATGATACCGTTTCACCTTCGTACTCTCTCCTCTAAATATTTCAATATGAACCGTCGAAGATTGATTACCCAACTGTTTCAGCATTATAAATATTCATTCGTCCTACCAGAAGCTTCCATTATAACAGAGACATAATGAAAGTGCCATCGCGACAGAATACCCTCGACATTTCATCCAATCCCTATCTCGCCAACATCCGAACCACTGCAAACTGGTTTCGACTCTTTCGCTGTACGATCAACGGGGAATTTTTCACTCTATAAAACGTTACGACTGACACGACAGATATATCCGAGGGAACCCTTGTACACCGGACAGAGTAACGACGTTTGACCGTGAAATATAATACCCATATAGGGTGGACGCGACGACGACACCCTTTCAGCGACCATAAATCCGGCTTCACGAGCATCACCGACACCCTAGCATCGGATCCATGGGGGTTGTGGCATCTTCGACGCTGATGTAACGCGATATACCGATGGAGGATTCAACGAGGGTCATAATCGTGAAGAACAATGCCGCTCGTCGATTAATGAGCGATATCGTCATCAGACACCACTGAAGATCCATCCAGGTGAGCGTTGACGTGATGGCGGCGGATGGGAGAGAGTTTAAGTGGTTTTACGTGACTTTGATTAGCGATTGAGTGTCAATCTTCCCCTTTTGTGGTTGAGAGTCAATTACAGATTGTCCCTTTTTTTTATAATGTCTCGAATTTTCTATTGATTGTGAAATTATTTGATGTGCTCGAGTATGATGGATTTTAACGCGTAAAACGTATCATGGGTGAAAAATCACCCCTTGTAAATTGGTTTTCTAATAACCACCTAATCAGCTAAATATCTATCAGTACGTACCTATAGATATTGCTGTCATTAAAGAAAGAAATAATCAACGATAGAGAATGTTGTGAAATTAATTTCATTTAGCTCACTAGGAAATTGACAAAATATTATAATTCGGACCGCAAAGGGTTAATTATGCGTTCTAAATTTCTAATGAAGTATTTTTATACCAAAAAAAGTACTGTATGGATGTACAATTTATACAGAGTAAAAATGTTTCTATTATAATTCTGAAATATTATTTTTACTGCAGTTAATTTGTATAAGGCTCGTATTTTCAATATATGAATTCAATGTTAAAATATCAGGTGTTTTAAATTTCTAATGAAATATTTTTACACCAACAAGATACACTGTACGAATGTACAATTTCTGACGAATAAAAATATCTATTTTCATTCCGAAATATTATTTTTTCCAGTTCAACAACTCCCACCTAAAGCAAACTAAAATAAAAGCGAACCACCCCCGAACAATTCGGAACTAAACAGGAAAATTAAAATATCGATAATACCCTCACGAAACATTGTGCGAAAAATATTCCCAAATAAATGAACAGCCGCCACAGGCGAAAAAATCGCGGGAATAATATTCATCCATCGAATTCCCCCGAACTTTAACCCCTTACGTCGAAATAATTCCCATCGAATAATTCTCATACTTCGAACCCGATACTCGAACATTCCATTCTCCGGGGAAAAAAATAATCACCCAGCTATGCCTACGTGAAACGTGAAAAATTCGGAAAAAGTCGAACGACAGAATTTTTCCAAGGAAATTCTACATCCAGGAGTCTTTCAGAGGAAGAGGGAAAAGTTGGCCGGTTACGGAGATGAAAGGTTCGGTCGGTCGAGGAAAATATTTGCAGAGAACTCGTCTATCGGTTTGATCGTCCCGGTATCGGACCGCAGAATTTTTTTTTATATGCAAAATAACGCGGGCATCGTTCATCTACGCGGACATATTTCGGCTCCACGGCTGGCATGTTACATACTGCGTCTGTTCAATTGGCCCCACTCGTGTTGTGAGCTTTAAAAAACGATCGACGTTTTACCGACACCTGTCAGACTGAAAATAACTCTTGTCATCGTTCCGATTGACGCTGGCGAGCCCCTGTGCCAGAAATGCAAAATTGTTGTTGCACGGGGTTGGGATTTGGCAGCAGCAACTTCTTAGTTCGCGGGTTATTTATTTTTTAGGGAGATTTCCGATGATCTTGGTTTGAACTTCAGATGGAGGGGGCAGTTTTTGGGCAAAGGCTGAATTTTCGGTGATTAGGAAGTGTACGTGCAGTAGGTAATTATTTCGGGGGTTAAAAATTAATGAGGGGGATGGAAAGTGTTAGAAATCATGTTCTGTTGATCTTTGTGGGACGTTTGTGGAATTGCAGGCGGATTAAACCTTTATGAATGTAATTAAATTTTTAAAATAAGATAAAGAAGACCTAGAGCTTTCAAAAATTAATATAAAAATTGTAAAATTTCTTCCGATAACCGCGGAATATTATCATTTTGGAATTTTTGACAGAAATGTTGATGTATGGAGATAGAGCACAGAAAGAAAAAAATAGTATAAAAATTGAAAAATATGCTTTGGCATCTAGAATATATTATAACGTTCGCATTTATATAAAAATATTGATGCATCTGTGCAGCAGACAGGTTATTACAAATTTAACAGATGAGACGTTCAGACGTACTAACGAAGAACTAATCTAGAGTATAGAAAATTCAGTATAAATTTTTTTAAATAATCTCCCTCATTGAAAAAATGTAATCCCACCTTAATTAAATTTTGTTTAATCGCCCTGGTAGATCCAGTGCCAAATAATAATCCCTTGCAACGCCAAAAAGGACATTAACTCAAAAACAAATTAAAAATTGAGTGTCTGAGGATCTCTATCCCTTAGGAAAATTATATCAAAAGATTTAGACATTAATTTGCAAAATTTAATCGACCACACCGGAATCCAACGCACAATGAAAGTCTTCCGAAATAATTGATTTTCACTGGAAATTAAAATACACAAAGTGGCAGGATTCTAATTATTTCCGTCTCCGCTCAACGATACGATATTCAACCGCCAATTTTTTGTCGTCCCTTAAAAAACTCACCTTGCAATAAAATTCCCGCCTCGATTTCTCCTCTTACAATTTGCCAATTAATTCCGACATTTATCAATCGACGTTAAACGTCACAAGGGCCATCGGTTTCCGAGAGAAATATCGCGAAATCACCGGCCTCCTCGATTCCCCGCATCGAAGATCACAATCGAGCAACGATTCTCAAGCAGAAATATGAATTTCACATCGAACAACAGCTCGTGTTTGCCATATCAGTCGAGAAATTCTAACGAACCGACTAAAAAGAAGCTCGTAAACAAGATTGCGCAGAAATCAATTATCTACCCTTGAGATCTTTCATCCGACTCGACCGTAGTTTAATGCTTTATTTCAGCGTCCTCGATGGACGAGCTGGAAATCGTAAAACCGGTCATATTGGACACCATAAAAGGCTAAGGGTGAACGTTGACATAACCCCAAAGAGGGCAATTACCGTCGTTCTCCGTCGCGAAAATGAGAGTCAAAGAAGAAACGTGAGAAATATCCGTGGTGGTTGAGAAGAATCGACGATATTTTTCTCCTGAATTCCATGCCTACTTTATGCCGTATTTTTCATGGCTCCCCTTCTCGTAGCTGCGACCTTGAGGGATGTAAAAGAGGGCAGCTGCTTATCGTTCTGGATTGAATAAACCCGGATTTCTTCTTTGCTTATGTCGCGCTCTTTTATTGTCCTGTGTAACCAACGTTCTGGTGATCCCATAACCGAGAGTATACGTCGAATGGCTTTCAGGGTGTAGCAGAAATGTCCCTTTTGTTCTTGGCTTTATTCCTGTCGTGGCACAGTGAATCTCATCGTTATGGGGAAAATGTTTGAACCTCCTTCAACGCTTTCGCTCTTAGTAATCTTTGTAACTGTTAAAATATATGATCATTCAAGTATATGCTGTCGCTATTAAATATATTAAAGATTTTAGAATTGAAAAATATGACGATAAAAGTAATCACCTCTATTGTCATAATTCAGCAATATAAATCTAACCACTCTGAATGCCATGATTATGGAGAAAATGTTTCGGCCTCCTTCAACTCTTTCACGGTTGACAACCTTTATAATCGGCAAAAACATATGATGCCTAATTACAAAAATATTAACGATTCTAGTAAGGAAGCTGTGACGTTTAAAATAACTTTTTCCATCGCCATAATTGGGCATTTTAAATCTAAGCACTGTGAATCAGATTATTATAGAGAAAATTTTTACGCCTCCTTCAACGCTTTCACTGTTGATAACCTTCATAATCGGCAAAAAGTTATGGTGTCTAATTAAAAAAATATTACCGATTCTAGTAAGGAAAACTGTGACGTTCAGAATAATTGTTTCTATCGCCACAATTGGCCACTTTAAGTCTAAGCACCCTGAATCACATCATTACGGAGAAAATGTTTAAGCCTCCTTCGACCTTTTTGCTCTTGACGACCTTTAAAATCGGCAAAATATAAGGTGCCCCATTAAAACAGGCACTCAGAATCTCATCATTATGGGGAAACTGTCTACGTCTCCTTCAACGCTTTCACTATCGACTATCTATACAGTCGTTCAAATAGATGATGTACAATTAAAAAAATATTAATAGTTTAACCCCTGAAAATGGCGACGTTCAAAATAATTATCTCTACCGCCACAACTCTGCACTTTAAATCTAATTATTAGGTTGGTGCGTACGAAATGACATTTTGGCCATATTTTGCAAATAGGTAGCCGTAAAATTAATAATTTCATAGTTGAAACAGGTTATTTGATCTATACGCTCAATATTGAGTGTATTGTTTTGCATGACTACTAATTTCTATAACAAAATATATTTTTTTGGGCAACGTGAGATTAGTGAAATACGAGTTGTAATCCGATATGAATTTAAACATGGTAATAATGTTGCTGCTGGCAGTCTTAACATAAACAGAGCATATGGGAGGTAATTGTTAATGACAAAATCGTACAACGTTGGTTCAAAAAGTTTCGTTTTGGATATAAGTATCTTCAAAATGCGCCACGTGGTAGATTCACAGCAGTATGCCATAATAATGTCCTAATCTATTGATGGAAAGCTGAACTTCCTTTTTTCCAAGACGATGAAAGCATTACTACTGACAGATACTGTAAAAAAATTGAACAAATGATTGTAGAATAGAAAAGACTGCGTTCGGTGTCAATTAATCGGCATGGGCCTACTTTATTGCACGACAACGCACGACCATATCCGTAAAAAGTGAGTTCAAAAAAATTTCGTGAATTGAAATATGAAATTTTACGGTACCCACCTTATTCATCTGATCTTCCTTTAACGGATTATCACATTTTTAAACACTCCGACCACTTCATTACAGAAAAAAAATTCAATAATGAAGGTGACCTGAAAAATGTCGCTTCCAATTTCATTGTTTCTAAAACCTCAGATTCTATTAAAAATCATATAAAAGCCCTTATGGATCTTTGGCAGAAGTGTATTGATGTCGATGGAAATTATTTTGTTTTATAAACATTCACTTTACAAGAACTGTGGTACTTTAATTTTGCCGTACACAATCCGACATTTCACCTGCACCAACCTAATAAATATGAGCCGCTTTCTTTGAAAGTGGTGTAAGTCCATTTTATATTATATGGAGATATTTAAGGGTTTGTATTTGAATGGGGTGAAAAATATTGGTACATGTAATACGCTCATTTTATGTTTTTTAAATATTATATTGATTTAAATTTATAATGTGATCGTTTTTAAAGTATTAATTAAAAGTGAAGTAGAGAAATTATGTATACTTTTTATCTATACTTTTAAAGAAATTATCTATATTTTTTGAACTAAATATTGTGTCTTTGCAGAAAGTGGACTTACACCACTTTCAAAGTAATTATATTTGTGATTTCATTAAATACGTAAATTTATATTGACAAAATCATGAAAATTTTGAAGCATTTTTTTTGGGAACTGTTTACAGATAGAAAGCTCATAGCAGATTGCATTCATTGTTATCATTAACTAACTTTTTGTCAAAAATAGACTTACACCACTTTCAAAGAAAACGGTTCATATTTCAAATACAATTCTTCCTCTTGAGAGTGAGAGTGAGAGTCGTAGCGTGAGTGGAGAGAGTTTTAGTGAGAGATTTATATTTAGAGTTATTTTAGTATTATTCCGAGTATTGTATTTTTATATTTAATAAAGCCAAGCACTAGTTTTTTAATTACACGCGTTCAGTTTAGTTTCTAGCTTACGATATTGTTGATTAATTCTAAGGGAATCTGTTCGGTTTATTCGAAGACGAGTACCGATAATCTTTAGTCGCTCGTCTGAGACTAAATTAGAGTAGGACCCTATAAATATTATAATTAAAATTATATTACTCCTGAGATGAATAAAGATTGTTTTGAATGACTTTAATATTATTTTTACACGTCATTGTAGCATTGGAAATCTGACGCTTAAAAACTTGCAAGTATGATGAGAATAAGTTGGAGTTGCCGGTCGATAAGTCGAAGCGTTAAGGGTTAATGAATTATTGTAGATACTGATAATTAATGATTATTAATCTATGGCTGTGCTAGCCCAGTCGGAGAAGGTTGCTAATCTTTTAACTGAAATTAATTTGGATTACCTCATCGTTTCGATCGCGTTTGAACCTTTAACTCCCTAATGATCGCAGATCTTAAGTGCTTTGGTAATTTCACTTAACCTTAACAATAATTTTAATATTATATCGTTTTATTTCCGTAATTGCTACGGTCATGCCGCTTAGAACCCATTGTTTTATTTTGGTGTAGAACCATCAAAGGTATGGTATACATATCACATATAAAAAAAATTCTAGAAATGCCGGGGCCTTAATGCGTGTTTTTATTGTATCTTGCAACAAGGACTATTCGATTGATGGTGGAATCGCAGGATTTTTTATATTTCTGTTATAGCTATAGAAGTGGAAGTCTTCCTACTAAAATTACGTATTTATGGGGTTAAAACGTTAAAGTTGAAAACGGTTGCATCTTCTTGAGTAGTATATTAATTATTGTTTATAACTATTTCAATGTCGAATAATCTAGAAAATTTCAATATTAGCCGGACAGTGTTATTTTGATAATCGTTATAATATTTAGCAACTGGAATAATTCTGTGCTGCAATGAAAAATTAAATTTCCATAAATATCCATCGTCTATAGAAAAGCTAACGAGTATGTCATAAAATTTGAAGAATTCTAATTTTGAAGAATTGGAATTATCGATTAGTTTCGAGGTTTTCTCTTTGTAAGATTAAATTAGAGTAGGACCCTATACTCTTATAAAATAAGGTATTACTACATTCTTCTAACGTCTCTTCCCGTCATCAAAAAACAATTAAAACACTTAAACTTCTAGGTGTAATACCCCATACACTAATTATTAAACTACACGGAGCACCGTACATCACAACAGTTTAACGTCAAGTCCTATTTCCCTCCCACCCACGAAACAAGACGTCTTTAAATCCCTCCGCACTACACCGAGCAAATCCCACGCCGCGAGTGTTTCGCAGAGGTAATTTCGCGCGCTAATAATTTCCCCTTGCTCCTGATTAAAAATTTCCCAGCGATTATCGTGCCCCGTTGATTCGGCCACTTGTTTCTACGCCCTAACGTGGTCTCTCGAAAGAAAAATCGTACTGTGCGTCGCTCGGAATACGTAATAGGTCTCACGGAGGCATCCAGCGCGATAAAGCGTTCGGGCTCGCATTCACGGCCGTATTTTGAGGGTTGTCGGTACAATTGCGGTTAATTACTAGCATATTCATGCACACGATACACGCTCCTTAGCCGGGTAGCACGGGCGTGCACGAGGTGCCTACTAATCCGGCACGCAGATTCGCGACCGTAATTCGTTGGTTGCTCAGGACACGTCCATTGAATTACCGGCGAGCTTAATTAAATCGCCGAGATAAACAACTTCCCTTCATACTCGCCTGTCGCGCATACCCGACTGCATTTATTTCCCGGCGATGCAGTGATATTTACGCGCCTCTTTTCGATTCACCCCACGCGAACACCGAGTTGTTCCGTTGCTGTTTCCATGGGGTGGGTTAGTCGGGGGAGTTTGGGGAATTGATGAAGAGGGAAGGTTTCATTTTGAGTGGACATGTGCGGGATTGCGGTTAGAATGAGGGGAATGTTGAAGGAATGGTGTTTAAGGAGAAGAGGTGCCGATGGGTACTGATGCACTGTTGAGAGATTGGAAGATGTCGCTGGTGGGAGATTTGGTGACTTCAGTGGTTTGTGAGAGGTTCAGATTTTGTCAGTGTTCTGTTTGACCTGAATTAGTTTCGATATAATATTCGAATTAATATTTAAAATATAACACTTTGTTGTTCGGCCATTTATGGTTCTTTGTACAAATCACTAATTGAGTTTAAGGAAAAATAACCCTTGTCTTAAAATAGGTTGCTCACCCCTGTTCTGACAGAATCCTGCTGCAAAGAACGTTTCCAAATGTCCGACCTCACAATTTAAAAAGTCTCTAATTTTTTACTTTCGATGAACATCTAACTCCCTTCGTTTTTCTCCCCTAACGCAATCTTTCTGCAAAGAAAGCTCCTAAACTTCTTACCTTACAAATTCAAAAAATTTCTAATTTCTTAATTCAAATTAACATTTGACCCCCTTCATCTTCTTTCCCTAACACAATCTTCCTGCAAAGAAAACTCCTAAATTTCCTACCTTACAATTTCAAAAAATTTCGATTTTCTTAATTCAAATCAACATCTGACCCGCTTCATCTTCTTTCCCTAACACAATCTTCCAGCAAAGAAAGTTGCCGAATTTCCAACCTCACGATTTTAAAACATTTGTAATTCCTTACTTTCCATCAACATCTCATCCTCTTCATCCCCTTTCCCTAACACAAACCTGTTATAAAGAAAACACCTAAAGCTTCTGCCTCACGATTTTAACAATTTTCTAATTCCTTAATTCAAATCAACATCTGACCCGCTTCATCTTCTTTCGCTAACACAATCTTTCTGGAAAGAAAGTTGCCGAATTTCCAACCTCACAATTTAAAAAATCTCTATTTTCTTACTTTCCATCAACATCTGACTCCCTTCGTTTTTCTCCCTTAACACAATCATCCTGCAAGGAAAGCTCCTAAATATCCTACTTTACAATTTCAAAAAATTTCTAATTTCTTAATTCAAATCAACATCTGACCCACTTCATCTTCTTTCGCTAACACAATCTTTCTGGAAAGAAAGTTGTCGAATTTCCAACCTCACGATTTTAAGAAATTTGTAATTCCTTACTTTCCATCAACATCTGATCCTCTTCACCCCCTTTGCTTAACACAATCCTCGCACAAAGAAAGCTCCTAAATATCCTACCTTACAATTTCAAAAAATTTCTAATTCCTTAATTCAAATCAACATCTGACCCGCTTCATCTTCTTTCCCTAACACAATCTTCCTGCAAAGAAAACTCCTAAATTTCCTACCTTACAATTTCAAAAAATTTCTAATTTCTTAATTCAAATCACCATCTGACCCGCGTCATCTTCTTTCCCTAGCACAATCTTCCAGCAAAGAAAGTTGCCGAATTTCCAAAAAATTCGATTCCAGAGCACGATTCTAAATAATTTGGATTTCCTTATGTTCCATCAACATCTGACCCCTTGACCTTCTGCCAAAGAGAGGCCAGACTCCAAACCATCAGCTACCATCCGCTGCAAACACCCAGAACGACAATGCGCAATCGGGGCAAGCTAGAAAACGGATTTGCTCGTCGAACCGTTAACGTTCGCCGATGCGAGCGTGTAAAGTGTATCCATCGCCACACGCTGCCCAGCGAGGAACATTCGAGGCACGTTAAATGCGTAATCTCAAATCATCCGTGTTGGCCGTGTCATGTGGCAGTGATAACTCAACCTCTGTGCGCGCCTACCTGCTGAATAATATGCGGATTACATGCTGCAAACTAAAGCAAACGTCGAATAATTAACAAGACAGTGGAGCTTTCAAACTACACGCGAGCACGTTGTGTTGTAGGCGAGTGTTGCGCTTCGGCTTCATTAACTATACAAGTTGAAATCTGGCCTGATGCTGGCGCTTTCAGAAACTCGGATCAAACGAGTGATTGGTGGTAGAATTTTCAAAATTCCATTGTTACCTTTTCATTCAGACGTTCTTTTTTGCTGGTCCAAGAACTGAAGATCTGATTAATTAAGGTGGCTTTTGAGAAGCTGGTTTATGAGCAATCAACATTATACTCAAACATGTTGAATACCGTGGAAATCATTGTAGAGTAACACAATTTATCTCTAAACAAAAATTATTTAGAAAAATGTCGACGTAATCCCACAATGATCTGTTATGTAATTTTTAATTTCAGAAATTCATTAGTTATTCTCGTGGTACCAAAGATATTCAAAGTACTAATTTTTCACTCTGTGTGTTAGAAACATTTAGATGGAGAGAAAAATAAAAATCCTAAAGTAGAAGTTACTTCCAGCAACTTGGATCAACCGAGTGATTGAATATAGAATTTTGAAAATTCCATTGTTACCTTTTCATTCAAACGTTCTTTTTTGCCGGTCCAAGGACTGAAGAATTGATTGATCATAGTGACTTTTGATAATGTAGTTCATGAGCACTCAACATTCTACTCAAACACGTTGAATACCTTGAAAATCGTTATATAGCAATACGATTTTTCTCTAAACAATAATTATTTAAAACAATGTCGACGTCAACATACAATGGTCTGTTATGCAAGTTTTAATTTCAGAAATTCATTAGTTATTTTCGTGGTGTAAAACATATTCGAAGTACTAATTGGTCGCCTTGTAAGATAGAAATTTGTTTGTTCTTCCGCCTTCTTTTCGAAAAAGCACACCGACCCCCATTCTTGAAATCAATAATGTTATTCACAGTTTTCCAACATTTTTGAGTCATAATCTACTTTTTCAGACAGTGCTTCGACGGCACCTATCTTCGGCATATTATATTACATTATATATTGAAAAACCCGGACTTTAAAGTATCGGTGAGTCTAACGACGCCGAGTACGCAACCGATCTACGCTTATTATGCGATGCTTCAGTACTCCGACAATTATAACACATTAAGACCTATTTGTTGAAA
This sequence comes from Cerceris ruficornis, assembly GCA_963989415.1. NCBI lineage: Eukaryota > Metazoa > Arthropoda > Insecta > Hymenoptera > Crabronidae > Cerceris > Cerceris ruficornis. The sequence goes on along the minus strand of OZ022530.1, from coordinate 7,853,143 downwards.
CATGCGTCCCATAATTTTTAGTATTAACCCTTTGCACTCCTATGTCGAGCTACACTCGACACAGCTTTCTATGGCGTTTAGCATTTCATTTAATAATTATCGACTTTTCGAAATCAACAATAACTTTGCATCTTAACATAAATATCCCACGGTACCTACAATTGTTCCTAGTATTAAGTAAAAATGAATAATCAACGGTAGACATTTTTCCGAGATTATATTTGCTTATCTAACGAAAAGTTAGTAATGTAATTCGGAGTGCAAACGGTTAACTCTTTGCTCCCGAGGCCTTTATCGCGCGGACGACCCAGCAACTCGAGACATTTCCCAGCGTTTTTGGTGAATTTATATACAAATTAATGTGTAAAACTTTTATATTTTAACATTTTGTGTGTCTTTGCACCTTTATGAATATAATTTCTTAAACATTAATATTTGTACTTTTCCTTTGTATGATATTTTATATGACAATTGCCAAGATGCATGCCCGGTTTGTCGGGACAAGTATCACAATAGTATGTTGTTTGATGTCTTTTGCCGGGTTTATTTGTTTGACATCAGACTTTGCAATCCTTCCTAACTCCTGTTAGGAATCGAAAACTCTAATAGTCCTTTTGCCACGACTGTCTATTTCGGACTAACGCCGAAAATGCAGTCCGGTTCGTGATTGCGGATTAATTTCATATAAGAAAATCTTATCTCCATTTAAAGAGGTGTCATTCTACACTTCATAAGATCATACACAAAGAGCTTAGGAACCCACTTCAAAGAAACTAAACATAAATTGCCATTGCCGCGCATAGAGTTTCCGCATCAAACCAAGTGGCGAGTGAGAGTCACCTCTCCAGTGCAAACGGCTAACACGTTCGCGGACAGTAAAAATTTCAGTGAGCTACAAAAATAGTCAGTCAAGTATTACAATTCTACCTTACATTTTTAACTACATAGAGAAAAATAAAATGGTATGAAAATACTCAATGAATCACTTGGCCATCACTTTAAACTTCATAATAATTACAAAGAATTAAGGTTATATAAAATTAAATGAATTATAATTGGCGTTAACATTTGGCATGACATGAATGCTATAGCATTCATGTCATTCTACATTACGATGAAAATAGATGTTATAGCATTCACGTCCGCGAACGTGTTAACACTAAACCTACCATGGCGGTCAAATGACCGCTTTCTAATTTATTCTAAAAATTCTCCAAATTGATTGGGCAGCCATTCAGTAAATATTTTAGGTCTATCATATAAAGCAAAAATTACTTAACTGATCGTCTTTTTCACCTCTTCAAATCTCTATTTCCAAAGTACTTATTTCGTATCTTTAAATATAACAGATATAAAGCCGGTAGGTTTAGTGTTAATCAAACTTTTCAGCGCATTCCTGCGAATATTGTCCAAGAGAACATCCGTTTGCCCACAACGCCCCCTAAACTTGCCTTGGACCAAAAAGTCCCCTTAGATCCCTTCAATGTCCACCGTCTCTGATTCCAGAGACCCAAGAAAGTATTCTTCTATTCACGTTCCTCGGTCCACCACCAAAGGCCATACCCCATTCCTAATTACTCACCCCCACAGCCAGCACCCTCCTATTTAAAAGTATCACTGAATATCCCCCCGAAACCGTTGAAAATCGCGGCAAGTTTTGCGTGCTACAAACGCACAGCTTTCTCAGCCGGCGTAACTGAATCCAATAACAGTTATCCTTCATTATTCCTCGCTTATGCGGACCAAGGGTGCAGCGGTAAAGTAAACTTCAGCCAGGTGTCGAGGTACGTTCTCGTTAGTGGGTTTACAGCTAGGTCACCATTGTGTAAACCGCGTAACCAGTAGCTACGTTGCATGCAGCTTACTTGGCAAATATCGTCGCCCTGTGTACCTATACGTGGAGCGGTGATATTATCTCGGTAACGAGCATGATAACAAGGAGGGGCTCTCGGCTTTTTACCCCCGGCCACGATGCGTATCGGGCTTTCCACCCTCATCGAGGAAGAACGCGTTGCTGCTTACTTCTTTTCCAAATACGGACCTGCAGATGCGGGATTATTATTTTCAAAGGGCCTGTTAAGGCTTACGACCTTAACAGGGTGAATGCCGTGACGGTCACGGAAGAACGGCGGTGTATTCTGTTATTAAACTGTATTTAAATGAGGATGCTGAAGTTTTTGGGTTTTGTGTTCGACGATGATGTAATCTCAAGGATGTAGAGCCAAAGGATCGTTGTAAAGGGATCGTTTCCAAGCAAATGTTATGTAACAATGTAACAAAATACGCATAACTTGGTTACTAGCAATTAGTTGATTCCCTTAACACTAAACCTACCATGACGGTCAAATGACCGCTTTCCGATTTTTTCTAAAAATTCCCCAAATTGATTGGGCAGCCATTCAGTAAATATTTTAGGTCTATCGTATAAAACAAAAATTACTTAACTGATCATCTTTTTCACCTCTACAAATCTCATTTTCCAAAGTACTTATTTCGTATATTTCAATATAACTGATATAAAGCCGGTAGGTTTAGTGTTAAGTTGAGAGATAATCATTTATTTGGCGATGAAAAACTATTTTTTTATTAGAAAGTTCAAGTGTTAATGTATCCGAATTATACATTAGTTTTTGCAGAATCATTATTCAACGGTTATTTTTCAGTTTTTCAATTCTATTCATGTATACATGCGTCGATAAGCCATAATCAGTTTTTTTCTCAGACCGCATATATGCGTCAGTAGTGCTCAAAGGGTTAACGCGACTAACGACTTAACTTACACGCGTAATATGAATTTTTTAGTGTTACATTATATCGTTGGAATTTTCATATTAAGATTTGTAACAGATTTGTATAGATGCAGTTATGCGCTCGAGCAATGCATATAGCGAGAAACGGAGGAAAAAATAACCGATGCGTGACGACGGAAAAACATAGAGAGTTGCAAGGCGTTGGACGAACCGATCGTATTGAAACGTGAGACTTTAACACTAGATTTACAGGCGTGAAATCTGATAAATTGCAATATATTAAATAAGGACTTTGAAAAAAGGCGCATCAAGCGGCAAAGATGATAATTCGTTAAATCATTATTGTATTATAAAATACACGTGAACTATTTACTGTACAGCGTCGCTGTAAATTTAAGAAATGTTTATAAGACAAGTAGGAACCCGTCAATTTGACGGCTTCCGTAAATCTAGTGTTAATAAAGAGTTTAGTTAATTTTATTAGTGCTTTATTGGAACGCCCCTACAGATTTATGTTAACAATTTTGTTTTCCACATTGCAAGGACTCACCTGTCATTTTCGCTTCGGCTATTTCATCACACCATGTCGAAAAACGTGTGTTACAAAATCTTATTCCTGACTTTATTTCTTTATACATTGTTGTTGGGCTGACTGTTAGAAATTATCTAGAAACTGGTAATTTAGAAACAGTTGAATTTGGAAAAAATGTTGCATTTTTAGCTCGATTGGAGCCGAACGGTCTGTGCAAATATGACCTTTTCTTGTTAGGAATTTCAGGAGTTGTCAAGAAGTTTAGAGCGTTCCATAAAGTGCAATTACCTCGGGCAAGGAGCCAAAGTATCTCTGTGCAAAATCTGTAAGACTATGTGAATTTATGGAAAATCAGGACTCTTCTGTATCACCCAAAACCACCAATTTAATCTATCAAGATCATAATCACTTTTTGTTTCCCCTTTTTCGGTTTTAACTACTGTGGTTATTTAGGACCTACTAATATTAATTATATTAATTAATAATTTGGGAATTACTTCCCAAAGTCATCGGATGAGGATTTGAACTTGCTCTTACAAACTGCGTGCATAAGCCTTTGCCTACTTATCTGCCATAGCCCCATTCACTCCTATAGGCATTTTTACTAGGACCTACTGCTTTAAACGCATTCTGACCCACCGATGCTACGGCATAAATGTCACATAGGAAAAATTTCTTAGAGGTGACGGAAGAGCATTTGAACTTGAGCCCAGTGATTATGATTTCGAGTCTTTACCACCTAAACCACCATAGCCCCACATAATAATCATCTCCAACGTAACAAATATACCTGCAGATAGGCAAACCAAGAAGAGGTCAGGGGACGAAATACTTCCGGAAATCATGCAAACCTCAACATATCTTCAAACTCCATAAGAATATTCTTATTTACAGAAAATCAAAAGTTTTTTGTATCCCCAAAAACTTCAACCCCAATTCAATCCACCACAAGTATAATCTTCCCCAGTATAACAAAAATACCTGCTTTTTGCTAAATCCATAATACTATACTAATTTATAGAAAATTTTAACTGCTCTACATCCCCCAAAACCTCCAAATCAACCCTCTACGACCTTAATCAACCCCAAGGGAATAAATACACCTGCGGACAGGCAAATCATGAAGAGGACCGCGGCCAAGTGGCGAAATCCTTCTGCAAATCGTGCAAACCCCAACATTTTTTCAAGGTCCATAACACTGTGCTAATTTGCAGAAAACCAAAAGCCTTCTATATCCTCCAAAACCTCAAATTCAATCTACCACGACCATAATCATCCCCTAAGATCAAAACACACCTTCGGGCAGGCAAAACCAGGATGACCGCGATCAGATTACGAAACTCTTCCGCAAATCGTTAAAACTTTAAAAGGTTTTGTGAATTTTTTTCAAAACATCATTCATTTGAATGAAACGAATTCAAATTGTTATTCAGTTTCAATAAAACTAAACTAATTTACAGAAAATCAAAACTCTTCTACACCCCCAAAACCTCCAGTTCAACCCACCACGACCATAATCATCCCCTGCGTACCAACATCCCTTCCGGACAGGCAAACCGAGATAACGGTGATCAAATTGCGAAACTTTTCCGAAAACCTTCATTTCAATGAAACCAATTCAATTTGTCAGTCAATTTCAATAAAACGAAGCTAATTTACAATCAAAACTCTTCTACACCCCCAAAACCTCCAGTTCAATCCACCACGACCATAATCATCCCCTATGTACCAAACACACCCCCGGACAGGCAAACCAAGATGACCGCGATCAAATTGCAAAAATCTCCCGCAAATCGTGCAAATTTCAAAACGTCTTGTAAATTTTTTTCAAATGATCCTTCATTTCAATGAAACTAACTGAAATCATCGTTCATTTCAATGAAACCAATTCAATTCGTCATCCAATTTCAATAAAACCAAGCTAATTTACAATCAAAACTATTCTACACCCCCAAAACTTCCAGTTCAACTCACCACGGCCATAATCATCCCCTATGCACCAACCACACCCCCGGACAGGCAAACCAAGATGACCGCGATCAAATTGCAAAAATCTCCCGCAAATCGTGCAAATTTCAAAACGTCTTGTGAATTTTTTTCAAATGATCCTTCATTTCAATGAAACTAACCGAAATCATCATTCATTTCAATAAAACCAATTCAATTTGTCATTCAATTCCAATAAAACCAAGCTAATTTGCAATCAAAACTCTTCTACACCCCCAAAACTTCCAGTTCAACTCACCACGGCCATAATCATCCCCTATGCACCAACCACACCCCCGGACAGGCAAACCAAGATGACCGCGATCAAATTGCAAAAATCTCCCGCAAATCGTGCAAACTTCAAAACGACTTGTGAATTTTTTTCAAATGATCCATCATTTCAATGAAACTAACTGAAATCATCATTCATTTCAATAAAACCAATTCAATTCGTCATCCAATTTCAATAAAACTAAGCTAATTTGCAATCAAAACTCTTCTACACCCCCAAAACCTCCAAATTAACCCACCACGGCCATAATCATCCCCAACGTGCCAAACACACCCCCGGACAGGCAAACCAAGATGACCGCGATCAAATTGCAAAAATCTCCCGCAAAGCGTGCAAATTTCAAAACGTCTTGTGAATTTTTTTCAAATGATCCTTCATTTCAATGAAACTAACTGAAATCATCATTCACTTCAATGAAACCAATTCAATTAGTCATTCAATTTCAATAAAACTAAGCTAATTTGCAATCAAAACTCTTCTACAGCCCCAAAACCTCCAGTTCAACTCACCACGGCCGTAATCATCCCCAACGTGCCAAACACACCCCCGGACAGGCAAAACAAGATGACCGCGATCAAATTGCAAAAATCTTTCGCAAATCGTGCAAATTTCAAAACGTCTTGTGAATTTTTTTCAAATCATCCTTTATTTCAATGAAACTAACTGAAATCATCATTCATTTCAATAAAACCAATTCAATTCGTCATTCAATTTCAATAAAACTAAGCTAATTTCCAATCAAAACTCTTCTACACCCCCCGAAACCTCCAGATCAACCCACCACGACCATAATCATCCCCTACGTACCAACAACCCTTCCGGACAGGCAAACCGAGATAACGGCGACCACATTGCGAAACTTTTCCGTAAATCGTGCAAACTTCAAAACGTCTTCTGAATTTTTTTCAAATGATCCTTCATTTCAATAAAACCAATTCAATTTGTCATTCAATTCCAATAAAACCAAGCTAATTAACAATCAAAACTCTTCTACACCCCCAAAACCTCCAGTTCAACCCACCACGGCCGTAATCATCCCCAACGTGCCAAACACACCTGCGGACAGGCGAACCAAGAAGATGACCGCGATTCGGTGGCGAAATCCTTCCGCAAATCGTGCAAACCCACCCCTCGTAATATGCAGACGTTAATGGAGTGCAAGGGACGACCATTGAACATACCGTCAGGTGTCAGGAATGCGGACGTTTCCTGGAGGTTTACTTCTGCAACGGTCACCTTTGTGCCTTGCACCGGCCACCAAAACGTCCGACAGTTTCACATACCAGCACGCGGGAACCCTAACGTGCCCCAAATTCCGGGGTCAAATGGCGCCGACGTAAGACAGAAGCCTCGCCCGGGAAATAATGTTGCCTCGACGAAGCCGAGACAAATGGCAAATCGATGCCGGCGTCATTTACCTCCGAAGCCACCCTAGGTGGCCACCACGAAGGCGGCCTACCCTGCGGTGCCGTTTCACCGACCCTGTCGCCACCAGGGTGCTTCCCCTTTCGTGCCGTTGGTGACGCTTATTGTTAGCGAAAATCCGACGACCTTCCTATGGGGATGATACTTCGTGATGTCTCAGCGGACGGTTGGAATTAGGAGGGAGGTTTTGAATATGTTTAAGGAAGTTGAAAGGGGTTGTTTTTTCGGTTTATTCGATGCTGTGTGCTTGGGAATGTGACATTAGGTGGGTGGGGGATTTATGAGGGTTATTTTTGCTTTGGAGTTTCTTTTGGAGGTTGAACTGTGTGCTGGGAATCTTGGCTGTCGGATGATCACTGGGTCTGTGGATGATTCTCTTAACACTAGAACTACCAAACCAGTCATGACTGGTACACAATTTTTCCCAAAAATTCTCCAAGTTTATAGAAGAGTCTTAGAATAAATATCGACTATCTTGAAAAACATAAATCACTGAATTGATTATCTTTTCCGCCTCTTGATTCCTCCTTTTTCAAAGTACATATTTAATATTTCGAAATATAATAAATTTAACGCCGGTAGTTCTAGTGTTAATTATCGGTAATTGGTCCGGATTGAGAAACTGTGAAAATTGTAACTTGAACGTACTGTATGAATGGAATGTAAAAATAAGAAATACTGGTCGTGTTTCAGCCGGAAATGCGTTGCAGAAATGGTTTTTGATTTTTCCCACTGTGATCAATTCGAAAAATCTGGAAAAAACATGATATCAGATTGTTACCGTAAAAAGGAAAAAGTGGTCGAAATTTCTTTTCCGTTTTTCCTTATTTTCACTTAGGCTTTTCAATGAAAGATCTAAAAAGAATCTCAAATGTGCATTTGCGTACTTAGAATGTGTCAGAACTTTTTCGAAATTTTTTCTCTTCAATAAAAAGCGAATGCTGGGCAAAAACTGTAACTACCCTCCCGAACAAGATACAGGGTTGAAATTTGGTACACTATGCCTTTTTTTTATTATTTGCCGAATGACACCTCGCCCATTGTAATCGGTTCAAGGGCATTTTTGACCCCCTTATCCTGCTGTACCCTTTGGTGCGGATAATTCTCAAATATTGCAGTTTCCGTCTTCAGCGCTGCAGAAAATACTGCTTTTTGCAGAATTATGTGAGCTATTTCTGGGTTATGGGGATAAATGATTTTGTGTGTTGTATTAAGTTTGAGTTAGGAAAATAATTTGTAAAGTTTGCAAACGAAAAGTGAATATTATTCAGGAAGTTTCGATGAACTCAGAGATGTAAATCCTTTATGGCATGACTTCCTATTGGCACGCTGAAGGTCATGGGATAATGTAATGAAACCATTGTCGAATAACTTTGATAAGAAGGAAAAGAATTTTTAAAAATATTAACACGTTGACTTCAATGAAATTTCATGCGCCATTTAAATTGTAATATTTACGATTTTCCTAATACATACAATATTTAAACATTGGCACTGAAAAGGGTAAACACCTGTTGACTATATAACTATTTTTGTGTCTTTACGGTTTCTGCTTTGTAAAGTTGTAATTTTAATACAAGAAGTTTCTCTTCGATAAAAATGATGAAACTAGCAAAATACCGGTGGCGTTGAAAATCTTAAAATAAATTATGTCTTGAAATAACTCGAACTTTGAACCCTAATTATTATTTCCTATAATCAACATAATCACAGAAAATTAAATATTCAACGATAGAAGTTACTATCAAATTCATTTCACTCAGGTGACAAGAAATTTAACACTAGAATTACCAAGGCAGTCAAAATGACTGGTTTCTCATTTTTTACAAAAATTCTCTAAATTTGCAGGTGAACCATAGAGTAGATATTATACGCTCATCTTACAAAACATAAATTACTGAATCAATCATCTTCTCCACCGTTTGATACCTCTTTCTCTTAAGTACTTATTTAATATAAGTAAATATAACAGACTTAATGCCGGTAGTTCTAGTGTTAAAAATCCCTAGAGTTAAAAGCAAATTTCTACCCGAAGAGAGTTCATGAGAAACAATTTTGATGACGTGAATCAACCAATTAGAAAAGGAATTAAAGAATGACTCGATTTAGACTGGCTGGCTCGATTTGAGTCGCTTTCCATCTCTGCTTTTAAGACATCACTTGTCCGCTTCCCGCGACAGCTGTTGAAAGACATGTGCATCTGACATATACTCCATTCTCATCCCTCGCACATTCCATTTCCCAACAGTGCATCTGTTGCCTCGACAAGCAGCTTCCTTAATCTTTACTATTCCCATGGCGGCCAGATAAACTGATTGATAACCAGGCAACGATGGAACCAATCGAAAAGCCATTCGGGCCAGCCGGGAAATTCGCGATGCCAGTGCGAATGAAACGGTGGGGAAAAATTGGTTTGCATCGAGTTTAGAAGTTTAAACAAATACTTAGCTGTTCTTTTCATCGCTGCGAGAAAGAAGAGATTGCTGTTTCAGTATTCTAGTTTGCTGAGAGTTCACGAAACTTATATAAGAACTATCTGTATATCTTATACATATATATCTGTCTATGTATCTAAATTATAGAAAAAACGTATCGAGATAGTTAAAGTTGATGAGAGGAACTATAATTAATAGAATGTTGATTAGAAAAATATGAAGAAATTCCTATATGTTTCTAGGTTTATAAGGTATGAAAGTAACACATGGGTTTTAAATTTTTTTGCTATTGCGGTCATTTCTCAATGCAAATGTCTCACGGCAGATGCAAATATTCAGCACGATGGATTTGCTTAAAACTCACGAAGTATAAAATTCAAAAATCTGAAGAAATTAACCCCAAATTCTATACACATAAAGCACAGAACTGTCGTATACATTTAAAGTACGCCACTGTCTTTGGCAATCTTCAACAAAAAGCTCCCTCCCTCCAAATGCACCGTCTCGCCCTCAAAAAAATCTCCTTACACTTCCAAAATATAAATTCCAAAATTCACCAGAAATTCACAACACTACCCAGACGTATAAGGAACAAAACTATAGAATTCAAGCTACAACTTTATTTCTCTCACCCTCCAACAAAAACCTCCCTCGCACCAAAGGCGTCGTCTCACCCTCACAAAATGTCTTTACACTTCCGAAATATAAATTCCAAAATTCCCCAAAAATTCACAACACTACCCAGACATATAAGGAACAAAACTATAGAATTCAAGCTACATCTCTATTTCACTCACCCTCCAACAAAAGCCTCCCTCGCACAAAAGGCGTCGTCTCACCCCCACAAAATGTCTTTACACTTCCAAAATATAAATTCCAAAATTCCCCAAAAATTCACAACACTACCCAGACATATAAGGAACAAAACTATAGTATTCAAGCTACATCTCTATTTCACTCACCCTCCAACAAAAGCCTCCCTCGCACCAAAGGCGTCGTCTCACCCCCACAAAATGTCTTTACACTTCCAAAATATAAATTCCAAAATTCCCCAAAAATTCACAACACTACCCAGACATATAAGGAACAAAACTATAGTATTCAAGCTACATCTCTATTTCTCTCACCCTCCAACAAAAACCTCCCTCGCACCAAAGACGTCGTCTCACCCTCACAAAATGTCTTTACACTTCCAAAATATAAATTCCAAAATTCCCCAAAAATTCACAACACTACCCAGACATATAAGGAACAAAACTATAGTATTCAAGCTACATCTCTATTTCACTCACCCTCCAACAAAAGCCTCCCTCGCACCAAAGGCGTCGTCTCACCCCCACAAAATGTCTTTACACCTCCAAAATATAAATTCCAAAATTCCCCAAAAATTCACAACACTACCCAGACATATAAGGAACAAAACTATAGTATTCAAGCTACATCTCTATTTCTCTCACCCTCCAACAAAAACCTCCCTCGCACCAAAGACGTCGTCTCACCCTCACAAAATGTCTTTACACTTCCAAAATATAAATTCCAAAATTCCTCAAAAATTCACAACACTTCCTACATGTGTAACGAACAAAATTGCCTCATAGAATTCAAGCTACAACTCTATGTTTCTCACCCTCCAACAAAAAGATTGTCCCGCGCGGAAGACAGAAACACAGTCCAGGAAACCGTTCCGATAAAAATAATCGCCGATAAGAATCGATCTAAATAGCCGATGAGAACGACTCGAAGGAGCCTGGCGTGTATAGGAAGGTGGAAAACGAGCTTTCCCGGAAATCTCGCGAATTCGATCCATAAATAAGCCCGCGGGGGCCTATCTCCGCAATCTATGGCGGAACTTGTAACCCTAAAATACTCCAGGAATAGCTCCCCGTCACGAAGTCTCTCCGGTGGCTCTGCACGAGGGTGGCCCACCCCCTTCCTTCGTGGTTTTACCTACGTACACGATATAACGTGCGTGATATAATCGATGGTAGGCGTTCTCGTCGAGATGAGAGGGTGAGCAACGCTGTCACTATCGTCGGGGAATCTCAGAGTCTGCTTCTACTGCTCGAGAAAGAGAGGGTTGAAAGAGAGAGGAGAGGTGCTTCCGAAACTTCAGGAGGGTGTTTATAAAATTCGCTCGAACTATGCGAAGTTTTTTTTTGGTGGTTGCAGTTTTTTTAGAGGCTTCTGGAATATTTTTTGTCTCTTGGAATTTAGTGGTAGCTCCTTGTCACCTCTAGTAGGGGATGGGAATTTTGAAAAGGTTGAAGAGGTGCTCTGAGTTTGTTGCGCTAGGGTGGACGATTTTTTGATCAGGTGTTTGATCTTTTTTGTTGTTGTTTTGAAATTATTGAGGAAGTTATGTAATAAGGAGGGTATAATGCGCGCGATAATTTTTCTGCGATAGTTTTTAGGAATTTTGTGCAACTGATTAAATTTTCGAAGCTTTGGTGTATCTTATTACCAGTTTGTTTTGGCGATGTGTTTTTTTTTTAATTGTAAAGTATATGTTTTAGGTTGATTAAGGGCAAAATGAAATTTTAACGAAGTTTTAACCATCCCTCGCCTTCTCAAATACTTTCACATCCCCTTCCAAACGTTAAGAAATTCTGTTTCGAAGAAACAAGGGAGTTTTTTTCAGAGAAAGAATTTAAGAATTACTATTATTCACGTTTCATATTTACGGCAACGATTCCACCCCTGTAAAATTGACTTCGCAACAATGCTCACCGTATAAAAAATTCACGATGCTCATGCAGTCGTGTTCCTGTTAATAGGTATCGATTAAAAAGTTGATTATTAATGAACAAGACATTAACGATTCGTAATAAATTATTGGCTTATTGTCAAACTGGCGCAGCCTGACTAATTAATTGTCCGTTACACGGCCAGTTTTCACCGGATAATTGCCCGACCGACATTTAAAACTGGCAATAATCACTTCGACGTTTCGTTTATATCGTCGTGCAATATTATCATGAGTTTCGAATTCAACGATTAAAAATTGATTACCCTCTTAAACCCCTCCCAATATTTTCGACGAGTATACTCGCCGCAGCGTTACTAATACAAACATACATTTTTTAAATGCAGCAGACAACAAAATTTGTCTGCTCGTTATAATTTCTACTTTGATTTTAAAAGAGCAAATTTTTTGTTGCTTAAAATTAATTAAACATGCAGGTACTCTTGAAATTGCACGTTGGAGAACGAAAATTATCGTTTATTTTAACGGTAACTTTGCGATATTTAATATTAGATTCACCGACGTAAAACTTATTATATTAAAATACACCTATTAAATAAACGCTTTAAAATAACTTTTTATTCTAAAGCATCTATATAATAGTACTGAAATTGTCAGTTATCTGTTTGCGAGATTAAAAGTGCCCACCTTTTCAACGTCTGAACATGCGTGATGGAATATTTTTTATCCCACCTCGAAAGTTTATATTATATATAACTTCGTTAATAAAAATAAACCAACTTTGTTCAATTAAAAAAAAATGTCTGTGCAACATGGGTCATTTTATCTTCTAAATTCCCGTGCTTGAAAGGGTTATCAGGAAAACACAACCAAACAAAACAAATATCTGTGAGAGTGTTCCACGTAGCCGTTGAAATATTATATTTTTTGCTCTCTCTCTCATATTCAAACATTTATCCAATATCCCAAGGTGCAATTCCGACAGATGCACACCCTGGAATATACAGCAGAACACTTAAAGGGTTAATACGTATACGCGTTTCCATCCCACCAGAGCCATGGTGAAACATGTGGCTTTGATATATCGAGCCACGGTGTCTCCGGAGATTCTCTCCTTTTTTTCCTCCCCCATCTTCGTGTTGTCTCCATCTCGCCCCCCTCATGTTTCATTCCTCGAGGTACATGGAGTGTAGCGAGCGAGGAGATTGATCGAGGGTCCTCGACGAAATTGAAACGGAAATATCCAAATTTCTTGCCGCTCCACGAAAGGGAAACGGCGACGAGATACAGAAGAGAGGGACTCGAATGGAGTCAGGCAATATCTCTAATACGTGCACACATCGAGTAACCTATTATGCAGGCTGCGTTAGAATAAGCGACACGGGAATGTCTTCTTTCGTTGCTTTGGGGCTGTATGGCAAGGTGTACAATGGGATCGTTGTGTTTTTGCCGTATCGCGGTGTCTTAAAGGGGTTACGCCACCTTGAGATTTTCAAAAAATCGATTTTCTTTTCGCTAGATGAATTGCTTATATTTTTAGGAATATTTTAAGCGTTTAACCATTTCAAAATTCAAACTATTACCAAAGTTATAGCAATTAGCAGTAACCCTGACGTCGTACTATTTCTTCTCTTGCGTTTTTCTCGGAACTACATTTTTCAAATCGGTGTACACGATATCTCAATATCTACTCAACCGATTTCGTTAAAATTTACAACAATTGTTGTTTATAATATTTTCTAAAGGGTGACGTAGGATTTTTTTGATTGGATGCCATGTTGAAAAGTTATACAGTTTTTAAACTCAACATCTCGATGCAAATACGTATTCTTTTTTCAAATAGCTGCCATTTCTACAAAAAAATTTAAAAAAATTTTTCCCTACGTCACATTTTAGCTATTACCCTTATAAATAAGAAAACAACAATTTTTTATATTTCAGACGATGCCTAACAGAGAAATCATGTACACCGTGAGTAAGGGTTTTCAAAAGAGAGTCCTACTTATCGCCTCATATCTCCGTCATTTTTTAACATTTTTTAATCATTAACATTGCAAATTGTTCATAAAACTACTATATATATATATGTGTAAACTAAAGAACATTTTTTTTACTTAACGGCTGCGTCAAAAAAAGTGTTTATTTTTATACCTATTTTTCCGAGCGCCAAGGTGGCGTAACCCCTTAAATGGATGTGCTTTAAAATTCTGGAGTTTTGGGTGGAATTGAGAATTTTGTCAAGTTTTTAACACTAGATTTACGGACCGAGCCAATTTGACTCATTAAATATTGGATTACTGTAAATATATAAAACTTAAATATTATTTTTTAAAAACATATGTTGGTTTTTAGTTAAGTAATTAAATATACATAAATGTTGATTCTTCTCCCCCCGCAGACCCCTTCATTTCGCATTATCAAATGTGGTATACCTATTTTTACTGTTGTGAGCCAATTTGACTCATAAAATGATTTAACTGTTAATCCTCTGCGGACGACGGACGCATATATGCGGCCTAAGAAAAAATCTGATTATAGTTTATTGTTGTATGTATACACGGTTAGAGTTGAAAGATTGAAATATAACTGTTGAAATATGATTACCCAAATAGTAATTTATAATTTCTATACATCAACACTCTGACTTTCTGATAAAAATGTAGTTTTCTAACGTCAAGCAAATGATTATTTCTCAATATTCAAAAAAGTCTACGTCCGCAAAGGGTTAATCGCATACCAGATGAATATAGCTTACATCAGGCCTGGGCAACCGCGGCTTGTAAGCCGCACGAGATCTGTTTCTCCTCTAATTTGTCTCTTCTCACATACAAACAATCATCCTCACTTTTTTTCGCTACTCCGCTACATTATCTTTCTTACCTACCCACTTCTGCCATCATTTCGATTTCTGCATCGCGCATGAACAGAGCATTTTTAGTGAAACAATATAATTTTATAAAATCCATTTTTTGAAAAAATGTTTTCCATGAATTTTTTAATAATAAATCTTTCATTTAAATTAATTTGGAACTATTTTCATTGCAAAATTTCAATTTTCTCGTATGAGTAAAATTGGCTCACTTCAGTAAAAATAGGTATATAATCAACATCCGCAAATCTAGTGTTAAATAACCACTGTGTGACTCCATAAAGGCGAATTTTTATAAAAAATTACGGATCAGTCATTATGACTGCCTTGGTCGTTCTAATGTTAACACTAGAACAACCAAACCAGTCAAAATGACTGGTACACAATTCTTTCCAATAATTCTCCAAGTTTATAGAAGAGTGTTAGAATAAATATTCTATGTCCATCTTAAAAAACATAAATCACCGAATCGAGTATCTTTTCCGCCTCTGGATTCCTCCTTTTTCAAAGTACTTATTTAATATTTTGAAATATGATAGATTTAACGCCGGTAGTTCTAGTGTTAATTAAGATAAATTGTGTAATATTCTCCTGTATACGCGAAGAACAAAACAATGTATCACTGTTCAAAAATCATTAATTACTGACACTAAATAATTAGAATAACACTAATTCAGGTTCGGCTATCTGCAGTTAATTTTAGATTTTGAATTTAAGCAACATCTGACATTCTGTGAGAAGGAAAACGTGAAAGAAGCAATTTAACACTAGAACTACCGGCGTTAAATCTGGTATATTTAAATATATTAAATAAGTACTTTGAAAAAAGGAGAATTCAGAGGTCGAAGAGATGATCGATTCGGTAATTTATGTTTTATGAGATGGACGTAGAATATTTATTCTACCACTCTCCTATAATCTTGGAGAATTTTTGGAAAAAATTGTGTACCAGTCATTTTGACTGGTTTGGCAGTTCTATTGTTAAAAATTCTCGGACGAGTGATTCAATATCACCAAACATCGTCGATTATTTACAAATATTCAATAATTTCCCCTACATCCTTTTCCATGCCAAAATAACTACAACTTCAATCCCCGAACACTAATGAAAATATTAAAAAATCAGAACCTAACGCGAACACATAAAATCCCCCTCGTCAAACATCCTCAAACGTAAAAGCGCCTCCTCGAAGCTCGAAATGCTCGAGCGTCCTCGAATCGCAGTTAAAATCCTCGAAATATATGCAGCGAACTCGATGCATTTCCACTTTCCATCCTGTTTTCGTAAAAACGTTTCGCCCCGTTTCAGAAACGGTTTGAGGCCGTTTGGAGGGCTTGCATCTTTGATGCACCGAGTTTCGTGCACCTCGGGGCACGTGTGAGCGTACGTAGAACATATGAACCTCCTCGTTGCATGCAACACGATGGACGTACGGTGTATACACGTGGGACCGTTGGTGTTGCAGGAAGCACACAGGTCCTCCGGTAATACCTGCTTGCAGTGCATACAATATGCACTATTACGAGGCGCGCGTGCAGCCGATGCAACGGGAACATTGTTTATGCTTAATTTCGAACGAAGTCCTGGAAGACGGCTCGTTTTCACGGCGATCAAAAATTCCCTTCAAACATCACCATGGAAATTAACGCGGCTGAATTGAAATTGCCGATTGCCGGGGATCGTTTTAATGCGAATTGCTATAACGCGGAACAGGGAATACGCGAATGGCAGTTTCAAACTGTTTTCAAGGGAAGTATCATATGCTGCGGGTTTTGCGATATTCAAAGCGTAGCAAAGTGCACTAATTTGTTGAATATCTCGTGATCGGATTGCCGTTTCGGTTGTTACTGGACTTCCGACTGGCGTTATTTTCGGCGTTGGAAAATCTGAATTGGGTTGGGAATAGATAGATTGTTGGAATTGGGTGGTTCTGTCGAATTAGGTGTACGTGGGATTGGACAGTCAGTTTTGTAACGTCTCTATTTTAAAACTTCCGGTTTCAAGATTATTTAACACGTTGAACGCCACCGGTACTTTGCTAGTTTCGCCATTTTCACGGAAGTGATACTATTTCTATTAAAATCACATCTTTACAGAGCAGAAATCTCAAAGACACAAATAGATATATATAGTCAGCAAGACTTCACCTTTTTAATGCCAACATTTAAATATTGAATATTTTAGAAAATTCGTAAACATTTATATATTTATTTTATTTATCCTTCTTAACGGGCTAATTGCCCTTTAGTATACATCGAAGAGCACAATAATTACGGTAGGAATGACACTAGAATGTAAAGAAAAAAAAATGAAAATGAAAATACTACACATATATCAACAAATATATCTGTATCGGGGGAATATAAGATAAAATTGAATAAAATAAAATATTATTTATAATAAAATAACAGATTTATTATTGCAATTTAAATGGCGCATGAAATTTCATTAAATTCAACGTGTTAATATTTTTAAAAATTCTTTTCCATCTTATCTATACCATCTTTGATAAGATGGAAAAGAATTTTAATGCAATGAATTGCATTATCATCCATACAATATTTTCAATTGCGTGAACGAAGACAGAATTCCGAATGAAGACGTACCGGCGCTTTATCCATAACTGCGTATTCTGACTGTAACTTTAACTAAAAGATCTTTCATCCAGTTGCAAAATAACGTTAATACCTTTCCGACAGAAATGCAGAAGATTGTTAACATAATAAAGAAGCAATTTAGGAAGCAGTCTTCAACTAGTACTAAAAAAATTACATATTTTCATCCCACTGAACTGGTCATTTCACCGTGCACGGTTACGGTTGTTGTTACTAAAAAATTTGTTAAAATATCAACAACCCCTTTCCCTCCTCCATTCAAACTCATCTTTTCCTAACAATCAAGATCCATTCTCGCTAAGAACAATATTAAAAAATTATACGAAACACTCACCCCCTCAAAACCCACACCAAAGACTCCACTCCCTCGCACTCCATCCCACTCCACCCCTACTCTTACAGAAATCCGCTCTGAAATAGAAGCCGTGACTGAAACGAGCATATTATTAAGGGTGGGTGTGTCGATAACAATTTGTACTCTTTATCGTGCCGCTGGAAGCGCGAACAGTAGCTAAACGACGTCGCCGTCGCGGCGGCATGGATTGATCCGTCAAACTTGGGTACAAAGGCCTCCATTCATGTCACGTTGGAGCTCGGGGAAAAAAGGAGGAGCACGGCGTGCTACAGGGGGTAGAGAGTTGCCACGGGGGTGGGTCGGCAGCGTGAAAACTTAAAGTCGACGTAACAATGGCTTTTTGTGAGCCTACACCAACCGCAACCCCCCTGGAGCGATATTGGCAGAACATGAGAGCCCTACATCCCCCTCTGCAGCCTCTTCATCCCTCTCGATCACGGCTCGAACGATACCTCCGTGTGTATCGATGCAACCTGGACGCGTAACTTGTTCTCTCTGCTATTGTGCATTTGGGTCAACCCTTTCGAAAGGCCTGTCCGATGGTGGCTCTCTTCTTCGCGTTGCAGAGCCTCCTGATAGCTTGAGAATCTCGCATCTCAGCCGGTATTCTCGGAACAAACGTGAAAGGACACTTCAACCGAGCATTCGCCCCGCCTCTTTGTCGCGATAGTGGCACGGCTTGGTTTCGACTTTGCTTAACCCCTTCGCTTACAATATCGTGTGAGAGACGTGGTACGTCGATGGGGCCCAACTTGAACACCACGTATCAGACACGCGGTAAAGTGAGGGACCAGAAACATGGCACTTGGGACGGAAGGGGAGATTGCTCTCGCACCGCCTATCCCTGCGATGTCGGTCCTGGAAACCTGAGATCGACGAATGACAACCGAAAATAAAACACTCCTTTCGTCGTTCACGTGACGACGCAACGAATGCGCGGGTCTCCCTTGCCAATAGCGCGTCAAAATCGAAAATGCGTGGGGGAGAGGGATGTCCCTATCTGTCGGGCGAATCAGAGCAAATTACCCCTCAAGTGCCTTGTTTCTGGTCCCTCACTATATGTCGTTGGGGCCAAACCTGAACAACACGTTTCACGTAAGTTGCGATGTTATTTTTAATTTATTGGGTTGGCAAGAAAGTAATTTCGGTTTTGTAATATGAAATGAAACTCAATTTTTTTTTTAAACAAAGAATGAACTTTGATGTATTATACATTTTCCATTCTGTTCGATGACCTTTTGCCATCTTTTAGACCAATTTATGATTCCGCGCTCATAGAAATTCTGGTCTTTATCAGCAAAAAGCTGAACCAGGTGCGATTTTAGACTAAACATTTGATTTAATCGTTTGGTTCCTCGGAAGCAGCTCGAAGTACACAACACCTTTGTAATCCCACCAAATTGACAGCATAACTTATTTTTTATACAATTCATTTTTCGATGTGGTTTGTATAAAAAAGTAATGACAAATTAAAATATGTCGAAATCGTTCGTTTTTGCACTCCATATTAAAATTCACGCTAAACTAACAATTGCAAACAAAATGAAGCACAATTTGTTTCTAAATCCTGCCAAAACTGACAAATTTCAATTTTCAGAAGCGAAAAATGATAACATTGCCAGAAGTCCTTCAAAACAAACGTAACATTAGCTATCGACAAAAACCGAAATTACTTTCTTGCCAACCTAATAGATTTCTCAGCAGCACCCCGGAAACATTAGAATACTATTTTTGGAGTGGAACCAACAATTTTTCGATACACGGGCCTATCATATGGAGTTGTCGTGAGTTGTGTAACCCTTTCGAGATTAACGGGACAATATATCAATGTTCATTTAAACTGCTGGGATATATTTTCCCGAATTCAAGTATCAGCTTGTTTCAGCCTTTTCAATGCATATAAATACCAAAGAAGTTGTCAAGCAGACTCTTCGATAAAATCGATAAATAAGTTTTTCCAAAATTCAGAATTCCAAAATCCCTCCGCTCTCTCCGTCGACGTTCGTCAAATCCATCGCCATGAGACAGAACAGGCAGACTCTTCGGTATAATTGTGGAATAAAAATCTCAAAAATTCGGAAACCTAAAATCCTTTCCAAATTCTGTCCAAACTGTAAAAAAAAAAGAGGAAAAGAGCTCACCATTCCGAAAATAGTGCGACTTAATTTCGTCAGCATCAAGTCCTCTATTTTCTTCGAGGCGTGAATTTCTTCGCGTCTCCGCGTGTCGTTCCACGACATTTCATCCCCCTGAAACGCCCCCGCGTTAAAACGTGCTTCCGCGTGTCGTTATTCTTGTTCCGCACGAAACATTCGATCGAGAGAGGGGTTGTTCGTCGAGCAGGTTGTATGGAAATCGATTATTATACCTACTCGCTCCGATAACCGTCGACGATTTCATTTTCGCCGATGCTCGCCCCAATTTCTCTCTACCCTCGCGTTCTCACCCCTTTCAACCCCCTCACTGTCGATACGGCCATTTCTCTCGATCATTTCTGCCTTCGTTAATCTCTGCACATTGGCCTGCATAACCGTCGACCGGCAAACATTCGGTCTGTCGACGTTTCGCAAAATATTGCCACGTTTTGCATTAATCCCTTCCCGCATTGTTACAGACTCGAGCTGCGTGTGATTAAAATATTGTAACTTCCGATTAATCCCAATTAATCCCCTTGTACGTTAATTGTGACCTGGGAAATATTTCTTTGGGGAGTTCTCTGCAACGCGTTAGATCTTGGAGCTTGTGGAATGCATTGATTTTTTAATTTTTCGTTATGGGATTTTGGAACGATTTGCAAAAACATGTCAGATTAAAGTATTCAAAATTTTCATACTGTCAGTTTTGTTTCGTCTTATATTGTTGACAGATACATTCTTATTTTAATAGTTTAATAGTGTTTTAAATTATGTCAAACCATTGCCATGTTTTGTATTAATTTCTCCTTCATTGTTACAACATCGAGATGCGTTTAATTAAAATATTGTATCGCAATTGCGGCGCAGGAAATATTATTTGGGCGGTTTTCTGCAAGGTGTTAGATCTCGGAGCTTGTGGAATAGATTGCGTTTTAATTTTTGGTTCTAGAATTATAGTACGGTTTGCAGAACCTTAGGCAACTCGGAAGTATTACCTATAACATTATTAAGTTTATTTATCAGTATATAAATTAGAGTAATTATTAATTCATAAATTTACATTTTAAAAGTTAAATGCTCGGCTGTTGAAATGACGGCAAGCTCCGGAAGAAATCACGAAGAGTTTCGAAACTGTATTTGGATCTATTTTGATAATTATGAATTTTTTGAAAAATTTCCTCAAGCAGTTTCATATATAGAAAAGAAAGCTACAATATTTGTTTAAATATGCGTCCTACGTCGTTAATCATCGTCGAGATATTTCTTTCTTTTTAAGAAAGAGAAACTGAATTCTCTACCCCCGTACAAACTTTCAAATTGATAATTGGAATTTCCAATTAACAATTGAAAGAATATCCTTTTCAAGTTTCCCCGAGAGATTTCAACTACAATTCATTGCAACCGTAGAATGGTTGCAGCAGTGATATCAGTTTTATCCTCTCCGGCTTTGGCAATTTCGAAAAAAATCCGCACCTAAGGGTCGTAAACAAGGGCGGAAAGAGTACCATGGAAAAATCGTGCAATCTCGGCCGGCGGAATCCTTCATTTAGCCGCTGAAAAAATGGCAGTTTACGAGCAACCCCATGCCCGCTGCTGACGTCGGTTTGTCCGTTGAAAAATCTATTCTTTTAACGGAATTTCGAACGCGAAGCACACACGACACGCCGAGAGAAGCAGTCCGGTGTACAATTCTTGCGAAATGACATTTCGAAATGAATGCTTGTAAACGAGCACAACCCTGCGGACGTGTAATTCGTGCGTGGGATAAAATTTCTCTCGGGGTGAGCGCGCTTTGCACCCTGCCGCTTTGTTAATTCTGTCTCCGTGGTAAAAATAAACTCGTTTTTGTACCACTTCCGAAGGATTTTGCGTTTAATTGTTTAATTGGAAGGAGAGGGTTGAAATGGTTCGGCACTGACTTCAGAATATCAAATATTTATAGATTATGGGGGAATTTTGCATCTTTATGGAATAATAATGTAAATAAAATCGTTTTCTTTTGGGGGAGTTTTTGAAACTGAATGGGTAAAATTGATAGGTTAATGCGAATTAAAATGAGAATTTAGAATTAAAGAAACTTTGAAAGATAGATATGAAAGTGGCATTCTTGTTGAGAAAATAATAGGATAATATATATTGTCAAATGGGAGAATTGAAAGGAGGGGGTTGAAATGTTTAGGCACTGACTTAAGAATATTGAATATTTATAGATTATGCGGAAATTTTTACATCTTTGTGGAGTAACCATGTAAATAAAATTGTTCTTCTTTGGAGAATTTGGGAAATTGAATAAGTAGAATTGATAGTTTAACGCGAATTACAATGAGAAAGATATTTAGCTTAATTTGCAATTAAGAAAAATTCTGAAATTATATTTGAAAGTGTCATTCTTCTTGAGAATATAATATAATAAAATATGTCAAATGGAGGGTAGATAAATTATGAAGAAACTCGAAAACGTGCAAAAAAGATGGAACTTAGTTATCCATTTATTATAAAAAGACAAGGGAAAAATAAAAGATTTTAATTCTGCTTTTTTACACCAAATGAATATTACTTTCTGTCATATCAGAAGAATATATTTTACGACAGTAAGCGGAATTTTACATTTAACCACTTGCACCGTAAAATTCGAATTGTAGATAGTCTTTCTCTAACTATAAATTAGAAATAATAATTAGACACAGAATGTATAAAAATTAACAAATACCCAATTTTTCAACCTTTATTTTCCTATCCATTCTCTATACTAAAATTGATAGATATTTCAACAAAGTCAGTCGTCAAATTATAAATAAAAAATTGAAATATATCAATTATGCACCAACAGATATTAAAATTAATAAACATCTCACGCTTTAACATTTCATGAATTAGCAGCATCTTGCACTCGATTATTCCTTCGATTCTCCACGTAGGATTGAGAAATAATTTAGCAACACCAACAACGAAATTTCAAAGTTACTTAGCATTAACAATCTCTCGCGAAATGTTTGCTAGACATGAACATATAACTATCCACCGAAACGTGCAAACGTTTCCTGGTCCACATGGCAGAATAAACAGCCGTGCAAATCGCTGATGATGTGTGTGTATATATGCGTGCGTGTGTGCGTGTGTGTGTGTGTTTCTGCTCGCGCAAATATGGGGCAACGTTTCCACGTTACCAGCAGGATTTATTTCGCGGCAGAGAATTAGCGAGATATTTATGTTGCTTGCGAGGCATGCTATCGTCCCAAGTAACACAATGCTAACGCGCCGATGTACGTCTGTGGGTTCTAGATCGTGGGCTTAAAACTGACGTGTGTGATACAGTTGTATCAGAATTGAGGGTATTTTTAAGGGTAGGTAGTTAGGGTGAGTTCGGTGAAACGTGAACACTGGCATAGGCTGATTTTTCTATTTGACTGTCATTGAATTTTACTGTCATTTTTTGAGTACCTGCCCTTTTCATTTATGTCACTGAATTTTGTTTCCATTTTTGGAGAATTTTCCTCCAATTTTCGTACAATTCACCTAGTTCTCCTGAATTTGAACACGATAGGCTGTTCTTTTTATTTATGTCATTGAACTTTGTTATCATTTTTAGAGAGTTCTTCTGCCATTTTCTTAGAACTTGTCTAGTTTTCCTGGATTTTAAAACGATACGTTGCACTTTTAATTCGTGTGTCGTTGAAATTCGCTGTAATTTTTCGAGAATTTTCCTGCAATTCACCTAGTTCTCCTGAATTTTAACACGATAGGCTGCTCTTTTCATCGATGTCATTGAATTCTGTTATCATTTTTGGAGAGTTTTTCTGCAATTTTGTTAGAACTTGCCTAGTTTTCCTGGATTTTAAAACGATTCGTTGCACTTTTAATTCGTGTGTCGTTGAATTTGGCTGTAATTTTTCGAGAATTTTCCTGCAATTTTCCTACAATCCGTCTAGTTCTCTTGAATTATAACACGATAGGCTGCTCTTTTCATCGATGTCATTGAATTCTGTTATCATTTTTGGAGAGTTTTTCTGCAATTTTGTTAGAACTTGCCTAGTTTTCCTGGATTTTAAAACGATACGTTGCACTTTTAATTCGTGTGTCGTTGAATTTGGCTATAATTTTTCGAGAATTTTCCTCCAATTTTTCTAAAATTCTCCTAGTTCTCCTGAATTGTAACACGATAGGCTGCTCTTTTCATCTATGTCATTGAATTCTGTTATCATTTTTGGAGATTTCTTCTGCAATTTTGCTAGAACTTGCGTAGTGTTCCTGGATTTTAACACGATAGATTGCTGTTTTTATTCGTGAGTCATTGAACTTTGCCATCACTTTCTGAGAATTTTCTTAAAGGTCTTTTAGAAGTTCATAGAATTTCCCCAGATTTACTGATAACAATTTTTATAGCAAATGTTTCTAACTTTTCTACAATTCTCCTACAACGTTTCACGAATTTTCCAAAATATCTCAAAATTCGCATACAATTCTCTCATACTTTTTACAAAATCTTCCTATCAACCTTCGATCAAAACTGACCTATTATTCCGAACCTTTCCCACCGCAACGATCCACTTCGTCTAAAAACATCCTCGAACCCTCCACCCCCAACCTACGATTCCCCAGAAAAAAAAGCACCCTCCAACAATCCCCAGAACACGTCCCCCATTTCCCACAAATCGGCGATTCGAGCCGTGTCGAAACACGTAAGCACAGAAGCAAGGAAACCGTCTCGACATCCTACCCTAAGAGTTTAGCGCAATCGCGTTGCAGAATGCAGCAGTAGAAGCGGAACGAAGACGAATAAGAGTGGCATTGCATCCACTCGAGCCACAGGAGGATGAACTGGAACACGATTTTGTCTTGGTTTCGTTCAGACCCCAACTTCTCCACGGCCGGCTCGTCAACGATGTCGCTCCAATTTGTCAGCGTCTCGGAGGCAACCCCTTTCCAGGATCCTCCTCATCCTCGTCGTCCTCCTCCTCTTCACGAAACTGTGCCACTAGTTTTCCCGCTTTTCCACCGGGATGTAATGAACCGCATTTTCACGGGGACGGTGTCACGGTGATTCGTCGAGGAGCACCGGGAAGAAATGGTCAGGGGCTTTGTCAACGTTCCTGATGGTGCTCCCATTCGGAAAGGCTTCTTCTCTCCTTCCACTTTCACAGACGGAAAGAATCCACCGGCGTTTCAGAGTAAACGACGGGACTCGTGGCGACGTTCCAGACTGATAATTCGTTTAATTGCTACCGAAGAAATTTCGGTCGTTAGAACGGCAAAAAACGGGAGGCTATGAATTCTCGGGAACGATGACAGGGGAAGGGTTTGTGGAAGAAATTCTTGGGTTGGAATGACGGACGGTGGTTTTGGACGGCGCATTAATTATGGAAGGTTATTTCGGAATGTTTTGGACGAATGTGGTTTAAGTCTGAGGCAATGACGCCTAATGGGGTGTAGGATGGAGGAAGAGGAGATGGGGGAGGGATTGTCGAACGAATCGAGTTAACCATTTCACTCTCATGCCCGTGGCGTTCACTCAGCGCACAGTGGAGCGAATGGAGAATCTAGGTGGAAAAAAATGATAACTCGAGAACCATTCACTTTGGAGGAAAATGTTATGTTTTGTGGTATCGTGGAGAGAATATTGGAGCAAAATTTGTAGTGTTTATGCGACGTTGACGTCGGGACGCGAGACAAATTCGGCGTATTCCCGGGACGTTAACACATTGTTGACCGGCAATTTTACGTAACAGTTAACTGGTATCACCGGCTATTTCTTCCGTAATTAAGTATGAAATTGAAAGAATCTAATTAAACTTCAGTATACTTTGTTTATACATAATGAATTTAAATGAAACTTTATCTATATCTGCTGTATGTTACAGTTTATACATATTATATGTTTTAGTAATCTTTTTGGTGTGGTAAAATTGAAATAGCTAATGCAAGTACAAACACGAGTTATCTCGTGACCGGTCAACGACGTTTTGGCATCAAAACACGAGTTAACCCGTGAGCGGTCAGCAATGTGTTAAGATGCGCAGAGTGCGGCCCCAATTGGGCCTTGAGCGGGAGCGTGATCAGTTACGACACGCTGCGGATCTAATGTCATTTATGTTTTATGTAATTTATGTTTTGCGAGTGTTTTTATGTTAGTTTTTCGTTAAAGTATTGTGGGATGCGAATGTGCTGGAATATCTATTTTGTATGAAGCGTATGTGTGAATGTGAGTGTCGATCGCACTTTGTTTTTCGAGAGGCCAACGAGGCACTCGCCGCATCGAGGCACTCTGGGGTTGGAATCCTGTGTGGATACACTGTGTTATATTCTTACAATTAGTGATTGGAATCCTCAGTGGATATACTTTGTGTCATATTCTTAGTGATTAGAATCCTGTGTGGACAGATACTATTTATCCTAATTTTATTCTTATTTTATCTATGGTTTACTTTATTTTATTTGTGCTATTATTATTATTAAATAAACATTAACGGTTTTATTAAGAAATCCTACAGTATATTATTAATAGTTTTGTTTAAGTAAATAGTATTAACGTTTTATAAGTTCTTAGTGGTGTTGTGATTCTTTTAATAATTTATGTATATATTTAACCCGCTTATTATCTCGGCCGCGTATTGCAAATTAATTTTTTATTTGTTACTAGATGTACCTGGCCACGCGTTGCTGTGGCTCAATTTGGTTAAATGGAAAAGAAGGAAAAGAAAAAGCGCACGTTTCTATAGCTCGCAAACGATATGAAGTCTCGCGGTATGAGACACGGGGTAAGGGGAGAGTGTCACTTGCACCGCCTATCCCCACCATATCGGTCCAGGAAACCTGAGATCGACTAATGATAACCGAAATCGCAATACAGTAAAACCTCGATAAAGGCATGAGAAGTTTCCCTCGATAAATGTATCATGACTATACCCTCAACATAGAGGGATCCCCCTTGGCGAACCTCGACGCTCGATGAGGGAGCAGTGTAACATGATACGACCCGAATGCATCGGTGAGGCAATACTAATTGGCCGTTTTCATTTTCGATTTTTTTTAAACCTTTGCTAACGTATTTATGAGATTTTTCTGATTAAAATGATACCAAACACGATATAGTTTGAATTATATTTTCTTAATATTTAATACATTTACTTACGATTTGCATAATTCAAACTATATCGTGTTTGGTATCCTTTTAATCAGGAGAATCTCAAAAATACATTCGGAAAAGTTACATTTAGAAAAATTAATGAATAAACAAGTTTATTGTTGCATTAGCAACGCTTCGCCGATACTTTCGAGCAGCTCGCTTTGTTTGCTTGCTCTCTCTGTCTCTTCTACTGTCTGTATTTTTCTGAGTTCGCGCTCGGCTCGAGGCCTGATGTAAACACAGATTCGACACCGGTACTCGATAAGAGTACTTGTGATGGAAGTTGGAAATATATAAATAATGATTTATTAGTGTCATATTCTATCTTTTACGTTATGGCTTATATATATGGGAAAAAGTTGTCCCCTCGCCTGTATAATTACCCAAAAAACCTTTTACAATGTGCATTAAATATGAATTTATGCAAAAACAAATTCGTGCATTTCTGGACGGTCGGTTCGAAGAAAATCTGATCGTTAAGCGGTTAACAAACTTCGTCTCCTCACGCAAAATGAAAGAAGGGAGATTGTTGGTTAGGTAATCCCGCCATCATGTCCATAAAGACACTTTAGAAAATAAATTTTTCAGTTTTCAAATTATATCTGCGTTAATCTATTGGCAGAAAAATTTAATTTAGAAAAAAAGAATTTCATTGACATGTCGTTCGGTATCTAAAATTGGAAAAATGCATTAAATTGTTGAAAATTGGGACAGGTAAAGATAGATGAAAATGGGAACGTTAAAAATGGAATACTATTTCGAGTTGATATTGGATAGAAATTGTTCGATGATGCAGTATTGATAATTTCATGGCGCTATCTTGTAAATATTACAAATTGTATAAATCTGGGTTAAATTTGAAGCAATGACGACCATGTATCGATAATGGAATTTATTTAAAATCGGTAAACCTTAAAAATTTATCATTTGATCAGTTATATTCCATTCTAAAGATAAGCTCACAGTTACCGATAACTAGGACAATTTAAGATAGATTAAAAATGGGGAATTTCGCTTCGATATGAAACATTATTTCATCCTGATGCCAGATATCAGATTATTCAACGTTCCAATATCGACATTTTCGTCTCTACGCCCATTAAACATTCCAAATCACGTAAATTACATAAAGCCGCGATTTCGTTACCTTCCGCGATTATCGTAAGTTGCTTTTTCGATGTTTAGAGCCGCAACCAGGATTAGTAACCATTATTCACGAAATGCGCTTAAAGTTCAACGAAATTCCGAGTTTCGGGTATACCTGACTTGACATCTTGTTCAGAGATGTTAATTAATGCTCCCCCAACATGGCGGTCCCTTTATCGGCTTTCCTAGACCAAGTATTCCCATACTAAATGGCAGGGAAAATACAGATCTCTCCATAGCAACCATTCACCGACCTGTTCTCTCATATTTCCCAACGTAGACCTCCTGGAATTCCGTCTACCAAAGGCTCCGCCATCGATATAATTAACTAGAAACTTCACCCTTAATTGATACCTCGTCGATAACGTTCTGCAACCATTCCGAACGATCAGTCACTTCAACACATTTCAATCTTCCTACTCCAACTTCATTATTTTCACCGTCTTAATCTCCGCATTTAAATCGAAATATAAGGAAATCCTTTCTAAGAATTATCACCTATTCGACATAAAAATGCTACAAAATTTCAATCGGAAAAGAAATTTAAACGCTTTTCAGAGCGAACTGCCTAACAATACCGCTACCGGTGAATGCAAGAGTGGGAGCTGTGGTGGGTAAGGAGATAGAAGCTTGAACTCCCAATCAGTGGGCCCAAGTTCAAATCCACCGTCAACTCTGGGAAATTTTCAATTTTTTCTGTCTGATATGTACACCATAGGCTTAGTGGTTCGGAACACACGTAAAACAGTAGGTTCAAAGGCGAAATTACCATAGCTATTGAAGCCGAAATGCCGAACAACAACGATCACAAGAGGGAGCTATGCTGGGCGACGAGCTAGAGGCTCTGACTTCCAATTAGTGGGCCCGAGTTGAAATCCCCCGTCACCACTGTCAAGTTTTGTCTAAATTATTATTTAAGATATAGGCTCGGCGGTTCTTCAGAAATCTAAAACAGTGGGACCTAGGCGACATGACCGTAGGAATTATAACGGGCTATGGTGAGTGGAAGACTTGAGAGAAAAAGTATCATTTAACATATAGCCTCGGTGGTTCCTTAGTTACCTATAATACTGGGACCTAGGCGAATTCACCATAGTAATTAACACTAGATCTACGGCTGCCAAATCTGGTATATTTAAATACATTAAATAAGTACTTTAAAGAAAGACGGATCAAGCGGTAAAAAATGCGATTAGTTAAGTAATTTGTATATTATAAGATACAAGTGAAACATTGACTGTACCACGTCTCTATGAATTTGGAAACCGTTTTTAAAAAAGTAGGAATCCGTCAATTTGACGGCTTCCGTAAATCTAGTGTTAAGGAGCTATGGTAAGTTGAAAGTTTGAGAGCTATAGTACCATTTAACTTATAGTCTAGGCGGTTCCTTAGCCACCTAAAACAGTTGATCCTAGGTGACATCACCATAGAAATTAAGTAGCGATGGTGAGTTGAAGACTTGAGAGATAAGTATCTTGTAGTATATATCCTCGATGGTTCCTCAGCCACCTAAAATAGTGGGTCCTATCTGATATCACCATAAGAATTAAGGGGCTATGGTGAGTTGAACACTTGGGAGATAAGTATCTTGTAGTATATATCCTCGATGGTTCCTCAGCCACCTAAAATAGTGGGTCCTAGGTGATATCACCATGGAAAATAAGCGGCTATGGTGAGTTGAACACTTTAGAGATAAGTATCTTGTAGTATATATCCTCGATGGTTCCTCAGCCACCTAAAATAGTGGGTCCTAAGTGATATTACCATAGGAATTAAGCGGCTATGGTGAGTTGAACACTTGAGAGATAAGTATCTTGTAGTATATATCCTCGATGGTTCCTCAGCCACATAAGAAAGTGGGTCCTAGGTGATATTACCATAGGAATTAAGGGGCTATGGTGAGTTGAAGACTTGAGAGATAAGTATCTTTTAGCATATATCCTCGGTGATTGCTCAGCCACGTAAAACACAGGTCTTGGGCGAAATCACCATAGCTATCAAGGTCAAAATTCCAAACAACAACCAATACAAGAATGGTGGCGCCACAGTAGCAGTCGCCACATCAGCTGACCTTAATAAGCCCACGTCAAAGGGGAAAAGAACAACGATTTCGTCGCAGAATCCTGCGGGTTTGGCTTGCCCAGTTTGTCAGGCTAATCAGGAATTTCCAATGAACAATTTCAGACACAGTAACAGCCAACAGAATGACAAGGATCGTCCGAGTGGATCGTATGCAGTGTGGCATCCATTTTCAGCAACTTGTAGTCACTTCAAATTGCCAATGGAGATTTGTTCGCGGTTTACAGCAGCGAGAATCCCACATTGGACGAGTGTTGCTGAAACGCAGACAGCGATTCAAAGGGTTCAGCCTTCGACGATAAGGGTTTATGCAATTTCGAGGCTGCACGAATGGATATACTTGGCTGCCGCCATTGTACGCGGATTACGGGTTCGGTCTAGCATTTCTACTCGTTGATTTTCGTTTTCTACGTTGCCTCTGGCACTGTGTTTTCGGATTGTATAAAAAAAGATCAAAGAGACTGATTCTTTGCTTTGTTTCTGTTTTGTTGCAGTTAATTTTTTTTTATGATTTTTATTTTTTAAAACGTGGAATTGTGAATGGATCAGCGATATCTCACTGAGTTAGCGACTCCTTTTTAGCGATAATATAAAGTAAGAGTAGGAAGATTTATCGTGTGCTTTGCTTTTACTTTGTTGCAATCAATTTTTATTTTTTAAAACGTGGAACTGTAAGTGGATCATTGACATTTCACTGAGCTGGGGACAGGCTTTTGTAAACAATATAAAGAAAGAACCAATGAGTCGATTGTGTGTTTTATTCTTATTTTGTTGCAGTAAATTTTTCTCGATGATTTTTATTTTTTGAAACGTAGAATTGTAAAATATTTAGCATCGTTATCCCATTAAATCGAAGACACTCTTATATCAGCGATATAAACGAAGAACAAAGTGTGCTTCGTGTTTACTGTGTTGCAGTCAAGTTCATGTTTGCAATTTTTGTTTTCCAAAATAAGGTATTGTAAATATGGAGTATCGATG
Organism: Cerceris ruficornis; assembly: GCA_963989415.1. NCBI lineage: Eukaryota > Metazoa > Arthropoda > Insecta > Hymenoptera > Crabronidae > Cerceris > Cerceris ruficornis. The sequence goes on along the minus strand of OZ022530.1, from coordinate 7,821,715 downwards.
TTTCATTGAATCAATGTCACTCCTACATCAGCAATATTAAGAAAGAGCAAAGAGATTAATTGTGTGCAACATTTTTATTCTGTTGCAGTCAATTTTTCTCGGTGATTTTTATTTTTGTATACGTGGAATCGTAAATGGAGCATCGATATTTTAGCGAGTTAAAGGCACTCTTAAATCAACGAAGATTTTCTCTAATATTTAGGACGGAAATAATTATAACATAACCCACTTTATGTCTCGTGCCCTGTACTTTAATTGCGCGATATTTCTATACGGATAATCCGCCGATAACAGGACACCACGTTAATACGCTTCGATACAACATCCCCGAAATCCAAATCCTGTTTTCGAAACTGTAACGACAGCGATTCAACGTCGACAAATAATTCTTCTGCTCTTTCATTAACCAAATTAAATGCCCAATTATCCCTCCGCCTTACGATTTCTTCTGCAACGTGACATACTTAATAAACCCTTATTTTAGCAATTTTACATTCGACTATGTAACAGTAGTCTCTAAATAAATTTTTATTTCAGTACCTTTAAACTGATTATATCACAGCAGTTTCTTAATCAATTTTTATTTCAGTATTTTATGCTAACTATTTAACAGTAGTGTCTTAACACTAAAAAAACAACGTTAAATCTAATATATTTAAATGCATTAAATAAGCAGAATTAATAGAATTAATTAATAGACGTTGGGTATCTTCTGTCTAGCTTCCCTACAATTTTGGAGAATTTAAATAGAAAAATAGTAACCAGATGTTTTGACTCCTTGGAATTTCTAGTGCTAATAGTTTTTATTTCAGCAATTTAATGCTAACTGTGTAACAGTAATTTCTTAATAAATTATTATTTCAATAATTTCATACCTGAGAAACCACTATTAAATGGTGTAAACTTCAAAATAAAATTGAGTACACGCCGGTGCTTTTACGTAGTACACCCAATCCTGTGTTTACACGGTCCTTTTTTACACGGTCTATGAAAAAAATGATTCCGTTTTACACGATTTCAATCGATTTAGCACGATTAAAAAATCGAAAATACTCTTAAAATAAATTATTTAATAAATTTATTTTAACTATTTTTTACAGCGTTGAAGGATATGGAACTAATCCCCTTTTTTCTATGTATGTACTTCATGTCTTTTTTTACACGGTTTTGTCTGGAAGGTATCTACCGTGTAAAAACAGAATTAGGTGTACTATCGTCCAGAATGTTTTCGACTTGAGAATTCGAAAAAAATATCAAACTTTCATTCTCCCTTTTGACACGAATGTGACTCGCTATTATAAGTCTAAGGTTTACGAACGAAGATACTATATTTTAAATCACCTTACCTTACACCCACCCGAAGGGAGATTAATTGCAGCCCCATAACGTCATTTAACATCACAGGATGACCAGCCACCGACAAACATATTATTTGTCCGACACACCCCGAGCCCATTCGATCCGTGTAATAAACGATTTCAGCATACACCACGTTGATGTGACTTATTGAACATATTGATTACCCGAATTTATTGAAATCCAATCGAATCTCTATTTACGGGGGTCCGTGGTCGAATCGGCTTGTTTAGTTTAATTACCCATCGTTGATAACGTCCTCGATGACGGAGTGTCCGTGAAAGATAAATGGATATCGTGATCGTAGGGATACGATAAGATAAACCGCAACGATTCCCTCAACCCCCTTAAAACGGGAAACCTACCCCTTTCCACCTGGATGGCCTTCGTCAAGCTTTTAAATATATCTGTCGAGAGAAACGGCCCGCTGTTACGAATTGATTCAGTGGACTAATAGGCGTATTGCTAACGAACTGCTAGATATCCGTTCGGTTTAATTACAGCCACGTTGCAATCGCGCGCTCATTAACCCCCGGGATGAAACGCTCGCAAAAATTACGACGGTGAGCGCTCGATAAAATGGGGATTCGTTTCTGATGTTTCGAATAAATTGCAGAATTGGGATGATGCTGGATGAACGTATACGGAGTATTTTGATAAATTGAGAACAATTGATAGCATTTTTGAATTGGGTCGAACGGGGTTATTGCAACGGTGATACTTTTAAAAAATTATTCTTCGGAATTCCGTGGAGTACATTTCCTTCTACTGGCATTAAAATGTTGTACATTTTCTACTTAACCCTTTAACTACGGCTGTCGTCAATAGACGACGGAGCGAAATTTTCATGAGATACGGCCGTCGTCGATGACTTGATGAATTATGCTGGAAACGGGCGTCGCTTATCGACTTTCATTTGTTTCATCGACAAAATTTCGATAACGAGGTGAAAAAAAACGGAAGTATGTTACAACTTGGTGCGCTGAATGCAAAGTGGGACTGTGTATAGGTGAATGTTACAAAATTTATCACACCAGAAAAAATTTTTGATGAAATGAAAATGTTACGTTTCAATTTGCTATTTTGTTATTATAAATTTGTGTGAGTATTATAAGTGTGCATGAGTTTTAGTTTCTTTACTTATAGGGGTGTTTTGTAAAAGAATATTTTATTATGAATATTTTATCTATATATTGTGTATTTGCACAACTTTTTTTTTTGCGTTCAGGCAGACAGATTTATGAATAGATACCAGTAGCTAAAGGGTTAAAAACGGGTAACGTTAACGTTTAATGTATCATTCACATTATTCGATATTATGCAGGTTTGTATGCACCTAATTACAAAAGTTTATAATTTTCAAGTGAAAGTGTGAACAAGTACTCATTACTGCCATCGTTTAGGGTGTTTTATTATTATTCTTAACACTAGAACTACCAAACCAGTCGAAATGACTGGTACACAATTTTTTCCAAAAATTCTCAAAGTTTATAGGAGATTTCTACGTAAATATTCTACGTTCATCTCAATAAACATAAATCGTCGAATCGATCATCTTTTCCGCCTCTTGATTCCTCATTTTTCAAAGGGCCTATTTAATGTATTGAAATATAATAGATTTAACGACGGTTGATCTAGTATTAATAGCCCATTAACACTAGATCTACGAATGCCGTCAAATTGACGTGTTCCTAGTGAAAAATTTCAGAATTAAACTTGCACTTGCAAAAGAAATCCAAAGATCCAAAGTTTTTTTCCCCCCTTTGTAAAAATAGCGCCAAAACAATTACAAACGAGGCGATAAAAGATACAATAGAAATATGAAATATAAAATTGACATTAACACGTCGATCGTCACTGGTATTTCGTTAGTTTTCAAATTTCTGCTTCTGAAGTTTCAAAACTTCAAAATTTCTTCCACATTAAAGATCCCGAAGTGAAATCTATATAAATAAAAGTGCAAATGTTCGTTTGTTCAAAATCTTAAATCTCCGAAAGTTCTTCACCGATTGACACAACGTTGCATTCAAATACGCGCGTTTTTATACACCTAATTATATAAATGTCACACGGGTGAGAGTAAAAACATAATTTTTCTCACAAAAAAGATCTACTGGAACAACAAAAAAGATTGTATACCCCCAAGCACTGTAAAATTAAACGTATTAGAAACGTGCGCTTTCTTTTTTCTTTGCTTTCCATTCAACCAGATTGAGCCACAGCAACGCGAGGCCGGGTAAATACATCTAGTTGATAATATAAAAACAATTTTATGGTACCGCGGATTTCTAATTTTTCCAACTAAACAATTTTCACAAAGTCTCCAATTTCCATATTCCAATTTCTGACTAACGAGTCTCACTCGTTACCACAAGTCAAAAGGTAAACTAAAAAAAATCCCGGCCTCTCGTCAAACTTCACACAAAGAACATCGTCAATATCCCAAAAATTACATCAACCCCTTAACGCCCCCTGGAAACATGTACCACCCCCGACACCAAGATCCAAAGAATCAAAACTGTTGTTAACCCCTTGCCCTACGAGTTCTTTTATGACTGCCTCTGCAATAATTGATTATTAAATTGCTAAAATAAAAATATGGCAGTGATTCTTGATATACCTTCGAATTTAAAGCAATATTAATAACATAGGAATAATATTATCGTGTCGTGTTCCACTGATATTTTCAATTTGACAGTTTTTGAGAAGCTTCAAAATTTCCGGTTACTGCAACCGCATCACGAGTGTCACCCGTTGTTATAGAGCAAGGGGTTAATGACTCAACGAAGTATCAGAGGTGGAATAGCCAAAAATGCAACTCGGTTGTAATAAAAGAAATATTTTATTAATACGTTTCAGATAGGAAAATGTGATACGGATTCTATACGGTTGATCTTCTACGACTGACTTTTTAATACTGAAAGGTGGCTTGACGACGCACAGTGGTCGATTTCGTCGAAATTCTGGCCAAAACCACAAAACGATTTCGATTTCGACCAAAATTTACACATTCGGATTATTTGAGCTAGTTCTAATTTTGTTCAAGAGATTGCAGAAAGAATTTCACCAATAGAGCACGAAGACGATAACAAAGACATTTCTAGTCACTGCAGCAAAATTGCAGTCTTCCGCAAACGTATGGGTTTATTGTCAGAAAGTGACATCGAATAAAATCTGTTTACATGTAACTCATATTCCTTTGCCTAATTTTTGTGTTCATGAATTAGTGACACGTTTTTTTTCCTTTCCAAATGATAATTTACTTTGTATGATACATGTGCAATCTTTATGAAATAAAATGTTTAAGATCCTAACATGAAAACTCATGGTTTATTTGATTATTTTTGCTGATTTCTTAGGACTGGAACCAATCTTCTATTTTTCCATAGATCCAATACATTTTTGTAGAAACGGAATTTTTCTACACGTAAATAATATTAATTTTGGAATAAGTGAGTGTGGATGGTTTGTATACAGGGTGGTCCACACAACGTGTGCACCGTTAAAAACTTCCAAAATATGCGTTGCACAAAAAAGTTTTTATATAGAAGTTGCATGGTCTGAAGGGGCACATTATATAGTGTAGTTATTATTTTTATAGGTGGAGGCGTTTCGGAGATTTGAAGGTCAACTTTGTTTTTTTAAATGGAATGCTATATTTTTTATATCAAAATATGGAAGAATATCGAATTCTGAGTAAAAAAGTATTGGCCTTCATTTCCCCTAAACCTAATAACTAACGAGTAATTTCACTTTATTTCCTGAAAATTTTCTTCGCGTAATATCAAGTTAGAAATTCGACCTTAGAAATTCACGTTAGAAAACGTGGACCACCCTGTATAAACGAGAGTGGATGTTTAGAGTACGTGATTTGGAAGGCGACGAATGTCAGAGCTAGCATGAAGGTTTAGTCTTTAGATAAAGAGAAAATGAGTGAGTGCAACAGAGAACGCATGCTGTGAGAAAGACGAAGAATGCATGCTGTGAGAAAGAGTATCGAGGGTGGATGCAAGCGTGGATTTTTGGGAAGAGTCAGTATAGTGGAGTCGAGTTGAGTGGAGAGTTTTACAGAGTAAGAGTCATAGCGTGAGTGGAGAGAGCATTAGAGATAAATAGAGAGTTAGAGTAATTTTAGTATTATCGAGAGTACTGTATTTTTATCTATTTAATAAAGTTAATCATTTGTTTTAATTACACGCGTTCAGTTAAGTTTCTAGGCTACGGTTTTGTTAATTAGTTCTAAGGGAACCTGTTCCGTTTATTCGAAGACGAGTACCGATAGTCTTTGGTTGCTCGTCTGAGATAAGATTAGAATAGAGCCTTATATTTTTTTACACGAATTTTTTTTTACACGCATTCTTCGGGAACGTATCTATCGTGTAAAAACAGAATTAGGTGTAGGGGAAGGTAGCCTAATTTGGACCGCTATGATATCCAAAGATTGATAAAATCTGTGCGATTTGAGATAGGCATCTTGTTATACGTAGATGTAGACGAGGTTAATGCAATCGTGTTTGTGAAGAAACGCCTCGTGGTTACATTGAGAAAAGTGTTATTTGTTTGACTAAGAAGGAACTTTGTTATTTCGATATAAGAGTGAGAGCCGTTAATTCGTCTAAACGTAAGTAATTACAGGTCTTATTATATCATCACAAAGCTTACTTATTTATCTATAATTTGCAGTTAGAAATTTGAGAAGTTATGTTAGTTTGACGTTTTTGTACAATATCAAGCATTAAATATTCAAGTTGCCCAAGTTGGACCGAAAACAATTGCCGAAATTGGACCGGTCCAATTTCGGCAACGACATTTCTTTTATAGACAAATTAAAATGGAAACTCCGGTCGCAATAATGTTAAAGCATTGGATAGACCGTCGGTATTTTCTACAGATATGGAAAGAATTATTTCTGAGCACATCCTTCACCTTGAAGAATGCTTTTTTGGTTTAACAATTAAGGAAGTCAGAAAACTAGCTTTTGATGTTGCAGAAAAAAATGCTTTACCACATTGTTACAATAGAGATAAAAAAACTGCTGATGAAAAATGGTTCTACGCATTTTTGAAACGAAATGCCCATCTCTCGCTCCGGAGAAACTGGTGGTTCATGGTTTTATGGACTGTGTGAAGAAACCAAGGAAGAAGAAATGATACAATGCATGAAATGTCACACTTGGATACATACTCAGTGTGCTGGAGTTAGTGCTGCAATTAAAAGGTTCTTTTGTTGTAATTGTCGTTAAGAAAGGTAATGGTCCAATTTAGGAAACTGGTTTCCCAAATTGAACCGATGACACGATTTTTTTTAATTCAATTTTCACCGTTATAAATGGTTTTTAAAATGTAATAAATGGTTTAATTTTGAAGGTACACTTACAATTAGTGAGTTTCTTTTCTACTACTTAATTTTTATTGACACTTCTTCCGTACTTCTATATAGTGAATAATATAAAATTGGTCCAAATTAGGCTACCTTCCCCTATATTTGTTTCTATGAATCGTCAAGTATCGCTGTAGAGTGTAGAAGTTCATGCACAATTACAAGAAAAACGACGAACGTAGAACCATCGGACGAAGACACGTATAATGATCACAGCAGTCAGCTATCCCCAAGAAACGAAAGAGTTAAGAAGCCCAACTTCAATTCCCACCCCCATCCACCCCTATCTCAAGCTTCTGCGACGGTCCTCGAGAAATCACAAGATAAAATCACGATGTGTATGTTGATGGGGCCCAACATGAGGCTCTTTCGGGCCAGCCAGGGGAAACGAACGCCAGAAGATACCGAAACTCCTCGAACGAAGCACGGAAAAGGGGATGGGGGTAGTTCGGGGTATCCGCCATCCCCGAGATTGAATCTGCACAGTCCGGTTAAGAGGAAGCAGCCTCGGGGTAAGTGTCGGAGGGATGCAAGAGGGCATCCTACGTTGTAGGAGGAGGTTGTAGCCTGAAAACGGGAAAGCTGCAGAACCGCCGGAGAAAGGAGGTCAACGACGTCCTTAAGGATTTCGACGAACTCGAACGAACCGGTCTTGGTCCTGGGAATGCCATCGTCCTCCGACGTTATCCCGTGAAGTATGGAACAAGAGGGATGAAGGAGAAGGAACGTGGAAAGAGAGGATAGAAAGTGATAGTCGGAGAGAGGAAGACGGAATGAGAAAGATAGAGATGAAGAGAGAGGTTGAAACAGGAAGAATACGGAAGAAGAGACGGACGAAAAGAGAAGGATATCAGGACGAAAAGAGGAGGATATCAGGAGGAAGAGAGGAAAAGAAGGATCCTACGAGGAAGCAGGAGTATCGGAGGCTCCCGCGGGATCTGACGCTGACCGAAAGCCAGAAATGGAAGAGAAAGGACGAGCTAGGACTAAAGCGATACGACGGCAGGATATTTAACGTGTATGGGTAACCTGGCGGAATGGGAATGAGAGTAGCCGTATCTGCCAGAAATACCGGACTCTCTTCCCAGGAATGTCCTCATGGCGGACGTTTTCTATGAGGCTTCGTAAAAATTTATCTAACCGGGGAAACATTGCACGGGCTGCCCGTCGGCTTTGACATTCCTGGAACGTCCGAGGAATAAAGAGGAAGAAGGAGGACGAGGAGGATCGTGATGAATGAACGAGGAAGAACACGGAGGTCTGGGACTTCAGGATTCTCGTTATCGAGCGAAAATCTCGGACCGAATTCCACGCCGAGGCTTAAACGATCCAAGGATGGGAGAACGAGTTAAACTGTATCGATGGGGTAGTTTTATATTTCTATCGGGGGTGGTGCACGTAATCTCCGAGCATTAATGGATTTCGATATTACGTGAAACGCGAGAGGTATTCGTTCCGGCCAGTCATTCGATCGAGTATAGCGTTTTTATGCTCTTCTTACCTCGCGAATCGTCTTATTTAACGGAATGGTAAATCAGATAGGAAGTTCGGCTTCGTTCGGGTCTCTTTTAAAACCTTACTCATGAATCTTCTATTTCGAGAAAATTTTACAATCGATCGAACCATCCTGTGGCGATATGTAGGAACGGAATTTTTCTACGCGTAGATATTATTAATTTTGGAATTAGTGAGTGTGGATGGTTTGTATATAAGCGAGAGTGGATGTTTAGAGTTCGTGATTTGGAAGGCGACGGATGTCAGGGCTAGCATGAATGTTTAGTCTGTAGATAAAGAGAAAATGAGTGAGTGCAACAGAGCATCTGTGAGAAAGACGTAGAATGCATGCTGTGAGAAAGAGGATCGAGGGTGGATGCGAGCGTGGATTTTTCGGAGGAGTCAGTTAGTGGAGTCGAGTTGAGTGGAGAATACAGAGTTATACAGAGTGGAGATTAAGAGAGTGAGAGTTATAGCGTGAGTGGAGAGAGTTAGAGTTACTTTAGTATTGTTAAGAGTATTGTATTTTTATCTATTTAATAAAGTTAATAATTTGTTTTAATTACGCGCGTTCAGTTAAGTTTCTAGGCTAGGGTTTTGTTAATTAATTCTAAGGGAACCCGTTCGGTTTATTCGAAGACGAGTACCGATAATCTTTGGTTGCTCGTCTAAGATTAAACCAGAATAGGACCCTATAGATATAACGTCCAAGTTGAAAATACACTTGCAACGATTTACGATGGAATGTACATTCGCAATCAATGGGAGGAGAATAAATCCATGGATCTTTGTGGGGAAACGGAGGAACGTCTTTTGAGGATGAGGCGTATGGGGGTGAATCGCGATGGGAATGCTGCGAGGAAATACCGCGATGGAAATGAAGATAGGAAAGGGGGAAACAGAAGCATCGAAAGAGGGACCATCGGTTCACGGAATCCCGCGGGATCTGACGCTGACCGAAAGCCAGAAATAGAAGAGAAAAGACGAGTCGAGGCTGAAGCGACATGACCGGAGTAACCAAGCACGAAAGGAAATAGAGAATGGGATCAGAGGGAAGAGAGATCTACTTGCTGTCGTGTTTTCCACTTTCTAGGGGCGTTTCTCATCTTTTTCTTCTGGCGACGTTCCGTCATGAAATTGTTGATTTTTTAGTAGATGCAGAAGTTTCAAAGGATCTTTCACCTGGATGGTGTTTCGATAGAATTGCTTATTTGAACAGTTTCAGCTGGAATTTGTGATCGTATTAGAAATATTTGATTTTAAATTTTAATCGAATGGAGCTAGAACGGAAGTTCGGAAGTCACCAAGTCAATTCGGAAACACTTGCCGGGATAGGGTGTCCTTCGCCGCTAGAACTAGAAATCGGAAGGAAGATCGTAGATTTCTCAAAAACTTCCCCAAACTGTTACAAAAGTAAATTATGTACCCACTAGAATCTTCTTAAACCAAAAAAACCTATTTTAACCATCCAAAATCAGCGACAACTCAAACAGAACTGTGGCGCCACGACCTATCGAGCACCACCACCGATCTACCGGTCGCCATTACGCCTACGCCCCTAGTTCCAGGATCGTCCGCTAGACCCTCGTCTCCACCGATGGATCGCTCTCGCGAGTTGTTCAACGACGATTGGTATCTATATATACGATCGATCAACAGATACCATCGTCCCATCCGGGGCACAGTGTCTAGGGCAGGGCCCGTTCGGTCAGCCCTACTGACGAGTCCACGAACAGGCCCAGGATGAAACGCAGTGCGCTATTCTACACCTTTACCCCTTTCCTAGCAACAAGGACTTCCACCGGCCCAGGCACCCGTGGTACCTTCAAGAACAAAAGGAATTACCTTATCAATCCGGAGACAACCTCATGGAGTCAAGGTGTCCCCCGCGATCCAAGAAACAACGTGGAGGAATTGAAAGAAAGATGGTAGATTCCTTAGAAAGTTCCTCAAGCGGTTACAGAAGTAAATTTATGGGCCCACTAGAATCCTGTTAAGTCAAAAAAACCTACTTTAACGATCTAAAATCAGCGACAACTCAAACAGAACAAAAGGAATTACTAAATCAACCCAGAGACACAACCTCACGGAGTCAAGGTGTCCCCCGCGATCCAAGAAACAACGCGTAGGAATCGAAAGAAAGCTGGTAGATTCCTTAAAAAGTTCCTGAAGCGGTTACAGAAGTAAATTTATGGGCCCACTAGAATCCTGATAAGTCAAAAAAACATACTTTAACGATCTAAAATCAGCGACGACTCAACAGAACCAAAGGAATTACCAAATCAATCCAGAGACAACCTCACGGAGTCAAGGTAACCCCGCGATCAAAGAAACAACGCGGAGGAATCGAAAGAAAGGTGGTAAATTCCTTAAAAAGTTCCTCAAACTGTTACAAAAGTAAATTATGGACCCACTAGAATCCTGTTAATCCTTTCGCTGTGGAGTGCTTTTCCGCGAGTATGCTAACACGGTGCGGACGAATAACTTTTAATGACTAACGGCGCAATATAAATAATTAATTCCTTATTGAAGTTGCAACGCATATAATACATGAAAAATAAAAACTTATGGTATTAAAAAAATGTCCAATTACAAAATATGATCCAATAATTAATTCTTCGCGTGAAATTTTGACGGGTGACTATAGTCACCGATAGTACCCAGCCAGTGTCAGTCGGCGGGTGACTATAGTCACCGGTAGTATCGAAAGGGTTAAGTAAAAAAAAACCTACTTTAACGATCTAAAATCAGCGACAACTCAAACAGAACCAAAGGAATTACCAAATCAATCTAGAGACTACCTCACCGAGTCAAGGTGTCCTCCGCGATCCAAGAAACAACGCGGAGGAATCGAAAGAAAGAGGGGTGCCCCCTGAAAAGGCTGAATAATTTACCGCTATGAACTGGATTCCTACAAGTTCGCAACTCCGCCCCGACATTTACGGGGGCTGGCAGCGTTAAAAGCGATATTCCGTAAGTATAGACCAACTTTCTCCCTCGCTACCCTCTCTCACACCCCCTTTCCTCTCTCTCTCTCTCTCTCTCTCTCTCTCTCTCTCTCTCTCTCGGACGGTCCTCGCGCCCACAGCGGACTACTAACGGCTCTCGAACTTTTCACGGAGAAACGAAGTTCAAGATGAAACCACTCGTAGAACACGCTCGGGTAATCCAAATAATCGCCGTCTCGACGTGCATGCACTTCACCCGCTCGCTGGAATATCGATTAACCCTCGCTACCCTGATAACTCTATTCGCTGTATAAATTCTTTGAATATAGTACCCGGCCGAGTTTGCGGGAATGCATACCGCGATGCAATCGGTTTATTTCCTGATAGCGCTCCGGTAAAATCACGTCGGATGTCTCGGATTCTAACGGTGACTGTTCGTTCACCGTTTTATTTATGGGGGGGGGGGGGTTATCGTGACTTGGGTTAAGATTGTTTATCCGGGTGGTTTATGGATGGTAAAATTGATGGTTAATGTTTCTGGGGAGAGGAATAATGGAGGGATATTTGATTGAGTCGTGGAAGAGGATTTGGAGTGTTGGATTTGAGGGTTGTTGATGTCGAAGGGGTTGGGAGAAGTCGATTGAAAGTAATGGAAACGGTCAATTTGCTTGGAGTGTATTTATTTTACTGTGGAAGCGGAGGAATTCGTGTGGGTTAGGTTTCGGTTAGTAGAATTGAGTGTAGATTAGGATTTTCAAGCAGGGCTGACGGTGGAAATCGTTATCGCGGTTAGAAATTTCTTTTTGTCTTAAGCGATGCTTTTGTCAGTTGCAATTAAATTAGCCTCTTGCATATGTGGCTAATATGTAAAAACATATGGGTAAATTAGACAATGACTTGAATTTTTGGATGAACGGTCGTATCTAAGAATCATTCACATTTATTAATGTGAGACAAAGAGAATAAAAAAAACCATCGACTTAGCTGACTGAGACATTGTTGATTTGAGAAGCAATTTTCACTTGCAATCTGTGCAGTGTTTACACATTAAAAAATGTTTATTGTAGTAAATGTACCTAAGTATTTTGTTAACACTAGAACTACCGGCGTTAAATCTATCATATTTCAAAATATTAAATAAGTACTTTGAAAAAGGAGGAATCAAGAGGCGGAAAAAATTCTCGATTCGGTGATTTATGTTTTTTAAGATGGACATAGAATATTTATTCTAAGACTCTTCTATAAGCTTGGAGAATTTTTGGAAAGAATTGTGTACCAGTCATTTTGACTGGTTTGGTTGTTGTAGTGTTAATTACCCTTTGCATATATGTGCCATATATAGAGCACATCATAATTATCAATTTTTTTCAAATAGAAGTTAAAAAATATAATTTTCAATATTATTTAGGTTTGCTTCATTACCTAGTTTATTCAGTAAACTAAGGGGTTAGTCGAGCATGAGAATTGCAATGTACAAAATAAAAATTGTTATCTGCTGCACAATTCACGATATCACCAACGGATCACCTTCTAATTGCAAGTGCATACTATTTGCAAGAGTTCTTAACAGGTGTCCCTATAGGGCTCTGGGAGCCAAGGTTATTCCAAGGGGACCTCAGGTACAAACAGCACAGAGGGGAGCACAACAATAGAGTGCCAAAGAGGAAAACAAGTGCAATGCATAATATGGAAGGGGGACAATCGAAAAAAAAACTGAAAGCAATCTTCTAAGAAGGTACCACAGGTAACAATCTAAAATCACCCTTTGCTCTACAAATGGGGAGTCCTTTAACTTCACATCATCGTTAATCAGATATTTACCTACACCGACAACAATTCCACCCCCTAAAATCTCAAAGAATCTTCCCAAAACTGCAAACCAACCCAACTGCACCCCAAAGGAAGACTTCCTGGACAAAGACAACTCAAAAGACGCGTCGCAAAGCAAGCAGAAATTCACGCCGACATACCATTGTAGGATTGCGAGATTCGCGGAAACAAATGCGAAAGCATTGCGAGAATGACAGAGAGAGAGAGAGAATGAGGATGCGTGAAACTGCGTGCTTTCAATGCTGTGCTAATGCGAGATGATGAGTGTGTGTGTGTTTATGTGTGTTTGTGCGAGTGGGGTGCCGAGCTCTCAGAGGAAAGTCGCTACGTAAGAAGGCCAGAGTGTATCTTGTCCTTGCAAACAGCGAACAGCGTATTTTTTATCAGCGACAGTGTCAGAGCGATGAATGTGAATTGATTAGTGTTATTTTTCTATTTTCTTTTACTTTATAATAAACATATTATTTTCTTATCTTTAAATAATAATTCTACACCATTGAAGGTAAGATGCAGGCGAGAGTGATTCCCAGAACCGAGAGTTTATTGTATTGAGAGAGTTGTTCCTCTTCGTATTCTGGTTACACTGGTGTCATTTTTTTGGGGTGTTTCGCTGGAATAACTTACAGTTCCTTAGGAAATTTTCCTTTTACCTGTATTTCACTTGAGAATGGTGTGCTTGGAGGGCACTTTGGAGGTTGTGAGGGTATTGCGGCAGGCGTCGCGACATGAAGTTTATTTTAGCAGGAAAAGTTTCAAAAAACCTGCTGGACAAAACACTGGTGTCATACAATTTTCGGCTTAATTTATATGGTTTGTTATGTGTGCGTCAGAGTGGGGGGCATCTACCTATGTCTCGCTAGACGTGTCCTTTCGACGCTTGTAATTGGTCAAAGAGGTAATGCGGGGGTAAGGCCCTAAGCAGGTATATCTATATAGGACCCTCGTGTCATGAAGTTCCTCATTTGCATATTGTCCGCTGCTATGAGTTTACTTTACTAAATATATTGTTACTGGTCGACCGCTCACGCAAAGTCCTTTGAGACATAGTAAATGATTAACACACTTTTATAGAAAAGTAAGAACGTTTTATTTCAAACACACGTCCGTCAACGAGGAGCTCTGACCATAGAATCACTTATTTATTTATAAACAACTGACATGTCCCGTAACCCAGTAACATTAACACTACTGGGTCTTGCGTAAATATAATGGGGTGTCGCGTAACAATATTAATAATTGTTAACACATTACCGACCGCTATTGTTTGAGCAGTCTACCCACTTTAAAGGATTTGTTTCGGCTTAGATTGCCTACAAAAAATTACAATCTCTTTGAAAATTCACAAATGCTTCTCATCGACTCCTTAACACAGTTCCACTACAATAATAAATAACAAATTAGTGATTGCCGTGGGAACTGATTAATAAACTAAAAGTCTAAGCGTTGGTAACAAAAAGCCTATTAACACGTTAAACGCCGCCGGTATTTCGCTAGTTTCATCATTTGTACCTAGGTGAAACTTTTTCTATTAAAATCACATCTTTATAAAGTGGAAACTTCAAAGACACAGATAGATATATATTCAGCGGAACTTAATCTTTTTAACGGCAATATTTAAATATTGAATATATTACAAAATTCGTAAAAATTGCAATTTAAAAGTCACGAAAGGGTATAGCAGGATAAGGGGGTCAAAAGTGCCCTTCAACCGATTTCAATGGGGATGGTCTCATTCGATAGATAATGCTCGGCGATTGATGTCTACAAATTTTTAACCCTGAATTTTGACCGGAAGGGTAGTTATGGGGAAAATTAAAAAAACAGGTTTTTGGCCCTTTTTCCCCATTTATCGAGGCGTAAAAAATCCAAATAAATTCTGACATATTTTACACGGTACCGGACATATTGAAGAATTTTTTCAGATTTTTCCGTCGAAGTAGCTAAGCGTGAAAAATCGGCAAAGTCAAAAAAAACGGAAAAAAGAAGATTTCGTATCGAAATCTTCGAGGTACAACTTTTTGGTTTATACAGTAACAATCTAACACCTACGATTGTTATCCCCAATTTTTTTCAGATTTTTAAACCACCTGCGTCATTGTGAAAAAAATCGAAAACCGATTTTCGGGACGTATTTTGATCTAAAACGCAAGAAGTAATTGTTATTTTTCCATTATTTTGATAGAGTATGTTCATTTTGTGTTTTTCAATGTTTCTGCATACAAAGCAATGCAAAGGATTGAATTGATTCAATTATTCGTAAGCCACACAGTTCCTTATCAGCTAAAAATACGAACGTTCTTTCAACAGCAGCGATGGCGCAGTCGGTAGAGTTCTTGGCTGCGGAACCTCTCGAAACTTTTTGTCGCCGGTTCGAGTCCCAATGAGGCAAAATAATTTTTTTTTTTTTTTTTTAATCATTCACTGCATAACAACAAATAATAATTATTTTTCAATTTTTCAATGGTTTTTAAACATTTTTAAATACTTATTCAATATGAAATATATGTAAAAATAATTATGGAGCATATTGTTTTTTTCATTGACTCGTCCTAGCCACATCTCGTTATTCTTTTGTACATTGAACGAATATTAGTTTACTGTAACGAATGCAAATATGTATTCAATATTAAAAGGATCCAATTGTATATTCTGATGAATTGTAATGAAGGTGATGTCTAACGGAAAGAAGGGTTTATTTCTTTTTAAACATTCTTATTTTTGTATTTACCGCTTCTCCATTTATGCAGAGATCATCCAAAATAGACAATGAATTGAAAGAAAGAAGGTATATTGGGATTTCGTCCGTTATAATTCCTTTACTGTTTTATGCAAATCAACTCCTCAATATTCTTAAATGCCTCGTCCGATCACGCCACATTAATCAAAGAAGTTATCGTTGCTTCATTAACTATACCCCTAATATAATTGGAATTTCGGGCATCAAATGTTATTGCTGTGAATGTGCGAGTGGTAACCGTACCATAGGTTGTTGTTCGCACATTGCTGCAATAATATACTACCTGTCGCACGCACGGTATCTATCGACAATTGTTAGGCCTTCAGACATATTGACAAAAATATTTAATAAAAATGAAGTGGTGCCCATCATTAATGAACATAGTGACGAGGATTAAAGCCACACGAAACGTGTTTCAACTTTTAATTATCAAAAGATTATCTATGGCATGCCATTTATATTTTCACACTAATATTAATTTCCGTATTAACAATTGTTATCCACTTAATACTTAAAAACATTTGTTTTCTAATTATATTTCATGGGAGGTGAATTGGCGAGAGAAAAGTTTCAAGTATTCCGCAGCTAGATACTGTAGCCTAATCATCAAATGATAATCTATCATTCGTATTTTTACATTAATATTCATTTACGTATTAATAACATTTATGCAGTCAATCATTTAAAAACAATGATCATCAGTTCTAAAGGTACAACTCGGTACCTGCCCGCTACCTACACGCTACGCAGGTAATTGCGGACTAGATAACTGGAGGGAGTACATAATACTGGAGTAAGTGTAATAAAACAATAAAACCTTCTGAACTGAATTTAATGTTTTCGTGTACTTAAAGTGGTTGGAAAACACGATTGCAATGGGGCACAAAACCTAAAGCTGAAGAAGTTGATTTGCATAAAACAGTAAAGGCATTATAACGGATGAAATCCCAATATACCTTCTTTCTTTCAATTCATTGTCCATTTTGGATGATCTCTGCATAAATGGAGAAGCGGTAAATACAAAAATAAGAATGTTTAAAAAGAAATAAACCCTTCTTTCCGTTAGACATCACCTTCATTACAATTCATCAGAATATACAATTGGATCCTTTTAATATTGAATACATATTTGCATTCGTTACAGTAAACTAATATTCGTTCAATGTACAAAAGAATAACGAGATGTGGCTAGGACGAATCAATGAAAAAAACAATATGCTCCATAATTATTTTTACATATATTTCATATTGAATAAGTATTTAAAAATGTTTAAAAACCATTGAAAAATTGAAAAATAATTATTATTTGTTGTTATGCAGTGAATGATTAAAAAAAAAAAAAAAAAAAATTATTTTGCCTCATTGGGACTCGAACCGGCGACAAAAAGTTTCGAGAGGTTCCGCAGCCAAGAACTCTACCGACTGCGCCATCGCTGCTGTTGAAAGAACGTTCGTATTTTTAGCTGATAAGGAACTGTGTGGCTTACGAATAATTGAATCAATTCAATCCTTTGCATTGCTTTGTATGCAGAAACATTGAAAAACACAAAATGAACATACTCTATCAAAATAATGGAAAAATAACAATTACTTCTTGCGTTTTAGATCAAAATACGTCCCGAAAATCGGTTTTCGATTTTTTTCACAATGACGCAGGTGGTTTAAAAATCTGAAAAAAATTGGGGATAACAATCGTAGGTGTTAGATTGTTACTGTATAAACCAAAAAGTTGTACCTCGAAGATTTCGATACGAAATCTTCTTTTTTCCGTTTTTTTTGACTTTGCCGATTTTTCACGCTTAGCTACTTCGACGGAAAAATCTGAAAAAATTCTTCAATATGTCCGGTACCGTGTAAAATATGTCAGAATTTATTTGGATTTTTTACGCCTCGATAAATGGGGAAAAAGGGCCAAAAACCTGTTTTTTTAATTTTCCCCATAACTACCCTTCCGGTCAAAATTCAGGGTTAAAAATTTGTAGACATCAATCGCCGAGCATTATCTATCGAATGAGACCATCCCCATTGAAATCGGTTGAAGGGCACTTTTGACCCCCTTATCCTGCTATACCCTTTCATTGGATTTAATAGCGCCGGTCACCGGTGACCCCCATGGCAGTCAACGTGTTATTAGGCTACCGGTCGGTAAAGTGTTAAGATATGATTTAAGTGTTATTACTATTTCCTGCACTTCATGACACGGTCGCCACACCATCCTTAATCACATAGTTTCCTACACCAACAACAATTCTACCAATCTAGCCCAATAAAATCTCAAAGAATCTTCCCAAAACTGCAAACCAACCCAACTGCACCCCAAAGGAGGGCTTCCAGGACGAAGACAGCTCAAAAGACGCGTCGCAAAGGCAAGCAGAAATTCGCACTCGCTAATCGGAAGAACAGTTTGCGCCCGAAATCGACCCTAACTAGAAGCAGCGATCAGACGAGCCCCGAGAGTCGCATTAACACTCTTAACACGGGCTCTCTATCGCGGCTAATGGAGGTCCCCGGTTTCGAGCGCGCCGGGCCATGGGTATGGTACTTAACCCATTCCTATCTGCGATTACCATGAGAGAAGGTACCAACGACCGATGGGGGCACGGCCACGCGACCAGGGATAGTCAAACGTTTGCCAAAAGCCCAATCTGCTTCCGATTTCGCTCAAACCACCGGTGGAGTATGCATTAAACCCTTTGCTTTCTGGAAAATTGTCGCAGGTAGATAAACTTGCCTTAAGGGAGGGGATAGATTTGTCTGTGGCGGTTCGATGATATAAATCATGACATTATTTCAAATAGGGAATTGTTTGGAGGGAAGTGGTTATCGTTTATGATGTGCTTTGGGGTGGATTTTTTACATGACAGTTTTAACTATTTAATTATAAAGAAAAAAAATAATTATAGTTGATCGCCGCATGTATACACGGTTAGAGTCGAAAAATTGAAAACAACCGTACAAATATGATTACGCAAACAATAATTTATAAGTTGTATACATTAACGGTCTAACTTTTTGATACAAAGGTGGTTTTGGATTGCCAAATCTCTCAATATTATACTCTCAAATTATAGATTATCTCCCAATATTCAAAAATGTCTCCGCCCGCAAAAGGGTTAAGGGTTAAAGGGAGTATATTTATTAGTGATCTACGACCGTCAAATTTGGTATAGCTAAATGTATTAAATAAGTAGTTTGAAAAAAGGGAGGTTAAAAGACAAAGAAGATGGCCAGTTATGCAATGTTTTACAATTTATGATTTTTAAGGCACTATGGGGCTCTTTTTTAATTGAAATGCAACTTTGCTATTAGCTCCGTTGACGTTTTGCGCTGGATTCGTTAGAATATTTTTGAGATGTTGGATAGGCAGTATCTGCATTTCTGAAAGCTTCTGCAGAACTTAGAATTTTTAGAAGGCACTGTCTTCTTTTCTCATATAATTATTATCTCATGTATTATAATTATAATCTCATGTAATTAACGCTTAATTTTAGCCCGCAATAAAATAAATAATTAGTGAAATATAAATTTACGAGAGGCAGAATTTTTCACTCGCCGTTGAACAATTCTGCATAATTTAGTGAATCAAGAGTTCAAATTAATTCTGAAAATTTGAAATACTCAAGTCCATCCTCTCAAAAAATATCAGGACAGGAGTACGGAACAAATTATATTCTACAAATTTTTCAACACTATGTCAACCAAAGTGGTCGAAATGACTCGTTCTGAATTTTTCAAAAATCTGAAAATTGTAACCGCAGTATTTTGTTTAATTTTTTACATCTACCTTGTAAAATACAAGAAAATTAAATTGATCAAGTATTTTCGCCCCAATCGTTCCACATCTTCCGACCTATTTATATGACATCTTTAAATATAGCGAATTAATAATAAATAATAATTCCTCTCCCCTCCAATTTTTTACACAAACTTGAACTTTCTATCGTTTCTTAGTTTCCTCGTAAAACTAGTCCGGTTTCCAAAACAGACTGTTTTTTTATACTAAGAGCAATGAAAAAATTCCATTTACTTTGTGTTTGGAACGAGAAACCCTACAAGGATCATCCAGAAGTTGTTGCAAAACAGAAAAAAAATTTGAAATTCGTAAAACAGCGTAATCAGTAGCTTGTGCAAACCATAAAGAGAAATTGAGATTTTCAGCAACTGCATTCACATCGAGAGACACTACTCCATCGATCGTTTATCCACCAAACAGGCAGAAAACGTAACGAGCAATTAAGCCGTAGTAGCCGGTATCGCTGAAAGCCTCAACGAAGCGGGACTACAGCCGTGCGAAATTATCGCGAAATCACAGGGACGGCAGTTAGCCCTTGCTTCCTCCGTCGTCCTACCTTTCTGACATAATTAAATATTACATGAATCCCTGTTAGTACAGCGACGCCGCTCGTCCACCCCGAGATTAATATTTCACGAAAGAGGAACGGCGACGTCGCGAGAAAAAAACATTTTGTTAAAATTCCCAGCGAACGAACAGAGAAGCACCGTGGAAATTCAACCTGAAGCGTCCTTCCACTTCCAAAGAATTCCTCTCTTAGCTGCACCTAGTTGCAGTCGATGAAAAACGTTTTAAATTCCATCCCACTGTTGTTTCGACGAGATATCAGATGCATCAAAGAGAATCGTCGACCCTGAATTCGCGGGGGAACGAAGAGACATTCGGAGGATTGATGATCACTCGGGGGATGAAAATCGAGGCGGGGAATACTTCTGGTTTCTCGGGGAATGATGAAATAGAAATTGACAATGAAAGTAATGAGGTGGAATGGAAAAATGAGAAGAAACGACGAGATGAATTTTAGGGGAGGATTTGTCACGGTTTAAATGGAGATTGGGGAGGGGGGATGTTATTGGTTGCAGATTTTGTTAGGGTCGTTACTCTTGGATTTGAAAATTTGCAGAGGTGAACGTGAGTGACTGGTGTGTTTAACACTAGATTTACGGGCGTGATATCTGTTAAATTGCAATATATTAAATAACAACTTTGAAAAAAGAGGGATGAAGCGGCAAAGCTGGTAATTCGTTAAGTCCTTATTGTATTATAAAATACACGTGAAATATCTACTGTACAGCGTCTCTGTAAATTTGAGAAATTTTTATAAGACAAGTAGGAACCCGTCAATTTGACGGCTTCCGTAAATCTAGTGTTAAAAAGATACTTTGATAAATTGGAAACAGTTTAGTGATTGCTATTTTTTGATTTCTGTTTTAGTAATATAATTGATATTTCAGTATAATTTTAGCCAATTTTAACAAGTTTTCCGAACGATGGATTAATTATTTAGAGACAACAACATTTACTGGTAGCTGGTATTATCAAAAATAGATACTTTGTTAGCTGAAAAACAGTTTAGTGGTTGCCATCTTTTGATTTCTGTTTTAGTAATTTGATTGATATTTCAGTGTAAATTTTAGCTGATTTTAACTAATATTCTGAACGATCGATCAATTATTTATAGTCAACAATATTTACTGATAGCTGATATTATTAAAAATAGATATTTTTTTTAGTTGAAAAACAGTTTAGCTGTTGCCATTTTTCGATTTCTGTTTTAGTAGTTTTGTCGTCAATTCAGTATATAAATTTTAGCTAATTTCAATAAATTTTGTGAACGTCCGATCAATTATTTAGAAGCAGCAGAATTTACTGATAGCAGCTATTATCAAAAATAGATATTTTGTTAAATGAAATACAGTTTAGTGATTGTTATTTTTCAACTTCTATTTTAGTGCATAAATTTTAGCCAGTTTAAATACATTATCTGAACGTCCAAGCAATTATTTGAGGGCAGCAACATTTACTGATAGCAGGAATTATAAAAGTTGAATGTTTATTATAAATGCTAACCATTTATTTAAAGTACTGACAATAATGCTGATCATTTACATTACACACCGGCCATTTATTAAAATTATTGATCAAACAATAAATAGAAGTATAATATAACACCGATAAAAGCACCGTTTCAAAAGACTTTTCAGAATTATGCCAAAGTTACCTGAAATTCTGCACGGAAATTGCACAATAACAATAACTTAATACATGCATTAATTAATTACTACCACTATTAGTTCAATACAAATTGCCATAACACACTAAAATTTCGTTGAAATTCGTTCCCCCAAAATTATCCTATCTCATCGAAATAAATGACATTCAAAAACAACCCCCTAATTTCAACGCAATTTCTATAAACCCTCCCAAGTGTCCATTTCCCAACGCACCACCCCTAAAGCTACAAAAGCCCACCGGACATTTCTTCAAAATGCTACAAAACCTCGCAGCAATCCAGTCCATTAATCCCGAAAATCCCCGACTCAAAACAAATCCACAGAAGAAACTAATTCCCCAAGAAATTAGCTCCATTCAAGACGAGCCGGGAATCTTGGACCACCCCTTGCCGTCTCAGTAACAGGATACACCACGCCATAGAAAATCCTCCAACGTTTGTCAAGTCTTGGAAGATTCTCCATGATCCATTCTCGCGGATGTGTGCCCGAATTCCATTGGGAACTAACGGGTGTCCCATTGTGCCGCGGCAGAGGTAACACCATCAGACACAGCCGAGTTTCCGTTGTATTTGTATCCTCGTACGGAAGCAACGGGGAAGACCATGGCCATAGATCTTTCACTGGGTCCTCCGTTGTTCGAGATTCGCTCTCTTGCGTGGCCTTTTCCTCGCCATAAATCTCATGGCTCACTTTCAGTTCGGATTGCGAGCGTTCGACTACAGCCAGTTGCACTCTCAGACACTGGCAACATCTAATTAGCTTCCTATCCAATTAATGGTAAGGGTATCGTGGAAATGTCGACGACGTGGAATCGTCTATGTGGAGAACAAGTAAATCAGGATGTCGGCTTGGATCGATTGGGAAATTCATATTAATCCTTAACGATCCAAGTGTGCCTCTCAAGCACCGCCGAAGTGTGGCGCATTTGCATTGATAACTTCTTTATTGATCCCAAAAAATAATTACAGAGATAAAGAGTACAGCAATAAAGAACTGTGATAATGAACTAAATTTGAACGAGGTTACTCCACATGGCAGGCGAACTGCATCTCACGGAGATCGAAGAACGAATAATAATAATATACAGAACGAGAAACGTTATATATCGCTATAATGCGAATTGCCGTGAAAGGCTAGATGTCGTAATTATAGATCCGAAAAAAGCAAGATTAGTACCGGGACGGTAAAAAACGGATACTTGCCGATGTGCGACGCATTACTCAATTATAATTAACCCCTTGCCCTTCGAGTTCTTTTGTGACTATCTCCGCAATAATTGAGAATTAAGTTGCTAAAATAAAAATATGTTAGTGATTCCCGATGTATTTTAGAATTTCATACAATTTTAATAATATAGAAATATAGATATTTTCAAATTGATCATTTTTGAGGACGTGCAAAATTTCAACCGCATCACGAGTGTCACTCGTTATAGGGTAAAGGGTTAATGGAAAAGAAAAGACACTTTGAATTAAACACCTCTATACTATATTGGACGTACTTTTCGTTATATTCAATTTTACAGCGGGTTTATTTTCACTTTGAAATTGCGAAATGATTTTTTCATCTTCACCCAAATATTCCTTAGTCTCTACAGTTAATACTGTCACCAACTAAAATTCAGTAACTAACGGTGGAGAAATTCGCGAAATTAATTTCTCTCGACTGACAGAAGATTGGAAAACTAAATACGGTTGAATAATTAAATAAGGAGAAAAAAGAATAATTAGAATAAGACTAAAATAATAAATTAATCGGTAACTATGGTCACCCACCGCTCGCTTCGTCCCTCCAGTGGCCATAACTTCCCATTAAAATTGTAACGTAACCCCAAAAGAGCTATCGAACCCCCCATGGCTCTGAAGTAGCCATGACGTTCGCATCGCGCCCCAATAATTTCTTTTTCCCAGCGAAATCAACGAACCATTGTTATATCGCAATATCATTTATCGGTACATCGAAACAACAACATGGAAGGGGCTCAGTGGACGGGGGAGAATGAAAAATGCATTTATGAAAAATGTGTTTTGATGCGCGCAACAATTCCAACGGAAAAACGTTAGTATTTTTTCCCCCTCTGTGATGCCGGTGCACCAGGTATGGAAATTTCACGTCGTGTTTTCAAGGGGGAGGATAATGAAAAAAAATAAAAAAATTGCGAAAGGGTTGGAAAGAATCGGAGACACTCGGGACGAGTTAATAATTACGTTTCGTGACGTCAGGTTTGCCCGCAACTTTTCTCGTTACACGATGACGTCGATCGAATCTGCAAAAGGGGACTCTCTCCAAGGAAAATCGCGGAATTATTCACGATATATGATATTCCAGAACGGCCCGTTCATATTTTATTCAGTGGCCATAAATTCAAAGTATTCCATTAGCCCTCTTCGTGAATTAAGCCACCTCCTTTTGGATTCTTCTTCGCGGAGAGACGTCTAATAAGGCGGTGGTGGATCGATGCAAATTTCGGGGCAATATTAATCCTCAAACTGGAATATCCCTTTCACAGATAAAACAATTTACCCAAAAATACTCTAAATGCCTATAGAAAAATAAAAATACTCATTTTAAGTAAAACTACACATTGGCATATTTTAAAAATTGAATTTCACAAAAAGTGGTAAACCATCTACAGCCCGAATAAAAATGAAAATTCCCCGGTTAAATCTAAACTTGTAATTCTTCAAAAAATTCCCTCAAATTTCTACCTCTGCCGTTTAAATCTTTTAAAAAACACTGCAATTTAAACTCAAAGTGGTTTAAATGCAAAAAAAAAAATCTCCATAAAATCTAGAAGTTACGGTCGAGAAGTATAATTTCATAAATCATCCCCCTCGTGCAATTACTGTAATAAGGAACATAGCACGGCGACTTTCCATTGTTTCTCTTTAAAGATCAAACGGTGTATCCGTAAAACCGGGGACAAGATAAAGGAAAAAATCGAATCCCGATTAAATCATACCCCACGTACCACTCCAAGAGGCCGAACGTGGGTGCGGTAGAGCCTTCCCGCCGCCACTTCACTCATCGTTCACATTTCCTCCCCCGAATCCTTCTTCTTCGCGGCATTATCATAATGCCATCGGCCGCTACGTGACAGGAAAGACGTATTATCACGAGCGGCTCTAGTTTTCCGATCTTCCCTGCGAGCTTATCATCGTCGCTTTAAAACGGATGTGAATTAGCCTCATCCCCGTCTGCTGCTCTCTCACTTTTCTCCGTGTCTCTGAGCGGAGAAACGACGCTGACTTTGGTCGTTGAAAGAACTCAAAATGATGCATGGTGAGCGTAGAGAGAAGGAGAAATATAATTTCCTGAGTGGCTGAAAACAGGTGAATGGGATGGAAAGGTTGGAAAGTTTGCGGAGTGTGAATATAGGGGTTTTAATTGGGAGATGTTTTAGGGATTGTTACAGTAGGTGGAGTTTTGTCAACGTTCATCCGCTCCTTAACCGCTTGCGGTACGATTTCTTTTGTGACTGAATGCGCAATAATTCAGAATTGAAATGGTAAAATAAATATTGATCTGTGATTCTCGATATATCGTACAATTTAATGTAACATTAAGGGGGGATTCCCATTTCAAGTGTTGAAAAATCGTGTTTTTTTAGGAATTTTTATTAAGGAAACCATTAGATAAATCTTTGTCATAATTCTCGCGTATAGTTACTATGTATTCAGTGAACTACAGTTCAATTTTTAATTGATTATCTTGAAAATTATGGCTTTCACGTCGTTTAAGGTGGGACGCCCCCTGAAAATTCCCGGTCGCTGGCCGACACGATAATTGATCTTCAAGTTGTTTGAAACAAAAAATTCAAATGGCAATTTACTCCTTATGAATGTAGTTCTGGTATGAACAACGGCCAATTTTGTTTTCCAAAAACTAAAGAAACTGCGACGATTGGGAAAAAAAATTGTTTTTTCGCAAAAAATTTCGTCACACGTTTGCTTATAAAACAAAAAGTTGTGCATGTATATGTTTTTTCGTAGTTCACACTGAAGACAGATGTTTTTTCGAGAATTGTGCCAGAAGGCAATCGACTGAATAGTTCCGGTGATATCATGTCTGCCGTACAGAAAAAACCCGTTTCGAGAAAAACGCGTTTGAAGTTTTACATACAGTTTTCATTCCAGGAACCAGCGTTCGGCTGTTTACCTGGCCTAATCACTCATAGAGCATTCAATTTCCACCCCACCAAATTTGAATTTGACACCGACGGATGGATGGAGTCTCAAAGTCAAAGTCAAAGACTATATACTTGCTACACTAAACAGGAGCCGATCGGGTATTGCCCGCGCGCTATATCAGCATACGTGCGCGCCGAGTTCGTTATTGACTCATAACTTTGTCAATTCAACGAATTTCGGATTGAAATTTTGCACATTGTTTCTCAAGAGTATGAACTACAATAATAATAATTTTAAAAAAAACAAATTTTTGAAGCCGTGAAATGGGAATCCCCCCTTAATATTATAAAAATAAATTGATCGTGTCGTGTATCACCGTTTTTTTATAATTTCATATGTTTTGCGAAACTTGAAAATTTCCTAGCCAATTTACCGCATCACGAGTGTCACGAGTTATCGTACGGCAAGGAGTTAACACTAGAACTACCAAACCAGTCAAAATGACTGGTGCACAATTTTTTCCAAAAATTCTCCAAGATTATAGGAGAGTCATAGAATAGATATTCTACGTCCATCTCATAAAACATAAATTACCGAATTGATCATCTTTTCCACCTCTGAATTCCCCTTTTTTCAAAGTACTTATTTAATATATTTAAATATAACAGATTTACCGCCGGTAGTCCTAGTGTTAAAGGCTGTATGATTTCTATGGTGACTGAATGTCGAATAATTCAGAATTAGTTGGTGAAATAATAATCTATTCTTGATTTCTGATATGGTGTATAACTTAACGCAATATTATTAGCATAGAAATAATTTGAACGCTTCCTGACCTACTGATATCTTCAGTTTCATAATTCTTCAAAAATTAAACATTTACTATTTCAATTTACTGGATCACAAGTATCACACGTTGTTGCATGGAAATTATTTGATCGTCTCGCGACACACTGATATTTTTAATTTAATAGTTTCTGGAAAATCTGGAATTTTTCCTTTTCATTTATCGCGCCACGAGTGTAACTCATTATTGTACGGCAAGAATGCTATATAATTAATACTAACCGTACCAGCATTTTACGTGAACATATTTTTACAATTAGTGGGGTCAATTATTCAATCGGTTATAAAGCAACGATGATATTTATCCGACAGATGTGCAGGAGATTGTAAATTTAATATTAGGAAAAATGCAAAAAATAGTCTTTAGTTGACAATACGAAAAAATACAAATTTTCGTTTAGTGTTGAAAAGATGACAGTGAAGTCCCTAGGATCTTTTCGAAGTTGTAGCCTATTTTCAATGAAGAAAAAAAGATTTTACTTTTACTTGTTCTTTATAATAGCTTCATTGAGAATAGTATGTAATCACTGCGTACAATTTGTTTCGATTTGAGTCAAATTAAATCTCAATTTGAGCAAAAAAGAGCCTGAACGTTAAATGGTGTATCTTTGGATGATTATTTGAGAAATTGGAACCGTTTAATGGGCGAGCGAAATGTTTTTGGAGATATTAATAATGAAGGGAGGTTTGTAAATTTTTTTACAAATGTTTTTAAGAATTTAGTGGGTGATTAATTGGGTAGGGATGTTACTGTTATTCTTATCGGCTTCTATTTATTTTTTTGCAGCTAGATAAACAAATTTGTAGCTTATAATTAATTGAATGGTTAAGTGGAGGAATTCGTGAATGCTATGTTCGAAAAGTAAATACCTATAGAAATCATCATACAAATTCTCTGCAAATATCTTCACCGCTCATTAACCAATTCCGGGCAATGTTGCGCTGAATTGCAGGTAATTTTATAAAATAATCAAACCTCAATTTATATACAATAACGATCATTAATCACTCAAATTAATTGCCACCATTAATCACGCGTACAATCTCCAGAATGCCGCTCAACAAGTAAGAAAGAATACCCCCGAAAATCCTAATTATCCCCCCTCAAATTCTAACAATCTGACAACAACAAAGCTAAACAGTAAAGCTTTTCGCCATTTTTTTCATTTACATGAAAAAACTTACGACAATTTTATGATACAATTAGCTGCAACTACTTGTTCCAGAGTACATAAAACTATAAAAACGTAAAAAATGGAACTGAATCCAACTTGAAAAATTGAAGAAAACTTTCAAGACTATCACGAAGCATTAAAAATTCTATTCTTCCAAAAACTCCAATGCAAATTCCGTTAATATATTAGCAGAGATGAGGCTATAATCAAGAAGCCACCAACCCCAGTTCTAATTAACCCCGACTAACCCTCAAATTACAATCATCGCATAACTTCCTCGCCGACTAGATACACTATAATTCCTCAAACCACCTCAGACTCGTCCCATAAAAGAACAAAATTCCCAAATCACAAAATACCCATATCATAAAACAATTTCCCTCATCCTCTCCTTCGCCTAACCCCCTCTAAAATAACTTCCACCATCTCTACAGAAATTCCGTTCAAGCCTACACAAACAAACCGCCGCCTACCCCCACACAAACATCCCCCATATCGCGCACGTTACATTAAACTAGTTGAAAGCGTACCCAAGTGATAGGTATAGACGGTATCACAGGGGGTAACATTGGTGCCTTCAAGAATTTTCAAAGAGTTTCCTCCCGGTAACGTCTAAACGTGTTGAATTCCTGTCGGCGGCTCCCACAGGAACGAGAACGGAAGCGGATAGTTGGCTGGATGCCAGACGACACCCCCGGTCTTCTTTCTCTCTCGTTCGTTCGTCCAACACATCCTCAAACGCTC
Organism: Cerceris ruficornis; assembly: GCA_963989415.1. Taxonomy (NCBI): domain Eukaryota; kingdom Metazoa; phylum Arthropoda; class Insecta; order Hymenoptera; family Crabronidae; genus Cerceris; species Cerceris ruficornis. Next base: position 7,793,049 of record OZ022530.1, on the reverse strand, counting down.
TCAAACACTCTCAAACAGCCTCAAACATCTTTAAACGTTCTCAAACGTGCGCGTTTCGCGGGCTAATCGATGAGGAGATGATAACCGCACGTGGAGAGATGGGGCTTATCTTTATCTGACGACGAGGCAAAATAATTGTTGGAAAAAAGTTATTTAACCCTTTTAATGCCAACTGGAAAAATTGATTAAATTAATAAGAAATGCATTTCACTATTTGTTGAAGAGTGCACCGATAATATTTACCTAATATTGCTAAGAAAAATGAAAAGGTTGGCTGTCTATTATAAACAATAGTTACAAAGAAAAAGTATCGAGATGCAGTCACAGTTAGATATTGAACATATAATATAAGTCATAAATTGTGAATCTTAACCCTTTGAGGACGACGGGCGTATATATGCGGCCTGAGAAAAAATCTGATTATAGTTTTTCAGTGCATGTATACACGGTCAGAGTTGAAAAATTGACATATATCCGTTGAAATATGATTACACAAATAGTAATTTATAATTTCTTTACATCAACACTGACTTTCTGATAAAAAGGTGGTTTTTGATCGACAAATAAATGATTGTTTCTCAATATTCAAAAAAGTCTCCGTTCGCAAAGGGTTAAATTGTCCGTAATACAATTAATAATATCATATGACAAAACTAAATAATAATCCCATGATGCGCATCGTAAGGAGTATTGCTAACGACGATATATCGTCGTCCGGCACTGAAAGAGTTAAGGAAGCGTAAATTGTCTATTCAATAGATTTATCATTTACAGAGTATTGCAAAATTAGAAGATGTTTATAGTTGTATCACACAAGAACAATTGTAGCGCACGTTTCGGCAAGCCTAATGCTTTTTGTAACTTTTCCACTCCTTGCGCGCTGAGATGCGCTGTTGCCCCTGTTTCCCTATTCCTTGCGATCTAGAAGGCGCTGTTGCTCTTCTTCCAACAGTAATAATCTCTATTTATCTGTTAATTAGGACTTTGGTATTCGATTTACATATTTTGTATTGAATTTTTTACAAGCTGGTTTGGGATATTTAGCAGATTCTAAAAAGACGGTGTAGAGGATTACGAAAGTGTATGTAAGATCTACAGGGGGTGAGAATTTTACAAGTAATTTTACAAACTTAGCGAAATAAGAGTGCATATTAATATTATCGCAAATTTGAAATTCTTAGAATTCCATTCTGTTAAGAAAGATCGAGAGAGGATGAAAGAGCAAAATATGTTACATAATTGTTAACACTGGATTTGCCAAGGTGGTCAAAATGACTTTTTTAACACTAAAGTAAAACCTCGATAACTGCACAGATTTCGGGGGCAAAGCAGTGCTTTTATCGAGTACCGGTGTCGAATCTGTGTTTACATTAGGACTCGAGCCGAGCGCGACCTTGGAAAAAGACAGACAGTAGAAGAGACAGAGAGAGCACGCAAACAAAGTGAGCTGCTCGAAAGTACCGGCGAGGCATTGCTAATGCAACACGAAACTTGTTTATTTATTAATTTTTCTACATAGAACTTTTACGAATGTATTTTTGAGATTCTTCTGATTAAAACGATACCAAACACGATATAGGTTGAATCATGTAAATAGTAATTAAATTTATTAAATATTAAGAAAATATGATTCAAACTATATCGTGTTTGGTATCATTTTAATCAGAAAAATCTCACAAACACGTTAACAATGGTTTCAAAAAAAATGAAAATGAAAACTGCTGACCCTCCAATTAGTATTGCCTTATCGATGCATTCGCATGATTTCATGTTACACTGCTCCCTCGTCGAGCGTTGAGGTTCGCCATGGGGGATCCCCCTATGTGGAGGGGATAGTCATGGTGCATTTATCGAAGGAAACTTCTGATGTCTTTATCGAGGTTTTACTGTATTCCTATCAAAGGTGTGAAACGACACCATTTGAAAATTTGCTTAAAATTACTATCATTAGTTCAATCATTTTTTCTAAAATAAAATTTTGACTTTTCCCATAATGGTTGTTAAATTAAATTTGCGGCATGTTTTTTCTCCAATCTCATCTTCCACCATGAGATGTCTTTTGGCACCTTCGCGCTCCAATGCAAAAGTCTTGGAAGTAATTGTTAAAAGCTAATTTCTATCTAACAATTTTTCTTTTATCAGTTAATTAATTCAACATTGTAACAATAGTAACTAAAAGATATCACTGAAAATGAAATATATATTTATAAACAGCGTGTTCGCTCTAGCGCGACGCACTATTTTTCAACCAGCCACTTGCAGCCATCTGACACAAAATGTTTTCGAACAAGAGTTGCAGGTTATGACGTGCAGAAAAGATATCAGTGGAAAAAAAATTTGAAAACAGTTTGTTTCCAAACATACGACATTCAAACACAGCTGTTTGTAAAAAAAGGAATATGTGTTCCTATTTGGAAAAATTTCGTCCTAAAAACAAACAGTTTTTGAATTTTTTACTGATACCTATAGTACCCTCCACACCCTCCAACTTTTGTTCTAAACTTTTTTCTAGCAGATGGCTGCAAGTGGATGAAAAATCGTGCGCCGCGTTAAAGCGGACACGCCATGTATATGTACTCCATTTATAACGCTGTTTTTTAGTTAATAGCGTCACAAGGTTGAATTAACTAACTGACGAAAGAAAAAATATTAGGCAGAAATTAGTTTCTAACAATTATTCCCAACATATTTGTAGTCAAACGCAGCGATTTTCACAAACACCTTTTCGTCGAAATAGGTATACAAGAACCGCGGTAGAAAGTGTTGAAAATCAAATTTTTAGCACTATATCTTCTTCAATTTTCTACATCTATCTTTAAAAAGGAAGCAATTAAAATGGTCAAGTCTCTTGCCCTTAAAAAGGCACCGTACAGAATTCCAAAAATTCGCGTGAAGTTTTGAAATTTCAACAGAATCTTGCCGTTTGTTTTTTCTTTTAACAATTTTCAAATATATCTTCTAAGCAATATTTGCCTCTAACAACCGCCTGCAATAACTGTAAACAGCAGTTGTGTCCAATAATCTCACACAGTCGATTCCACCTTCTTGTCCTAAATAAAAAAGGTGTCTAAAGGGGGTGGTTTTTCTCTCTATCCAGCAACGAGGCCAAGTAATAATCCTAACTCGCGGGGTTAGCCGGGCTTAATTAGAACAGGGGTTAGCGGCTTCCCGTTTATAGTTGCATCTCCACTATTCGATACCTCCATTGCCCACCTCGCTTCATTTTCCACCCCTTGCACGGATCCACGAAGAACCCGGCCAAAAGGGGGTAATAACGAACGAGCCGGCTGAATGCACAACCGACATCCGGATGTCGTGCATTATTACGTGAGTTATTGTTTCCGTGCATTAATGATCCGGGCGTCGTTAAGTACGCTGGTATGGGGTTGGAAGAGGGGGTGGAGGAAAAGTTTCCAAGTTACGTGTAGAGCGATGGGATGTTCTCGCTGAAACGACGTTTCGACGGGGTACGTACGTAAATCTGAGGGATTTACCGGTAACTCGATACGTTCTGGTTTTGTGAATTTCGACGCGCTTATGCTAATTTCGCCCTCGGGCTGCGAGTGCAGTTTTCGACGAGTTGCGAAAGGTTGGAGGGTGGATTTGAGCGAAAGAGTGGTGTCTGCGATTGCTGGCAGTTGAAGGGGATGATGGGGAATGCGAAGATGATTATTGCATTTGGGTTATTTTGTTTTTCGTCTTTTTTTGCAGGATTAAGGGTGCACTAATTGCTACGTTTGGAAGTTGTATAATTCCTGTTATTATTATATTGAAATATTTTGGAGGTTGTTAAGAAGCTTAGCAGTCAAAATTCTTTCGACGACAAGGATGATTATTGCATTTGGGTTATTTTGTGTTTCATCTTTTTGTAGGATTAAGGGTGCACTATTTGCTACGTTTGGAAGTTGTATAATTCCTGTTATTATTATATTGAAATATTTTGGAGATTGTTAAGAAACTTAGCAGTTAAAGTTCTTTCGATGACGATGATGAATACGAGGATGATTATTGCATTTGGGTTATTTTGTGTTTCATTTTTTTGTAGGATTAAGGGTGCACTATTTGCTACGTTTGGAAGTTGCATAATTCCTGTTATTATTATATTGAAGTATTCTGGAGATTGTTAAGAAGCTTAGCAGTCAAAATTCTTTCGACGACGATGATGAATACGAGGATGATTATTGCATTTGGGTTATTTTGTGTTTCATCTTTTTTTTAGGATTAAGGGTGCATTATTTGCTACGTTTGGAAGTTGTATAATTCCTGTTATTATTATATTGATATATTTTGGAGATTGTTAAGAAGCTTAGCAGTCAAAGTTCTTTCGATGACGATGATGAATACGATAATGATTATTGCATTTGGGTTATTTTGTGTTTCTTCTTTCTTGTAGGATTAAAGGTGCATTATTTATTACGTTTGGAAGTTGGATAATTCCTGTTATTATTATATTGAAATATTTTGCTGATTGTTAAGAAGCTTGGCTATTACAGTTCGATTAATGACGATGGTGAATTTTTTTTAGCATTAACGTTATTTTATAAACTTCGGTTAAAAGTTCTATAATTCCTGTTAGTTTTATATCGATATATTTCAGAGATCGTTGAAAAGCTTAGCAGTTAATGTTCTTTTGAGGCAATCGGAACAATAGCTTATCGTATTTACTTTGTTAATTAAAACACAGAAAGAAGACACCTATGTTTAGCTAAAGCTAACTTAAACAACGTTTTTTTCAAAAACCGATTTGTACCACTTTAAAGAAACGCAGCACAATTGATGAAATAAATGTTTGGTAATTAAGTTCGGCTTTATTGCACATTTAATAATGAAGGAAATGGTTTAATGATTTTCTACCATATTGAATTGCTGAGCTGGGCAATTTTCGAAATGTTGCAATGTTTTTCTGCACAATATTATAAGACAAGAGGGTAAATTTCGATGCTGAATAATAATATTGATATATTAATAATTGTGAATTATTAATAATTAATACAATTCATTGAGTAGTTCTTCCTAAACCATCAATATTGTGTTACTTGGTACATATCAAATTGCCCAATATTACTTTACTAAATTAAGCAGTTGAGTTTGCGGAAATACACAATATTACCGCCCAGTAATAATAACCCATTAATTATTATTACAATCGTAATATATTCAAACACTCTTCCCTTGCGACTTAACAATTCAAAAACAATAAAACCGCCCAACCGAGTAATTACTGTAATTACTTCATGTTTCATCGATCGATGCACCTCAATTTCTTCTCCGGAATATATAAATTGCCATAGAGAAAAAACTGATTAGATTATAAATTATTAATACTTTACCAAACTTCCACATACTGGCCCCGCGTACTTACGAGATATAGGATATAAAGAGATAAAAACACCCCCATAAAGAATCAAATTCATATCACAAATGAAAAAAGATGCAAAAAGGGTTGAAGAAGAATCATCACAGCCGAAAAAACATAAAAAATTATAAATCACTCTCCAAACATCTACATAACTCATCCCGTGCATGTAGAAGAGACAGGGTGACAAAGGGGGACAAAAACAGCCCCATAAGGAATGAAATTCATATCACAAATAAAAAAAGATGCAAAAAAGGGTTGAAAAAGAATCATCACAGCCGAAAAAACATAAAAAATTATAAATCACTCTCCAAACATCTACAAAACTCATCCCGTGCATGTAGAAGAAACAGGGTGACAAAAAGGGAGAAAAACCAGCGCCATAAGGAATGAAATTCATATCACAAATAAAAAAAGATCCAACAAAGGGTCGAAGAAGAATCATCACAGCCGAAAAAGCACCAAAAATTATAAATCACTTTCCAAACATCTACAGAACTCATCGCGTGCATGTAGAAGAAACAGGGTGAGAAAAAGGGGCAAAAACAGCCCCATAAAGAATCAAATGAATATCATAAATAGAAAAAAGGTCTGACAAAGGGTTGAAAAAAGAATCATCACATCCGAAAAAAGCACAAACAGTGTGAGAACGTCGGAGGAAGCCCATTTTTCTCCATTGAGAGGCGTTCCGGGTGTCGAGAATGCAAAAGAAAGCGCACCCCCGTTTCCTTCATCCCCCCTGCTGTCGATTCTCTTCTGACAATTGGCTGACAATGGCTCGAGACACGAATGTAGCGAGAGTCAGGCCGATTGGTAAATCAATCGTCCCTTTTTACTACTCGTCGAAACGCGCAGCTATCAGATATCCTTCGACAAAACAACCCCCAAAACTTCCGACTCGGCCGCGGGACAAAAATCACCGCGATGAGGGACACAAAGGGAAATCTTTTTTCTATACGTGACACACAACGGGGAAGAGAGCTGTCATGGGACTGAGCATCATTCTTTTCATGAGGATACGACATGTGTTAATAACTCGGATCACGGATTTTTGGTATTTCGAGGACCTTTTCTTTGGTGGAGTACCGTAGACTCGACTATATCGCTAGAACTATCGGCGTTATATCTGTTATTAAGTACATTGAATAAGTACTTTGGAAACGGAGATATCGAGAGGTGAAAACGATGATCAATTATGTAATTCTGGTTTTATTGGCCCACCAATTTGGGGGATTTTTAGAAAAAATTGGGACCAGCTTGGTCATTTCAGTGTTAACACTAGATTTACGGAAGCCGTCAAATTGACGGGTTCCTACTTGCCTTATAAACATTTCTCAAATTTACAGAGAAGCTATACAGTAGATATTTCACGTGTATTTTATAATGCAATAATAACTTAATGTATTACCATATTTGCCGCTTGATCCCTCTTTTCCCAAAGTCCTTATTTAATATCTTGCAATGTAATAGATTTCACGCCCGTAAATTAAGTGTTAAAAACGCAATTAACTATTTTCATAATTACATTTTCACTGTTAACTGACGCTAAAAATGGTCGTCTTGTACACGGCGTGCAATCGGTCTTCAATGAGGCATTTTAAATGGGAGAAATTTTGGTCCACCCTTTTTTGGCTTTTTCCTATAATGAATTTGTATGGGACTCGTATTTTGGGATGATCGATCCACCTAATGAAATTTTGGAATTCTGAGCACTGTAATGTTCGATTTTAATGAGTCAATAAGAAAAAGAGTCTCCAGTTTCGTACAATTTACTGATAAATTATGTGGTATTCTAAATTTCTAATGAAGTATTTTTACACGAAAAGAGTATACACTGAATGGACGTGCAACTTCTAACGAATAATATTAGAACCACCTTATGAATTTATCGATTTCTAGATATCTACAGAAGCACTTTATTTTTCTTTTGCTATTTATAAAGATCAAGAGGTTAAAAGAGTGTTCAATCAAGTAATTTAGGTTTTATAAGATAGGCATAAAATATTTACTTCATGGCTCCCCTGTTAGAAACTTTTAGAATTTTTTTAGAACTTTTCTTGTAGAACGCGCATAATCTAAAGTAACAAGTTTGACACTAATACTGCTATTGCAAATTCTATTTTCTATGTTTTACAAACAGACTAGCACTTTAAAAAAAATGGCATATATATGAAGTTGATTAAAAAACGTATTACTAATATATGTGAAAAATTTTCGATTTCATTGAAATTCAATAAAAATAAAAACAACGATGTAACATAAGGAGCCGGTAACGATGAAGAATACAATCTAATGCTTAACTAAAAGAAATTTAATACTTAAATTAGGTAATTCGTATGTTTTATTAATTGCCTGCTTGTATGAAAACTTGTATTATCATGTTAAATGCAGAGCTCATTAAAATACACAAATCCACGATTTGAACAAAACAAAGTACACCCCTCTACGACCTTCAGAAGCTGAGAAACAAATTTCCAAAGTTTAGCGACGATCCCCCTTAACCAGTAGCACTTACGGCATTCCTCATTATTTGCAATTGTGAATGAGGATTACTCCTTGGAATGCAATTATTACGTAGATCAATGTGGCTGCACTCGGCGTATTACGGTGGGAAGTTTTGCAAGATACAAAAATTCAGAAGATTTCCTCTTCTTCTAAAATTTAGAAGAAGTCAACAGGTATCCCAATGCCAGAGACATATCTTATAAAATAAAATGTAAAAGAATAGAGATAGCCGTACAGGGTTCAAACTTTCCACAAACACATTGCACAACATGACACTCACAAACATAAAAATGACAACAATAAAAATTACTTGAAATTCCCGCCCCACAAATCTGAGAATAGCAACAAAAATAAATACCACCATAAAACAGTAACAACTCACGGGGGTTAAATCTACCTCCACAATTACAGTTTACATTACACAGAGTCGACAAAAGGAGAGGTCTCGTGGCAATCAAAGATATCGTTCGCCATTCGGATCGATTGTTTCCGTACCAGTTTCGTCCAAGTTTCTTCGAGTTCCTTGGAAAACTCCTCCACCCAGGGCAGAAAGGAAAGCCGTTGCCATTTGGACTTTTATGTTGGTACTTGCCGCGCACATACTGACCGAAATTCGACGAACTCCAATGGCATAATTATCGTCGGCCGGAATTACATTCCGCTGTCACGAGCTGGTAGTATAATTCAGTAACCGATGGAAAGTAGCTGCTCGAATAACCCCAGGAACCGATTTTATTGCGACGATATACCTCAGCGACGACTCCGTCGACGTGCTACGATCTGAGAAGCCATAAAGTCACAAAGCGGATCACCCAAACCTCCTCGAACCGCGATGGCAGTTCAACGACGACAATCGTACTGGAGTCCGGCCCGTTTAACCCCTTGAAAAAGGGTTTGCCCTTTGTGTTCTATCCCCTTATGCACTTTGTTCTGCGGTGAGTATACAAATTCGACTAGGATTTAACCCCTTTGTTACACGCTTTGACTTTAAGGCGTGGAGGGTCACTCGTTTTAACCCCATTCTGTGCTGGCAATTTAAGCAAAGTTTTCGACGATTGTCGTGGAAAGAGCGGGCATGTGAGAATAATTATTTTTGTGAATTTTTAATTCCTTGCAGGTGGTGGAGCTTTGTCGTGGAATTAATATTTGAAATATTAAATTTCGTGTTTGGAATTTAATAATAATCTTGAACCGTCACTGTGCAGTTTTAGTTTCTCCTGTTATGAAATAAAAATGAAAGGTTTTAACCCTTAGCAATCTTATGTTTAGCTATATTGGAGACAGCTTTTTCGTGAAATTAATATTTGACATATTAAATTTCGAGTTTGGAATTTACCAATGACCTTGTACCATCACTCATATAATTATCAGTTTCTATAATTATCCCGGCTATCAAATAAAAATGAATAATCGACAGCAGAAAATTTGTCGAAATTATTTTTGCTTAGCTGGCGAAAAGTTGGAAAAAAATGTGAACTACAAAGGGTTTTAATCCTTTACAGTTTTATGTTCAACTACAGCCTGCTAGGATAATTAATGTTTGACCTATTAAATTTCGAATTTGGAATTTAATAATGACCTTGAACCTTGACATTAATATTCCTCTGTGAATTTAATTTCTCCGGTTGTGAAATAAAAACGAATAATAAATGGTAGAAAATATGCTGCAATTTATTTTTTCTTAGCTGATGAAAGATTGAAAAAAGAATCTGGAGTTCTTTTCGATTTCAGTTCGAATTTATATAGTTAACCGCTTGCCCTACGATTTCTATTTTTACTGCGCGTAAAATAACTCAGTATTATTTCTTGAAATAAAAACTTCTCTCTGATTTTCTTTCGTTCCGTGTAATTGAACGCAACGTTAATAGCATAAAAGCAATTTGATCGTCCCGTGACCGACTGAACATTTTAAATTTAATAGTTTTTAGAAAACTTCAAAATTTCCTGTTTTATTTACCGTGTCACGATTGTGCACGCGTTACCATCAGCTAAGGGGTTAATTTTAAAAAGAACTTCTCTTATTTAAAAATAAAGTATAAAGTTGATAATTCGTAAAGAGTAAACCGAACGACAAATAATTACAAATCGACGAAAATAATGCTCCGCATATTCCTAATTAAATTTTGTATTTCTGAATTAACACATCCGGAATATTTCAATTAACTTTACAAAATTCTTGTAAACATTCTAAATAGTTATTTTATTAAGAATTTAACATAAAATTGCAAGGATTAAATCTCCACAAACAAGCAGCAAAAAGCGAGAAATTCTCAAAGATCGCGGCACGCTTCAGATCGTCGCGCGAATTATTTACGTTTCTCACCTTCATCGCATCAAAATCCCGCTTAATTTCTTACGTTCCTCGCTTCCGTCGCACAAAAGAATTTTCCAGCTGTTTTCGAGCGCGCACACGTGCCCGGAATAGTACGGCAGAGGGGTAGAAAAACGGGGGTAGAAAAGAACCGCCACGGACCATAGAGAGGCAGGGAAAGAGATGGAAAGAGAGAGATGAGCCAAGCCAGTGTTACCGGCACAGGTACTAATTGCTTTAATGAGCAACGAGGGCAGCTCGTTCTACAAAACTTCCCCGTGACTGCCATGTGCCATCGGTGAGAGCGAAAGGGTGGAAGAAACGGGGGTAGAAGAAGCTCTCCGTGCAACATCCACTTTGCAATTTTTTTGATAAATGACTCCGTTTCCTCGTCAATTTTTTTCACACTAATTTCTCCATCCCTTTGCATTTCCTCTCATACTTCCACCCCCTCCCATCCCCATGGTCCAATTACTTGACTTAAATTAATCGCCACAAAATTTTAAACAATTCCCAGCACAATTCTGTTACGACGGGCGGTTTAAAGTTTCTAGGCATTCTCCAAAAGAACTTGTAATGATCGGGGGTTAATTAGAAACCCTCTAAGACAATAATTTGTGGTTTAACCCCTTTGATCTTAGTGGATTTACCATAAATTCACATTTCAATGAATTCGTTTTTCACACTAATTTCTGCATCCCTTTACATTTCCTTTCATACTTCCACCCCCTCCCAACCCCATGGCCCAATTACTTGACTTAAATTAATAGCCATAAAATTTTAAACAATTCCCAGCACAATTCTGTTACGAGGGGTGGCTTAAAGTTTCTAGGCATTCTCCAAAAGAACTTGGAATGATCGGGGGTTAATTAGAAACCCTCTAAGACAATAATTTGTGGTTTAACCCCTTTGATCTTAGTGGTTTTACCATAAATTCACATTTCAATGAATTCGTTTTTCACACTAATTTCTGCATCCCTTTACATTTCCTCTCATACTTCCACCCCCTCCCAACCCCATGGCCCAATTACTTGACTTAAATTAATCGCCACAAAATTTTAAACAATTCCCAGCACAATTCTGTTACCAGGGGTGGCTTAAAGTTTCTAGGCATTCTGTAAAAGAACTTGGAATGATCGGGGGTTAATTAGAAACCCTATAAGACAATAATTTGTGGTTTAACCCCTTTCTTCTTAGTGGTTACCATAAATCCACGATTCATACGGTCTCTATAATTGAGCCGTTCAGTGCACAAATTGATTAACTCCATAAAATCTAAAGTGGAGAGTCGTGATCAAATAGTATACACTCCTTATCAAAATTCCCTTCAAAATATAAATACAAATAAGTATTGTAGAATATATAATCGCATTTAGCTTTCCTCTAACGAAGAACAAAATGAATAAGGTGGAATAGCCTTGGAATTAATTAGATTGACTTCTCAATTCAATTATTTATTATTCGGTGGCCAAACAAACTTCGTCATTTAATGGTGTTAATCGTTATTATTACGAAAATTTATTCTAAACATAAAATGTTAAGATTCAATCAAGTGTTTTGAGACTTAAATTTAAAAAAATTCAAAAAGTGGAGTTAATCGATTTGTGCACTGGACGGCTCAATTGTCCTCCACTATTTATTACAATTTCACCGATCCCCAAAACTACCCAGAACTCAAAACCCCCAAAATAACCCACCCCATCCCCTACCGCCCACTAGCACCAAACTAAAGATGCGCATCTAAATACATAATCCTCCAAAGCAGCAACCTGAAACGAGAACGCTCGCCAAAAACTATCCGAAGAGGGTGAAAAAAAACGCAGAAATCCTTCGCAAAGGGTAGCACACCGAGAGGAAAAGTATATTAACGTCGAAAAGGAAGCGGCTAGAATAAATAAAGGTAAAGGCGAAAAGTAAGCATCGCAAAGGAAAATACGTCGAAAGAAACCCGAGGGACGAAGGGTAAGAAGAAGAAAAGGGGTTGGAACGGGGAAGCGCGATGGGTAGGGTGGTGGAAAAAATTGCAAGGAAACGAGAGAAAGAGACAACGTTGAAGGGTATGGGGGTTGGAAAGTAAGCACTTTCGCGCTCGTGCAAGAGAGCAGCGAGCGAGGCAAAGCCGTTGCGAAGACGGACGTTCGAAAGAGGAAGAAGAAGAGGAAGTAGAAGCGAGCGGTCTCCTCTGAGGGTGCTGCAGAAGCTCCGACAAAGACACTAGAACAGGAGAGTACACCCATTAAGGCAGTCTCTACATTCTAGTGCTAATAATAATGCACTTGGTGTGACGACGGCCACGTCGTCAGACCCGCTGATGTGTGCTGCCGTTGCAACTGCGACGGTCTCCTTGTCGACGACGAGGAGACCGTCGAGAGGACGGTTACATCGATGAGGAATTTATCGAAGGCGCTTATTTCGTTATTTTATGCGACGGTGTAACGATAATTAAATTGATTCTGATGCTGATGCTGGAGGAACTTTCGAATCTCAAGTTGCTAACTGGGTATATTGTTTAAGTTATTACGTTATGTGAATTGTGGGCGAGGGTTGATGGGAAGGGGTTGTAGTTTGAGCTGGGGGAGAGGTTGAACATTTTTTGGGAGGATTGGTTGGAAGGGTTGGAAGTTATTTGGAGAATGGTGGAGCTTTGGATTCTAAAAATTGTGGAACTGTATATAGAAGTAAAATATCTCTTAGTATTTGCGAGATATGTTGCTGTAAAGAAAATGCATCAGTTATTCAAAGGACAGACTTCAATCATTAATATACACCGGATGTTTATGTATATTTCAAGATTGATAAACGCAGCTAGCAAAGAAGAATCCAAGTATTTTACTCTTTCACTTGCTGAATGTTACAACGAATGCCGTATCATGGAAATTTTTAATATTTTTCTATATTACATCCCTTTTCTGTATTTTACCAGTGTTAAATTTGTCATAAATGCACAAACATCCGCAGTCTAATCATGAATTACTCCACCCATCAGAAACCCTCATAATTTCCTAAATTCCTTGACCGTAAAACTAATTTTATAACTTTCACTACATAAAAGGCTTAAACACTTGCTTTTCTAGCTACTTATTTTCAGAACAGCAGCTTTGTAATGTGCTGCCTTTGGTTGAGGTTTCTTCAATTCTAATTTTTCCTGCACACATATTTCTAGATTAGATTTATTAGTCGTAAAGGGCCCTGCAACGTTTGAATATTAGACAAACCAACTAGTTTAAGACATGCTACTATTTTTATTCTACGTGTGGACTGCATTCATTGCAATAAAGGTTTATTATTATTATAACTTTCACCGTTTTATCTATGTTTCTATAATTCATTGTATTTAACGAAACAAATCTGCAACGACAAGCTATCGACACCCTTTATCCAAACAGCCCTCCAATTTAAAAAAAAATACAAGCAATTACCATCTGCAAATTTGATCCCCAATATATAAAAAATTCTAACATTCTTAAAAACACAGAAAGTTCAAGTACAAAAGGTAAAATCCCGAAGGACACGATCCGCCCTAGATTGAAACGGACCGAATAAATACTCGTGCTCTCAACCCCGTTAAGAGGCACAACTTCCACTCTAATTATTTAGACAGCAGTAAGACTCCGTTGTCTCCGGCATCGTTCCGCGGAATCTTTACGTTTCTGCTTTATAACCGAAAGTACTCCTCTCACGGCCGACCTTCTCGTTCTCTTTCCGCTTTTCATTTCATCCCCCTTTCACCCTCCTCCACTCTCTATGCGCCTCATAACTCTCCCTTTCTTTTATAAGCCGCTCGAGCTAGGCGGATATACGAGGATCATAAAGCAGATCACCGTAGATTCTCCACTCGAGCGAGGATAATAACGAATCATGTGCACCGATGGCAACGCCGTTGGATTTCAATCAGCTGATTTGCCTCCCATTGGCAAACTACCGCTTTTCGAGCGACCCAGTGTCGCCTCTGTCCATTATCTTCGTTAAGCTAAAAACGGACAGTGCAATTTAGAATGGTGAACTGTTCGATGGATCATTATTAACGGTGTATGTACATTCGTTGACCCTTAGCACTCCTGTGTCGAGTGTGGCTCGACATTACATTTCTAACGCCAACTTTGATCCTTAAAAGGTATCATCTAAAAAATATTGTAGGATATTTATTACAAAATATGCATTAACAAATATAAAATACGAATGGAAACATTAATTTATGGAAATAATTTGAACGCACACGCATACACACTCTTACGGTAACTAATAAATATACAATCGTCTGTTACTTTTGACTAATCGTCTGTACATCGATACGTCTATATGTTATAGGTCTATTCGTCTACTCGTCTACTCGTCCATTCGTCTACTCGTTTACTCGTCCATTCGTCTATTCCTCTACTCGTTAATTCGTCTACTCGTCTACTCATCTACTCATCTACTCATCTACTCATCTACTCGTCTACTCGTCTACTCGTCCATTCGTCTATTTCTCTACTCGTTTATTCGTCTACTCGTCTACTCATCTACTCATCTACTCATATACTCATCTACTCATCTACTCGTTTACTCATTAACTCGTCTACTCGACTATTCGTCTACTCGTCTATTCGTTTACTCGTCTATTCGTCTATTCGTCTACTCGTCTATTCGTCTACTCATCTACTCGTTTACTCGTCTACTCATCTACTCGTCTATTCGTCTACTCGACTACTCATCTACGCGTGTACCCGTCTACTCATCTACTCGTCTACTCATCTACTCGTCTACTCGTCTACTCGTCTACTCGTCTACTCATCTACTCGTCTACTCGTCTATTCGTCTATTCGCTTATTCGTCTACTCGCCTATTCGTCTACTCGGCTATTCGACTATTCGTCTACTCGTCTATACGTGTATTCGTCTAATCCTTTAATCGTCTAATTGTTCATACATCTATTCGTCTATGCGTCTACTCGTCTATTACGTCTATATGGTTTTATTTCTCCTCGTCTTCCAACGTGTCCATCTATCGTAGCGTTCGTCGACTCCTGCGTCTTCTCGGCAGCGTGCAGTCTGCGTCCGTCTTTCGTCTTGTCTTTTTTTTACGCTGCATCTTTCTACAAGACTGTAGAGAGATCCGCGCGGGTTTTATAAAATTCCGACAGTATCATGGGTGTAATTTCACCCCAGTAGATGAATTTTATTTTATAAATTTAATAAAGACACGTAGATGAGATTAGATCTATTATAAGATTTACATATTTCATAACAATTATAAAATGTATTATTTACATTTATTGCAAATAACATTGCGTTGCCTTTTACAAATGAAGTTGGTACATATTGTACATCTCACAGTATATTGTCTATCTTCTTTCCTTGTACATATACAACTTCTTCCTTGCTTAAATGTGGTTGGTGGTATGTTTGTTTCCTCAACCTTTTCGCCAAGTATTTCTAATATTATTTTCCTCAGATTATGTGGCAAATTCGATGTTTTTAATTATTCATTAAGAAATGGCTTAATGAAAGAAAATCCTAATTCTAACAGGTAATCATCCCAGAACAGTTTTTCGTTGTGGAGCTAACGAAGTAAATAACAAAAGTATACTTTTTTATGGTAATGATATCCCTACTGACGCCATAAATGATTACAGGAAAGATCAGTGCTACCAGTAATTCGGTTTGTTAATAATATTAGAAAAGCATTTTATATGCGGTGATTTTTCACCCATGACACCTTTTAAGGGTTAATGTCGAACTGGACTCGACTTTATACAACGCCATTTCTAAAATAGACTAATAATAAGAATAATATAATAATAATAATTTCTTTTGCAATACAGTTTTTTACCGAGGCCCCCTTCTTTTCATACATTTTACAAATTAATTGAGTAGTTGTTGGTAGGGAAGAAAATATTAACACTAAAACTACCGACGTTATATCTACTAAAATTTAGATATACTCTATAAATAATTTGGAAAAAGAAAAATCCAGAGATGAAAAAGATGATCGGTCAACTAACTTAAGTTTTATAAGATAGAAGTGGAATATTTACTTCATGGCTCCTCTATCAATTTACGGAATTTTTAGAAAAAATTGCGAACTGGTCATTTTGACCGGCTTGGTAGGTTTAGTGTTAAAGAGTGCAAAGGGTGAAAGGGAAACGTATCACGTTGCGAGAATACTTCTGGAATATTGCCACTGAATCCGAATCTGCAGGTAACGCAACCTGGAAGAAAAGTCGACGAGAATAATGAAGCATTCACGCTGAATTTTGAAGGGATGACTTGATTGGAGTATCGATTCTGTTGGATTATCCGATTCTTTGGATTATTCAGGTGGCTTTGTCATGTTGACGATGACCTCGGATAAGTCTCCACGCCCTCGTCAACCAAAGACACTGTACCCTCACCTAAAATTAATTTTCCAAAACCCGTTTCCTACAGAGTTCCCGACATTTTACAACTACCGAGTACTTTTTTGCAAACCCAACGAATCGAAAGTGTTAACGGATACGAACTCGACGACTTTGCACCCCATAAGGCCAACCGAAGCGCACGTGAACCCCGAATGTACCCAGCGCGTAACATCCCCCGTAATATCGAATCCCCCTGTGTTGGGGGCAATGTCGGGTTTCAATCGGCTGATTTGCGCCACCGTTGCCATCGGCTAGTATCGATTTCGGCACAAACACCGCGTATATACAATAACAGGCTCGTTCCTGTTAATGGATATACCGACGTACCGCGCGTTTCGTCTGCCGCTCATTACCATTCGAAACGGACCCGCGCAATAACCTCGCTACTCGTTAGTAAGGTCAGCCAAGAGGTATTAATTGTCAGGTTTAAATATCAGGCAAACGATACGGAAGGTCTTTTTTTATTACCGGCGTTTCCATTTCAACGGGGAGAAGTTTGGACGTAGGGGGTGGGAAATTAGGAGACATCTCGTCGGCTGGGGTGCAGAGATGATAAACTCGGTAGGAATAAACTGAGAGGATTAATTGTGATTTTAATACGTTCCGTTGGACGGAGGATATTCAATTAAGGCTCGATAATTAGTGATTTAGGGAAGAAGGGGATGGAGGGATTTGTATATAAATGTTGCGCTGAAAGTGGAGTTGATTTGTCGGGGATGAGGGTTGTTTTATTGTATGGAGTCGCACGAGTGGAGAAGAATATGAAATTTGTTAACACTTTACCGACCGGTAGCCTATAAATAGGCTTTTTGTCACCAACGCTTAGACTTTTAGTTTATTAATCGGTACCCACGGCAATCACTAATTTGTTATTTATTATTGTAGTGGAAGTGTGTTAAGGAGTCAGTGAGAATCATTTGTAATTCTCAAAGAGATTGTAATTTTCATTAGACAATCTAAGCCGAAACAAATCCTTTAAAATGGGTAGAATGCTCAAACAATAGCGGTCGGTAATGTGTTAAGATATTGGTTTGAGAAATTCTAGGATAGGACATCAGCGAATCATTTGCCTGTCATTGGCATTCCATTAAATAAAAATGTGAAACAAAATATTAACACTAAAGCTACCAAGGCGGTGAAAATCACCGGTTTTCAATTTTCTTCTAAAAATTCCCCAAATTGATAGGGTTCCCATAAAGTAAATATTCCACTCCTATCTGATAAATCCCAGCTTACTTAAATGATCATCTGTTTCACCTCCAAATTTTTATAGACACATTAAGACAGAAACTTTGAAGATTTTTAAGAACTAAATGGTAATACACCGATCCCCCAATTTACACGGTACTTTATGTACACAATTTCGCTTTTACAGTGTTTTTAAAATAAGGGATTTAAAAAAAAATGCTTTTAGTTATTTCTATTTAACACTTTGAGGACTAGCGACCCATATATGTGGTCTGAGAAAAAAATTAATTACAGTGTATCGCTGCTTGTATACACTATTAGAGTTGAAAAATTGAAATACAACCGTTGAAATCTGATTAAGCAAATAGTAATTTAAAATGTATATACATTAACAGCCTAATTTGCTGATAAAAAGGTGGTTTTGGATCGCAAAATAAATAGTTATCTCTCAATATTCAAAAATGTCTCCGTCTGTAAAGGGTTAACGATGAAATAGATGACTGAATTATACACGTTTTAGTTTGTCTTCGATTTAAGCAGTTTTACGTATCAAAATTCACCACTTCGATTTACACGTTTTTTTAAGAAATCTTCCGTGTAAATCAGGACATAGGTGTGTCTGTTAGAGTTGAAAAATTGAAATATCATTCCTAAAACATTAATTTAAAACATCTATACATTAACACTTTGGCTTTCCGATAAAAAGTTGATTTTTCATCGCCAAATAAATGTTTATTTCTCAATATCCAAAAAAAGTGTCCGTCCGCAAAGGGTTAAACGGTTAAAAGAAAAGTAAGCCAAGCACTTAATCACAGTAAAATCCTTCAAACAACCCCCTTCCTGCCACAATAGACAAAACCAGCCCCATCCTAAACAGCAACTTCCACGCCTACAAATACTCGCTCGAGCAAATCACAAAACCCCATAAGAGACCTCAGCATCGAAACCACCCCGGAACAAAACACACAACCCCATAAAATCCCTCGCTACCAAAATCACTCCAGAGAGACACGTACCGATACCTCCGTCCTCGTTTCAAGTCCTCGAGGACCGAATGCCAAACTGCCAATCGAGTTTCCAGGCGAAGAAAGAACAAGACTCGTGGATGGAAAAGGGGGATGACGAGGAGAGTGGCTATTTACGCCATTAAGCCTGTAACCACAGACGACGGGGGCCAGAGAACGAAACGCTCCGGCTTTGTGTTATTCAGCCCGGGCACCGCGAGCTGCGTTCAGCTTAAATGGCCTCTTCCGCTCTTTTTCCATCCCCCTTGCAGGCCTTTTAAAAGCCGCGGGGGTGGAAGCGCGGCTACGTGACGGGTGAATCCCGAATGCGTGCGCGTGCAACACGTATGACAAGCGAATTTTTCTCTACTTCCGACAGTGACGGTAATCGAAACTGCGATAACTGTGTTGCGTTAATCGTAGATGCGAAGGTACATAGTTTCTCGATGGTTCATTTGGAGGGTTGGTAGGGAATTGTTGCAGTTGGAGTTGAAAACAATGAGAACGATTGTAGGGAAATACTGAGGGATACGTGTAGGGTAGGTTTATTGATACGGTTTGAGTTAGATGAGGGTTGAAGGGGTGTGGTAGCGATTACTGTGGTAGGTGGAGGGGTAATTGTGTCTGGGTCGATCTTGGTTTTAAGTTGGAATGGGTCTAGGTATGTAGGTAACTTTTGCATTAAGTGGAATTATGTATCGATCAATGATTTTAACCCCTTCAGACCCGAATTTTTTTTCGTTGAAGAAAAAATTATTTTTATACTAGAATTAACTTTATTCATGTGAATGAAAGCAACAATATACTTTCTACGAAAATATTTATTTATTTATTTATAATTTATACATGTACATTTTAATGGAGATATGGTCCTTACGCAAAATTTGTAACATTAAGGAGATCCTGAGAAATATTTGTATAAAAAAAAACTAAGTGAAACTAAGTTTAAACCTATACGTAATAAAATACAGCGCGAAAAGTATTATGTACATTGCAATGTGCACAGGGTCCGAAGGGGTTAAGCAGAATTGACTGGGAGCTAGGTCTAACTTTTTATCCAACTTCAGGTTTACGACGGTATTTCTATGTATGGCTAGGTAACGTGTTTGGCTTTATTAGGCGTAGTTCTACCAAGGTAGAATTTAATATGACGCAACTCTATTCTTGTCTGCTAATTTTACCTGGTTATGTCTACGCGTAAGTAACTATCTCTAACTTCACCCTGACAGTTTCTAGGAATATTTCTGTATAAGTAGCTGCCTCTAAAGTTATCTATCTGCATCTGTCGGCTGTAGATCCACCTAGATTCGTCCTCATGTATGCATGTTTACTTCCCATATCACCATTCATCCAAACCTATCAATACTTCTATTAGGCGGAATGTATCAATCCTTCATCTTAACCCCTTCGGACCCTGTGCACATTGTAATGTACAGGGTGTTTCAAAAGGTTTTGTCATGGCTACGGGGGGTTGTTCTAGACCTCGGATTGGATGGAGATTTGTGAAAATAACCTGCGGCAAAATTCGCGGAAGGGTAGTCGATTTTTTTGGGCTGGGCCATCTTATTCGTCTTGTTACGTAGGTCAAATGTTTGAGAGGAACTATGGGTCAGAAATGAACCGTTCTCCCGCAAATCGACTTTTAATTGGGCCTCCGCGATTGAATTTTCGCTTGGTAAGTGAGACAGTCAGCTGTTCCTTCGGAAAGAAACACGCAAGATATCCTTGTCGGCTAGGAACAGAAGGACATCCGCCGACACAGGCACGTGGTTCCTTCTTCCTCGTTTAGGTATGTCTACTTCTCATATGTGCCCATAATTATGAAAGTGGTCCAAGACATATATTTCTTGTTTCGAGATATTTAATGGATTACATTTGAATAAATTAAAAAATATTTTTATATTATGCAACGCTTTAACATAGAATTTTATTAGTCTTGATTAATGAAAATTTATTATGAATCTGAACTTTTGTGTGAATCTCATACAAAAATGTTGTTTTTAAAATTACAATTGACTTAGACCATTTTCAAAATTAACTGAATGACCTATAAATGACTTAAAGCAATAAAAAACTACGAGTTTTATTAGAAACAATAATTTTAATGAAATAATTCATGAACATTTATTCATTATTTTTGAAAAGTAATCCATTTTTATCATTTAAGGCTTTTATCATTATGAGTTCTGGGATCCTTAAAATGTTCCTGTA
This sequence comes from Cerceris ruficornis, assembly GCA_963989415.1. Lineage (NCBI taxonomy): Eukaryota > Metazoa > Arthropoda > Insecta > Hymenoptera > Crabronidae > Cerceris > Cerceris ruficornis. Next base: position 7,772,095 of record OZ022530.1, on the reverse strand, counting down.
AAACTGGAGGGATGTAGGGTAGTAAACACATAATATCTTTATGTTTTTCTTCCGTTACTGGTCTAGTGGTGGTGTATAATGGAAGTAATTTAATATTTCCGTATATTTTTGTTCTTTATATCCGAATAATTAACATGTGCACATAATAAGTACGTTGTCATTAACTTACCTGAACCGCTATTTGTTGACATAGTGGTAAAACATATAAATTATTTTTCCGCGATAATTACTTCGGAAGAGCCCAACTGAATTAATACATTTTCAAAATGAAACTAAATGAATTCCATGTAATGGCAAAATGGCTAACACAATGTAACGGTTCGTTGTTCACAAATTCACAAATGTGAATTTGCGTTTCTCGTTCAAAGAATGTGTTACCATCGTTATCATTATCGTCGTCGGCTGATTTATAACAATTGATAAAGTCAATTTTTTAAAATTTTTGACTTAGACCACTTTCATAATTAACACTAAATGAATTTCATATAATGTTGAAATAACAACCACTAACTAATGGTTCATTTTTAACAATATCGTGAAAATTACATTGACTTAACTTACAAGGGAACATATCGAACTCGAACACTCCGATTTTGATGAAATTTATGTCAGAGGTACTCCTCGTCAGAATATTGGACACGTATTTTTTTTTATCGGCAACCATCCACTCTGAAGGGGTGAAAATACCCCTCAAATTTGAGGATAAAAACACATTTTTGGATATATCTCGGTAACCAGGGGTCAACAAAAATTTTTTTTTTTTTAAATTGTGTGTTTTTCAACCGAGAATCGAACTGTGTAACAAAAGTTGCAAAAAAATTATTTGTTTAAAAAATATATTAAAAAATTAATTTTTTTTGTTAATATCTTCCAAAAAACATTCGCAACTGATTAAATAAATTTATGTACACAAGCTATGGTCCAAATTAGCGGATACGTGTTTTTGGATTTTTTCGATTTTTGACGATAACGGTCATTATTTCGTGTTTAACATTTTCTCGTTCCGCACTGAAATGGCCGGCCGAAATGGACTTTTTTCATAACAAAACTGACATTATTGCCATGACTAGTAGTCTAATAATCTATGCGAAAGAATTTTAAACATCAAATAATAACCGTTAGTGTCAAAAACCAAAAATTCCAAAGTCACGAATGCACTGATTTCGGTAATACTTTACGTACATATTATTCGATAGCGGAATAAGGCTTATCAGAAAAAATTAACGAAAAAATTCAAATTTTTAACCCTTTCGCTACGGGCGTCTTCTCCGGCGCGGTATTCCCGCTGTACGGGCCGTTGCGCCAAAAGTGTGCACGCTGCGCCGGAAAGATCGTCAGCGATCGCACTTACGCCTCGCTGCAACAGAGTTGCTTTGACGTTTTTTTAAAAAAAATTTTTCCTTCTAATGCTACATGTTCAGAGTAATAATATTCGATGCGCAATAACTCCAATCACTCGTTGTATGTACAATTTGCTGCGTTTTATGCAGAGCGACTATAGTCGCCTGTAGTATGTCAGTGGCATCTTATGGAGGGCGACTATAGTCGCCCGTAGTATGTCTGTGGCATCTTATGGAGAGCGACTATAGTCACCCGTAGTAGTGAATGGGTTAATGTACGATTTGATAAATAATATATTTAAATTTGCATTTTTTCGTTAATTTTTTCTGATAAGCGTTATTCCGCTATCGAATAATATGTACGTAAAGTATTACCGAAATCAGTGCATTCGTGACTTTGGAATTTTTGGTTTTTGACACTAACGGTTATTATTTGATGTTTAAAATTCTTTCGCATAGAATATTAGACTACTAGTCATGGCAATAATGTCAGTTTTGTTATGAAAAAAGTCCATTTCGGCCGGCCATTTCAGTGCGGAACGAGAAAATGTTAAACACGAAATAATGACCGTTATCGTCAAAAATCGAAAAAATCCAAAAACACGTATCCGCTAATTTGGACCATAGCTTGTATACATAAATTTATTTAATCAGTTGCGAATGTTTTTTGGAAGATATTAACAAAAAAAATTAATTTTTTAATATATTTTTTAAACAAATAATTTTTTTGCAACTTTTGTTACACAGTTCGATTCTCGGTTGAAAAACACACAATTTAAAAAAAAAACAAAATTTTTTTGACCCCTGGTTACCGAGATATATCCAAAAATGTGTTTTTACCCTCAACTTTGAAGGGTATTTTCACCCCTTCAGAGTGGATGGTTGCCGATAAAAAAAAATACGTGTCCAATATTCTGACGAGGAGTACCTCTGACATAAATTTCATCAAAATCGGTGTGTTCGAGTTCGATATGTTCCCTTGTTAGTTTAAAATAACGTGGTGTGAAATAACTGACAAACTCATTTTTTTAAAATGTTGACTTAGACCACTTTCATAATTATGGGCACATATAATCCTTCACCTACACACCTATCAATACTTCTATTAACCCCTTCGGACCCTGTGCACATTGTAATGTACATAATACTTTTCGTGCTGTATTTTATTACGTATAGGCTTAAACTTAGTTTCACTTATTGTTAGTTTTTTTTTTATACAAATATTTCTCAGGATCTCCTTAATGTTACAAAGTTTGCGTAAGGACCATATCTCCATTAAAATGTACATTTATAAATTATAAATAAATAAATAAATATTTTTCTAAAAAGTATATTGTTGCTTTCATTCACATGAATAAAGTTAATTTTAGTATAAAAATAATTTTTTCTTCAACGAAAAAAAATTCGGGTCTGAAGGGGTTAACCTAAATCTATCTCTTTACCTACCACCCCCCCCCCCCCCAGATCTCAACCAAGTGACATCTCCACCCCCGTGTATACACTCCTACCTCTTCCTAACAACCACCCCCCCCCCCCCCCCGCCCCTATCAATGTCTCCATTAACCTAACAATCTCTACCTCAATTTCTATCTATTCACCCCCAACTTACCAAAGTACTATCTCCACCCTCAACTCCCTCAAACCACCAAAATCCTACACCCCTACCTCAACTCCCACCTCCATTTCTACATCTCTTTCTTCTACCACCGCCAACATCCTTTGTCCTCCGTTGATCCAGCCGCTTCCTTCCCCGCAACGTCGGGTTTTATGCACGGTACGTGTACGTGCTTCCTGCAGGAGCAGCGAGGAATGCAAACCCCTGAAGGGTAGAGCCGGCTACCGTGGAGGGCTGATGAATTTCGTCCGGACAGCGTCGGATTTGCGCGGGGCCAGGAAAGAAGGAAGACGAAGGAAGAGGAGCCAGCCAGGTAATTGGAGCACACCGGCGAAGAAGTAGCTAGGGGTGGAAAAAGGCGACTCGCTAGGGGTAGAACGATACCGTAATATTCCGCGGAGGGATGAGATAACAGGCTGGTACGTGAGCTTGGAAGAAATATTCCCGTCCCTTGTTGTATCTCTAAGTAAAACTCCGACGGTTCCGCCGACGGAATAAAGGGTTGGCGGTAGGAGGACTACTACCCTCCCTCGGGGATGCTGAACCTTCGAACTGATTTGCATTAGCGCGAATGTTTGTGTACGGATTGCGACTTCTTGGAAAAAAGGTCCGATGCGATACGAAAGTTCTTCCGCCCTTCTTCCTTCCAGGTGTTTAATGCTGCTTGCAAATATTCTTCGGGTTAACTGTGCTTTAGGGGTGGAATCGAGGGTTTTATTGATTGCCGTGCACTCTGTCTTTGCTTGGGTTCCATATATTTTCATGGTTTGCTAACTTTGTCATAGGGGATTTCATTTCTGCTTCTGCTACGAGACTGTCTTTGCATTATCTCTGCCAGTGCTTCAGAATTGCATATCTGTTCAAACAAATTCATAGTTTGTTTCAAAATTGAAATATTGAGACTTAACAGTTTTTACGCGACGACTACTGACGTCATGACTGTTATAGTTAAACATACCGAATAAGGACTTTTGAAAAAGAGAAATCGAAAGGTGAAAAGAATGATCAACACTAAAACTACCAAGGCGATCAAAATGACCGGCTCTCAATAATTCGAAAAAGTCTCCAGATTGATACAGAACCATGAAGTTAATATTCCACTTCGGCCTTATGAAACCTAAATTACTTGATTGATCGACTTCTTCACTTCTGAATTTTTACAGACTCATTAAAAAAGAAGCATTGAAGATTTTTAAGAACTAAATTGTAATGTTTGATCCAGTGAAAAAATTGACTTGGAAGAATAGAGGCTTAATTGTGTTTTGCGTTACCTCAAAGTCACAAAGACCCATAGAAGGTTAAATTTGACTTTAACATTAAACTCCCAAGGCGGGCAAAATGCCCGGTTCTCAATTTTTTGAAAACTTTCTCAAAATAATAGAAGAGTCATGCGTTAAGTATTGCATGTTTGCTGACAAAACCTAATTTGCTTAACACTAAAACTGTCGGCGTTAAATCTATTACCGTATTAGCCCGAACATAACGCGATATTTTTTGACTAATTATTTCCCGTTAAAAAATTTACAGGCGCTAAATTCCAGGTGTAGGTAATGGAATGTAACAACTCTTCTTATTATTGAGTTATTGAATTCTTTTATGAAAAACGAATGGATCGTGTTGAATTCGGATTTTTTTTTTCTAAATATCTTTATGAAATATTTCGGTGTCGCGTTATATTCGGTCTGATACGGTATATTTAAATATATTAAATAAGGCACTTTAGAAAAGGAGGAATCAAAAGGTAGAAAAAATAATTAATTCAGTAATTTATATTTTATAGGATAAACGTGGAATACCTACTCCACGGCTTCCCTATGAGCTTAGAGAATTTTTATAAAAAATGCAGAACCAGTCATTTTGACTGCCTTGGCAGTTCTAACGTTAATCTCATAATTCCGCTCACTTCCAATCTATTTATATATTTACTTGTCGAGGTTTATTTTTCCTGAATTTTTTTCCTCGAGACAAAACTGGCCCAAACGAGTGTTTCCCTTATATATTTGTTAAAGTTCACTACTATGTTATGTAATCTTTGTGATTGAAAAACATGTATTTATATTCTCGCGCGTAAGGGCATTTGTATTTTCTTTTTGTGAATAAAGTTATTATTATTATTATTATTATATATTTACCAACGTAACTTCCTATTTCACCAAAACATCGAACCCATCAGCAACGTCGAACCGATCAAATTCAATATTAAATCGCGAATGTCAAGCGTCCGCAGAAATTCCAAAGCATCGGTAACCCTGAACTGAAAAACTGAATAAACGATGACCCATGGAGGAAGAAGAGAAGTCTTCAGCGGCTTGCCCCTTTCAAGAATATTCTCTACGTGTTTCCTTGACGCTTATAAAATAATGCATTGATCTCCCCCGGCACGTGACAGTCCAGAAAAGTCCAGCCCCGAGGGATGCAGCCGGATGCATCTGGGCAAAACCCAACGGTGGGCCGTGTCGGCAACATTTTCACGATCGGTCGAACATTTCAACGGGGCGAGCTTTTTCCAGAGACTTCGGCCCGAAACTTCCTGGGGAAACTTTCTCACGTCAGGCAGGACACATCGATAGGTATAACGTCTGCCGATACAACTGTTGCGCTGGAAAATACGACGAGTTTAACCGGCTTTGAAAAACTTATATTCCCGGCGAGAAGAGGCGGGAAAGAATTGGCCGATTGTGAATTACGAGACGTCGATACCGCGGATGGTCTGTCGGTATGTGCAAGGTTTGCCTTTGGGGGATGGTAGCTCGGTTGATTGGGTTTTGTTGCTGCATTTTTATAAATGAGCCGTTTTTTTTAAAGTGGTGTAAGTCCATTTTTGACAAAAAAATGGTAACAATGAATGCAATCTGCTGTGAGCTTTTTATCTATAAACAGTTCCAAAAGAATTCCTTCAAAATTTTCATCATTTTGTCAATATAAATTTACGTAGTTAATGAAATTACAAATATAATTACTTTTCAAGTGGTGTAAGTTCCGCAAAGACAATGTTTAGTCCAAAAATTATACTGAATAACTTCTCTACTTCATTTTTATATGTGTAGCAACATTGTTAATGAAATAAAAATTTTCGTACGTTCACTGGAATTTTTATACTTCCCCCGTTTAAATTCAAAATAGCGCATATTAATATAAAGTGGGAAATAAAGTAATTCATATTAATATAAAGTTGGAAATAAAGTAATTCATATTAATATAAAATTGGAAATAAAGTAATTCATATTAATATAAAGTTGGAAATAAAGTAATTCATATTAATATAAAGTTGGAAATAAAGTAATTCATATTAATATAAAGTTGGAAATAAAGTAATTCAAATGGCATTACCTGAAGAAATATTGAAATAAAGCCTTCTTATTTTGTTTTTTTGATGTGTTTAATATAACTTTCATGAAAAAATTGTTTTGATTCAATGGAAATCCCATATTTAATATTTCATAAATGTATGATTTTCACATTTGGCTGAGTTTGAAAGTGGTGTAAGTTCATTTAAGTCATGAAAAGTATAAATTTCACTTAACTAATACTTAAGTGAACTAATACTTTAAAAACGGTCATATTATAAACTTAAATCAATTTAATATTTAAAAAACATAACATGAGTGTATTATATATACCAAATATTTTGTATACCATTCAAATATGAACTCTTAAATATCTCCATATGATATATTGGGTTGGCAAGAAAGTAATTTCGGTTTTGTAATATGAAATGGAACTCAATTTTTTTAACAAAGAGTGAACTTTAGTCAATTATACATTTTCCATTTTGTTCGATGACCTTTTGACATCTTTTAAACCAATTTATGATTTCGCACTCATAGAAATTCTGGTCTTTATCAGCAAAAAACTGAACCAGGTGCGATTTTAGGCTAAACATTTGAATTAATCGTTTGGTTCCTCGGAAACAGCTCGAAGTACACAACACCTCTGTAATCCCACCAAATTGACAGCATAACTTATTTTTGATACAATTCAGCTTTCGATGTGATTTGTATAAAAAAGTAATGACAAAATAAAATATGGCGAAAATGTTCATTTTTGCACTCCATATTAAAATTCACGCTAAACTAACAATTGCAAACAAAAGGAAGCACAATTTGTTTCTAAGTCCTGCCAAAAGTGACAACTTTCAATTTTCACAAGCACAAAATTATAACATTGTCAGAAGTCCTTGAAAACAGACGTAACGTTAGCTATCGACGAAAACCGAAGTTACTTTCTTGCCAACCCAATAAAATGGATTTACACCACTTTCAAAGAAAACAGCTCGAATATTCCTCTTGAGGAGTACTATCGCGGTCACCTAGAAATCCGCGGACGCCAGTTTGAGAAACACTGTTCCATGTTATGTCCAGGTTAATCGCGCCTAGGGTTTTTTTCCCACGCGCCATAATCCAGGTCCCAAGATCGTAAAGGAAGGGGTAAATTTAATTCCAACACAATTCCCCGAGCAAAAACATCAAATCCTACGACACTCTCGTCGCGTTATGTCAGTGAAGTCCCATGGGAAACTATCCAGAGGCCATAATCGACAGACCTTGGTCAGTTTTCGTGGCGGTTGCGGAGGAAGCGCAAAAATCCCCAGAACGTTGGCGGACGTGATTTATGATGATGGCGCGTGTTGCTACGGACAATTGTTCAGCCTCGTGCCGGTAAGACGAGGAGTGTAATTTATCGTGGGGACAAAGGGATCGTAGAAGTGGGTTGTTTGCCGATCGAAGAACCAGCGATTCGTGGAGATTTAGTGCCGTAATATGTTTGTTTGAATTTTCGGCGCATCCATGGTTCACGCTATATTTCCTTCCACCCCTCTTTCTCTGGCACCGTGGAATTTCTGATAACGTCCGGCTAAAATTTCGCTACACTTCGATGTTTATTTATGCATTGCTTCAAAATAATAATCAACCGGTGGGGTTTATGGGAATTAAAAAAATTGTTGAATTTCGATATTGGAAGTACGCGATGCAAGTGTCAGAGTGTGTTTGGTTTTGTCTTTTAAATAAACGTTAGGTCCGATTGGTTTAAATATTTACTTGGAATTACTTTTCTACACCGTTTATATGCAGTATTTTTCATATTTGAAATACTTTTATGTTGAATTGTTTTTATTTACTATGTTTTATTTGCATTGTAGTATCGATAAAACTGATTTAATTTTTACCCCATGGTATGCGAAATCTGCCAAAGAGGATATTGAATTCGTGGAGATAAAAACTAAATATTTTTTCCAAGTACATCAATTGTTATTCAACCAGATTAAAATACAAATTTCAACGAATCACTCTCACAGTTGTTTCTTCATTTCAACCAAATCACGATCGCTCCGAATCATTTATCAGACTCAAGGATAACGCAACCCCCCAAAGAGTTAAGTTACCCTCGTCACACATAAATTCCTCAGGAGAAAAAAATATTCCATTACATCAAAACGAACAAACCCCTCGCATAACGCCTTCCGTCGAGCTTTTCCCTCATTTTCCCTTCTCCCTCCCATGCACACCCACACCTCACGTACGGTCGATCATGACTCCCATTCCCTTCACCCTTCGCCAACCCCCACCAACCCTGTATCGTTCGTTTCTCCGAATGGCCGACAGGAACAGAAATGAAATTGTTTGCAAACTAATCTGTCGTTGCGCCAGCTGAGAGCGAGACTGTACCTGTGCACGTGAAAATACGTGTTCGCATTGGGTTATGCAGTTACGCGTCCATGGGGGTCCGATAATAGCCAGCGGGATCAGTAACAATAAAATTAGCCTCTTTTGTTACAATCGACTACAAAACAGTGAAACTCCAGTGCTGCGTGATATTCAATTCGTATGCAAATAGAACGAAAAGCTTAGTGCAATTAAAGTAGATAGAATATCGGATAGAAATATCGCGATTCATGAGAATGTGATTGTACGTGCTGAAACTTGCCAAGTTTTTGAATCGCAGTGATGAACTGTGTAGCTTCGATTTTCAAAGATATAGGTATAATTTTGATAATAAATATCGATTCGATGGGAATAAATAGAGGTGGCCATCTTGACTGTAGCGGCGCCACAGTCGCGGCTATTATGGGGCCTCGGTACAGTCTCATTCGTAATTATCAAGCGGACATAATTCTCATTCGGGATAGCCTTCCCAGCTGCTTTTTCTGAGTGGCCTTAATAGGTGCTCGTAAATCAGGCATTGTCTTCGAACTTAATGCTGTCTAATCTGTCTTGGATTGTTTTAGTTGATCACTCAGCTGGACCTTGGACACTATCTACACTAGACTCTCGTATAACACGTGGTCCGACAACGCGAATTCCTATGACGCGACAAAGATATTACAAGTACTGTTTTCATACAACGTGATTCACCGTACACCACGTCAAATAATAAAACATAGATCACCTACGTTTTGAAATAAATCTACTTTAGTTGAACATTAAATTATTTTCTTTATCGTTAACGGCTTCTTATGTTGCATCGTTGTTTCTATTCTTTTTTGTGTTACAATGAAATAAAAGATTTTTCACACACAACAGTAACATGTTCATTTAATCAGTTTCATATGATATGCCATTCGTTTCTAAAATACTGTCCGATTTGATGAAACATAGAAAATAAATACCTGAATTACCCAACTGATAATTTTTTTACCTCTTCATGTTTCTTTTTTCAAAGTACTTATTCATTGAATTCTTATAATCGATCTAACATATGCACAAGAGTAAAGTATGAAAAAATAAAGTAGCATCGATATTTCAAATAAGAGTACGTAATTATACTGTATTTTTGTTTACTAATATATAATTGCTTTCCCTTCGAAAGCATTCCATTGTCTGCGAGTATAGAAGTTGAAATGTGAGAAAACGACGACTCTTCGATGTAAAAGTCCTCGTATTTTCTACTCTTCTGCGAAACGCGATTTTCTTTTTGGTTTAACTCGTTCAAGCGCAGCGCTGTACACGATACATAATTTCATTAGCGTTAAAATCTCGGCGTGTAGGATTTCTAACAGTGTTTCAGGTCTTGCAGTATAATTATAAAACAGGGGAATTTATCATTTTCGGATGTAATTAAGAGTAACACTGCTTTCTAGCAAATTAAACGGTTCTTCCAAACTTACGTCGCGTTATCGAATTTTTACAATATTATTTTACAATAGAAATTTGTATTAAATTGTGACTGTTAAACCGCACGAGAAAAAAAATTCTTTTTAAAAAATTGACTGTCAATTTGCCGTCCAATTTTCTTATCAATCTCATTCAAATTACTATCTTCCATATCCTTCATAAATATTGGCATCGACTTGCTTCACGTTCTTAAAAATTCAAATTTCATAGGCAGCGCAAAAAATGCTGTCCTTGCAAAAAGTTAAAAAAATAATTATGCCAAAGGTTAAGACGGAAATCCTACGACTTTTAACTTAATATCTTTCACGCGGGGTAATATTATTTTACAAAAATAGGAGGCACCGTAGTCGGGCGGGAAATTTGAAACATTGAAAGAGAGCCTTTAAATAAATTTCTCGGACAGGCAATTCGGGGCCGTTTTAATATACGCGCCGCGTTAAACTCGCGATTGTAATTTCGGGATGTCAGGAGATAGCGTGTATGAGCGCATTTTAAAATTAACATAACGAACGCACGGTGAAACGCCTCATTTGCGCGGAGCATAAATTAATATTACGCGAGTGCCGGCCTCGAAATCCTCCGGTTTCGCGAAAACGCGTTATCGTTCGTTCGAATCTTCCGGCTGGAACTCGGCAGAAATGTTCAAACGTTAAATTTCGTTATAAATAATCGAGGTTTACGAATAACGATTATTTTATTTCATTCCTTTTCTTTTTAATTTCATATTGGCAGAAATTCGGAAAATTGCCGCACTTAGTCGTTAAATATTTTGGGCTTATTTGTACGTTTGAATATTCTTCAGTCGAATTCATTTATTAATAGGATTATTTAACGTTGAAATTGTCCGAGTAATAGTAAAAAAACGAAGTGCAAAAAAGTAAGGAAAATATAGCGGATAGTGAATTTATTTCGGGGAACGTTAAATGATTGTTGATTTTAAATTAGCAGAGTGATATTCGATGCACTATGAGGGAAGAAGTTTGGTAAAACAAAATCGAGGATTTTCCAATTGACGATTTTAATGATTCGCTCGACCGCATGCAAAAATGTGTGTTTAAATCACTCCAAAATTTGGCGGAATTTCGAAACTGCATTAATCAAATATTCCTGCGAGCGTGTTGCACTGATGTCAAAATAATTCCGGGCAAATTCCTTTCAGCATGGGTTCCCGAAGTTAATAAAATATTTTCGCATGTTTGCACTGTATAGTCATTATTATTCAGTGGGAAATGACGAATGCTTAAGTTACGATAGTGTAATATATCAAACTCCGATTAAAACTCCATTTCAAAAGTACTTTCACTATTAATTGATCTTTCGGATTTCCAAAGGTAAGTATAAAAAATTCAAAGTTTTTATCGAAGAATTTTTTAAAACCCGACAGCAATACAGGACCATTAATTTTTTTGCGAGAATTTTGAAAGTAGAATTCTTTAAAATATTTTAACTCACAATTCCTCTGATTGTGAGTTACATTCAGCCGATTGTAATTTAAAAAGCTCTGCAAAATCGACAATATCATCATTTCTGAAATAGAAATATAAAATGAAGGAAAAGCAGAACTTATAATTTTCGCAAGCAAATTTCGCAATGGTTAATTAATGAAATGTATTGACAATCGAAAAACACCCGAAAACAGCAAAAGTGGCATTAAAAATATCTTCGAAAATCAAACAATTGAAACAGAATTCGCAAAACTCAGAATCATTGCAAAATAAATATATTAAAGTTCCCCAAAAAATCCCTACGACCGATATTCGTTTCAAAATTATTTCCAAGGATACATAAACTTGAAAAACATTTGCAGAATCTCAAATTCATCGAAAACACCACTAATCTTAAAAAAAACTTACATCCAAAAATAACTAAAGCAACTAAAGCAACTGAAGCAAAATTACAAATTTCTCCTAGCATGAAACAATTAAAAAACAATATTCGTGAAACTCATAAACTTTGCAAAAAATATCCCAATATCCTGCGGTCGACGTACCTTTCTTCAAACATACAAAAACTCAAAAAAATACCCACAGGATCTCCAACTTATCAAAAATACCTGCATCAATTATGTAAAAAGTACTTACATTCAAAATACACCCAAAATAACAAAAGCACAATTACAAATTTCTCCTAGCATGAAACAATTAAAAAACAATATTCGTGAAACTCATAAACTTTGCAAAAAATATCCCAATATCCTACGGTCGACGTACCTTTCTTCAAACATACAAAAACTCAAAAAAATACCCACAGGATCTCCAATTTGTCAAAAATATTTGCACCATTTGGCTTAATTTTTCTGCAAAACGTCAATGACACGGGATGTCATCCGTCAAAATTCTCCGTCGCGAAATTGGAAGGAAACAGCGCCCTTATGATTTCCACGGCTGCAAGGACTCCACAGGACACACGAGAACGATATACCATTTGGAAAATGTCCTGCAGCGACAGTGGTGTGCACGCGACATTAGACAGGAATGCGTACGTTTGCCATTCCCGGCAAACCGTTTGCTTAATTAAAGTCGGCAAAGGTTCGTCCTGTCAGCCGGAAATGTCTGATAGACACTGTAGCGTGCTCTCATTCCATGGGGTAGTAAACGCGGCCATAAAATTAGTGAAGCACGAAAAATCTGCGTCCAGTTATATCGGTGGAATCTCTTCGGGAAAAGCAAGCATTGGAGGCATTGGAATAATTAAATTTCATTAAATAACGGGTGGCGTTCGCGGCGGGATTTTTGGACTTAAATAAATAAACTGCATATACTAATGAAAGCACATAAATGAAAGATCGATTAATGCGGAATGAAATTGAAATGCATTGGATATTCATTTTGCACGATTTGTAAGATTATGGAGAATGTTTTTTCTTTTAGATTGCAGATTGAAAATTGACTGCGGGGAAATATTGAATGGGTGTGCAAATGGCTGATTATTTTAAAATGATGCTTGCAAAATTAAATTTACTGCTCAAAATTAATTTTGTAAAATTTGGAAGATTATAAATATTATTGTTCTTTAGGTTATGGATTGAAAATTGATTACCGGGAATTGTTGAATGGTACTGCCAGAAGCTGCTTGTTTGAAATTGATGCTTGAAGAATGAAATTTAAAGCACTTAAAATTAATTTTGTAAAGTATATCTTCTCTTGAAATAAACAGCTCGATTGATATGAAATAACGTGGGACAAATTGAAGATTACTTTTCGCAGAATTTGTAAGATTATGAATATAGCTATTTTTTATGTCGCGAACTGAAAATTGATCGCGGGGAAATATTAAATTGAGATTGTCAGTGATTGATGATTCTAAAATGATACCGGCAAAATGAAATTTAAGCTACTGAAAATTAATTCAGCGAATAACGTCTCCTCTTAAAATAAAAAGCCCGATTAATGCCAAATAAAATGGGGCGCGTCGAATATTATTTTTGCCCAGTTTGGAGGAATATGGAAATTCCTTTTTAATTGTGCATCAAAAACTGATCCTGGAAATATTGAATTGGGTTGCCAAAGGTCGTTTTAAAAAAGTGCTAAAATGAATTAAAAATTTTGCAAAGGATTGGCCCTCTTGAGATCAAAAGCTCGATTAATACAACATAAAATGGAACGTAGAGGAAATTATTTTTAAAAATACAGAATTAAACATTGTCAGTTTGAAAAAAATGAAACATAAAGTACAAAAGATGGCATATTTCAAAAGTGCAGAAATAAAAGGATGTTTCGTACAATTTAATGCAACAAACATTGCAAATTAATTTCTCAAAGGGATGCTTCCGTAAAATCTGTAATCCTGATTAATATAAAATAAAAGTGAACACATTTAACATTAATTTCGAACAAATTTTACAACTGTAAAATCCTTTCTGCAAAAACCTTCCATTAAATATATCCCCCGCGAAAAAATGTAATACCAATCATAAAACCCCGCTAACTTTAAAAAAACAAAAATACCAAACCTCCCCGTAAAAATTAAAAAAAAAACAAACAAAAAAACTACTCAATATTAATTAAACGTCTGACACTACCTGATACTAAATAGGTATATATAATAGGTAGAAGATAAAAAAGACTGACAAATGAAAATAGAAAATGTCGCTGATAAGATAGAAACCAAATTCCCTATAAGTTGCACTATTATAATCAGAATTTTTTGAAAATGCGCCACAAAAATTGCCCAGTTTCGAGTAGAATACCAAGTTCGAGAGATTACACCCTCTTAATCATGGTCTCCCCCAGGGTGACCTGGAAACACGACGTCGACGTCGACGAATTTCGAGGGACTCACGTTCCTTTCGTGGCTGCACCGAGGTATCGAGTGATCTTACGGCACCGCGGCCACGTGATGTGACATTTACGAGACACGTGACTAATGTGATAACGTAGCTACGTGGAAACGTTATGAAGGCTTTTGGAAACTCTATGCTAATTGCTGGGGAATTAGAATTCAAATTAGTTCGAATGTTACCTGGGGGATGTAACGTTGCTTCGTTTGGCGCCTTCAACATCCGACGATTCGACTTATCAGGGGGTGTTCAACCCCCTCGTTTATGGCGAATGAGCCGTGTTAAACCGAGGATCTGATAAGACTGTCTAAAAATTACTGAGTCTTCGATTTCGTCGAAAATTATTTAACACTAGAACTACCGGCGATAAATATTTAAATATATTAAATAAGTACTTTGAAAAAATGGGATTCAAGTGGTGGAAAAGATGATCGATTCGGTAATTTATGTTTTATGAGACTGACGTAGAATATCTGTTCTATGACTCTCCTATAAGCTTAGAGAATTTTTGGTAAAAATTGTGTACCAGTCATTTTGACTGGTTTGGTAGTTCTAGTGTTAAACTTAAAACAGAGGTGAGTTTTTTTCATTCTTGGATGATGATTATGCATCTTTGGGACTTTAATCTTCCGCGTTGTCTTTATTTGTTAACTTCTTTTGTAGTTTTTGGCGGATAGGGAGAGTTGTTTGTGATATTATTAAGAGTGTTGAACGGCAGTTGAAATATTATTAGTTTTTTCGGAGAAGCGTTTAGGTCAAGCTGATTTTCAGATCTGAATGGGAATGATTTAAGTCTGCACTTTCGCATAAACTGAACATCACTGGTTCCAGCTTTTAATGAAGATTACTTAAGTCTCTAACTGAACGATTCATTTCATTTTCCTACGTATGTTTTGCAGAGTTTAAACAATGAAATACAAAGAACTGCCATGTTTATGGAACAATTGAATAAAGTGCTTTAGTTCACTCAGATATTCGTTTTAATCTATTAACTAATTAAAAAATTCGACAAAAAATCTCCCCGATCGCAGAATTACATAAAAAAAATTTTAAATATACTATAACTTTGCAAAATTCTTTTGAAATATCGAAAAATTCCGCTTTGAACAAATTAACTTTTTATCCAAGTCATAATAAATTCCAATCAACCGACACTTTAAACCTTAGCGAACGAATGCCGCCATATTCGCACCATTGTAAATATTGCAAGAAAATCGAATGCCGCCATACAGACGGCATGACGTGATATTTGTAAAAATTCCGTCGATCTACTAGTCATTGTTCTAGAAAAATGCGCTCGTTCGTTAAGGGTTAATATTATTATAGTGCTAAAATACCCCTGTCGCATTTGCAATCCCAAAAAAGCTCTTAATTCAATAAAACAAACTTTCAAATCCTAGAAAAGAAGAAGAAACCTGCAACACCAGAAATCTTCCACGAGAAATTGTCGAAAAATCGGATGCCTCCGAAAGTGCGAAAAAACTTCGCGACTCGGTCGAAAATTCGCGGGAATACGGTTGACTGGTGAGAGCGTTAATTGCTTTCCCTCTTAAAATAACACTCGATTACTCGAGGGCCGAGCTGGCAATTTCCTAAATACGAAGTAGGCAGAAAGGGAAATAAGGACGAAGAAGTAGAAACAGAAAAAACGATCGAGGTCGCGAAACGTTTACTGCATTTAATTCCTGCTTTCATGGTTCGCGAAAATGAACCTTGGAAAATGTCCTTTACTCTTGGAAGACACTTACCAATATTCCACACCATCAAAAACTATCGATTATCCTTCGTTTCCTTTTTTAAGATGGCTTTCATGACACATACCTGCAACAGAAAGAAAATACAGTCTGGTTAATATCTTCCAATCCTAACGTTCAATTAACCAGTTAAGTGTGACGATCTCTTTGCAAAGCGCGCACCAGTGTGTGTCGTGATAATCACTGCTTACGAGTTAGCTCTCAGGAAGTTATGAATCCAACTCAAATTATTTATAATTTTTATTTGTTTGTTTCATTTCGTCTTGACCTCTAAACATTCTAAACATATTAAAATTTACGAATATAATTTAGTTTCCGTCAAAATTACAATTTAAATATCAAATTGTAACAAAATTTTACGCATGACGGATATAGTCGTCATGACACAAAATTCTGCCACATCTCCATGACGGATGTAGGCGTCAAACACACTTCACTGGTTAAAGTCGATAGTTTAACTTTCCGTTTGCCTTTGAAACGTTAATTAAATTCGACACTGAGACTAGATTTTAGAGGGGTGCAACGTGATTTGGAGTTATGTTGGATCTACTGGCATATTTTGGAATTCGAGACTATAAATTTCTTGCCTGAGATACTGCCGGTTTAAACTTTACTGTCGGCGTAACTTGCACTTTGACGCAGGAAATTATTTCTCTTATCGGATAGACGTTAAAAATGTCAGGCGTGTAAAAGCATGGAGATGCACGTGCGTCGGGACACGTACAGAATTTAATTTCAGGTGGGAATTGAAGGTATTAAATGTTGGATGTTGGAAGAATTAATTATTGATTGTGAACGTGTAACAGAATTTATTTTACTTGATATTAAACTTTCTGGGTTATTTGTTTAAACGGGTACATTTTATGGGATGATAGGAAGGTGACTGAAGTATGCGGATAGTTATTTTATCAGATTTGAAAGTTTTAATATCTGACTGCGGATGTTTCTGAATTTTTAAATCCGTCTATAAACAATGTTTATTTTTGTTTGCACTTTTCGACTGCAACAGTTATGATTTTGAGGCAATTCTGTTTTTTCCGAGTGCTGCTTTTAGTCATGTCTGTCGTTGGTACCATCATTTAGGTCTGGATTTTTGCTATTGCTGTCATCATTAAATGACCGATAAGTCATATTTCTGTACGAATTGCTATAATTATTATTAACACTATTCCTACCACGACCGGTCAAATGACCGTTTTTAAAATTTCGATTAGAATTTCCTATATGCAAAGTAATTGAATTGGCTTTACACTTCACGACTTTTCCTTAAATATACGTATAATACATTCACATTATCATACATTTTTCAATATTCACTTCTTTTTTTACTGTTCATTTTCTGGAAAAAAATTATCATTTGACAAATTCACCGGTTGCGGTAGGAAAAGGTATACGTGAACTGTCGGTAGGAATAGTGTTAAGGCCCCTAAGTTTATTTGCAGATCACGATTTCAAGAAACTGTTACAGTATCATAATACCGTACCTAAGTGTATCAGCCGAAGATCAGCAAATAGGGTCCTTACTGCATTTACCATTTGTTTTAATAAATAAATAATGATACAAATCGCCCAAGCTAGATCTGGTCGATAATTTATACCAAATCCATCAAAAATTAGAATCACAAATAGCAAGAGAAAACATAAACAGAGCGAAAGTAGCCGGATATCATCAGCAAAAAGAGTGCCACCGCTCTACTTCCTTCATCTTCGACTCCAAGTAAGAAAGAATTATACAAATCATCAAATCTAGGTCTGCTAGGCAGTTTCTAACAAATCCATCAAAAATTCGAATCGTAAATAGCCAGAGAAGCCATATAAAAAAATGAGTCGCCGGATATCATCAGCAAAAAGAGTGTCACCGCTCTACTTTCTTCATCTTCGACTCCAAGTAAGAAAAAATTATACAAATCATCAAATCTAGGTTTACTAGGTAGTTTCTAACAAATCCATCAAAACTTCGAATCGTAAATAGCCAGAGAAGCCATATAAAGAGACACAGTCCACGTTCCACATTAGCAAACAGAGCGTCATTGCTCCTCTACACGTTCATTGTCAATTCTAATTACAAAACAGTGAAACAAGCCACAGAGCCCGCTCTAATACACAATTCCAGCTGAATTCACACACAAGTGAACCGCTAGTATCAAGGACACCCACGAAAAGAGGGGGACAGATCAGCAAAGAACAAGCTGTATCCGCCGTCGTGCCGGTCGGGTAGATAATAAAAAGCAGACGTTGCTTAAGCAGAGTAACTCAGGGCAGAAACTTCTTATGAGTGCTACTCGGCAAGGCTGGCTCGACGAGCACGTTAACTGCCGTACTCAAAAGTAGCGCTCACCCACCGGCGGTTCGCAGTAACGCCTATGGAGAATTAACAAGGCGCGCTCGAGTGCAAGTGGTTGCACTTTGCGCCTTCAGAGACTACCGCCGCCGCCGACGCCTTTCACCAAGGCCACCGAGCTTTCACAGAGAGTGAGAGAGAGAGAGAGCCCTGCGGTCGAACAAAAGCGATTTTTACCCGCTTCTCGGATACCGCCTTCTTCCCGCGTTAATTAACTGATTGGACCGAGCCGCAAATCGACGGAGATTTCGGGGATCCGGTTTAGGAATTTATCTTCCGCTTTCCATGATCGTGCAAATTGTAGTTTGTATACTTTGGTTGTACTTTACTTAGGTTGAATTTTTTCTGTTGAATCGATGCTTCTATATTTAACACTAGATTTACGGACGTGAAATCTGTTAAATTGCAATATATTAAATAAGATCTTTGGAAAAAGAGGAATGAAGCGGCAAAGATGGTAATTCGTTAAGTCATTACTGTATTATAAAATATACGTGAAATATCTACTGTACAGCGTCTCTGTAAATTTGAGAAATATTTGTAAGACAAGTAGGAACCCGTCAATTTGACGGCTTCCGTAAATCTAGTGTTAAATTTGGAATTAGAATTAATTAAAGTGGTTGCTGGCAATCGTCGTGAAAGATTTCAATATGTTCTTCATTTGATGATGAATAACAGTGCGGTCTCTTAGCAAATTGAAACTTCATTTTTGTCAAATTATCTTTTCGGTAGTGCGATGCGCTGCTGTGTAAGCCTGGATTCTGTGATTATGATCGTCATTTTTATTACCATTGTTGTTATTATTAGGTTGGTAAGAAATTAATGTCGGTTTTCGAGTTTTCAAACTCTGACGCTTAATTTTGAGATAGCCGTTCATTTTAATCAGTTTGTCTTGTTATTCCATTTTAGAAAAAAAAAAATTATTGAAAAACTTGTTTCCCGTTGGGAAAAATGCGTAAATTGTAATGGAACTTTTTTGATTAAAAAAAGTTATTTCCATTCTCAACATGTGTATTTGAAGATAAAGTTTGACAACCGACATTAATTTCCTACCAACCTAATATCAATATGGAATTGTCATTTTTTCGGGTTATCGTGAATCTTATTGCTACCATGCTCATCATTGTTCGCATAGTATTCACACTATCGTTATTGTTATTATTTTCTTACAATTAGTATTATTATCATTGTACTTTTCATTGTCATTGTCAGACTGCAAACTCCATCAGATCGACATTTCTCGCCAGAAGGAAGGACCTTTGCACCACCCCCAGTCCGACAGCCCGCAGGTACCAGCTCTTTTCGAAATCTAAATCCCCTTTTTTCCCCTAAAACCCTTTTTTCTACCTCAGCCTGCAGTGAACTGCAGTGAACCAATAACAACGAAAGCACCGTTTTCCTGTGTTTACCTTGGAAATACGCACAATATGGTGGTCGTGCAGTGACATCGGATACGTCAGAAATTTTGAAAAAATAATAAAAGTTAAAATGCAGAAATACTGAAAAATGATACATAAAGTATACAAAGAATTGTTTACCCATATCGTTCAACTGTTAATGTATAAGAATACGAACAAGCAAACAACCCCTAAGAAGAATAGGTAAATAAAATAAACAATAGTGTATCCCTATCGTTCAACTATGAAGGTACAATAATAAGAATAAACAACCCCGACGAAGTATAGATAATAATATAAAGAATAGTTTACCTCTTCGGTTCAATTATTAAGGTACAAGAATAAAACTGAACAACTCCGAAGAAGAATAGATAAGTATTATAAACAACAGTTTACCCATGCCGTTCAACTGTTAAGGTATGAAAGTAGGAATAAACAACCCCGAAGAAATGTATATAAATAATGTAAAGAACAGTTTACCTCTTTCGTACAACCATGAAGGTACGAGAATAAGAATAATCAACCCCTAAGAAGAATAGGTAAATATTTAACATAAACAATAATGTACCGGTATCGTTCAACTATGCATGTACAAGCATAGCACAACAGAACCCCGAAGAAGTGTAGATAACAATATAAAGAATAATTTACCTCTTTTGTTCAACTATTAAGGTACAAGAATAAGAGTAAACAACCCAGAAGAAGTGTAGATAAATATAATAATATGAAGAATAGTCTACCACTTTCGTTGAATTATTAAAGTACAAGAATAAGACTGAAGAACCCCGAAGAAGAATAGAAAACTATTATAAACAACAGTGTACCCATGCGGTTCAACTGTTAAAGCATAAAAATAAGAAAAAAACAATCCCGGAGAAGTGTATATAAATAATATAAAGAATAGCTTTCACCTATCATTCAGCTATGACGGTACAAGAATAAGAATAAACAACCCGACAAAGAATAGACAATTAATATAAAAAATAACGTGCCCCTATCGTTCAACTGTTACGGTATAAAAATAGGAATAAATAAACAACCCCCAAGAAGAATGCACCAAGCCGCAATTCCAATCGAAACCCTATCAACCATCGCACGGTTCGTTTCACCGACGAAATTTTCTTTATCGAGGCAAAGCAATTCGCCGTGGCCTTATTGTTACCGAGCACGCGGAATCTCGTAACCACGCAAAGAGTAAATTTCGAAGCTTACTTCGGTATGCGCACTAACAATGGACGTTCTCCAGCACGGTAACCTTCTCGCAGTTTCTCTCGCGACATCCGGTAACGTACGACGCCGGCATGCGTGCGTTTGAGGGTGTTCGAAGGCGTTTGAGGGTGTACGTTGGATTTTGCGAGCGTTTGAATGGATACATACGAGTGTGTACAGGAGCTGAGATCCTGGCAGGACGAAATGCAACGCCCGCATAAATCCCGATAATCGCGAGCCCACTTTACGAGCCATTACCGCTGTTCGTTTTCCACCACTTCTCCGCTTCTCGCCGGGATAGATCGTAAATAACGGAAAGGAGAAAGGAAAATTCTGTAAGCAATGGACTATTATAACACCGACGATTAAATGATTATTTGGTGATAAGATATCGCTGCGACGAATTCGCGAGCAGGATCGATGCTTTAGGATGAAAGGGATGGAGGTTTGAGGAAGTTTCTTTTGTTTTTGGTAAAATTGTGTGGTAAATGAAGAATGTTTCTGTTGAGGGTTTAAAATTGCGCGGTGCCGGAAGATTCGCAAATGTGGCGCTATCGCGGAAAGTGTGATTATTCGCCTAATTAGTTTTTCTTCCGGTTCATTCTCTCGGTAGTTCCGTAAGTGATCAGACATCGTTTTATTTTCTTTGCGAATATATTCGCTCACATCAGTCTAATGTCCACTTATTTTAGTTCTAATATTGTAGTTATTTTTCTTTCTTGTTCTTTTGTTAAATAATAACCAGTTACGCGAGTGCGAATATCTTAAGTTGATTTATATCATAATAAATACAGATTTAGTTACAACAGTTTCATGGTAGAATAATTATTGGAATGTTTAGGTATGTCTTTTACATATTGTAATTAATGTTTGTCTACTAATTTGGAATTTACAAGAATTAATAAATGCTGGCTGGACAATTTTTAGAAGAGCGAGCATCCCTTTCTACAATATTTTTGTTGCAAAGCTGTAGAATGATTGAATGAAAATTCTGCGCGAAATTGCTGTCAGAATCCTCACCTATCAATTTAGATTTCAAAATCAATCAAAATTCCAATTTCACCATCAAATTTCAAAATTCGGCTCAAACGAACAGCGAGCATCTGCTTCTATTTTCCATACTTTTCCATTTTAAAACCACATCAAAAAATTCCTCTCAGAATCCTTACCTACCCTCCCGTCACCCTCTAGTTAATAATTACCCCCAAATTCTGCGATTCACCCCAAAGAAAAAGAAAACCATCGGTAAAAATTAAGAAAAGCCAACATCTTTTTATATTTCTCATACTATTCAACCTTAAAACTACACCATGAAATTCTTCTTAACACATTCGCGACCGCTGATGTGAATTCACGTCTTTTGAGGTTCTATTCCTGGTTGCCGCTGACGTGAATTCCCGTCATTTTAAATTCTATTCCTGATTGCCGCTGACGTGAATTCACGTCCTGCAATTTTTGTTTCTGAATGCGGTAACATTAAAGTGAGGAACCAGAAACTACGCACTTTGGACGGAAGGGGAGATTGCTCTCGCACCGCCTATCCCTGCCATGTCGGTCCTGGAAACCTGAGATCGACGAATGACAACCGAAAATAAAACACTCCTTTCGTCGGTCACATAACGACGCAACGAATGTGCGGGTCTCTCAGCCAATAGCGCGTTAAAATCGAAAATGCGCGAGGGAGAGGGATATCCCTATCCGTCGGGCGAATCAGAGCAAATTACCCCTCAAGTGCCTTGTTTCTGGTCCCTCAGTATAGGCGCTTTCGACGATAACCGCTATCTCAGTGAGACAAGTGAGACAAGTGAGAATGTCTCAGTTGACGCACTAACTGTAAGCCGGCAAGTATAAAAAACATAAAGATATTTTTATTTTAAACAACACATAATTGCAACATTGCTATTTCAAAATAAACGTTATAATTTTGATCCTTGCTTTAACGATACAAGTTTGCGGCAACTAGCTACAGAATTTTATTATATTCGCCGGTACTCAGTATTAGAAATGGAAAAAATTTGCCGGTCGCGAATGTGTTAAAAGAGAAACTCGCAAGGCGCCAATCACTTTGTGAAGATTTGTGAGATGGAACTCAAGTATGATGTAATTGTTATTAAATATTTGATACCTATTTTTTTATCGGCAATGTTCCACGTTAAGGGGTGAAAATCGCCGGTAAAGTTAGTGTCGTAAAGAACATTTCGACGGATATCGCGAAAACCATGACTGATAGAGTAATTATTCAAATTGACTCTATTAGCACTTTTTGTGACGAACTTAATGGTATAAATTATTTTAAAATCACCACTGGCTTAAGCAATATGTGAAAAACAGCACATTTTTGATAGACCAAAGGGGACTTCTGACATTTTATCGCTTAAATGCAAATATCTTGGGAACAATTCTTAAAAACTAATTTCTGTTTAACATTTTTCACTTTATCAGAAAATTAATGAAATTGCAATATTGTTAAGTAAAAAATAGCGTTATAAATGAAATATATCAAGATGTATTTTCACACTCTCCGCAGAAGTAGTGTTAATGTCAATAAATCTTCTTGATTACTGATTTATACAAACTATACACCCATTGCAAAATTACGGGGAAATTTAAATTTTGACTTTTTCATCATCAAAAATATTATCACACTTGAAATGGTGTCGTTCGACGCTCGAATAAGCATAGTGCCCACATTCATTATAACTATTAGAGTTCCTATTTACCACTAACGGTACCGTATGTGGTCAAATAACCAGTTCAATGGATTGAATAAATGTAATTTCTTGTATTATTACCTAAAAGCTATCTTCGGAAACTGCATCCTATATTAACCCTTTTCCGTGCCATTTATTTTGTGCCTGAATGCACAATAACTCCGAATTAATTGTTGAAATAACAATCCATCCCTGATTTTTGATATAGCGTATAACTTAACGCAATACTAACTCATTCGCTACCAAGCCTAAACTATATAAAGTTATTCCCATTACCACGCATAATTTAAATTTTGTAAAAGATCATTCTCTAAATAATAATTGAAGTATAATTTTTGTAATAAACTTTATTTGTAGTATTTTTTACAAGTTTTCTGCATTTGAATAGATATGTTTGTGGCTACAAAAGATTTGCTAATTCAAAAGCCTATATGTTATAACATATTGAAAGAAGTACGAATATACTCGTCTTGGCGATGCATAACACCCGCCAAAGACGAGTATACTCGTCCTTGGCAGCGAATGGGTTAAACAGCGTAGAAATAATTTAATCGTATCGTGACCCGCTGCTATTTTCAATTTAATAATTTTTTGAGAACTTCAAAATTACCAATTCCATTTATCGCGTCACAAGTGTCACTCGTTATTGTACGCCAAGGGATTAAATTGATAATCCCTTGTATTTTTTTGAAATAATGTAATCGTTGTTCCATAACCAGTCAAACAATAAACTACGGTCGGAATAGGTGTGCACAAAGCACCTGTACGGTTTGTGTAAATTTAAAAACGGCGCCATAAAATTCCTGTCGGAATCTTCACCACCCTTCACTCAATATTTACCCCCAAATTCTCCGATTCAACTCAAAGAAAAAGACCACCATCGCAGAACTTCCTAATAACCCGTGACTTCCTCGAGCCCCCGATTCCGGCCGATGCAGCATCGTTCCCTGGAATCCTCATTCCCGTCGGCCCGGAACTAGGAAACCCGAAGGCTGGAGGATTAAATCAATCGATGTGTAAACAGGACCTAATGAACGTCATGCAGTCGCAAAGGATGCGTTGAATCTTGCAGCCGAGCTGGGATTCGAAGCCCGGCAAGCGCTTCAACGATCTCTCGCCCCATGGCGGCATTTTGAATGCTCGCTCGGGGTTCGAACGACCGACTGATGTTCCTCGTCTATCTTGCGACCTCAAAACTTCAATATGACGCTTTCAATTTCCTCCATTTAGACCCTAATGAAGAGATGACCTACGCTGTAGAGTGGCACAGAGGTACTTTTAGGAGGAGCATCGTTCTTCTTTCGATCCTCTTTGTCGGCGGAGAAAGCCAATTGCGCCGCGATGCTTTGTACTTCGGGTGGATTTTGTTTATGATTAGTGGAGAGACATTGAATCGATGTTTAATTGATGGAAAAAGTGGTGGATGCAGAAGGGAATTAGAAATGTGATGGTTTTTCAGGAGATTAACCCTTTGCGGACGGAGACTTTTTTGAATATTGAGAAATAATCATTTGTTAGGGGATAAAAAACCAACTTTTTATCAGAAAGTTAGAGTGTTGATGTATAAAAGTTATAAATTACTATTTATGCAATCATATTTCAACAGTTATATTTCAATTTTTCAACTCTAACCGTGTATACATACACAGATAAACTATTGGGTTGGCAAGAAAGTAATTTCAGTTTTCGTCGATAGCTAACGTTACGTTTGTTTTGAAGGACTTCTGACAATGTTATAATTTTTTGCATGTGAAAATTGAAAGTTGTCACTTTTGGCAGGACTTAGAAACAAATTGTGCTTCATTTTGTATACAATTGTTAGTTTAGCATGAATTTTAATATGGAGTGCAAAAACGAACATTTTCGACATATTTTAATTTGTCGTTACTTTTTGATACAAACCACATCGAAAGCTGAATTGTATCAAAAATAAGTTATGCTGTCAATTTGGTGGGATTACAGAGGTGTTGTGTACTTCGAGCTGCTTCCGAGGAACCAAACGATTAATTCAAATGTTTAGCCTAGAATCGCACCTGGTTCAGTTTTTTGCTGATAAAGACCAGAATTTCTATGAGAGCGGAATCATAAATTGGTCTAAAGGATGGCAAAAGGTCATCGAATAGAATGGAAAATGTATATTAAAGTTCATTCTTTGTTAAAACAAAATTGAGTTTCATTTCATATTACAAAACCGAAATTACTTTCTTGCCAACCCAATATAATCAGATTTTTTCTCAGGCCGCATATATGCGTCGGTCGTCCTCAAAGGGTTAAGAATTAGGAAAGCAGTTTGAGGAATAATGATAGTTTATTCGTTAACTCTTTAACACATTTGCATCAAAAGCGCACATATGTGCGCATTTTGCCTAGCTATCACCAGAGCGCATATGTGCGCACATTTCACTTATCACCAAAGCGCATATTATACCCGTGCATATTGGGCGCGCAATCAATGAAAGGTGGTGATCGGAAATAGTTTAAGGGTAAAATAACACAAAAAAGTAGAAAAAATGAACGGTTGTGTTTCCGACAGCAGCGAAGAGGTAATTAGACCTACGAAACGCAGACGTTTCATTGCGGTTTCTTTTGATAGTAGCAATAGTGATCAAAGTGCGAGTGAATTTGAGTGGGAGGAAAAAACTGACAAACCTAATTTGCATAAATTTATATCTGTTGGTGGTGTAAATAAAAACATAACAAATTTTACTAGAGAGAACGTTTACGAACTGTTTTTGACAAAGGACATTCTTGAACATATTGCAACTGAAACTAATCGATTTGGTGAAAATTATCCAAGTTTCAAAGAAATTTCTGTAGAGGAATTGCAAGTTTATTTTGCACTCATTATATTGATGTCTATGTATATATAAATTCTGTAACGTTCTTTATTTTTGCAATATTGTGTTTATTTTTCATATTTTGAAACATTTTCATTTAAATACACTCCAAAAAAATTTTGGTGATAAGAACGAATTTTCCACTTTTCCGTGTAATGCAAATGGGTTAATGGTAGGACATTTTGACTACCTTAGTGGTTTTAGTGTCGAGCATTGTTTAATATCAAAATTAATTGCTTGGGCTATGATGGGTATGGAGTTAATGGCTCGGATTCTCAATTAGCCTGAGTTCCTGTCTCCGTCACGTCTGACAGATTTTTCCTAAATTTGAAAATTTGATATGTCGTGACCTAATTAACAGAGACCTAATTCGAATCTAACTCGGATCCAACCTTCACCTGGAAGCTCTTCAAAGGGAGGAGTTTTCAAGAGGTGATTCCACCTACTAAAACTCCATTTTGGAGTTACTGTACCCTTAAACTTTGAATTTTCGAATTTCTAACGTTCCTCGTCAATTAATATTCCAATTCTGATTTCACGGTTTTCCAAAAACAACTAATGTGACACTCTATCATCCCCAATACAATACAAACTTACAAACACAATTCAACCCCACACTGCAAACTCTCAAACCCGCTCACCAATATCAGTCTTCTCTGAGAGTTTTTCCTAAATTGTCATTAGACATATTGTCACCTAATTAACACAGACCTAATGCAAACCTCACACCTATTCGTCATCTCTGGAAGTTCTTAAAGGAAAAGAATTTTCAAGAGGTGATTTCTCCTACCAAAACTCAATTTTGGCGCCAACAAGAATGCACATATACCTTATACGTGAATGACTGCACCCTTAACCGTTTGAGTCCCGGGGGTATTGAAAAAACACTTTCGAAGAATCCCAAACAGCGCAACCGTGCTTTCTCTAAGTGAGTACGAAAAGACCCAAGCAGCGCAATAGCGCTTGTTTTATTTTATGTCGAGAAATACCAAGCGGCGCGATAGCGCTTTGTTTATTTTATATCGACAATGCGTAGTCTGCAACACCAAAAATGCAATAAAAAGATCACATTTAATTTGCGTGCGATGTAAATAAGGAATTCATCCAATATGTTTTGATAAACACCGACGTTACAAATTATAAGTGTTACTCTCCATTTAAATTGTTCGTTCATAACACAAAAATATTGTTAATTTGTAATTCGTTATTTTATAAAATGCATATGGATTATTATATATGCATACTGTAAAATTTATAAATATTTCAAGTTTTGTTCGATAAAAATGATTGAGAAGATAACAATAAAATAAAAATTTTCATTTTGTAATGTATTATTGCATTATTATAGTATTATTCTACCTATTGTAAAATGTACTATTTACATTTAAAGGAGCTGTGTGATGTACTTGCGTCAGTAAATTTAAGCGCACGACTTCGACAATCGGCATCACACCGTTAGTTGTCCACAATGCTCGAAATGTGCTGGGTTTTCTCGACATAAAATCTCAACAGCGCGATCGCGCTGCTTGGGACTCAAACGGTTAAACTTTCATAGTTCAACATAATTTTCGAATTTCTAACATTCTTTATCAATATTTTAACACTTATCTACCGGTAGTCGATTAATAGGTTGCGATTGCGATCAGCAAGCATTTGTTATTTGATATTGAGGTACTAGGTCATTTGTCTGTAAGTTCCCATATTTTTATATAATTTTGAAAACTTAGCGTTAACCATTTTGAATCCCGGAAGACCGTCTTTCGGAAAGCATAAACTTATAAATATGGTGACCATGCAGAGTTTACACAATTTAAAAAAACAACAAGTAGAACAAATTTTGTCTGGAAATGTTGCAATGTTCCACTACACAAAGGTGACCGTTTTGAGCGGTATCATAATTTAATAAAAAATATCAAACGATTTTTTATTTGAACAATACCGTTATATGGATTATGGTATATTATAGAAATACTGAAAACGATTGTAGTGGATAAAATAAATATTGCTTAGCACTGATATTACGAAAATAAAAGATTTTACTAAACTCCTCTAATTGTAAGCCGGAAAAGAGTGGCCGTTGAGAAGCGCATAGCATGTTGAATCGTCACCGGTCGTTAAAGTGTTAACACTAGATTTACCATACCAGTCAAAATGACTGGTACACAATTTTTTCCAAAAATTCTCCTTTATATGAGAGTCATAGAATAGATATTCTACGTCCATCTTATAAAACACAAATTACCGAATCGATCAACCTTTCTATCTCTTAATTTCCCTTTTTTCATAATACTTATTTAATATTTTTAAATATGATAGATTTAACGTCCGTAGTTCTAGTGTTAATATTCCAATTCCAATTTCACTATTTTCCAAAAACACCTAATTTGACACTCCATCATCCCCAATACAATACATACCTGTAAACAAAATTCAACCCCAAATCGCGCACATTTAAACATTCCCACCAAAAGTAACGCCGTTCCCACCCCCTCGTATTCTACCCCCGTCAATTATCCCCCTACTCCCTCCATGTGAAAAGAATACCAACAAGCATTCCCGCTGCATCTATTTTCCGCATTAATAAAACAGAAGCGTCGAAAAGGAGGCCCGACATGGCGCTTTCAATTTTCCCCATTTAGGCCCTAATGAAGGACCACCCCGGCGACTATGTCGAAGGGTGACTCGAAGAAAGCCCTCGGCAAGGGTAACCAGTTTCTCAGCCCCTCTACGGGTACACTGACGAGAGAAGGCAGTTTCCACCGCACTACTTCACGCGACAGAACTTATCTAATATACCTGATCCTCCCTCGCGTCACCGGCAAACCAACCCCCCATGCTGCAGGATTCCTGCTCCCTTTATG
Organism: Cerceris ruficornis; assembly: GCA_963989415.1. Taxonomy (NCBI): domain Eukaryota; kingdom Metazoa; phylum Arthropoda; class Insecta; order Hymenoptera; family Crabronidae; genus Cerceris; species Cerceris ruficornis. Next base: position 7,742,639 of record OZ022530.1, on the reverse strand, counting down.
CCACACAGCCGCACTTCGGCGAAGTTCGCTCTGCCTAAGAAGACCAGGGCCACAAAGAGAGGCGCCGTCGCGAATATAAAATAACTCTGTCCCTAGTGAATATTATATGCGAATTCACCGGGAATCCCAAGTAGATCGATGCTCTTAATTTTTTACGGGGGCCGGCCGCCGTTTACGGGTTACGGCCACCATGGGATCGGGGAGGGAATTAAAATAATCGCTCGAGTTATCGACCTTTATGGTGTACTTTGCCTCGGGATGGTGGGTTTGTGGAGTGGATTCGAGTCGAGGTAGTTCGAAGGTTGAGAGACATTTTGGATGGAAGAATCGAGGGGGTTGAGGGGAAGTAGGAAGAGGGTAGAGAAATTTGGGTGTTAAGGATTTCTTGTGTCTTGTATTTTTCCTAGGGGCGGAGGAATTAATTGCGTGGAATTATGTCCAATTAATTGTGAATGGTAATAATAGGTATCGATGGATATTTCGGTCAGGATGTGAAATCATTTTGTCAATTTTAACACTAGATTTACGGAAGCCGTCAAATTGACGGGTTCCTACTTGTCTTATAAACATTTCTCAAATTTACAGAGACGCTGTACAGTAGATGTTTTACGTGTATTTTATAATACAATAATGACTTAATAACCATTTAGAATTTTTTAATTGGAATTTCATGTAGAATTAATATTAGAAATTTTTAATTATATCGGTAGAAAGATTATTGAAAGGGAAAATTCCGTCGGGTGTTCGGTTCTAGGGGGTGAAATCACGCTCCGCAAAATGCAGATTATTCTTTATAGTGAAATATCTCAAGAATAATGATGGCGAAGAAAGTTTAAGTAAAGATATTATCGTCTCTTCATAATTACGGAACTGTTTTAAAAAATTGTGCGAAAAGTTCACAGTCAGAACTTCACATTAAATTTTCAGCCTTTGCGAATTTCTGCAAAATACTTCCTGCTAATCCCACACTTATGTATATAATACATACTTCATATTTATCATGCAACAAATCCTGTACGATTTTTACAAAAAAACATTATTAGAATGCGAAAGACAAGTAACACTGGTTGCAAAGTAAATAACAGACTTTATATTAAAATGTTTTACATAACTAAACTTAATAAAATTTTTTTGAAACAGGATTTAAAACAAGAACATGTGTACTTATAATATTCCTCAAGAACATGCCTCCTTAGGAACTACTTTAAGACGAACTTACAATTAACGCAATTAACATCAATCGGTTTCATAGTTCTAACAAACGTAACAAATTTGTTTATGCAAAGCAGGAATATTTACACCAAAAACTTTGCTGAAAAACCGTCCAAACTTGTTAGAAGTCTTTCCGATTTGAACTCGCTATTTTTTAATTAAAATCATTGCTAACTAGCGTTTAATTCAAGGAAAAATATCAGCAGAAATCATTAACAACGTTACCAAAACCAATTAATTCCCTAGCAGACACAAATATGTATATAATGTACTGCTCATATTTGTCATGTAACAAACCCTGCGCACTTTTTATATAAATACAATCAAACTGTTTATACAAAACAGGAATATCTACACCAAAAAATTAGCTCCAAAAATGCCCAAACTTATTAGCCGTCTTTCCGATTTGAACTCGCTATTTTTTAATTAAAATCATTGCTAACTAGCATTTAATTCAGGGAAAATATCAGCAGAAATCATTAACAACGTTACCAAAACCAATTAATTCCCTAGCAGACACAAATATGTATATAATGTACTCCTCATATTTGTCATGCAATAAATCCTGCGCAATTTTTATATACATACAATAAAATTGTTTATACAAAACAGGAATATCTACACCAAAAAATTAGCTCCAAAAACGCCCGAACTTATTAGCCGTCTTTCCGATTTGAACTCGCTAGTTTTTAATTAAAATCATTGCTAACTAGCATTCAATTCAGGGAAAAATATCAGCAGGAATCATTAACAACGTTACCAAAACCAATTAATTCCCTAGCAGACACAAAGATTAAAGAAGAAGTGGATAAAGCGCAGCACGGAAGATCAAGTAGGCTGAAAATTGTTCTCCGTGAAGCGCGGAGCCATCGACATGAGGGAAAACGAGATTTTCTACAATAAAGAAGACTCCAGAGAAGATCTGTCCGACCTGACAGTGAGTTTATTGAGGTGAATACAGATCCGAGAGATCCAGGAGCAGCCCGATGTGGAGGAAAATTATCCACTTCGTCTCGGCGAAGAGAGGATCCTCCGAAGCGACTAAACTATCCCCCATTACTTTCAGGCCTCGGAATCTCCGGAAATTTCGCCCCGATCGTGCTACGGGTTACCTTTGCAATTCTCGAGCCCCGCTTTCTTTTATTTAACAATTTTTCCATTCGCGCTTACTGTCTGTAGTGCACTGAATTCAAGAATTCCATTAAACTACCCCCTCGTCCGGGGGGTTGAAGAGCGAATGCTTGGAAAAAATTGTACGTCTTTAACTACCGGCGTTAAGTGTATTCTTTTTAAGTATGTTAAATAAGTATATTGGCGAAAGAGGAAAAAGATTATCAATACAGTGATTTATATTTTCTAAGATAGGTGTCGAATATTTACTGTATGGTTTCTCTCTAAAATACGATTTTTATAACAAATTAGAAACCAGTCATTTTGACTGCCTTGCTTGTAGTGTTAATATCTCAAAATAAACTAAAGTGTATTCTCCTTTCTGTTATATTCTGCAAAGTTTCTCCTTCAATCTTTGCATTTGCACTCTGAAACCAATATAACATGAATTCGTTCAATGTGAAACGTTTTCTTGGTGTTCTATGGGGTTGTACTATAGGGTAATCCAAGGGGACTCAAGTTAAAATAAGAATTTAGCCCATTTTTCGATTGTTCGTATCACCTTGCCCCTCTTCTCCCCTGACTTATCCAATAATCTGTTAATTGTTCAGTCCAACACGCTATTCAAATATTGGGGCCAATTGGATATGCGCTACTGTTATTTATAACAGTGGCATGAGTTCATTTTTGGAAAAAGTGTACTTCAGTTGGTTTTAGCTAAACGTAGATATCTTCTTTTCGCTTTTCAAATGGCAAAGTAAATACAATGGAAGGTCCTCACGATTTCGTCCAAAAAGGTTCAACTGTTCCTTGTTACAACATGAAAGCTTTTGAACTCGTAAATATCTCAACATTTGAAGAAAGGACTTGTACCACTTTCAAATATAACGATTCATACCCCTCACTTTCTTAGATATCACGTATGAGGTTACCCGTTTCTAAAGCCCTATGGATTTGAAATTAGAATATAAAAAAATACTTGTTATATCATTCTGATATCAGTATTTTCAAAGCAATGTGAGTTTATTTCGTAGCTAATCGTAACAGTCGATTAAGGGGATACGCCACCTTGAGATTTTAAAAAAATCGATTTTTTTTGGCTAGATGAATTGCTTATATTTTTAGGAATATTTTAAGCGTTTCACCATTTCAAAATTCAAACTGTTACCAAAGTTATAGCAATTAGCAGTGAGCGCGCTGGAGTAAGAAATCATGAAACTTAGGACCTGCCGTAGCGGGACTCTTGCGTTTTTCTCGAAACTACATTTTTCAAATCGGTGTACACGATATCTCAATATCTACTCAACCGATTTCGTTAAAATTTACAACAATTGTTGTTTATAATATTCTCTAAAAGGTGACGTAAGATTTTTTTGATTGGATGCTATGTTCAAAAGTTATACAGTTTTTAAACTCAACATCTCCATGCAAATACGAATTCTTTTTTCACGTAGCTGTCATTTCTACAAAAAAATTTTTAAAAATTTTTCCCTACGTCACATTTTAGCTATTACCCTTATAAATAAGAAAACAACAATTTTTTATATTTCAGACAATGCCTAACAGAGAAATCATGTACACCGTGAGAAAGGGTTTGCAAAAGAGAGTCCTACTTATCGCCTCATATCTCCGTCATTTTTTAACATTTTTTAATCATTAACATTGCAAATTGTTCATAAAACTACTATATATATGTGTAAACTAAAGAACATTTTATATACTTAACGGCTGCGTCAAAAAAAGTGGTTATTTTTATACCTATTTTTCCGAGCGCCAAGGTGACGTAACCCCTTAATAGGCTACTAACAGTTGAGCCTATTAAAGTGTAAATAGTAATGGCCCTCAAATATCTCAAAATAAGAAAAAGAGACTTGAACCACATTTAAATATAACGTCTCATTCTTACGTTTTCGTTTTTTTCCTTGCGAAAGAAGGTTTTTTGAATTTCCCTTTATTTTTTGTCTCGTTAAATGAGTACAAGTTAGAAAATAAGAAAAATAAAAGCTCTACATTGTATTTACTGTTTTCATTATTATCGAACCAAGAGTGGTCCGATACGCGCTGTCTACTTCATATGATTTTTATTAAAATTTCTTTCTCCTTGTACTAATTATTTATCGTCAGAAGTATGTTCCATCGTCGATTAAGTGTTCATTATTCAAGAAATCCCCTCGCAAGTACGTTCCAAACAAACCCCTTGAGTGCTATCGACGTTTCGGAGTTGACTCTTCGAGTGTTTTGTTTGCAGCCTCGAATAAATAGCGCAGGTGTGTATGTGCGAATTTCAAAGTACTAGGACTCTTTGTGTACTTTGAATAAAAATAAAATTTACCTCGATACAGGTCAGTCTTTTATTACAAAATGTCCACGTGACCGTCTCTGTTCTAGACTGTATGAGGTCGGATTATTTACTCCTGCAGTGACATTGTCAAAAGCCACTTCTATTTTTCAAATGCAATATTTCACAGTGAGAAATAAAAGTTTTTTTTATGTTCCGCTGATATTCCGTGACTGATGAGACAATTGGAAATTTGAAAAAATTTGACATTTTCGGTAAATGTATGTTAGGGGTGAAAATATCCTCCCTCCGAAATTTTAGTCCTTCATATTGCGGCGAATATTTGGTTTTATAAGATACGGGAAAAAGTTGATTTAACAAATTTACTGCTTTTGAATAGCCCAAACCGTAAATCACCGATTTTTTTGAAATTTTAATATGATACAGCTTTCGTGAAAATATTGGACACATATTTTTTTATCGACAATGTTCCACATTAAAGGGGTGAAAACCGCCCTCAAAATGGAAATTTCCAAACCTATTTTATCGAATATCTCAAAAACTGTTGAAGATATGGCTATTTTTCGAAGGGTGAAAATTAACCCCTTGCCGTAACATTTCTTTTGTGACTGAGTCCGCAATAAGTCGGAATTAATTGCTAAAGTAACAATCTATCCCTGATTTCTCATATAGTGTATGACTTAACGCGATATTAAACACCATAGAATTAATTTTATTTATCCTGACCCGAAGATATTTTGAATTTAATACTTTTTCGAAAACTTCAAAATTTTCTATTCCATTTATCCCGTCACGAGTGTCACTCGTTATTGTACGGCAAGGGGTTAATGCATTTTAACCGCAAAACAAATGGTGTAAACATGTTTTTACAAAATCCACTCGTTTAAATAATATCTTTAAAAATAACATATTATTATTCACTTTTTCAGTGAAATTGCAATCCACTTTCTACAATATTTGTTTGCAAAAATTATATAGTCAAACACAAATTACGAATCTACTAGAAATTTGAGATTTGTGTTATAAAAAAGTTAGCGCACTTTAACTTCCCTCGTTCGATGCTCGAAGTACGAGGCTTGTCAAGTTGTTCTAAAAAAGTATAAGCAAATTTCTCGTATCATTAAACGACTCACCTAATACTTAACGCCCTTTCCCTCTTCTCTCACACACGATTCAATCCATACGAAGAATCCAAATCTCACCCTTTCAGGGACCCTTCGAGGGCGGATCAGATTTCCTACCTCGATCTCCGTGCGTTCAAGCACAACCGAATCGAGGGTGAAAGAACAACGGCGATGAGACGCGGTTCATTTGCTTCCGAGAGCCGCGATTCCACCCTCTCCTTCGCCTCAACTTCCGGTTATGCCGCGGTAGTTAGACTTGTTTGACGCGTCATCGATTTCGACGTCGGTTTGGTCTCATTAGCGGGCAATAATTACCTCCGTGAGTGGCCTTGATACAAATGCAGACCATTTAGCCGTAATTTCCATGGGAATTGAGTGGAGTTCGCGCGAATCTCGTTTTGCCGGTTCGTTTCGTACGAGTGTTTTGCGATAGATGCCAATTGAAAAGTCCCCAATCGCGGCATTCCTGAATTAGGCTGTGGTCGAATCGTCTGAGCTGATTTGTTGGAATGTTCAGTCAGTGGGATGGCCTGATTAAAACTGGTATGAACACTAGAACTACCAAACCAGTCAAAATGACTGGTATAGAACTTTTTCCAAAAATTCTCCAAGATTATAGGAGAGTCATAGAATAGATATTCTACGCCCATCTCATAAAACATAAATTACCGTAACGATCATCTTTTCCACCTGTGAATTCCCCTTTTTTCAAAGTACTTATTTAATATATTTAAATCTATGATATTTCAATATATTAAATAAGAACTTTGAAAAAGAGGAATCCAAGAGGCGAAGAAGATGATCGATTCGGTGATTTAATTTTTTTTTTAGATGGGCGCAAAATATTTATTCTACGACTTTCATATGGACTTGCAGAACTTTGGAAAAAATTGTGTACCAGTCATTTTGACTGGTTTGGTAGTTCTTGTGTTAACAATCGAGGTTTTCTTTCTTGTTAATACAAACTTTACCCTCGAATTAATCACAAGATAGGAATACAAACTGTTCAGCGTCAGAATAATTTTCTTAGCATGTGACATTGCTACAGTGTGTGATTTTTACAATTCTCGAGAAGGGGTATTGTTGTCTAGTGATTTCAAAAATGGATTTTTCTTTTTTTTTTTCTTAGAATGTATGTTTTCGAAAATGTGCCTAGGTTCCAACCAACACTAGAACTACCATTACAGTCAAAATGACTGGTGCCCAATTTTTTGTAAAAATTCTCAAACTTGTGGGAGATCCAGTAAGTTGATATTCTATGTCCATTCTATAAAACAAATAACTGTTTCCCCTTTTTCCACAGTACTTGTTTAATGTATTTAAATATAATAAATTCAATGTCGGTAGTTTTAGTGTTAGCCAGTCACGGACGATATACATAAATAATTATTTAAAAATATTTTAATTTTTGTTACATTTTTTAATATATCAAAATAAATATCAATCTATAATAAATATCTATCAAAATTAATGTCTGGCCTAATTTTCTGATAAAAAATGCTCGTAAAAAGGGTAGAAAACGAATCATAAAATTCAAGAAACAGCCCCTAAATATCCAGGGATCCTTGAACCACCCTGAGGACTATTAATAGAGATCATTTTCTATTGAAACTACCCTAATTACATAGCGGGTCACCTGTAGATATCAACCTCCACTCGAACGGCACACTTCATTTAATTTCACATACACTCCCCATAGTTTAAGTTCTATTTATGCGAACCGTGTCAGACATCTCGACACGATATCGATTCCGTCGGTATCCTAGCTCGTTAACAGGAAATAATTAGCCACGTGAGCATCCGCAGTGTTCGAGTGATAAACTTCGCAAGAAGTTGTGTTTAATCAATGACACTGAACGGAATGGAAACGGCCAATGTCACATTATAAAGGCCGATATATAATTTACCGACTGAATTTCCCACAAAGTTTCATCGAACGAGCTAATTTCAACTCAAAGTCCTTCAAAAACAACGAGTCCCCTTCCTGTCGGTTTTCGACTTCTACGTGAACCGCCACCAACTTTATTTCAAATGAAAAAACTTTCCCTCCGGTATCGTTCGTTAAATAAGAAATAACTTCCTTTATCTGTTGTCTTTCGACTTCCAGCTGCGTTTACCTTCCGTCATTTTCTTTCTGTCTTCCACTTTAACGCTGGGTTTTTGGGTTCGGTGAGTTTCTAATCTAGATATCACTAGTGTATAAAATGGTGCACTTTTTTTCGCCCAAAGAATATTTATGTCGATTCCTATAGATTTTGTGACGCTGAACACGAATATGTAGTCCGTTTGCCTCCATCAGACTCCATTTTTGGGAAAATCAGTTTTCACATTTTAGAATTTTTTGAATTTTAACCGTAAAACTCCGAAATATAACGATTTTATTTTAATGTTATATTGTTTTAATGTTATAAACATTTAAACATGTTTAAACAATGGTCAGAGAGAAATCTGATGCCCATAATACCCCAACTTTTGTAGATATTTTCCTATCTTAAAAACTAGACGTCCAGGAGGAATTCTACTAGAAGGAGGCGATAGAGCAGACATTTTTCTTGAAGAGCCCATGATTGAAAGTTGCAACACAAGTTTTGTTTTCGGCTGAGAAATTACAAGAGCTCCGCGAGACGCAAGGTACCGCCAGCGATTCTCAGCGCAACCGTTTCACCCGCGCTAGTGTTATGATATGTAGCTCGCTTTACAAGTGCATTTATTGTTTATGAGTTATTTCACGACAACAATGCTACATTAAACACAGAAGTATATTTGTACATTTTCATCATATAAATAAGCAATATTGTTCAATTGCATTCTCAAGTTCACGATTATACGACTTATTAAATATATAAGTACTTATCACAAAAAAACCCTACATAATGGAGACTAACAGATTACACGTCTGAATTCAGCACAAAAAACACTATTAGAATTACATATTGAAGTTTCTGTGCCAAAAGAAATACTTTATTTTATAGTGCCCCCTTTAAAAAAAAAAAACAAAAAAAAACGATTGTATTAGATGAAGGGATTTCGTCGGTACGGGCCTGAATAGCCCGTACCCACGTGTCATCTGCCTAGCGACAAATGCCGATGCGTAGCACTTTTACGCAGCTGATTCGATCATCTTAGTGAGACGGATGTCGTGCCCTTATTACCATTATTACTATTATTATTTTTAACATTATTACTATTACTCTTATTACTACATATAATTATTACCAAATAATATATATACTCTAGTTTTGTTTAATTTGTGCTGTGTGTGTGTTTCCATTTATTTAATACCTTACTAAAATTTCTCTTCCAGTACTTTTCATTAAACCTTTGCGGTCGTATTTCATTAAAAACAAAATGTGTAATCGCACTTCAAACAAAATTAATAAAATCTTAGTAAGAATTATATATACCTCAGAAACGTGTTGATTTTTTGCTTTGGTAGCTGAGAGTAGACATACGATGGCAACGGTAAAAATGCTTTGTTGGCTGAGATCAGACAAACGACCGCTTACTGAGAGTTAATACCACTGTAAATATGAATTACCAAGTAGCCCACAAAAAGAGAGGTATTTGGTGATTCTGAATCTCGTCTTGGAAAGTATTATACTGATGGAATATTTACTTGGCAGCTGAGGGGTAATTTGCTCTGATTCGCCCGACGGATAGGGACGTCCCTCTCCCTCACACATTTTCGACTTTGACGCGCTATTGGCAAGAGAGACCCGCACATTCGTTGCGTCGTCATGTGAACGACGAAAGTAGTGTTTTATTTTCGGTTGTCATTCGTCGATCTGAGGTTTCCAGGACCAACATGGCGGGGATAGGCGGTGCGAGAGCAATCTCCCCTTCCGTCTCAGCTGCCAAGAAACGGTTCCCCAGCTCTATACACGCACTAATAGGTGAAAATGCTTGAACCCGATCACGGAGCACTGATTACTCGCCGGCGGTCGAGGGCAAACTAATAGCGAGGCGAACATCGAAACGACTTGTTATTGTTAGCGGGCCAAGGAGTCAAACACCTGCAGGGTGCGATCGTCGAGATCCGCCGAGTATGTTATGACAACACGCGGCGACCGTCGTAGTCCTTGGCTAGTTAAGTGGAAATAATTGCTCTCGCTGCTCTTACAGTTAATCTTGATATTGTAAATGCAATTGAACAATATTGTTTATTTATAAAGTATGCTGGCCGCTTATCGCGGCGTAGTAAGATAAATAAACGACGTGCGACCTCGGGCTGGAAGAAAGGATCGAAGCCGATGAGCCCCTTTCGGCAATCTGGATAGCGACGGTGAAATATTAAAAGCGATCCGTAGTATAGTATTCTTTTTGTATTAGATATCCTCGTTTTTCCTATTCTTTCTCCTAATCTTTTGTAACAAAGTATATTTTATCTCGAGATTCCCGTGAGCTCGTAAATCCATTGCTACATTTATGTAGTGATAGTGTTTAGTGACTTATAGTGCTACCGTATGGCACTGGTTGTGTATGTTTGTATGTGTGTACGTAAGTATGGTGTGTGAACTGATAAGGCCCGTCAGTTTCCTACTGTCTGAATCCTACATTTATATGAGCAAATGATAAAAATATAATGCTTTGTTTAACCCCTTGCCTTACGATTTCTATTTTGACAGCGTGCGTAATACCCCAGAATTAATTCCAGAAATAAAAATTTCTCTCTGATCTTTAACATTTGGCACAACTGACTACAATATTAATATTATAGAAATAATTTTACCGTCTCGTGATCGACTGATATTTTCAATTTAATAGTTATTGGAAAACTTCAAAATTTCGTATTCCATTTATCGCCTCACGTGTGTCACACGTTATTGTAAGCTAAGGGGTTAACGCTAGATCTATGGTCGCCGCCAAATTGACGGGTTTCTACTTATTTAAAAAAAATTCTCAAATTGATAGAGAATCAGTACAGTACATATTTCTCGCTTATCTTATAATACACGAATTACTTAACCCCTTGCCGTACCATTTCTTTTGCGACTGAATGCGCAATAGCTCTGAATTAATTGCTGAAATAACAATCTATCCCTGAAATCTGACATAGCGTTTGACTTAACGCAACATTAAATAGCATTAATTAATAGAATTAATTTTATTTTATCCTGACCCACTGATATTTCTAAATTAATAATTTTTCAAACACTTCAAAATTGACTTTTCCATTTATCGCGTCACGAGTGTCACTCGTTATTGTACGACAAGGTGTTAACTGATTGTATTTTTTGCCACTAGATCCACCTTCTTTCAAAGCACTTATTTAATATATTTAAATATACCTGATTTAGCGGCTATAGATCCAGTGTTAATGTAGCGTTATTGTCAGAAGGTGGCTCATAAACAATAAATATATTTGTAAGTACTGCAAGCTACATGTAATACTAGGTCTCAAGTGAAATGAGCATAGCAGTCGAAGCCGAAAAAGTGCAAATCGACAAAAAGAAACAATATATTTTCTACTTCTCAGCCCAAGTACCAAAATACATGGCATCATCGCGTACAAATTCTCCAAAGCTCTGGCAAGAAAAATCAGTCACGAGCCGAAACATCGATCAATGGAAGACGGAAATCAAGCAGACGTTTGTCATTAGCAGCGCGGAAACCAGTCTTAAGCCGGTCGGAACTCGGCCCGATGAGGGAGAACTGGAGGAACAAGTTGAAAAGAGAAAAAATCCCGGCAGAATCCGTTCTAGAGAGGGGCACAGAGGGGTGAGATTTAATAAAAGATTGCCCCTGTACCCTTCGGTCATGATGCACCCCCCTGCTTCACTCGGAGGGCTTACTGCAACCCCAGAGGACGGTTTCATGGCGTCGTAGCATCAAGGAGACCTGTTTTCTTCCAGCTTCCTTCAGCGCAGCGAAATCGCGTTTACCCTCGTTACTCTCAATGACACCGAAATCTTTCCGCGACATATGCTTCCGCTGTATTTTCACACCCTGCTGACAAGACGTGAAAATTATATTCGCGGCGGATTGACGGCAATGCTTTCAAGCTCCTGTGAGGTTTTTTACGAAAGGAGTTTTCATTTTGTGATATACTGACTTTTCGTTGTGATTGTGGTGCGTGGAACTTGGAAATTTGTGTCATTTTTTTACGGCTGTTAATACTAGATTTACGAGCGTTAAATTTGTTATTTTTAAATATAATAAGCAAGTGCTTTAACACTACAACTACCAAGGCGGTCAAAATGACAGAATTCCAATTCTTTCTAAAAATTCCCCAAATTGATAGCGGAACCATCGAATAAATATTCCCCTTTCGTCTTATAAAACTTAAATTATTTAATTGGTCGTCTTTTCCACCTCTAGACTCCTCTTTTTCCAAAGTACTTATTTAGCACATTCAGCTATAATAATATGTGCTCGGGATAAATGTTACAATCTTTTTCGTAAACAGTAATTTATTACCGTTAATAATAATATAATTTATTATTCATTAGAAAAAAACGAAGGTGAGAATTGTAATATGTTTCACTAGCAAGATAATAGCTATCTAAAATTTCTGTATTTTTAATATTCTTCTACAAACATAGGTGACTCTCTCTCTTTTTTTAAATGGAACGCTACAAATCATCTTCCATGTTCTGCTCTGTGTCTTGTAGTCAATACAATATTATGAAATGTTAATTTCTTTCCTTTATTTTTCCCTTGTAACTGGCAGAAATAACAATGCCATTTAAATAATATGACATGTTTTTTTACATAAAAGAGTGCCGTGAAAAATTTTACACAAAATACTGGTCCGCGATCGATAGAGTTTTGGAAACGCCGGTTGAAAATCAGTCCGATGTTAGAGATTTTCATTGAAATTGATCATAGATTATTTAGATCTTCCCAGCTCAGGATTTAATGACACTAAGCACCATTTTTTCAACCCTTTGATTATTATGTGCTTATTATAAAAGTGACATAAGTTACTTTACCGTAATGAAAATTGGTGATTTTTCAATGGCTATAGGAAATTATTTGTTCTGAGAAAAGTATAATAAGTAAATCTTTACTTGCGCTACCGTCGAACAAAGAATGTAAAAAATTGAGGGGCGAACCCGCCGAACGGGAGACGTTAAAAGAAATTTATAACAAGATTGCCGTGCCGAAAGTCAATAAACTTTTCTATTCTATTAACCCGGTAGAGTTTGCAATATCTGCAATATCCCATCATCATGGAATCCCGGTATCGCGCTGATATTGAAATAAAGTCTAAACACAACGAGGCCAGTAATCCTCCGTTCGATCATAACTGCAGCTCGACGAGCTGGCGGAACTCTCTAAGACACCGCCACCCGATATGAAGTTCGAAACCATCCAAGTCTACCGGATGAATTATGCCGAGGACCTTCCTTCCGGTTTATTAAAGGACTTAACTCCCTTTGCGGATGTAATCTCAACTTCATTATTTAAAATTCAGCCGGTGCAGCGATTGCATTCTCGCTCGGAACGACCGCATCAAAGATTCAGGCCAGGGTCGCGGCGAGAGAAATTGACCGACATTAATTATTTCAATATTCTCCGACGTGATCTCGGTGAAGGTACGATCGAATGCTGTTCAAAAGTTTGACTTTGTTCGGTGTGTAGGCCATTGGGTAACCGTTTGCATGGGAATTCGTATAACGTGACTGCTGAGTGGAAACGGGACGAAATAACGTTGAAGAGAGTTTTTAATTCTTTTCTCACCAACGACTGTCTCACAAGTGCTTTGCTGATTTTGTAATTCATGGCCAATCAACGATGTATGTACAATCTTTTTGTGAAGAGAGATTTTTCTGAGCTGGTCGTTGATAAGGGTATTGTAGCAACGGAATTTTTATCACTATTCCTACCACGACCGGTCAAATAACCGTTTTTAAAATTTCGATTAGAATTTCCTATATACAACGTAATTGAATCGCCTTTAAACTTCACGACTTTTCCTCAAATATACGTATAATACATTCACATTATAATACATTTTTCAATATTCACTTCTTTTTTTACTGTTCATTTTCTGGGAAAAAATTATCATTTGACAAATTCACCGGTTGCAGTAGGAAAAGGTATACATGAAGTGCCGGTAGGAATAGTATTATACAGTGGACTCCCGTATAACGCGGATTCGTATAACGCTCCGAAAAAATTGCGATTATTCTGTGGGACCAGAAACAAGGCACTTGAGGGGTAGTATACATATATGTGGTAATGCAGAGCGAATGAGCGAGTGAATGAGAGTGTTTGATGGACAGAGAGCGAGAAAGGATGGTGCGGAGTAGGGAATGGAAAAAACAAAAGACAGTGGAGTTGGAGAAGACGGCAAGGAAAACGTGCAGAGAGAGATTGAGAACGCCATTGCTTGACTGTGGAACGTTTTCGTTATTTTTGTTATTTCTTTTTGTGTGCCTGTTATATTTCTAAAGTTAATAAACGTTCGTATAAACCCGACTGTCATTACCATCAATACAAGTATCCCTACATATATACTATTTATTATTATATATTATTCATTTGTGTGCGTGTGTGTGTGTTACTGTTATTTATTTAAAATTATTAAGGATCCTGAAAACATCCACGACTTAGTTTTATCCACACCTACACATTAGTCATTCAAATTCTATCCTTATCCTCCTTAGTCTTAGTTAATCGCATTCTACTATAGTGAGGGACCAGAAACAAGGCACTTGAGAGGTAATTTGCTCTGATTCGCCCGACGGATAGGGACATCCCTCTCCCTCATGCATTTTCGATTTTGACGCGCTATTGGCAAGAGAGGCTCGCAAATTTGTCGTGTCGTCATGTGAACGACGAAAGGAGTGTTTTATTTTCGGTTGTCATTCCTCGATCTCAGATTTGCAGGACCGACATGGCGGGGATAGGTGGTGCAAGGGCAATCTCCCCTTCCGTCCCAAGTGCCTTGTTTCTGGTCCCTCACTATAGTTCTTATACAACGCGATAAAGAGTCCCGTATAACGCGCAAGATAAGTTAAAAATTTTCACGTAGTTTCTGATCTTTTTGTTTAAAAAAGCTACTGTATACAGTTACCCGTTGTTTATTATTACCTATTGTTAAAAAATAATAATCCAGAGCTATACGTTTTCTTCTCAACATCTCAGGTATTTTATTTATTTCAAATCATATTAGAAAGTGGAATCCAAGAGTCAAACTCGCAGGGAATGGGTCTGGTTCAAATCTTACAATTAGTAAATGAGAGACTTTTCCTAAATTATTATTTGACATATCATAGCATCGATGAATGAAACTCCATCAGTAATTGTAGATCCTAAGAGTAATTACTATAGTAGCTAAAATTAAGAAATACGAAAGAGAACGAGGACATACAGCACCTTTTAATGCCTCTGATGAATAAAGTTCTTAGAGGTTCAGGTTGATCTAACAAGTATCCTTAGAGTCTCTATAACAGCTACTAACTATCTAGACCCAGTAGAACCATTAATCACAAAATTACATCATTGCAATCTGTATGTACTATTCAGAAAGTCGAGCTCGATGTGGAACAGACACTAGAGCGTCAAATCAATAAAATGGCTAGGAGCTTTATGAAGACTTAAGTAGTTCAGTGTTTCTATTCCAACTATCATTAACCCTTTGAGGACTACCGACGCATATATGCGGTCTGAGAAAATATCTGATTATAGTTTATCGAGGCATGTATACACGATTAGAATTGCAAAATTGAAATATAACCGTTGAAATATGATTGTGCTAATACTAATGTATAATTCGGATACATTAACACTCAAACTTTCTGCCAAAAAGGTAATTTTTGATCGCCAAATAAATGATTATCTCTTAACACTCAAAAAAGTCTCCGTCCGCAAAGGGTTAACTTGGAAATGCAAAAGTTAAAATATCAATATTTTTCTCTGTAATGATGCTTCACCACAAAATTCCATTAGAAATAAATATTCGATATAGAGCCAAATGTATCGTAGCTATCATGGTCCGGTATTAGTCATCAACCAGAGTATATGATAGTCATAATAAATCCATTTTTTTTTCACCGCATTCCAACGAATTTCCACTTAATTCTCGGGTATTCACGGTAGTTGCAGCCAGTTCCTTACGGAATCTCGAAAACCGCCGGCCAGACGTGTCTCTTCCATGCAGGAGCCTTGAGGAGAGCAGGCATAGAGGACTCCTCGTAGGCAACCACCCTCTTAGTTCCCCCTTCTGCAAACCCTACCCTCCTGCCTCTATTCCGGTTCACGAAACTTCCCTCGTAAAATCACTACGAAGATTTCATTAAGCGAACGTTTACTCGTCATCTGTTCCGAGATAATGGACCTCCCCGGCGACGGGGGACGGGAGGGAGAAAGAGAAATAGAGAATGAGAAGCAGCGAAAGTGGCAGATGGAGAAATAGAGCCACCAGGAGACGACGGAGCAGAGAAAGAGATGATACTGTGAGGGGAAAAGAAACGTAGGAAAATAGAAAGGGAGAAAGAGGAATAGCAACAGGGAAATTAAGAGAGAAATAGAATTAGCCAGAGAGAAATTGGAAAAGAAGGAGGAACAGGAAAAGAGAAATTGGGAAAGTTGAGAAGTAGCAAAAGAGAAATTTCGGAGAGGGAGAAATTAAGAGAGATAGAGAAATAGCAGAAGAGAAATGGGGAAACAAAGAGAAATTGAAAAAGAAAAAGAACTAGCAAAGGAGAAATTGGAATAAAACGAAAATAAAAGAGAGAGAGAAATAACAAAAGAGAAATTTGAAAGAAGGAGAAATTAATGGAGAAGGAGAATTAGCATTAGAGAAATTAAAAGAGAATGAGAAATAGCAAAAGAAATATTGAAAAGAAAAGGAAATTGCAGAAGAAGGAGGATAGCCAAAGAGAAATTGGGAAAATGGAGAAGTAGCAAAAGAGAGATTTCAGAGAAAGAGAAATTAAAAGAGATAGAGAAATAGCAAAAGAGAAATGGGGAAAAAAAGAGAAATTCAAAAAGAAAGAGAACTAGCAAAGGAGAAATTGGAATAAAACGAAAATAAAAGAGAAAGAGAAATAACAAAAGAGAAATTTGAAAGCAGGAGAAATTAATGGAGAAAGAGAAATAGCACTAGAGAAATTAAAAGAGAATGAGAAATAGCAAAAGAGAAATTGGAAAAGAAAAAGAAATTGAAAAAAAAGGAGGATAGCCAAAGAGAAATTGGGAAAATAGAGAAGTAGCAAAAGAGAAATTTCAGAGAAAGAGAAATTAAGAGAGACAGAGAAATAGCGAAAGAGAAATGGGGAAAGAAGGAGAAATTGAAAAAGAAAGAGAAATAGTAAAGGAGAAATTGGAAAAAAAGAAATTAAATGAGAAAGAGAAATTTGAAAGAAGTAGAAATTAATGGAGAAGGAGAATTAGCATTAGAGAAATTAAAAGAGAATGAAAAATAGCAAAAGAGAAATTGGAAAAAAGAAGAAACAGCAAAAGGTACAGCACATGAGAAAGAGAGATAGAGGGAAAGAGAGGGAGAGAGAGGGCCGAAAAAACATCAAAAAAGATAAAGACAGATATACAGAGTGAGAGAAATTAAGAGAGCAACAGATATAGTAAGAATACAGCGAGAGAGAGAGAGAGAGAGAGAGAGAGAGACGGAGAAAAACTGACAAAGAAAGAAAGAAAGGAGCCATGGTAGACCCGAAGGGTAGCAAGAACTTGTCGACATAAGGAGAGAATGTATCGTCTCCGTTTACGGTGCAACTCCATAGAAAGGTGATGGAAGAGCAACATTACAGTATTCATACAGTTTCGACTGTCGATTTCAGATGACAGATCGCCAGTGGACAAGACATTTCTGTTGGGACGGAACGGTTTATTTGTATTTTCAATCAGGCCATATTAAAAGGCAGCTCGCAAATACGCTGCCACGTTCTCACCAATATTTCCGTCCTGCGGAATTTTATTGACACACCAGAGATAAAATTACTGTTCCACCTTTGGCGGCTTTGCGTTTTACTGCAAATATACTTCGACATTCGATCGACTTCGAATTGAACGGAGGTACTGAGTGTTTTGCAAATTTGTATCTCTTTAGCATGAATATCTATTATTCGATACATTTCTGAAGATTCGAGAAGTATGAAGGACTTGTAATGCTGAGGGAAACTTTTGGATTTTCCAAGCTTTGCGGTAATATATTGCGAGCTACAGTCGGCAGAGGCTTCTGTTACAATTAATTTATTTCTCGAATTCCGAGTTTAGGATTCTGCAACTATTTTCTATCATTATTGCAATATTCTTCAGCATCCATATTCATTCCTATTATTAACACTGGAACTACCAAGGTGGTGAGAATGACGACTTCCTATTTTTTTTAAAATTCCCCTTTATAGGGGAGATATACAGTAAATATTCCGCATCTACCTTATAAAACATAAATTACTTAATTGCTAATCTTTTTCACCTCTTAATTCCTGCTTTGCAAAGTACCAAGTAACCTTAAGGAATCGAAATATAAATATGCAAAGTATTTAGAAAGAAAAAGTTTAAAGCATCTTTAATTAATACATTTTAATATAATAGATTTAACGCCCGTAGTTCAAGTGGAAAATAAAAATGAATAATAAATGGTAGAAAATTTTCCAAAATTATATTAACTTAGATGACGTAAAATTGCAGAAAATTTAAAAAGAACTTTTGCATCAAAATTGACATTTTTAATTCCAAGAGAAAAAATTATTCGCATGAATTATCGATACTTTTCGTGGATCCTAAATATTTCGGATATTTTTAATGCCAAAAGAAATTTGTCATTCGAATTATCTTCCAGGTAATCTAGTTTTTCTGCATAAATCTGGGCTTGCATATATAACGGATTAAAATTCTAAGGTAAATTTCACTCGAAAAAAGTGAATCAACTTCCTTCCGTAATTTAACACCGAGTGCAGCTCCCCGAGTGTTCTCTTTTTGCCGCCACGCGACACAATTCTACCGAATTCAGATTAAGCCCTTTTTTTGTCAGATTAAACTCCCCGAGTCTCGGCGCAGTGAAAAAAAAAAAGCCGAATCGATAACATCGGAAAGCAAAGAGTTTAAAAGATCGGCAATCCAGATCGTGAAAGCATTCCCGGGTGCTCGTTACATGATTTACGACGCAAGAAAATTTTTCATTCGATAATCGAAAACGTAACTCTCCGCCGGATGCTCTTTCACCGACCGATCTGCTTCCTCTTTGCAATTAAAGGATCATTTATTATTATCAGCCATAAAATTCCGTTGTCCGATGATCTTCAAACATTTTTCTTAATATTTCATAGTAATCGACCATTTAGTAGATATAGTAATTGTCATTCTAAGAAGGTGAATATTGAATATTGCTTGTTCTGTGATAACAACAATTACACATGACTGCTAAAAGCGTATATATACGCCTTCACAAGTCCATTAATATATACGAAAGGCGTATATGTACGGCCTCACAAATCCATCGATATATACGAAAGGCGTAAATATACGCCCTCTGTATGTTTTTACTATAATAAATATAAATAACAAATATCAAACTACTCAGTAATGCGCTCCGTTCACAGCGATCACATTTTGTCACAAGCGCTCCGTAGCGAAAGGGTTAAGTGTCAGATGTTAAATGCAACAATGACGTGTAAAAAAGAATATTAACCCTTTGCGGACGGACACTTTTTTGAGTGTTAAGAGGTCATCATTTATTTGGGGATCAAAATGTACTTTTTTATCAGAAACTTCGAGTGTTAATGTACCCGAATTATACATTACTATTTGCACAATCATATTTTAACGGTTAAATTTCAATTTTTCAATTTTAATCGTGTATACATGCCTCGATAAACTATAATCAGATCTCTTTTCAGACCGCATATATGCGTCAGTAGTCCCCAAAAGGTTAAAGTCATTCAAAACAATCTTTATTCATCTCAGGAGTAATATAATTTTGATTACAATATTTATATTAATTATAATTGAGTAATGCGTCACACATCGGCGGTGCTTAACCGTTTTAGTGCCAGGGTTTTTTTAAGAATCCGTGTCGGATTGTGCCATGCAGCGCGATAGCGCTCCGTTCATTTATTTGCAAGAAATACCGATCGACGCGATCGCGCTGCGCTTTTTTTTCGTATAGAAGTAAATTCAATAAAAGCAGCTTATTTATGCAGGTGGTTTACGATTATTTGAAAAAAAATAGTAATTAAGAACCAAGAGAGTTGCGAACTGACGGTCGTGGCCAAATATCGCGACACAGTTCACCACAGTACGCGAACAGCGCGATTGCGCTGCGTGGCACTAAAACGGTTATAAGGCACACTTGGAATAGAGCGCCGCACATCAGCCTCGATGATCCAGAATCCATATAAAAGTGAAGTTCCTAGTCAAAATGACCGTTTCAGTTAAAATCTAAGAATACGAAGAAAAGGCTAGGATCCAAAATACTCAAATGTCCCCAGATTAGTTTGTACCTTGTAAAATATCAAATACTATAACATAACTTCTCTGTATATTCAACAAAAGAATATTTAAATCCCAAAGTATCCACAGACTTCAACACCCGCAACCTGAAGTGGGCCAAACGTCCCCCAAGTCGCTAAGTACCAACCTGAACGGACGAATCCTCCAAGATTCAGTCACTCCAACCATTTGACTATCCAAACATTCAAAGACCCTAATTTCCCAACTCTCAGGGCTCCGTGTTTCCGTATCTGCCGAACCGTCCGATAACAAGGGCACTTATCGGAAGATCTGCTCATCAATTCTCATCCTCCCTGAAACGCCGTGTGACAGAAACCTAACGAAACGAGTCTACGAAAATGCACCAGCTGCAATTCACCGCCAGCAATTTATCGTTTGTTTATTGTTAGTCGGACCGACTCACGGAAAACTATGGCTAACAAACACTAATTTATCTTTTTGTTACATACACCTAATTTAAACCAGACCCTCCGGGGACAAATACTCAGTGTGGAATGTGTATAACAGGTTATTTTCCTGCTTAAATCTACAAGGGAAAATTGCTGAAAATCATAATCCCGGCAACATACCCAAAAATAATTGAAATCGGTCGGGTGGGACCTTTTCATTATAATTACCAAAATCTATTATTAATTATTAAATGACTTATTTATCGCAGTGAATTTGTTAATAATAATAAATTATAATCCTCGTAGAACAAATTAATGAACGTAATACAGGATCATAGCAATTACAAAAATTACAACATAAAAATGTACAAAGTGAAGATAAAATGATAGTTCCTTTTTATAATCAATTACTTTAGTTATATTTCATTTATTATATTTTTAACTTATTATTAGTTCAGTTACCTAGTCATTTATTTTTCTAGTTTTTATCCATTTCATTACTGAATGATCCTAAATGAGTAATAAACTTATGCCGGTAGCGATCATCTGCAAGCTGTAAATTGTTTATGCGCTGAACTATTAGCGGAGTATTGTTGGCGGTGAATTGCTGGCGGTGAACTGCTGGCGGTGAATTGCTGGTGGTGAATTTACCGGATACTCCAACCAAACATCGCTTTCACTCGTTTAACCGCGTGAAAGTCAGGGTTCACGTGTTCACCGGCAATTACAACCCTCACTCGCGACAAACTGTCCTGTTAAAATTCCAACTTCATGTAGATTCCTAAACAGCACCTGATACGTTCACCATATCACCCCGTAACTCGCTAGGGCACATTCGCTATCTTCACTTCCGGCCGACTTTTTTTCCACCGGTTTCACGGTGATTCGAGGACACCATGACCATCGCCATCTCGTGGCGGGAAATCTCGTGTACACGTGCGGAATGCAACGTTCGGGAAGATTAATCACTTCGAGCCACGAACTTCGTCGTGCAATGCCCGTTAAATGGCCCGAATGGAACTCCATTCGTGACTTTCGTGTTTTCGCATTACCGTCATCGATTGCACACTTTCAGATAAAGCACGTATTAGGGGCAAACATTCGACGACGAGGCAACCGATCGTTGGGAGATCTCGAGATTGTCATCTTAATGGTGCTGGTCGTTCGAAAGTTCGATTTTGAGGGTGGATGGGGCGGTTTTATTGGTTGCGATTATTATCGATGGGTGGGTTGTGGGGAGATTTTTGGGGCTGTTTATGGAGTGAGGATTTGTTGGCTTAGGGGAAAGTATGGAGCTTGGACGGTGTTTGAAGTATTTTGATGAAGTATTAGGTACTGGAAAAAGTATGCTTTTCTTTTTGACCATGAATATTGTAGGATATTAATTACAAAGACAAATTTAAAAATATAAAATGCAAATGGAAATACAAAGTTACGGAATTAACTTGAATGCACAAACTCCCCACACTCTTACGGTTACTAATAAATATACAATCGTCTGTCTAGTCGCGTCTGTTCGTCCACTTGATACTCTCGCCTAATCGTCTGTACATCTATGCGTCTATTCGCGTACCCTTCCATTCGTCTACTCCTCTACCCGTCTGCACGTCTACCCGTCTGCACGTCTACTCGTCTACTCGTCTGCTCGTCTATTCGTCTGCTCGCCTACTCATCTACTCGTCTACTTGTCTACTCGTTTACTCATCTACTCATCTGCTCGTCTACTCATCTACTCGTCTACTCGTCTACTCGTCTACTCGTCTACTCGTCTACTCGTCTACTCGTCTACTCGTCTACTCATCTACGCACCTACCCGTCTACTCATCTACTCGTCTACTCGTCTATTCATCTACTCGTCTACTCGTCTACTCGTCTATCCGTCTACTCATCTACTCATCTACTCGTCTGCTCCTCTACGCGTCTATTCACCTATTCATCTATTCGTCTTGCCGTCTACTCATCTACTCGTCTGCTCCTCTACTCGTCTATTCACCTACTCATCTACTCCTCTACTCGTCTACTCGTCTACTCGTCTACTCGTCTACCCGTCAACTCGTCTACTCGTCTACTCGTCTACTCGTCTACTCGTCTACTCGTCTACTCGTCTACTCGTCTACTCGTCTACTCGTCTACTCGTCTACTCGTCTACTCGTCTACTCGTCTACTCCTCTACTCTTCTATTCATCTACTCGTCTATTCGTCTATTCGTCTGCTCGTCTACTCGTCTAATCATCGAATCGTCTAATTGTCTATACATCCATGCATCTACTACGTTTACTCGTCTATTACGGCTATATAGTTTTTCTTCTACCCGTTTACCAACGTGTCCATCTATCGCGGCGTTCGCAGACTCTCTGGGTCTTCTCGACCGCGTGCAATCCGCGTCCGTTTTTCGTCTGTCTTTTTTCATACGCTGGATCTTTCTAGAGAGATCCGCGCAAGTTTTATAAAATTCCCACAATATCAATCGGATTGTAATTAGATATTCGCGAAGGATTTCGATGTGATGAATTCACAGCGAGAAGGAGTCTGCACTCACTGAGGTTCCTTAAAATGGACAACTAGTTACCATTTTTCTTTAACACTATAATTTAATGCTCAGAAAATTAATACAAATAAAAAATCTCTAGAATAATCACCTTCAAAAATTCCCAAGCATGAAACGCACCCGATTACCATTCCCTCCAGCATCGAACATCCTCAACAACCCTAAAAGCACTTAAATAATCTAAAATAAAGCATCCTAAGTTTTAAAAAATGCCAACCCCTATAAAACCTTCCACAATCTACTAATACTTCGCAAAATTTAATGAAAAATTATCAATTTCCTTTCTAAAAAAATCCCAAACCCTTTAAGAAACATCCTCGACTTTTAAGTTCCCCCGGTAAAAGCACCCCATTCCGCGACTCTAACGAGAAACGCGTCGATGGTGTGTATATAGCCTCATATCGATCGTCGTGGAAGTTACTTTAAGGAAGTGAATTTTCATTCTGAGCCACGTCAGAAGTCGTTGCACGGAATTCACGTGCTATGCCCTTACGAGCATGCACAGATGACCGACACGTACACCCCATCGCCGGTATATCCATAGGGTGAACTAGTTAAAGTACCATTTCCGTGGACCAATGACATTAAAACTCGGAAATGCAGAGACTTTCGTGGATCCTTCGTGCGTCACGCGACCGTTTGCCGTGTTACAACGACTTTTTACACCGTATGCAAATAAAAGAGGGGGGTGAACTTTTAACTGTTCATAGAGTGTTTGTTCATACGGTGGCCGTTAAACGCGACACGCTATCGCGTTAATGAATAGGACATCGGGGTGGACGATGAATCACAGATTGCGATGCCCGGTGAAACCTCCTGACGATTGCATTTTTCAACGAATTTTTGGATTTCACCGAGCGACGGTGTGCATGGTTTTACAAAAATTGAAAATTCCGCGACACGCTCGACGGTGAAATGGGAAATTGCCGGAGTTCGTTCCTGAATGTACATTACGAGATATTGTATGTTTTTTTTGGTCGGTCTTGGATAAATAGTTTTTCTTGATTAATTGTGAGTGGGGTGTTAAATATATTTTTTTATTTAACGCTTAAGGCAACCAGTGGGTCATAATAGCGGAGTTCTAATGTATTCATAAAAATTCTCGAAACTTATAGGGGGATCATGCAGAAAATATTTCACGTCATTCTTGTAAATTATAAATTTTGAACACTGGGGCTGTTCAAGGTATTCAAAATGACTTGTGAATTTTTTACAAATGATCTTGAAATTTCTAAGGCCTTCTCTGTTTCAATTTTCTAAGTCTATCTTGCAAAATGTAAATTATATAACACTAGGTCTACCAAGATGTTCGAAATGACTTGTGAATTTTTTACAAATGATCTTGAAATTACTAAGGCTTTTTCTTTTTCGATTTTCTACGGCTATCTTGTAGATTGTGAGTGTTTTCTTCGAGCTATTTCTTTGATATTTTTAAATATATTGCATTAATCATCGGTATATCAAGTGTGAATTGTTAATCGATTATCTGTTTCACCTGTTGGTTTCTCTTTTTCCAAAATACTTATTTAACACTAAAACTACCAAGGTCGCCCAAATAACCGATTTCTATATTATCTCTATTATATATAGTCTATAATATATCATAATATATCAATATTATGTATATACTATTTGTTATTATATATTAATCATTAGTATGTGTGTGTGTGAGTGTGTTATTGCTATTTATTAAAAATCATTATGGATCCCGACAACATCCACCACTTACAATTAGTTTTATCCACGCCTACACATTAGTCATTCAAATTCTATCCTTATCCTCCTTAGTCTCATTCAATCAAATCGTACTATAGTGAGGGACCAGAAACAAGACACATGAGGGGTAATTTGCTCTGATTTGCAGTTGCAGTCTCACGCAGTTTCGATTTTGACGCGCTATTGGCAAGAGAGACACGCACATTTGTTGCGTCGACATGTGAACGACGAAAGGAGTGTTTTATTTTCGGTTGTCATTCGTCGATCTCAGGTTTCCAGGACCGACATGGCGAGGGTAGGCGGTGCGAGAGCAATCTCCCTTTCCAAGTGCCTTGTTTCTGGTCCCCCACTATACATATGTTTGACGCCGGTAGTTTTAGTGATTAAAATTCGTCGATTATTTTGGAAAACATATTTGATTTTTTTTTATATTGAAGACAGATTTGTACTTTGTTTAGAATAAAGTCTGAGAAGAATAGAAGAGAGTGAGAGTTTTGACAGGAAATAAGTTGAAGTTCGAAAAGGTTTAATTTTGCCGGTTCTTACTTCGCTGTTTCAGTTGTGCATCGATTAAAACTTAATCGCATTAAATAAGTTACACAACAGGCTGTTCATAATGAGTTTACATCATAAAGGTCTGCCATTCGGCCGGAAACTCCTCGCTAAACGGCGAAAGCCAATCCGCAGTTGCGAAATTAAAATGCAGATAAATATCCTCCGGTTAAAATATTCCCCTGGAATAATACAACCAGACAATTTCTCCCAACTTTACCCACTAATTAGTTACCGATCCCCTTAAAAAACCACGCTCATTACCCTCCTCGCATTGTCAATTCCACTACTCAATTATAAATATACCTTCATCCCTTGACCTCTTTATGAACAAATTATTTCCAACTTTTCAACGGAAAATTGCGTTCCCGTGTTACGTTATTGGGGGAAACTTCATTCATGCGTACTTGTTCGTAATTATCACTAGGTCTACCGAGGATTAATAAAATTTATTTAAAAATGTCAGAGAAATGGCTTGCAAGAAGAGAAATAAGGGAGGCAAAAAGCTTGATATCTTTAATCGCTTGTAGTCTACAAAATAGAAATAGAAATGAAAAAAACATTCTTACCAATTTCAGCAATATTTAGAAAAAAATCAGAACACATCCTTTTTTCGACCGCCTGGGTAGATTTAGTGTGATATTTTTTTTTAGATTATTCGAATCTCGATTAAGTTACAAACTGTTTATTGTGTCTTGACAAGGTTAAAATTCTTAAAAACAATTAAATAATGCGATGAAAAAGATTTTTGGGTTGTAAATAATTTAAAGGGGCAAGGGGCTAATTTAAGACTGTTAATTTCCACTAGGTGTTTATAATCTGCTCACTTTAGAAAGAATCTTATAATTGGCTAATAAAAGAAATCTTATAAGTAGACAAATTTATTCAACGACAGTTTCAAACCTTAAATCTTCACCATAAATCAATAATCGTGAAATCCTCAAAAAGACTTTAAAATTTCAGTGAAAACCATACTTCGCTTTCGCAAAACTATGTAAACTTGGCATAAAACTATTAAACATTCATTACCTTTTTCCAGTAATCTTAAAATCCTTAAAAAAAACATTCAAGCGGGTAGCAAACAAAATATCTAAATTAATAAAAATATTTAACGTAGACTTAAAACCTCCAACTTTCATCATGGGTCGACGGTCTTCAAATGCGTAAAAGCATTTGGAATATTTAGTGAAAACAAAATTGTTTAAATATTATCGGTCCGTATAAATGTGCTCTACTGTCAAAAAAACATAAAAGGATGCTGGCATCATTATTTATACGTCTTGCATTACACCATAAACCCCCATCCTATGATTCGCAGGACGCACCTGTAACTCGTTAATCTGTCCTCGTATTAAGCCACGTTCACGCAGAATCGCAGAAAAAGGAAGAGAGAAGAGGGACGAATTCGCGACGTCGTCGGGCCGAATGGAAATTATCCGTGAAAAAGGGGTGGCGCGATTTATTAAAAGTGCATCCTCATTGTCGCGAGAATCGCTGACTACGCCGACGAGACCTTCCTATTTGCATCTACATATATACGTACGCGTGTATAGATATACAGGGTGATTCAAAATTCGTGGCGCAGTCAAAAATACTTTCACCGACTGTTAGAAATTTTAAGAACTCTTAGAGTGTCGATGATTAAATTGTAAATAAAAAATGAAAAGTGCAATCATTACAAGGGCATAGAATTCTTATAGGTGATGCGAGATAAATAAAAGTCCCTAGGGGCGGCAAAAATATTCAAATCTCAAAGGCAGACTTTATCCAATACAGAATTTCATAAAACTCAAATAATGAAAGATAAATAAAAATTTTGCAAAAATCTGCAGAATTTTGTAAAGTGAAATTTTAATCGAACATTAAGGAAAAACTATTTTAATTCAGTGCTGCACCAAATAATGTTAATGTTATGCCTCAACCTTCATTCGTCCCTTGGATCTTGTTTGACCCTAGAGATTTAATTTGACTCGCTGCAAAATAAATTGGCTACACTGAATACATATTATTCTCAATAAAGTTATTGTAAAGAAGAAGTAACCAAAAATCTTGCTCTTTCAATAGAAAATATTCTACTGGTCAGAAATATTAGCTAAATATCATATACTAAATATTACTAAATATTACACCTTACTAGGACATCAAGTAATTAAGTTATAACTTTAATGCTACACCAAAACATTAGGACACAATTTTTCTTCTTCAAAAATAGAAAGAACATACAATTTTTTCAAAAAGTTTATAAGCTTATATATTAACACTAGAACTACCAAACCAGTCAAAATGACTGGTACACAAATTTTACCAAAAATTCTCCAAGATTATAGGAGATTCATAGAATAGATATTCTATGTCCATCTCATAAAACATAAATTACCGAGTCGATCATCTTTTCCACCTCTGAATTCCCCTTTCTTCAAAGTACTTGTTTAATATATTTAAATATAACAGATTTAACACCAGTAGATCTAGTGTTAATAAAACAAAACAATCTTCCGACACATTCTCAGAAAACTGCACTATACACCAAGCACTCGAAACCAGAAAAAAAAAATCCCCAGAAAAAGTCCCATAAATAGACCCTAGAATATCATCCTCCAAACGAAAAATCCTTCTTTCCGAGCACCCAGTACATACGCACAACAACGGTAGGCCGATACAGATTTACAGACGCTCGAATACTGCCACGTATACATCGAGACACGGTACTTGAATCCTGATGGGGGTGCATAGGAGTAGGGGGTGGTTTGCACAGGTTATTCGCGCGTGTAGGTGCCATCACGGTGTACCTGCGTAAGCATGTACGTGTGGACATAAAGGAGCGTGTCTGCTTGCAGACTAATCGCATCTAATGAGCCGCACCCCGTCAGCGGAGATTAAACCCACCGGTTACAACGCGGTTAAATGCCGCCAGGCTCGTCCTTTTCTTGCCAGGAGAAAAAAATCACCCCGGGAGAAATTATTGTTTCGCATGCCGTGGATTACGAGGTGGTCCTCCCACCTACTATTTCCACCTTTTCTTCTTCCTTTTTTAACAGGGAACTTGTGCTCGTACTTATGCATATTTTAAGGGACGTCGTCCGTCGTCGGTGTATTTGAGGGTAGTAATTGTGGCATCCAAGAGGAGGGAGGGGGTTTTTTGGGTATGAATATTTATAGGTGATTTGGCTTTCAGATTGTGGGACGTTGCTTGAAATATTGAGGATATTTATTGTCACTTTTTAGCAATATCGCTCGGCGATTTTCGTTCTAGGGGAATACGTGTGATAGAAAAGTTACGGGGGTGGGAAGCTGAATATTCAGAGATCGTGGTACTTCGGTATTTATATATGGGGATTTTTGTATATCGGGTGATTTGAGGATAAGAGGCGAGGAGTCGGAGACTTTGTTTTCAATCTCGGAATACTCCAAATATCTGACTAACTAGGGATAAGAATATTGAACAAGTGTCGGAGTTCTAATTTGTCTGAAGATTTCAACAGTCAAATTTCAGACCATGAATCCACTGATCATTCGGAAACTTCAAAATATCGCTTCATACAAATCCAAACAATCACACTATATTGACAGATTCCTCTAGTAACTTGCAATTCAACAAAAGTCCCGAAATCCCTTAGGTGTATGCAAAAGTTCTAGCCTCTTCTTCAAGTATCCTTGAACGCAGTGGATAATATTTGCTTCTTTCTAATTTTAAATGAACGCTTCTAAAATTTCAAGCTCTGTTTCTAGTAACAGGGGTCACTAATGACGGTTTAGTATAGTTATATTAGTTTTTAACACTAGGTATTTATTTAGGGTATTTATAGGGAACTTCAATATTAGAAGGCTTTGAACAAAATGAATTTCGGAATATACTCAATTCGTTGACTGGATAAAACTCATTGTCTGTACAACCAGCGGAAAGAAATGTCAACGGCTTCTGTAATTTCCCTTACAAAAGTTCGAAACGAGTCAAAATAACCCGCCGAGGGAAACTAGTGATAAGTTGTATACCCTGGGACATTTAATTGTCCGAAACCTTGTTATTATAAGATTCTATTACATTTAAGACACCAAACCATAAAAGGTGAACGTACGACAATAACGAGGGGGCAACTACCCTCATCGAACATTAAAAACGTACGTAAAGCCTGATTAATCGCCGGGGAAAGGGACATTAAAAATGCATCAGCACAGCCGCGGGATATTACTGAAACATATCCCGGGCTACAATGTAGAAAATGATTCGAATCTCGTTATGCGTTGCGTATAGGGGTGTACAATTCCATGGTACGAGGGATCGATTAAATCGAGTCACATGCCCGGCTGCGGCCAATACATGAATTCCTATTCAAACTTCGATAATTTCAGGATAAAATATGTATGGTGTGTAATAAACTTGGTGTAATACTGCCAACACTTTAGCTATGGTGTTGCATCCAAGCGAGCATGTGTCTGGAGTCATTTATCGTTGTATTTGCATCATAAAAGAAATATTGTGTCTATTGTAAAATAATAATTAATAGTTCATTTCATGCAGACTTTATCGGGAATAATCGTACGGTTAACATCATTAAATATGAAGTGCCTATTACGGGGCAACATTTACATTGGAATTGCTAGACACGTAGCATTAAAATTTGATAGTTCGTTCAAGTAAAGAGTGTACAGAAAATTAATACGGGGAAAGTAATTAATTAGACGGATTATGGTGATGGTTCGTTAGCGAGAAATGTGAGTAACACGATAACCTTAACCTAAAAAAGGAAGAGGCGTAACTCTCGATTGGTTGAAGAACTGGAACGCCATCTGCGCAGAGCTGACAAGAATTAATGCTTCTTTAACCGCTTTCCCTACGATTTCTTTTGTGACTGAATGCGTAACTCAGAATTAGTTGCTAAAATAAAATTTTATCGCTGATTTCTAATGTATCGTATAACTTATCGTGATTTTAATAGCGTAGAACTAATTTAAACGACTCCTGACCCTCTGGTATTCAATTTAACACGTTGAATGCCACGGGGTCAACGGTGACCGACGCTATTCAATTCAATGAAATTTCTTACGACTTTAAAACGATAGAATTCACGAATTCGCTATTATATTCAATATTTAACTGCTACTATTTGAAAAGTAAATTACTGCCTAATATACAACTATTGTTACCTTTAACATTTTGGCTCTATAAAGATACGGTTTTAATAGAAAAAGTCTCACTTCAGTAGAAACAGTGAAACTACCGAAATGTGTTTGGCATTCAATGAGTTAATAGTTTTTGGAAAACTTCAAAATGTCCTGTTCCATTTACCACGTTACGCGCTTTTATAGAGAAAGGGGTTGACACTAGAATTACCAAGGCAGTCAAAATGACTAATTCCTCAGTTTTTTATAAAAATTCTTCAAGTTTATAAGAGTAGATATGCGGTGTCCATTTATAAAACGGAAACTTCTGAGTTAATCATCTTTTCCAACTTGTAATTCTTCTTTATCTAAAGTACTTATTTAACACTAGAACCAAACAGGTCAAAATAACTGGTAGGCAATTTTTTCCAAAAATTTTCCAAGTTTATAGGAGTGTCATGCAGCAGATATTCTCCGTTTGATCTTGTAAAAGAAAGATTACAGAATCGATCATCTTTTCTACCTTTTCCTAAAGTGCTTATTTAACCCCTTGCCGTACAATAACAATTGGCACTCGTGACGCGATAAATGAAATACTCAATTTTGAAGTGTTCCAAAAATTATTAAATTAAAAATATCATTGGGACAGGATAAAATAAAATTAATTCTATGGTATTTAACACTAGATTTACGGGCGTGAAATTTGTTACATTGCAATATATTAAATAAGGGCTTTGAGAAAAGAGGGATGAAGCGGCAAAGGTGGTAATTCGTTAAGTCATTGTTGTATTATAAAATACACGTGAAATATCTACTGTACAGCGTTCCTGTAAAATTGAGAAATATTTATAAAAGAAGTAGGAACCCGTCAATTTGACGGCTTCCGTAAATCTAGTGTTAATATTGCGTTAACACTAGAACTACCAAACCAGTAAAAATGACTGGTACACAATTTTTTCCAAAATTTCTCAAAGTTTATAGGAGAAATATTCTACGTCCAACGCAAAAAACATAAATGACCGAATTGATCATCTTTTCCGCCTCTTGATTCCTCTTTTCTCAAAGTACTTATTTAATATATTGAAATGTAATAGATTTAACGCCGGTAATTCTAGCGTTAAGTCATATAGTATATCAGATATCAGGGAGGATTGTTATTTCAGCAATTAATTCAGAGTTATTGCACATTCAATCACAAAAGAACTGGTACGGCAAGGGGTTAATGTATTGAAATATAATAAATTTATCGCCGGTAGTTTTAGTGTTAAACTGTCAATATGCAATAGCACCATGCTAAAGAGGTTAATGAGCAGAGATGTAGCACAGAAGTAATATGTATTCGAATAAAAAAGAGAATACTTTTGAACTTCGAGAATAAAATACTCGCGGCACAGCCTCTTAACTTCAAACATCGTATTGCATCGGGCAATAAATATCTCGTAAAGGGAAAATATCGGCAAGTTTGCAATTCCAGAAAATCCAAACTTCGCGAGTGTTTCTATTTACGAAGGCACTTGAAATTTTCTCAATGTGACATAAAAATCGTGGGAATTTATTTATTTATCTATTTTTATATCCGGGGCATTCAATAAAGTTTCGACGTTTTCCAGCTTCACCGTGAAATCGTCCCGGCGAAGGAATATAAAGCATTTTCCGCCGGTTAAGAAAATTTGTCATTCTACGATTATACATTCCGGGGCTTCTATTTACTGAAACTGTGTCACAGTGAATACGTTGGCTGCGACTCCGCATCGTCCAAACTCTCTTCGCACACTGGAGAATATTAGTTCTACAACTTCGCCATGATATTGAAACGTTTCGCACAGAGGCACAACATTTATGCAAAATTCCCCGAGGATCATGCTCGATAACGAAATCTAAACGATTCTGTATTAACGGAGATCTTGGACGAAGCGAAAAAGCGCAGGACACATAATTAATAATATTACATTCAGCGAATATTCCCATATGGAACTTTGACAAAATCGATTTTTTCTTTTGCATTTTCTTAAAACAAATATCTTCGAGAATTTATTTGTCAAAGGATATGCCAGAATTCGTTAAAATAACAAAGATATAAATATTTAAAAAGCAACGTTAGATTTAAAGGGTGTTTCCATATGGAACTTTGAAAACATCGATTTTTTCTTGGTATTTTCTTGAAGCAAATATCTCCGAGAATATCTTTTTCAAAGGATATGCCAGAATTCGTAAAAATAACAAAGATATTGATATTTAAAAAGCAACGTTAGATTTAAGGGGTGTTTCCATATGGAACTTTGACAAAATCGATTTTTTCATTGGTATTTTCTTGAAGCTAATATCTCCGGGAATATCTTTTTCAAAGGATATGCCAGAATTCATAAAAATAACAAAGATAGAGATATTTAAAAAGCAACGTTAGATTTAAGGCGTGTTTCCATATGGAACTTTGAAAACATCGATTTTTTCTTGGTATTTTCTTAAAGCAAATACCTTGGAGAATATCTTTATCAAAGGATATGTCAGAAATCGTAAAAATAACGAAGATATGGATATTTAAGAAGCACAGTCAGATTTACAGGAGGGATTCCTATTTAAAACTTTGAAAATGCCGATTGTTTTTTGCATTTTCTTAAAGCAAATATCTTCGAGAATTTATTTGTCAAAGGATATGTCGAAATTCGTAAAAATAACGAAGATATAGATACTTACAATTAGAAGCACCGTTGCGATCGTTCCTGCAGCTGCACCGTTAGGCTAACCACGTTTTTTTGGAAACTATGTTTTAAAACAATGCTGACATGATATCTCAAGATGTAGTTATACGATTGAGTTGAAATTTGAATATGTTCTTCGCCAGACCTTTCACCGTACCCGGTACCAAAATAATTTTGTTATTTTAATGTTTTCCAATCTTTTTATTACGTTAAAGCTCAAAAAGTAAGCCGAAATAGTCGATTTTAACTTTAAAGTTTTGCCTTTTTTTTCAACAATAAGATATTTTATTTATTGTTGTACTAGCTATAAACACATCCATACTGAAGAAAGTGACATCATGTTTTTTTGTTTCGATCTACTACAACGGCTGGAACTATGTCAGCCATCACAAAATGTTCTTAGAAGATTGCCTTTTTCAGTGATGGATACCTACTACAATTTTGTATATTTTGACTTTAAAAAAACATATAATATAGTTAACATATTAAGAAAATATATGTCCGAAAGATTAATACAATGCAGTGTTCGGATATTACAAAATAAATTCCAGAAGAATGTCTAAAAAGTAGCACGCAAAGTAGAAATACCCCTTAAATATTCTTCCTTTGAATATTTTTTGTCTGTAAAATATGTGGAATATCTTTGGAATTTTCTTTTTCTTCATTTCTGAACCAGCCATTATTGTAAAAACGGAGTACAGAGAATTTTAAATGTGCAGACTATTTGCAGATTGCTATCGATATAAAATTCAGCACCGTCATCCTGAGAATTCGATGCTAAAAGATGAGCCGCACCGAAATGGACCATCGAAATTCGATAGAGCTACGTTAAAAGCACAAATGAAAAAAAATATCTACTTTCCAGATTGAAATTAGCGAAAGAAGTCCTTTTCGAACGACAGACGTTCGCTATTCTCATAAACTCTGTAATCTCAAACGTTTACTTTCCTCGCACGTTTGCATATTACATATAATCGTACATCGAACACAATATTCGGAGGCTAAAATTGTTTATAAGGTTCACCTCATCTTCCAGAACTTAATAATCCTCATAAAAGTCTCAAAACTCCGTTTACAAGTAAGGATCAAGTTTTATTTAAACCTTTGCACTTGGATGTCCCATTTGAGGGGACGTCGCAGTGGTCGATTTCGTCGAAATCCTGGCCAGAACCTCAAAACGATTTCGATTTCGACAAAAATTTACACATTAGGATTATTTTGGTCGCTGATTATGAATCTGAAATCAAAATTTCCAAAAACAAAATGTCGGACTCAATATGGCGGACACGTGTATCAAAGAATCGATGGTTCCGCGTAAAAGTTAGTATTCTCATGTTTCTTGGGTGGCTGTTCAAAAATGTGAATTTAAAAATGTCCAAAAACAAACTGGTGAATGCAAAATAACAATAAGTCTCAACTGCCTCACGAACTCTTCAAAACGCCTCGAGACTCTTCAATTTGTAAATAGTTTGTTAAGTTAAATAAAACCAAAAAATACAGTCCACTTGAAACTTCTAAATCTAAATATGACCAAGGGACGAATTCACCATACCAAAACCAAGCCCAAACAATGACCTTATTGCATCGCAACATTTTAAGAAATTCATGTTTCCCCGAAGGTTTTTATTTAAATAGCAGAATGCAGCAAATCGTAAAATACCGCCGAGTTGCTGATAGATAACGTCAGGGATGGCTCCGAGTGCAAAGGGTTAAAAAATAGAACAAATAATTAGCGAATTGTATCAACGAGCTTGACACTCCGTCATGAATTAATTCCCAAGCTTCCAAAAATAATACGCATCTGAAGGTATCATATAAAAATATGCATAATGCAATTGAATAAAAAATACATTTTAATGCGTCGAACTTCATGAGATTTAGCTCCGAGTTTAATTTATAAATAGCTTGACTCCACTTTGAGAAATTGTGCACCGTATGGAGCCAAGAAGATGGCAATCGGCTACAATTGGCTTCAACTCATTAGGATAATTTCGTAGACGGCCACATAAAAAGCACGTTTCCTTATTAGTCGGACAAATCTCATCTACTCTTCTAAATTGTATAAGTGACGTGGAAGAGGACTGATACTTCTCGTAACGTCCGGCTGACAACTTTCTAGCGCGCAACAATACTCGCTCATTGTTAACCATTGTCGTGACGCATCTTACTAAAAAGGCTGTAACTTTTTTATCTTTTGAAATTTGACTTTCAAATTTTCACAGTTTATTAGTCTTTTGACAGAGACACAATAATGCTCTCACACAATTGACCCAATACACTTAAAAATTCTAAATAAGTAGCATGGAAGAAATTGAATAAAGTTGGAATGACTCTTCGATCAAATCGAGCATATTTTTCAAAACATGACAGAAATGACATCGATAGAAATTTGTCAAATTTAAAAAATGATCTGTCTCAACTAACTTCAATTGCAGAAATATTGTAAAGTATTAGATTGTGGAAAAAGTTTCTTCGTATCTGAGTGCAAAAATGAAAGAAATCTTTTACTCCGAAATCGCAGAAATACAGAGATAAGTATGACTTCACGTAAAAAATAGCAGAAGCTGATGTAGCAAATTGGCAAATATGTAGTTTAATAGTCATAATTAAAATACGAAAAGACTAGTTCCATTTTTGCGCTAAAAAACGACGAAACTTTTTCCCCAACCCAATATTAGATCAGAAATAAAAAACAACTCAACAAAATTTCACTTAAGGGGGTCTTCTAGTCTAGAACGTTTAAAATATGGACTTTTTGCATTTTCTCAAAGTAGACATTTACAGAATAAAAATGTCGAAGAATTTTTTTCGAATTCGTGAAATTGACGAAGTTACAGGTGGTTGAAGATGACGGCGCACTGTTCTCATGTAACTAGTATGAGAAACTTTAAACGCGGTTTTCCCGAAACAATATTTTCTAGCATGTCTGACACGATATCTCAAATTTTAGTCAATCTATTGACTTCAAATTTGGCATCCACTTTCAGTGTTTGTGCCGTTATTACCTAAACCCAAATTATAAAGAAAAAAGAATTTTTCGCATTTCTTTTAGCACGCTAAACATGGAAAAAGGTCAAGAAAATCGATATTCAATATTCAAAGTTCTGCCATTTTGTAAATTTTCACAATTTTTTTTTAATTTCGGCTCACACCATAATTACAATCATACTAACGAAGAATTCATCGGTGTTTTTCATTTTAGATGAGCAGAATGATCGGAATCGTTACCGCTATTAGGACACTTTTTTTTAAAGTAACCTTGTTCAATAACATGTAATTCATTCACTTTTGGTTATTTCCACTTGAAAAAAATTGTGAACATTCGTCAAACATGAATAAATATACGTGCACAAATTCGACATTGAAAAATTTCTAACTTTCTCGAAAAATAAACCCTAAAGAGACCAAGAAAATGAAGTTCTACACTAGAACACCTCAAAAATCTATCAGTAAAACAAAAATTTTTATTATTTGCCCAATTGAATTTTTTAATATTCACATTTGAGCAGAGACTCACCAAAGGAAGATACGAAATCTAATTACAAAGTGAGAGGTTGCATGTTATCATCCTAAACCGCCAAAGCATCAAGCTCTCAGCACAGGGCCTGAGACAGACTGATTGTGAGTACAAGTCCCCAGCAATCCAGCGATCCTAAACCTTGAGATATCTCGACGAGATTTAAACGAACACGTATTATTATTGTGAAATAGTAGGTCAGGCGAGCCGTACTTAAGAATCGGTACGCCCGAAACCCGGTTTCTCGGGCAAAGTGGATTACAGCGATTACAGGCCGGACTTAATTAGGGTCTGTCACATAAATAACCTCCCGACCTCTGCCGGCGTCAAGAATACGAGATACACGGTTAATCCCGTAGCTCGAACTTTTCGCGTTCGCCTTTAATCCTGTCGACGTAATACAGGCTAATTGTGAAATGTGTTCTGACGGACGAGAGGAGGAAAAAAGCATCCCCCGCGACTCCTGGATTACCCCCTGGTGACGATTTACGATGACAAATCTCCGGGAAGCCATAGTGGACGGGGTTCGATGGGATCTTTCAACTGGCGACAAGCGACACGAAGAATCTACGTCGACTTGGGGATTGATCGTTGTGAGAAGACACGGAATGATAGTTTGAAGTGGCCTAAATGGAAATCGAGGGGGTGGATGATAGATTGGGGAGAAAGAGGGAATTTTCAGACTGGGTTCGCTTAGGATTTGGATCTTTTATTTGTGGAATATTTCAAGTTTCTTTTCCCGATTAGCAGATAAAATTAGTAAGAATTTTTGAAAATTGGAAGACCAAATCCAGCGAAAATTTTAAAAAACTCATTGCAAGTTATAAAATCGTGGAAACCTTTAACAATAAAAGTACTAGCACTGTTATATTTAACACTAGATTTACGGAAGCCGTCGAATTGACGGGTTCCTACTTGTCTTATAAACAGTTCTCAAATTTACAGAGACGCTGCACAGTAGATATTTCACGTGTACTTTATAATATAATAATTACTTAACGAATTACCATCTTTGCCGCTTGATTCCTCTTTTTTCAAAGTCCTTATTTAACATATTGCAATTTAACAGATTTCAGGCCCGTAAATCTAGTGTTAAATATACCGAACAAGTACTTTGGAAAAAGAGAAATCAAGAGGAGAAGGAGACGATGAATTAAGTAATTTTGGTTTTATAAGACAGAAGTAGAATATTTACTTCATGGCTCCTCGATTGATTAAGAGAATTATTTGAAGAAGTTCGAAACCGATCATTTTGATCGTCTTGGTAGTTTTAGGGTTAAACTGATTATGCTTGATGCATTTATTTTTTAATATAATGTACTGGCAAGCAAGTGAAATTGGAAAATTTCGAATGAGATATTTTTTTGTTCAATCGATGCAGCTGGACCTTCTTTAAAAAAGTGCTCATCTTTGTATGTCGAAAAGTTAGTATGTCAGGAGATACTTTAATTCGCATAATTCTAAAATTCGTACTAATATTACTGTTTATTTGTAAAAACAGTTCACCATAACGACCATTTGCGTCAGAGCATTTTTGCTTTCAGCTGCGACTGATCTCGGAATGTCAAGAAATAATTTTCTTTTAATTTTATGTAATATAAATATATTACATATAATTTGCCGCGAAATATTTAACCCTAACCGGTTATGAAATAACAATAATATTTTTCTGAAGGAAACGTCGATGATTGTCGATTTTATATATGAAACTACACCGAAAACGGTCTTTAGTTAATAATACAAAAAATTACATTCTCCTTCCAGTGAGCCGGTCATTTGACCGTGCATGGTACGGTTAGCGTTAACCCTTTGCGCTCCGAATTATTTTACTAAGTTTTTGTCAGATAAGCAAATATAGTATCAGAAAATTGTCTACCGTTGATTAGTCATTTTTACTCGATACCAGGAACAATTGTAGGTACCACAGGATATTTATGTTAAAATGCAAAATTATTGTTGTTTTCGAAAAGTCGATAATTAGTAGATGAAACGTTAAGAGCCATAGAAAGCTGTGTCGACTGTAGCTCGACATAGGAGTGCAAAGGGTGAATGGGGATATTTCTCACAGGAATTATGGACATTTTCGCATTAAGCGATAATACACTGAAGAAAATTGTAGAAGATGTCAAAATTCTCCGAAACACCCCGTATATTCATCTACATTTTCACTCTAAATTATATAAAAAAAACTTTCAGTTAACTATCCTACCTAGTCGAACGTTCCTTCGTAAATTCTGTGTTTCATATACTGTGGATAAAAATGCAAAGATAAATTTCACTCTAAAGAGCTAATCAACATCCCCTGTAAGTCAGATGACGGCCAATGAACTTCCCCAACCCACAAACAACCCGGGCCTCCATCCAAAACCCTGACAGTACTTTACAATATGCTGATTAACCTAGCGCACCAAAAACCTCTCAAAATCTACAAATAATCCCTCTTTCTAAACAATCCCCAGCAGAAGCCGCGCGTGAAAGATATCCAAAAAGACCCTCCACCTGAAAACTGAATCAGGTTCTAAACGAATACCGACTACCATTCGAAATCCATCGGCTTTGTTCGACATTTTTAAGGCCACTTCGCGAGCAGCCAGTGTGTTTCAGTTACGCGTGAATGGCATAATACAGCCGATATAACAAGCGATAGCTCCCGGCACGAGCAACGACAGTGGGGCCAGACAGTATCTACGGAATGCAATTCACCAAAGACAATGCACCGCGTTAAAGCGGCCCGTATAGATAACCTGGTGCCCTGGTTGAACATACCATACACGCGTACCACGTACACGTCGACGTAGAGACATGGGGGAATCGATATGGTCGGAGAAAGGCATATAGTCTGAATGGATGCACCGGCGATGGTGAGTTCAGTGAGATTTTTCGGCTTGCCGGAATTGCTTTGTACAATTTTGACTTTTAGACGGGTTGGAGGCTAAGTTGATTATTGTGCTGAGAAAATGGAATGAAGGGGAGAGAATATTTCAATGATTAATTAGAATTTATTTTCGATATGGTCGGAGAAAGGCACAGAGTCTGAACGGATGCACCGGAGGTGGTGAGTTCAGGGGAATTTTTCGGATTTTCGGAATTGCTTTGCACAGTTTTACTTATTGACTGGTTGAATGTTGAGTTGATTGTTGTGGTGAGAATGTTGGATGGCGGGGGGCCAATATTTTTATGATTGATTAGAATTTATTATCGATGCGGTCGGCGAAAGGCGTAGAGTCTGAACGGATGCACCGGAGATGTTGAGTTCAGGAGAATTTTTCGGCTTTTCGAAATTGCTTTGCACAATTTTACTTATCGACTGATTGAATATTGAATTGATTGTTGTGGTGAGAATGTTGGATGAAGAAGGAAGAATATTTCAATGAATAATTAGAATTTGTTATCGATATAGTCGGAGAAAGGCACAGAGTCTGAACGGATGCACCGAAGATGGTGAGTTCAGCAGGATTTTTCGGCTTGTCGGAATTGCTTTGCTCAATTGTACTTTTCGACTTGTTGAATGTTGAGTTGATTGTTGTGGTGAGAATGTTGGATGAAGAAGGAAGAATATTTTAATGATTAATTAGAATTTGCTGTCGATATGGTCGGAGAGAGGCACAGAGTCTGAACGGATGCACCGGGGGTGGTGAGTTCAGGAGAATTTTTCGGCTTTTCGGAATTGCTTTGCACAATTTTACTTATCGACTGGTTGAATGTTGAGTTGATTGTTGTGGTGAGAATGTTGGATGAAGAAGGAAGAATATTTCAATGATTAATTAGAATTTGTTATCGATATAGTCGGAGAAAGGCACAGAGTCTGAACGGATGCACCGAAGATGGTGAGTTCAGTGGGATTTTTCGATTTTTCGGAATTGCTTTAGACAATTTTGACTTTTGGGCTGGTTGGATGCTGAGTTAATTGTTGTGGTATGAAAACAGGGTAAATGGCAGAGAATATTTTAATGAATAATTAGAAATTATTGGATGATTGTAATAATTGTGTAAACGAATGTGAGACGATCGAGAAGACTGATATGTGTGAAAACCATGGATGAAAGGAGATTAAATAAGGAAAGGATGGATGAGCAGAGAAGAGAGCAGAGTCGAAATGAGACTGGATGACAAATAGGGGCGGATATCTCACAATTAGTTTATATATTTTGTTGAAAATTCTACAATTAGATATGTGAAAAGAGATAGAGAGATAGAGAGAGATGAAAAAAGAGACGGGAAGCTGAAAGAGAGAGATGTATGGTGAACAATAGTTGGGGTAGGTGTTAAGTGTCTTGGATTCGCAGGAGATCAGGGATGAAATTAAGTCTTGGCACGTGGGAGGGAGATTTGAGCTAGTTTTGGGATCTTGGAGCTAATTGGGCAGTTAAGGGTGCGTATCAAGTGTCCCACTTGAGTGGAACATCATAAATGACGTTTGAATTTGATGGTTACAGTTTATTCTACGATTTTCGTTATGCGATGGTAAATTCTCGCATTAAATACGTGAATAATTTTGAGAATATTGTTGAAGCTATCTGATAAATTTTCGTGCATTTTTCTTAACGTTTACAGACAAAACAAGAAAATAGAAAGCTAGAATAGATGAAAAATATATGTAGAAAAGTATAATACAGATATCTACATCAAATAACCCGATAAACCACAAGCATTAAGTGTCCCACTTCACCGGTACACCATCAATAAACATCAATCCCCACCAATCTCATCTTGGACCCCCTTTCAGAAACTTCTACTAATCCCGTAACAGCGTCAAGCGCATTCACCGCGAAAAATTCCATAAATCCTGCGAGAAATGCCCCATAAATTATTTCGCAACATTCTGAGACCGGTCGCAGCTGAAAGCTGCAAATATGGAGCACGGAAATAAATTAATTCCCAATGCCGTTTACAAGACAAACGCGTTTGTTCCACGATAGCCCGAGCGTTCTGATACAGTATTTATTTCAAGCAGAGCGAGATAAATTCAACAAAGTACACCGACGGTGTCAGGTGCATTTATGTCGCCGATTTTTCCGATAACATTTCTCTCTCGAATGCGCAGGCCAGAAAACATTGCGTAAGATAAGGTACACATAACGTGCTACAAGGAGGGAGGAAAAAATAAATTTAAATGCTCAAGTGCCGGGCACACGTAGTCTTACGTGCCGTAAGTTCAACCCCCCGTGCATCGTGCACGCATACACCCCCGCACGTGAGCACATCTGCAATCCCGTATATTTGCCGGGAGAAAATACAAAGAGACACTTTGTACACCAACACTGGCTGAAAAACGTTGCGCTAGATAAATGACGGGGGCAAAAAAAGAAGCATTTTGAATAGTCAAGTGCCTGGATAAGGGTGTAACACGTGGGACCTCGTGAGGGAGCACGATGTACAGATTTTGACGAGCATTCCTGTCATGCGAATTTTCCTTGATGTCTGTTATTTTCTTTTTTTTACGAAGGAAATGGGAAATTTTACTTGCATAAGTTTTTTTGCGGCGGAGATTCTTTTTTTACAGTTGTTGATGGAAAATGGATCCCATCGAAAGGGAATTATTTGCAGAATTTTGTATCAAAGGGATGATGGAAGGGAATTGCAATTTGGAGAGGATTTAATGGGAAGCTAGGGGAGATATGTTTTTGCAAAGTGGCGGAGCAAAAGTTTTAACGGTCTTAGCTAATTAAAAAATCCTTTCTGCGTAAAAAGTTGATGCCACTCGCCGAATTATTTAACGTGGGAATATTTTTGCAAATTTACGCTTTAAAGTGCAAATGATGTAATAGATAAGAATATAACAGATATCTGTGATAGATCCTTTAATTGATCGTGTGTATAAATAGTCTCATCTACGTTGGACACCGCAAATGAAGTTTAAAACTAACAAATCCTATTCCGGACTGCGGTTCCAATAAATTAATGTCTTTGCATCAAATATTTCGTTGATCTCCCTAACGTCAAAACACACAGAATCCATGAATGATAAAAAATCAACCAAACATTCACTCAAATTAATTATCAGGATAAAAACATTTCCCCAAGAACGACGCTTAAATCATCAAAGAAACGGAAGACATACATTAAACAGAATTTAAAATTACTAGAATAAAAACAGCCATCCCACAAAATGCATAAATCATGAAAAAAACATTACGAGAAAATATACATGAAACAAAATCAGCAATCACCGGAATAAAAGCACCCACTCAACAAAATGCATAAATCATGAAAAAAAGAAGAAAAATAAAAAAAACAGTGGACATTAAAGAAAATTACCAATTACGAGAATGAAAGCAACCGCCGAAGGAAATGCTTAAATCATGAAACAAAAAGAATAAATATCAGCGAGTCATGCAATTCAGGGGAATACTTCTACTCGTCCATGTATCGAGCACCTGTGCAACCCCTAGACACGCGTGTTCACCCTAGTAAAATACCGCGAACACACCAAGAGCTGCTCCTTCGAATGTTAGAAGACACAGTGTGTGGGTGCGCGCGCACGCAGACGCTTTACATAATATCTTTGCCATTGTAAAATGCAAAGTACTGAGCGGGAAGTCCCGCTGAGCCAGCTTTTCCTTCCGCCGCGTTCGCACTCGGCGTATAGAACGAATGTGCGCGAAAGAAAGGGAGGGAAAAGGGGGGGATGGGAAGAGGGAAGGACGGAGAGAGACAGACGCCTCGAAAGCAAGTTTTTGTCTTCTCATGTAAATCGCGACGTAGCCGGGGCGATTGAGGGCTTAAGCACATATTTTTGTATTCCCTTCCGTGAAACGAGGCGTCTTCCTTCCAGGAACGCTGCCTCAAACGAAAGTCGATACTGTGCTGAGAGATACTCTTTTTTTTGCGATGCGAGGAATTGTGATGCGCGGTGAGAACATCTTGGTGGTGGAGGATTGAATTTTATATTTGAGAGTTGGAGAGAAATTGTGGGGGATTAGGAAGAGCTGAGAGATGAACATTAATACTGGGCTGAGAGTTTTTATTTTTTGCGATGCGAGGAATTATAATACGCGTGAGAGAATCTTGGTGGTAGAAGATTAAATTTTATATTTCAGAATTGAAGAAAAATTGTGGGGCATTTGGAGGAGCTGAGAGATGAACATTAATACTGGGCTGAGAGTTTTTGTTTTTGCGATGCGAGGAATTATAATACGCGTGAGAGCATCTTGGTGGTAGAGGATTAAATTTTATGTTTCAGAATTCAAGAAAAATTGTGGGGCATTTGGAGGAGCTGAGAGATGAACATTAATACTGGGCTGAGAGTTTTTACTTTTTGCGATGCGAGGAATTATAATACGCTGTAAGATCATCTTGGTGGTAGAAGATTAAATTTTATATTTCAGAATTGAAGAAAAATTGTGGGGCATTTGGAGGAGCTGAGAGATGAACATTAATACTCGGCTGAAAGTTTTTACTTTTTGCGAGGCGAGGAATTGTGATGCGCGGTGAGTACATCTTGATGGTGGAGGATTGAATTTTATATTTTAGAATTCAAGAAAAATTGTGGGGCATTCGGAGGAGCTGAGAGATGAAGATTAAAACTTGGCTGAGAGATATTATTCTTTTGTGATGCGAAGAATTATAATACGATCTGAGAACATCTTGATGGTGGAGAATTCAATTTTATGTTTTGGGTTTGGAGAAAAATTGTGGGGGATTTGGAGAGCTGAGAAATAGAAATTAATACTGCGCTGAGAGATATTATTCTTTTCCGATGCGAGGAATTGTAATACGCTCTGAGAACATTTTGGTGGTTGAGGATTGAATTTTATATTTCCAAATTCAAGAAAAATAATGGGGAATTTGGAGAGCTGAGAAATAGAAATTAATACTGTGCTGAGAGATATTATTCTTTTGTGATGCGAGGAATTGTAATACGCTCTGAGAGCATCTTGATGGTGAAGGATCGAATTTTATATTTCAGTGTTAAAAGAAAAATTGTGTGTCGTTTGGAGGAGCTGCGAAAACCAATACTATGCTGAGAGACATTTTGTTATCGGTGGAAAAAATTGTAATATGTTCTGAGATAATAATTAAAATAGGAGATAATTTGTATCAACATATAATAGGTTTATCAGAAAAATGACACAGTGTTTTA
This sequence comes from Cerceris ruficornis, assembly GCA_963989415.1. Lineage (NCBI taxonomy): Eukaryota > Metazoa > Arthropoda > Insecta > Hymenoptera > Crabronidae > Cerceris > Cerceris ruficornis. The sequence continues at coordinate 7,697,869 of OZ022530.1, read as the reverse complement.
AACATGCTGAGACATACAGTTGAGGACTGCGATGTGGTAAATGCAAAAAAATTACTTGCTGAGAATTACAGTTTTCTCCGTGCTGTAAGTTTGTTATTAGAAGTTTAAAAAATGTGTACCCCGGAATTTTTTGAACTCTTCTGTTAGGGTTCGGTGGCATGTCTTTGGATAATGCATTAGAAGTAAATTGGTGAATTTGGGAAGCAATTAAAATATCCTTATTAATATTCTCTCTAAAACAACGAAGGCTTAACATTAGAACTACCGGCATTAAATCTATTATATTTCAATATATTAAATAAGTACTTTGAAAAATGAGGAATCGAGAGATGGAAAAGATGATCGACTTGATAATTTATGAGATAGACGTAGAATGTCTACTCTATGACTCTCCAATAATCTTCGAAAATTTTTGGGAAAAATAAGGAACCAGTCATTTTGATTGGTTTAATAGTTCTAGAGTTAAAAACCTCCCCTACGCAGTAATCGACACAAAATCCTAAAATTCGTTGCAACATTCGATAAAAATTAGCAAACACAATCCACCACCCCTCAACAACCTTCAACCCCGTAAAAGAAATACTCTCGCAGCAAAATGAAAAATCATCCCCCTTTTCACGACAATCTTCCATCCTCACTAACACCCAGAGTCGCTACCACAATTATCGCAACAGTCCATTTTCAGTTCATCAACCCCCAAAAAAGTAGGCCCACAGTTTTGCCATTTCACGGTGCAATCCTTTGGAATATATTTCGATCTGCAGATATGATCTTTGTACGCGACGGACACGTGAAAGATTAATAGCAGCGGGACGTCCCGTACACAGTTTCCAGTTCAGCCCAACCCTCGTCGATGGGATTAAAAAATTCAACGAACTCGGCAACGACACCGAGAGATGTGTCCTCGGCCCTCTTTTTCCACCCCTCGCTCTCTTCCACCCTGTCCCGGATAATGCACGACTGGGCGGAACGTGCACCCCTGTCGGAATAATAATTTAACGGGTGATATTATTTCGCCAGAGTTCCGTCCATGGCTGTGCAAGAGCACCAGTTCCCCATGTACGACGTGATTTTATATTTCCGCAACTTTCTGCCAACGCTTATGATTTTTTCGCGAATGCTTGAACGCGAGAACTTTAGTTTTTGCGTGATGCAATTAAATGGCATGCGACGATGGTAATCCGTTGGATAACTGATGCAATATTGCACAGGTTGTGTATAGGGGATGGATAATCGTTTTGGGGTAGGTTATAACGTTGCCTGGTGATGCTGAAGTTTAGGGGTGGATAGTAGAAGGTTGGTCAGTGAGGCAGTCGTGAGAGAAAGTTTGAGGGGTGGGTTTCTTTTGGGAGGGTTTCAGCGAAGACTTCATTTTTGGGAAGTTTGGAAGTTCCGAAGTTGGGCTGGGATTTGGGGTGGGTTTGGAGCTGGCATTTAGGGGTGGGTAGTTGCAGAGAGTTAAACACAACAGAACTGAAATTCATCTGCTGTTAGACTGTTCGGTTGATCAAGAATATTGCAGAGAACCTAATTTTTGTGATCTTTGGAAATCGATAAATAGTCCATAGGTTTAAGATAGACCATCGCTTTAATATTTAGGATAGGGTAGTTCAACCGACTTAAATAAACCGATTCTGAGACAAATCTGCAGTTTTACTGTTCAATTGGTCAAGAACATTGTAGAATACCTAATTTTTGTGACCTTTGGGAATGGGCGAATAGTCTATAGGGTGCGGGTGAATCTTAGCATTAATATCTAGGGTGGGGTAGTTCAACCGACTTAAATAAACCGATACTGAGACGAATCTGCAGTTATACTGTTCGATTGGTCAAAAATATTGTAGAATACCTCATTTTTGTGACCTTTGGGAATTGACAAAGAGTCCATAGGTTTAGGGTATATCCTGGCCTTAACATTTAGGGTGGGGTAGTTCAACCGACTTAAATAAAGCGATACTGATTGTGAGATAAATCTACAGTTATACTGTTCGATTGGTCAAGAACATTGTAGAATACCTAATTTTTGTGACCTTTCGGCATGAGCGAATAGTCTATAGGGTGAGGGTGAATCTTAGCATTAATATCTAGGGTGGGGTAGTTCAACCGACTTAAATAAACCGATACTGAGATGAATCTGCAGTTTTACTGTTCGATTGGTCAAGAATATTGTAGAACACCTAATTCTTGTGACCTGTGGAAATGGGCAAATAGTCTAAAGGGTGCGGGTGAATCTTAGCATTAATATCTAGGGTGGGGTAGTTCAACCGACTTAAATAAACCGATACTGAGATAAATCTACAGTTATACTGTTCGATTGGTCAAGAATATTGTAGAATACCCAATTTTTGTGACCTTTGGGAATGGGCGAATAGTCTATAGGGTGCGGGTGAATCTTAACATTAATATCTGGGGTGGGGTAGTTCAACCGACTTAAATAAACCGATACTGAGATAAATCTGCAGTCATACTGTTCGATTGGTGAAGAATATTGTAGAATACCTAATTTTTGTGACCTTTGGGAATGGGCGAATAGTCTATAGGGTGCGGGTGAATCTTAGCATTAATATCTAGGGTGGGGTAGTTCAACCGACTTAACTAAACCGATACTGAGATAAATCTACAGTTGTACTGTTCGATTGGTCAAGAATATTGTAGAAGACCTAATTTTTGTGACCTTTGGGAATTGGCAAATTGTCCATAGGTTTAGGGTAAATCGTAGCCTTAACATTTAGGGTGGGGTAGTTCAACCGATTTAAATAAACCGAGACTAAGATAACCCTACAGTTATATTGTTCATTTAGATATGAATACTGCTGAGGTTCTAACTTTCGGGACCTTTGGGAATCGAAGAATAACCCAGAATTTGTGGTAGATCCTGACGTTAGTATTCAAAGGTAGTTCGACAAATACAGATAAATAAACTAACGCCAAACTAAATCTGCCATTACATTATTGCCTCAATTAAGAATATTGTTAAAAACCTCACTTTCTCAAAGCTTCAACAATATTCTCAAATAATTCCCATCACTACAAAACTATCGGTCCGATCGTTCTCCAAACTTTTCCACCCCTCAAAGCCTCCCATCACGTTTCATCAATTTGAGGGTAATTCAAGCGAGCCGTGCCTGCATGGAAAGTGAAATTCTCATGGAAATGTGTTTACACCGAATTCATAGGAGGCGTGAATCCTATTTCGCAGAATGCAGATCCACATTCGAGGACGGATTAAAGCCTCGCATCGCTAAGATATTCCGTCGCGATCGTATTTCACAGTTTGGCCAACGAGTGCGGCGACATTTTCGGCCGACGATATTCTGCGGGTCCGTTGAGCGTGTATCCATGCCAGTCGAAAACCGGGTCCCGAAGGAAACCTTTACGGCCAAGTTAACGGCTAATCCTCGCTATAGTTATAGTCATTAGATTCAGCTTAAACCAACGTTATTGCTTGCATTACTTACCAACTGCATGCTTATGCAATACTTGATTCTCTTATGTCAATAATCTACTATTTGTTGCTGCGTTTACGGAGAGAAAATATAGAAGTAGAGAAAACTGGGCATTTACGTTGATTATGGAATTTTTATTGGGTAAGTATTCATAGGGAGGTTGTGAAAAAAATTTGGAATAATGGTTAGAAGTATATGGCTGTTTAGGCTTTGAAATTACTTAGGTTCAACGCCTTGCTTTACGATTTCTTTGTGACTGCCACCGCAATAATTCAGAATTTAATTTTTAAAACAAAAATTAATCAGTCATTCTCGATTTATCTTATAATTCAACGTAATATTAATATTACAGGAACAATATTATCGCGTTGCGTCTCATTAACACTAAACCTGCCATGGGCGGACAAATGACTGCTTTCTGATTTTTTCTAAAAACTCCCCAAATTGATTGGGCAGCCATTCAGTAAATATTTGAGGTCTATCGTATAAAACAAAAATTACTTTTTGTTTTATTGATCATCTTTTTCACCTCTTCAAATCTCTTTTTCCAAAGTACTTATTTCGTATATTTCAATATATCAGATATAAAGCCGGTAGGTTTAGTGTTAAAATTTTCAATTTGATAGGTTTTGAAAATCTTGAAAATTGCCTACCCCATTTACCTCATCACGAGTGTCACACGTTATTGTAGGGCAAGGGGTTAAAAGGTGAGTAGGAATTTGTTAGAAGCGAGGGTCAAAGCTGTAATTTCATCTTTAGATATCAGGAAAATTAGAATTTTTAATTATTTCTTTTTCGCTATTTGAAAATATTCACCTTTTTGTGCTGACTAGAAAATTTTTCAGAATTAATGGCAAATGTATCTCAATTGGTGAAAATCGTAATAACATTTACCTAACACTCCTGGACAAATTGAAAAACTCAGTTGTTTATTATAAACAGTAGTTACAAATGAACGCAATAAAATAAGAATACTCAATTATTTCTTCTTATAGTTAGCTCAACATTTTCACCGTTTTAGTGCTGTCTAGAAAGACTGAATAAATTAATGACAAATGCATTTCAATATTTGTTAAAAATCGTAATAATATTTATCTAACGTTGCTAAGAAAAATGAAAAACTCGGTTCTTTATCAGAAATAGCAGTTATAAATAAAAAGAATCGTTATTCAGCCATACTTTGATACAAAACACGTAGTATAATGCATAAATTGTGTATTTTCAATTACAAAATTACTAATATCATATGAGAAAGCTCAATAATAAGCCAATGATGAGCGTCAGGAATGTTGCTAACGACGCTATATGAGCCGTTCATTTTGAAATTGACAAGATTCACCTTGAAAACAGTGACTTTTAATTACTATACGAAACCATTTATACTAACAAAAATATAGGAATCCAAGATAACAAGTCCAAATAAATCCTCTCGAAAATTGCCATCAACATTTTTCAATCCAAACGCTCAATATCTCGATTTAACATTAAACCTGCCTGCCTTACATCTATTACATTTAAATACATTGAATAAGTATTTTGAAAAAAGAGGAATCAAGAGGTCAAAAAGATACTTAATTATTAAACAGTTAAAATTTTATCAGATGGAAGTGAAATTTTTCACATACGGCTCTCCTATCAATTTAAGCAATTTTTTGAAAAAATTTCGTACCGATCATTTAGGCCGTCTTGGTAGTTTTAATGTTAAAAATAAAGTAACTTTAAAACTACCAAGGCGGTCTAAATGATCGGTACGCAATTTCTGAAAGAAATGAGATTTCTTTGAAAGAATAATTGTTCAATATCAATCGTTTTAGTGTCGAGTGATGATATGAGCCGTTTATTGCGATATGTTAAAAATAAAGTAACTTATCGCAATAAACGGCTCATATCATCACTCGACACTAAAACGATTGATATTGAGCAATTATTCTTTCAAAGAAATCGCATACCTCGTAAAGTTACTTGTAAAAGTTCTATAAAACTTCGACAAAATTCCCCAGTAGTCATCCTACCCGCAGTAGAATGAGTCAGTCCTCGATCGGACGAAGCAAGGCGCAGTAGAAACGTCCCAGCTAAATCAGACCGAAACCCAAGACTATTAATCTCCCCCTAACAATTACAGAACAAACGTGTTAACCGGACGGACAACAGTAGTGCGATGATAATTAACAACACGATCCACTTCCAAGAAGATTAATCAAGCCCGTCGCGTTCTCCGCGAAAGAAAAGGCTCGAAGGTAAAGCCAAGTGACGTCAACGAAGCCAATCAATAATCACATCCGTATTGAATTTTCCTCCACGATCGATCGCGGTATCGACGAGTTTCACCTGTTTGCTCAACAATGACCGATCGCTGTGGCATTTCGATAGCCGATTGCGGGTCAAAAGGTCAACCAGCACCGGCAGAAGGGACCAGAGACCTCAAACGGGCATGCACCACGCAACCGGGGCATTTCAGAAAGCACACCGGAGAGAATAATTCATTTGAAATTTACAGATCGTCCGGTGAGATTTATGGATGCCCGTTTGACCGGTAGGATGCACCTAATCAGCCTGATTCACGTTGTATTAAATGCACCGACGAATGCACCCGCGGAAAACTTGGAACTTTGCATCCGGAGAACTTTCGAAACGATTACTCGATACGTTGGGATTTATTTCGATCGGACGTTACTCGATTATCCACCCCTACAACCATGGAGTCGTAATCCTCCTCATCGACGACGAACGCCATGGAAGAATCCACTTACGATCCGACGTTTTAAAATTAACTCTAATCTAGGATCAGACCGGTCGGAAAATCTGCCGGAGATTTGACGAAGCTGAAAGGAAAAAAAAAATGCCGGGGGTAAAGAGTGGGAGGTTAGTTGCTAGATAACCGGATGATCTAATTCCATGGAAGGATAGAGGCTTTTTCACTCGATTATTCCATTTTCCACGAACCTGCCCACGCTTCTTCGTCTTTCGGCTGCTTTTTCAGATTGAATTTCAGGGATATAAATAATAAAAATCGACGTCAGAGAATAATTCTCTGACGGAGAATCGACGAGCTGCTCGCCCGTTAAATTGACGGGGCGAATTCGGGGCAATAGCCGATCTATCGTTAATATGTCATCGGACATAGATTCCAGGAACACGGAGAGCCTTATCGTAGCAATTCCAAGGAGCGGAAACCTGTATCGGAGTAATATCGTATCTTATCGCAACTCGCAACAACCGTGCGAGATATTGTCACGAGCGTGTAATACCAATTATTCCCCGATTGAATCATGCGCCTCGTTGGAGACGATTATCTCCAATTATTCTACAGCAAACAAAATACTAGAGTGTTCGGTTCTCGTTTAGGAATGGAACACTTCAATCGGCGAGGATGATTATCGTTTAATTGATAGTGAGTTTATGGAAAAGCAATTAGGGTGTCGAAGTAATGCGAAGTTAGGGGTGATGGGGTTTTGTAGGTGAATTGGGTGATGTTATTAAGTTGGGCGGAGTTATAATTAATTTTGTGTGCTTTGGACAGAATTATTGCGTTTTTTAATGACAATTCACTAATGCGGTGAATTGGGCAAAGTAGATTCGGAATTTGGTGGTCGGACATGTATTCTTGTCTTTAATACTAGATCTACGGCCGCCAAATCTGGTATATTTAAATATATTAAATAAGTACTTTGAAAAAAGATGGATCAAGCGGTAAAAAATATAATCAATTAAATAGTTTGTGTATTATAAGATACATATGAAATATTTACTGTACTGCTTCTGTATCAGTTTGAGAATTTTTTTAAAAAAATAGGAACCCGTCAATTTGACGGCGGGCGTAGATCTAGTGATAACGGGGAAACTGAAGATTTCGTATAGATTTATGGGAATTTCTAGATATTTAGGATTGTCTAAAGAGAGTAGGAAATTTCAGAAAGATCCTGGAATACTTTGTGGTGCCATTAGAATTCAAAATGGGCTGAGTAGATTAGCCCCAACCGTACCATGCGCGGTGAAATGACAGGTTAACCCATTGACTGCTAACTACGAGATATTTCGTAGCTGCAATGTAACTTTGAATTAATAAGTTAACAATAACGGCCGAGTGTGTATAGAAATTGTGGAACAAAAATGTTCTTCGTATTATTAGAAATGTCGAGATTATATTTTTGCTTAATGAAACCAATGTTCTAAAAACATTCTGTCATCTTCTCAAATTTTAACAATCAAAGATAATGTTTGCTTAGTTTTCCTGGCAGTGAATGGGTTAATGCAACTAAAATATGCAGTTTTTTGTAATATTAAATAAAGATTGTTTTGTACGTTGTTTCCCATATTAAGTTGACAGTCTCCTGATTTTGTTTCAGAAAGGTATCATTACAAAAAGTGTCGATACGATTAGTGTTAAATACGGATTAGTAGCTTAGTAGATTACCAATACTACTACAATAAGATAGAAATTTCCACGAGGGCTAAAAACTCTCATTTCCACCTTTTCCAAGATAAAATTTAAAAAATCTCATATTGATCCTAGAATACTTTATGGTACCATTAAAATTCAAAATGGGCTGAGTAGATTAGCACTAACCGTACAATGTGCAGTCAAAAAAATATGCCATTTTTTGTAATGTTAAATAAAGCTTGTTTTGTACGTTGTTTCCTGCATCAAGTTGACAGTCTGCTGCTTTTGTTTAACAAAGTTGTTATCGTTATTTCATATCATAAATTGTCTGCACGTTTAATGTTGGATAAAGATCGGTAGCTCTGTAGATTAGTAGGCCAACAATAATAATATAGGACTTCTCATGAGGTCTGGATGTACCGTCAGTCGATGACTTTCTCGGTACGTCACGTTTTAACCGCTTAACGACCGAATTTATATTCAAAATTATGCCGAAAATGCCCGATTTTTTTATACCATTTTTGTCATCTACAGATGTACCTCACTAGACATGCTTGGTAGAATGTCGATTGCTACGCAATATTTCGGGCGCTGGTATTAAATATTCGTAAAATTTTCAGCGCCCGAGTTAACTCGTTCATAGGAAAATCGAAACGGCATCTATGCCCGAAATATCTCGGGCACGGTCGTTATGCGGTTAAATTAACACTTTGACTACCACACAGAAATCATATGCTTAGCCCAGGACGCCACTGGTGCTTTAACAAAGTGCACCGTTAGATGCAAGATTTATTCTAATATTTTCTTTTATTGATGTTCTAACAAAACATTTTTACTGTTCAATAGGGCACTTTTTATGTCAAAGTATCTTCTATGTATCGGTCATATTCAAATACACTAACTCTCAATTTTCATTTAGTTTTTTACAATTGTAAAAAGTTCAAACGCTCCGGTCACCAATGACCACCGTCGCAATCGTCGACCAATCGTCGCAGGAGAAACCGTGGCCGGTCATATATGACCAACATGGCAGTCAAAGTGTTAATAAATCGTGACTGGTTTTCTGAATGTTTATTTTAGCACTATGCCGTCCGCACGTCTGATCAAGGTTTTTTCGTTTCGCGCCGGAAGAACTGACTCATAACATTTCGCTCGTCGCCGGATGCTTTTCGAGAACCTTGGGAGACAAAAGTCGTCAAGTTTGAAAAATCTCATCGGCATTTCTAAATTTTGCTCCTCTGTTTTTTGAAATTATGAAGATACACATATGTAGACAACTACAAGATTTTTTGTATTGTGGAGCCACCGGCGCTTGGCCGATATTGTTTACACGGAACCGGACATCTGCATGTCAGGGAAATTCTGATCTCTTGTTGAAAAAATATTTCAAGTTAATGTTGGAAAGCAGAGAATGGAGGCTGATGGGGCCTGCGGCCCTATTGGATTCTATGACTTCCTAGACATGCATTGTCTGTTTCAACAGAAAGAATCCGTGAAACAATTAAACTCCTGTGCTCGATGTCTCGATAACCTTGTTACCCATTGAAGGGTAGAAACTGTGGCGGCTCCACCACCGATCTACCGGTCGCCATTGCGCCCACGCCCCTAGTTCCAGGATCGTCCGCTAGACCTCGTGTCCACCGATGGATCGCTCTCGCGAGTTGTTCAACGGCGATCGGTATCTATATATACGGTCGATCAACACATAGAGCTGGGGAACCGTTTCTTGGCAGCTGAGACGGAAGGGGAGATTGCTCTCGCACCGCCTATCCCCGCCATGTCGGTCCTGGAAACCTCAGATCGACGAATGACAACCGAAAATAAAACACTTCTTTCGTCGTTCACATGACGACGCAACGAATGTGCGGGTCTCTCTTGCCAATAGCGCGTCAAAATCGAAAATGCGTGAGGGAGAGGGACGTCCCTATCTGTCGGGCGAATCAGAGCAAATTACCCCACAGCTGCCCAAGTAAGTAAATATTCCATCAGTATACCATCGTCTCATCCGGGGCACATCGTCTAGAGCAGGGCCTTTTCGGTCAGTCCTACTGGACGAGTCCACGAACAGGCCCAGGACGAAACGCAGCGCGCTAATTAAACAACTTTACCCTTTCCTAGGAACAGAAGGACCGGCCCAGGCACTGCTGTTCCTTCAAAACAAATGTTCGAAGTGAGACCGAACACAAGAATCTCGCACATTTCTTTCTTCTCCGAGATAGAAATTTTAAACGGGGGCACTAGGCAACTCGTACACTTTTCTATACAAATTTATAACATTCAAAATTGACTACAGGTACCTAAAAAATCTGTCTAAAATTCCACGATGTTCTGTGTCACCACTAAAATTCACCATTATCCCTAACTCTGACCAACTCAAAGAGCCAACATCGTTGCAGCACCTGCTGCACCAACATTCATAAAACTAACGATGTTTCACGGAAAAAAGTCACGGTTCTTCGTCAGAAGCGCGTCTTTCTTTGAAATTGTAGGACGGTAAGGTCGAAGGTTGACGAAGAAATACGAAAATTATTCAAGCAATTTCAGGAGCACCAACGAGGACACTCTCATTGAGATGATACAATGTCGTTAAAGCAATATCTCTCTTAAAATCTCCATCGTAACGGAAAATTCCCCCCTTTTCGACGTGACGGTACAAAGCGACGCAGAGAATGGCGGAATGCAAGAAAAGGCAAAAGTAACTGCGATGCGAGGCTTCCAATGCTGTAAGATTCTTGTGTCAATCAGCCAACCGGAACCTTGCTGTTGGGAATTTTTCGCGCCTTCCTTTGTACGCAGTATTTTTCGCGAAAAGGCAGGCGCACCGTTGATGTTCCCTGCAGGAACGTCTTTTCATTGAGTCTGCATTCTTTGCACAGCGAAATCTCAACTGTTGCATCCCTTCGATGCGTTCTGCCGTGAAGAGTTCGAGGAATCGCGCGAGAAGTCAATTACGAAAAGTGCGTCGAGTTTTTCGTTTATTTCGCAGACATTCCGCAAAAATCCAACAGTATTCTGAGTTCCTCCATAAAAAAGATAGAAATGTTTACCTGCATCCTATCATCTCGATTATTCACTTTTTCTTCATTAACCCCTTGCAGCACGATTTCTTTTGTCTCCAAAATAATACAAAATTAAATTGGTAAAATAAAAATTGATCAGTCATTCTTGATATACTATATAATATAACGTAATATTAACTGAAAATTTCCTATCCAATTTATCATGTCACGAGCATCACTCGTTATTGTACGCAAAAGGGTTAAATTCCTCATTTTGCATTACACCAAAAAAACCCTCGTACAATTTTACAATCGTGCATTTAAAGTCAGAAATAACGATGCGCAGAAGGAAGATCGGTTGCCGAGAGAGGCTGGCAGATATTATCCAGAAATGTAATGTCGATCGGTAGGAATAAATCGCGATTACACCATGGCACAGCGTTGTTTACAGTTACGCACCCGGCCGTTGAATAAAATAGAACAACTACTGTTCTCTTTGTGTGCGAGGAGAAATTATGACGTGAGCCGCCAATATCTAATATCGTTTTCGTTTTACGCGACCTGGAAAGTGTACCATTATCGTAATCCAGATGGCACGATAAAGTACAAATTGCCCCCGATCGTAATCTCTTCCCCATACAGATTGATCACACAGGCTGCTATCGGCTTCGCGGTATACCCCATGCTAGCTACGTGCGTTGAGTATTTCAGCTCCGATCGCGCGGAAATACCTGATCTCCAGTAATTTCCTTTCTCGGATACTTAAGGAAAAGTGGTCGGAATCGGTGCTTCTATTTGAAAAACGTGAATGGGCAATTTTGGGCAAGGTTTTGAGCTGATGGGATGGGAGGAAAGTTTGTGGGGTGGGTTTTAAGGAGCGGACTTGTGAGAGTGGGATGGAATGAGAGTCTATGGGGTAGAGTGGTATTTTAACCCTTTGGGACCCAATTTTGTTTTTTCGTGTTCTGAGGTTATTTGAGATAGGTCTGAGTTTTTAACATTAAATATGGTAAAATATTTTGAAAAAATAAAACAAATCACATTTCTGAAAAAAATAGAGATGGGACAGATATATCTCAGCGGGATTTTTAACTGGGATATAAATATCCGAATGAGAAATTAAATAAAGGTTTTGTATATCATAAAATAAAATGAAATAAAATGAATTTATTTAGAAAAAGAAACAAATACAGTAAATTTTGAGTAAGATATATAGGCCAGATGGATATATTTGAGTATGCGTTGGGATTTATATGTCCCTATGAAGCCGAAAGGGTTAACATTGACTGTACAGTCGACAGTCAGATGACCGGTACAATGGATTGAAATATGTATTTTTTTGTATTATTAACTAAAGACTATCTTCTGCGTTGCATACTATATTAAATCGACAATCTCTTGTATTTTTTCGGAGAAATGTAATCGTTGTTTCTTAAACGGTCAAATAATAAACTACGATCAGAATAGGCATACAAAAAGTATCGATACGGCTAGTGTTAAAGAAAGGGGGACGAATGAAATTAACGGGAATTTCTGTGAGTTGAATTTCCGGAGGATTTTCGAAGGAGGGTTTGCAAAAGGGGATGTTGCGGGGGTAGAAATGTTGGGGAAGAGAATTTCCGTCGGGGAATTTTTCAGAATGCGAGGATTTGTAATTTCTTTGTTTGGTGAAAGGAGTTTTTGTAAGTTCAATATTCTAATGAAGGGAATTTCTGACCTTGAACTTTTGAAGGGGAGAAAATTTCTAAGAGTTAGGCTTTCAGACGAAGGGGGATTCTATGTGTTTTAAAAATTATTGTATGGAATTTTTCAGACGAAAGAAATTTCAACATGGGGATTTCAAACAAAGGAAATTTCTGTGCGTCGATTTTCCGATAAAAGAACATCTTGTGGGATAAATTTTCAAACAAAGATCATTCTTGTACACAGAATTTTCAGAGAAAGGAAAGTTTTGCACGTGGAACTTTCGGGCAAAGAAAACTTCTATGAGTTGATATCTCAGACGATGGTAATTCCTCAGTTTTAAATTGTGAGAGAAAGATAATTTTTACTGTCAAAATTTTCAAATAAGGAAAATTTCTATGCGATGATTTCCCAGACGAAGGAAATTCCTCAGCACTCAACATTCAAAGAAACGAAATTTCTCTGTCTCAAATATTCAGAAAGAGGAAATCTTGCAATTTTTCCAACACTGACAATCTCTACCAGTCAAATTTCCAAACAATACTGATTCCATCACATTAGAAAAAATCCTATTCAAATTAAGAAAATAATTCCCACACACCGATCTGCCAAGATAAACTTCCACCCTCAGAAACACCACAAAGAAATCCCACTCAAATATCAATCTCCCCGCATTGTACCACCGACCAAACATTCTTTCTCGTCTAACTTAAAAATTTAATCAACCCCTTATCGGTCCTGATCGCAAAAAGCAATTCTAAATATTCAACAAATCCGAGCCACGAAAGGACCGAACGAAAAAGAGCGATAAGTTTAAATCAGCTGGAGGCGATCGCGATATCGCCTTCAGGAGTACACTACAAGCCTGGGTCGATAACGTGGAGCAAAAATGGTGGCATTACGCAGTCGGAACCAACAGATTCTATCTGCGGACTCAACGTCAAGTGAACGATAATGTTTTTAGAAAGCAACATGGCTCAGCCAGGTCGCGAGATGGAATGTGTGCTCTGTATGTGCGCTTTAGAGCACGTATAACTGTCCTAAACGTTGCTGCCCTGCTGGCTGCACGAGAACGACTGAATCTACTTGCTGGCTTCAATTGCCGGTAAGAGCGACAGGTAAAGAGACTTCGATAAACGAATGTTGCTCAGGTTCTGATATTTAATTGATTTTCTTTTTCTGAACACTAAATTTACCAAGGTGGTCCAAATGTATTGTTTTGAATTTCTTTGTGACCTTCCTGAAATTTCTAACGCTGTCCCTTTTTGAATTTTGCTACATCTTTTTTGCGTCCTTTACTTCGTTTCTTTTAACGTGTTTATTACATATTTTTAAAAAGATTTGATCAATTTTTTATTCAATTAAGTTAATTAAGTTACATGATAATAATTAAGTTATACTTTTTATTGAACTGAATTGAGTTTTAAGAAAAATCAGCTTGCCGTAGGTGCTTTACGAGGATTGTTAATGATACATTCTTGTTATTGTTATTTTGTGCATGCATCAATGTATGTAGATGTGTAGATTAGTTATTGTTTTATTGATTGATAAGTGCTAAAAGCTGCGAAATGACAGAGGGCCAGGATTATATTGACATTAATTGTATTTAATCAATAAATTATGTTGTGCGTGTTTCAGTTAAGTAGTGAAAAGTGTGTTAAGTGTGGAAAATTTGTGATAATAAATACTGCTCAATCCGTGATAAGGACATTACAGCACTGTATTGATACCAATGGTAATCACTTGGAACTCCTTCTGTAAATGTAAGTTCATTTCACCGTTTTTGCCTCAAATGACCTTCGCTGACCTTCAAAGACCTTAATGTTGCACATCATTGGATTCGTCTCGATAGCCGATATCAGAAAATAAGTACCAAAACCTAGCATTCTATCTAAAAAAACAAAGTTGATATTCAAATCTCTGAAGCGACTCTACCTAGCAAAAGAAAACTAACGTCATATAACAGCCCCTGTCGTCCCATGCAACTTTTGTTTCGAAAACTTTTCTAACACTATTGTACTTTCGGAGTTATTCTAGGTGGAAATAGTTAGTGCCTTACCCTGTATACTATTTACTGTTATATAATAATTATTAGTGTTTGTGTTATTGTTATTTATTCAAAATCATTACAGATTCCGACAATATGCACCACTTATTGTTAGTTCTATCCACGCCTACACATTAGACATTCAAATTCTATCTATTCCTTGATTTATTTAATTTATCATACTTTTCTACCACTATCATACTTCCGGAGTTATTCTAGGTGGCAATAGTTAGTGCCTTACCCTGTATACTATTTATTATTATATAATAATCATTAGTGTGTGTGTGTGTGTGTGTGTTATTGTTATTTATTCAAAACATTACAGCTCCTGACAATATGCACCGCTTAGTTCTATTCACGCCTACACATTAGATATTCAAATTCTATCTGTTCCTTAATTTAATTAACTTATTATACTTTTCTACCCCTATCATACTTTCGGAGTTATTCTAGGTGACAATAGTCAGTGCCTCGCCCTGTATAGTATTTATTATTATATAATAATCATTAGTGTGTGTGTGTGTTATTGTTATTTATTCAAAATCATTACCGATCCTAACAATATGCACCTCTTACAATTAGTTCTATCCACGCCTACACATCAGACATTCAAATTCTATCTATTCCTTAATTTATTTTAATTGCATCGTACTACAATATTATTCTTTCCTTCGCATCAAAAAAAATTCCTCCACCTAGTTTCCACGATATTTATTCGCTACAAAAATATTATTACAAGGAGAAATTCAATCTGCAGACGTGTGACACGTTTCAAGGCAACCCAGACAACATTGAAACCCATTGGATCATCCCGGAGGGCTACATCAGACTAAACCAGCCACACTAATGATTTGCCAACTCCCTGGGAAGCCTTCGAGGTAGAACAATCGTCAGTCGACTGTTTCTAAGCTCGGCTCGAACGAAATTCGCGATTACCGATACACTCGCCTCAGGACACAATGGCATAATTGCATCAAGGATACGCGAAACTCATTCCGTCGTGTCGGCTTTATTCTACCCCTCGAGCTGGAGCTGAACGTTTCACCTGTCGTTTCTCTGACTTCACGCGAAACTACGGACAAAAGTATCATTGTTCCCAGGCAAAAACTGTGGGGGAAAGATCGAGATACAAAATTCCGAGGGGGAATAGTGTTACGGTTGCGTTGGGTCAATGTGTCGAGAGGATTTTGATGATTGAAAGCAAGGGATTTGTGTGAGTTACGATGGAATGTGATGAGTAATCTTTCAGCATCAATCGTATCATGCACGGTTGGATGACCGGTTCAGTGGAATGAAAATACTTTTTTTTTTTATTATTGTTATATCTGCAAATTTAAATGGTAACTAAATGAAGTCTCTATTAAAATTCCGGCTTCTACTATGGCGCGGGCGTGATTCTTTATTTCGGGACTCTTCTTCCGGTTAAATGTGTTAATCCATGCGATCTTAAATATTTAAGGAAATTTAAGTGTATACTCCAAAGCCTATATTTAATTGTTATTAGTAATAAGGAATTTATGCTGCAAAATCTAAAATCGCAGTGGTCTACAAATTTATGGGTCGTGCAAAATGGTATTTACGGATTAAAAATGTCCCTTCGAATGTTAAATATATTAATTTTTAAGGAAATTTTAGTGTATATTCCAAATACTATATTTAATTGTAATTAGTAATAAGGAATTTATGCTGCAAATCTAAAATCGCAGGGGTCTAAAAATTTATGGGTCGGGCAAAGTGGTATTTACGGATTAAAAATGTTCCTTCGAATGCTAAATATATTAATTGGGTTAAAATCTACAAATTATCCAGAATAAAATCTGCAAATAGTCTTCACTCTGAGGCCACGTGATTAATCCTCCGAATATATCAATTCTAAAGTCTAACTGTAAAAACAGATAATTCGAAAAAGTCAGAATCCTAGAAATAAATGCCAAATGGCATTTACCCAATAAAAATCTTTTTTGAATTATTAAATAGATTAGTCTGCGCTAGACTTCCTTTATCAGTAAGTAACGACAAAGTCTCCAATTATCTTTCCTCCCAAAGATCCTCAATTAACTTAAACGCACAGAATCTCCAACCAGCTATTTCAGAGTCCACGTCAAACTGTTAGACTTAGACAAAATAATCATAGTAATTCAAGCCAAAAATACAATTGCACTAAACCCCCCAAATACATCAATTGGCCTTTCTTTTTGTACTGAGATTCTTAACTTAACCCTTTGCACTCCGAGTAATTTTTACTGTGAGCTACCAGTTACTCCAGAACTATTTAAAATTGTGCGTGTGCACAGCTGTGGAAAATTGAAAGCCTTGCTTTGTCATTAAAAAAGAAGCGTATACATTTTAGAATTATGTTTTACAAAATAAAAAAATATAAAAATACACCGAATTTACCTGACAACGGAGTTATCAGCTTATAATACAATGGCGCTGCTGCGGCGACAACGGAGTGCAAAGGGTTAAACAAGAAATTAACTTAGCCGTTTGAGTGCGGCGAAGCGCTATCGCGCTTCTCTTGTGTTGTGCCAAAAATGCGTAGAAGCGCTTTTGCACTGCTGTATGTTACTACGATATAATTTTCGCACTAAATGAGAGCAGGATAAGATGACTTGCGACAGTGTGAGGTATGCAGTAAAAAAATGGCAATGGAATTAAACTATCCAACTTAATTTGCGCTATATATGAAAAAGGAATTCATGAAAATTGTGCAGCAAAACACTCTTGCAATAAGTGAGAATAAAAAATATTATTGTTGGTAAAAATTACTTTTTACGTAATAATTAGAGTTAATTATAACCGTTTCTATTATTTTCCCAAAAAAATAACTACGCATTTCATTCCGCACTTATACAAGAAAATTCTTCAGCACTCAAACGGTTAAACGCACTTTTTTCAAAACATTCAAAATAACGGCCAAATTACGAAGCCTCGAAACTCATCGTCAACGAATAATTATTAACAAACATAAAATCCACATATATAACAAGCGCCGAGGTAGACATTTCAGTCGCTCTCTTTTTTGCGAATCTACGAGCTCACAGGTATCACCGTTTCGCGCAAAAACCATGGCAGGTAACTGGACACCGTGCGACACGGAAAACGCTCGTGTGTTCACGTTAAACCATACTTCTCGCGGTGGTTTTGAAAACCGGAAACCGAGGTTGTCATGCAGCCAAGACAGACATTGACCCCGCGAACAGGTTGGGGATATTACGCAGAAAATTGCCGACGAGAGAAGTCTACGGGAAGGAACGAAGACAGGGATTGAAGGGGGATCGGAATCCGGATACCAAAATAATGTAGTCAAATCCTATCCTCGATATACGTAGCACGCGCAGGTGCTGTGGAATATAAAAGGGTAGATAAAATACGCCCTGAGACTCGTGTCGATTCTACCGGCGAATCCAAGACGATTCGGGGGTGTTCTACGTGAAGTGGGTCTCAGTTTCGTTTGTGTTTTCTACTTGGAGCAAAAATGGTTAACCCCTTGGCCTGTAATAACGAGTGGCACTCGTGACGCGGTAGAAGGAATAGGAAATTTTGAAGATTCTCAAAAATGATGAAATTGAAAATATCAGTGGAACACAACACAGTAAAATTATTTCTATGTTATTAACACTTTAGCCTACAATAACGAGTGGTACTCGTGACACCGTAAATGAAATACGAAATTTGGAAGTTTTCCAAAAACTACCAAATTGACAATATCAGTCGGTCCCGAGACGGTCGAATTATTTCGATAATATTAATATTGCTTTCAATTACACGAGGTATCAGAAATCAGAGAGAAACTTTTACTTCAGGAATTAATTTTGAATTATTCAGTCAGAAAAGAAATCGAAGGCAAGGGTTATTTTATTTAAGATGGACAGTTTCAGGCGAGTGAGGAAACATCGAGAGTATGATGTATCGAAGATTTAATATTCTTTTATATTATATCGATGATATGTATTTGCCAGCAGGGGTCACCAGTGACCCTCACAGCATTCAACGTGCCAAGTATGATGTATATGGTATCTCGGACGATACTGACATCTTGATTTTCCCGGTATCATATTTTGGTGTCAACTTTTCGTAGATAGAAGCGTCAATATTTAAGGCTGGTCACTTTTGTTTTTTTTAGATGGAATGTGGTATTTTTTTACACTTCTATTAATGCAGCTAGATCTTCTTTATAAAAATGTACTGAACTATGTATGTCGAAAAGTAGTTTAGGAGATATTTCAATTGAAATGATTCTAAAATTCGTACTGACATTAACATTTGCATCACAACATTCTTTAAATCGATGAAGTAAGGAGTGATTACGTTATTGAACGCTAGAACTACCAAACCAATCAAAATGACTGGTACACAATTTTTTCCACATATCCTCCAAGTTTATAGAAGAGTTATAGACTAAATATTCTACGTCCATCTCATAAAACGTAAGTTACCGAATCAATCATATTTTCCACCTCTTAATTCCCATTTCTTCAAAGTACTTATTTAACACGTTAAGCGCCACGCCGGTCACTAGGGACCGGACGTTGATTTTTCGTTTATGTTGACGCTAATCAATAAAAACGAACGGTTGTTTTTTGCCTAAGCTACGCTGTCGCGCCTGAACGATCCATAATTAGTGGTTTTAAGTAAGAAATATGCCATTTTATCAAAAATTAGTGTAGTTCATTAAAACAAAGAGGAAGATACCTTTCCTAACAAAGGGCCTAAACGGAAAGTGTAATGCCGGTCCCTGGGAACCGGCGTGGCGCTTAACGTGTTAATATATTTATACAGGGTGTCCCATTTAAGTTGAGATTGTAAAAAATCTCGAAAACGGGTGATTTAAGAAAAACCAAGCGATGCGTGCCCCTTACTATTGCGGGTGGAGAGTCTAATGGCTTTACTGATTTTTCAATGCGTGGGCGTCTTCAAGGTCATTTCAAGGTAATCTTGTTTTTTTGTGTCATAAACACCTATTTTTTATTTCGGAATCATATTCTACATAAAAAAATGGATCACTTTTGTTTGAAACATTTTGTTCCAGATTTAATATTTCTTACGATACCAATCTCTCTCTCTCTCAAGGTACCAATAATATACTTGAAGATGTAAGCCTACCAGATGAGGTGTCAGCATAAATTTTAAAAGACGTTTCGCCTGATATCTTAAGAAATATTAAATCCACAACAAAATGTTTCAAACAAAAGTGATCCATTTTTTTATGTAGAATATGATTCCGAAATAAGAAATAGGTGTTTATGACACAAAAAAAAGGTTGACCATGAAATGACCTTGAAGGCGCCCACGCATTGAAAAATCAGTAATGCCATTAGACTCCCCACCCGCAATAGTAAGGGGCACGTATCGCTTGGTTTTTCTTAAATCACCCGTTTTCGAGCTTTTTTACAATCTCAACTTAAATGGGACACCCTGTATACGATAGATTTAACGCCGATAATTCTAGTGTTAATTTATCGACCGACATTCTGCAATATTCAGCAGCAATACGCTGCTTCATGTCAGCCAGATGGCAAAATCAGCTGAGATACCCTGCACAATAAACTACTAACATTATTCCTAAACCTTCCACTTCAGTTAACATCGAAATTAATTTACCCAAAAATTCCAAACAAACCTTAATCTCCCTTCTCGCTTCAACACCCGCAACCTCCTGCAACTACCCTCAACAATAACAACCCCGTTCCACCGTCATCCAAACACACTTCCGAGCACTCCCAACAAAATTCCAACCTCTAACCCACCCCTCCAAAAAAACCATCGCATTAAACGAAACTTATTCTTCAATCCTCAGTATCCCAAAGCACCGCCATCATCCGAGACGAGGGTCTCGCGCCAGCAGAGAGACATTGACCCTCTCCCAACCAGCGAGAGGGTGTTTCGGTGTAGGTTGCCCGAGAGAAAGGTCGAGAGGGAGGAAAGAAGGGCGAGAGGAAAGTCCAGGAACCAGAGGCATCCGAACCCTTTTCTCTTCCTGGCGAAATTTCCTCTTCTTTTCTCCTCGTGAGCCTCTTTCCATCGTTGTGCTATAGAGGCCACTCCAGAGGAGACTTCCTACCACCCTCTGCACCTTTCTTCCTGCGTTCTTCAGCGTCCTCCGCAACCCCTTCTGCTATAATTTCGACTCGGTACTCTCGCGGTACATCCGTGTTTAGCGATTCACCCCTCTTTCATTAAAGACGTTAATGATGGTTACACCGAGGCTCGTTAAGAGCTATGGCCACGGGAGAAACGGCCAGCGAGTTAATTTAGACCTTGGTTAATGTATGCATCGCTGTGCTGATGTTATTAAACTTTGAGGAGGATACCGCGTTCGGTTAACATACGATGTATCAAGGCAGGTATGTGGACGGTGCTTTGTGGGATTTCAGACATGGTGATGTCGGAATGGGGCAGGAATGGAGAATGTGTGATGTACGGCTGCAGATGTGCAGATTTTAACACTAGAACTACCGACGTTAAATCTAATATAGTCGAATATATTAAATAAGTACTTTGAAAAAAGAAGAATCAAGAGGCGGAGAAGACGATTGATAACCCTGAACTCTCCGACTTTTAATTGAGCCGTCCAGTGCGCAAATCGATTAACTCCACTTTTTGATTTTTTTAAAATTTAAGTCTCAAAGCACTCGATTGAATCCTAACTTTTTACGTTTAGAACAGATTTTCATAACAATAACGATTAACACCATTAAATGACGAAGATTGTTTGGCCATCGAATAATAAATAATTGAATTCAGAAGTCAATCTAATTAATTTCAAGGCTATTCCACTTTATTCATTTTGTACTTCGTTAGAGGAAAGCTAAATGCGATTATATATTCTACAATACTTATTTGTATTTATATTATGAAGGGAATTTTAAAAAGGAGTGTATACTATTTCATCACGTTTCTCCACTTTAGGTTTTATGGAGTTAACCGATTTGTGCACTGAACGGCTCAATTGTGAATGTCGACTGGCAACTCCAACTTATTCTCATCATACGTGGGCTTGCAAGTTTTTAAATATGAAATTTTAAATGCTACAATGACGTATAGAAAATAATATTAACACTAGAACTACCGACGTTAAATCTGTTATAGTCGAATATATTAAATAAGTGCTTTGAAAAAAGAAGAATCAAGAGGCGGAGAAGACGATTGATAACCCTTAACTCTCCGACTTTTAATTGTGAATATCGACTGGCAACTCCAACTTTTTCTCATCATACTTTGGCTTGCAAGTTTTTAAATCTGAAATTTTAAATGCTACAATGACGTGTAAAAAATAATAATAACACTAGAACTACCGACGTTAAATCTATTACAGTCTAACATATTAAATAACTACTTTGAAAAAAGAAGAATCGAGAGGCGGAAAAGACGATTGATTCGGTGATTTATGTTCTTTGACATGGACGTAGAATATTTATTCTATGAGTTTTCTATAAGCTTGGAGAATTTCTTGAAAAAATTGTGTACCAGTCATTTTGACTGGTTTGGTAGTTCTAGTGTTAATAACTGAAACTTGTATGTACAGGGTGGGTTAAAAGATACGAGCTGGTTCGAAGATATGGTAACTACTTTTTCACCAAGTTTTCAAGTATTTCAGTGAACTTTGCTATTTATACTGTAACAGGAGTGACGGTTTCTCAGAATAGGACACACCAAACTAACCCACCAACATATTTTCACCAAAACTGAAGAACCTACTTGCAGCAGATGTACCTCTGAACTTTTTGTCAAACGTATAATTCAGGAATGCCTCGGAAACAAAAGCTTTAGAGAAAAAGCGAACCTGCCCAAGAACATGAAAGATTGTCTCAAAGATAATAAACCTATAGAAAAAATATTAACATTTGTAGAACAAATCGGGATCCTACATGATATATGAAAAATTTAGGTAACAACCTACAATAAGTTAAGAAAAATCTAGTTAAATTCCTACCACTACTTGTTAAATAACCCTGTTATCCAATAATGTAACTAGTAATACTAAGCTCCTATTGTTAGTCTTATGCTATAAGTTTATTCTATTAGTATAATACTCTGTAAAATAGCACTCATGTTACATCTATATTAATATTATCATATGCACATTTGTACCAATGTATGATAGCGTTGTCGCTCATGGCCAATGGCTGATGCGACATTAAATAAATTAATAAAAAAAAAATGATTGACGGTTAATAGCCTATTAATCGCTATTATATATATTATATTATATTTATAGCCTATTAATTTGTACAAGTCCCTTTCTTCTTATGCTGAGATAATAATAATAATAACTTTATTGATATCTTTGGTGACTGCATAAGTTCGTGCCCGATTCTCATAGGTGGCATAAACTTAACTGCAGAGTGGAGTTGTGGTGTTTCTGTTTGGTTTTGTTGCATGCACTGATTAAGTGATGGCATTATCCGTCAGTTTAACATCAAACAGAGTTCTCGTAACTTTATTTCTGCTTAAGAGAATTTTTGCAATTCTCTTTTTCCGTTTTGTATAAATACATTGCACATTTATAAAAAATAAATATATAAATGTATACAAACCTATACATTACATGCGTAGATCTATTCGTTTATTTCAATCCGCATTATTTTTCTGTAATTTTCACTTCAGTGTCTTTTTGTATGGACATATCTAGTAATATACTACCTATTATTACTGAAAATTTCCATAAAATCCAGTAAAACCGATATCAATTATGCACTTTTTCTCGCTCTATTGATAGGCATTTAATTTGTTAAAATTCCGTCGATCTTCTGGTCATTGTTCCAGAAAAATGCGCTCGTTCGTTAAGGGTTAAAACCTAATGGGATAATATGTCCCACTTCCCAGTTTCTAAATTTTGATCATTTTCAACAGCAACATATAATTATCGTGTTCAAGAAACTTATCCTTCAAGATATTAATAAAAACCTGTTACACCCTGTATCAAATTAAATACAAAAATCCATCTCGAAAAAGTTAATTCTGAGTTACTGCACGCGCAATCAAAATAAAAACCGTGCTGCAAGGGTACAGAGAAAAATAACTAATTTAGGTTTGACTTAGCTAAAATTCCTAAGCACTCAAGTTCAACCAATACACTTCCTCTATTTTAACACTAAAACTACCAAACCAGTCAAAACGACTGGTACACAATTTTTCAAAAATTCTCAAAGTTTATGGGAGAGTCATAGGAGAAAAATTCTACGTCCAACTCAAAAAACATAAATGACCGAATTGATGATCTTTTCCACCTCTTGATTCCTCTTTTCTCAAAGTACTTATTTAACACTATTCCTACCGACACTTCACGTATACCTTTTCCTACCGCAACCGATGAGTTTGTCAAATGATAATTTTTTCCCAGAAAATGAACAGTAAAAAAAGACGTGAATATTGAAAAATGTATTATAATGTGAATGTATTATACGTATATTTGAGGAAAAGTCGAGAAGTTTAAAAGCGATTCAATTACGTTGTATATAGGAAATTCTAATCGAAATTTTAAAAACGGTCATTTGACCGGTCGTGGTAGGAATAGTGTTAATATATTGAAATAAAATAGATTTAACGCCGGTAGTTCTAGTGTTAAAACCGTCTACTAATTTTCAATTATTTCACCTCAAAAATGCTCTCCAAAAACCTCCAAATATCTCGATACCATCCCTACCACCGACACTGACCCCCATTACTCCAGAACCCCCGCAAAATTCCTATTTACCTTCCTGCTCACAATTACCTGGAATCCTAGATTTTAAGGACAGCTACAAGCCACGGTAAACCATCCTAAATCCACAGCGACCACCTACGCAAATGATGTATCGCAAACGGTACACCTGAGAGGGTTAAATTTTCTAAACAGCATCCATCGCGAAGGATCGGCCCGGGGGGTTGGTTTTCGGGGTGCACAAGTAAGATCTAATGAAGCAATTCAGCCGTGACCGCAAACCGTTTGGAAGTTTTGAGAAATACCATACTGCACGGCATGGCCGTTGCATTAGAGACTGTAATATCAGCCATACCAATGCCACACAGAACTCGGCCTGTATTTCGCAAACTGTGCTCCGTTCGACTGCACACGCGGCAGCGTGCAAACCAGAAACACGCTCGAAACATTAGCGTTCATTGCGTCAGTTAGAATAGGCGCAAATATTAGTGTTGAAAATTAGTACCCCGGAGTTGGAACAATGATACTTCGCTTTACGCAAACAAGTCAATTATTTTATGCATCCTGTGCACTGTACTCCTTGTCTTCGAGGGTTCCGTGTAACTGATGTCGTTACTGTTGTATTGTTTGGTGAGAAAAGTGGGGGTTGGGATTGGTGCAAGGGATTTAAAAATTTTTTTTAGGGATCAAAAGTGAATTTTCGATGTTGGAAGGAACACAGGGGGATTTTTGGTGGTTGTGTAAGGATTTTAGTGTGATTTAATTCTTGGATGCTATAGGGGGAAACTTGAGAAGATGGACATTTTATTTTGATGTTAGTCAAACTCTTTTATGACTGGTAATGCTAATTTCCTTTTATGGCTGATATATAAGAATATTTTTCGGAATTTTTTAAAAATGGGGCCGTGTAAACAGTGATTTTTTAATAAATATATACTAAAGAAAGAATTTTGCTCAACAGTGATGAAATTTTGCAGCTAAGGAATTTTATTTTGATGTCCTTTATACTCTTTGATGACTGATAATATTTATTTTTGTTTAGGCCTTATGTATGATAAAAGAATATTTATGGCAATTTTCTAAAAACGAGTCAGTTCAAACAGTGCTTACTTTGTAAATATATAAAATTGAAACTAATAAATAAATAATAGATAAAAAAAAGCCAATGAATTAATTTTATTTAGAAGTAGATGATGATCGATGGTAGAGGAAATTTTACAAGAATCTCATTTTTATATTGTTTGAACACTTTGACAACTGATAACACTGATTTCATGTGTATTTATATAAAAAGTGCGCTTACAGCGACTATCAAAAAGCGGATCGATTCTCTTGTTATCACTTTTATAAATATAACAAAGGAAATTCATTCGAGGGTAATATTGATGATAGCTTTCAGAGTTATTAAGGTAATTAAATCTATCGGGATAAAACTCACCGATCTGACTCGGCTTCATTTTTCGAGATATCCATAAAAATATTTCTGATACTTTTTACTGTGGATGAGTGTAATTATAGAAGTTCGTGAAATATTTTTATAAATGTTTCAGTAATTAAAACCGTGAAGTAGTTACATGCAGAGGTAAAATTGCATGCAATATGTTCATCCTAATAGATGTAATAATTACCAATTATAAAAGCAATTTAGAAAATTATACTTCGAAAGAAATAATACAAAATTGCAGTAAAACATTTGTCATAGTTTTCTAACAAATATTTAAAACTATGGGTAATAACTTTCAGTTAAATGGTAATTTTGCTCGGATACGAAGAAATGCAAGCTGAAAAGTAAAAAGAATTGAAATTATAGAGCATATGATGGAATTATAACAGAACATTTGCAAGAAAAGTCTGATAAATATTTACTGCAGCGTTTCGGCGCATCAAAGTGCCAACAATTAAAAAGGAGAGCCTCGATTATATAAATATTCCGTAACTGAAAAACGATGTATGTCGAGCAAATTTTATTCAACGTCAAACATTTATTTTTTTTATTAAACTGATATAGAATCTATGAGTGCACATATTCAATATATTTACGAAGCGCATTGCATAACAAAACTGACATAAAAGTCAGCTTATCAATTTAATATTTGGACAAGTCATATTTGAATAAATTTCTCATTTGTGTAAAAAAAATTACACATTCAACGATATTCAGCATTTTCATATTTCTGCAATTATGCATGCAGAGTGTGCTAAAACATAAATTTTCGGGGCTTCACTGAAAGAATACTTCAAACAAATATTTCTTTAAATAGTGTGCAATTGTTCACTCTAAGATATTAAGGTAAATAACTCATACAAAGAAACTTCGATAAATAAAATGCACGTTCTTAATTACACCATTCGAGGTCAGGGTTCATTTAAAAGATGGCTAAGGAGCTATGCTTTTAGAGGATTTCTGACGAACACAAGAACTTTGGTCATGAGGACACGTTATGGCGTTAGTTTGCAATCAGTGCAAATTTTAATCGTGTACACCTTCAACTGCCACCACTTGTAACTCTTTTGGGTTAAGTGCATTAAAAACCCACCTTTTACTCAGCGTTTTTGCAGGGTGGGATATATTTTAACCAACCTCGAAAATTCCTTTTTGAGACACAGCGACATAGAAAATTTCCCACTTTCATTTACATTTAACTTGCATAGTGGTATCTTTCTAAAACGACTTGAAAATTTTGTCAATTTTGTAGCAAAAATTACATAAATTACTAGACTCTGTCGTTTTTAAATGATTCGTCTGTACAAGTAGAATCTATCCTTTTCATTGGAATCTTGAGAGTCAAAGAGTTAAAAGACAATCGAATATCTTGTCATCGTGGTATGTTTTTTCTTACTAATTAGAACTATAATATGATCATTACACACACGATGTTCGATTTGGCTAGCAACTACTTTACGCACATGGTGTGCAATTGGCCTCGAATAGCTTAAAGAGGATGTAAAGGAACATTTATTACCACGTTGAATGTCATGGGGGTCACTGATGACCGGCGCTATTGAATTCAATGAAATTTCATATGACTTTTAACTTGTAATATCTATGAATTTTCTAATACAATAAGAATTTAAATATTGGCGTTCAAAAGTTAAAGTCATGCGGACTATATATTTATTTGTGCCTTTAAAATTTCTGTTTTGTAAAGATGTGATTTTAATAGAAAAACTTTCACTTCAGTAGAAATTATGAAACCAGAAAAATGCTGTGGAGTTCAACGTGTTAATAGTAAATTAGGTTATTTGTTAAACGGAGCATTCCAAAGGTTGGTATAAAATTTGTGAATTAATTCAAGGAATAACTGTTCTTGAAGTAAAACATTTTGCTCAAAATTATGCTTTAAATGAATATACGGACCAATTAGTACTGCAATTCGTTTAAGAAAGTAGCTGTTCTAATTCGAAATAATTAATAGTAAATTAGCTTATTTGCTAGGCAGCGCACTCCAAAAGTTGTAATAAATCTTGTGAATTTCCTTTGAGAAATAATTGTTGTTCAAGTGCAACACTTTACCCAAAATTGTGCTTTAAATGAATATTCGAAGTAATTAGTATTGCTACTCATTTAAAGAACCAGCTGTTCTAACTCGAAGCAATTAACCTTCATCCATTACTTGAAAAATATCACACTGAAGTCACCTAACGTGTTTTCTCACACGTAGTCTGTTTTCTTTAAAGAAACAACATTTTTAAAAATTTATAATACCTTTATTGAAAATAATGTGTATTCATTGCGTCCAGTTTGTCGCGATTTGGATTAAATAAGACCTCACGAACAAAAGTTGTAATAAAGTATCAATAACTAATAGCAAACTACTTTAATTGCTAGACGTGGCAATCCAAGAGTTTTAATCAAAAAGAATTTTCTTCGAGAAGCAATTGTACTTAAAGTAATTTTAACCCTATTTCTACCACATGTGTATACCTATTTCGACTAAAAGGTCTCCTTTGCCACGTTTGCCCTTGAATACAATATCTTGGCATTTGTCAAAAAATAATTTCTGTTTAATATTTGTTATTTTATGAGAAAATTAATTTAACATTGTAACGGTATTAACACTAGAACTACCGACGTTAAATCTATTATAGTCTATCATAGTAAATAAGTATTTGAAAAAAAAAGGAATCGAGAGGCGGAAAAGATAATCGATTCGGTGATTTATGTTCTTTGACATGGACGTAGAATATTTATTCTATGACCTTTCTATAAACTTGGAGAATTTTTGGAATAAATTGTGTGCCGGTCATTTTCACCTGTTGGTAGTTCTAGTGTCAACTAAACGATAGTGTTATAAACGTGTGAAATAGAGAGAAAGAGTATGAAATATAATATCCAACGGCTACTTAGAATACTTTCTCAGATATTCGTTTTCTTTGGTTTTGTTTCCTAATAACAGTCAATTTCAATACGTTCTGCTTTCTGTCGTAGTAAAACCTCTGTTAAAATAATATTGCTAATCACGCATATTCCTCTCGGAAGCGCAAGCTCTAACAATAAATGAAATCTGTCAAAGTTGACAACTTCGGAAGAAATAGTGTTAAAAAACACTATACCTAAAGTGGTGTTTCAACCGAATATAAGAGCCAATTAATACCGCAATTCAATTAAGAAACTACCTTTTATTGACTCGGTACAATTTCGATCTGTAATGTTAGAAAATTTCCTACGTTTTGACACATCGCCATTGAAGTTTGCGGCGGGCGAAGGAAAGCACGCAAATTCGTTTCACCTCGGAGAATAAATGTAAACACAGTGGGCCTTCGGGCCAACGACCCTCGATTACTTTCTTTCCTGGAGCTCGCTGCGACGATTCTATTGACAAGGAAATATTTAGGTCGCTTCGAACAAGGAATGAAAATTTCATACGAACGTCCTTGACGATTATTTGTTGCATAGGATGTTCGAAGAGCCGCAGAAAAGTTGTGATATATTTCTCGCGTTAGAATTGTTTTTAACGACACACGTGTCGTTTGATAAGCTTCATTCGTTTATCCAAAATGATGAACTTTGTTAGAAACTAAATTGTACGATACAAGGAAGAGAGAAATAACAAATTGGAAACATTTATTTGGTAAACACTGTATACCCGATGATGAGAAAATTTAAAAAAAAAGGAAAAAAACAGATACAGGATAAACTTTGACGCTCGATATTGAAAATTATTTCACGTGAAAAATAACTTTTACGATATCGATGAACCGTGAAATTGGGTATTACTTAATGGACTACGGTGTAACATCGAAGTTGATGTACAACGTGAGAAATAAATTGGAGCAGCGTGTTTCTTTAACACGTTGAATGCCATCCCTTTTGCATGAAATGTCCGATTGGGAATTAAAAACCAAAATTTCTATAAAATACAAATCAAACAAATAGCTTGTGATTACGCACGTTTCTCTGTAGTAATGAAAATGCAAATATCAAGAACTACACAATTATAGTGTTATTGATCATGTGTGTTCGAGTAACCGAATAATAATTTTGTTGGTAATTAATACTCGAAATGTGAAATACATGCAATAGAATACAGCAGTACTTTAGTTTGTTTAGCACCGACATTTAACACTGGAAATAATAAGGTCCAAATGACGGATTCCTAATTATTTATAAAAATTCTCTATCATATGAAACACAAATTACTCAATTCACCATCTTTTTCGCCTCTGGATTCCTCCTTTTCAAAGTACTTATCCAATAGATTTAAACATCGTAGATTTAAAGAAGATAGTTTTAATATCAACACTAAAACTACCGGCGTTAAATCTGCTGTGTTTTAATATATGAAATAAGTACTTTGAAGAATGAGAAATCCGTCTGTTGTCTTTCATCCTTTGCGGATGGAGACTTTTTTGAGTGTTGGGAAATAATCAGTTATTTGGCGATCAAAAACCACCTTTGTATCGGAGAGTCAGAGTGTTCATATATAGAAATTAGAAATTACTATTAGCGGATTCATTTTTCAACGGTTATATTTCAATTTTTCAACTCTCATCGTGAATACGTGCGCCGATAAACTACAATCAGATTTTTTCTCAGACCACAGTTATGCACGCGTCGTCCTCAAAGGAATTAAAGTAGAATATCTAATTTACAACCCTGCTATAAACTCAGAGAATTTGTGAAAAATATTGAGCATCAGTCACTTCGACTTGCTTGGTAGTTCTAGTGCTATATATCGGGTATATTAGTAAATTCGTGACAATTACAATTTAAAAGTCCGAATGAATTACAGTGAACTCGATAGCGCCGGTCACCAGTGACCCCCATGGCATTCAACGTATTAAAGTCGCACTCGCCAATTCGTTTAAGCCGGATCGTAATTCTGGGGATTTTCTAGAGTAGAATAAATACGAAAACCGTGCTTCAAGTACAAACACGAAGGGAACAGAGAAAGGAATGCCGAATGAACACGGAATATTCAGGTACGATATTTGTTTACATTTAGATTAGGTTGAAAGAGGTCAAGTGACTTTCCGCCGTCTGCTGGCAAACTATTACGTCTAAATAATGAAACATACATGCATTCCTATTTATTCGATAGTCCTCGTTTCCGTGGATTTCCAGGATAAAACAATTCCAAGTATAATTCAAAAACCCGTTTAAAACAGAGCGAAGAGAAAGGAGGGCGAAATTGTTGTAATTCTGGCAAATTACAGTCACAAAAGACTCGAGTATGCTCCGTTTAAAGAGGAGCGAAATTCATGACACTTACGTGACATAACCTGTGCAAGCGATTAGTCGTAAATTCTGGGACATTTTTTATCCCCTTAAAGAGATACTGTAATATCACAGCTATCTAAGATTAGTCAGAATCTAATCATATTACCGCACGCCATTAGACAAATGGTAATTGAAGTGACTTTAAAAATTGTACGACTAAATCAACAGCACAGGTTTTAGGTTAATTGCGCGAAATTTCAAACGCACGATGCGCGGCACGCCCGCCACTTACGCCTCGCCGGCTTCACGGCGAATTCGTATGCACCAAGGGTTCGTTTCGTCGCACAAACATAACCAAGATCAAGTAAATCTATAAACTCCTAAATGATATTCGTCCACGGTCACCTACCTCATTCCCCGATGACGCGAAGTACGGTGTCCAGAACGTCGTGAAAGGATGTACACTCGATACCAGCACAGTTCTGTATACCTGTCACTAAAAATCCGCCAACACACACCACACCTCTACGATCCTTCGAATCGCACGAAATTACGAGCACCCCCGCTTTCCTTTTTACCGGTTGGCAGAACGTCCGAAATAACGCGACACGTTGGAAACGAAACGACTCGATTCGTAGTACGACAGCGTTACATTTCGCCGGTAAACGAACGCTGCGAAACACACGTAATTCGAAATAATGCGCACTCAATCGCGGCTCGCCGATAACTGACGACGACGCCGGGACACGGCAGACAACGCGACCAGCCCAGCCGCGCGCGCATGCGCACCAACGTGCCGGCTATCCCCACCATTGGACCGCGAGTCTGTTGAAGACTTTGGAAAAGGCTGCGTTCGCAACAAAGCCGCGGAGTGCCTTTTCCGGCGCAGCTCCTCTTTTTTTCAAAAAGGGCCGCGCCACCCGTATCAATGCAAAGGGAGGGTTTAAGGTTAATAGAGAGTTACGATGTAACCCCTTTGTTGCGGACGATAGACAGGGAAATTATGCGAGTTTTTCAGCGCACTGGCTAGTCGAACGCCTGGGGCGCAGGGGGTGATGGGAGCCTCAATGGGGATGGATAGAGGGAATGTTTAATGTTCGGGGTTGCTTGGGTGGGTGGATGGTTGTGGAGGATTTTTGGAGCATTTCTTTTTGTCAGGACTGTCGGGGATGTTATTTGGGCGGGATGCAAGTTAGGGGATGATCTGAATTGTAGCTTGTGGGAGACAAATGTTGTTTAGGGGAAGTAATTGTTAACTCTTTGCACTCGGGAGGCGACTCTCAGTCGCCATGGCTTAGTCGACTTCGATGTTTTCGTTTATGCTAAACTTCGTGATCTCCAATTCATAAAAACGCTATATCGGTTCGCAAATAGGTTCCTTAGGTCATTATGTTCTTTCTTAGAGAGTGCAAAACATTACACCTTGGAATGGAGATGACATATTTAACCTTAAGTTTCTCAGGAAATATCTTTGCCTAACACTAAGAATAAGTTCGCCAGACGGGTCATTTTCACCCATTCTGAACTTCGCGCGGGAAATTATAGAAGCCGTTTACATTCCTTTCTGCTAGTTGTACTGATAAATGAGTTTATCTATTCAACGCCGCGAGTATATATCGAAATTAATTTTCTTTAAAACCTTCGAATTTTGAAGTTCTCTATTTGATATATCTATTGACCCGTATCGGTAGAGATAGGTATATAAGAAATTTCGGTAAAGCTAGTGTTAAATGCTGAACAACCGTTGGCTTTTTTAACCCCTTCACCACGGACTGAATAATTTTAGTTTCAAAACATCTGGATCGTTTGATGATTCTTTGAGTTACTTCAGTAATCTGTTTTTGGGCAAAATATTGATGTTTATTTTCAGATGTAAATTTGAATTTTTGACACATGTCCCATCAGTAATGTAAGTTGGATGTATTTGCCCCTATAGTAACAGCATGCTTTAACGGGATACATAAATCCCTTTACTGGTGAAAGGGTTAAGATACTTCCTTCCTAATAAATCAAATAGGAACTGAAACAAACAATTATGCCGAAACTACTATTGCGTTACTTGTCCGCATAAACTAAGGATGCATCTTGGCGAATGCCTCGTAAATTATCCTACGAGAAAAATACAGAGTATGATATTACAAAGTCATCTTTTTAAAGATGTAATTATAGATAAGTTCTTAAAATATATTATTTTTGTAGGTTCATTTCTGTAGAAAATCATGTTATGTTTCCTATAAGACACTCGTCAAATACGAGCAAAATTATCTCGAAATGCTACTTCGCCTGAAAAAGTCGTCGAGCGCAAAGGGTTGATTGTGTTGAAAAATGGGTAATTAATGAGTAATGGAGAGTGGTAAAAATTATTTCGAGATTTGAGGGTTGAAATGTGATTGAATATATTTGTAGGCAT
This sequence comes from Cerceris ruficornis, assembly GCA_963989415.1. Classification (NCBI taxonomy): domain Eukaryota; kingdom Metazoa; phylum Arthropoda; class Insecta; order Hymenoptera; family Crabronidae; genus Cerceris; species Cerceris ruficornis. The sequence goes on along the minus strand of OZ022530.1, from coordinate 7,664,596 downwards.
CATGGAGAAAAGCTAGACACTCGTAACCGTTTGAGGACGACGGACGCATATATGCGGTCGGAGAAAAAATTTGATTATAGTTTATCGGAGCATGTATTCACCGTTAGAGTTGAAAAATTAAAATAAAACCGTTGAAATATTATTACGCAAATGGCAATTTATAACTTCTATACATCAACACTCTAACTTTTTGATAAAAAGGTGGATTTTGATCGCCAAATAAATGATTATTTCTTAATATTTAAAAAGGTCTCCGTCCACAAAGGGGTAATAGTTCAAGATGTAAGGGTATGCGATTTTAATTCTTTGCGGTGCAAATTATTTTTCCAACTTTTCATCAGCTAAGCAAAATTAATTGCGGAAAATATTCTACTGCTGATTTTATATTTTTATATTAAAACAGGAATAAGTATAGGCACTGAGGAATATTTATGTGAAGGCTCAAGATCATTGTTAAATTGGAAAGCTGTTATTAAATAAGTGAAATATTAATTTCACCAGAAACCCCTGTGTAGCTGGACATAGGACTATAAAGTGTTAATGACTTTATTTAATAAAAATTGGTCGCAGTAATTGAATCGATATAAGGAAAAAAAATGAAGAACGATTAACAATTAAAAATCTAATTACCACCGTCAAATAATTACCATTTCAAAATACTCAAAATAGAGCTCGACGGCAGGGACTTAATTTTTCAAACCTCACGATGAAAAATGTAGCAAAAAGATTTTCAGCCAGCGAGCTCAATTAAACGCTGCAAAATACCAGCGCATCGAATAAAACATCCAGCCGGAGAGAATTCAATGAAACAAAAGCTAAAAACGCGAGAAATAAACGTCGAATATTACATTTCCAATATTTCTAACAAATGCCTCGTATTCGCCGACCCTTCGGAGGTCTCGAGGAATGCGAGAGCCGAGAAAGATCGAGGCGTAAAAAATGGACGACCGAAAGCCGAAAAGTTTTTTCCATCAGCCAGTTTCACGGAAGAAACAATATGTTTCAGCCGATACCCGCACGTTCTCACGTTCTCCGGCTACGTGCTGTACAAGCATTGACATATGTCAATGACACGCGTCACTATGGTGTACGGGGTAGCCTTAAGTGGTTCCCACTACACCCTCAGTTCGCCAATGGGGAAATGTTTAAGCGTAGTCCTGCACCCTTCTTCCTCGTTAAATTGCAGTACGTACTTTCCTGGACCTCCTTGACTCCTTCATTCGTGCCTGACATACGAATGTTGAATAACAGTGTGCTTTATTTTTCAAAATTTCACCTAGGGGTGTCAGTGCTTCTTTTAACACGTTCCGAGCCAAGTGTATCATTTATGGTATACGTTAAACTTGACCTTCAGGCCACGTGTACCATAAATGGTACACGCAAACGTATTTATCTAATGCAGTGAAAACATATATTTTATGGAAATTCTGTAAATTTTATTTCCACCAAAATAATGAGACATTATAAAAAATGCAGTGTAGAAAAAAGCACATAAATTTGTAGAATTGTTATATATACAATAATTAATAATTACATGTAATGTTTGTCAGTTTTAAAGCAAGTAAATGCATATAATCGGCTTGTTCGGTCAATCGCTGCAAAACGTCAATACTCTTCTAATTTCTTGTCTTGCTACTTCACTACCGAATTTTTTTACATTTTGTTTGGAAAGTTTCTATTCGACTGAATTTTACAATCGATCTGTTTGCAACGCCACGTGTGCCATAAATGGTACACGGTGGGATAACTAGTCTAAACAAACTAATTACTTGTGAATTGATGATGTAATGAAATATTGTGTGATAATGTATCATTCTTTAGTGAAAACATCAAATGGCCTGAACGACAAGTCGGGCAAAAACGGCTTGGCACGGAACGTGTTAACTGATAAATAAAGATTCTTTGGTTTGGCGCCTGCGCTTTTCGAATTTGTCAAAAAATCATAAAACGTCGCGTTTTACTCATCACAATAAGTTATAGGTAATTCTGTCCCGCAATTTTCACGGAATTTCGAGGTTATGTAGCGTATTGTAGCGTGTACAGGATACAAGCGATACTTTGCAACAATTTGTGATTGTGAAATATCCGCGACGCCTTTGCGATATAACAGGCAACTGTCTTAACACTAGAACTACCGGCGTTAAATCTATCATATTTAAAAATATTAAATAAGTATTTTGAAAAAAGGGGAATTAAGAGGTGGAAAAGATGATCGATTCGGCAATTTATGTTTTATAAGATTGACGTAGAATATCTATTCTATGACTCTCCTATAAACTTGGAGAATTTTTGAAAAAAATTGTGTACCAGTCATTTTGACTGGTTTGGTAGTTCTAGTGTTAAAATTTTAGCGTCACACCAACTTGGTGTCACCGGCATTTGTCCGCATATTTTTGCACAACACGAAAGTGGTGTCATCGGACGGCATAGTGTTAAGATTCAAATGCAACCAAGATGGGTAAATAGAGTAGAATGGTTCGCGTGGAAATTGTGTTATAGAGCCGGCAATTACTTCCGCGTGAGAAACCACCCCATTTTACCATTATGGCTGGACAGTGTCCATTTGTAACTGTGATTTATAATACCAATATTTACGTGACGAGTCATAGTAGGTATTTTTCCTTGGTAAATACCTAGATATGGAAATAAATTTTCTTGCTTGGTGAATGGTGATTTTGTTGGGATATTTTAGAAATTTGGATGAGAAGGGAGAAAATGGAACTTCTTTGAGGGTTTAGTTAGAAAGTCTTTGAGGGAATTAATAGCATTGATAGGGTTGTATTCATTTTTCAGGCTGATAGGCACTTTTTGATGGCGTAAGCAAATACTAAAGTAATTTTATTTAAAATTAAGTTAGATAACGATCAGTGGAAATTTCTGGTAACATGAAGCGTCCACCATAATTAAAAAGCTTCACACAATGGGACATAAAAAGCTGAAGAACATGAAAATAATAAAATTTCCAATTATTAAGTTTCGTGTTTTGTGATTGACACGTTGAACGCCGTCGGTATTTCGCTTGTAGGATTCGACGTTCTTTATTTAAGTTGACAAAATCTGAGTTTACAGAAAATAAGCACTTGCCGGAAATCCACGTAAAGACCATGTAGGGCCGAGAGTCATCCTTTTTAAACTCCCGGTCATCCCTACTCCTTCCCGTGCATTTCCGTACCTCCGTTCTTCGAGGGTTTGCACGAGGGGAAGGGAGCTCTCTCTGTCCCTGTCTAGGTGGGTCCGAAATATTGTTAAAGTCGCCTCGAGACGTCCGTCGCCCATGGGGGTGTTCTGATATGGAAAATGCCATATTTGTCGAACACCCCTCAAGGTCCCGGCCGTCCCGAGGCAACGTGCCCACCTAAACAATGGACTCCCTTTACCGACGGTTCACGAGCCGGCCCCTGTCTACCTCGGACGGTCCTAGACCCGCGCGGTCCCAAAATACTTGCGTTTGCAAATTGGAAGTTGCAAATGGGCTCCGCGCGGAGTCGGCCGCCCGAAGCCGATACAATGGCGGCGACCGGATCGTAAACCGTCACCCCTACACGCTGTTTCATCATTTTTACTAAAGTGAATCTTTTTCTATGAAAATCACATCTTTACCAAGCAGCAACCTTAAAAACACAAATAGCTGTATAGTCAGCAGGACTTTACCTCTTTATTGCAAATATTTAAATACTGGATGCATTAGAAAATTCGCAAATATTACAATTTAAAAGTCATATGAAATTTCGTTGAATTCAATAGTGCCGGTCACTGGTGATCCCCATGGAAATTCAATGTTTTAACGATTATCTGTTAATGGTGGTTTGAAAATGAGTCTTGAAATATTTCTACCGGAATTGCACGAAGAATCGATGTTTTATTTATCTACTGACTAGAAAGGCCCCACAAAATGGCACATAAGAAAGAGAAGAACTTAGAAATAATCAAATTTCCAAATATTCAGTTTTGTGTTCTTTGACTAATAATTATCAATTAATGTTGGGTTGCAAATGACTCTAGATATAGCTCTACAGAAATTAGTTGAATAATCGATGTTTTATTTTTCTACTGACTGGAAAGGCCCCACACAGTGGCACATGAAAACCGGAAGAATTTACAAATAGTCAAATTTCTAATTATACACTTTTCTATTCTGCGATTAAAAATTGGGTCGTTTATTTTGAAAATGGCATGAGTCAATTTGCAAAATATCGAGTTAATGATAACATCAATTACAGTTCTGCGGCATCTCTATATTTTGATAGCAATCAATATAATGAAAATAACTTGAAATATGTTAGAGAGAAATTTTCATAGTTAACGGTACGAAAAACATGTTTATTTTAAAAGTGGCGTACGTCAGTGCACCGCAATGAAAAGTGGTAATTTTACAAGGGTTATACAAAGTCATTTGTACTAAGAACAATATAAGTATCCAAGATAACAAGTACAAATCTTCTCAAAAATTGGCACCAATATTTTCAAACCCGTTAAAACGTAAACTCTGAAGTATCTCGGTTTAAAAAGAAAGTGACTTATTGCCACTTTCAAAATAAACGGCTCAATTATCAGTTAACTTTGAGTTGCAAATAAGTCTTGATATATCTCTACAGAACTTACGCGAAGAATCGACGATTTGTTTATCTACTGACTGAAAAAAAAAGGATTCAAGAGATCGAAGATTGCAAGGAAAACAATGAAAGACATCTAAAGACATTTAAAACCCTCGGTCCAGCGTCGTCACGTAGGCGTACTAAGAAGCTTCAACGACGTAGCCATTTCTTTCCAAAGATGTCTACTCTGCACTGAGAATTCCCGATCGAGTTTGCGAACACGTTTGCACACCCGAGCACGCCGGAAGTAAGTTTAAAGAAACGCCGGGAACTTCCTCCGTGCTGCTTTTCGCTATAAAGTCGACCTAATAACGCTTCTTAGACCGACACACACACTTGTGCGTAAGTTCCTCGAATTTTCTAACATCCTCTTTAAAACCCTGCGAGAGTTGCACAAGTCGAATTCGAAGGACGAACGAAAATCTGCCAAATTCGTCTGTATGGCTAATTAGCATTAAAAGTACCAAAGCAGTCAAAGTGACTGGTTTCTATTTTTTTTCAAAAGTTACACGAATTTATAGGGGATTCATAAATTAGATATTCTACGTTCATCTTATGAAACAAAAATTACTTCATTGAATAACTGATCTTAACCCTTGACTCCTCTTAACCCTCTGCGGACGGAGACCTTTTTAAATATTGACAAATAATCATTTATTTGGCGATCAAAATCCACCTTTTTATCAAAAAGTCAGAGTGTTAATGTATAGAAGTTATAAATTGCCATTTGCGTAATAATATTTCAACGGTTTTATTTTAATTTTTCAACTCTAACGGTGTATACATGCAGCGATAAACTATAAGCAAATTTTTTCTCCGACCGCATATATGCGTCCGTCGTCCTCAGAGGGTTAAAAGGACTTAACATTAGGTGTCGACTTAACAGTAAATAGTTAACACTAGATCTAAGAATGTTAAATCTGTTATAGTTAACCCATTCGCTGCCAAGCCTAAATTATAAGAAATTATTCCCATTGTCATTTATATTTTAGGTGGTATTTTTTACTGAAGTTACATTATGGCTTAGTAAAAGCATATAGATTACCATGCATAATAATTTACCTGCATAAAATCAAAGACAAGTATACTCCTCTGGTAATTGGAAGGAAACAGGACTCGACATCCTTTTTCGTATTTGCGAACGTTTAAAGAAAGCACTTTATTGAAAGAAGGACGAGAATACTCGTCTTGACAATGCATAACACCCTGCCAAAGACGAGTTTACTCGTTTACTCGCCAAGTTACCGTTCCAGACCTATACCTCAGCTGAATGAATCAAGGACAAATTGACGACGAGGCTTAACACTTTACCGACCGGTAGCCTATTAATAGGTTTTTTGTCACCAACGCTTAGACTTTTAGTTTATTAATCGATTTCCACGGCAATCACTAATGTGTTATTTATTATTGTAGTACAATTGTGTTAAGGAGTCGATGAGAAGCATTTGTAATTTTCAAAGAGATTGTAATTTTTGTTAGGCAATCTAGGCCGAAACAAATCCTTTAAAGTGGGTAGAATACTGAAACAATAGCGGTCGGTAAAGTGTTAAGATGTCCCCAGTCTCTGTTTACAAAAACAAATCCAAGAGGACGGTGACGAAAGACTGTCGAACTTTGTAGAGTGAAACGCATCGACATTCTGAGTGGAAAAACTTCAAGTAACCACTACCATTCTCCTTCCCATTATCGCTCCGTTCTGGCCGAGTTCATAATCAGACAAAGGCTGACGATGCATTCATTTGACCGTTCTAATTCGCGAATGTTATGGGTGCATAGGTACACCCGAAAGTTCCATCGGTTCAGTGATTCGTGTAACGCACAACTAAACGTACTAGAAATTTACTGCGCCAGATACATTTAATACGGTCCATCAATGCTAATGCGTTAATATGGAAGCACTGAGTTTCGCTTAATAGATTATTCAAATTTCATGGCGCAAACTAGTTGGACGGACGGGAGTGTTTATTAATATCGCTACGGATGATTGGCAAAATTTCACGAATAAACCGAGTAACGAGGGAGTCGGTGGATGGGAAAGAATGAAGGGTGAAGAGCACTTTTAATTATTAAGGACGGGTGAAATGAATTTGTTGAGACTCGTGAAGGGTATAACCCTTCGTCAAAGTTTGTCAAATAATTTGATTCTTTAATCAAGTGCTACTTGGACATCTTCATGCACCTATTCTACTTGAACGGACACCTTCGGGTATCTATTCTACTTAAATGCTTCAACGGTACTTCACAGCAACTCCAGGGCGTTCTAAGTTCAAGTGGTAGGTCCAAATAGCTGGTTAGCATTCAAGCAATCAATTTTACATCAAATCTCTTTTACATATTGCTTACTAATTCATTTAAAAATGACTAACAACGAGCACGCAAGTACTTCGGGTTGCCGATTTTGTTGAAACGTTTGAAACTACTTTCTTTAATCCTTTGCGGTCCGAATTATTTTTTCAAGTTTGTGGCGAGCTAAACGAAATTAATTGCACATTTTCTGTCGTTGGTTATTAATGTTTTTTAATGATAGCAATAACTATAGGTACAGACGGATATTTAGGTGATATTACAAAATCATTATGAATTTGAAAAGTAGATATTAAATCGTTAGAAAATAAAATTAAATGAAAAGCTGTGTCGAGTATAGCTCGAGATAGGACTGCAAAGGGTTAAACTACTCTACAATACATGTAGAGTAAATTGTCGTGATTATGAATAGACCCCATTACAGAGGCAGACGGTCAATAGTTTTTAAGATATTTATAATTAAAGTTTCATTGCCATACTGAAACTGAACTGTAGAACGGAAACTCAAGAGGTGCCGTGGCATCGTCCTGGATTTGTACAGAAAAAACTAGGGTGCGTCGTGAATAGATTAAAATTCTTTTTTTTCGATTTATAGCTTCAAAACTAAATGAAGTATCAATAAATTATTATTTATATATTAACTGCATTTCTTTGGTTGAAAATGGAACTGAAATTTCAAGTACAGTTCTGTTTAAGTACGGCAATGAAACTTTAATTATAAATATCTTAAAAACTATTGACCGTCTGCCCCAGTAATGGGGTATATTTATAATCAGGACAACTTACTTTATAAATATGTAAAGTTTCACCAAAATCGGCGACCCATAGGCCTTCCGTTCTCCTTGTAAGTACTAAAACATTAACACCAGAACTACCAAACGAGTAAAAATGACTGGTACACAATTTTTTCCAAAATTTCTCCAAGTTTATGGGAGAGTCATAGAAAAGATATTCTACGCCCATCTTATAAAACATAAATTACCGAATCGATCATCTTTACCACCTCTTAATTCCCCCGTTTTCAAAATACTTATTTAATATTTTTAACACTAGAACTACCGGCGTTAAATATATTATATTTCAATATATTAAATAAATAGTTTGAAAAAGTGGAATTAAAAGGTGGAAAAGGTGATCAGTTCGGTAGTTTATATTTCATGAGATGGACGTAGAATATCTACTCTATGACTCTCCTATAAACTTGGAGAATTTTTGGAAAAAATTGTATACCAATCATTTTGACTGGGTTGGTAGTATCAATTAGTCTACCACCGGACATCGTCAATGGAAGTTATCCGTTTAAACAGCGCAACGGCAAGTATTTAAGTCCCAAAACTAGCTACAGAAGTTACAGTTTGTCCGTTAACATGCAAAATTAACAAACGATGAAATAATTGTCAACTATGTGTACTTTCTGTACCCTAAGAGTCCCGGAACCTTACGCATCATTCGTGCGCAGCAAAGTAGAATGCACCGACGCATCCGATGACCCAAATCGGAATTTATTAGAGTACGAGGTATAAAGGTTATCAGAGAAAAATGAAAGAGCCGTCGGGAGATCGTGTCTGGCCATAAGTAGCGATCCGAGATAGCAGGCGGACCACGGAGAGCTGCATAAGATATATCCACCTCGTATGCCGGGGGTATACACATACACCATCGCCCTCTGTATCCTGCAGCTTTTCTCCTCCCTTCCTTTCTCTCACCCCTTTGCTGTTGTCCTCTCTCTTTTCCTCTCTTTCTCTATCTTTCCCTATTTCCTCCTCTATTACTCTCCCTCGGTATTTCTCTCTCTCCTGCTGTCTTTCTCTATTTCACCAACTGTCTTTCTTATCTGTTTCTCTACTTGTCCTTATCTCTGATTTTTTTCTTTTATTTTCTTCCTGTATCTCACCCTCTCTTTTTCGTCACCGTTTCTCTATTTCTCCTTGTCTCTGAATTTTCTCCATCTCTCTTATTTTCTTTCTCTATTTCACTCTTTCTCTCTTTCGTCTCTGTTTCTGTATATCTCCTTGTCTCTAATGTTCTCTCTTTCTTTCTTTCTCTATTTCTCCTTGTCTCTGAATTTTCTCCATCTCTCTTATTTTCTTTCTCTATTTCACTCTTTCTGTCCTTCGTCTCTGTTTCTGTATATCTCCTTGTCTCTAATTTTCTCTCTTTCTTTCTTTCTCTATTTCACCCTCTCGTTTCCGTCTCTGTTTCTCCGGTGCTCCTTGTCTCTGATTTTTCTCTGTCTCTCTTATTCTCTTTCTCTATCTCGCCTTGTCTCTCTCTGGTACTCTTTCTCTCTCTCTCTCTCTCTCTCTCTCTCGCTTTCTCCCCGGGTTTGTACGTAGCGAGCTATGATGGAGATAGTGAAATGTAGTGCACCGAGTGCTGCAGCAACGACGGTGTGCCGTGGTGGAATTATTCGTGTGCAGATAACTCGACTTAACGACATCTAGAAGCGATACCTCAACGCACCAAACCACGGAAAATTGTCCTGATAATGCCCGCATACGTTTCCTATTATTCAATGGGAGATTCATCGTAAACCATTTGCTTCCTGAGGACTTTTATTAATTTTATTGAGTACCTGTTGAGATCGTAGCTTTTGGGTAGTTCGTTGGGGAAGTTACTCAGAGATTATTAACCCTTTGCGGATGGAGACCTTTTTGAATATTGAGAAATAATCATTTATTTGGTGATCAAAAACCATCTTTTTATCAAAAAGTCAGAGCGTTAATGTATAGAAGTTATAAACTGCTATTTGCGTAATCACATTTCAACGGTTGTATTTTCATTTTTCAACTCTAACGGTGCATACTAGCACCGATAAACTATAATCAAATTTTTTCTCCAACCGCATATATGCGTCTGTCGTCGTCAAAGGGTTAAGGTACTTTACATGACCCCGTGTAACGACCGTTTTGATAATTAGAAGGAAAACCGACATAATACAGACGATATTCTCTGCTTTCGGGGGCGTTTTTTTGCAGTCAGCTACTTTTAGCTTCTTGGAAGGCTATTTTTTGCAAATTTCTGCTAAAAACAATCCCTCTGCTGCAACCCCATTATTAGAACAGAAATGTCAATTTTGCAGTTTATTTTTGAGGCTACTTCTTTTACCTGATGATTATTTTGGAGATAATAGTCGACTATTTCTTTCGCATATTTATCGGAGACCACTTCAACACATAAAACAACCCTTATCTGTATTCTTATCCATTGCTTGACATTCCAAACGAAATAGTCCTTTCTCAATACTATATTTTTTGGATTCTGCAACTTTTTCCGGACTAGTAGTCAATTTTGCAGCATCATATGATTATTCCTTCCAAGTAATTTGCAAAAGCCACCCTAACACATTAAAGCAACCCTTGACTGCATTCATATCCGCTTACCCAAATTCCAAACCAAACAGTCGTTTCTCAAGGTTATTCTTCCGGATGCCGAAAACTATTTTCGGACTATCGGGCAGTTATTTTGTCAACTGCCTCTTAAAAGACACCCCCTCGCAGCAACCCCTTCATCCAATCAAAAAGGTAGACTATACAGTGTTTCCTAACGGCTACTTTTTTCATGTGCTGATTATTTTGGGGTAATAGTCGACAATTTCTTCCAAGAATCCGTCGAAACCCATCCCAGAGCATGAGAACAACCCCTATCTACTTTCTCGTCCATCACACGAAATTCCAAACCTAACAGCCGTTTCTCAAGATTATCTTTTTTGGATTTAGCAACTATTTTCGGACCGGCAGTCAATTTTGCACCATCATACGATTATTCCTTCCAAGTAATTTGCAAAAGTCACCCTAACACATTAAAGCAACCCTTGCCTGCATCCATATCCACTTGCCGAAATTCCAAATCAAACAGTCATTTCTCAAGACTATTTTTCCCAGATACAAGTAACTTTCATGAAGTTAGTAACTAATAGTTGATAGTAAATACTGTGGAGATCAAGTGCGATTTCCGTTAAATTTCTATTTTTAGTTTTGTATTTAAATAAATACGCAACCGACGCCAGCTGTGCGAAATGTGGCAAGGGTGTGTTGGTGTTGCGTACTTGCGAAGGGACGGCGAAGGCGAGCGTCGTCAGACGACGAACATTCAGTCGCAAGACGGAAGCCGAAAACGACGGCCGATTCTTTTGCGTTTTTTTAATAAATAGTATCTTTCTTTTCTCTCATTTAATATTAATAAAGACATTTTAATTATTTGCACACCCCCACCTTGATGTCTGATCCCACAATACTAATGTGAAAAAATTAACTAGTAAATTAATGAGCTATCAGCTCATCATTTTTTTCCACGTCTCTCAAAACCCACCCCATTCTCCAGCCAAAACTGCAGACCGTACAGTCCTCAATTACAGGGATCAATTATTTTCGCACCATCGGACAACCATTCGCCAAAATCCACCCCAACCCTCAACCCCTACCCTCCATCCAAAAAAACCAAACCAATTCTTCCCACACAGCCGCCAAGAGACATTGTCCTCGATATAAATCAAGCTCTCCCATTCGATACTTTTTACCAAAGGAAGAAATAAAAAAAAAACTCTCGATGCGCAAGAGGTAGGAGGGGGGTGGCAGATTGGATCGATGGAATGACGAGCCGTTTCCGCTCGAGCGGATTTCCACGTTATTTTCGCGATACTCGGAAGCTGGTTAACTCGTCGGTGTTTCGCGGTAGGGCAGAATGCATGCTCAAAGCGCAGAAACAAGCCTGCGGACAAGCGCGCAGCAGCCGGTCGTCTCCACCCTTCACCCTTCACCCACCCTTCACGTCCCTCTTTTTCCCTCTGTCCTGTCGTCGCTCCTCGTCCCTGGAAAGCTGCTGCTGATGGCGGGATTGCTCGTGGGGCGGGGCACGAGTAGGAAATGGGAAAACGAAATGAACCGTGAATAATTATGTATTACTTTTAATGCTCTACAACCCGGAGCGCAAACGGGGGAGGGAAATATTAAAGTCAAAGGTGGCCTCCTTCGTTCCGGCATGGTGCACGGTTACCAAGGAGTATATCGAATCCACGGGATCAAACGATTCATGAGGGATTCGTCGTGTATAACGATCTTCTTTGGGGATGACGTTACCTCAAACGGACAGTCCGGCGGAGAGATGGCGAACGGCGAAATGAGATGCAATGATCGTCATTAATCGGCGTGTATCGATCACAGTTTTTGCGGGAAAGGATTCTTTCGAGGGATGGATGGGGTGTGCTTTGAGGTTTTTCTTTTGTCACGGGGGAAAAAGTGCTTGTGGAGGCGTTGAAGGCTATTTTTATGGGTGTTTGAGAAAAAAAGGGATGGAGGAGTATTATAATAGTTTTGAAGCTGATACTTTACGTGATTTTGAACTGAGATAATTGTGAGGTGATTGGAAATTAGGCGAGGGATTTAATATGGGTTCTTTTTTTATTAGAATATTCGGGGTGATTTTATGAGTTTTTAACGAAAGAAATTGATATGTTTTATGATAATAATTTTATGAGGCTACTATAAAAGAAATGCATACTTTGTTACGACATTTGTAATGAACATTTTCTACGATTTTGATGTGTGAAGGTTTTGAAATGGTTGATGTTACATTTGTGACTTTGTGCAAGATTTTTGTTAATAATTAAGGAAACATTCGTGCATTCTGCGAGAGGGTGTAATAAATCTGGGCTTGTTAAAATGCAGAGCATTCCTCGAGGTAAAAAAGCACAGGGACACTTTGGTTGTACATTTATCTTTGCACGACACGTGCTTGGATTTTGAGGGGAATTCTGTAAAAATTGTTTGCGAGAATGCGAAGGGAGGGTGAAGGGTTACTTTCGTAGGAAAATCGTGCTCCAAAGTCCTGTATATTGAAAGATTCTTGGGTAAGAAAGATAATCTTCTGCAGGAAGCTGAGAAGAATAATTAATTCCAATTAAACTCTTTCCCCTTTGATCTCTGTGAAACAACTGATAACTTAGCGAACACCAGGTACAAATAAAACAAGAAGAGCAAGGAAGAAAATGAAGAAAATGAAGAATAGGAAGTAAAAGTACTCTCATTATTTTCATGGGCTTTAAATACAGTCTAGTCTTTTTTCCAATTTTAAAATTACCGCCAACTCTTTTTTTTTATCCACTTCTTCTGCCAAGGGAATATTGCAAATAATTCGGGATAATAGGTGTAGTTATAAAAGCGAGACTCCTCTATGCGTGGTTCGGCGATGCTATAGAGTAAAATAATAATTGCAAAAGAACGGAAGCGCGAAAGTTCCAGTGTGTACACCGTCGACGGATTTTATAATCGCTCATTGAAATGGATCGGAGCAAGTTTTTCCGCTGTCAAGCCGTGCAGTTGGCCTTTTCTACCGTTGAATCTAATTACCGGGACGTCAGTTTCGCCCAACTTTTCCGCGTTTTGCATCTTCAGGAATTATTCCGTGCCCATGTTGTAACGAGTCTCCGACGTAGCCTACGTAAAAGGCCAACGGCAACTCGAAAGATAATTCATTTAAGTTTGCGCTATGATAATGGACCCTACGGTCTCGGAATCTAGATAAAATCATCGGGAAATGGAAGTTTAGTATCTCATGCTGCGTTACTCTTGCACCGTTGAACATTTGGATCTTGCTACTCTGAGGTTTGTATATCTGATTGCTTGGACCTTTAGGACTTACAGTCCCTTGTCATCGAATTAGAACCACGTACAAAAATTTCACTTTTATGGTTATAATGTTCTATCATATATGGAAAATTGTCTTTGGTCATTCAAATTATTACTAAATACGTTGATAACAAAGTATACATAGCTATAGATTTGTTACTGTTGTGATAATAATAGAATTGTGTGGACAATTCTCCCGTCTTGAATGCCATAGAAAATGTTTGGAGCCTACTCAAAAGACTTGTTTACAACTCTCCAAGCACCACATTATCTGAGTTGAAAACAAAAATTACAGATATTTGGGAAAATAAGGAAGATATAAAGAATATGATAAAGCAATGTATACAAAGCATGCCGGAAAGGTTACAAGCTGTCATCAAGGCAAAGGGTGGAAATACGAGATATTAACATGCGTTCATAGTGTTATGTACAGTAGTAGTGTATTGTGTTATTAGTTAATAAACTATATCATTACAATTTGAACAGGCCTTTTAATTTTACGGAAAATATGAAAAATGCTGAAAATTTGGAGTGGTCCTAATTCGATGACCAGGGACTGTACTTGTTGGAATGCACCGCTTCAGATCTGAATTAGGTTTGAGTTAGGGTATATCCGATTGATTGGATTCTTAATATTACGTTGGAAACTATGAAACGGGCGTTGAATAAGAATAAAAAACAAAAAGCGCTATTTTTCACATGATTTATTATATTCAATCGAAATAACTTCCATTGGCATCTACGACTTTCCGCCAACGATCGGGCAAGTCATATATGCCTTTTTGAAAGAAACCCTTCTTTTTAGACTTAATAAAGAATTCAAAGTCTTTTATAATATCATTTCGGTTATTGTATTTCTTTTCTCTTAAAAATAATTCATAATTACGAAAAAGGTAATAATCGGTCGGTGAAATATGGGGTGAATTGGAGGATGTGGCAAAATTTCATATTGCAGAGAAGTTAATTTGTCAACAGTAATTGAAGCTTTATGTGGTCGTGCGTTATCATGCAGTAATATTGCGCCCTGCCGATTGAGCAATGCTGGTTGTTTTCATAAGTTTCTCATGCATGACATCAATTTCACGACAATAGGACACCGCTGTTATGGTTTCACCTGGTTGTAGGAAGGAATAATGGATCACTCCTTGGGCAATCCACCATATGGTAATCATAATTTTTTTTAGATGAAATTTCGGCTTCGTGGTGTGTCCTGGGGGTGTATTCTTATCTACCCATTTGCTTGATCGCTTACGATTATCATGCAAAATCCACTTTTCATCACAAGTGATGATTTGGTGTAAAAACGGCAATTGTGTATTGCAAAGTAACAAAGATGCGCATTTGCTCTTGTGGTCGATCATCTGCAGTTGCGTCAGTTCGTACGGCACATATGAGTCCAATTTCCTTACTTTATTTATTGTACGCAGATGTTTTAACACAGTCGTATGGCTAGTTCCTAGTTTAGACCCAAGATCGCGAATTGTTGTGTGTGAATCGGATTCCACAGTCATCCTTAATTCCTCGTTATCAATATGGGCCGGTGGTCTGCCTCGAGGCTCGTTGACGATACTCAAATTGCCAGAACGAAATTTTTGGAACCAATATCAAGCATTTTTTTCAGTAGTGGATCCATCTCCGAATGCACGATTAATATTTCTCGAAGCTTGAGCTGCGATATGATTCAATTTGAACTCGTACAAGAAAAGTAGATGTAAATCGCGTTTTGTTTCCATTTGGTTTCGGAGAAAAATAATATAAAAATGGGATACAAACACGAAAAAATTTTACGAAATGAGTAAGAAGAATACCTTTGAACTTTATAAATAAAAATATTAAGCGCACGTTACGATGAACCTCTGTCAGTCGCAGCTGAACACAGACTAAACAAAAACGCCCGTTTCATAGTTTCCAACCTAATACTTTCTTGTTGGAATGCAGAGTTTCAAATCTGTCAGTAAGTTAGGTCTATATTAGGGTGCCTTTAATGACATGCACCCTTAAGACTTATTCGTTGGAATGCAGTTTTACATCGGACAATGAGTTAGGTCTGGGTTAAGACGTTGAATTCTTATTGAATTCAATGAATTGAAATAAAATTTCGCATGACGTTTAAATTGTAATATCTACGAATTTGTAATTAAATTTAATAAAATAACATTTTCTGGTAAAATTTGTTGCGCTGAACGGCTTTTGTTGTTAAATCTGAACTATCAGTGAAGCAAAGAAAATTTATGAAAGAATGAATAGAAGAATATAAGTGTAAACATTAGTAAAATTATTCAGGTAGAAAGCTGTAACTTATTACAATTTTCGAAAATCTCCACCCCGAGAGCATGATTAACAACCCATAGAAGATTAATCGGTGGAGCAATTAATTTATCCGTTTTTCCCTCGAAACTTACGACAGTCGAAGTTAGCAAGAAAAGAAGCTCAAGCATCCTTTACTTGTTTTCACTGTGTTCGACAAACTATCACCGAAAGAAGTTTTAAAGCTGGCCGAAAGTAACGACACCGGCTAGACGAATGACTGGCGAGTTTCCCTGCCGCAAAACTTTCCCGTGATATGCATGAGAATTTCCCTCTGGTAAAGCGAAGAAGTCATTTCATGTTTTATTGCAATATCTCCAATCTCCAGTAAAATAACGAAAATATTTGTGCGACGAAGTTGCAAGTGAACTGCGTCGCATACATTTCGAGTGACTCGATTTTGCATGTTCACTTCTTCGAATCTCAAACCAATCGCAATTCTATGTCGCCCCATAACCTGCACGAATCGCTGAGGTACACATAGATTCGAATAAGAATCGTAGAACACGTCCTTCTTCCTCGATGAAGACGCGATTTTCACGAACAATTTCAGAACTGAAGGATCTAATCGACCGGCGATTTACGAGATCGGGGATCACTTCGTGAATGAAATCGAGGAACGAAACGTGAAACGACAGTTTAAAGTCGACGCATACTGACCCACGCGACAAAGCCTTCCACAGCGTGGACAAATCGCCCGTGAAATGGAGAAATTCACGAGGATGCTGTGGAAAATCCGAGACTGCCTCTGGAATACCTTATGACCAGACCTTGTTAACATTCAGACGTAGACTGATAGGTTCAAACAAGATATACGTATATACATGCTGAGAGGTTGAACTGATCAGCTGCATGGATCAAGGAGCACAGAAAACTGATGATGTGCTAATTGTCTGGAGCATTAAACAGAACTACAAATCTAAAATTGACTTTGCTAATAGAGCAATTATAAAGCGAGGTCAGTATGAAAATAGTGCTTTGAAAAATTGAAGCTTTGTGGATTGCGATGGACCGAGGACTTCGGAAGACTGATGGTGCCGAGTATCAGGTGAAAATATAGACTCGCAGAAGTGGAATCGAGTTGGTGTATACAACATTCATGGCTGCA
The DNA here is from genome assembly GCA_963989415.1 of Cerceris ruficornis. NCBI lineage: Eukaryota > Metazoa > Arthropoda > Insecta > Hymenoptera > Crabronidae > Cerceris > Cerceris ruficornis. The sequence continues at coordinate 7,647,656 of OZ022530.1, read as the reverse complement.
GGTTATTTTGAACGAAGCAATATATTTGATTCTACTATTCACAACGTCCATCACCTTGAACTCGAGACTGCGGAAAGCTCATGTCCCAGTCATGCGCGAGGATGCTAACGAAGCTGATACGATTAGAATCGACTTTGTTTATGTTAAATTCAAGTCTCCAGGTTACCTCGAGTAAAACGGTATACCAAAATTATAACACATCATGTCAAACAGAACATCACCAATAACTGTTGTAATGGTCATGCGATAGGCTACCAACGAGGCTGATACAATTAAAATCGACTTCATCACCTTGAACTAAAAGGGAGCAAAAACTGTTGACGTAGTCATGTGCTTAATAACGATGGCGACACAATTTAAAATCGACTGTATTTATATCAAATTCATGTCTCCAGATTATCTCAAGCAACGCAAAATACCCAAAAATATAATACACATTGTCTATCGCCTTGAACTGAAAAACGTGAAAATCTGATGGCGTATTTACGTGCTAGGTTGCTCACGAGGCTGATAGAATTGGAATCGACTTTGTTTATGTTAAATTCAAGTCTCCAGGTTACCTCAAGGAAAACAATACACCCAAAAATATAATACACAATGCCCATCATCTTCATCTGAGCATCAGCAATAACCGTTGTCATAGTCACGTTTTAGGCTACCAACGAGGCTGATACAATTGGAATCGACTTTATTTATAGCAAATTCAAGTCTCCAGGTTACCTCAAGCAAAACAGAATACCCAATAATATAAAAGACAATATACATCACCCTGAAGTGAAAAGCACAAAGAACTGTCAACGTAGTCATGTGCTAGGCTACCAACGAGGCTGATACAATTAGAATCAACTTTGTTTATAGCAAATTCAAGTCTCCAGGTTAACTCAAGCAAAGCAATATACGCAAAACTATAATACACAATGCCCATCATCTTCATCTGAACATCAGCAATTGTTCACGAGTTGTGTGATATCAATTCGTGGTAGGAAACGCCTTTAGGATTGCGCTGGTTAAGCGTCTCCAAGATGTAGCCGTGGTAGCCAAGATTTATTTTTACATAAAATACAAAGTATGGGTTGATGTCTCTTGTGTTTGATGCTTGCCTATGCGTGGCTGAAGCGACTCTGCTCGTCTCGCAGCTCAGCCATCCTCGTCCCGTCGCCCTGTAAGACCCCAAGCTTGGGTCCTTGGTGCTAGACGGGCGAGGATGGCCTCGCTCGTATTGATCGGCGGCACGTGTCCCAAAGAAATGGAAAAACACCGTAGTGCGTCTCTCAATTTCAAGTTTAGCTTGAACAGCAATAACCGTTATCAGTCAAGTGTTAGACTACCAACGGAGCTAATACAATTAAAATCCACTTTATTTACAGAAAATTCAAGTCTCCAAGTTACCTCAAGCAAATCAATATACCCAATAATATAAAAGACAATGTACATCACCCTGAAGTGAAAAGTACAAAGAACTGTCGACGTAGTCATGCGCTAGGCTACCAACGAGGCTGATACAATTAGAATCGACTTTGTTTATAGCAAATTCAAGTCTCCAGGTAAACTCAAGCAAAGCAGTATCCCAAAATACATGACAAACCTTCTACACTGCCCCGAACCGAGCAACACAGAAGACTGAAGGTGTCCCAGTCACGCTCGTGGGTAAAACACAGCAAAATAAGCCTATAATAGGCTAGCTTGCAAAATCTTCGCGTGTCCAGGTTACCGAGGGAAAAACAGTATACCGTAAAACATAATAAAGGGCGTAAATCGCCGTGCAACCACTTCGCCGTAAATACCATGGAATGCCCCAGTATTTGATTATACGAAGCGGCAAGAGTTAGACAAAAAATTTCGATAATAAAAGATTCGACCATAGCAGACTCTGCATCGAGTAAAAATACAGGAAATTTAATTAAAAGATCGCCAGCTATTTGAAGTATTTTTCTAACCGAACCACCCAACGCACGTAGGTCCGAAGGGCGCGCGGACGCGCCATTTTAAACGCGCCCCGGCAAAATGTGGAAACAAATTACTTTTTCTATGCACACGCGTGTGCACGTTCGTGAAACATGTATAATAAACACGATTCTCGCGTCGTTGCGCTTGCGTGTGTTCGAGGTTGAGCTTCCGTAGTGGGAGGGAGCTTTCGGATCGATCCTTCAGCTTTATCTGTGCTGGTGGCCCGAGAGTAGAAGGTCCTTCATTTGTAGGGGCTGGTCATCCTTCGTCAGTGAATGCAACTACTTCCGGATGGCTTTTCTTACTTTCTCTCTAGACGTCTCTTTGTCTATCTGTCTCTTCGCTCGCTTTCTGTCTGGCTACGGCGTGTCTGGCCATCATATCCTTTAAGCTTTGACTCTCTTGCTTCAAGGATTTTTGAATAACTGAGCGTTGCCGTCGAGCAGATAATTAGAATTTTTTGATAAACCGATGGAAAGAATGCTGGTGATGGTTTGAATGAAATTTGAGAATTTTTTTATAATTGTTTTGAAGCTAGGGAAGGTATTAAATGTATTAAACCTGTCTCTTCGCTCGCTTTCTGTCTGGCTACGGCGTGTCTGACCATCATATCCTTTAAGCTTTGACTCTCTTGCTTCAAGGATTTTTGAATAACCGAGCGTTGCCGTCGAGCAGATGATTAGAATTTTTTGATAAACCGATGGAAAGAATGCTGGTGATGATTTGAATGAAATTTGAGAATTTTTTTATAATTGTTTTGAAACTAAGGAAGGTATTAAATGAGGGTGGAATGATCTTTGAGATCAGCAGGTGTCTGGATCACGATTTTAAGACTCTGGGTATTCTGGGATGAGATTATTAAAATTTGCAATACTTGTTGAGTATTATTCCATCGAGTTAAAATGCTTCAATTCTTCTATACTCAATTTTGTGATAAAATATTGAATTAAAATGTTCTGTATGCAGGAAAGGTTTTTCGAAAAATCATTGAGTGACAATTCATTATGATTTGAATCAATTCTCTTTCGATAATTCTCCATGCGGAAAGTATCTATTTACAGATATGCAAAGCGAAATTGATATTGAATAAGAAAGCAGAATTATGAAAAGGACGGCCCTCGATGTTTTGAACAATTCGAATTTTTTTGGCAGTGTAAACTTTTTACAGCGATTCAATTTTCGACGATTTCTTTCTGACACAAGCGGCCGTGTCAGTTTTTGTATTTTTCACAGTGCAACGGTGCACAAAATAGTTGCAACGAACAATGCTTTACAGCGATGAAAATGGAGCAATTAAAACTGTCGTGCCGTTCAAAATGTATTTCACGATTGCACTGAAAGAGGAGTTGATAAAAAACGAATGTAAAAGGCGATGCATTTTCTCCATTACGATTTGCAACTAATTTGACAACTATAACAATCCGAAGTAACGAGCACTATCGTTATAAAAATGTTGTGATATCAATTTATTGCAAAATTCAATACCTCTGTAAATATCTCTTGTCAGTTTGCGGTTATTTCATTGTAGATCGAACAGTATTTGGCAATTTTCCGCAAGTTTGCAGAGTGTAAATACAGTGATAAAATATTTCACGATATTCGAACTTTGATTAGACGAATAAAGAAATTTGAAAAGCCATTAAGTATCCAGTTCATTCTAGTTTCTACGGGGATTTAATTAGGCTGTCAGTATAGCCGGTGTAATGGACTCCGCTGTAAAAGACGAATATTACATTCTTCCCTATAATCTTTAACGAAGATTGCACCTGCAATGGAGCATCGTGAAACGCATAAAAACTCCCTTCTGTGCACCCTGCACGCTAGTTAAATAACATACTAATAACATTGTATGAAAGAATAACTGGAAAAACATTTTGCATGGACTTTGCTAAATATTACAGCCTATCGTCTTTCAAAAAAGAATATCTGCTTGCCATTTCTATTTTCTTTTGCGAAATAGAAAGAGAAACAGATTCCTTGAAAATACATTGACAATATTTGTGATGAACAACTGCAATAAGAATGTTAATAATATTTTCCTGAAAAAATAAATTAAAAGAAACACTTCATGAAACTTCGCTAGAAATCCAACCCTACCGTTTTTTATACAAAAATCTGATATTTTGTCAAATTCCGATTTCTCTTTCAATTTTTCTCTTTGCAAAATTGCAAAAATTAGTCTCCAAATATAAGATTTCTGGAAATTAAATTCGGAATATTTGTGATGAGAAAGTGCAGTAGGGACGTTGATAATATTAAAAAATTGGAAAATTAAAAAGATCTTGCTGAAATTCTGCTAAAAATCAAAATCTACCGTCTTTTTAGGAGAAATTTAAAAAAATCGAATTTCTACATCTTTATCAAGATTTTTCTTTTCAAAATTGCGAGAGTTATTCTCCAAATATAACGGATTCATTGAGAATGTATCAAAAATATTCACGATGAACAAATGCGGTAGAATTAATAACAATATTCTGCAGCAAAACTATGAAATTAACAAAAAAAAAAACGCTTCCGAAAGCTTTGCTAAATATCGAAATTTTCGAATCATTTTCTAATTCCAATTTCTTTGTTAACATTCATCTTTGTAAATTGCAAGAATTATTCTTCAAGTGCAACAAATTCGTTGAAAACAAATCGGGAACACTCGCAACGGATAAAAGTGCAGAAGACGTAATGCGAATTGTCGGGAAATGATACGTCGTTGAATTAATTAAAATTCCTCTTCCATTTTTGTAAAAAGTCTTTCACAAAATTCAAGTACATTCGATACGTTACCCGTAATGCCGATACTCTGAGAATAATACTACTTTATACCGATTTGTATCCCGGCGATATATCCAGCCGATATTAAACATTCCAACGTATAATTTTCCATAACGCAAATACACGTTTAATTACTCCGCATACAAACAAATCGAAATTATCTTCCCTCCGAATGCCGGAACGATTTCATCAGGTTTCGCGTCGTTCGATCGAAACAAAGGTAGACCTTAATTACGGCGAAAACGATTCAATTTGTTCGTCGAATAATTATTTATAAATTACGATCCGCTTGATCTTTTTAGCTGCGTATCTTCGTCTCGATGGATTGGAGATTAAAGAGAGGATTAATTTGTGAAAATCCGGCGAATTCGTTAACTGCAACGCATCAAAGGCGCTGTTAAATAAGAGTCAATGAAAAAGAATCCTTTCTTTAATTGTTGCAAATTAAAAAAGAGATTTTAAATTGATATTGCATTTTTCTGCAATCGATATGTTTGACATTAGATCCATTAAGACAGTCAAAATGACTAGTTGTTGCCGTTCCATCATATTTATATACCTATTTCACTTTTTCTACGTTGTTCCTTTTTTAGCATAATTATTAATTACTTCTAATTACATTAAACTGATCGTCGATAATTCTAATACTGTTACATAATATGCCAACCGTATTTCGTTGATTTCATCATTTCTACTGAACTGAAACCTTTTCTATTAAAATCGCATTTTTAAAAAATGAAAATGTTAAACACAAAAATAGTTATATATTCAGAAATACATTAGTTCTTTAATTTCTAAAACTCTAATTTCTAAGAAAAAGAGTCGAAATGAATAGCATTCTACTCTTTTCCTATTATTATCAATTCAAGGAACTTAAATACAGTTTTAAATAAAATCTGTTAAAATTGCTTAACACGTATAAGGATCAAATTAAATTTTTTCAATAAGAAAAAGGTATTGATCATTTTATTTAGTTATAACACTGTAAGATTAACATTAATGAAGCCATCGTTGCATATTTCTTGTAAAATAAAAACAAAGTAACGGTTCCATTAATTAACCACTTGACATAAAATAAATGCTTTTATTTGTCGTTGTTAAAATGTGCTTTTACGGTAAAACTATGAATAAAAGGGTTAAACTACAAAAAATATGTGTTGCATACTTCCAATCTTATATTTTTTGTAAACATCGTGTAATGCGGATAGTTATCACTAAATATACTTGTCCATGAAAACAATTTAATTATGTTTTTTCTCATTCAACACACGAAGTACGGACTTCGAGTCTGCAGAGACCTGAGAAAAACATTTCCGAAAGCAAATCATTCAGTTCTTTTTTGCTGTTATTGATACTTCCCGTATTCCTAGAAAATAATATTTGGATTCAAAAAGTATCCTTTTGAAAAATATTCCACTTTTATTCCAATGTATAATTAGGTATTTCATTATTGGTATATAAACCATTTGTGCACTATTTTTTGTATAAATTATCATCCTTATTCAGTATTCATTCATTTCTTACTTGCATATAAAATATTGTTACGAAAAATCGATTTTTAAAGTCTGGGTCCTCTGGGACCCACTCTCCGTACTCGGCGTGAAGCCAGTGACGTCCGTACTCTGATTGTGAGTTTAAATTCTCAAGTTTTGCAAACTCTATCAAATTGAAAATATCAATGAGACACGACACGATGACATTATTTCTATGATATTAATATCACGTTAAATTATACGATATATCAAGAATCACTAATTAATTTTTATTTTATCAATTTAATTCTGAATTATTGTAGAGCCAGCCACAAAAGAAATCGAACAGCAAGGGGTTAAACAGCAAATAATAAAAAACGCGTGCCGCATAGCGTACAGTTTAATTTTTTTCTCCGTGGTTGGCTAATTGTAAGTCTTAACACTTATTGACCGCTATTGTTTGACCATTCTACCCACTTTAAAGGATTTGTTTCGGCTTAGATTGCCTAAAAAAGTTACAATCTCTTTGAAAATTACAAATGCTTCTCATCGACACCTTAACCCCTTAGCTTACAATAACGTGTGACACACGTGAGGCGATAAATGCAATGCGAAATTTTGAAGTTTTCCAATAACTATTGTAGGAACGGAATTTTTCCTACGCTTAGATACTATTAATTTTGGAATAAGTGAGTGTGGATGGTTTGTATATAGGCGAGAGTGGCTGTTTAGAGTACGTGATTTGGAAGGTGACGGATGTCAGGGCTAGCATGAATGTTTAGTCTGTAGAGAAAGAGAAAATGAGTGAGTGCAACAGAGAACGCATGCTGTAAGAAAGACGAAGAATGCATGCTATGAGAAAAAGGATCGAGGGTGGATGCGAGCGTGGATTTTTGGGAAGAGGCAGTTGGTTGAGTTGAGTTCGTAGAGTCGGGTTGAGTGGAGATATACAGAGTGGAGATTTAGAGAGTTAGAGTTATTTTAGTATTGTTAAGAGTATTGTATTTTCATATATTTAATAAAGTTAGTCATCTGTTTTTAATTACACGCGTTCAGTTTAGTTTCTAGGCTACGGTATTGTTAATTAGTTCTAAGGGAATCTGTTCCGTTTATTCAAAGACGAGTAACAATAATCTTTGATTGTTCGTCTGAGATTAAACTTGAATAGGACCCTGTACTATCAAATTGAAAATATCAGTCGATCACGAGACGATAAAATTATTTCTATAATATTAATATTGCAGTCAATTATGCCAAATGCTAAAGATCTGAGAGAAATTTTTATTTCTGGAATTAATTCTGGGGTATTACGCACGCTGTCAAAATAGAAATCGTAAGGCAAGGGGTTAACACAATTTGACTACAATAATAAATAAGAAATTAGTGATTGCCGTGGGAACCGATTAATAAATTAAAAGTCTAAGCGTTGGTGACCAAACGCCTATTAATAGGTTACCGGTCGGTAAAGTGCTTGCGAATCGTCGTCGACGTGTCACTTGTCTGCCAGCTTGAGATCGTGCACCTTTTGTTTAGCATAGCCCATAGCCATCGCGAGTGCACCGCACAGTATAGCCGGCAACAAGAAAGTAATAACCGCACAGCGAAATGACAAATTCGCTGCAAATATTGCAGGGAACGTCGTGTGCATCGTAAATCTACGTTATGGCTATAATGCGGCCCGTATAACGATTTTCAGTAGAGCCCGTAAGACGCGAAAGGGTTTCGTAGTTTGCGTTCGAGAAAGTGCGAGATATCTCCCACCATAAATCCAGGTCGCTAATGTTTCCATGAGAACACCGTTTGGACTGTCTTCCGAGGGAAACCATGGAATGCGAGAATTTTTGAGTGTTTTCAAGAACGATACCAACTAAATGATTTTTCTTCTAATCACTGAATATTAATTATTATATTCATTTATTATTATTTATTATTATTTATATTCATGTACGTGATTTCATGGGGTTGCTGTTTGTTTGTCCGAGTAAAATGTTATGTTGGAATAAATAGTGTTTGCGTGTTGCAAAAGCGGAAATAATTTTGGGTAATGAGGGTCTCTGTGTTTTGAGTCTTTGGGTTCAATTTACTAATTATTCACTGCTGCAATTTCAGAAATGTTCCTCTAAATGGATGCATATTTCGGTTTCTAATTGATATTAATTTATGTATGTATATTTCATTTTAAAATTGTTAAGTATTGTTGCAAAAACTGAAGATTATCCTTATAAGTGAGTGAAAGAAATAAAGAGCTAAATATATAATGTAAGAAACGTTTAACATTGTTAGTAACTACTTTGAAATAGGCATTTGTATTTCCATTTTGAAACGTTCCACGTTGAACCGAGAACTTATTCGTTCCATAGCTCATGTTCTGAAAAAACAGCATAAACCCCGTTCTAACCGCAGAGACAACTTTCCAAGTTGTTCTCTTCACTGAGCAAGAAACTTGCATCACTACAAACGTGTACATAGGTAGTTAACTATTTTTATGCAACGTAAGAAGCGAAAAAATATGTCTCAACCATGCCCTTTAACCCCTGTAATCAATAATTCCTTACTTTTTGAAACAGAAGTCCCAATTGATGACCTGAAACTGATTCATCGCCATCTATGCAAGATTTTCTACAGTGTAACTATTCAAATAACTCCATATAATCTGCTTTTATGTTTTAGCATAAGAAATTTAATCGCGAAAAGCCAAGAATTGAAGAAATAAATAAAATGTTAACTATTTTGTCCAACGTGAATAATTCCTCGATCCTTAATTGCTTGTCTTACGAGTTATTTTTCCCACTTCTTGTCAGCTAACAGAAATTCTCTTTGCAAAATTTGTATCACCGATTGTTCATATTTCTCTAACGATAATTAGCTAAGGATTGTTTACATGACGATGCAAAATAATTGTCAAATTCTAAAATCGAAGTAAAATAAAAAAAACAACTACAGCGCAGACGGCAAAAGGGAGTGGAACGAATTAAAACATAAGGCCCTGAAACTAATTAACCGCCACCTATGCAAGCTTTTCTATCGTGTAACTATTCTATTAACTCTTTGTAATATGCTTTTATGTGTTAGTATAAGAGATTTAATCGCGGGGGATATTTCTCTAACGATAATTAGCTAAGAATTGTTTACGTGACGATGCAAAATAATTGTCAAATTCTAAAATCGAAGTAAAATAAAAAAGACAGCTACAGCGCAGACGACAAAAGGGAGTGGAACGAATTAAAACATAAGGCCCTGAAACTAATTAACCGCCACCTATGCAAGCTTTTCTATCGTGCAACTATTCTATTAACTCTATGTAATGTGCTTTCACGTATCACTTTCGGAGGTTTAATCATCGAAAACCGGGGAACGAATAGATCCTCGTTACCTTATCGTTCGCTGAATGACAAATTGCAAATACTGGGATCCTCCGGGGTACATGGATGAAAGTTGAAACCCTTGTAGATCATCTGTACAGATGGCGCATACGCTGACTGTACGTCTATCAATTATGCGATCCACATGTAAGCTATGTATCCACACCGATAGGGCAGAGATCACATATCAAATCTGTGCAGTGGCAGCATTCAATCGCATGCCGCAGTCGCATCGATATGCTTGTGTAATCTATGCATTCTCCTGTGATCACAAAGGAACTATCCCTTTTCAGAGCGTTCTATGTCGATATTTCGCTGCATTCGTCTTCTGCAGCTGAGTTTGCGATTATTGGGATATACTTGAAGAATGTTTCTTGAATGGATAGATTTTTCGGTAATTATTCAACAGGGATAAAAATTGTTTTCACCTGAAATTACTTACGTGTGTAGAAAAAGGTATGGCTTTTAAAAATATAGAATTATATATTAATTTTGATGGGTAGATTTAGCACCTAGGATCAAGAATTGATTCAACCCCTTTTAATATTGCGAATACAAATTTTAGTAATTCAATAAACAAATATTTAATTACAATATGTTAAAAAAAATTATCAAAATATTCCTATAACATGTTCAGTGGTGAAAGAGTTGAGCCACAAAACTTCCATCAGCTGCAGCCATTATTCGATTGCTACTTAAAATACCTAAAGTTCCTAAAATAATTTAAAACCACGAAACTTTCCAAGCGACTGATGCATCGACCGCCAAGTACCTCGTTTCCTTCCTCATGCTAAAATCTATACAGCAAATTATAGGAGAAAGTTGAACAAATCGAAAGACCAGATGTCTCGTGTTACAAAAGTCCCGGGACATAACCTAACAAAAATTGAGATCCACCATTAACCTCCATCGATCACCGCCATTTAAAATGTCCAGAGCAACCAGACTCTTTCCAAGCATCGGATGCATATCCTTTCAAAACGCCTCATTTAATTCCACGCGGCGAACTATCTTCCCGAATGTCTTGCAACATCGTCGCAGAGAGCTCATAACATTCTAGATTAACATCGCAGCCAGCTTAAAGTGCAATCTAATAACAGAAGTATCAGGGACAGTCGACAAAGTTCGTCGGAATTTCTTGCCACTCAGGACTGTTAACCATTCAATTATTATCATCATTGTTCCCATTGCAACGCCGTTACTTGGCAAAACAGATCCTTTCGCGAACTCGAGACTATTTCTACCGACGTTCCGCGCGTAAGACGTCCTCCCCTCTTTTGGGAAACGCGCGCATACGCATACACACACACTGATGCCCGTACGTCGTGCTCAAACTTACATTACCGTGCTCAGACGCGGAACGTTTCGCAACAGTTCCTGCATCCAGAGAGACAGAGAGATACGTACGATGGTGTTCGTACGTGGAAGATATACAATATGTGCAGACAGAGTGTGGGGAGCTATGTACAGGGTGTTCTAAGAGTGGCTGCCTGATTGTTTTCTTCCATGTGGATAAGTTTTTATCGATTCCACAGTGGTTTTAACATTTGAAATCACAAAATGCCGTAGTTATTGTCCTGCATTGGTTAGAGATCAGAAAATTTAGCCGGGGAGAGTCATGTCACCTTGAAATAGCCTTAGAGTTAAATTGGAAATTGAAGAAGAGCTGATTATTTCAAAACGTGTATCGAGTGCACGGTGTATTTAAAATTTGAGACAAAATGCCGTTGTTATTGTCCTGCATAGGATAGAGATCAGAAAATCTAGCCGGGGAGAGGCATGTGACCTTGAAATGACCTTAGAGTTAAATTGGAAATTGGAGAAGAGCTGATTGTTTCAAAATGTGTATCGAGTGCACGGTGTATTTAAAATTTTAGATAAAATGCCGTTGTTATTGTCCTGCATTGGTTAGACATCAGAAAATTTAGCCGGGGAGAGTTATGTCACCTTGAAATGACCTTAAAGGTAAATTGGAAATTGAAGAAGAGTTGATTGTTTCAAAATTTGTATCGAGTGCACGGTGTATTTAAAATTTGAGATCATAAAATGCCGTTGTTATTGTCCTGCATTGGTTAGAAATCAGAAAATTTAGCCGGGGAGAGTCATGCCACCTTGAAATGACCTTAGAGTAAAATTGAAAATTGAAGAAGAGCTGATTGTTTCAAAATGTGTATCGAGTGCACGGTGTATTTAAAATTTGAGATAAAATGCCGTTGTTATTGTCCTGCATTGGTTAGAGATCAGAAAATTTAGCCGGGGAGAGTCATGTCACCTTGAAATAACCTTAGAGTTAAATTGAAAATTGAAGAAGAGATGTTTATTTCAAAATTTGAATCGAGTGCACGGTGTATCTAAAATTTGAGATCATAAAATGCCGTCATTGTTGTCCTATATGAGCTAGAGATAAGAATATCTAGCCGGGGAATCACATCACCTTGAAATGACCTTAGAGTTAAATTGAAAATTGAAGAAGAGCTGATTGTTTCAAAATTTATATCGAGTGCACGGTGTATCAAAATTTGAGATCATAAAATGCCATCGTTATTGTCCTGCATAGGATAGAGATCAAATAATCTAGTCGAAGAGAGAAGTGTGACCTTGAAATAACTTTGGAATTAAATTGAAAATTAAAGCAGAGCTAATTGTTTCAAAATGACAGTTTTTAATATTGATAGAAGACAATCTTCTCCATTTAATTCTTATAAACCTATTCAAATCCTACCTGTAACAATATATCAATAACCTTATTAAAATGTTCCAACGAAAGTAAGATTGAAAATTCTTATTCACAGCGAAAGTCAACAGTCCATGCAGATTCCTGTGCTAAAACAAACGGAATTACCAAGCTGGAAAGTAAATTTCGCCCAAGGTCATTCCAAGGTCACACCCATCTCTATACCCTTTCGCGTCAAACTTTCAATACAATAAAAACTCACATGATTTTCTTCAAACAATGAACGATACAACTAAAATTGTCTACGAAACATTTCTCCTAAAGTGAGGGACCAGAAACAAGGCACTTGTGACGGAAGGGGAGATTGCTCTCGCACCGCCTATCCTCGCCATGTAGGTCCTAAAAATCTGAGATCGACGAATGTCAACCAAAAATAAAACACTCCTTTCGTCGTTCACACGACGACGCAACGAATGTGCGCGTCTGTCTTGCCAATAGCGCGTCAAAATCGAAAATGCGTGTGGAGAGGGATGTTCCTATCCGTCGGGCGAATCAGAGCAAAATACCCCTCAAGTGCCTTGTTTCTGGTCCCTCAGTATACCACCGGCATAACAATGAACACAACCTTTGGGACACCCTGTACACCTATATAGGTGTACAGGTGCGCGTATACGATGTCGCAAGGAACGTGGAGTAATAAACGCAGAAAGATAATACCTCCGAGTGAGGGGTAACCAGTTACGGGGTTGGGGCTGCACTTACGGTGCGTCAAAATGTCCCGTTCACCATGAAGCAGCCACTGCGGATACGTAACGGGGGAAAAAGTTGCATGAGCATAGTTTTGAAGTCGCACAGAAAGACATAACTATCTTGCGAAGTACACCTGCTTCGTTTGCGAATTGTTAACTGAAAAATCAACTCGTCACTCTCGTTAATTTAACAGTAAAACTACCGGCTTTAAATCTATTAGATTTAATTATACTCGAGAGTTACGTAACACTAAACCTACCATGGCGGTCAAATGACCGCTTTCTGATTTTTTCTAAAAATTCCCCAAATTGATTGGGCAGCCATTCAATAAATATTTTAAGCCTATCGTATGAAACCAAAATTACTTGACTGATCATCTTTTTCACCTCTTCAAATCTCTTTTTCCAAAGTTCTTATTTCGTGTATTTCAATGTAACGGATATAAAGCCGGTAGGTTTAGTGATAATTAGATTTAATTATACTTTAATTATAATCGAGAGGCGGAAAAGATGATCAGTTAAGTAATTTTTGTTTTGGAAGATAGTCGTGGAATATTTACTGTATGGCTCCATAATCAATTAGGGCAGTTTTTTGAAAAAATATGGTCCGGATATTTTGACAGACTCGGTTGTTTTGTTGTTAACAAAGCAATGGTAAATTAGGGTGGATTATTCGATTCGACTTGATAGCATGTCACATGGGGTGGTCTGTCAGGGGGTTAATGCGTTTTGATGGTTCAGAGACGTTATGACTTAAGCCTTGATCCAACTGGATTTAAAGTCTCAAAAGCTTGAAAACGGCAGTCAATTGTCTTATTTTATATCAAAATTAGATATTCGAGCAAATAGAGAAGACTCCAGTAACGAAAGAGTTCATCTCCAATTTTAGAATTAGATGGGACGTTTATACCGGCTCTAACCTTATCTATTTTCAAAACTTCAAGAACCTGACGATCTCTCCTTATTATTTCAGATCATGCCGAAATTGTACTTTCATCCCGACCCAAATTACTATAATATTACAAAATTCAGCCCGCAATTTTTAGAACCAATTACAATACCTCCCATTCCACTGAAAGTTCACCATTCTATTCTTCAAAACCTCAAGAATTCACAGACGTCAGACAATTTAAGCTGCAGCTAAGAATCTAAAGACGTCACCCAATTAAAACTGCATATACATCCCCGGCTTAATAAATACTCAACCATAATCCTGTTACAGCAACCGCCCAGTAAAGCAATCCAGGAAACGTAACAGGATTACCATCTTCCTAAACCGATGTCCCAGATATCCTCGTTACCCAATAGTTTCATTCGTCGCGATTAATTAACCGTGCAAATTTACGCAAACCCAGAGAACACCTCGTCTCGATCGTGAACAATCGACGAGAAGATCGATCAATTGGCCCGTCGAATCGCGAGGACGACGTAATGCTTGTACATAACTCGTCAAACCGAGAATACACGTCGTCCTGCATTAACCGCGACAATAAGAGGCTGCACCATCTGACAACACCATTAAGGACCTCCTGACAACCGTGTTACCCCTTGCACAGGAATTAGAGTGGCTCTGGAATTTAACGAAGCATCGCAGTCGGCTCGTAAGTTTCAACCCCAGACAGGAGTCGTACGCATCGGCTTTTCCACCATAGCTGAAAAGGTTTGTGTAGTGAAGTTTTGAAAAACTGAAGGAGTTTATGGGAAAAATGAGTTATTAACACTAGAACTACCGGCGTTAAATCGGTCATATTTCAAAATATTAAATAAGTACTTTGAAAGAGGAGGAATCAAGAGGCGGAAAAGATAATCGATTCGGTGATTTATGTTTTTTAAAATGGTCGTAGGATATTTATTCTAAGACTCTTCTATAAACTTGGAGAATTTTTGGAAAAAATTGTGTACCAGTCATTTTGACTGGTTTGGTAGTTCTAGTGTTAAGGGATAGGTATTTTTTGGATGGTTGATGAACTGAGTTCGGGGGGTGAAAGTACCCTCTAAATTAATGCTTGAGGTACTGCCCTTTGAATTATTGGGTTGCGGGAAAATTTTTTGATATATTTTGGTTTCTGAATAATAATATAGTTGGTTGCTTTGTGAAAAATTGAAAAGTTGTTCAGCTCTATCCTGGAAATTTAATATATTCCTTTTTGAAGTTTTGGAAGGCTTTAGGGACATGAAAGAGGCGTTTTTGAATATAAAATTGTCGAATTTTGTTTCCCGAAATATAAAAGCATTGTTATAAAAAGTTTTTGAAGGCTTTATAGAAATGACAATAAGGTTTTGAATATGAAATTGTCGAACTTTGTTTCAGAAATTTGAAATCATGTTTTTAAGAAGATTTCGAACGTTTTGCGGATATGAAAGAAGGGTTTTGGAATATAAAATGACTACCTTTTGTTTCGGAATTTTGAAAGTATGTTTTTTAGAAATTTTGAGTCTTCCAGGCACGAGAGAGACATTTTGAACGGTTGGTTTTAAAATTGGATACTTTGAAACTTAAAAAAGTGGTTGAATTTTGAAGGGTATCCGCAACCCCCCATCTAGGTCGTGATTACATGCGTTAAGAGTATTTTCCATAAAGTCGGTAATTTTATTGTTAAATTTGCAATGTTAGCTTGTTGCGAGGATAAAGTTTGTAAACGTGCGGGAAACTTTTCTTGTTCTATTCGGACATCCTGAGGTATACACTGGTGAATGCTAATTCCAGCCAAGTTGTAATTACTTTGTAAGTTCATGCATGTAGCTACTTGTAATCCAGTTTTTATAATTTCGTATACCAACTCTTGTTGCAAGTGCGTTTCAAAATGCGACCTGAAATCTCAATTAATCAATATCTTGCCGCACCTTCAAAAAATATTTTTCCAAAATATGCTATGCCTTACCAATCGAATTTATCATTTATTTTTTATTTGTTATTTACTACAGTATACAAAGCAGAGGACCGAAAAATATGGTGCTCAAATTCACCTCCGCAAACCTTCATTTACTCCCGGAAAAATACTTATGAAAGAATAAGAAATACCCCCACGACTTTTAATTATAATTGCTAACAAAAATAAATGAAATTAAACATATTACATGGAGCAAAGTTTCCCAAGCTTTTTCGACCGCGGACCAGTTTTTCTTGCCAAATTTTCTGCAGCCCTCTTTTATGTAAAAATTATTTAAAGTGCTAATTTTAATTTGTGATAAATAGATTGATAAAAAAAGTCAGATTATTTATTTTAAATAGACTATCAGATTTTTTCCTGCAGACCGCTACTGGACCGCGGACCACAGTTTGGGAAGCTAGAATAACTTCAGAATATTAGAAACAATTAAACACAAAAAGATTCTTGAATTTCATTAACAATAAGATCTGGGAAAATTTTCATCCAACTATAATGTTGGTTTCAATCGAAACAGAAATAAAATTACCTCAATACCGTCGGCGAAGGAAATTTTAGTTAAATAAAAGCATGTTCATTGTTAAGAAGGTGTGTAACTAAATATCATACCTTTTTTTCATTCCAAAATAATAATAATAACAATCCTTCATTGCAAAATAAAGAAGATAGTTGACAAATAGATAAAATATAGACATGTTTTAAACTCAATTGGCTTGTTTACCATTCTAAATATTTGCGAGCAGTTAACCCTATGCCGCACGATTAATTTTGTGAGTGAATGCACAGTAATGCAAAATTAAATTCGTAAAATAAAAATTGATCAGTGATTCTTGATATATCGTATAATTTAATGTAACATTAATATTATGGAAATAATTTTATCGTGCTGCGTCTCACTAATATTTTCAATTTGACAGGTCTTGCAAAACTTGAAAATTTCCTATCCAATTTACCGCATCACGAGTGACACTCGTTATTAACACGTTCCGTGCCACGTGTACCATTTATGGTACACGTTAAACTTGGCCTTCAGGCCACGTGTACTGTAAATGGTACACGCAAACATATTTATTAGGGGGACCGGAAAGTAATGTCGTTTCTCCAGATATTTTGCTCAATGAAATTTTGCGTACTAGATGACAAAAAGTTGTTGATAATGAGGGTGATTAGATCATTCATTAAAAATAAAAACTTGTTACAAATTTATTCGTTTGAATTTAATGCAAAAAGAACGACATTACTTTCCGGTCCCCCTAATATTTAATGCGGTGAAAACATATATTTTATGGCAAACTTAATTCTGTAAAATTGATTTCCACCAAAAGAATGAGGCATTATAAAAAATGCAGTGTAAAAAAAAGCACATAAATTTGTTTAATTGTTATATATACAGTAATTAATAATTACATATAATGTTTGATATTTTTAAAGCAAGAAATGCATAAAATCGGCTTGTTCGGGCAATCGCTGCAAAACGTCACTACTCTTCTAATTTCTTGTTTTGCTACCTCAGAACTGAATTTTTATACATTTTGTTTGAAGAGTTTCGACCTGACTGAATTTTACAATCGATCTGATTGCAGCGCCACGTGTACCATTAATGGTACACGATGTGATGACTACTCTAAACAAGCTAATTACTTATGAATTGACGATGTAATGAAATATGTGTGATAATACATCAATCTTTAGTGAAAACATCAAATGGCCTGAACGACAAGTCGGGCAAAAACGGCTTGGCACGGAACGTGTTAAGGGGTTAAGAGCTAAGACATTAATCTCGGATCAAGCTTACAGGAAAAATTAGAAAATAAAAATCTCAAATACCAACTGCAGCAATGCATTTCAATAATCGAGATGTGCAACCTCCCATAAAAAACAGGCACCCTTAAAAAAAGGAAAAAAAATAAAACCCACCCCCCTCAATCCTCACCAGCAATCGCACAAATCAATATCACAACCGATCGGAGATAACTATCAAAAACAAATTCCCCCATCGACAGACTTCAGTGAGAACGTTCGCCGGCAAAGAGAGGCGGGCGCAGAACGAAGCTAGAATCCATCCGTCGACGCCCGGCTGCCGTAATTTCCCAACGATAACGTCGCCGGGCGTCCATTAGACGGCGTATAGAGTGACGACGACGCCGTTGGTAATCGCAAACGATAGACGCCCGATCAATTAGACAGCCGAGTAATTTGGTTCGCGCGGCCCGGCTGTGTTTGCCTCACGGGAAACGATCGTATGCCACGTATGTGTACAGACGACGTTCGTTTCAGACGACGTTTCCGGATATTCGGCCGGTATTCATATAAGCAAGAGGATATCGGAGGCATCCGGTCGAAAGCGGACGGCCGATATTGACTTTCGCTTCAATATTCAGTTTCTTGAATAAAACAACAGTCACTGACCAACCCGGTCTACGGGTGCTCTCTATACGACGACTATTTCATATTCTCTAATCATATTGTTATACCAGCTTTTGTGCGCAATTCCAGCCTACGGCCTTCGGTCTTCGGGGGACGTCGATATTGCTTGCCGTGTCGAGCTCGTAGGGAGACCCTTTGAGATAGCCCCCCTTTTTTTACGGAATGAAAGTGCTTTTTCGAAGGCGATGCAATTTTTGGGTGGTCTTTTAATAAGGGGGGCAACAGTAGCGGGGTTGTGTTTATAGACTTTTTTGTTCTTTTTTAGTATTTTTGGAAAGTGTTTCAAGTGTATGGGTGGATTCGGAGAGATTGGAAATTGGAGATGCTTAGATAATTATTGGGGTGGCAAGAAAGTAATTTCGGTTTTGTAATGTGAAATGAAACTCAATTTTTTTTAACAAAGAATGAACTTTAGTCAATTATACATTTTCCATTTTGTTCGATGAACTTTTGCCATCTTTTAGACCAATTTATGATTCCGCTCTCATGGAAATTCTGGTCTTTATCAGCAAAAACTGAACCAGGTGAGATTTTAGGCTAAACATTTGAATTAATTGTATGGTTCCTCGGAAGCAGCTCAAAGTACACAACACCTTTGTAATCCCACCGAATTGAGAGCATAACTTATTTTTGATACAATTCAGCTTTCGATGTGGTTTGTATAAAAAAGTAATGACAAAGTAAAATATGTCGAAAATGTTTGTTTTTGCACACCATATTAAAATTCAGGCTAAACTAACAATTGCAAACAAAATGAAGCACAATTTGTTTCTAAATCCTGCCAAAAGTGACAACTTTCAATTTTCAGAAGGAAGAAATGATAACATTGTCAGAAGTCCTTCAAAACAAACGTAACGTTAGCTATCGACGAAAACTGAAATTACTTTCTTGCCAACCCAATAGAAGAATCGATGACTTTTAGGGCGCAAACGAACTGTATGGGGTGGTCAATTCAGCTAATCGTCTATGAGCCATTTATTATTAAAGTGGCATAACATACTTTCTTTTTGATTCGAGATTTTCGAGAAGATTTACTTGGACTTGTTATTTTCGATACTTATATCTTTCTCGGTATAAATAATTTCCTATAGTCATCGAAAAATCACCAATTTTCATTACGGCAAAGTTGCTTATGCTACTTTCAAAATTAACGGCCCGTATAAACGTAGATATGATAATTTTAGAAAAGTGATTCCTAACCGCCACGTGCAAGGGTTGAAAAAATGGCAAGTAGCGCCATTAAACCCTGAGCTTGAAATAATTAATTAGTCTACGATCAATTCCAATGAGAATTTCTAATCCCAATTTGATTCTAAACCAGCGTTTCCCAAATATTTTCGACTACGGGCCAGTACTTTTTGTAAAATTTTTCGGCCCCTTTTTTATGTAAAAGCATATAATATTTAAACTACTAATTTTAATTTTTGATAAATGATTAATACAAAATTAAATTATTTACTTTAAATAGGCTTTATTAAAATTTTTACGCAGTCCTCTTTTATGTAAAAAACATATGTCCTATTATTTAAAGTGCTACTTTTAACTTTTGATAAATTGAATAAGACAAAATAAAATTATTTACTTTAACACTAGAACTACCGGCATTAAATCTATCATATTTCAAAATATTAAATAAGTACTTTGAAAAAGGAGGAATCAAGAGGCGGTAAAGATTCTCGATTCGGTGATTTATGTTTTTTAAGATGGACATAAAATATTTATTCTAAGACTCTTCTATAAACATGTAGAATTTTTGGAAAGAATTGTGTACCAGTCATTTTGACTGGTTTGGTTGTTCTAGTGTTAAATAGACTTTATTAATAATTTTTCTGCGGAACAATGCCGTACCACGGACCACCGTTTGAGTCACGCTGTTCTAAACCATAAAATTGATTAACCCATTGACTGCCAACTACGAAAAATCTCGTAACTGCACTATAAGTTTGAATTAATAAGCTAACAATAATGGCCGAGCGTGTACAGAAATTTTGAAACAAAAATGTTCTTCGTATCATCAGAAATGTCGAGATTATATTTTTGATTAATGAAACCAATGTTCTAAAAACTTTCTGTCATCTTCTAAAAATTTTAACAAGCAAAGGTAATATTTTTCTTAGTTTTCCTGGCAGTGAATGGGTTAATACCCATGACTTTTGACCCCTTCGAGCTGCCGCTCCCCCCTCAAACTTAATTTTTAAACTCCATCAATCCAAGTCGCAAAATCTAGCCTAAAGCTCAAAGCAGTTACACGAGCTTGCGCATAATTCCCATAGAATCCCGTCCATTCGAATCCTCCGTAAACGGAGGAAACCGGCAGGAATCGAAAAGCGGACTTAAGCCCAACTTGATCGCAACGGTTCGGCGGTTCCCGGTGGAAAAGTGGATCAAGTTGTTTCAGTAAACGCGCGCACCGTCCCCGATGCAGATCTATGAACATGTGCGTGTGTTTTTCCAACTGCACCACCATGAATGCACGTCGGTGTTTGAGCGAGTGTGGCCAACCAAAGCCTAGGCTCGCAGAGGAGTGTTTAGACTTTAGGATGCACATGGGAACGTGCGAATCCAGGCGACGCGGTAACCCGTATTAGGGTCACGTGCAGATTTGCCGAGGTGAGACCCTATCTTATGCTCCCCACGTACACTCATCTCCGAATCAGAAACCCGTCATAAACGATGCAAGGATATATCCTTCTTCAGAACGGTCAAAATTCAGGACCGTGAAATCTTGCACCGCACACTGATAAACGGAGGTGCCCTTTGGATGACAAGTGATACGGCAAGTCGAGAAATATTCGTGACAATACGTTCGATTTTGTAGGAATCAGCGGAGTCAGTTATTGATGAGTTTCGATTATCAGTGGATTCGATAATTTGTATGGTGAATATAGGGAAGTTTGAAAAATGAAATAAATGGCGATGTGTGGCACCAATGGATAGTCTAGTCTTTACTTAGAATAAAGCAAAACGTAATTTAGTCCTGATCTCTTTATTACAATGTCAGAATGGCTTAATTTGCAATAATTAACATTTGTATGATGTTTGGAAGAAAATTTTTGAAAGCGAAATATTTAATAACAGACGGCAACAGATATAATCCGAAAATGCCTAATTACCACCTGATCTCTTTATTCCAGTATCAGAATGGCTTAATTTGCAATAATTAACATTTGTGTGATGTTTGGAGGAAAATATCTGAATGTGAAATATTTAATAAGAGACGCCAACAGATGTAATCCGAAAAAGGCCTAATTTCCACCTGATTTCTTTATTCCAGAATCAGAATGGCTTAACTTGCAATAATTAATATTTGTGTGATGTTTGGAAGAAAATTTCTGACAGTGAAATATTTAATAAGAGACGGCAACAGATATAATCCGAAAATGTCTAATTTCCACCTGATCTCTTTATTCCAGTATCAGAATGGCTTAACTTGCAATAATTAATATTTGTGTGATGTTTGGAAGAAAATTTCTGACAGTGAAATATTTAATAAGAGACTGCAACAGATATAATCCGAAAAGGCCTGATTTCCACCTGATTACCTCATTTCAATTCCAGTACCGTTTAAATTTCAATAACTATCAAATTTTTGACACTCTTTGAAAAGAAATTTCTGAAAACTAAGTACCTGATAATAAAAATCGGCGATAGATCTAGTCCTAATCTCTTGATTTTAGTCACAGCACTTGTTAACCTCCGATGACTGTCAAATTTTGATACCTTTTAGAAAGAGATTTTTGAAAAGAAAATACTTGATAATAAGAATCGACGATAGATCGAGAACTAATGCAGACCTAACTCCTTGACTTCCGTCACAGTACCGCTTAACCCTTTGCGGACGGAGAATTTTTTGTGTTGAGAGATATTCATTTATTTGGCGATCAAAAACTATTTTTTTATCAGAAAATTCGAGTGTTACTGTATCCGAATTATAAATTAGTATTTGCAGAATCATATTTATCAAGGGTTATCTTTCAATTCTAATCCTGTATACATGCCTCGATAAGCTATAATCAGATTTTTTCTCAGACCGCATATATGCGTCAGTAGTCCTCAAAGGGTTAATCACCAATAACTAATAAATTTTGATGCTCTTCGGAAAGAAATTTGTGAAAATGAAATACTTAATAATAAGAAATGACAATTGATTTGGGCCTAACCGTGGTCTGAGCCCTTCACTTCAGTCGCAGTACCGTTTAACTTTCTATAACTAACAAATTTGGATTTTTTTTAGAAAAAAATGTTTGAAAACAAAGTACCTGATAAAAAGATTCGATGATACGTGTAGACGTAACCCAGACCTAACCGAGAACTTATCTTTTGACTTCAGTCACAGTATCACTTAACATCCAATATCTAACAAATTTTGATACTCTTCGAAAACAAATTTTTGAAAATGAAATACATACACTCAAACCTGTTTTTGTGCGGTGGATAGGGACGCATAAAAGAAAACGCATAAAAAAATCGCACAAAACTTCACGAGTAGCTATAAGAGATAGTTTTCGCAACACAATTAAAAAGTATTTTTTTTTGTGAGGTGAATAGGGACCGCATAAAAAAAGTCTCGCGTAGAAAATAACTCAAACCTTACGAAATAACTAGGAATTGTTTTTTTAAACGAAATCAAGACACAACGCTTGGTAGTTACTTGGAATCTGATTTAGAAAATGCACATGCGAACATTTTTAAATATTTTATTTAAATATTTACTTATTTTACACATACAAAACTTTTCAAAACGTATAACTATTATCCTTCGTAGTCTGACAATACGCGAACTTTCTTGCGGTAAAATGGTACAAAATCGCTTTCGTCACTGGAAGATATGTATAAAGTTCAATAACATACAATGTAATCGGCTAACGCAATACTTATGTAATGTGATGAACTACATATTAAAAATCGAAAAATATGGCCAATCAAACCTACTACTTATTTATTGATAACTTCGTCAATTATGTTTCAATTTGATTGAAATTTTCATATACCACACAAAAAAATCGCAGAAATGAAAAATCGCACAAAAAAGACCGCACAAAAACAGGTTTGAGTGTACTTGATACGAAGAATCGACGATAGATCTCGGCCTAATGCAGTCCTAACCTCTTGGCTTCAGTCACAGTACCACTAACTTGCAATAACTAACAAATTTTTGATACTCTTTAGATCGAAATTTCTAAAAACGGAATATTTGATAACAAGAAAGGCGACCTATCACCCACCACCCTGTGTTCGTGCACATCTTCACTCCAGAGTACAGCTGTCCATCAGCAACCCCCTACCATCCATCAATAATTCAAAAATCCCCCACGACAATTTTAAATATTTAACAAGCAACCAGAACTTATCTAAATCATCCCCGAAGCGATCTTCCCCGGAAGTGGAAAGTATTGTTACCCCCTTTTTTCGTCCAGGTCATACGACCGAACTCTTCGGTCTCTTTGATAAAGGAGTTACGTGATGCATCGTCCAACTTCAGTTCTGTTTTCGAAGTAACCACGCTTTGCACTTACTACTACGATTTTCTATAACAAACAAACGATCCAAGGGTAGGTTATATGTTAGAACGACAAAATTCTAACCCCCTCACCCTGTCTTCCATGGAACCACCGAAGTCTCACGTACGCTTAATGTCAGCACATCTGAAAATCGGGACAAGGGAGTAATTGCGCGTTAAGAACTTAGCAAAGAGAGCTTTCAAATTAAGCGAGCGGCTGCAATTTTCGACGACCTTTCGCTGTGTGCATAGAAAAGGTACGTTGCCACGAAGGCATGTTTACTCCGTTCAGGTTTGTGAATGCAAGGGAACCGGATGCACGGTGTGTGATCGATCGGCGCAGACAATATATCAAGTCCGCATTCATCTATCCATTTTGACTGCATAATACCAAGAGCCACGAGGAACAGAAATATATCTGCAGTTATTTTATCGACAACTCTTTTGTTCGCCGGTCTCGTCAAATCAGGTGTATTCTTCCTCCTCCGACGATCGGAGATCCGATTGAACCGATCGGAATTAACTGATCTGCCTCGATTCTCCGTAACTTCTTCCTTCCTTCCTACCCTCCTGTTTTTACGTTATTGATTAGAATCCGTTTGTTCGGTTATCGTGCGGAGTCAAGTGAAGTTTTTCCTTTTTTTTGTCTTTGGCAACAATTTCAGAGATTTCTTGATGGACGAGTGGAATTGGTATTTCGTTAGAGTCGGTTTAACGTTAGTTTAAGTGCGTTTGTTTTAGGAGTCTTTTTAACTTTGGAATTACTAGCGTTAAATCTATTATATTTAACACTAGAATTACCAAACCAGACAAAACGACTGTCACACAAATTTTCCAAAATTTCTCCAAAATAGGAAAGCCATAGAATAGATTTCTACGCCAATCACAAAAAATATAAATTACTGCATTAATCATCTTTCCCACCACTTAATTCCTCCTTTTCTGAAGTACTTATTAAATATATTTAATATAGCAGATTTAACGCAGGTAGTTCTAGTGTTAAATGTATTAGTGTTGAAATACTTCTGCAAAATAAGTAATCTACTATTCAATACACAAAGAAAATCTTTGATTTCAGTTAATCAAGTTGAATTACATGACAAAAATCATTTGAAGTTACCAAAAACCAACAAGACATTCGAGCATCCCCTTTGAAGCGGAACACCCAACGCAACAATTTCTTTCCCCTAAAACTACCTGAGAATTTCAAACAACAGCCTCCCCGCTCCATCGAAATTCCACGGCAAACAAAAGCGCAGAAAGGAAATCTCTCCAAACAGGCTCTCCTTCCGTTCAATTTCATTCGAAAACACCCGCAAACAATATAATACCATCAGACAATCAGCGCTAGGTGGATGCAACGTGGAGAGTTAAGCTGCCCGCTAAAACGATACTCAAAAATCAGATATCGGAAATACACGATCGATCCGGAGTTCCATATCCGCACACGCATACATGCAACCTCGCATACGTAAACCCATAAAAAAAAAAAAAAAGAATTCATAGACCGTGTAAAGCCTTTACGTATGGACGATTCGCGGCAATAATCCGACGAATACTGCGAGCATATGCGTGCGTATGTAATTCGTGCATGAATATTTACCCGCACGGTGTACGAAAGCAGGAAAATCGGCTATTTAACATTTGTTAAAATTATAACGTTCAGCCCCGACGCGAATTCGAGTGGCCGTGTAATCGAGTGGCCCCACGTGCATAAATATACGAACCCGTGCCGCCTGGGTACACACGCACGTACACGCAATTCATGCGAGTCCTACCGATATTTCCGTATCCCAGGCAATTTACTGACATACACGTGTCTGAAATTCAGTGATTGCACGTCCAACTGAATTTTCAGCCCTCCGCGGAAGAGGTTTAACCACCGAACGCCCCCGGTTTTATAGCATATCCCTTTCGATGTGCAATAATGAAGTGGCTGTGTAATAATGCAATGCAATACCCAGCTTTCCACTTAATGCGTGCCCCTCGATTACTTGGAATGTTCGTGGGATTTTAACGCGTTTAGAACTTTGATATTACTGTAGGAACGGAATCTCTTACACTCATAAATAGTTGTGGCGACCGTGTCGTGAAGTGCAAGAAATCGTAATAACACTTAAATCGTATCTTAACAATTATTAATATATTTAGTAAAGTAAACTCATAGCCAGGGACAATATGCAAATGAGGAACTTCATGACACGAGGGTCCTAATATACAGGGTGGTCCACGTAACTTGTGCACCTCGAATAACTTTTAAAGTATGCGTTGCACGAAAGAATGTTATATACAAAAGTTACATGGTTTAAAAGGGTACACTATGTAGTGTGTTAATTTTTTTATAGGTGGAGGCGTTTCGGAGATTTGAAGGTCAACTTTGTTTTTTTAAATGGAATGATATGTTTTTTTATTCATCATGAAATAGTACATTTCAAGAAGAGTTCAATGACCTATGACTCAAGTTCATTCAAGGTCAAACTTGCTTGAATATTAAGTAACTATAATTCAAAGTATGTCGTGTTTGGTATCATTTTAATCAGAAAAATCGCGCAAATACGTTAGCAAAGGTTTAAAAAAAATCGAAAATGAAAACGGCCGATCCTCCCGATTTTTCTGATTAAAATGATACCAAACACGACATACTTTGAATTATAGTTACTTAATATTCAAGCAAGTTTGACCTTGAATGAACTTGAGTCATAGGTCCTTGAACTCGTCTTGAAACGTACTATTTCATGATGAATAAAAAAACATATCATTCCATTTAAAAAAAAAGTTGACCTTCAAATCTCCGAAACACCTCCACCTATAAAAAAAATTAACACACTACATAGTGTACCCTTTTAAACCATGTAACTTTTGTATATAACATTCTTTCGTGCAACGCATACTTTAAAAGTTATTCGAGGTGCACAAGTTACGTGGACCACCCTGTAGATATACCTGCTTAGGGCCTTACCCCCGCATTACCTCCTTGACCAATTACAAGCGTCGAAGGGACACGTCTAGCGAGACATAGGTAACCCCCCCCCCCCCCCCCCCCCCACTCCGACGCACACATTACAGAAACCATATAAATTAAGCCGAAAATTGTATGACACCAGTATAACCAGAATACGTAGAGGAACAACTCTCTCAATGCAATAAACTCTCGGTTCTGGTATACACTCTCGCCTGCATCTTACCTTCATAGTATTAATTTTTGGAATTAGTGAGTGTGGATGGTTTGCATATACGCGAAAGTGGATGTTTAGAGTACGTGATTTGGAAAGCGACGGATGTCAGGGCTAGCATGAATGTTTAGTCTGTAGATACTACTATAATCATTAACTACTATAATCATTTCACGCAGAAGCCATTGCTTTAGATGAGTCTCGAACCACCGAGACTACGACATGTTAATTAACAATATAGAAAAAAGATGCCAGAATTGGCAGTGGATTTGAAGTCGAGCCCCTTGATCCAGAGTCGGACCCTTTGACACTTTAAACAATATAGCTCCCAATAACTATTATAGTCAGTGGCATATGGTGACTTTTTGGGGCCTGATGCTAATTACATTTCAATGGCTCCTAGTAGGATATTATAGGATCGTGTGTGTGTGTGCTGTCCAATACGAGGACGAATTATGAAAACATAGTATACGATTTTAATAATAATCTACGATTTTTGTCAATAATTTTTCCATTCACTCTCGATGCTCAGCGCCGGTAAACAAGTTTCACTGCAATAAAGAGCAAGGTCTTGGGGGCCTGATGCTCCAGCATCATAAGCATCCCTATAAATCCGAATATGACTACAGTCAAATTACGCAGAAGCTGCTGCTTTAGATGGGTCCCAAACCACCCAGGCCATGATATATTAATTAATAATATAGAAAAAAATTGCCAAAATTGAGAGTGGATTTGAACTGGGTCCTGCTGATCAAGAGTCCGATTCCTTTGACTCTTTACCAAACATAGCCCCGAAATAATGGTATTACACAAGCAGCAGAATAATTCTTCTGCCTCTAAATTTCCAATTTATATTACTATAACTATTCTGCAGAATTCATTAAATCACCAAGAAATTCAATCCCAAAATGATATCCTACGCTGAAAAATTTGCTATAAATCTTTCTTGCATTAAGTTTTAACATTATTCAACATAAAAAATAATATCTATCCTGCCACTAGTTCCCCCTAGCCACGAAAAAATATGCGAGTCTGTCAGGTATATTGGATGGCCCAGGTTTTAATAGCTCCACAAAACACGGGGCAAAAGTGCGTGCTCGTAACGACCACTGTTGCCAATAAATGGAAGAAGACGAGAAAGACGAGCATAAAGTTTACATCTGACGGGGACTTTAAAATTGGCTGATATGAAACTACCTGGATAGGTGAAACCCCCATGGGGATGAGGTATCCCGAGCTATCCTCAACCCAGAGGTCATCCCAGGTGACTTCACTTTCTGTTCGGATACCGAGAGCCACGTTGGAAATACCGAATATCGTTCCAGACACTTTTGATCGTGTAGAAAATCAAGCTTTCTCGGATCGAGCACCGGTGAGCTGTTCTCTCGTTCGCTCGATAATTTCGTGGAGGAAGATTTTCTCGGTTGCGCGCAAGTAAATATCGTTCTCGCTGATACTCAACGATGTATCCATGATATTTCTCTACATTTCCTCCTGCGGAATTCCTCGAGAGTAGATGAAAAAGATGGAGGGTTATTCAGCGACGGGTATTGCCTTGTTAAGTGTATTTTCTTTCTTTCCACGTCGCTCTTTATTTCCACGGGCCTCAGGGTGATGTTTTGGTGTTGGATGTTTGTTTCTGCCTCTTAATGGCTTTCCTTTGTGCAAGGAAATTTTTCAAATGGTAATTGAATATTTTGCACAAATATATTGATATTAATTATTTCAGTTAACCAGTTAAATATATTAACACTAGAACTACCAAACCAGTCAAAATGACTAGTACACAATTTTTTCCAAAAATTCTCCAAGTTCTTAGGGGAGTCATAGAATAAATATTCTACGTCCACCTGAAAAAACCTAAATCACCGAATCGATCAGCATTTCTATCTCTTAATTGACGTGGTTTCAAAGTACGTATTTAGTTTATTTAAATATACTAGATTTAACGCCGGTAGTTCTAGTGTTAAATGAGCACTTTAGAAGAGGAGTAATCAAAAGGTGGAAAAATTGATTAATTCAGTAACTTATGTTTCATAATATAAACTTAAAATATCTACGACTGCATGATATCTATGACTGCACTATAAACCTGGAGAACTTTTATAAAAAAAATGAGAAAACAGTTATTTTGTCTGCCTTCGAAGTTTAAGCCTTAAAATAAAGCTATCATCAATATTCCGGCGACTGATTCACCCGAGTTTTTAAAAAATCGTAGTTGAAATATTCTGTATTGAAAATTGGTACACTCTAAGCAAGACAGCATACAATGGAGGACTAAAATCGTGCATGTTTACAGAGATATGCAGCTTACGGAGAGAGGCCTTGTTCCCTTGCATAAGAATGATGTACATTTTTATGTTACCGTAGAAATTCTACTGCCCGACTTTCTCCCACTCATAAAACATTCCGGCGAAGCAGCCTCATTTTTTATATTCAGCATAATTTCAAAAAAGTTGTTCGCGTTCCGTCTACATTCAACTTCATTATTTATTACATTTTCCGAAACATGTATTCGTGCTTTAGCAAATCTAATACAAATTATCTAAAATAGTAGGTAGAATTAATTGGGTACAACAGAACCAACCCTTTGCTGCACTGCGAACCTAAAAGTTCAAACTTTACACCTTTATAAGGCAAGCACACAATCAGAAACCAATCATTTGAACTAACTGTGTAAGTACGACTGCAAAAAGCAACAAAATAATATTATTTTTAATAATTAACGTTAATTATAATAGAACATTGTCTAGAATCTATCTTGATATAGGACTCCAAAGAGTTTAAGGTGAGACATTTTTATTTCATTTTCTTATTTCAAAAATAGTAACAACCGCTCAATAAAATGGCGAAATAACTGATTAAAAAATTACCCCTATAGCGCATTAACACTAGAACTGTCAAACCAGTCAAAATGACTGGCACACAATTTTTTCCAAAAATTCTCCAAGTTTATAGAAGAGTCACAGAATACATATTGTACGTCCAACTTAAAAAACATAAATCGCCAAATTGAACATCTTTTCCGCCACTTGATTCTTCCTTTTTCAAAGTGCTTATTTAATATAATGAAATATGATTTAACGCCGGTAGTTCTAGATTTAATACAAGTACGATAGCAAAAACTAATAATATGATTTACATTAATTAACATTAATTAACCCAAAACACTGTGTCGAATGTAGCAATACATAGTACTCAAAAAAGTTAAGAGAAACTCGTTTTCATTTCATTCCCGTATTTCAAAAATTGTAAAAACCTCAGAATAAAATAGCCAAATAAATGAATCAAAAAATTCCTCTGTAGAGCATTAGCACAAGTACGATTGCAAAAATGAACAAAATAATATTATTTTTAACCCTTTGCACTCCGAGTAATTTGTACTATGAGCTACCAGCTATTCCAGGACTATTTAAACGGTGCGAGTGCACATCTGTGAAAAACTGGAAATCTTGCTTTACCATTCAAAAAGAAGCGTATACATTTTAAAATTTTGTTTTACAATATAAAAAAACATAAAAACACACTGGATTTACCTGACAACGGAGTTATCAGCTTCTATTACAATGTCGCCCCTGCGGCGACAACGGAGTGCAAAGGGTTAATAATTAGCATTAATTCCAACAGAACACTGTGTCGATCCTCTCTCTCTCTCTCTCTCTCTCTCTCTCTCTCTACATAGGATTCCAAAGAATTGAAGCTAAATCGTCCATATGTGCCCATAATTATGAAAGTGGTCTAAGTCATATATTTCTTGTTTTGAGATATTTACTGGATTATATTTGAATAAGTTAAATAATATTTTCATATTATGCAACATTTTAATTTAGAAATTTATTAGTCCTGATTAATGCAAATTTATTATGAACGGGAAATTTTGTGTGAATCTCATAGGAAAATGTTGTTTTTAAAGTTTGAATTGACTTACAATTAGACCACTTTCATAATTATGGGCACATATATCATTCCTTATCCCAAAAATTGTAAAAACCTTACAATAAAATAGCGACAAAAATGCCTAAAGAAGTACCTTCATATATAAGCATAAGAACGATGATGGCAACCAAAAAGAATTTAATTCATTCTAAGTCAACGAAAATCATCCGTAACAGCCAGAATCAATGTTAAATCGAGCCCCTATGATCCTAATAGCCCTAAATAAATCCCCATCGCAATCCCAAACGAAGGCAGTATCGGAGAAACTGTTAGAAATTCCGGAAATACTGTACCAGGTTAATAATCGACAAAGGCACAGCCTGAAACGGAGGTCTGATCCGTGATATAGGGTGCACCATGGAGAATGAAACCAGTGGTGCACGCAAGATCGTTGCATGCAGGGGGTCCTGTATGCACGTCGATCGATTCACTTCACGCCCCTCGGCTCATGTGTAAGCAACACTCGGTTTCGAGCTGCAGTGGCGAAGATAATGACATTGCAACGGAGGCGTGCAAGGAAATCCAGTGAGTTAATTAGGAAGTACTCATGGTATCAACCGGCGTGGTCGAGCCGTTCCCGCGGAGGAGGGCTGATGCAAGATGCACGAGAGCCGAGATCGTGGCGGGGATGATGCTCGAGTCTTAGCTACAAAGACGTTAATGTAAACACTTGCAGACTTTAAAGACGAAAGTTAGTTACACGGACGATGGTAGTTCGTAGAGTCGGGAAATTTAGATACTCCTCGTTCACGTGATCCGACGAGTTCATGCGGTGGTACATTGCTATGGGTTCGGTTGTGTTTATGTATGTATGTCAAGCTTTGTTTATATAGTGTCAATAGATTTTAGAGGTGTTTTGATTGGGTTTGGATCACTGAGAGAGAGAATTTTTGTTGATGTGTTGCATGTTGGGGAATATTGTTTCGTGGATTGATTGCAGATCTGACAATGAGGTAGGTTTATGTTAGTATTAATATAGATCTGATTTAGAGCTAAACTGGATCTTCAAGATGGATTGGAGGAACTGGAATCGAAGATTTGCAAAGATTTAAAGATTATAGATCTGGATGATGTAGACTTAAATTATAAACCTCAGGTAGAGCTAACTTTGAAGTTAGTGTAGACCTAATGTAGATCTAACCTTGGGTTTGTTGATGATAGTGTCAGTAGATGTTAGAGGTGTTTTGATTGGGTTTGGGTCACAGAGAGAGAATTTTTATTGATGCGTTGCATGTTGGGGAATATTGTTTCTTAGGTTAGGTTTATATTAGAATTAGTACGGACATCATTTAGACGTAAACTCGGTCTTCAAGATGGATTGGAGGAACTGGAATCTCTACAAAGATTTGTAGATTATATTGGGTTGGTGCATATGAAATGTCGAGTTGTGTACGGCGAAATTAAAATGCTAGAGTTTTTACAAAATGAATGTATATAAATTCAAATAATTTCCATCGACAACAATACACTTCTGCCAAAGATCCACAAGTTCTTTTATACGATTTTAATAAAATTAGAGTTTTTAGAAACAATGAAATTGGAGGCGACTTTTTTAACACTAGATTTACGGAAGCCGTCAAATTGACGGGTTTCTACTTGTCTTATAAATATTCCTCAACGTTGCAGAGACGCTGTGCAGTCGATATTTCACGTGTATTTTAGAATACAATAATGACTTAACGAGTTACCATCTTTGCCGCTTGATCCCACTTTTTCCAAAGTCGTTATTTAATACATTTTGCTATGTAACGGATTTCACGTCCGTAAATCTAGTGTTCACGTTATCTTCATTACTGAATTTTTCTCTGTAATGAAGTGTCTAATTGTTTAAACATGTGCTAATCCGTTAAAGGAAGATCAGGTGAATAAGGTAGGTACTGTAAAATTTCATATTTCAATTCACGAAATTTTTTTGAGCACACTTTTGATGGACATAGTCTTACGTTGTCGTGCAATAAAGTAGGCCCCTGCAGATTAATTGAAACCGAATGCAGTATTTTCAATTCTACAATCATTTGTACAATTTTTTTACAGTACCTGTCAGTAGTAATGCTTCCATCGCCTTGCAAAAAAGGAAGTTCAGCTTTCCATACATAGATTAGGGCATCATTATGGCATACGGTTGTGGATCTACCACGAGGTACATTTTGAAGATACTTGTATCCAATACGAAACATTTTGAACCAACGTTGTACGATTTATTCATTAACAATTGCCTCCGATCTGCTCTGTTTATGTTAAGGCTTGCAGCAGCAGCATTATTTCCAAGTTTAAATTCATATCGGATTGTTACTCGTATTTTCACTAGTACTCACGTTGCCCAAAAAAGTATATTTTTTTACAGAAATTAGGAATCTTCCGAAAACAAAATATACTCAATATTGAGCGTATAGACCAAATAATCTGTTTCAACTATAAAATTATTAATTTTACAGCTAATTGTTTAGAAAATATGACCAAAATGTAGTGCATAGACCTAATCCGACATTTCAGATGCACCAACCTAATAGATCTGGATGATGTAGACTTAAATTACACACCTTAGTTAGAGCTAATTTAAAGTTAGTGTAGATCTACTGTAGATCTAACCTAGATCTCCATGGGTATGTCATTAAGATTGCGATCATGGGACTAAACGTCTACTTCTAAGAATTTTATAGAAATTGAAATTGTCGATCTATATTTGCAAAATTTAGATTGTATAGCTGATGCAGAGCTAACTTAAAAATCTTCGCAGCTGAATTATAAAGATTAACACGTTGACTGCCATGGGGGTCACCGGTGACCGGCGCTATTGAATTCAATAAAATTTCATGTGACTTTTAAATTGCAATATTTACGAATTTTGTAATATATTCAATATTTAAATATTGACGTTAAAAAGATAAAGTTCTGCTGAATATATATCCATCTGTGTCTTTGAAGTTCCTGCTTTATAAAATTGTGATTTTAATAGAAAAAGTTTCAGTTCAGTAGAAATGATAAAACTAGTGAAATACCGGTGGCGTTCAACGTGTTAAGAGCGCAGGATTAAAAGCCTATTTTTAGAAATTTGATTGACATTGAAATTGTAGATCTACATATTGAACATTCAGATTAGACATTTTATTTATTATTATACCAAACGTTGAATTACTCAAGACCTGACCTAAACGTTCATACATAGATTGAACAAAGAACAGAAAAATTATTTTTGAAATTTTCGCCTATACTGTCACAGCCTTATTATTAGTTACTTATTATAGTAAACATAGAAGAGATGTTTA
Organism: Cerceris ruficornis; assembly: GCA_963989415.1. Classification (NCBI taxonomy): domain Eukaryota; kingdom Metazoa; phylum Arthropoda; class Insecta; order Hymenoptera; family Crabronidae; genus Cerceris; species Cerceris ruficornis. The sequence goes on along the minus strand of OZ022530.1, from coordinate 7,613,496 downwards.
AAAATATCTGGAGTCTGACAAATTTTCGTACGTCTGGGAGTAATGGTGAAGTTGTATGGAACTGAAGTTATTATCAAAACCGTACATGGAGGTCTAATTAACCCCTTGAATGGAGGTCACATTGTGTTGAAAAAATTGAATACATACTCATTTACCGGCTCGCATGTGCACGCTCGATGAGTGTACACGAATTTATTATTCATGCATGAATTCGAAACGCACGTTACCGTCCAAATTGATACCCTAAAGGGCCCATATAGCGTACTGAATATTACAGATCGTTTTTAACGTGAAAATCAATTCTGTGTACCAGATTCATGCATAATGAGCGCGGAGGAATCATTCCGAAGGAAAAAATATCTACAGTTGTAATAGTCGTAAAACGTGGGATAAAATATCATCTCGCTATATTTTTAATAATTTTTTTAAAATATTTTTATTTAATTTTTCTATGGTAACAAGTATAATATTATTGTAATATTAATACATTGAGATATTGCTGTATTTAGTAAATACCCGCCCTAATATAAGGATATTTCAATGGTATCGCTTTTCAATTTCATCGGTGTTTCCAGTGAAGAATAACAAATGTCTAACGATCTTTCTTTCATGTTGTACAATATAAAAAATAATCAATAGCACGTTCTTACAATATTTTTAGATTCACCGACGCCTACTTCCAATCTGACAATACCTCGATGTAACAATTTTAATTTAATTATCCTTAATTATATTTATTCCTCCTACATTCTGCGAAACCCATCCGACTGTGGCAATATCAAGAAAAATAATTTCCGAAATTTCTTCACTATCTACATCAAACAATACAAAATATCCTAATGAATTTACTATTTTAAACAATACTAGCAATAATCAGTGCAAATTTGAAGCACAGTTCCTCCATTCATGAAAACTCACTCTAATATGGCAATATTCAGAAAAATAATTTCCAAAATTTCTTCACTATCTACATCAAACAATACAAAATATCCTAATGAATTGAATATTTCAAACAATACTAGCAATAATCAGTGCAAATTTGAAGCAAAATTCCTCCATTCACGAAAACCAACCCCAATTCTATAAGAAGGGCAACGTCACAGAACAATTTCAGGAATAATTTCCCAACATGCTTCGAGGACATTCAGTTCCCAGTAGTTTGAATCGTTTCGAGGAATGAGGAATATCACTTCATCACTCGATCCAAGAAGACCGGGAATTTTTTTCAGCGTAAATGTGCTTTCCAGCTGTTTCGTTTCCGCAGGCAAAATTGCCTGGAAGAACCGGCTGGTAATGATAGAAAATTTCTTCGCACACGAATTACCCGATAAGCAACACCCACAATCACGGCAACTTGTTCAGGAATTTTATAGGGGCTGGCCTGAAAAAATCGAACTTATATCGACTAGTCTGCCTATTTCTCGTTTACATACAAAAAATAATCTCTCAACACTTTCTGAACAGTTTTTCCAATTTCCGTCAGCTCGGAGAAAAGAATTTTGGAAAATTTTCTACTGCTAATTAGTCATTTTTACAGAGTAGTAGATGTATCTATAGACACTGACAATTATTTGTATGATAATACAAAATCCATGGCAAATTGCAAGCTCGGAAGTTAATAGATAAAACATTAATTACAAAAGTAAACTGCGTCGAGCCTAGCTCTCCACAGGCAACGAAAAGGTTAAAGGTTACTCGTGTTTATTTCATTTCGCTATTCTAAAAATTTGAAAAACGTCGCAATCAAATGGCGGGAGAAATGATTTCAAATATTCCTCTTTCAAACAGTAGCATAAGTACGATGGTAAAAACAAAAATACTTAGTATTGTTTATCGTAATTGACATTTATTGTAACAAAACCCTGTGTCAAACCTATCTCTGCATAGGACTCCAAAAAATTGAAGATAAATCGTTTGTATCTCATTACCCTGTCCCAAAAATTAAAAAACCTCTGAATAAAATAGCGGAAGAATTGGCTCAAAAAAGTCTCTATTAAACAGAAGCACAAGTACGACAATAAAAACCCAAAGAATTTTTTTTTATTATTTATATTACCATTAACTCAAACAAAACACTGCGTCGAACGTTACACTTTCTAGGACTCCAAAATGTTAAAGACAATGCCCTTCTATTTCATTTGTCTATCCCAAAAATGGTAATAACCTCTCAATAAAATAGCGGATGAAGTGATTCAAAAAATTCTCTATAAAACAGAAGCACAAGTACGATAATAAAAACCCAAAGAAATTTATTTTTATTATTTATATTACCATTAACTCAAACAAAACACTGCGTCGAGTCTAACTCTACACTCTCTAGGACTCCAAAATGTTAAAGACAATTCCCTTCTATTTCATTTGTCTATCCCAAAAATGGTAATATCTTCTCAATAAAATGGCGAAGGAAGTGATTCAAAAAATTCTCTATAAAACAGAAGCACAAGTACGATAATAAAAACCCAAAGAAATTTCTTTTTATTATTTATATTACAATTAACTCAAACGAAACACTTCGTCGAACGTAACTCTACACTTTCTGGGACTCCACAATGTTAAAGGCAATTCCCTTCTATTTCATTTGTCTATCCCAAAAATGGTAATAACCTCTCAATAAAACGACGACTGAAGTGATTCAGAAAACACCCCTATAAAATATTATCATAAGCAACATAGTAAAAACCAAAGAGAAATGTATTCATCCAAGACGAGCAATCCGTCGAGAATTTTCGAGCAGCCGTGTATGCATGGGTTACAGAAGCGCGAAGGTATTTACTCCGTCAGCTCATACATTAGCATACGACCTGCGTCAAATTGGATATTTAAATAAATTAAAATATGAAACAAATTGGATCGGGTTTAAGAGCGCACCGGCGAGACCAGGGTATCTAGAATATTCACAAGCATACTGATGGTGTTTTTGCACGACACGGTTGAATTCTATGCCTACGATAAAAAAGAAAAAAAGACGAAAGGCAGGGCAAAAGCCCAAAAGTATTTCAGCGAATACATCTTTAATGAGAACGGCCTCGTATACGGCGAGAACCGTTTCGAGAAATTCCGTAACTTTTTTTCTTCCTTCGTGCAGTAAAAGGACAATTTCGTAAATCAACCTGCCTCGTAGCTGTGCGAAGTTTAAGGTCCTTATCTCCACTCGCGGTCCACTTTTAACCCCTCGAAGCCCTAGCATTTCCTTTCGATTCCCTGGAGGACCCTGGCCGCCCCTTCGCGAAGGTGCGAGGGTGAAATTTTTAGTACGTGCGATGAAAAGTGAAACTTCGATGTTCTCGAGACGAGAATCGATGTGTGGGGAGTGACAGTGCTGATAAAAACTCATACGTTACATCGATCATGATTGCCGTAAGTTGCAAACGTGATCAGGTTTGCTCAAACATCGACAAACATGCGAGAACTGCGAGAAAATCAATTTCTAGGTTGAAAGAGCGATGCTATCTGGTGTTAAAAGGGATGTAAATTATTCGGAAGATTGTAATCTTGGATGGATAAATGTAGAATTGCTGTAACGTGTGCGAAGATGTGTGACATAGGTTCCCAACGTTTTCTGGGTTACCGCACTCGTTTCGAAGAACAATTATTCACCGAAAATCAATATTCAATATTCAAAGTTCTGCCATTTTGTACATTTTCACAATTTTCTTCTTATTTTGATTTACAACCATCATTACAATCGCACTGATGAAGAATCCATCAATGTTTTTCATTTCAGATAAGCAGAATGATCGGAATCATGTCGGCCAGCAGGACACTTTTTTTTAACACTAGAACTACCAAACCAGTCAAAATGACTGGTACACAATTTTTTCCAAAAATTCCCCAAGATAATAGGAGAGTCATAGAACAGATATTCTACGTCCATCTCATAAAACATAAATTACCGAATCGATCATCTTTTCCACCTCTGAATTCCCGTTTTTTCAAAGTACTTATTTGATATATTTAAATATAACAGATTTAACGCCGGTAGTTCTAGTGTTAACGGGGTCTTCTAGTCTAGAACTGAATTTTTTTAAACTTCTTAATGATTTTTTTCCAAAGAAGGTATACATCATTTAATGTCGACTTTTTGTAGATATATGTATTCATATTTTACAAATGTCCAAAATTTCTTTCAAGTAAAAATAATCAAAAGTGAAAGAATTACATGCCATTGAACAAGGTTCCTTTAACACTAGAACTACCGGCGTTAAATCTGTTATATTTAAATATATTAAATAAGTACTTTGAAAAAAGGGGAATTCAGAGGTGGAAAAGATGATCGATTCGGTAATTTATGTTTTATGAGCTGAACGTAGAATATCTGTTCTATGACTCTCCTATAATCTTGGGGAATTTTTGGAAAAAATTGTGTACCAGTCATTTTGACTGGTTTGGTTGTCCTAGTGTTAACCTATGACCTGTACACTGATAGAAACTGAGACAAAGATACGGCTGACCCGCAAACCCATTTCCGCCGGAAAGTTTTTTGTTTGAAAATAACACTTCGCGGCGACGACCATATGCCCGTTATTGATCCCTGTCTGGACTGTCTGGGAATTAAAGATTCATCGTTTTTATTTCAGACGACGACGACGACGGCTCCCATCTGACCCAAAAACCATCGTCAGTTCGTTTCAGGCTTTTATCAGGCAAGACAGGAAATGTTAAATAATTGACATTAATTCGTCGACGACACTTCGGACACAGCGGCCGTGCCGATCGATCCGTGTTTCACTTGAACTGAAATTTCTGGTCTTGCGAATAGGTCCGTCTGGGAGTTAATAAAATCGCACAATTAAATTAGCCGACCTAATTACAGAGAGATATTCCCGTCCGCGACCGAATCGATTGTCCGGCGATGTTAATAACGGCATGAATATCAGGAATGATATAATCAAATATGTGCCGACCTTTTCATACCTAATTGTAATAATTCCAGATGCAATATACATTCGAAGTGACCCGTTGAATTAATAAATAACAAAGTATATCAACTACGTACGAATTTACCTTTGCTCAAACATCGTCAAACATCCTCGAACATCGTCAAACAATCTCAAGCTCCCCGTAATTCTTAACTCCGATATCCAAGCAACGCTCTCTCCTTCGTCGCGAATACACAAAGCGTAGTTCCTCTTCAATATTCCAGCTCGTGAAGTATTTATAAAGAAAAATCATGTTTCGGGGAACGTATAATGAGATTTCGCAGCAAACACGTATAACTGTCTGCTCGGTCGGGAACGGACGGTTAATAATGAGAAAAGGGGACCGTTTTTCTCCCACGGTGGATACATTTCAAGTATTTACCCGCCGCGCTAATAAGAAGGGCCGAAGAAAAAAGGCAACGATTAATATCGAGTTTATTAATAGGAGGACTTCCTAACAAAGAGCTATATCGCCGACGTGACTCACGGCGCAACGACGATGATATCATTAACCCGGCTGCAGCTCTCGTTCTCACCGTTCATTTCTTTCGAGATATATTTCTATTGATGTTTGACTTCCTTTATTGCGATGCCTTTGACGATGCCGAACGATTCGCGACTTGATTACGACGCTGGAATGAAACGTCGCGATATTACGAGACTGATAAGTCGCGGGATTTTAGGGGATGAGATTCTAGAATGTCTGGCCTTTCAATCCGGGGATGAATTGTTGCAACTTGTTTCTCTAATTACTCATTTCTTGTGTATATGATTTTTACGGTGTATAGAATTTTTTGATTGGCCTTTTGTCGCATTTGTTCGGATTTCATTTAGTTGGAAACTGGAAAAGAGTGGAGGTACTTCAACAATTTAACAGATTTTTTTATTAGGGCAGTCAGTACATTTCTATTTTAGAAGTCTTTCGGAAATTTCTCTGCTAGTGGAAAAATGCTTTTAGAATCATCACCAATCATCGCAACGTAGAGAACCAAAAAATATTTCTAATTTCACTCGGCAGACAATTAAAGAATTAAACTTGCAAAATAATTAAAAGTTCAAACTCCAAATGTCATTTTTCCAGCCCTTATATTTTATATTTATATTTTTATATTTTTATAAAGGGCTGGAAAAATGACATTTGGAGTTTGAACTTTCAATTATTTTGCAAGTTTAATTCTTTAATTGTCTGCCGAGTGAAATTAGAATTTTTTTTTAGTGCCAAAACAATTACAAACCACGCCATAAAAAGAGATACAAACCCCGTAAGTATAAAATTGCTATCAATCTTATATTATCTTAGAAATCTTGTAGATATTTCGGTGCTAGTGCAAGAATTCTTTCAGAATCCAATCACCACAACGTCGACAGGCAAAAAAGCTTCTAATTTCACACAGAAGAAAATTAAAGTATCAAACTTGAAAAATGATTCAAAGTTCAAACTTCAAAAGTCACTTTTTCCACTCCTTGGTAAAAATAATGTCAAAGCAATTACAAACCAGACGACATGAAACATAATAAAAATATAAACTTGATGTTAACGCTAGATCCACGGTAGCCGTAAAATTGACGGATTTCCACTTTTGTTAAAAACATTTCTCAAGTTTATGGAAAAGCAGTACAGTAGATATTCAACGTGCATCTTATAATACACAAATTACTTAACCGATCACCTTCTTTCCAGCTTGATCCCTTTTTTTCAAAGTACTTATTACTGTATTATATATTTCACCCTTTCGTAGGCAGTGATTTCTATAATTCCCATTGATTTTAAAGCTCTTAAAGTCATTGGTTTTTAAATACATTTAGCCTGTAAAATACTCCTATGTATTCCTAAATATTTCTCTGTATTTCATGGTAAATAAATCAATATTATTAACGTCAAATAATTAAAAATTTTCTTTAAAACATTGAGTTCTTGATTTGTTGCTACAGAGCAGTAAGAAATATACAGAGTGTCTCAGGCAATTTTGATATCTTGATTTTCTCGCGATTGTCGCTCTATTTAAATTGAAATATTAGATGATTAAACATTCGAATTATTTAAATCGAAATATATCCTCAACTAATACCTAGTCGACATACACGGGCCAGTACTTTTGCATAAAGAAGATCCACCTGCATCGATTGCTGTATAAAAAGATACCTCATCCCAATTAAAAAGAAAAGTTGACCTTAATATCACGTTGATGCATTCACTTACGAAAAAAAGTATTGACGCCAGAATACGGCCCATCCGATACCATTCAAGTCTCCTATGAAAGATTTTCCACTACGAGCAACAGCGAGAAAACGAAGATGTCAGAATTGGATGAGCCACCCGTAAATCGCACATGATGGAACTTCTTGCACATATCTAATTAGTAACTTATTCATATATGATAATATTTAAGGAATATTTAATAGAAATGCTATTTTTCACAAGTTAAAAAAAATCAAGTAGAAAATAATTGGCCCGAAAGAGTTAAGTATAACACATTTAACTCTTAAAAGGTATCATGGATGAAAAATCACCACATGTAAATTGTTTTTTTAATATTATTAACAAACCGAATTACTGGTAACACTGACTATTCCTGTAATCATTTATGGCATCAGTAGGAATACCATTATCATAAAAAACTTCACTTTTGTTAAGTACTTCGTTAGCTGCACATAAAAAAACTGATCGGGAATGATTTTTCACCCATGATACCGTAAATCCATTTCTTAAAGAACGATTAAAAATCCTGAATTTGCCAGATAATCCGAGGAAAATAATATCAGAAATACTTTGCGAAAAGGTTGAGGAAACAACGCCATTACCACCATCCACATTTAAGCAAGGAAGATCTTGCATATGTACAAGGAAGGAAGATAGAAAATATACTGTAAGATGTACAAGATGTACCAACTTCATTTGTAAAAGGCACCGCTCTATTATTTGCAATAACTGTAAAAAATAAATTGTATAATTTTCATGATATACACTGCCGGCCAAAAGTATTAGGACACCTGATACGTATGCACGAAATCGGAAATTGATCGTGGAGTGAACATTTTCACTGTTCCTATTTTCAGATACTGATTAAAAGATATTCTCAAATATAAGTATTTACGACATCCTTGGTTAATTTATAAATTTATTACTGGTCTTTTGATAACAATCTGTATTATATTTTTACCGAGCAACTTTCAGCCTCTGTTGCGTGTGGCTCCTCGTATTAGATCCTCTGTAAATGTATACAAATGTTCATAAAAATGTTTAAAAAATCTGTTCGGAATGGAGTTTCAACAGATACCCTTAAAAATTTAACGTCCAGAATGCCAAAACTCATGAAAGCCGTCAGGAGAAAAGTCGTGGTTATATCGATGAAAACAAAATATAATGTTATTTTATTTTTTGCATTATAAACCTGTTATAGCACTTGATGTATGTTTGCCTCGAAATATATAATACTCAATAAAACAAAATCAGTTAAAATCATAGAAAAATGTGCGCAGATTTATATTCACATTTATTCCATCCGAAATAGGTGTCCTAATCCTTATGGCCGGCAGTGTATGTAATTCTTATAATATATCTAATTTCATTTAGGGGAGAGTTGCCGAATGCGTACCACTTAATTTCGAGGGCAGTTTACATATTCTTTAGTAGGAATTTTAGCAAATATTATGTATTGCATCTATGCATTAACTATCGAAGTTGCAATTTAATATGATTTTTTAAATATTTATTGATAGATCATTGTGATACGAACACTTTTATAAGATCATGCAAACGTACGATTTCGGCAAGCGGTATCCTAAATGGTACCTCCCGGTTTCCAAAATCGTACCTCATGTGTTGGATTAAAAAGACACAAAAAAATCATAAGAGAAACTATATTTTGAGTTTAATTTAAGTTTAATATACAATACAACATAAAAAGAAAATGTAATATTACACTACTTAACGTAAATACAATTAGGACAATAATAAATATTGTCTTCTTTCGAAACTCCTCCGCAAGCTTCATGTACCCACTTTTGGCACTTTAAGCATTGGATCATGTTTTCTAAATAAGAATTATTGCAAGGAAAACAGAACCAATAGTTTTCATTCTCCACTTCTATGAGAACTGGAGCAGATGTGTTGGTTGAAGGTGTGAAATACTGGTACGATTTTGGAAACCACGATGTGGTACGATTTAGGAAAAAGATGTCCCGCCAAATAATTGAATCTAACTTTAAAACATTATCAGCATATTTTATAAATTAAATAGAAATAAATAATATAACATAGCTAATTTTCAAAAATATATAAGACTACCTCAGAAACTGTAGATTTATATTAAATTCAGCCGATTAAAATCGTTTAAAATTAACATCAGACTTACCTGATTTCTTTGCGCTTCTGTTATTCACAAAACAACACTTGATGCGAATGACTCTTTGGTCCTACTTTATTGACATAAATAAAAGTTCATATCTTTACCACCAGAAGCCATCAAAATGCATTAATTTTTAAATAAAAGAGCTGGTACGATTTAGGTGACCAGTACGCATTTGGCAACTCTCCCCTACATGTCTTTATTAAATTTATAAAATAAAATTCATTTACCGGGGGTGAAATTTCACCCACGATACCGTTAACGTGATTTTTTTAGATGATACCTTTTAAGGATTAATGGTCGTAGATCTAGCGTTAAAAGGGTTAATAATCCCTCGCAACAGACCAAATCGGATTCCATTAACAGCAACACCCGGCTCTGTTATTCATTTGCGAATCGGTCTACGCGAAATCAATTTCTGCGGATAGGGCTCGGCGAGATCTTGGCGAGTATATCACCGAAGCTCCGGCTACGTCGACGAGGCACGCAACGGACATAATGGAAGAGACATAAAATACCAAAGCGTGTGAAAGTCCGTAGAAAAAGGATTTTCGTGTGCACACTCCGTTACATGAACGTTGTACGATCCGTGTCTCTATGACGACGACGTGGGGGGTGTAATTAAGCCCCCGCGTAAATTTGATTTTCCAAAGAGTCATTAACGGACGTTATTTTACTTTATACAGATTAGCGATTAATGGTGGATATTATAAATGGAAGTGTAGTTAGTACGGCAGTTTTTGCAATATCAAGAGAGAAATGAGTTATTTCGAGAAGTCAATTGGCATATTAAACTATCGATGTTCTCGCGCAATTTTTGCAGAGATAAATCGGCGCATTGAAATCTGAAGTACGGCAAAATATTAAAGGGCCATGAAACGATCAAATTATTTCTATGATATTAATACTGCGTTAAGTTATACGGCATATCAGAAATCGGAGATAGACTTTTAATTGGGCAATTAATTCTGAATTGTGATGCATACAGTTGCAGAAGAAATTCTAGAGCAGTCTAAAGCGAAGTCTAAATTAAAAATTGCAAAATTCGCAGCAACTGTTACCAAAATATATTTAGAACACTGTGTTATCCGGCGGAAGCTAAGGATACAAAATTTGCAAGTAAATCCACCGAAATAGGAATCCTAAAATCGCAATCGTTTCTCCAGTCGTCGATGTTACTACCATAGTTTCTGTTAATTATCTTTCATCGTGTACATGTATTTTGAATTTCTTTTTAATAAATAGTTGCAAGTTGTCCTTTATTTAATAAATCCTACAATTTATAGACCTTTTCCCTTAGGGGTTACGACTTGAACAACCTTCCCCTATTATAGTAAACCTACTATTTACGTTTCTCAACAGACACTGATAAACATACTAAATATTAATAGCTTATTCTATTCTTTAACACGTTGAACGCCACGGTAATTTGCTGGTTTCATCATTTCTACTGAAGTGAATGTTTTTCTATTAAAATCACATCTTTAAAAAGCAGAAATTTTAAAGACACAAATAGAGATATAGTCAGTAGGACTTTAACTTTTGAACGTCAATATCTAAATACTTAATTTATTAGACAATTCATAAATATTACAATTTAAAAGTCATATGAAATTCCATTGAATTCAATAGCGCCGGTCACGGGTGACCCCCATGGCATTCAACGTGTTAAAAATATTCCAAGACAACTGGGCATACCAATGCCCTTTCAGACTCACTTTAAAAATACAAAACTTACAAGCCAATGTGCAGAAATAGGAATCCTAAAATCGCAAGGGCGCAGAACGAAGAATCGTCGTCCGCGAGCGAATTTTCGTTACTGTGCATACATAGAAATGACCTGCATAAAAATGTCAGTTTCTCTTCTTCCAGAAAACAGCCGAGTGGCTCTATTTCGCGAGTCTCGCTGACAAATACGTGCTCGTGAATAGGTCGCGTCATATTCAGAGAAAATAAAGCCCACCGAGTTCCCCGCGTATCGCTTATTGGTATGCCAGTGACACGCGAGTCCAATTTCGTTACCGACGTCTGCGAATCGTTGAATATCATCTGCTCCATTGAAATTCCGGTATAGCTATGAGACGCGATATCGCATTTGTCTCCCTGACTGCGTTACCTAAACGATCGCGTTTTGGTGCCTCTTGTTCTGTCGCGCAAACGTGACCGCGTATCAACGCCCGCTGGCTGGGGCGCGTTTTTTTTTTATCCCGGCCAAATCCTCTACGCCCTTTCGCCAATAATTGATGACGCAACACGCTGCACACTCCAGAGTACTCCATGTCTAAAACAGTGCCTTTTTTATTCCGTGGAAAGACCTGTGGGGGGAATCGATACTCGGTGAATAGGTTTGAGAGTGTTTGACGGTGTTTAATGATGTTTGAGAACGTTGCTGAACGTTGTTTGGGTGTGATAAATTGAGAATTGGTATCTGTTGCGATGTTTGGGGCTGTTGCTGAGGGTTATTGCACTGGGATTTCATTAAGATTGGAATCTATGAGGTTTGAAAGAGATAAGCAGTTCTGAGGGGATGTTTTGTTGAGGTTTAAATTATTCGAAGGGTTTTAAGAGGATTAGCTGTGTCATAGTTATTGCATAGAAATATTGAAGAGTGTTTGCTAGTGTTTGAAGATAGTTGAGGACGTTGTTTGGATGTATCGAGCTGAAAATCGGTATCTGTTGCGACGTTTGAGGTTCATTGCACTGGGATTTCATCAAGATTGGAGTCGATGAGGTTTGAAAGGGATAAGCAGTTCTGAGGGGGATGTTTTGTTGAGGTTTCAATTGTTGAGAGAGTTTTAAGAGAGAGTTTTAAGAGTTGTATACAAATATTGAAGAGTGTTTGCTAGTGTTTGAAGATAGTTGAGAACGTTGCTGAACGTTGTTTGGATGTATTGAGCTGAGAATCGGTATCTGTTGTAATGTTTGAAGCTGTTGCTGAGGCTTATTGCACTGGGATTTCATTAAGATTGGAATCTATGAGGTTTGAAAGAGATAAGCAGTTCTGAGATGATGTTTTGTTGATGTTTAAATTACTGGAAGGGTTTTAAGAGGATCAGCTGTGTCATAGTTATTGTATAGAAATATTAAAGAGTGTTTGCTAGTGTTTGAAGATAGTTGAGAGCGTTGCTGAACGTTGTTTGGATGTATTGAGCTGAGGATCGGTATCTGTTGCGACGTTTGAGGTTCATTACAGTGGGATTTCATTAAGATTGGAATCTATGAGGTTTGAAATAGATAAACAGATCTGAGAGGGATATTTCGTTGAAGTTTGAATTGTTGAGAGGGTTTTAAGAGGGATAGCTGTGTCAGAGTTGTATACAAATATTGAAGACTGTTTGCTAATGTTTGAAGATAGTTGAGAACGTTGCTGAACATTGTTTGGATGTATTGAGCTGAGAATCGGTGTCTGTTGCAATGTTTGAGGCTGTTTCTGAGGCTTATTGCACTGGGATTTCATCAAGATTGGAGTCGATGAGGTTTGAAAGGGATAAGCAGTTCTAAGGGGGATGTTTAGTCGAGGTTTGAATTGTATGATAGGATTTTAAGAGGATTAGCTGTGTCATAGTTATTGTATAGAAATATTGACGAGTGTTTGCTAGTGTTTGAAGATAATTGAGAACGTTGCTGAACGTTATTTGGATGTATTGGACTGAGAATCGGTATCTGTTGCGATGTTTGAGGATCATTGCACTGGGATTAAGATTGGAGTCGATGAGGTTTGAAGGGGATAAGTATTTTGAGGGGGACGTTTAATTGAGGTGTGAATTGTTGGGAGGGTTTTAAGAAGAACAGCTGTGTTAGAGTTGTCATATAGAAACACTGAAGAGTGTTTGACGGTGTTTGATGAGTGTAATTTGTGATTCTAAAAATAAATCGAGCCGTATATTTCTAAAGCTATTTTCATCACCTTTCGGCACATGATTGGACACAGTTCGTTACCAGAGTAGCATTGATCTTACAATAGCGTCGAATGCACGATTGTTTGGACGCTCTCCTACTCTATAACCACGACGTCTCTAATTGGGGATAATCAGGGATCCGAATCGGAACGATGCACTGATGCATTCTGTTTGATAATGAGCCCGGCTATAATTTCAGACAATCATTTACAACTTGCAGACCCGTAAATGTCTAATTGTCTACCCTCAAACCCGATCAAACGTCTCCCCATCCTCCCTGACCGAGAGGTCAACAAAAAGAAAACAAGCTCCCTCAATCTCATTCACCCCGAAGCATTCCAATAAACGCACAATTTATTTCATAAAATCCTGCAGAGCAATCCTTGAAATCGACCAACAGTTAAAACACGTCAGATACACAATTTACGCGATCCAACATGGAAAAAAGCTCCTCGACGAGCGCTCCGATATAAAGGAAGAACAAGAATAAAAAAAAAGCGAGAGAGAAAGAGGAAGAGGAGGAGGGGGATGAAACGAGTGCTCTTACGCAAAGGCACTACTTCTCTTATTTCAGAACGGTAATAGCCGATCCATCGAAGGTGAACGGCACATAGGCCGATCAGTCGATACCTCCCTGTGTTTTTGTGTGCCGACAGAGAGGCGAATCATTGCGAATTCTCGTAATTCTCTCCCATCTGCAGAGAGAAGCCCGATGGACCCCTTGAGGGGGCTGCGGGCAAAAGGGGTGCCTCTCTTTCCTACGGCATGGTGGAAGCACCCAGGGGCAATTGAAACTCACGGCCATTTACTGCATTTCAATAATGGTTTCCCATCCTCCATACCCCTGCCTCGCCACCCTCGCCTCCTCGGCCACCCTCCTTCACCCCCGACCACCCCTACTTTTCACGTACGTGCAACACGAGAGAGAGTCCGACGGTGCTCTGCACGGCTCACAGTCGATTTACCGTGAGCTTTATGGAACGCACACCGATGGGGGAGAGAGTACGCAGAAGTAACCAACGGCTAACTATCCCGTCTACGGACGACTGTATTATTCTCTGTATTCTAACGTTGCCACGTGCCATGGGATATCCAGACGCACGGTTTTATGCTTCTCGGAAAGGCCGGTTGCAGTCTTGCAGGGGGGAAAGAATCGTAACGGAAGGAATCATGGGGCGAAGAGGGTACGAGGATGGGGGTGAAAATATGGCAGTACGTCTTAGAATCGATTTGAGCATTTTGGCGGAGAATGTAGATAGCCAGACTGTGTCAGATTTTCATGGAAATGCGAAGTGTTTCAGGGGGTGGAATGCGACGAGGAATATAATTTGATGTGGTGCAGGGAAATTGATGGGAATGTGGAGAAAATTGCCGATGGTGGGGGGAATGATTTATGAGTTTATGAATGGGGGTATTGGCTTTTGACTTTTAGGATGCCGTGGAATTTTTCGAGGAATATTAACCCTTTGCATTCGAGACGTTTCGCAGTATTTTTGTTGAATTTACGCACAAATTAATGTATAAAACTTTTATATTTTAACATTTTGTGTATCTTTACACCTTTATGAAGGTAATTTCGTAAACATTAATCTTTGTATTTTTGCTTTGTATGATATTTTATATAACAATTGCCGAGATGCACGCCTGGTTTGTCGGGGCAAGTATCAAAATAGTATGTTGTTTGATGTCTTTTGCCGGGTTTATTTGTTTGAGAGCAGACTTCGGACTAATGCCGAAAATGCAGTCCGGTTCGTGATTGCGGACTAATTTCAGATAAGAAAATCTTATCTCCATTTAAAGAGGTGTCATTCTACACTTCATAAGACTACACACAAAGAGCTTAGGAACCCAGTTCAAAGGAACTAAACATAAATTGTCATTGCCGCGCATAGAGTTTCCGTATCAAACCAAGTGGTGAGTGAGAGTCACCTCTCCAGTGCAAAGGGTTAACTATCTGCTTTGCAATGCGGGGTTACAGTTGTTAGATGAAAGGGTGAAGTTTGTTGTGGCGTTGGGAGTTTACGTAATTTTTTGAAATGTCATGATAGTTTGATTTGACTGGCTTGATAGATCTAGTATTAATGTTGTCTATTTATTTAAGTCTACGAACTTATGCGAGAGGTGTCTGTAAGATTACATTTGCTGGCACTGATAAGAGCGGCCATTCCTTTCTATAATAAATAGAACTTTTAAATTTAATACAATATAATTTTGAATATAATACAAAATAGCAAACAGAACGCTGCAGATATTTCACTCATTTCGTTCCACTTTACTTGTTAAATTACTAACTTAAGAGTAACTGAAGTTAATTGTCAAAAACGTTTGATCTATAAATCTAAATCTTTCGAGAATTAAATTTTTTCAACATTCTATTTGCTGCCACTGATAAGAGCGGCCATTCCTTTCTATAATAAATAGAACTTTTAAATTTAATACAATACAATTTTGAATATAATACAAATTTGCAATAGCAAACAGAACGTTGCAGATATTTCACTCATTTCGTTACACTTTACTTGTTAAATTACGAACTTACGAGTAACTGAAGTTAATTGTCAAAAACGTTTGATTTATAAATCTAAATCTTTCGAGAATTAAATTTTGCAACATTCTATTTGCTGCCACTGAAAAGAGCGGTCATTCCTTTCGAAGTAAAACTTTTAAATTGAATGAAATATGATTTTGAATATAATAAAATATGTATAATTTTGAATATCATACAAATTCGCTGATAGGGAACAGGATGCTGCGAATATTTCCCACATTTCATTCCACTTTACTTGTTAAATAACTCACTTACGATTAACTGAACGTAATTACCAAAAAGCTAATGTAACGTTTGATCTATAAATCCGAATTTTCATGTTATTCCATTGTAAATAAAACTTTGAAATTGAATACAACATAACTTTGAATATAATACAAATTCGACAATAGCGGACAGAGCGTTGCAGATATTTCCATCATTTCATTCCACTTTACTTCTTAAATTACTCAATGACGACTAACTGAATTTAATTATCGAAGAACCTAACGTAATGTTTGGCCGATAAATCTGAAACTCCCGAGGATGAAATTTCCGCAACTCATTAATCTCATCGACCATCAGAGAGCTTAATTTTTGACGAATTATCATGTAGTGAAATATGGCCGTCGTACTGAAATATTAAAGTACCAGAGTGATTGTCGTCCATTAATACCGCAACTACGGATAAATTGAATATGCGAAAAGTCCATCGAATCGTATCTACGATTGCCGCAAAACGCGCATTTAACGAACCGTCGTTAAGTCAATGGGAGATGATTGAATATCTTTTTCATGCTCGGCAGACTTCATGAAATCCATTTTTCGAATGGCTTTCGTTACAACGAGATAAATGTCTAACCCGTTCAACGGGAATATCTGAAAAATGCCTTCGTATCCTTCAACGTGCGAATACAGAGAGCAACGTCGAACAGACTATTTTTATGCTAAAACCCATAGATTTCAGTTTCGGTATATAACGCTACCTGACTTATTGGCATTCGTCTTCTGTTTGCTGTATAAAATCGACGCCGTACGGCCATTTAATTCAATTTAGAATTTAATCCCATTCAATGCGACGGACTTCGGTAATTCTCTAATTCGGCAGAAAATTGATCTGACCTGTTTGCCCGAATACAGATTGCGGAAAGGGTATTTTATTTAATATGTGACATTTGTTAACACTATATTTACGGAAGCCGTCAAATTGACGGGTTTTTACTTGTTTTATAAACATTTCTCAAATTAACAGAGATACTGTGCAATAGGAATTTCACGTGTACTTTATAGTACAATAATTACTTAACGAATTATCATCTTTGGCGCTTGATCCCTCTTTTTCCAAAGTCATTATTTAATTTATTGCAATCTAACAGAATTCAGGCCCGTAAATCTAGTGTTAATGTCCTACTGGGTCGTAATGTCTTGAATTAACAATAGCACCACCGGCATTAAATGTATTATATTTTAAAATATTAAATAAGTACTTTAAAATGAGAGGAATCAAGAGACGGAAGAGATAGACGATTCGGTGGTTTATGTTTTTTAAGATGGGCGCAGAATAATTATTCTATGACTCTCCTATAAACGTGGAGAATTTTTGGAAAAAATTTGGTATTTTGACTGGAATTGTGGTTCTAGTTTTAAGTAATCAGTGGTTGATTTATAAACAATTTATGAGACTTTGCATTTGGGACAATATAATTTTAAGGACAGAAAATATATTAGAGATTAAAGTTTGAGTTTAAAATACTTCAAGTTTAGAATTTACAATGGATGATGATTATCGTTGAAATATAAGTGAGATAATTTGGAGCGGATAAATTAATCAGAATTTTGAATACTTAAATAATTATAAATCTTGAACGTTAAGATTTGCAACAATCGCGGTGTCTGAAATTTTAATAGCTACTAAAACGTAGATTGGACAATTAATAGAACTTTTTACAACTTGGAACTCAGCATCTTCAAGTAAATATATGTCATATTCCAAAAATCGTAGATCATAATTAAATTTAAATTACTCAAACCTTAAAATTCGCAAGTAGCAACCCCCCTAAAAATTGAATAGCATTCACACCATAAATTAATCTACCAATGCCATAAAATAGTTCACCATTTCTATCTCAATGTCCGCAAATCAACTTATTGCCTTAAACTTCTCTCACGTCATAAAATAAAACTCCAAATCACTCAAATCTTAAATTTTCGCAGGAACCAATCTTTCTAAAAATGCAACAGCCTTCGCAAAATAATTCAACAATTAACACTACAAACCTTCTCCCAATTTCTACCTCAAAATCCTCGAATCAACTTAAACCTCAAACTTCCGTTATCCCTTACAACAAAATTCTAAATCACTCAAACCTTAAAATTCGCAAAAACCAGTCCTCTTAAAGATGCAAAGGCCCTCACAAAATAAATTCACCAAATATTGCTTTAAAATATTTCACCATTTCTATCTCAAATAAACTTCAGCCACAAACTTTTCTCACCCCTTAAAACAGTATTTTAAATCACGCGAACCTTAAAATTCGCAAAAACCAATCCTCCTATAGATGCAACAGCCCTCACAAAATAAATTGAACAAATATTGCTTTAAAATGTTTCACCATTTCTATCTCAAATCAACTTCAGCCACAAACTTTTCTCATCCCTTAAAAGAGTATTTTAAGCCACTCAAACCTTAAAATTCGCAAAAACAAATCCTCCTAAAGATGCAACGGCCTTCACAAAATAAATTGAACAAATATTGCTGTAAAATATTTCACCCTTTCTATGTCACATCAGCTTAAGTCTCAAACTTTCCTCACCCCTTAACACTAGAACTATTGACGATCAGTACTGTATATTAAGAGATAATTAATAAATATGTTAAATGGAATGGAATAAGGGGGGGGGGGGATTATAAAGCAATAGAATTGATTATATACAGCGAAGCAGGCATCGAAACATGAAGGTGTAGCAGCTTTAGAAGCACCTGGAATATTTCAGAAAAATTCAGAACCAGTCATTTTGGCGGTCTTCGTAGATCTAGTGTTAAAACAAAATTCTAAATCACTCAAACCTTAAATTTCGAAAGAACCTATCCTCCTAAAAATTCAATAGCCATTACAAGTTGTGCACCAAATACTACAAAATTTCCCCCACGTCAAATCTCAACATCCTTAACCCTTTGAGGACTACTGGCGCATATATGCGATCTGAGAAAAAATCTGATTATAGCTTATCGAGGCATGTATACAGGATTAGAATTGAAAAATTGAAAGATAACCGTTGAAATATTATTCTGCAAATACTAATATATAATTCGGATACACTAATACTCGAATTTTCCGATAAAAAAATAGTTTTTGATCGCCACATAAACGATTGTCTCTCAACACTATTCCTACCGACACTTCACGTATACCTTTTCCTACCGCAACCGGTGAATTTGTCAAATGGTAATTTTTTCCCAGAAAATGAACAGTAAAAAAAGAAGTGAATATTGAAAAATGTATTATAACGTGCATGTATTATACGTATATTTGAGCAAAAGTCGTGAAGTTTAACACTAGAACTACCGGCGTTAAATCTATCATATTTAAAAATATTAAATAAGTATTATGAAAAAAGGGAAATTAAGAGGTAGAAAGGTTGATCGATTCGGTAATTTGTGTTTTATAAGATGGACGTAGAATATCTATTCTATGACTCTCATATTGGAGAATTTTTAGAAAAAATTGTGTACCAGTCATTTTGACTGGTTTGGTAATTCTAGTGTTAAAGGCGATTCAATTACGTTGTATATAGGAAATTCTAATGGAAATTTTAAAAACGGTCATTTGACCGGTCGTGGTAGGAATAGTGTTAACACTCCAAAAATTCTCCGTCCGCAAAGGGTTCAATCAGTCCAAGTCCCAAATTCCCCTCGGCCGATAAAACAATATTCGAAATCACTCAAACCATAAAAACTCGGAAGAACCGCTCCATCCTGAAATTCAATGACCACCAGAGCACAAAACCCAAAATACAATTCCTTCGCATTGCGTGCTAAATAATTGAGATGGATATTCCATCGTCGTTCGTTGTACGCCTCTGCCGCCGTACATCAATGGCGGGAATACGAACGGTCATGGGAGGCAGGAGTTTTGCGAAATTTCAAATCGGCCAAATCGGCCGCGGGCAATATCGAAACAAATTTCACCCATTAGCAGCCGGCGTAGGATACATGTCACGCCGTGGTTGTCATCAATACAAATATCTGTGCGAGATATCTCTGTCCATACCGCGAATGTATGCGCGTACGCGCGTGTACTATTCCATACGTCGAAAAAGGAAAGCTCGGTTGAATTTTGTTCGGCAAACTCCAAACAGTGCCGTGTATATTTTACCTAGAAACGCGAGCCGCCCAGATTGCGCTAACACGCGAAACTAGTTGGTCGCCATTCGTCAGGATCGTCATAGACAATCCTGAACTTTCGGTGGAATCGCATTGGTTCTCATTGGACTCCGACGATTTAACGTTTTGCGATCGATTTGTAATAAATAAATGCCCCGCACGCTTTTACGTTGGGTCCTTTCGAATCGGTTGACTTGGTACCAGCGTAATTTGGAATTTAACACTAGAACTACCAAGGCAGTCAAAATGACTGGTTGTTCATTTTTTATAAAAATTCTCCAAGTTTATATTAGGTTGGTGCATATGAAATGTCGTATTAGGTCTGTACACTACATTTTGGCCATATTTTGTAAATAGGTAGACGTAAAATTAATAATTTTACAGTTGAAACAGGTTATTAGGTCTATACGCTCAATATTGAGTATGTTTTGTTTTTGGAAGATTCCTAATTTCTGTAAAAAAATATACTTTTCTGTGCAACGCGAATAGTAGTGAAATACGAGTAGTAAACCGATATGAATTTAAACTTGGTAATAATGCTGCAGCTGCAAGTCTTAACATAAACAGAGCATATGGGAGGCAATTCTTAATAAAAAAATCGCACAATGTTGGTTCAAAAAGTTTTGTTCTGGATATAAGTATCTTCAAAATGCACCTCGTGGTAAACTCACAACCGTATGCCATAATGATGTCCTATCTATGCATGGAAAGCTGAACTTCCATTTTTCCAAGGCGTTGAGAGCATTACTATTGACAGATACTGTAAAAAAATGGAACAAATGCTCGTAGAATTGAAAATACTGCGTTCGGTTTCAATTAATCGGCGGGGGCCTACTTTATTGCACGACAATGCAAGGCCATATCCGTCAAAAGTGAGCTCAAAAAAATTTCGCGAATTGAAATATGAAATTTTACGTACCCATCTTATTCACCTGATCTTCCTGTACCGGATTATCACATTTTTAAACACTTAGGCCACTTCATTATAGAAAAAAAATTCGATAATGAAGGTGACAATAAAAAAGTCGCCTCTAATTTCATCGTTTCTAAAAACTCAGATTTTTTAAAAAATGGTATAAAAGCCCTTGTGGATCTTTGGCAGAAGTATATTGATGTGGATGAAAATTATTTTGATTTATAAACATTCATTTTGCAAAAACTATGGTCATTTTAATGTCGCCGTATACAATCCGACATTTCATACGCACCAACCTAATACAATAGTCACAAAATAGATGTTCCACGTGCATCTTATAAAACATAAATAACCGAATTGAATATCTTTTAAACCTCTTCTTTTCGCTTCTTCCAAAGTACTTATTGGGTTGTTCGGAAAGTAACTTCGTTTTTTCCCAGCAGAGGACATAATTTTATTTATTCATTGTCAACTTCGCACTTAAGCAGCATTGTCATTAAACACTTTGTCAGCTGATATAGCAAGGCTTTGTGAAAAAATTCCTTTGATGCTGCACAATAGTTTTTGTTTGGTGCCCTACCAAATATGGAAAGTCGAAAGCAGCATTTTCGGCGTATTTTACTTTTTTACTATCGAAAAGGTGTAAATGCTGCTCAAGCAAGAAAAAAATTATTCGATGTATATGGAGAAGATGTATTGACAGAACGCCAGTGCCAAAACTGGTTTGCAAAATTTCGTTCCGGCAATTTTGATGTTGAAGATGCGCCACGTTCTGGAAGGCCAGTTGAAGCTGATGAAGACAAAATAAAGACATTGATTGATGCAAACCGCCGAATAACAACTCGTGAGATCGCTGAGAGATTAAATTTATCGAATTCGAACGTTCATGATCACGTGAAACGCCTTGGTTTAATTTCAAAACTCGACATATGGGTTCCACATGTCCTTACAGAAAGAAATTTGCTCCGTCGCATTGACGTTTGCGATTTGCTTCTCGAACATCAATAAAATGATCCATTTTTTAAGCAAATCATCACTAGGGATGAGAAATGGATTGGATTACTACTTGTTCCGGTCTCTACAAAATTTTTTAGATGGCAAAACCTTTTCCTCAAATGATGACGTCAAAAATGCCTTAGATCAGTTTTTTGCCAGCAAAGATCAAAAGTTTTATGAGCGTGGAATCATACTCCTGCCAGAAAGGTGGCAAAAGGTATTGGATCAAAATGGAGAATATATAATTCAATAAAATATTTATATACTATAAGAAAATCGTCTTTCATTTTCACCTAAGAAAACGATATTACTTTCCGAACAACCCAATATTTAAGATAATGAATCACAGGAGATTTAATTACGGTAGTTCTAGTGTTAAAGGAAATTTAGAATGTTTTTAAGGCTACTGAGGGTGACACTTCCGGTTGCAACAAAAGTAGACGTTATGATTGGTAGAGGTCATGACGCATGACGTTGAAGTGTGTTTATAGGTTTGACTTGAAAACATTTTCGATATTGAAATAGTAGTTCAAGAAGAAAAGCAATTTTGAATGTACACTTAATTCTGTTTTTCAGTTCCCGAAGAATACGTGTAAAAAAATTCGTATATAAAAATATGCTGCATCTATGGAAAAATAGAAGATTGGTTCGAGTCCGAAGAAATCAGCAATAATAATACAATAAACCATAAGTTTATCATATAGATCATAAAGATATTGTTTCATACAGATTGCACATGTATCATACAAAGTAAATTATCATTTGAAAAGGAAAAAAACATTGCACTAATTCATGAACACAAAAATTAGGCAAAATAATACGGGTTACATGTAAAAAGATTTTATTCGTTGTCACTTTCTGACAATAAACGCATACGTTTGCGTAAGACTGCAATATTACTGCTATCATTAGAAATGTCTTGGTTATCGTCTTCGTGCTCCATTGATGAAATTCTTTCTGTAATCTCTTCAACAAAATTAAGACTAGCCTCCTGTGGTCCCGATGTTTCAGTGGATTTAAGAACGAATTCAGTAATTAATCGCTGTGTTTTTGTTTTGGCTAGGCCATAGTAAAGCCAAATTTTGTTCTTAGAATTTGGGTCGATCGTGTTCAATCAAAATAAGCCGTGTAAAAAGAGAATTAAATTTTTTTTCTAATTCGTGTTAAATTAAAATCGTGTAAAAAAAGTTCGTGTAAAAACAGAATTGAGTGTATACATATTTCACGTGTAATGTTTTATATTCTACAATAGAAATTACGAGGCAGGCTAATTATGACTGATTTAGGATTGTACAGTGTTTATTAACACTAAAACTACCAAGGCGGTACAAATGACCGGCTCTCAATTTTTTGAAAAAATCCCCAAGATTAATAAGGGAACCATATAGAAACTATTCCGCGTCTACCTTATAAAACAAAAATTACTTAACTGATCTTCTTATTTACCTCTTGACTCCTTTTTTCCAAAGTTCTTATTTAGTATATTTAAATATAACAAACATAAAGCCGGTAATTTTTGTGTTAAAGGCTTTCGTGGTTTTATAGCTTGCAATGATTTTTGTTTAGTATTCGCGCTGCATTTCTTCTTCCAATTTTCAAAAATTTATATCAATTTTGCATGACAATACTTTGAAAATTGTTTGCTCACTATTTTGTTGCAGAGTTGAGATTTGCATATAGGGGTAGCCGTTTAATTAACTTTAATGGCCATTTCTGTTCGAATTTCCCTAACATTAAAATGAATAGCGATGTTATAATTCATATTTCTGTCAAAATGTTAACGTACCTAATTATCGATATTTAGATATGCAAATGGTACCACATAATTATTGAAAAACAATTTGCATGGAAGTAATCAAAAATGTATAAAGAAAAGTTAAAATATAACTTACAATTACGGATCATGCATAACGTACAATTAGAAAAATGGATAATTATGATTCATAATTCCTGAGAATAAAAATTCCTTTCAATTTTCGTTGAATATTTCTCCAGTTACCATTAGCCAGTGGCGAAATTCATTCGTTGCAAGGGGAATGCTTGTAAACTTAAAAATTAATTCTTATATTTATGTCTCTGGCGATGGTATGCCAGGATATTATTACATTAATTTACAGAATGAATATAAAATTTCAGTTACCGTGGGTTAATCACATTATTAGAACTTCCCTCCTGCACAGTGTCTTTCGGCATTCATAATTAGAAAACAACAACGAAGCCAAATTACATCGGCATTTTTCCCCAAGAAAGTTTTAATAACGATACACACGAGACGAGCCTCGTTAAAAGGATCAACTTCAGAATAAACTTTTAAGTCCTCATTTTTCTACCTCCCTCTTCCTGATCCTTATAAAACATTACTTTACCTTTCATCCGAGAATAATCATTCTTTGCAGGATGAAACAGTAAATCTGATCTCCTAAGTCTCTTCAAAAACATAAAAGAATAGTTACAACGAAAGAAAAAAGTGCAATAATTCTTGAATGCATTTTTTTAGGAGTTTTTAACCAGTTGCCGTACGATATCTTCTGTAACTGGCTCCACAATAATTGAGAATTAAATTGGAATAAAAAAATTGATCAGTGATTCTTGACATATCGTACAATTTAATGTAATATTAATATTATAGAAATAATTTTATCGTGTCGAGTCTCAGTGATATATTCAATTTGATAGGTTTTGCAAAACTTGGAAGTTTCCTATCCAATTTACCGCATTATGAGTGGCACTCATTAAAACGATATCTTTCAAGGTCAGTCAGGGTCATCGGAAAAGCAAGACCTTGAGAAAAATGAATATCATAATTAAAGAAGAAGATTTTGTATAAATAAGCATGTTAACTTTTCTTGTTATTTATGGGAATATCAGAAAAAGAGAAATAAAAATTTTAGTTTTCTGAAGAGGGTTCTTTTCTTACGAGATAAACATTAGAGCTATCGGCGTTGCGTCTATTATATTTAAATATACTGAACAAGTATATACCGCGAAAAAAAAGAAATCAAGGGGTGAAAAATATGATTAACGAACCATTTGCGAACGGAGAATTTTTGAATATTGAGAAATAAGCATCTCTTTGGCGATAAGAAATCACCTATACATCAGAATGTCAGAGTGTCAATGTGTAGAAGTTGTAAATTACTATTTGCGTAATCATATTTCAACGATTATCTATCAATCTTTTAACTCTAACCGCGTATACATGCACTGACAGGCTATAACCAGCTTTTTTCATATCACATATATGCGCCCGTAGTCCTCAAAGGTTTAATTAATTTAGCTTTTACAAGATATGGCCGAATTTGGAGAATTTTTCGTAAAAATTGTGAACCGATCATTTTGGCCGCCTTGGCACTTCTACTATTAACACTTTATTTACCGCTCATTGTTCTAAACATTATGCACGAGTGTATATACCTACTTGCAAAGCTCTATAACATTAAAATTAAAATGTGAAGAAATACTCATTACGTCGTTTTAATTTCAGTTCTTCCCAGGCATCGTAACTTTATTTTATTATCATCTGTAATAACAGATTAATAGACTGTCGGACAATGAGTACTGATAAACAAAAAGCCTATTAATAGGCTTCCGGTAGATGAAGTGTTAAGTTTCCTAATCTTTCCACGGACATAAACACTAGATTTACGGGCTTGAAATCTGTTAGATTGCAATATATTAAATAAGGACTTTGGAGAAAGAGGGCTCAAGTGCCAAAGATGATAATTCGTTAAGTAATTATTGTATTATAAAATACACGTGAAATATCTACTATCCAGCTTCGCTGTAAGTTTGAGAAATGTTTATAAAACAAGTAGGAACCCGTCAAATTGACGGCTTCCGTAAATCTAGTGTTAAAAATAATTAAACTCAATGCCTCACTCTCAATACGTCCAACAGACGTAGCAACATTGATGTAAAAAAACTCCCAAATAATTCCCATTAATTCCGCGCAATTAAAAAATCGCAAGGACATTGAAAGACCGAAGAGAAGCCGAGGAAACAAGCCCATTCGCGCACTCGTGGCACACGTAATTGGCGAAATTCTACAGGATGGAAAAAAATGTGAAAAACACGTCGACGGTTCCCTCTAAAACAGCTGTTACCTGGAGAGCGGATTCCCAGAGCTCTCGTGTCCACATCAGACAGAATAGGAGCGACAGAATGTGAGAGTACTCTTGGATTTAAATACAATAACCTGGGGCGGTTTAAAAAAAAAATATATGTGCAGATGTATATGTGCAGATGTATATGCACATGTATATGCACATAACCGCAACCACGTATGCGCGAGTGGACTGGGCCACTTGCTGCAACCTGGAGGTCCCAATATGTAGGTGGAAGATTTGCATATAGGGAAGATATATTGTGAAATGTAAGTAGGAGAGGGTATTACGAATCTTCAGAACTGAATTTTGTACAGCATCGGGAGAGATCGTAGAAAATTGTACAAACTACCTCGGGTAGTGGGGGCTTTACTGGCTTGTTTAAAGTTTCGTTATAATTATAATAAGCTTACTTTATGAGAATAAAGTCGAAGTATTTGCGAGGAGTTTATGGATTCTTGTAGCATTAATTACTTTATATTCCTGTTCTTAATTTGAAGTATATAAGGGGTAGTAGAAAGGATATTTTTAAGTTCTTTTAACAAAGGCTGGAGTTGAATTCTTGAAGATGCTCAGATAAAGTTTCCCGTCTTTTTAATAACTTGTCTTTTAATACTGTTAGGATCATCAAGGGAACTATGATGACCGTGGAGTTAAAACCTCGCCTTCCTAATTAGTAGATTCAAATACAAATCCTCGTCAATTTTAGGAGATTTTTTAAAAAGTGTCATTTAATATATCATCATAATTCTACAACTATCTGAAATCGTAACTATAAATCCTACGCAAAACGATCGTAACAGTTAAGAACGGAAAATACAAAAGAAAAAAAAATAAATAATAAGCAGGAATTACTCTCCGTAAGCCAAGGGTTCTCTATTACGGAATTAGACAACTGCCATCCAATTGCCTATAAATTGTCAATGTGTTATCACTACACTGCGGATGTTTATGCAAATTTAAAGTTTGATAAACTCAGCTAACAAAAAAGTATCCAAGTACAGGACTCTTTCACTCGTTAAACGTTACAACGAATGCCGCGTCTTAGAAATTTCAAATCTCTTTTTATATTACATGCTTTTTCTGTATTGTAAAAGTGTTAAATTTGTCATAAATGCATAAACATTCGCAGTCTAATTACCACCAAGAAGATTCATTACGCCTATGAGAAACGAAGAGATGAAATCGTCATTAGCCGCGTGTTGCAGTGAATCAGCGAGCGATTAGCAGAGGAAAGGATCTGCGTTTGCATATACGTGTTTCTGCGCGTGTACCGCTATGAGGTGCGTGTAATATACGATGTAATCGCATTCCTATGCATGTACCAAACAATCTATAGTGGATTGTCTAATGGACGACACGTGTTAAGTGTTCTAGCTGTATCGGGTATCATCGAGGAACTCGAATCCTGATTTACACGTGCCATTATCGATTGTCAAACCTCCGGCATTTTTGGTGAACCGAATTTCATTCATATCCGGAATTTTGTACATTTCATTGATATCGATACTTTACCGTGGTTCTATGGCACCACGTTGGGTCGAAAAATTACAAATCTAATGTCTAAATGTATACAAAATCTTCGAAAAAGCAACAAAGAAAGAAAAGAAGGAAATAACACTTCACCGTGGTTCTACGGCATGACGTAGGTGTCGAAAAATAACTTTAATGCATAAATCCATATAAGGTCTCCGAAAAAACAACAAAAGAAACTTTACGTGAACCTATGGCCAACGACCACGTTGGTGTTGAAAAATTGCAAATTTAATGTCTATATCAATACAAAATCCTCAAAACAACAAAAAAAGAAACGCTTTAGTCTCGTTCTATGGTACCACGTTGTCGCCGTAAAATTACGAATCTAACGTCTAAAAGTAAACCAAATCTTCGATAAAAGAAGAAAGAAAAAAAGAGAATAAGAAAGCGCCGAATGCCTAAATCTATATAAAACCTTAGAAAACGATAACGAACAAACAAAAACAAACACTTTACCGTGGACCCATCGCGCTACACGCGTATCGAAAAATTACGAATCTAATTTTTAAATCTACGTAAAATCCTGAAAAAGAAGAAACAATCGTAAAAATGAGGGCAAAATATTTAAAAATGAATTTCACCCTCCAAGCAATCTACTTGTACGTTTGGCTTAAAGGACAGGGATTTAAAAAGCCAGAGAAATAGCCATTATCAAAGAAAGCGTATGCATGTTTGTACACGTATGTGCAAAACACTGCACAAGCTGGGAGTAAATGAGACTTTCTTTCAGCAAATCCGCAGGGAGGTATGAGTGATAAGGGGCACAATAGTCGTCGGCGTTTCCGTCAGGAAGCCGTGTATTCCTCTGGTAGGATTGCACTACGTAGATATAGGGTGTAGGAAGCTCGGGGCGCTATATCGATGATGCTTCAGGCCAATTCGCGTCTGATTGGACAGGGAACAGTACTATCTAGCATGAAAAAGATCTTCGCAATGTCGAGATTCTTCCTGTGTATGTTTTTATGCGACCTCTGTGTTCGTTTATGTGTGAATGTTTCCATGTAGAATGTACTTGAAGTGAGAATCTCTTTTTCGTGTTTCCTCGGGATTTATATATGGATTAAAATTGTGGAATAAGTTTCTAAGGGATGAAGAAAGTATTGATTTTACGTTGCTCAGATTTATTATACAAATGTATTAACGTCGTTTGAAAGTTTGTGGATAGAATAGAATCTACTGGCGTCTCTTCTTTGCTTTCATTTGTACCCTACGATTTTTTCCTAGTCTGGATTTTGTCTTTGCACCTCCCTTTGGTCCTCCTTTTGGTCTTCCTTTTGGTCCACCCTTCATTCCTCCCTTTTCTCCACCTTTCATTCCTCCCATTGCTCCACCTTTCATTCCTCCCTTTCCTCCTCTCTGATTGAATCCTCGACCTGGTTTCGCGGGTCCCCTATATTCCGAGACATCTGCAGAACTTGCACTTGTGTTTCTCTTATTACCACGTTTCTTGCCTCCGAAACCATACTTTGTATCTCTCATCTGCCGTCTTTCCAGAGCTCTCGATTTTCCTTTTTTACCTCCAGGTTTTGAATGAGACTTTTTGTTTTCTAGGAAATCCAGATCGCGTCTAACACCTTTGCGATATTTTTTAACTTCCTCTAGCAATTTTCTCTTTTCGGCGTGCTTCTTCAGGGTCGATTCGATCTGCATTTGTTTACCTACTTTCTTTTGCGCCCTCAGCTGTCTAATCTTTTCAGACCTTTGCGCTACTATCTGTTTCTTAGCCAAATTCTCTCTGACTTTCTGCATATGCTCGTCGGTCTTAGCCATTTCAGCGAAATAATCGTCGGGCCTCCTGGTTAGAATCCCTAACTTCTTTATCCTCGCAATACCGTCCAAGACAGCACCTTGAGCTTGTCTATGAAACATAGTTTCCCTGCGAAAGTCATTAAGAACAGGATCCTCCGAGGGATCATACTGTGGCAACTTTCTATTTCCCTTCAACTGATTTGCCCTCCTAATCTCTTGCTCTTGCATTTGCAGTGCAAGTTCTGGCGCCAAAGGCGCAGGTACATTTACCATGTCTAATCTTTCTATCCATGGTAATTGTAATTTCATTTCCTCTAGCTTTTCCATCATAAGACTCTAAAAAACCATATACTTACACAAAATCCCTTGGTCGCTACGAAAACGACATCAAAATATTGAGTTCGTGCGGATAATTAATTACAATACTTACAACATAATTTTTATGCTGTTTTTTATTTTCCTCGATAACAGCATTGAGACCAGGCTTCAATAATCCTTTCGCAAAAGCTTCTTGCAACTGTACACGTGAAAAAAAGTTAGGTTAAGTGAGGTCTAGCGTAATACCCATACATCGACCTAATGATATTTACTTCTTCGTCCGAATTATTGTACTCAGAGTCGGACTCAGATTCCGATATGTTATCCTTTTTCTTCGCTGCTCGCTTTACTTTCATCGTGGTCCGGCGAATTATTAAAAAAACAAAATTAACAGGGAGTACACTTTAAATTCTAAGTAAACATAGAGGACTTTAAGCTTTTAATACGCTTGGCACCATCTGCTGGGAGTTTACGGTACGTTTGAAATTCGGGCGCCGCGATTCAACTGTATTTTATTGTACTGTTACTGTTAAAGCGTGGAATTCGTTATTTCATAAAATAACTGGGTAGCTATGGTCAGTTATTTCATGAAATACGAAGTTATTTTATAAAATAATTGAATTATACGCTTTAACAGTAACAGTACAACTTAATAAATCAGCCGTTTATGTTTAAAGTGGCATAGTAGGCAGGTCACTTTACCATAATGATTTTTTAATGACTGTACGAAATTATTTATACTGAGAAAAATATAAGTTTCCGCGATAACAAGTGCAAGTAAATCTCCTCGAAACTTTATATTGTTAAAACGCAAACACTAAATATCTAGAAGTAAAAAGAAAATGGCTTATGCCATTTACAAAATAAACAAGTCTATCGTAGTAATATACGAAATATTTCAACATAATGTCACACATGTTACTACACATATACAAACCATTATGCAAAATAACGTAAACGTAATATAAATAACAACAGAATTTCTTCATGAGTCACGATATCATTATAACTCATATGGAATATTTCCAATTATATTGTAATTACGTGTATCTTAGCGCAAAACTGAAATAAGCTATCCATATTTTAAATGAGGCTTATTAAACTAAATATGTGCCGCTTTGTTCGTCCACCATTTACCATATTTAAGATAAAACCATAATCGCCATTGTAAAACTTCAGTGACTTCCAGGCGAAAAGCTTGTTTCATTTCTACGCTAAAATACAACGAATCATTTCCGCCAATATATAGATATTTCTAACAGAACTATCACAAATATGGAAATAAACATTTGTACTAAAAGTTTCACAAACAATATGACTTATCGCACCAAAGACTTCTAATCAAACTCTCAACTTGAAGTTTAATAGCTTTCTCAGCTTGAAGATCTATGCCACTAATCCCTACTACTATTAACGCCAAAGAACTATACAAATTTCAATTAATAACAACTTATTCCGCTCCTATAACAATTGAAACTGACAAATCTAACGAATTAATGCGAAATCGAGGAGGAAAAGACGAATGTCTTCTTCTTTAATCTAAAGAACGTTTGAAGGTGACGCACAGAGCTTAAAACGACCAATGGCGAACTGGTTTTAGTTCGGACTGTATATCCCGATGCGCAGAAATCTCTTGAAGTTCGCGTCTGCGATATCGTATGCTCGATGCCAGCATTTTTTGTTACAGCTGGTTGACGACGGCGTAACATCATGGCGGATAGTAATAAGAAACCAATGTCACGCTTATTGAAACTTGCTAATAAATTCAATTGCTTTTACTTATCAGGTAAGCGTAATTGTGGAATTTGTCCGTTCATTGCATTCCCGTTTGCCTCGTTCGTTCCGTTTTCACGTATAATCGTGTATTGAAGCGCGTTCCTATCCTCTCCTGTCTACTGAGAATATTGATTTCGAGTCTGTTGTGTATTCTACCGTCGTATTTTCGACTCGGAGCTGAATATAAGAGAAGAAGAAAAAAAAATAACTCCTCTTTTTTTCGTAGAAACGTGAATGTGTTTTCCCGAAAGTTCTTAGCGGACTATTCTTATTTTCATGAGACGGAGGTTTTGATTTTCGCTAATAAATATTTGGAGTCGCCAGTAGCGTATATAATTACCAAAATAGACCTCGGGGCTAATAAACAATGTGACAGTACGATGCTATGTGAATTTCGTGATTAATTCATTTATGTATATTATTTTATTGTTATTGCGTGTGTGAAGAAATATTCGTTTTTCTTCGTTCACGGATTAATTGAAATTTTATTATGTACTGTTATTTCGCACTTTTGAATATCTAATCAATATGTATCGATCTGATTGTATATCTTTATGATAATAAAACAACAAACATCCTATCATTGATCTTTTATCCTATCCTGATTATTAATGTGTTTAAGTGTTTTTTTTTGTTTTTTTTTATTCTGTCCTAAAACTTTACAATTCTGCTTTTATATTTGTATACGTTTTGAGATGCAGTTGCATTCCGTGGTACATCGTATTCT
This sequence comes from Cerceris ruficornis, assembly GCA_963989415.1. Taxonomy (NCBI): domain Eukaryota; kingdom Metazoa; phylum Arthropoda; class Insecta; order Hymenoptera; family Crabronidae; genus Cerceris; species Cerceris ruficornis. The sequence goes on along the minus strand of OZ022530.1, from coordinate 7,581,297 downwards.
TTTTAATGTATCCCAAATATAGAGTTCATACAAAAGACTTATAGGACTAAGGCATAAAAAAATATCCTAACAAAACTCTTTAGGTTTTCATGCAGGTGAATGCAGAGCTTTTGTTGTTGATGGGCAACAAATTGGTCTGGTGCGACCAGATGTCATTAAGGAATTATTAAATTATCCACAGGTAAAATAATAATAATCTTTACGTCCTAGGTGTGTATTACTTTGTGTATGCCTTTAACTTTGATCGGATTTATCTTGAAGGTATTCCAAGTACATCCTGAATATGTTCAATTAAATCCTGCATTTCGTGATTACGCTGAGAGGAGCGCGCGCGTAGACGAAGTATTAAGAGAATGGCGTGCCGGAGGAAAGTTTATAACGTTGCGTGGTTGGAGAGAAGAGTGCCACGAAGTACGTGCACAATTTAATACTCCTCCTTTGTTTAAGATGGATCGATCTGCAACATGTGAGTATCTCATCCACGAACCTTCCCACTAACAGGTTGTAAACATCCCATGACTTGTCCACATCTCTTTTAATGACTTAAAATGGAAACTCAGGTTGATTATTGAATTATCTACTAGGTCTATTTGGAATTCGAAAATACGGAGTGGACATAAATGGATACGTAATGGATCCTGTGAAAGGATTGTCAATATGGTTACAGAAACGTAGTCCAAATAAGCAGACCTGGCCTGGATATTGGGATAACATGGTGAGCGGCGGACTGACCGTTGGTTACGGTATTAATGAAACAGCAGTAAAAGAGGCCACGGAAGAAGCCAGTATTCCAAATAATCTTATTGCAAAATTGAAGAGCGCCGGATGCGTATCGCTCTTCTTTGAAAGTGAAAGAGGTTTATTTCCTAATACAGAATTTGTGTATGATCTCGAACTCCCTCCCGATTTTATACCGAGCAACAGCGACGGAGAGGTAGAAACTTTTGAATTACTTCCGGTCAGTGAATGTTTAGAAAGGATACTGTCCTCTCATTTTAAGACAACATCGGTACCAGTTGCTCTTGACTTCTTAATTAGACACGGATACATTACAGCGGAGAATGGTAAGTGTTTTAAATGCGGCCGTGTATCGTAATGCGAATAAATATCGGATAATCCTTCATTTTTACCTGTTACAGAGCCTAATTTTATACAAATCGTGGAATTGCTTCATGTACCTCTGCAAACCATGTACAATCAACCACAAAAGAAATGTAAAATAGCTGCCAATGGTGAAGCAATCGAATCTTTAGAAAGAGTTTAAGTTTCACTAGGCTTTAATTTAAATCGTGTTCCACATTTCTGGATCGAACGGATTTGGCTTTTCTTCAAGGGTATTATGATTTTTATATCGGTTTTCGGCAGTTTTAACATCGGACGATGCGATTTTACAAGCGCGAAACTATGAATAAATGATTATTGGGTGTAAGAACATCGAAGCGTAAAGTTCAAGCTTTCTTATCGAAATTGAAATAACTTCTCAACAAAATGTATTATTATTTCGACAACTATACTGATTTGAAATTTTTATTGATGATTTTTGCGTTAATTCAATTCCTCTTCTCTATTTCGAATAGCATTTTTCATACCGTTCGTAACCGAATGGTATTTAACGAAACGCAATCTGATTGAACTTCGACGAATGGAAGGTGTTTTACCGAAACTGATTTCCAAGATTACGCTTTTCATTTAGACCGTCATTTATGTTGTTGTTTTTTTTTTATAATTAACGATCTCTCGTTAGTAGATTTTATACAGTAGAGACAATTATCATATTCACGATATAATTTCCATCGTTCTTAAGTTTCATCCTTGTCATGATTGACAAATTTTGAAGACCGTTATCTTGATTTCTGAATTGAATTTTGCACAATAATGTAAAGTTTTCGCCGATTACTAAATACATTCGAACGATGCGACTTTTGATATATCTATATACACACGCATATACATATATCAATGTCAAATTAGTAGTATTATTAACGCAGCATTCCAGAAAGTAGGTTTAACCGATAGTTCCGAAATTCTGTGCGACGAAAGAACAATTGGGGCTGACATTTTTTCTAACGTTTTTGTAATCGAACTTTTATACGGAACTTGTTAAGCGTTCGGTACAACATTCACAGTATTACGTACGTGGATGCACGGTGTAGCGTTTTTTGATATACTAGACAAATTTTACCGGCGAATGTGTTCCTGGATAGAATTTTGTTACCAGCGAGGAATGAGGTATTAGGTGTAGCGTTTTCTCACTTGGTAACTCTTGTCAGAAAGGGGAACAAAAGTGTGTGTTATTTATCGTAAATACGTAACGTAGGTAGATTTTTTAATTAAATGCCAATTGGTAACGGGGTTCTCTAATTAAGCGGTATTAAAAGAAAAAAACAAAGGAGAAGAAAGAATTTGAGAAACAGCGATTGTAAAAGTGGGAAAGCACAAAAAGAAAATCAATCGGTAATTTTCTTTGATATTATAACTGTGTTGACTTAGGCGTTTCATTTCTAACGCTTCTTCCTTTGAATTATTGGAAAATCGTTTGAAAACTGTTCCATGTTTTGTCGTACCTTGATTAAGGCAGTATTTAATTTATTGTTCGTCGTATTATTCTCTACGTTAACAATTTTCCATGTTCGTCTGACGGTATTCTGTTTATCGAGACATTTATTAATCGTTGCAGTTGATCGGCATATTGTTTTGAAATCATTATTGAATCATGACGATATTAATAATCGTTAGCGTGCGAATTGAAAAGTATCGAGGAAAGAGAGAGAGTGAGAGAGAGGAAGAAAAATGTAAGGATTCGTATTACTCTGTCGTAAATTCAATGTCACGGGCGCCGTAATTAATTGCGATATATGATAAATAAATGTGTTTCATTTAATCGAAGAAATTTTCCACAGGACGAGATACTTTTTATTGCGTTGGGATTTCTTTAAGTCGATAATGCGATAACGCGTTAATTACGCCTGTTGTTTCTTCCGTTTACTTTTCTACATTTGTAACGTGAAATTATAATAACATACTAGTCACATTGCGCTACACATTAACTTTAATCTGGTCATGGAAGCATAGGTGTCCGCAATATGTGTTTTATTTTAAGTGAAACTAACAATCTTTATGCTACGACTATCTGTTTTGTGATAGAAATGGGTACGGCTGGCCATACTGTTTAATGCATGAATTTATTAATAATTGTCAACGAATAAATCGAATAAAATTTACAATGTAATTACAGAAAGTAGTATACCTTCATGGAATGTCGACTTTTTTTTTCGCTGTCAATTAATCCGATGTACAGTCGTAGACATTAATATTGCGATCAGTATTTTGGAATTTATTTATTGTACTTAAGAGATAACTAATTTAATTTTCATTATTAACGAGACTAATCGAACTAGAATTCTTGCAGTTATTTTTGACTTTTTCTTTTTTCTTTTTAATTAAATATTGTACTTAATTCCGATAGCAATACTCCGAGATAGTTTCCACTAATTACATATCTTCTGTTGTAAGCTAATCATGTAACAAATAAAGAAAGAAGAAAAATACCAAAAAATCGTCAAAAATATTAACGAATAAATAAAACTTTAGTTAATCGATCTTGCATTACTCTACCTTTACTTTTATTTATCTTTTTTTTTTAATTGCTATTAAATCAAATTATAAATTGTTGGACGAAAAACTATCCCATTTATTTTTTTATATTTTTCGTTCCTAAAATATACCTTAAAATAGGTATTAAATATCAAACAACTATATTTTATATATTTTAAAGAATAATTAATAGTCTAGTCTATCAAAACTTCAGTTTAAAATACATTCACACAAGTTACTCTAAAAATAATGTTTAAAACAAATTCATCAAAGTCTAAACTTGATTTGCCCATACTTATAAAATTAATTCACTGCATTTAAAATTCCCAAAAGAATAAATGAAATACGTTAACGAATTATTATAAAAGAATTTATATTTTTGCAACAATCGCTTGTGTATAATAAGCGGAATTAAAGTCAGAGAAGAAGCGGCAGAAATTCAAATCAAATTTCGCGCGCCACGTGGCAGAGTGGCACTATACAACTGCTCTCTTAAATTAACTCTTTTCTTATCAATTTTATACAGACATTCTTTTAACTGTAATAACATATACTTTATCAATCAAAGCAGAGAGAAGAAACAGAAGAAAAGAACACAATTTTATGAACACATTTCTGGTTGTGATGTAATATTTTCCCCCAGTTTTTGAGAGATGTCGGTATTGAAATAAAAAGGGAAATTTATTAAACGCGTGATATTTTAAACTTTTTGTGGAAGGCACTAAATTCGGCGATACTGCCACCTCCTATCAAAACTCTCGTGAAATATTTTTTGGATATTTAGTCTCGCTGCTTCGATTTAACCCTCTATAATCCGAATTTTCTGTAGCATCTGAAGATCAGTTGCACGATGGCACATTAGAAAATCATAAAAATACTATTATAAATAATAGATTTACCTTGATTTGGAAACATTAAATTGTAAAGAATTTCATGACCTTTAAGAACTAAATTGTAATATTTGGCGAAATTAAAAAATTGACTTTGAAGAATAAAAGCTTAGATTTGTCTTGTGTTACTTCAATGTTACACGTGTCCATAGAGGGTTAAGCTTGTTCAATTGGTTAATGCAAAAGGGGTGGAAGAAATATCATGGTGATAATTGTTATACCTTACTTAGGCAGTGGTGAATCCTGAGAAGTTGACTGTTGAATCTTTAGATATAGTTTCTTATAGTTTTATTAAAACACTACAAACACGATACTTTCTCGAGAATTCGACACGATCCTTTGAAAAAATGGCGACAAAATTATGAATGTAATACCGGCGAATACACCGACCACGATTGCATAGAAGCTCATGTAGAAAATATTAAAACAAAAATTAAGGAAATGTTATTAAAAATGATATTAAAATAACAGAAATAATCAACAAAAAATTATTCCTACTCCGAGAGATTTCAAAGTACCGCAGAGTACGGTCACGATCGTGTCCGGACCTTCGTGCCGGCAGACTACAATTACGAAAACGAATTTAACGACGAAATAAAAGAAATGATCGTAAAATTCTTAATTCTAAATTGTGAATATTTGTAACAAAAGGATCTAGCAGGATAAGGGGGCCAAAAGTACCCTTGAAGCTATTTTATTCCACGAAGGGTCATTCGATAGGTGACCATAAGAAACCATTGTACACAAATTGTTAATCCGATAGCTTGACCAGGAGGGTACTTATAGGGTAAATTCGAAAAGCCAGTTTTTGTCTCATTTTCCCCTCTTAAAACTCCACTTCCGGTTCGATCAATTTGAAAAAAATAAAGAAGCTACCGCGACCGAGAATCATTTCCGGCAAACAACTTTGTCTCTACTTTCGCCGAGAAAAGAATTCTTAATATTTTTAATAATTATCCAAAAGTTGAAAATAAATTTAATGGCGGGTTCCAAACACCGATACTACTTTCGCGTCAAGTTATTATAAATAAATATAGGTAAATGAAAATACAAACAAGCACTGACTCTAAACCGCATTGCGCGCGGCCACAAATTTTGCTGAAAATGAAACGGTGGAGTGGGGAAACACAAGAAAATCAAAAAACCATGTTTTTTTGTTCACACCGGATCAAGTGCTTGCTTTAAAAATGACTACTTTTGAATTACGTCTTATTCATTCATTCGCAATATGTGTAGTGTAATATTTTGCTAATTAAATGTATTAATGAGAAATATGCGTATGTACTGTTGGCTGACATTGTTAAAATTATATGAATAGTCATGCTTGTAACAATATTATAAACCCCTTCGTTAGATTCAAGAACATCATTACAAAGATTACGAACTAATTTAATGCAGGGTCTTATTACCCTAAATCGGCAAATACGATTTTTAATTACGCCCATACTCGTGCTTCGAAACATATACAATACAATTACAGCGTCTCAAAACAGAAGGCTAAGTAGTAACATCCTAATACGAAGTAATATCGATCGCGATTTAATTGTAGCAACGAATGATAGCCGTCAAAATTTAACATCATTATTGGTAAACACTGCTAGAATTAGGCAGCTATGTTAAAAGTCGTCTGTCGTATTGTAAACATTGAATTAATACTCGTATATTGTAAAAGGCTTCAGAATAAATACCGAAAGAATTCAATCGTTGCATGCTTTCGTAAAAACATATTGATTCGTAAGAATGAAGATTCAACTAGTCAGTTGTTCGACTGGATATCAAATAATAAAAGTATTGAATAAGTTGCAACAAAATATCGCGAAGATATGAAAATAATACAAACGTTACGTTTATTTACACGTAGGTAGGTAGTTACTCACCGTACGCCGCTTACGCCTTGTTGTGTCGTTCCGTAAGCGTGTCCTAACCTATCCGGCTGGAAGGTTGTCGAGCGGTAATGCCAAATTCTGTTCTTCTGTTCAAAACACAAGAGCAAACTATTGGATAATTGTTCAAAAGTTAAAAAATCCTGTATAATCGCGTTTCCAAACAATATTATTCGCGTTACTTATCACCAAGATCGAAATATGAAGCTACAGTACGAGTATTAAAGTTGTAAACTAAAAGCGACACGAAAATGTGGCGTAGATTCGTGGACGTCCTCAATTGCGTAGTAGTTATTTCGCGATTGTTAGAAATTCGTAATTAACTTTGTAAAGTTTTGTTGACACGGAGCAGTAGGTGCAGTAAGACGTAGTAGATAAACGAGAGCACTATTGTTTTACAATCGGCAAACCAGGAAAATGTTAAAAACGGCACTCACAGCGGATACGTGTTGACAGCTTCGAGCACGGAGAGAGAAAGAGGCAATAGCCCCCTCTGGTAGGAGTGGGGAGAGCTCGCGGAGGCTCGGCTGCCGCTTGGTGGGGGGAACGGTGACCAATCAGAGGGCGGCTGCGTGCCACGCGGCGCACTGTATACCTATACCGAGCGCGGCAACACCTGAGATTTTAAGAATTTTAAACAAATAATTATAACAAGAATGATGAAATAAGTGATTTGAACATGATTGTTATTAAAATTATTATTAAATTGAAGATACCTCGATATTTAAATGACTAGAATTGCCATTAGACATGTAATAAGAAATTTTGATATCACGTTGCTTTTCATACATCACAATTATCGAATATGCAACATTTTAGTTTTGAAATAAGATAGGTATTTAGTATGTAAGTTCATGGTTTTAAAAGATTTCGCATCTGCACTGATGAGACGTGCAATGTTATTACTCATATCAGTAATTTCTACATGATAAACCTTAACATTAATAATGAAATAATTCATTCCAATAGAAAGTAATTCATTATTCGGCCACTCTAAATGATTTCAAAATATTTATAGTTTCATTGATTATAAAGATATAATTATGTTTAATTTTGTTCTCATTACAAAGATTTAAAATTAAGCGAGACGCAGTAGAACTACCGGCGTTAAATCTATTATGTTTCAATATATTAAATAAGCACTTTGAAAAAAGAGGAATCAAGAGGCGGAAAATATGATCGATGCAGAAATTTGTGTTTTCTTAGGTGTACGTAGAATATTTATTCTATGACTCTCCTCTGAACTTGAAGAATTTTTGGAAAAGTTTGTGTACCAGTCATTTTGACTGATTTGATAGTGTAATGTTAAATAAAGTTTAAGGTAATTTACAGTACGAAAAGTACATGAAAACAACACATAGAGAAATAAAAAGGCAAAAGATGGGTCAATGTCACACGTAGGGCTGTTGTTGGTTTTTGGGTTTCTTTTTTTGTTGGGTTATTATTAGCTTTTTCCCACGTGCATCGGACCCGAAAGCAACTCTCCGAAAACCCCATTATATACGAATCAGCACCTATCACGTATACTTTTGAGAGGGTTGTAAGTTCATGAGACATCTATGATTGAAAATACGTATCGAAAGCTTCTCCGTCCTCGTTCATTAATAATATAATTTAGGAATAAAGCTATCGAACCAAAGATTAATGTTTATTCCGTACGCATATTTCTTTATTTATCTATTACAAGAAAATTTATATTTCGTTTTGCAAATACTGTTTATGATGTCAATATAAGTCCGCCATGATCGATCGAAGGCAATTCAGGAATTTCTCAAGGTGCCCCATGTCAAATTCTAGCAAGTATGCTTTGCAAAATAGCTAATAATTTTTGCATTTTTCACATGAAAATAAATAAAACACATTTTACATCATGAAGTATTGTAAATGACCAAAGTTTACTACTTGCAAACTCTAAATTCAGAAGTAGCATTCTACGCCATCTTTATTTGCTACCAGGTATTACTAATTTCTATCTTTCCAATTGGAAACCATCATTCTGGGAACCACGTTTCCATAACAACTTATAGTGGGGATGAAAGTTGTATCGTTTAAACAGGGAAGAAACGTGTTTTCCGTGAATTTCGAGTAGCTTTAATAGAAACGTCATGAAGATTGAGGAAGTAAAAAGTACAGCTAAAACTCAAAGAATTTCTGCTCATACGCATATAAAAGGATTAGGTCTCGATGAAAATGGTACAGCCATACAAAATGCAGCCGGTCTCGTCGGCCAGGAAATGGCTCGCGAGGTTAGGATTCTATTTTGTTCGATAAATTGAGTAGCATTATTTAATTACCAAATTAAAACGTTTATAAATTTATCATGTTAAGGCAGCGTGACGTAAATGTACTAATTTAATATCATGACTGAGCTTATCGATTTAGTAAAGGATTGCTAATTTATCCAGACAGAAAATAAATAAAAAGAAACTGATGGATTTTTCTAGGCTGCTGGAATCGTAGTGGATATGATAAAATCGAAGAAAATGGCTGGACGGGCTGTGCTGCTAGCTGGTCCCCCAGGAACGGGAAAGACTGCTATTGCACTCGCTATTGCCCAGGAATTAGGTAACAAAGTACCATTCTGTCCAATGGTAGGCTCGGAAGTATACAGCTCTGAAATAAAAAAGACGGAAGTCCTCATGGAGAATTTTAGAAGAGCTATTGGTCTCAGAATCAAAGAAACTAAAGAAGTATATGAAGGAGAAGTAACGGAATTGACGCCAGTTGAAACTGAAAATCCTATGGGTGGATATGGAAAAACAGTATCTCACGTTGTTATCGGATTGAAAACTGCTAAAGGCACTAAGCAATTGAAGCTAGATCCATCCATATACGAGTCCTTGCAAAAAGAGAAAGTAGAAACTGGAGATGTAATTTATATCGAAGCAAATAGCGGTGCTGTGAAGCGACAAGGAAGAAGTGATAATTTCGCTACAGAATTTGATCTGGAAGCGGAAGAATATGTTCCATTACCTAAAGGCGATGTGCACAAGAAGAAGGAAGTCATACAGGATGTCACGCTGCACGATTTAGACGTAGCTAATGCTAAACCGCAAGGTGGTCAGGACATAATGTCCATGATGGGTCAATTGATGAAACCTAAGAAAACAGAAATTACAGGTAGCCTGAATTAAAGAATTTTATTATTATCTGCTTCTTGAACTAGTTAGTTTTATTGTTACTTTAACCCGATGTATATATTGTGTTTCAGATAAATTGCGTAAGGAAATAAATAAAGTAGTAAATAAGTATATCGATCAAGGAATAGCAGAGTTAGTACCAGGCGTTTTGTTTATCGACGAAGTACACATGCTAGATATCGAAACATTCACGTATCTTCATCGTGCTCTAGAGAGCGCCATTGCACCTATTGTTATTTTCGCTACGAATCGCGGCCGTTGTATAATTCGTGGCACCGAGGATATCGCTTCCCCTCACGGTATACCCCTTGATTTGTTAGACAGATTACTCATTATACGAACACTCCCATATTCTAGAGCAGAAATCGAACAAATAGTTAAGTTAAGAGCAAATACGGAAGGTTTGCAAATCGAAGATGAGGCTTTGTCCACTCTTGGGGAATTGGGGACAAAAACCACACTTCGATATGTAGTACAACTTCTAACACCTGCAGCTTTAACGGCGAAAGTAAATGAGAGAACGGTAATTAAGAAGGAAGACATCGAAGAGGTAGGGTCGCTTTTCTTAGATGCTAAATCATCTGCGAAAATATTAACGCAAAATAAAGATAAGTTTATGAAATGAAGAGAATTCCGCCTAATTATTTTTCTGAACTTGTCAATCAATCCTTTACGTGATAGTTTACGCACCGATTTATATTACACTTATATATTACAGTTAGATATGTACATTCTGTCGATGCAATTAATGCTTTTTTTAATTGAAATATAATATTTACAAGCATGAAGCGTGTAGTTTGTTCTCATCCGAATCTTATTTGTGTCAATAATTAAACAAGTGTAAGTCTTACGATTGTAAACATAATTTATGTAGGAAAAGACGTCACTTAAATACAACAACAATCATTTGATAGATGTTGAAACAGTTCGATTTTTACTATATCTCAATCCACGTTCGATCATCAAGCAAATAGAAAAATTTAAACAATCGTTATAAATTAAACGCACATGGCTCTATTTTTAGAACTTCTATTGTAGTCGATATATCTCGTTATTTCAACAAAAAAAAATATATATATATCCGTGAAAGTAATTTCCCAATATTGTCTAAGATACTCAGGGTTACAGAAGTTCAAGTTGTAATCAAGTGTTGTGACATCATCAAATGATTAGTCTCAGGGTATAAAATCTCTGTCTACTTTAATGCCACTTAGTTCTCAGGGATCTATAAAGTGATAATAGTGTTTAATTTTAATACTAAGAGTATAACAATAATTGCGTTACATTCGATCAACATTAAGTTGCTACTCATCATGAGATACATTTCGGAAATGACGAAGTATTCGAAATTGTTAAACAAGCATTACAGTGTGATTCAAAATGTTCGTGGATTATCATTAAGCAGTGTTCGAGCGAAAAATGTTAATGAACTACTTTCCCAGAAGGATGAGTTTCAAAGTAGGCATATTGGACCCAGAGAACATGAACAGCTTGAAATGTTAAAAACTATTGGCTTTAAGGTAATATATTTGTGCATATATTTGTCAAATAAGTAGTCACGTGTAATTAGCTGTTTATCTCTGTTTCTTAATAATTTAAACGTTATATATTAAGTATAATAATATTACTTTGCAAATAAAAAGTTTTAAAAATAGCAAAAGAAGGGATTGCCTAAATATCTATTACAATAACATAACAATTTTTATAATTAATAATTACGTTTCTCGGATTTAAGATAGTAAATTTGTCGATATATTTTGAAAATAAGCCGTCAAGTGTAATTACTACCTTATTTTAGTTTCGAAATAATTTAAACGTTATATGTTGAGTGTAATAATATGACTTCGCAAATAAATAGTTTGAAAAATAGCAAAAGAAAGGATTGCTTAAATATCTATTACAATAACGTAACAATTTTTATAATTAATAATTACGTTTCTCGGATTTAAGATAGTAAATTTGTCGATATAATTTGAAAATAAGCCGTCAAGTGTAATTACTACCTTATCTTAGTTTCGAAATAATTTAAATGTTTTGTGTTAAGTGTAATAATATTACTTTGCAAATAAAAATTTTGAAAAATAGCAAAAGAAAGTATTGCTTGAAGTATCTATTATAATAACGTAACAAAATTTATAATTAAAAATTACAGAGCTTGGAAGAATTAACAAAAACAGCAGTTCCAGCTAAAATCCTTTACAAAGGAGATTTAAACATCGAAAAACCAGTCAGTAAGTATCACATTATATTATTATACTCCGCTTTTTTTCCTGGCAATCTTTCAAACAATGAAAACAATTAAAATAACGTATGGAAATAATTTCACGTAAATGTAGTGTTTCATGAAAAAATTGTGTGTACAGAAACGTGGGAAGTCACGAGACTTTTGATAAAAAGCACGTGTAAACTGATAATCCCAGTTAATAAAGTCAATTATAGAAGGAATATTTTAATAAGTTTTTAATTAACAACTGTTAATATAATATCACCATAAAACCTTACCCAAAGTTACAACAACAATTTAAAAAAAAATAAGAAAAATATTTCTATGAAACGTGCAAAATTCACGTTGTTTAACTTAAGTAAGATGACCTCTTGTTTTATATTTAGTATATCTCAGGTCATAGGTCAATCTCGTGCGTCCAGATCGACATTCACGTGATTTTCCGGAACAGAAATCTAATCTTGCTCAGTTATACATTGTGAAACTTATCGCTTCTTTCATTCCACTATAATATGTTTATTCAATAATATTTTGCGCCACGATTTGAAACCTTGGTGAATCGATGAACATAACATTAACGATTCCTGCATTTTAGCCGAATATGAATTAATGAAGAGAGTCGTCAAAATCTCAGAAAGGAATGATGTATGGCGTTCTTACATCGGCATGGGATATCACAACTGTTGCGTTCCACATACGATCATGAGGAACATTTTTGAAAACCCAGGATGGTAAATTATTCGAGAATGCGATGTTCGATCGATATTGCAGTAAAAACGATTAACTTAATTTTACCATAGGACAACGCAATACACGCCTTATCAGCCAGAAATTGCGCAAGGCAGATTGGAGGGTCTATTGAATTATCAGACAATGATATGTGATTTAACTGGCATGGAAGTGGCGAACGCATCCCTTTTGGATGAAGGAACGGCCGCAGCGGAAGCCTTGACGCTAGCTTGCAGGCATAACAAGAGAAAAAAATTATTCGTCTCTGACAAAGTTCATCCTCAAACAATTAGCGTAATTGCAACGCGCATGACTTCCTTTGGCTTCACTCTCGAAGTTAATGATATATCAAAAATTGATACCAGCGCGAAAGACATCGCTGGAATCTTAATACAATATCCCGATACAACTGGATCTATTTACATGTTTGAAGACATCATAAAGAAGGCACATTCTGATGGAGTATGTCTTTCAGTTCTTAAACATAGAAGGGAATTAACACGTTGAACGCCATAGGAATCGTTGATAACCGGCGCTATTGGATTTAACATTAGAACTACCAAGCCAGTTAAAATGACCGGATACCAATTTTCTTAAAAAATTCTCCAAGTTTACAGAAGAGCCATAGAGTAGATATTCTACATCTATCTCATAAAACATAAACTACCGAATCTATCGTCTTTTCCATCTCTTGATTCCTATTTTTCTAAAGTACTTATTTAATATATTGTAATATAATATATTTAATGCCGGTGGTTCTAAGTTTCAATTGTAATATTTACAAATCTGCTAATACATTCGATATTCAAATATTGATATCAAGAAGATAAAGTCCTGCGGAGGCATGCGTGTTATCAAGATGAGATTTTAATAGGAAAATTTTCACTTCGGTAAAAATGTTGAAACTAGCAGAATACCGGTGGCGTTCAACGTGTTAATTATGTACGTGTATAGACACATAATCAATTTACTTTATCGTAGACACTTGTCTGCGCTGCTACCGATCTGTTAGCACTGGCTATACTTCAACCACCAAGTGAATTTGGAATAGACATATGCATTGGTACCAGCCAACGTTTCGGTGTACCACTTGGATACGGTGGTCCCCATGCTAGCTTCTTTGCGTGTCAACAAAAATTAGTTAGGCTGATGCCTGGCAGAATGATCGGCGTTACGAAAGATTCAAATGGTCAAAGGGCTTATCGTTTAGCCCTTCAGACCCGTGAGCAGCACATCAGAAGGGATAAAGCTACCAGCAATATTTGTACCGCACAAGCATTGCTGGCAAATATGTCTGCAATGTATGCAGTATACCATGGTCCCGAAGGAATAAAGAACATAGCCGAAAGAGTTCACAATTTGACTCTGGTCCTTGCCAAAGGTTTAGAGACTGCAGGACATGAGATACTCAATGAGTATTTCTTCGATACCATAAAAGTATCGCCGAAAATTCCTATAGAGGCAATCAAGAAAAATGCTTCCATGGCTAAAATGAATTTGAGGTAGTTACTTGAACGTGGTTTAATGATGTGAAAGGAAACGTGAAAGATAATGATCTTTTTCAGGTATTTCAACGACGGGGCTGTTGGAATATCTCTCGATGAAACTACAACGATACAGGACGTGAATGATATTTACGAAGTATTCTCTGTAGACACAAAAGTCGAAGATATATCCGAATCCGAGTCATTTCTGGACAGGAGTCTGAGTAAATCGCAGTTCGCACGCACCACGGGGTACTTGCAACATCCGGTTTTCAATAGCCATCATTCCGAAACGAGGATAGTTCGGTATATGAAGTCTCTAGAAAATAAGGATGTGTCTCTCGTACACAGTATGATACCATTGGTAAATTCTAAACATCAGTCATGATTCCTTTCAATGACTATCTACCACATCTGTCTAACGTATCTGTGAACACTTAACAGGGTTCTTGCACGATGAAACTAAATTCCACAACGGAAATGATGCCCTGCAGTTTGCGCGGCTTTACAGATGTCCATCCCTTCGCTCCAATCGAACAAGCTAAGGGCTACCAGCAATTATTCGCTGAACTTGAACAAGATCTTTGCGCTATAACTGGTTACGACAATATCAGCTTCCAACCTAACAGCGGAGCTCAAGGAGAATACGCTGGTTTAAGAGCGATACAATGTTACCACGAATTCAATGGCAATCATCATCGTAAAGTATGCTTAATTCCGACTTCTGCCCACGGAACAAATCCTGCTTCTGCTCAAATGGCTGGCATGCAAGTGGAGCCTATTCTCGTACGCAAGGACGGATCTGTGGATATTAAGCATTTGTCAGATATGGTTGATAAATACAAAGAAACTTTATCATGTTTAATGATAACGTATCCATCGACGAATGGTGTTTTCGAAGAAACTATTAGCGACATATGCGCCATGGTGCACGAAGGCGGAGGCCAGGTATATTTGGATGGAGCTAACATGAATGCTCAAGTGGGATTATGTCGACCTGGCGATTATGGTAGCGACGTTTCGCATCTTAATTTGCATAAAACGTTCTGTATACCGCATGGAGGTGGTGGGCCTGGAATGGGACCTATTGGAGTGTAAGATCTGACTGTTTTTTTTATTATTTCCCTATTTTAATCCCTTGCTTTATGATTTATTCTTCTGGAATTAATTGCTAAATTAAAAATTGATCATTGATTTCTAATATACCGTATATCTTAATGCAATATTAACACATTGTGTGCCGCACTCTGCTTTTTCAAAGCGCTTGCAAGTCCCATAGATTTTTTACCGTTCCAGAGACTTGAACAATGGTTTTGAATTTTCGGGTTTAAGCCGCGTTGAGTGCTGTAAAACATCCGACATTTCGCCAGAATTGCAGCTGGCTTCTTCAAGGTGATCTGATACTGAATACTCAGCGAAACGTCGGATGTTTTACAATACTCACCGCGGCTTAAACTCGAAAATTCAAAACCATTGTTCAGTTAACGATGGCCGCGAAAGCCTCAAACCCATAGTTCCAGAGACTTGGCATAATTTACATATACATTCAATTACTTCGTAGTCTTTCGGAAATTCGGCGTATATTTATTTCACTAAGCATTTGTCGTAAGAATAATCAAGGCCACGTTGCTTTAGTTCCATAGCAAGAAAATCAAATTATTTTTAATTTTTTGAGTCGTCGATACCTACGTGCATATGAAAAATGACAAACGAAATATATCGTGACCCGTACGCAACGTGTTAATATTGAATTAATTCGATTACCTCGAAAACCAACTGATATTTTGAATTCCATAGTTTTTGGCAAAGTTTTTTATTTTATTCACCACGTCACGAGTATCACTCGTTACTGTAGGGCAAGGGATTAATATCGAGAATGACGAAAGACTTCATTTACAGGAAACGACATTTGTCACCGTTTCTTCCGAGTCATCCTGTAATAAATTGCACGGTCAATAACAATAACAGTTTAGAACTATCTGGTGCAGTATCAGCAGCACCTTTTGGCTCGTCGGCTATTCTGCCGATTTCTTGGGCTTATATTAAGATGATGGGACCAAGGGGACTACGGAAAGCTACACAAGTTGCTATACTTAATGCGAACTATATGAGCAAGAGATTGGAAAAGTATTATAAAACGTTGTACAAGGGCGGAACGGGATTAGTTGCGCACGAGTTCATTTTAGATATAAGGGATTTTAAAAAAACGGCAAATATCGAGGCCGTAGATATCGCGAAGAGATTAATGGATTATGGTTTTCATGCTCCGACAATGAGTTGGCCCGTGGCTGGTACTTTAATGATCGAACCAACGGAATCCGAAGATAAAGAGGAACTGGATAGATTTTGCAATGCCCTCATTTGTAAGGATTGCAATTCCCATTAATATTCTCTTGTCTTAAAAATGACAAGTTTTTAATGAAGATTTTGAATTTTCAGGTATAAGACAAGAAATTGCTGATATAGAAAATGGGAAATTAGATATAGCAAAGAATCCTTTGAAAATGGCACCACACACTCAAGAGCAAGTGATATCGACCGAATGGGATCGACCGTATTCGCGAGAATTAGCAGCTTTTCCTGCTGTAAGTATTTTCCTCTGTTTTAACACGTTGACTGCTGCGTCACCCATATTCGGGTGAAAGCAAAAGTTCTCATCCGACCGCGTCATCTGTATTCGGGTGACGCTCATTTGACTACTTACGAAGGATCTTCGTAGGTATTTGAAAAAATATTCTATGGGATGTAATAGAACTATTGAATTGTTATAATACAAAAATGGTTA
This sequence comes from Cerceris ruficornis, assembly GCA_963989415.1. Taxonomy (NCBI): domain Eukaryota; kingdom Metazoa; phylum Arthropoda; class Insecta; order Hymenoptera; family Crabronidae; genus Cerceris; species Cerceris ruficornis. The sequence continues at coordinate 7,564,568 of OZ022530.1, read as the reverse complement.
AATCAGAATCCGCCGATGTAATTCTACTTCTATTTCTCTTTCTGGGAAATCTTATCTCTTCGTCATCACTACTATCCGAACTTGTGTAAACCTCGGAACAGGTTTCTTCTTCACTGCTATGTGACTTAGTTAGAAATAATTCTTCCGTCTTTCTTTTCGACATTGGAATGAATTAGGGAAGAGCTTTTAATAGTTATACCACTCGTTATTCGGCAAATATTCGAACTGTTCGTATAGAGTGGCAAGGTGAGAACCGAGGACCTCAGGAATGTAACGATAGAAACAAATGAACAAACATGAAACCATGGAAACAAACGATGCGGGCGATTATTCTTGCAACCACTTTAACTCGCATTATTAAAATACCGGTGGGAGTACCTAGCAGAGTACGCTTGGTACCGCGGCGCGCATTTCCTGAAGGAGATTTTATTGAAAACACGCGCGGCAGTCAACGTGTTAATCTGAAACGTAAGAATAAACGAGAATTATTTATGTTTCAGGCGTTCGTAATGGGAAGCAACAAGATCTGGCCTAGCGTCGGGAGAATAGACGATATATACGGGGATAAAAATTTGTTCTGCACGTGTCCACCTATCTTAGAAAACCATTAACCACACGTTATTATTTATCATGTACAGTTAGTTGTAATATAACTATTTAAATATTTATTGTAATTTTTGTACAAACATACTATTTATATAAAACGTTATAATTTTACAAGCAGATAAAATATAACAAGGATTTTGAGCCTAAGATTTAGAATCTTCTTTTTAGCAAATAAAAGGCATACCATTTTCACTTTTATTTCGTATTCGTTCAGTAACTTAAGGTCTACGTATCTAATCGATAGGTATATTTACATTGTACATTATTACAAATTACCTTCTCGGATTTTATACATATATTACAGACCAGGCATAAGGTATGCAATATTGTCGAGCATTTGAGATAGTGTTTCATGTTTAGCTCCGTTAGTTTCTGGCACCTGTTGCGTTAGGCAGATCAGAGGGCCAAGAGCACACAGTAGAGAGTCCAATAGCACCGAGAGACTACCCGAAACTGCTATCTGTCCGTCGTGTTCCTTTAACCGTTCACCAATGATCGTTAAGCTCTCACCGAGTAATTTTAGATGTGCAGCCACATCGATAGGTTGAGTCCCGACAACTTTATACATCCCAGTTCCTATCATCGGTTCGTTAACCAAGTCTTTCCCACTTCGATTCGATGGCGGGGAAACTGGAACATTTCCTACAACGGAAGGTACACCTAGTTGAATAGTTTTCTTGGAGGAGGCAGGCTTTGTCTCTTTCCCATTACCTGAAATGTAATAATAAAGAAACGTATTACGTTACTGTTACGTTACTTGATGTGCCTGGCTCTAAATAAAAAAAGAACATGCATACAAAACAAATTAGAGTAACAACTACCATATAATTCTTAGGCATAGAAACAATATTTTCTCGATAAATATTCTGAACTAATACGCGTGCACGAGAAGCAAATTAGGATAGATAAACTACCACATAACATTAGAAACATATTCGTAATATATGATGTGTACACGAGAACCAACAAACCCACCAATTTTATTAATGAACTTTTTTCGCGAAGCAGGCGGCGGCATTTTCCAAACAGGTTCATCTTTACTTGCAGGTAAAGAATGCGGTTTCGCTGCTAAGCGTTTCGCGCGTCTGCGCCAATTATATTTTTCCAGATTTGGTACTGTAGCCCACAGTTCTCCTAACCGTTTAGAAATTGCTGCGAAATCTACAAAAAGCAATGTTTTACAGGTATTAGAACTGTGCGCTATCTTTTGCTCGGCATGAAGAAACAAAGAAAATTCATGTACCCATGTAAGGACATTGCTCTAGTAATTCTTGTCTAATTTCTTTAGCCCACAACATGTAAGCTGTAAATCTTGTTTTCTGAAAATGTTATTGAATAATGTACAAATCATCCCTTTAGAAACTTTCATATCTACATACCCCTTTATCTTTTCGTTGTGCCTTCATTCTACCTATTATCTTTCCATCTTTGATGATTAACTTTTTTTTACACTTCTCAAGCATATAAAGACTATTTGCCTGCGAGGGCGTCTCTTGATTTGGCGGTTCGAGCTTTCTAAAGCCTGTTTCCCTATCGTCTATCATAAGAGGGTCTACGTCATCGTCGCTTCCAGAATCCATGCTATATCTCTCATCTTCGTTCAACCCAGAGGGATCGTCGGATTCGGATCCTGACGATTGACCCTCGTTATCCGATAATACCTCTGCTTTAATTCTCTGTTGACTGGAATTGGAACTAGAATTTTTCCTCTGCCGTCCGCCGCTTCCTTGCTGCGTCGACTGATTGGGTGATATATGTTGCGGTTCATATCGATCCAATAATTGCTGACTTTGTAATTGCTGAGCCTTTTGACGCTTGTACTTGTTATCCGTAAAATCATCCGGTGATTCAAAGTCAACGAGTTTAGAAGATTTCTTTCTGACACGGCCACTGCGGGAGATTCCCGTGACCTCTAGATCTGAAAGATAAAGCGGACTGCACCTTGCCAAGGAAGAGACAGGGACCAAAATACTTTGTAACAGCTAACTACTCAAACACTATCGGTGGGAAATACTACAGTTACATGTTACTACATACATATCGTGTACTAAGGGTGTGCGGATATCCAAACGCAGCTCGTTGCCTTTCATTTATTAATTATAGTCAATTCCTTTATTTCTTGCAATAATTTATAATTCAATATCGTATATATGTATATTAAATATTACATGAATTACTTAAGATATATAGAAGTAAGAAATGATCTTACACATGTAGGAATATAAACATATATTTAAATCGAGGAATCAAGAGGAACAGAAAAACTATCTTTAAGGATAATTTATTTTCCAATTTATTTAAATATTCGTCCATCTAAATATCATCTTTTTTTCTTTCCAGGACGTTGCTGAAGCTTGTTTATATTTATAAAATTTCAATATAACCTAAAGTTCTAACCACGAATGGATCGTACACATCATTAGTTTGATCATCTTCCGCTACATACATAAGCGCTAGTAACCAAATGCAGCTTGGACTAAATATTGCAATAAAATTGATAAATTCGCTACAAACGCGCGCAAATCATGCGGAATACTGCAAGCAGTACTACTAAACAAGCAACTGATCTACCACATAAGTTCATAAGTGAAATAAAAACTGATCTCACCGTCACTTTTCTGACGTTTTGGTGACACGAACATATCCATAGCGTCGGTCTGTTGCTCCACAAGCTTCTTGCGCCGTGGCGTCTTCTCAGATTTCGCGGGCTTACGAATATTCGTTTGCATTGTCCGTTAGAGAGATTTTGTCCCTCTCAAGCGGGCCCATCTGGAGAATTTTCTTAGACCTCTTTAAATGCACCTTTGCTTACCAATCAAACTGCATTTGTTTATACGACGTTTTTAAAAACAACTGTCGGAAAGGAAACCAGAATGCACTGCGCACGACGCATTCATGTTGCATTGTCGCGCGATATTTTAAAATTTTACCCTTACTTCCTGTTAGGTTAGTATTGTAGAAATTTTCAGTAGTTTTTATTAATTAACGGTATAATGGTTTAACGGTATATGGTAATAAAGAAAGTACAATTTTCTTGCGATGATTAAAATCGAAATGAAGCAATGAATATATTGTTACACTATACGTAATTGCGGAATAGGTTTAAGTGTTGTGCAAGAATCGAGGATTTATAATATAAAATTTATTCAATTACGATTGTTAAAAATAAATCGGTAAATTAAATTTCATCCTCTTGCTGCCAGCCATCTTCATGGGACAGATATCTCCTTTTGTGGCTAGTATTCATGTAAGGTCTCAAGGCCCATTCTGTATCGGCAGCTGCGGCTGTGTCTAGAGTTCCTAATTTAATCTCGTACAACTTCAATTGAAATCTTGGCCCAACTTCTACTAATTCAATGTCTTTCCCATTAACTTTCTTATAATTGTGATGACGGAAGCATATGTAATCGTCATGGTTAGCAAATGTAATTATCCTTTTACTATCCTCTTTGGGAACCGGGTACAGGTACTTCAATATCTTCATCACCCTCTCGCCAAGTTTTGTCTTAAAGTTGTGAAATATCAAGTGCGGATATTGTTCAGACATCGTTCCGATATCTGGTACGTTGTGTCTCATAATAACATCCGTCATTGTGAAATATGCTGTTGGTCCGTACGGCAAATGACAAACAACGAGAGAGTCTGGAATGCCTCGATGCTCATGCACCATGATGAAATCTGTAACGTCGTTTGCTCTACAAGCGTGTATAAGTTGTTTTACATCGTAGTTTCCGCGATTCATCCTCTGAGCATTAGGAAATATTAAACGTAGTTCTTTGACAAACATTTTCAATCTTGAGCTCGGATCACGAGACGTTGTAATAACTATCTTTGGATCCTCAACGCCGGCCCACCTATATTCGTCATCTTCGTGCGACGCGAGCGTTCCGCCCATTTCTGTTCCCATGGCAATAGCCATTTCTGGCCCTGCGTCTTCCCATTCTATCTTCTTCTGCAAACTTAACGCTTCTTTCCTCAAACTTGGATGGATCGGAACATTTCCTTCTATGCTGCGCTTCAATCTCTCCTTTTTCTCCTGTATACTTTTTAATTTATCCTGCACAGACTTTCTGTAAAGATACTCTCTGCGAAGTCTCGCTTGTCTTCGTAACATTTTGATGCTTAAATATATATACTTCTTCCTTTTTTAAGTTTGTTGTACAGTAGAAAATTGATTTTTGTTATGACAGATAATCAACAATTGAGGTTATGTTGATCCCACACGTGCTTTAATATATTTCAGCCAAGTCAAGTAAACATCTTACGTTTCTAATTATCTTATAATTATATGTAGCCATTACAGATGGCGCGCAAAATCGCTAACAGTAATTTACCGAAGGGATCGCAGAATCAAAATCACAGTCGTGATTTAACTACATTCACGACCGTGATCGTGATTTTTTGCCTTGCGTGAATCTGTTCACTATGATTATAATTGTAGATCTTTAAAAAGATATATATTTAAAATAATTTAATTGCATTACTATTTGCGGTTTTACAAATCAGTAGAAAATAAAAGGAATTATAAAAGAATAATTTGTTATAATCATACAGTAGAACTGTAGATATTCGTTATGTGATAGTAGCGAAGAAAATGTTATATTTTATGTTCATTTGAATTTCCCGCCGTTATAGCGCGCTGGTTCGTGGTGCTCTTCCGAAGTATCGGCGCCACAGTCGTCATCGAAAATTTCCTTTGCGTGTCAGTGAGACCGGTGCTCCTGCATTTGATTCATTTTTTGGTAAGAAATTTTCAATACTTGTGCTCACAGTTACCCATTAGTATGTTCAGCGTCGAAATATAAAATTGCATCGTCGATTTCTTCTTTGTTTGGAAAAAGGACGCAAAATGTTGGCTGAGTTTGCCCCTCACGCCGATCGGGATGCTGATGCGATTCATAGTCAAATATTTTGGAATATGTACGTTCTATTTCTTATATTATGATGTAGTACGAGCAATTCTTAACTTTATGATTCAAACTGTTACAACTCTTTTCCTGAGTGCGACAATACACAAGTAGAATAAATGTATGATTGGAATATTTTATTGTACGACGGTTCGGATTTGCTTTCGCTATTTCATAGTTCCTATTTTACCCATTGTCGCCATGGCGTCTGCGCAGAAGGCGAGTGCGCATGCACTCCGCCATCTTAGAGATTCCCTCGTTTGATCGCGAAAACTTGTGCTCCTTCGTTCGTTCATTTTTCGTTAAGATATTTTTAAAAACTGTGTTCGAATTCTGCTTCCAGTAAGTCATCGGTGTTTGTGTGTCCTTATATGATACTGATTTCTCAATTTCTTATTTTTTTACGACAGCAGGATGAAAATCGTTGGTCGAGCTCTCTGAGCCTCGCTGACCAGAACGTTACTGTGATACATTTCCCTAGAATATGGAGTACGTAAGTATTAATGAGGGTTAATGAAAAATGCAATGCAGTATCACTTTCATGGAAACACTTGACTTTGAAATGACTCCAGATATGAAAAATTAGTTGTTCCTTTCTTCACCCCCCCCCCCCCCCCCCAGCCCATCTTCACCACTTTTATTTTCAGCAACAAGTGGCCACGCGCAATGTGGTCGTAGAGTCGGTGTTTGCTACGTATCAGTTATGTTTATATACCAAGTTTATATCAGTTTATATCAGTTTATACCAACCAGTTTATATCAGTTATGTTTTTACAGAGCACTTGTCTCTGACCCTATCAACATTTTTTTTTAAAAGGCACCGTTACTCGTAAATTACACCGCGAATGTAAAGTCAGCGTTTGTATCGCTGGTAAAATTTTACAGTGAAGGTAGAGTCAGTGTTTGCGCTGAAATTAAAGGGTATAGGATGTATTTATTCCAGCTCGTCGTGGCTCTCATTGTAACATTTTTATTACGAAAAAAGTACATTCACTCGTTTCGCCGACTTTGAGGGAAACGGCCGCGTTTTTTTTTATTTTATTTCTCGTCACGGTGCTAGAGTCGGTGATGTTCCAGTTGGCAGATGTGCCACCACTGAAACCACGAATTGTATTTCGTAAGTTGAACCTTTTAAAACATATGACCCATGTCATTTTATTTCCAAACGATTACGTTAGGATGATCATTTTTAACGCAAATTTTTGTTCCTTTTTAGAGATGACCTCGTGGATACGATCGCGGAGCTCCGTGTGGCGCTTAGCTGGCTTGAAAAAGTATCCCGTTAATTATTTTCTGCGATCGGTGAGTCGCATGCGCTTAGATTCCTCCGGGACCCCGATTCATGCCGTAGGACGATTGGTCCGAATCGGCAAGGGCGACTGGTTGTATTATTTCTTTTTGCGAGCACCGTGACCACGAATTCGATAAATATTATCCTAATCATGTACAATTGCATATTCAGGATGTTTATTAGCTCAGGCTAACAAACACGCTCGTGACCGTACTCTGCGGTACTTTGAAATCTCTCGAAGTACGAGTAATATTTTGTTCCTTCGTCCACGCTTTCATTTTTTTAATACTTTGATAGAATCGCGGTCGGTTTAATATATCCATAATTTGTATTCTCATGATGGCCGCTCTTACAATTTTTCTCTTCGAATATAACTTTGATATATATCGATAATTTTTACAAGTACGTACAAACTAACTCCACCATTTTTCAGAATAATAGTTCGAATGTAAATACAGGAATTCTTCACTTTGATGAGATGATAGCTTTTAGATTAGGTATGGAAGCGAACTTTAAAAATTTTGAAAGAAATTGAATATACTTTGAATAAATTTGTTTCACGATAATTACAAATTTATTGACAATAATCATGCTTTCACAATCAGATTGTATAAATTGAAATAGGTAGGATTGAAAAATGATGCTAGGATGATTTTTAATGAATCTTTTATACGTTGTAAAAAAGTCTTAGTTTGAAATTAAAACCGAAATTAATATCTACCTTCACATGTTTGATAATACTGTCGTTGTGCCGATAAAGTCTTTAATTGTATAATAATTACTAGTTTAAGTTCAGTCTCAAATAATAGATGGTGCCGATGATGGAGCACTTCCTGCATTGTTTTTATCTATAAAAACTTGCAACAGTAAAGTTAGATCCCTAGATTGAAGAGCTGTACTGAGCTTTTCTGCTGCATCCTTGCTACTAATTCTAGAAAATGTAATTACATTGTAACAGACATTGTTTAAATGTTACTAATACTAATTACTATTGAAATTTCAAATATTTCAACAAATTCCTAACGACAGGGCGCCCGAAAAGTCACTAACCATTTTAAAATATATAATAATTTGTATACTTTAAACTTTCTTTTAAATAAAAAACAAATTTATTGTTTGTAACGGAATAAATATCAATTTTTTAAACAGTTAAAGTTAGCGTCATTTTATTGATCGACGCTCTACGATAAATACTGTAATAGATTTCAAATTTGTATGATACTTTAATAGATACAAAGTGATTCTATTGTAGACACTCTATGATAGATAAGAAAGATTTAGAGTTTAAAAAGATTTAGAACTCATTTAATTTATTTATTTATTTATTTACGGGAAAGCTCTTTAGTACAAATAATACAAAATACAGGTACGAAAATGATTAAGAGTTGTTCTACTTTTAAGATGATCTATTGACTTTTGACACACCCTGTGTTACGATTAAAAATTTCTCAAAAAATTACCTCCGAGATCGTTTCGCACGTTCCCAGTCGACGTACAAATCAGTAATTACACCGTGCAATCTGTTCAAAATTTCCGTATCCTTCGCCATTTGCGATTTGATTTTCGCCTCGTTTTCCACCAGCTCTTGATACTCCGAGCACAGATTTTCTTTCGGATTTTCCTTCAATTCCCACTCCTCGAGAGCATTTAGTATCTTAATTTTTTCAATTAAATCATGCGAATCATTTAGCCTTGGCAGTATTAATTCCAAAACTCTTGATATACTTCCCTCTGCGACATCTATCAACGAAATATTAAAATAGTGATGTTTTTTTACTTTAATTTGAATAATTTGAGTATAAGAATGTGAACTTTAAAAAAATGCCAGGTAATGAACAATTACCGCAGAAGACGTCCAACTTTGTTTTTCTCTTTGTCGCCTCCTTTGTTAGTATATCTCTCAGTATAATTATACTTGATATATTTTCTCCGCTAAAAATTGCACTTCCCTTTCTGCAATGCAATAATAACATTCGTTAGAGTCAGTAGAACCTCGATAAAATGAAAGACTTACTTATACTTGCATTTGAGGATCGTTCCAACGAAAGACGAAACATATGTCAGATTTGCTTCGCCTTCTTGTAAATGCGGCCTTTCAGGGACGTCGGGCAATGCAAGAGAGAGCCAGGCGTGCATCTAAAAATGAAGTGTCGACGATTTCGAAAATGATGTAAATGAGAAATTTGAGGAATTTGAGTTATCATTTACTCCCTTGCACTAAAGATCGTTGCGATATTGAGGATCTACTTTGTAGTAGTGGCAAAGAATTGAATTAATTAACTTGTTTGCATCGTAGCTTAGAACAATGTGAAGAAAACTTTTTTAGAGGGGTAAAAATAATATGTTGACGGGCTAACATTATTTATTATAAGACTATTATTTAAAAATTCTTTAATGACTGCATTAATAAAAGTTTCTCGTAATCTAACTGGAATCGGGATGCGTTATTTTAAAATTTGCGGCGGGCTGAATAGAATCTCAAAGCAAGAGTATTTCATTGTAACTGAAGATTAATAGGACAATAGCAGATTAATAAATATTAAAAATAGAATTTCAAATAGCAGATTTAAATAAATATTAAAAACAGAATTTCAAATAGCAGATTTAAATAAATATTAAAAACAGAATTTCAAATAGCAGATTTAAATAAATTTAAAGAAATTGAATTGCAAAGAATTATTATGAACGTCAAGCATTAAATTACACTGTCCTACACCATTTTTGTTTTCCAACAGCCACTAGGTGATTCTTATAGATTTCGTCATCCTGAACACGAATCTGCCAACGGAATTTCTCTATTATCCTCCGTTTTCGAAAAATATCAATGTACTGTATCTAATTATCGAAATAATTTAAAACACTGGCAGGTAACTGTCACTTGAGGTCACTGACACTTCCAAAAAACATTGTGGAGTACATTTAATTGTTAAAATTATTTGATATCGCTTGTAGTTCATTTTTTAAACATATTAATATTATGGGACACATGCACTAATAGTCGTTAATTTAAGTTAGGTCTGACCAGAGATATCAATGGTCAAGTCGAATCGGAAACGTAAATGTCATCCTGTCACCCGATCGTATTTCATTAATAATTTTGAATATTTTAATTATAACAATTTTCCTGAATAGCTTTTTATTGCAAATGGAATCATTATTATTTAATAACGTGTTTCTGCTTATTTTTAATCAATTTTACAGGGAATAGAAGTTATAAAACTGAAGTTAGGTCTGTTTATAATAGACGATTTAATTTTTGAGACCTTATAGATGTTTGATTTTTAATGTAGTACTTTTATTTTATTAATAAATGATATATGTACAACTATTTTGGATGAATTTTAAACGGTCTGGCTTAGGCTATTCAAATGTTTATAAGCTTTGAAAAGTGCATTGTTAATTATGAACCGACATATATATTCCGACCTATAATTTCTATTCACCATAAAATTTAAAAGAAGATTCGCTTCCAACAACGAATAAGAAATATTTTATACGGGGTGTTCGCGATAAATCTTATGATCGTGTTCAGAACGACGAACACTATTAGAATCATTTTGTGGCTATTGGAAAAAAGAAAAAAGTTGGACTGTGTTATAGGCGTTCAAAAAATTAAAGGAATGCTTTCAATGGATGAAAACACAAATTTATCTTGTGTTTCTAAATAAATCTGAATCGTGAATTTAAACATAAAATAATATATTTTGCAATACCTCTGCAACCGTGAATCCTCCAACCAGTTTTAACTCATTAAACGGACCACTAAACGTCGAAGATTCATTATCTTCATGCTGTCTGACGTGAAGGGAAAGGGCATAAATCGGTAACGATATACGACGACAGCATTTCGGTTGTACCTGCGATGTAACGTATATTTGCAAAGTGCCCGGTTGACCCTCGATAGTCCTTAACCTCATTTCAAGGTGATTGGTATTGACCTGTTGAAATTAAAAGAATGTAATTCTTTTTCAACCCTCCTCTTCTTCTTTAACCCCTTACCCTACGATTTCTTTTGTGACAGTGTGCATCATTGTTAAGCACAAACTTAATAAAATAACAATTTGTCGATAGTGTCTTCTAAATATCTGAAAATAAAACTGATAAGAAAAATAATTGTAAGATATCGTGCACTGGTGAGTTTTGCAATTAGGAAACTTTTAGAATCATTCAAGATATTTTGAAACCAAGTTCTGCACCACGAGTCTCACTTGTTGTTGTAGGGCAAGGAGTTAGTGATGTTAACACTAGAACTACCGACGTTAAATATATTATATTTTATCGTATTAAATAAGGACTTTGGAAAAAAGAGAAATCGAGAGGCGGAAAAGATGGTCGGTTCGGTGATTTATGTTCTTTGACATGGACGTAGAATATTTATTCTATGACTTTTCTATAAACTTGGAGAATTTTTGGAAAAAATTGTTTACCGGTCATTTTGCCCGGTTGGTAGTTCTAGTGTTAATTCATTTGAGATTATAAAAATTCAGTTTACTTGGCACCGATACGTTGCAAGGACAAAGTTACCCTCTTTTGGATTACAAGTAGATAAGCTGACAACTGCACTGTTGCTTTCTACGTCTAATAATTCGATAGGGGTGTCTGATTGTATTAGAATGTTATCAATTGGGGTGTCTAGCTCCACCGAAAGTGAATATGATGCATCTTCCTTGTTTAGAATCATCCTGCGTGAGATTTGTAAATTTTTTTAAAAATAATTTCACATTCTTTACCGACATTCCTATTAACACTAAACCTACCATGGCGGTCAAATGACCGCTTTCTGAATTTTTCTAAAAATTCCCCAAATTGATTGGGCAGCCATTCAGTAAATATTTTAGGTCTATCGTATAAAACAAAAATTACTTAACTGATCAACTTTTTCACCTCTTCAAATCTCTTTTTCCAAAGTATTTATTTCGTGTATTTCAATATAACGGATATAAAGCCGGTAGGTTTAGTATTAATAAATATTAATAACAGTAAAACAATAAATAGTCTCAAGTAGAATACTACGTGATATCAATTTCTATTTACTGATAAAAAATTATAGAAGTAATTTTAACCGCAACGAGGTAAGACGTAGAAAGTCATGGGGGTCGTCGATGATTAACGTGAGTATTACCTGTGATTTACGTCTAAAATCATTGGTGATAAGGAATCCGTCAAAAAATTGGCTGCTTCTTTTTCCTCGGTAAGTTTTTCTTGTAATTGTATCACCTCTGCTTTTAATCGGGACAAGCCGTCATTTTGATCAGACTCTAAAAGTCCAGGGGGTCTTGTGGTTAAACCGAATATTCGTCCCGAATATGTTGTAACGAGTACTTCAGGATAACCCACGGCACCAATTATTCCGCCAATGACAGAACTGATGCTTTCGCTGGCATTCTAGGGAAACAATAAGGATTTTATGAAAATTCGGTCGAAAATGGCCCAGGAATTCGCGAGATATGATTTTTCAGAGTCACAGAAGCATCATTTCTGAGAGGGCCTTGTGAGGGATATGGACAGCGCGGAGCCAATGTTAATTAAAGTTTAAATTTTGATTTCTCGGGTCCTGGGGGTTGTAGGGTGGTGAATTTTTTCCTTCGAATGGTCCGAGTATTTACTTTGGTGCGTTCCAGAGTAGAAACATGCATCGTTGTATAGTGAGGGACCAGAAAGAAGGCACTTGAGAGGTAATTTGCTCTGATTCGCCCGACGGATAGGGACATCCCTCTCCCTCATGCATTTTCGATTTTGACGCGCTATTGGCAAGAGAGACTAAAGTAGTGTCTTACTTTCGGTTGTCATTCGTCGATCTCAGGTTTCCAGGACCGAAATGGCGGGGATAGGAGGTGCGAGAGCAATCTCCCCTTCCGTCCCAAGTACCTTGTTTCTGGTCCCTCACTATAGGTTTAAGCGCAAAGTTCATTTTTCCGTCTCGAGAGCTTTGTGGAAAAAGTAATCGTTGTGGAGTCAATTTTATTACTTGTTTCGAAAGCCAATACTGCAAGGAATAAGCAGAGACAAGGCCCATCGGGATGGCCACAGAAATTTGCGAGATAGAATTTTTCAAAGTCGCAGAAACATCATTTTTGCGTGGTCCCAGGGGGTGCCAGGCGGCGCCGCGATGGGGAGACGATAGGAAAAGTTTGAATTTTGATTTCTCGGCTCCTGGGGGTCGTAGAGTAATGATTTTTTTTTCCTTCGACGCGAAATTTTGTGTACTTAGGGACACTCTCATTTAGAAATGCGTATCCACTCCAGAGGATGACAGATTTACAGAATTAATTTAAACGGTTTTGCTCACATGTCGATAACGAAGGGTTGGTAATGTGTCCTCATCAGGAAAAGTATAAACTTCAACAGTACCATCCTGACGACCCACAAGAATGTCCAAACCGTCTTGTAATTCATACGTATCTAAGGACGTTATTTCAGAGCCTGTTCCAGTGAGTAACCATGTGATCCTCAGAGTTTTGTTACCCTGTAGAATCAATAAACCGATTCTGCCATCCATTGTTCCAACTAGAACGCGTTCTTTCGACTCGACTTCCCCTTCCCTACAAAAATAAATAAGTATTTGTTCTATAATACATAGAAGTTAATTAACACTAAAACTACCAACCGGTCAAAATGACCGGTACACAATTATTTTCCAAAAATTCTCCAAGTTTATAGAAAACTCATAGAATAAATATTCTACGTCCATGTCAAAGAACATAAATCACCGAATCGATCATCTCTTCCGCCTCTCGATTCCTCTTTTTTCAAAGTACTTATTTAATATGATAGACTATAATAGATTTAACGTCGGTAGTTCTAGTGTTAAATACATTTTGAAGGATAGTAATACCAATGCTATGAATCTTTTTTCTTCAAAGTGAATAACTATTTTAACTGTTGGAAAACGATTGATAATTACTTATATAGAGCAGGTATCTTAATTATTTAATCAGTAATATATAATTATGTTGTAACCTGTATACAGATAATGCTGTAGGTACACTTGGAAGTCTGAGAATGGCAGGGCTTTTTGTGCCGTGAAGGACACGTACCTAGGAAAGGACAACCATAATTTACTTAATAAGATAATAACAAATTTTCACCATACATAGCAGCACGAGTTTTTCAGTACACTCAAACCTGTTTTTGTGCGATTTTTTTTTGTGCGGTATATGAAAATTTCAATCAAATTGAAACATAATTGACGAAGTTATCAATAAATAAGTAGATAGTAGGTTTGATTGGCCATATTTTTCGATTTTTAATATGTACTTAGTTCATCACATTACATAAGTATTGCGTTAGCCGATTACATTGTATGTTATTGAACTCTATACATATCTTCAAGTGACGAAAGCGATTTTGCACCAGTTTACCATAAGAAAGTTCGCGTATTGTCAGACTACGAAGGATAATGGTTATACGTTTTGAAAAATGTTGTATGTGTAAAATAAGTAAATATTTAAATAAAATATATAAAAATGTTCGCATGTGTATTTTCTAAACCAGATTCCAAGTAGCTACCAAGCCTCGTGCCTTGATTTTGTTTAAAAAACCATTTCCTAGTTATTTCGTTAAGCTTTGAGTTATTTTCTACGTGAGACTTTTTTTATGCGGTCCCTATCCACCGCACAAAAACAGGTTTGAGTGTATTAGCAGATTGGCAAATTCTAAACCAGATAAAACTACGTAGGACTTTCGATCCAATTTAAAAATTTAATATTATAAATTGTCATTAGCTTTCCCACATCATTTTACATTGTACAGAATATAATTATTTATTTATTTATGTATTAGGGGGACCGGAAAGTAATATCGTTTCTCCGGATATTTTGTTCAAAATCCAATTGATTTGCATCGATCCGGCATTGAAGATTTGCACACTAGATGACAAAATGTTGTTGATAACGAGGGTGGTTACGTTATTCTTTAAAAATAAAAACTTGTTACAAATTTATTTGTTTGAATTCAATGTAAAAAACGATATTACTTTCCGGTCCTCCGAATGTTTTGAATAGAGTATAATCATTTATGAGTCATTTTTATTGCTGTATTAACAATTGTCTATTATCTTACCGCGCAATCTCCACATGCGAGAATGGCGAACACCGCGGCACCCTCACCTGGTAAAAGAACAACATCGTACAAAGTTTCACCGGCTAAATAAGAATCTGCGTCCTTGCAATCTCGATATCTGTGATAAAGATCTCGGGCACACGCTGCCAAATCCGGACCCTGAACGTACCTGCAAATTTATAAGTTGCCTTTTTATTTAACACGCTCGAAATTGACATTTTACTGCAACACTATTTACAAAAACAGAGACTTCTTACTGTCATTTATTTTAAAAGTCGGATAAATCACTTTCTTATCTTGTTATTTTAGATGCTTATATTTCTGTCAGTATAAATACTTTCGTGTAGTTATTAGAAATCACCATTTTTCATTAGGTTAAAGTGATTTTTGCCATTTTCAAAATAAACGGCTCATATGACACACATGTTGAGTCATAGGTTTATCTAAACAGTGACGCATGTATTGTCGTTTATTTACAACGTATTAATTGAGTTTCTTATTCAAAACATTAACTCACATCGCGGAAATCGGATCTATTAGGTTTGTATCGAATTCCAGAAACATTTTGCCTTTCTTCGTGTAACCTTTCACTGTGTTTCCGTGTGCAATAAATATTTTATCGCGTACTGTACCAAGTGCACCCCCTAGAACAACTTTTTTGATACTGGGTCCTGGTAGAGATTTAAAGGACAATTGCAACTCGCCCTTTTTCATACCTATATTTTGTAATTGAACGGTATTAATATTAGAGTCAGTTAAATAATTCATTGAGTTAAGAAAAATGAATGTCAACTATTTTAATTAGAGATTGAAATTAAAGGTGCAATAAAAAGTGGAATTTTTTAGAAGGAAAAAGTTTGGGACTTTTCTATAAATCTATAGAGGTTTGAAATTTTTATGAGAATCACTGTGCTATATTGTAACGTTACTATAATGTACCGTAAACATGTAAAACTCCGTCGTGGTCACCGACGACAAACTTTTGAGTCTGCTTTTGCTCCATGGGAGAGAATACCTTCGTAGTTCCTCGAGATGTGACACCAACAGCAGTGTAGTCGATTCTTGACAATGCCAACGTCATGTCGAAAATTTATTTGCACAATTCAATGAATTGAATGCCTCAATTCTGCTAAATTTGTACGACACTGATCGTATAAATCGCTGACAGCAAAGTGTGAAAATGATTTTACTTTGCACATGCGCGGCGATCAATTTAACCATAGCGACAAAGTGCCATAACAGTGTGATATAGATTACGTAATTGGTAGTAGAATGAAGCTTAAAGTCGTTATTTATTATCTATTAGATGCAATTACTATTTATTTATTTGATGCCATTACTATTTATTTATTTGATCCAATTACTATTTAGTTATTTGATGCAATTACTATTTAGTTGATTGATGCAATTACTATTTACTTATTTCATGTAATTACTACTTATTTATTTGATGCAATTACTATTTATTTTATTCGATGCAATTACTATTTATTTGTTAGGTTTATTGAATATATTTGAGATATTTGTTTGTGACGAACACATGAAGGGTTGTTTATTATATTAATAGAAGATTTTAGTTCGAATCATTAGCTATGTAAACGAATTTCCTACGTCCCCGTTTCTTGTATTTTTGGGGTTTAAATTGCTATGGTCTTTTAGCTGCAATTTACTGTTTTGGATAAGTTCCGGTACCACCGAAGCTATGATATATTAAATTGCAAATTTAGAAACATTTCCCACTGTTTAAATTTTCATTTAATTGGTGAAGGTGAAGGGGATTTGAAAAATTTGTCAGTGCTTAAATTTGTAGTTAGAAAAAATGTCACTGATGGTGAGGAAGGATTTGAACTCGGTCCCAATAATTGCGAGTACAAGCCTTTACGTTCTCATCCACCATAGCCTCGGAACATTTCTGGGACTATGGTGAATATGGAGTTACAGCCTCCTTACTCCCCAAGGCTCTAAAACTTTAGGGACTATGGTGAATATGAAGTTAGCGTCTCCTTACTCAAAATGGCCCCAAAATTTTCTGGGACTATGGTGCGTATTGAGTTAAAGACCTGAATTACCAATCAATTTGCCGGATATCAAAGCCCATTCACTTTTGAGAGATTTCATCCACATAATTACGTAATTTATCAAAATTTCAGTGGTTTGGAACGCATTTGAAAGTATAAATAATTGACAGCTCAATTTTTCATATTCTTCTCTTATTGTTAGATCACTTTTATAATCATCGACAGAGAGGAAAATAACTTTTTATTTTTACCAGCGGTTACATGAAATGATGGAGAACATATCGGACAGATTTTTTATTAAACTGAAATGTTAATACAAACTTTCGAGTATTTCGTGGATTTCTTTACAATTACATTACACTTTATTAGTCGAGGCTAGGGTTGGCAATTGTGAGTGTGTTTGCAAAAACGCAAATCTTCGGCTGCCTCTAAAGCCAGTAAAAAAAGACGGTACAAGGGAATGTACTATATTAAGGGCGTAAAAAAGAAATGTTTGAAATTAGTTAATTTCTATGCTATATGTGGTATCTACAAATACTCGTGTTTATTTAAAAAAAAAAGGTATTTTATGGTGGTCTACGATCAGCGTTAGTATTTCCACAATCAGCCATAACTAAGATAGTTTCCTTTAACAAATTTAAATGCTCCCTTTCAATGGAATCGCACATTCTCGTATCACTCTACACTTAAGTACAACTCTACGAGGGAATATGAACAATGTTGCAAATTATCATGGTGTTATAATCGCGAATTTTTCGGCGATTCACGGTAAAGACATAAAGTATCTTTGGAACCGTAAAATATGAAACGTATTTCTTAAGTGGCAGTAAAGTTTGAGAAAAGTTCTAAGATTCGTTTAACAATTATCTTCTAAGTCTTTTAAAATTATCGCCCAAGGATATATAATTATCCACGGATGATAATTCCAGAAGATTCTTTTTACTTTCAGGAGATAAGTGTCCTCTTTTCGCTCTTAAATTATTGCATTTAAATCATAGAACTACACTTGTTTTCTATTGCTTTCACTTGTAAACCTTGAAGTAATGTATTATTAATGGGAACTTTTCATGGAGTTCAAGGGAAAATGAAAAGACGACACAGTATAAAAGTAGGAAATCGCAAAGTGCTAGGTTTCGAACTATATTACACGGGGAATTATGTTGATAATGTTCATCGCTACTTGTTTAGCAAGGAAAATCATTTCTGGATGACAATCGAATCGCAATATCCAAGCTTCTTGACCCGTTTGCACTTTGCATATTTACACGAACGGTGAATACAAATTGCTAGAATAAAATCATTACAACGTTCTTTTGATTTATGTATTAACTCTTTGACTATTGATCATTTCCAAACGAGTTACAACTTGTGATCATAATCGTTATCAAAAAGATACTCTTCCATATTACTAACATTGTTTTAGCAACAATTGTAAGTGTTGAAACATAGCTGCATCTATCCGGCGTGAAATTTGTAACATTAGAATTAAAAAATCTATTAGAAAAGTAAGAAATTAAAAATACATTGGTTATCGACTTCTAATAAGAAAGGATTTATCAATTGGTAAAAAAGTTCATCATTCGTGCTGCAACCAGAACAGTATTCAATATAATTGATCGATCAAAACCAGAAAGATATCCAATCGATTCAGCGCAGTTAATTGCAATTTAATAAATACTATAACAAAAATAGAAGATAGAAAATATATATTGAAAATTGCAGTTTCTAATCGACTTCCGGTAACGATGCATTTACCAATCATTGACGAAGAATCACACCGATGGCGCTGGCATCGAAACAGAAGTGAAGCTGCTTAATCAATCTTTGCATATCTGCAAAGATATCTCATCGATTCGATGCATTAAACCGCAAACAAAGTATGCAAACAGGTCGCGGGCAAAAACCGCTTGTAATATAGGACTGCACTAACGATAAGAACCGCAATATTAAACGTGTCAACATCATACGAGTTTACAACCCTAGACTCGACGCTAAGCTTAATAACCCCGGAAGTTGCCACCAGGTCTTGCGGCGTCGAAGCGTGGATTTCCGTCGTATGAGACTTGCGCACTAAAGCCATGTTTCCAATCGGCGGTGTAACGAACGACTTGCATTCTTCCGTCGGGCAATTGCACCCGATATTCCCCGCGGACTATGTCGCCGTCGCTTATGGCATTGTGCGAATAATCGTTCCCGAAGGCGTCTTCCTTTACGGCGTAATTGAAGTCGAAAGGCATGCCAGGCTCGTGATGATGATCGTGCTGCAAGAAGTGTTTTATATGTAGTTTGTTGCCTGCTTTCGTAAGTTTCAACGGCTTTGGTCATTTTGCGGGAGGTTCACTGTGTTGGGTGCTTCTAACACTATTTCTACCGCGGTTTTGTGTATACCTATTTCAACCGAAAGGTGTCTTTAGACACCGTTGCGCTTGAACGCAAATGTATTGGGAGTAATCGTTGAAAACTAATTTCTGTCTAATATTTTTTCTTTTATCGGTTAATTAATTCAACATTGTAACATTATTAACTGAAAGACAGCGTTATAAATGAAATACACGTATACATATACTACGTATGTAATGCAAACATCTTGAGAGTAATTGTTAACAATTAATTTCCATGGAATATGTTTTCTTTTATCAGTTAATTAATTCAACATTGTAATACTATTAACTAAAAAACAGTGTTATACAGGAAATATATGTACATATATGTGTATACACAGCGTGTTCGCACTAATGCGACGCACTATTTTTCACCCACTTCCAGCCATCTGATAAAAAAAAGTTGGGAACAAGGATTGTAGGGTATGAAGTATACAATGGATATCAGTAAAAAAAAATTCAAGAACAGTTTGGTTTTAGGGCGAAATTGAGGTTTTACAAGTAGGAACACATATTCTTTTCTTTTACCCTCAATTTCACCCTAAAAACAAGCTGTTTCTGAATTTTTTTTACTGATATCCATTGTATACTTCATACCCTACAATCCTTGTTCCCAAAATTTTTTTATCAAATGGCTGGGAGTGGGTGAAAAATAGTGCGACGCATTAGAGCGAACACGCTGTGTAGATATACATACATTTCTTTTATAACGCTGTTCTTTAGTTAATAATATTACAATGTTGAATTAATTAACTGATAAAAGAAAACATATTCGATGGAAATTGATTTTTAACAATTACTTCCAAGATATTTGGATTCAAGCGCCAAGGTGTCGAAAGACACCTCACGGTAGAAATAGGTATACTACGTACATATTTTAGATCCGGAAAGAGATTGGAGAAAAAAGATATCGTATAATTAATTTAAAAACCATTATAGGAAAAGTCAAACTTTCATTTGAGGAAATACGATTAAACTAGTGATAGTAATTTTAAGCGAAAATTTCAAAGGTGTCTTTTGACACCTTGTGGTAGAAATAGTGTTAAAAGTATGTGTGTGACTATGGGGGAGTGGAAATGAAAGCTTGGACTTCTAAATGTTGGGTCCTTTTCATCCTTGCTATTTGCGGGAGATTTTTGCTAAATTATTATTTAACCAGTTAACTGCGTTCGACGTGTATACACGTCGATCCAGAGCTCTACTGTGTTAACCTTTTTAACAGTAAAATGTAAATTTCTTATCGAAGAAAAATATAATCTTTCCACCTTTTGTTTTCCTTTTACCATAAAATTTATAATAGGAGCATTTGCCTTGCATTCGACGTGTATACACGCCGCTGCTTGATTTTAATTCCGCACTCTATGAGGGATTTTAAAATAAATTCCACACTTAACTGGTTAATAGATTGGATTTTCGGTATTTCGGAAGATATCTAAAATTGTAGGCTCCTAGGAAAAATATCCGTTGCAATTAAACGGGGTCTATGATGAGTAAAATATTAGAGGCTCGAATTCTCAGTTTGTGAGGTCGAGTTCAAGTCTCCAACAGTTTTGGGAGATTTTTTAAAACTTAGTATTTCAAATGTCGTAGCCTCGGTGTTTCGGAAGACACCTAAAATTATAGGTCATAGGTAAAATGACCAAAGCATTTAAGGTTGACTATGGTAAATAGAAATTTAGATACTCGGACTCTGAATTTGTGGGGTCGAGTTCAAGTCTCCAACGCCTCTATGACATTTTTTTAAAATTATTATTTTACATAAGGGTTTGTATCAACCTATAAATAATAAACAAATAAATTTACCATAGTCTGGGTGTTTCGAAGCACACCTAAAATTGTAGACCCCGCGCAAACTAATTATATCACAATCTTTAAAAATTTAAAAAAAACGTAGTAAAAAATCTGCTCGGATTCAGGTACCCAACTTACCCTAATCAAATATAAAGCTCAATAAGAAATCCAAATCTGAGAAACTTACTCCGTCATGAGGAATGGTGTTAGGCCCAGGCCCAGGATAGTCTGGGAAGTCTGGAGTTGGTCTTGGACCAGGGGCAGGATATCCACCGGGCGTGCTAGGCCTGGTTGTTGGGTATTTCGTACTGGGATTTGGACTAGGGCTTGGGTATGGTCTCGGTGGTCCAGTTGGCCTGGTCGGGTATGTTGTGGGCCTCGTTCCTGTGGGGAAAGTTGGGGTTGGCCGTGAAGGTGTTGGCCTTGGGAAAGGTATAGATGGTGTGTCGTAGGAGTAGCCCTTCGTCGGCTCTGGTGGCAGGTACGTGTTACGCCTTGTTCCTGGCGGCAGGTCACTGATGACTTGAACTACTGCTGCGCAAAGTACCGCGATCTGAAAATGAAAGATTGGAATGACTCTTAACACTAGATCTACCGGGGTTAAAATTGCTATTTTTCAATATATTAACACTGTTCCTACCGACACTTCACGTATACCTTTTCCTACCGCAACCGGTGAATTTGTCAAATGATAATTTTTTCCCAGAAAATGAACAGTAAAAAAAGAAGTGAATATTGAAAAATGTATTATAATGTGAATGTATTATACGTATATTTGAGGAAAAGTCGTTAAGTTTAAAGGCGATTCAATCACGTTGTATATAGGAAATTCTATCGAAATTTTGAAAACGGTCATTTGACCGGTCGTGGTAGGAATAGTGTTAAATAAGTACATTGAGAGCGAAGAATGAGGAGGTGGAAAATATGGTTAATTCAGTAATTAATGTTTTATATGACCGTGATAGAATGTTTACTCTATGGCTCCCCTATAAAGTTAGGGAATTTTTATAAAAGATGAGGAACCAGTCATTTTGACTGCCTTGATAGTCCTAATATTAATGATGAAAGTATCTTCAAATGTCCGATTATATTACGCTAACACTAGAACTACTAGCGGTAATTTTTTTTTTCAATATATTAACACGTTGAATGCCATGGGTGACCGGCGCCATTGAATTCAATGAAATTTCATATGACTTTTAAATTGTAATATTTACGAATTTGTTAATTCAGTCAATATCTATGCGCTGGTCTCAAAAAGGCAAAGTCCTGCTGTCCATAAATCTCTTTTTGTCTTTAAAGTTTCCGCTTTGTAAATATGTGATTTTAACACTAGAACTACCAAACCAGTCAAAATGACTGGTACACAATTTTTTCCAAAAATTGTCCTAGTTTATATGACAGTCATAGAATAAATATTCTACGTCCATTTAAAAAAACATAAATCACCGAATCTAACATCATTTCCGCCACTTGATTCCTCTTTTTTCAAAGTATACATTTAATATATTGAAATATAATAGATTTAACGCCGGTAGTTCTAGTGTTAATAGAAAAAGTTTTACTTCAGTAGAAATGAAGAAACTAACGAAATACCGCTGGCATTCAAAGTGTTAATTAAGTAATTTGAAGAAGAAGAATCAAGAGGTGGAAAAGATGGTCGATTCGATAATTTATGTTTTATGAGATGGACGTAGAATATCTACTCTATGGCTGTCCTATAAACATTGAGAATTTTTTGAAGAAATTGGGAACCAGACATTTTGACTGGCTTGGTGATTCTAGTAGTAGAAGAAGCAGCCGAGGAAAAAGTCGTAAGCCAGGGGTTAAGTAGAAACGGAGAGGCTGAGATCAGACGCGGCGCCTCGTATTATTAGAATGCGAGTTCCTTCGAGTTTAATCGTCGGTTGCATTGCATCGTGAGCCTTGAATTAAGATTTCATCGTATGCTCCATCCTCGAACGATATATACCTTCTCCGATTAATATTTCGACGTAATAGGAAGAAGAGGAGTTGCCCAAGAGTGCCTGGATGCACTTTGATTTGTTATTTGTCCAGGGTAGGATACTTACGCGGGTGACATTTGTGTTAAATGTTAGGTGAAATTTTATTGTGAAATTCTAACGTAAACTAGATTCTTTCGGCTAAAGTTCATAAAGCATTTCGTGAATGGCATTATTTATTTAGACTCAAACACCGAACGAGAATTGATATGGCGCGTTGCTATTGGAAATTGTCGACTTACTATCACATACAGTGGGTGTAGAAAGTATTCGTACACCGACTAATTTCGAATAATATATTGTGAAATTGTAGTTTATTAACTAATTTGTTATAAACAACGAGTGTGTATATATTCTCGGAAGTCTCTATAACAGACACAGTGCAAAAAAAATTAATTAGTTGAGTAATTTGCAAAGTTATCAAGAAAAAAAAGAAATATTGTCCGAAATATAAGAGCAATAAATATTCGTACAGCTACTGCATTTATTAAAATCATTGGAAATTCATGAGGGAAGCGTGAAAATTAAATTTATTTGACAATGAAAAGGTAATATAAATAGATAATTAATATTTAGTAGGATTTTCTTTTGATTTTATAATTGCTGCGACTCTTCTGGGCATTGAAGTTACTAATTTCGCTGTTACGTTGGACGGGATCTTATTCCATTCTTCCATAAGAGCATTTTTTAAGCCTTCTTTAGAGGATATGTGATGCTTTTTAATGTGACGTTCCAAGAAGTCCCATAGATGTTCGATGGGGTTAATATCAGGAGATTGAGGTGGAGCTTATTGGTTACTTATTGCTCTTATATTTCTTATATTCCGGACAACATTTCGTTTTTTTCTTGGCAATTTTGCAAATTATTCAACTAAATAATTTTGTTTGCACTTGTATCTGTTCTAGACATTTCCGAGAATATGTACAAACTCGTTGTATATAAAAAATTACTTAATAAACTACAATTTCACAATATATAATTCGAAATTAGTCGGTGTACGAATACTTTCTACACCCACTGTACATCATTTGCCACTGCTTTAGTCTGCTTTGAAATTATTTCTCGGGCGCTTTTTTGTGTCTAGGAAAATAAAATTACGTGGAAAGAATAGGGAAAATAATTAAATAGTGAATTTAAATCTCTATTCAATTTTATTCTTGGAGAAGAAAATTTTAATTTATTGTAACATTAGAGAGGTGAATGTTTGAAAGACTTTTTTAAATTTTGTAGAAGATCGATTAACTGTTCTCTGCACCACATAATAAAAGGTGACAATTACAATACAAAGAATTCCTTGTAATTCCTACTGTATTATTTCCATAAATAATTAAAAAAATGAAAAGAATATTACAAAGGGTTTGTCCACTAGTATCGAAAAATTAATAAATCATTCCTGATAAATTATTCCGCGTCAAATTCCAGTAAAAGTACGATGTATTATATTATCTACTATTCTGTTAAATTAAAAAATGCAGCAGCACAATATGAAGATGTACGCAGCACTCCTTTCCAATCACGTTCGACCGAAGAACTTGGTTAAACTTAATCTTTGCAGTGCTCTTTGCACTTCGAATGTCACACATTGCACATCTGCTCTGTTATTACCAAAGCCTTCTACACCAGTTTGCAACATACCGGGGTTCATTACATTCTCGATTACATCTCCATGATTATCCACGGCTGACATATGGTTTCCTTTTTTGTTTCGTTTTTACGCCGCGCGAAACTTAATGCAGAAGTGCAATAAAAGTCAGCGGATTGCGACGTGATTGAATGCAGCCAGGAGATATCCATTTTTGGCGATAAAATGGATTCCACTGTGCAATCGGACGTACGTTTCTAAGATTCCTTTCTGAACATTTTTAATTGAGGTTTGTTGATAGGTTTCAATTTTGTGTTTATTTTTAACTTGAATTTTTGAGATTGGTGGTACGAATCTTGTTATTTGTGAAAGCGTAAATAAGGTTTCATTTTTTTGATCAATTAAGATAGAGAAGTTTTATATTGGGCAATGTAAAATTAATATTGCTGAAAAGTGTCGAACTTTCTCTTTTGACAAAGTATTTTATTAGAACCTTTCAGCTTCTTTGAATTTTTTTATTATCTGGATTAGTTTTGAGTAGAGTTAGAATTTCTGTGGTGAACTAGTTTTTGGAAAACTGAAGTGCAGGAATTTTAGATTATACGAAGTAGAATTAGGATTGTAGATAAATATCAGATAAAGTAATAATAACGGGTAATTTACTCTGAGTCGGACTTGCACCGTCCATATTCTACTTGACCCTTCAGTTCATTGATTTTGCATTGTAAGAAATTTTAGAAATACATCTTCATTCATAAATTTATTAAACAATTACATTATCGCAGTTACAAATTTTAATATCTTGTCTGAATTGAGTCTTTCTTATTTCACTGTTTCATTGAGATCAATTATTTGTCCCTTCATAAGGTATCGTATGCAACAAGATATTGTATGCAACAAGTAATTTATTTTTCGTTTCGAGATACTTAGACTTTTTTTGTGATGCGGGATAAATTTTGTGGAATTAGACTATTAACTATTAAATTATATAGAATTCGAGTTTCACGCGAATATAAATATAAGGATACAAATTGAGATATCAATGAAATTTTGAACTTTGTCTTTTAAAGTCTTTCTTTCTTTCTTGTTTTGTATCCAGTTCATCTAATTCTTAGGGGCAAGATTGCCTAACAAGTAAAGCTAGCCTGCAACTTTTGCACCAAAAAATCAAAAACTCCCCCGCTATAGGGCGGTTAACTTCGTTATACTGTTCAATTTTTTATCGTTTTTGTAATTTAACACTACAACTACCAAACCAGTCAAAATGACTAGTACACAATTTTTTCCAAAAATTCTCAAAGTTTATAGGAAAGTCATAGGAGAAATATTCTACGTCCAACTCAAAAAACATAAATGACCGAATTGATCATCTTTTCCACCTCTTGATTCATCTGTTCTCAAGTACTTATTTAATATATTGAAATATAATAGATTTAACGCCGGTAGTTCTAGTGTTAACAAAAAAAAACTTTGTTTTCACAATATTACAATATAGAGTGGTGCAACAAAAAAAGAAGTGTTAAAACTAGAACTACCAAACCAATCGAAATGATTGGTTCCTCATTTTTTCTAAAAATTCTCTAAGTTTATAGTTATATATCTTATAAAACATAAATTAGTGAATTAATCTTCTTTTCCACCATTTGATCCCGCTTTTTCTAAAGCGTTCATTCAACATATTTAAATGCAATAGATTAAATGTCTGTAGTTCTACTGTTAAGTTCAATTTTTCGAATTTTTCATTTCATACGTACATAAAATTTTCAATGTTTACTAAGAAGAAGCCCATAAAAAATCACCCTCGGCAAAAAGTCAACTATGACAATCACAGAGGAAGAAGACAGCTGAAACGAAGCCGAAGAGAATGGTTTATTGTCAGTCGAACTTGCCGTGAAATCGACCTGAATCTCGCCAGTCGCGCAATGGATGAGCACTTTCTATCACGCTTAATTAGATAACGTCATTTACCATCGGCTAATTGGATCGAATTGCCCAACAATCCTTCCGTCAGGATCTACGAGGATTCGCGACTTGCACATCGATAAATCAATTGCGTTGGTCGAGCAACGTAATTCATCTTGCCAGATGAATCTCGGTATTTGCTGGGATTCGTTTGCATCTCCGGGAATGCAAGTTAATATAATACGTTGACGATGCATCCATGATGCACGGTTAATTAAGATTTATGCGTGTGTTAACTGGTCAGTTGCACAGGATGCGACGGGTAATTAATTGTGCGTAATTAACCACTTCCCTGTCGAGCCTCTTTGTCAGAAGTTTATGAAAGCAGACATTTCTTTTAATGGTTCTTTTGGTTTGGTTTTGAATATTTCAATTATGCAGTATTAGATTTATTTAAATTAGAAATAGATTTAAATTAGAAATTTTGTGTGTAGCATTTATTTAATTAATTCGATGAGATAAAATCCAAAGAAAGTTTAAAGTTGTAGAAATAACACGAAAACAATTAAAAAATTGTGGACACTTTTAATGAATTTTTTGTACAATTGAAGTACCATAGAAATGGTCCCCATACAATGGGATTTCATGAGCTTCGACAACCCCAATATGGCAGGAGTTTTTTTAAATATTCTAAGTTATATAACACGGTTTCGTACTGCAACAAATTTATTTTTTAATAAAAATTCAATTAACCACGTTACACAAGGGTTGAATATATTATAAAATATAGAATTACACTACCAGAATTTTGAATGATGGCACCAGTCACATTGATGACCATTTCTCAATCTGAATAAGTAACTTTTCTCATACTTTTATATTAATTCCACTTTCCATGAGGTACTGACAATAAAATAACAGCTTAGAAAATTATAAATATAATATTTTATAAATGTTTCTTCATACAACTAATTCTCAAATGATAAAATATATTTATAGATTTCTAAATAGTTATTAACCCTTTTCCCTACAATTTCTTTTGTGATTACGCGCGCAATAACTCAGAATTAATTGTGAGAATAATAATTTATCCCTGATTTCCGATGTACCATGCAACTTAACGCAATATTAATAACAGAATTAATTTCAATGTATCCTGATTCACCGATATTTTCAATTCAACAGTTTTTGGAAAACTTAAAAAATTCCTATTTCATTTACCACGTCACGTGTGCCACACGTCATTGCAGGGCAATTCTGTTATTCCGCCAGTATCTCACAGCGACAGAAATTTATATAAAAATATGAGAAAAGTTACTTGTTCATCTACAATTTTCGATTTTAGGGGCTTACACAACTGGAGTACGATCAAACGATTTATCATCGCCGTCTAATGAAGACGTTTATCAGGACACTCGTGTTCCTTCATTAGAACAAGAGTTCTTTTGTTATACAGATCTTCAATTTTCATTAGAGTCTGAATTTATGAGGAAAGAATACAGCAATTTGCAGACAGTTAACTTATCTCCAATGTAATCTCGGAGAGTGCACGTTTTAAGTCTATTGTCCTGACTTAAGCAATTAAATATTAATGTAGATATCGCTATGGAAAAATTCGCACGATAACGCCAACGCGATTGCATCGCCGTGTCTCCGTATTTCTGCGGTGGTTTCGTGCATGCATTGGCGATTCCTTCCTTTTCGCCATTTAGCCTTTGTATTCTTCAATTCTCCTTTATACTCGCCGATCTCTCATTCTCTATGCATGAACGTGAGTGCGTTAAAAATATTACAAAATATTGTATCCTCCTAGGCGATTCTCTTTTGCAATTAAAATACCTTTTTGGCATTGCAGAAGCTGCGTTGCATCATTCGGAGAATGGTAATGAGAGATGGCAATAGAGAACTGAGGAAGAAGGTGGCAGAACTAATATCCATTAGGATTCTCAGATTTTTATCGAATCTTTCTCGACTCTCTGTGCGATCTTTACGTAGATTTGCAGGTCTTTCCGAAGATTTCTTTTTTTTATTTTTGGTTTTAAGTCATATGGGGATTTTGTCGAGGTTCATTTTTTTGGGGAGCTTGTTAATCACGCGGTAAGATCAAGGAAATTAAAAAAATTGTAAGAACTATCAATTTTTCATTTTTTTTAAAATTGTATTATAGTTTTAGGGGGTTCTGATCAATGCGTTAGGATTTACAGTTTTAAGGGCGTTTTAAATCTAAATGTGTTAAATTTTTATTTGCGTAAAATCTCTTTAACCCCTTGCACGATTTCTTTTCTGACTGAATGTGCAATAGCTCAGAATTAATTGCTGAAATAAAAAATTATCAATGATTTGACGATATAACGTATAACTTAACGCAATATTACTAGTGTAGAAATAATTTAATTGTCTCGTGACCGACTAATATTTTCAATTTAATGGTGTTTGGAAAACTGCAAAATTTCCTATTTCCGTTCATTCACCAAACTGATAGGAGAGCCATGAAGTATATATTCCATTTCTATCTTATAAAACTTAAATTACTAAATTGGTCATCTTTTCCACCTCTTGATTTCTCTTTCTTCAAAACAGTTATTCGGTGTAATTAAATATAATAGATGTAAGACTGGTAGCTGTAGTTTTAGGTACAGGGAGCTTTGAAATTGAAGTCAATAACTGAAAATTTGAGGCTTTGTCTCTGAATTCACCATAGCACCCATAGAGTTCTCTTATTTTTAGTTCGTATGGTTTAAGTTGATGAGGTTCTAAGGCCTTTTGGATTCTAATTTGACGACATAACTTCTCTTATTCTCTGCTTCCATTCTTTTATTCCACTTGTTCAAGGTTCTAGGGAGTCTGTGAGCTTGTCAGTTTTAATTCTTCTTCTAATTGGAATTTTTAAGATTTTATAATTTCTTGGAGTATCTTTTTAAAGGAATTCCACTTGTATATTGCTTTTGTTAGTCGATGTTGTCAGAAGGCTAAGATTTCTCCTATTCTTCTGTCAATTAATTTTTCTATTGACTCAAATAAGTTGAGTCCGTTAATTTTTTTTATATTTGACAATTATTTCCCTGCAGGATTTTAACTGTTCCATCTTCAGCTTTCGTGGTAATTTAATTACTCCGAACTTTTTAATTTTCTCGTAACTTTCTAGCTTCGATCTCTGATCTGAAAAGGCTCTCCCGGAATTTCTTTGTCAAATATTATCTCTAAAATTATTTCGAATTGCTTGTCCAATGACTGAGAATCAACGTTTAACATGACTTTCCCCATACTTTTCTCATCGACAGAAATAATACCTATTTCCCAAGAATCTCCACTGATCGACGATGTAATTTCGTTAAACTAATCGAGATAACAGCACGACCAATTCATTTCTACAGCGTAAGAGAGAAGTTTATAAACTCCAGGCAAGAAAAGAAGGCCGCGCTAAGTGATAACGCCTAATGAACGACACATAAATTGTTCGATCCAAACGTTGATATTTAACGTCCGCACTTTGCATTTTACGTTTGAGTTTCTTTTTCTCTCTTTTCACTGTAACCACCGGGGAGCAAAGACGCCATGACCGTAAAGTAGCCAATGTTGTGGCATTTATCAGGTATTCGAATCATTCGAATGCATCAAATCGTTAGTTTCAATGAAAGATCGAAAGTGGTAATGATCGTTCAGTTAGAAGAGTAGCAAATAAAACGGCCGGGAAATTTCAGGAATTCACAACAAAAAGCGTCGCGTTTGTCTGGTGACTTGAGCTCGGAGTTTCTGCATTACTTTGACGTGTATTATACACTTAATTAACAGTAGAACTATCAAGCCAGTCGAAATGACTGGTTTCCAATTTCATCCAAAAAGTTTCGAAGTTTATAGAGGAGCCATAGAATAAATATTCTACGGCGATCATATAAAACATTAATTACTGAATTAACCATCTTTTCCACCTCTTGATTTTACATCCTCAATGTACATATAATATATCGAAATATAATAGATGTACCGTCGGTAGTTCTAGTGTTAATATAATATAATCAGACGTTTAAAGATACTTTCATCATTAATATCAGGACTATCAAGGTAGTCAAAATGACTGGTTCCCAATTTCTTCCAAAAATTCCCAAAATTTGTAGGAGAGACATAGAGTAAACATTCTACGTCAGTGTGATAAAACATAAATTACTGAATTAACCATCTTTTCCACCTTTTGATTTCGCTTCTTCAAAGTACTTAATTTAATATACCGAAATATAATAGATTTACCGTCGGTAGTTCTAGTGTTAATATAATATAATCAGACGTTTAAAGATACTTTCATCATTAATGTTAGGACTATCGAGCCAGTCAAAATGACTGGTTCCTTATTTTTATAAAAATTGTCTAAGTTTATAGGGGAGCCATAGAGTAAATATTCTACGGCGATCATATAAAACATTAATTACTGAATTAACCATCTTTTCCACCTCTTGATTCATCATCCTCAATGTATCTATTTAATATATCGAAATACAATAGATTTAATGCCAGTTAATACCTATCATTAAAAATATTTTTTACATTAAACATATCTTTGAAAATAAAGGTAAATATTAGGACTGTCAAGGCAATTAAAAAGTTTTTTCTAAAGTACTTACTTAGTTTATTTAAATACAGTATAGTATTGAAATAATTTAGTGTTAGTCGTAGAATTATGTTCGATTGTTGTTTGTAAGAAAGATGACGTTTTGGATTTGTAGAAGTGAAATTTGATATTTTTCATGAAATTGTTGGTTTTTCAAATTTTATGGTTTATCCACACTAAACATCACGTCGTCAATGGGATTTTTAGAATATTTATCAAGAAGCAGTTCAATTTGAATGCGAATTAGATACCAATTTCTATTATAGAAAAAAATTTTCTAAGCTTTCCGAATCTTATGATTGGTCCAGAACAAACGGTTCTAAATTATTAGGCAAGTAGGCTCATACACAAATTAGACACTTAATTCTTATATTTTAAAGTAATTATTTTTTTAAAAAGGTATTCAAGGCTCTCCAAACTCGGTAATTGGCCGATAATCAATGATGCCAACGTATGTCAGAGGTTCAGATTTTTCATTTTTATTTCATAGGCTTAATCTACTGTTATAAATTTGTATCTGTTCAAAAATTAAATATATAATTTTTAGTCCGATATAATAATATTTGGAGTCCTTCAACTTTCATAATTTGCCATATTCAATGATCCTAGTCCATCGTACAATTAGTGACTTAGTTCTTCTCATTTCTAATTCGAACGGATCTTGATTAAACAGTCAGCCATTATATTCCAAGACGCGCTGTTTAATTTCTGTTTTACAAAGTGAAATCTCGACGTCGAGATATTTTATTTTTTCCACTAAGATAGGTTTCAATGGGGACTTATAAAATGTGTATGTCATACGATGTGATGGTTAAACATTACGGAGGACATCGATGGTTTGCGTACCCTAGTTAGAGGATAATTGTAAGGATGCTCTCGTAGGATGTGATGGTGTGGAACAATCTATTTATATGTAGATTTAATAGATTGCTGACTTTTAATTAGACGTTGATAAAGTATCAAATAAATGGAAAATGAGTATGTTTTGATGGACCACTTTCTGTGATGCAGTCATTGGAGAACCTTCAATATCCTTATTAAAATAAGGATTACATAGTTATTTTGTATATAGACGCAATCTTAAAATCATCTAATTAATCTGTTAATTAAATATAAGAGAAATAATTCAAATCAGAAACTAATCATTTTAAATGAATTTCTACTATTTCAACTTACACTTAATTTCTGTTAAGTTTAAAATTTAAACTAATAATTTTTTTTTATAATTGAAGCTAAAACTTAATTTTAATTAAGAAATTTCTGTTACAATGTCAACTAAAGCTTAATTTCTACTAAAAAAAAAATTTAATTAAGAAATTTCTCGTAAAATTTCAACTAAAAGTTAATTTCTACTAAAAAAAAAGTTTCGACTAATAAAATTCAACTAAATGTTAATTTCTACTATATTACAAATTTTAATTTAGAAGTTTCTAATCAAATTTTAATTAGAAGTTAATTTCTCCAATATTATAAATCTAAACTACTAAATTCTAATAAATTTCACATGCCTGTGTTTTTTACATACCTGAAGATAAAACATCTTTCAAGGATTTCGAAGATCCAAGGGTGCAGCCGGAAGTCTCGCTTCTCGGTGGAAGAATTTCTCTGAAAGTTAATAATACTTGCACCTCGAAAAATACGCAACCAACCCTTTGCAAAAATTGCACGTTTTTTTAAATATAAAGCGTCTGTTCGATTGTTTACGTAGAAAGTGAAAGAGAATGAACTTAGAATGTCGAGTACCGAGAATTCGTGATCTTTTCGAGGAAAGTTCTGATCGTCGATTATTTAGGATTTACAAGCTGCAAATTACGGGTCAAGCAGATGGAGGTGTGTTTAGCCAATTGTCAGTCGTAGCCCGAAGTTCAATTGTGAAACCCGTGCAAACGATTTCCAATCGAACTCCGTTCTGTTTTCACAATGAATCGAGAGGAATCTCTAGTATCCGAGATCTGCGTGTTTTGCGAAATTTTAAGGTCGCTTTTCAGTAAAAATTGTCCACGATAATATTGAACGAACCTTGATTTATTACTCTTTACTCGATAAACTTCTATTTTGCAATTATTTTCCAACGAACTTCTACTTCTTATGAAATGAAGGAGAACGGTTTTGTTAAAAATTTGATACCTGTGTTTGGGGAGAAATTTTCCTAGTTTATTTAAAAATGTAGAAATTGTTGATAGCATTTGTAAAATACAAAATGCTGATTTTGAAGATTTTTATTTATTTTAAAATAAAAGAAATTTGATTTTCAGTCGCAAAATTCGTAATGCAGCATACTAGTAATGTGTGGTATCAAAATGTTTTACAATTGCTAAATTTTAACTAAATTTTAGTCAAAAGATAAATGTAAAATATCTAAAGCTTGGAATAACTAAAAGAGTACCGAAGATAGCAGAATCAAAAGTCGATTTTTCAAAGAAATCCAAGGCAATTTAAAATTGCAAAATTTTTAATGAAATAAGGATAGCAGATTTTTTTAATTTAAAAATTCCTCCGGGTAAATTTAACAGTTGCAATTTAATACGTGCTCCGGGTTGCAAAGGGTTGAATAGACCTCAGCGACATTTCACGGTTAACCACACCCTGGTACGATTGTTCTTAGCATTGCATGCATATGCACCACTCCCTCTTGGGAATCGCGAGTGCATCTACCTGGTATTCGCTAATCCTCTTTACATTTTCCTTTAGAAAGGAAAAAGATGTAAGTACACTTTTTAAATGGGTGTATGGAGACAGGAATTATTCAAAGCTGACTTTAATCTATTGCGGGTTAAGTTGCTTTTACTGTTTCTCGTCCTTTGATTGGAATTTCATTGAAAAAGATTCTACGAATTGAAAAGTAAAATTATCCTTTTTGGTAGAAATTGCTTTTAGACAAAGCTGACTTTAACCTTTTGCATAATTTAGCTTTTTTCGGGTTTGAAAATGGCAGTATTATTTTAACGGAGAGTTATTTTAGTTAAATACGAAAGATAATTATCGAATATTAAGATGAGATTACTTTAGTGGAAAAGTTATTGGAAAAATTAATTTTGAGTCTAGGTCGATGTATTGCAGAAAAAATTAAGTTGCATTATCAGATTAGCTGTCGATAGTTTGTTACATTTCCAAGAGAATTATTTTTATTGATCTGTATAAATAAACTACCAGCTGAGACCGTCCAAATATTTAAATGAATTTTTCATATTTTAGAGTTCATCAGATTTCGCAATTTTTTCTCGCGAGGAAAAATTTGTACTAATCAGAGTATTTCTTCAACTCATTAAGTTTCCCATAGTCGCACAAAAAGTCTCTAAATCCTTCACATGAAAGCAGGCGGCAAATCATTCGATTCTCCCTTCGTATGTTCGCGCGAAATACTTTCCAAAATTAAAGTAAAAAATTCGCGAAGAGAATGACAGAATCTAAGTGCTATAAACAAAACGTTGATCTCTATAAAAACACCGTATTAACGGAGGGCTCGATTATTCCTTTTCCTTGCAATTTAATTCCGATTCAGACTTAATTTCTTACTTTGAACTTAATGAATTAACGTAAAATAATTAAGGTTGCTACTACACAAAGTAGTTCACAATGGAAATGTAAAAATTCCGAATTTGATTAACCCTCTATGGCCCCTTGTGGCTTTGAGGCAACACAAGATAAATCTGTACCTCTAATCTTGAAAATCACTTTTTTAATTTTGAAAATTATTATAATTTAATTCTTGAATGTCACAAACGCTCTTTACAGTCAAATCTATTATTTAAAATTGTATTTTTAACATTTCAGGGGTCGATAATCCGAGGCTCTTCATCTAAAATATGTAGCTCTTTAGCCTAACTAAAATAATTCCGATTTAATGTTCAAATTAATATTCACAGAACAATATCTGACTACATGCAACTCTTTGAAAAATACACCAAATTTAAAAAAAAACTCTGTACTGAACAAACTGCCAGCCCCTGATCCAACTAGGCTTCATCCCCAATCAAAAATTGGGGCTACAGGACATTAAAACTGAATTGAAAACATAGAACGTAGCCTATAAAAATTGACTAAAAGGAGGCTAACTAAAATAATTTAATTTTACCTTAAATAATTCCAATTTAACGTTCAAATTAATATTCACAGAATAATATTGACTAAAAGGAACCTAAATAAAATAATTCAATTTTACCTTAAATAATTCCAATTTAACGTTCAAATTAATATTCACAGAATAATATAATATCTGACTATATGTAACTCGTTGCCAAATTCACTAAACAAATTAAAAAGAAAACTCCGTACCGAAGAAAACGTTGCCAGTGCCTGTTTTAACTAAGCTTCAGCCCCAAACAAAAATTCGGGCTACAGGACGTTAAAAATAAATTAAAAACATAAAACATAGCCTATCAGAATTGACTAAAACGAGGCTAACTAAAATAATTCAATTTTACCTTAAATAATTCCAATTTAACGTTCAAATTAATATTCAATTTAACATTCAAATTAATATTCATATTAATATCCAATTTAACGTTCAACTTAACATTCACAGAATAACATAATATCTGACGACATGTAACTCTTTGTCAAATTCATCAAACAAATTTAAAAAAAAATAACTCTTTACTAAAAAAGGTTGCCAGCCCCCGATCTAACTTGGTTTCACCCCCAATAAAAAGTCCCGACTACAGACGGTTAAACTGAGTTGCAAAACATAGGACATAGTTTATCAGAGTTGAATTTATCACAGGGATCCGACACTCGTCATTTCCACTCAAGGGGTTAACGATGGAATATCACCGAGGTCTGCGCAAACGCTTTGTATTTCTGGATGGCGCCCTTACGTTCCGTAGTTCCGTCAGTTCACAGATACAGTTCAGTCGAGACACATGTATATCGCTCAGAACAAAGATATATGTATTAGATATCGATATATATATCGATTCACTCCGGCACGACTGTGAATAAAGTCAGTACGTAACTGCTCGGCATGCCGGCAGGTTGGGTTTATATAGCGTGGGTCTAATAAGATGATACTTGAACGCGTTGGGACCGGGGCTTTGAGAAAAGAAGAGAGGGAACGATGCGCCTTACCTTGCCTCACCTTGCCTTAGAACCTTGCCGAGATCGACCGGGTGAACGCAAATCGTGAATCGCGAATCGTCGAGAGGCTCTTGCTACCTTTGATGGGACGATGGATTCGGATGACTGTCGTGTGGATGTATTGTTTGGGTTGCGAACGGGAAGTTGATGCGAAGGTAATGAAAATTTGTAATTTAATCCTTTCGCTACGGTGCGCCTGTGACAAAATGTGATCGCTGTGAACGGAGCGCATTACTGAGTAGTTGACACTGAGGTACGGAATGCTACGAAGTAATTATTAGGTTGGTAAGAAATTAATGTCGGTCTTTGAATTTTCAAACTTTGGTGCTTGATTTTAAGATAGCCGTTCATTTGAATGTGTTTGTCTTCTTATATCATTTCAGAAAAAAAAATGTTATTAAAAAACTTGTTTCTGGTTGGGAAAAATGTGTAAATTGTAATGGAATTTATTTTGATTAAATAAATCTATTCCCATTCTCAACATGTGTATTTACAGATAAAGTTTGAAAACCGACATTAATTTCCTACCAACCTAATAGAAGTCGTTTCTTGTTCTCTAATTTTTACAGTGATATTTATTACATTTAGTAATATCATTTTACTTTCTAAAATATAAAAATTTATAATCATAATTTATTTTTTTAAATATTATATTATAATCTTCATATAATATTTCTTATTACAATATAACAAAATTGCTAAAGTATTTAAAGGCGAACACATAATTAATAATCTGCTTTGGTATGATAAAGCTGAAAACATGGAGCCACACATGAACTAACATCACATTGTGTACAATATTATCTGGACTCACGTCTTTTTCCTTGTTTATTGCAGATGACACATTTTCAAACTTGATTTTTCTTTTTTGCCGACTTATTCGAATATATGAACGAAAGTATCTCATATGTAAAATATGAAACAATAGTATATATGGTATGAACGTATATGTACGCTCTTCGTACCCGAGCGCCCACTTTTAGTGAGCGTATATATACGCTCTTCGTATATGAATATTCATTCTTCGAGAGCGTATATACACACCCTTCGGAGCGAAAGGGTTAACGATAACCGTACCGACAGTTTAGGGCTACTTATTCTTACCGTAGTATGTCTTTTGACTGGTTATGATGTAAGGATGACACATTTCTGAAAGAAATGCAGGCGATTGTGAATATAACACGGAAAATAACGTATAAAACAGACTTTACTTAGTAATACAAAAAATGACGTATTTTGATTCCATTGAACCGGTCATTTGACCGGTATGATACGCTTAGTGTTAAATTCACGTTCTATATTACTGTTACGCTGAATTGGATAGATGATTGGATTTTATAGATTGTTTCTTAGATTTATGAACGAGTGTCAGTGCTTTAGAGCTTATAAGATTTGAGCAATTTGAATAGTTTTGTGGAGAACAGTAAAATAAAAATTTGGGAGAAAGGTAAGGGTGATGGGGATTTTAACTCGAGTACTACGGTTTGAGAGTTCGAGGTTTCATCATGCTATTCAGCATAGCGTTCATGGTATGTTCCCCTTTATGACTGTAACGATACGCGCTAATTTTCTTTGGGAAACTGTGGTGGTCGCAATCAGCGAATCCAAGTTCAAATATCCCGCCGTTTTGAAAATTTATCAATCATTCAATGTATCAACGGAGTTAACGCAATTAACGCAGTGGTTCGGACGTATTTAAATAATAGGGCGTAGGCGAAATTGCCATAATAATTAAAGGGGCCTATGCTGAGGGAAGATCTGATTTGCAGCCAGTAGGCTTGAGTTCAAAAACCCTGTCAACTTCGGTAAATTTTTCTGATTTATCGTTTAACATATAAAAGTGGTTTGGGACTCATCTGAAATGGTAGGTCCCATGCGAAATTTCCATAGCAATTAACCGGCTATGGCGGGTATGGAGATAAAGAATCCGATTCGCAGTCAGTAGCGTCGAGTTCAAATTTCCCGCCATTTGGAAAATTTGTTTGAATTATCATTTAACATATTATAAACTCGGTGGTTCGGGACCCATCTAAAATACTAGGTCTTAGACGAAATTGCCATAGGAATTAAAAATCTGTGGCAGGAATGGAGATAAAGAATCCGATTTGCAGTCAGTAGCGTCGAGTTCAAATTTCCCGCCATTTGGAAAATTTGTTTGAATTATCATTTAACATATTATAAACTCGGTGGTTCGGGACCCATCGAAAATAGTAGATCCTAGACGGAATTGCCACAGCAATTAAAAGGACTTCTGGTGAGCGAGGATCAGATTTTAAAACAGTAAGGTCGAGCTCAGAAACCCCGTCAACTTTGGGAAATTTTTGAAAATTAACATTCAATATATTACAATCTTGGTACTTAGAAAACCACCTAAAACAGTAGTAACTTAGTAGTAACCCAGAACAGTAGGAAATTACCATAGCAATAAAGGGGGCTATGGTCGGTAAGGTGGTGAATGCTTTCACTCGTGATTAGTGGGTCTGAGTTTAAATTACCCCCATTTTTAGGAAATTATTCTAAATTAAAATTTACATACTGGGAAAATTTTCACTTAAAGCTTAAAACAATAGATGCTCGGTGAAATAATCATAGGAATTGTAGGTGGAAAAAACAATACAAAATAAAAAAGAGAAATGGTTGCTTCAAAAGAAAGGAGTGGGAGAGTATTTGACTAAGTTTATTTAAAAGTAATTTAATATGTTGATTTAAATTACTCACGTGCGTGAAAAGTTGCATTAATTTTGTAATACATGAAAGACAGATTTTTATACTATTCAAATATCAAGTAGTAAAGTATAGCTTGGGAAGGATTATCGATTATGCATTACTATATCGGATCGACCGAAGATAACAGCTTGTGCATACTGGATTTCTTAACTAAAAGCGACAGAAAATATAGATGTACTTCAGGTTGCGTAAAAGAACTGGATTTCCGAGTGTTCTTTGAATGTTTAAATAGAATTCCAATTGCACGCGCGCTTGAACTGTTTAAAAAATTTAAACTGGATATATATTTGTTTTATGGTGTATTCCCATTTACACTAGCAATGTAAATAACAAACTTAATTGTTACTACAATGTATTAAAACAAATTATCCGTTTAATCATAATTTAAAGCTTGTTTATCGCGGAAGAATACATATTTTAAATTTTCCTATTGCAATGCTAAGTCCAAAAATATTTGAACCCTCTATGGACTCTACTTCCATTCTTCGAAATCAATTTTTTTTAATTTTTTGAATTACTGTAATTCCATTTCTAACAGATGCAGACATTCTTTACAGATAAACCCTTGTAAATGAAGTGAAATCTATTGCCTAAAATCCCAATTTAACATTTGCCAGTGTGCTATCGTGTAGCTAATTTTCAAATGCGACATAAAATTGAATTCACAGAGGGTTAAAGCAAGTAATCCATTTTGAAATCGTTTAAAACGCCATGCAATAATTCATTCGTTTTAAATCGCCTGCGAGTATCGATTAACGATGATAATTGTCTTTCTCTTCTTCATCTTCAAGGTGTCGCATTCGAGCACAAATGAAAACAGTTTTCTGTTGTTTGATATACACGCAATGTTTGCTTCGACGTTTCTAATATGTTCATCCATCACGTAACGGATGGTTTAAAGTGAACCATAGAAATTCATCTCGGATCTTCACGGTGATTATGATATTTTTGCCTAATTTGCTGGAAATTGGAATTACGTTTCCATGCGAACATCCGCTCCAATTAATATGCAATTACGGTGATAAAGCTATGTTACTTAACGATTTTTAATGATTGCGATTCTTTGGTACTTGGTTCTCAGTTAGATTTGTTACGAAACAGATGTTTTGTGCAGTAATTATATCTATGCTCAGTATATTTAGATATACTGAATAAATTTGTTAGAAAAAAGGAAATAATGTATGTAAAAAATTGAACGATGCAATTTGTTTACATTTGGTAAAGTAAGCATTGAAAAATGAAGAAGCACCGTTAGAAAGTTCTGTCACTTTTCAAAGTAATTGATATAAAGAAACTTTAATTTTCCTTTTATAGAGCTACTATTATTGTAAAATATGAAGAATTTTATTAACTTTTGACATTGCCATTCTATTCTTGTAGTCGATGAATATTATACGACAGGTATAAAAATTCTTGAGCTGTTTCCCATAATAATTAAATGCAGGTGATGATATAATTTCCAAAGCATCGAACATTAAAACGTATCCATTTTAAGATTGCAAAATTTAAAAACAGAGCGCGCCATGCAAATTTTAATTCAGTTTCCACTTTATCAAAAATGAAAACCGAACTAAGACAAATTAGCAGCGTGGAAGTAAAGTATGAACAACTAATTAACAAACTTTTAACCCACCGATATTTTACAAATATCGAAATTCTATGGAGAATTGAATTAATTAGATAAAGCCAAT
Source organism: Cerceris ruficornis (assembly GCA_963989415.1). Classification (NCBI taxonomy): domain Eukaryota; kingdom Metazoa; phylum Arthropoda; class Insecta; order Hymenoptera; family Crabronidae; genus Cerceris; species Cerceris ruficornis. The sequence continues at coordinate 7,523,929 of OZ022530.1, read as the reverse complement.
AAAATATCATTTCCAGCGAACATAAAACCGTAACCATTTTAAGACTGCAAAAATTGGAAAAGAACCGCATCACACGACGTTTGATATTAATTCACTTTCCAATTCATCGAACACGGAAACCTAAATGGGAAAAAGATTGCAGCGACGGAAAAAGAAGTTTACATTACGAGAGAAATATGTATTCCCCACTGCGACGCTTTACGGCGAGTTATCGAAATGAGTAAAAAGGAGAAAATTAGAATACAAGTTACGTCACGAGGTTGCCGCAATTTCCGAAGATAATTTCATGCCGTGTCGTACGTATGTATGTACGAAGAAAGAACTCACGTGCGAAGTCTGTGAAATATATGACAAATCACATACCGTTCATCTCATCGCATCGTGGGAAGGCTAATCCGGATCAAAGAGATCCAAATGATCTTTCGAGGCGTGATCTGCCTTTTAACTTTAAAGGTGCAGCGGGAAGATGTTATTCCTTTATTATCATCTATCTGCATTATGCTATTGGAATAATGAAAAGTTGCTATGCAGTTGAAAATCAAGTGTAGCGAATTTTATGAAACAATTATGTAGAGGGATAATTTACATTTTATTATAATGGGATTTATTCAGGGGTTAAATACATTGGCAGAAGGATGAAGATGCAATTTTGAGATATATAAAAATGTACAGTGGAGAGCATATAAATAGGGGAATTACTGTTTTAATAAATAGAATGGTGTTTTAAATGTACGGTTGGGGTGTATGTTTTTCTTTATAGCGACATCGAACGTACGATTCTTAAGCTTTAAAATGAGAAAATTTGTAATGTTAGATTTATTTAACTATTAACCAATTAAATGTGGCGATCTCTTTGCAAAGCGCGCACCAGTGTGTGTCGCGATAATCGCTGCTTACGAGTTAGCTCTCAGGAAGTTATGAATCCAACTCAAATTATTTATAATTTTTATTTGTTTGTTTCGTTTTGTCTTGACCTCTAAACATTTTAAACATATTTAAATTTTCGAATATAATTTACTTTTCGCCAAAATTACAATTTAAATATGAAATTGTAACAAAATTTTACGCATGACGGGTATAGTCGTCATGACACAAAATTCTGGCATATCTCCATGACGGATATAGTCGTCAAACACACTTACCTGGTTAATAAAATAATGTGAAACGTAAATGAGAATATTTTCGGGGAGCAAGTAAATAGGGAAGCACATTGTCCATTATTAAAATGATTTTATTTACCAATATAAACAGCATATTTTTATTTAACAATTAATGTTTCGTTGGACCACCTTTAATTTTTATAATTTCTGAACATCATTGAGGCATAGACTTAATAAGTCGAACACAATAGTCAATTGGAATCTTACTCCAAGTACCTTCTATTAGTGCATATAATTTGTTTAAATTTGGTTACAATTTTTCCCCCTAACTCCTAAACAGTAGGCCCAATTTAAAATCCCCCAGCACTATTGGGAAATTCGTCCCAAATTATTATTATTGTATCACAGCATTGGTGATTCCAAACCTACTTAAAACAGTATTCCCTGCAGGAAGTGACCACAGCAGTTCAGAGAGGTTATATCGGCTACGAAGGAATATCCTTCATCTTACAAACAGTGGGCCCGAGTTGAAATATCCCGCCACCTTTGGTAGATTTTTGCTAAATTATTATTTAATACATTGTAGCATCGGTGGTTTGGAACCCACCTAAAATAGTAGGTCTTAGGCGGACTGAATGCATCAGTTTTAAGGTGTTTTGGTGGCTAAGGAGATAAACCTTCTAACTCCTAAACAGTGGGCCCAAATTAAACCCCCCATCACCATCGCGATATTTTTCCCAAATTATTCTTCATTATATCATAGCCACGATAGTTTGGAACCCACCTAAAATAGTAAATTCTAAACCGAATAGCCACATTAATTAAGAATCCTTTTAGTGCCCACACAGTTAAACTCCCAAGCAGTGGGCCCAAATTGAAATCCCCATCACCATCGCGATATTTTTCCCAAATTATTCTTCATTATATCGTAACCACGATATTTTGGAACCCACCTAAAATAGTAAATTCTAAACCGAATAGCCACATCAATTAAGGATCTTTTCAGTGCCCAAATAGTTAAACCCCCCAACTCCCAAGCAGTGGGCCCAAATTGAAACGCCCCATCACCATCGTGATATTTTTCCCAAATTATTCTTCATTATATCATAACCACGATAGTTTGGAACCCACCTAAAACAATAAATTCTAATCCGAATAGCCACATCAATTAAGAATCCTTTTAGTGCCCAAACAGTTAAACTCCCAAGCAGTGGGCCCAAATAGAAACTCCCCATCACCATCGTGACATTTTTCCCAAATTATTCTTCATTATATCATAGCCACGATATTTTAGAACCCATCTAAAACAGTAGCTCCTAAGCCGAATAGACACATTAATTAAGAATCCTTTTAGTGTCCACACAGTTAAACTCCCAAGGATTGGGCCCAAATTGAAACGCCCCATCACCATCGTGATATTTTTCCCAAATTATTCTTCACTATACCATAACCCCGTTACTTCGAAATCCCCCTAAAACAGAAACCCCTGCGCATAACGATCACAGAAATTAAATTCCCCCAAAAAATCGAAATATCCCTAACACCTAACTAGCTCGAGTCAGACAGCCTCAAAAGCGAACGCACCGTGTTTCCTCGGCCGTGAAAGGGTTGAAGCTACGCTCAGAGTCCTCTCCGTGCCCTGCCCTGACCTGGTCTTCTCCTATGATGCTCGTTCTCGCTAGATGTGCACTCTCAACCGGGAAAATAAGGCTGGGCAGAAAAGGCGGATTGCTCGCCGAGCAATTCCGAGCGTGCGTACCTGCGCGTGCCTTTCTCCGCTTGCTCGACAGAGAACTCCGGCGGAGAGGATGCCTTTATTCCGTAAATCGTAAAAATACCCTGCTCCAGAACTCCTCTTCTTGCGACCGTGTGAAACGGACGGCAGGATCCGAAGAAGTTTTATTGAGTGACGTGTCATTCGTGAAATATTTGACGAAAAAATTTATGATCCTGATTATCCGAGGGGACGACGGGAAAGGAGTATCATAAATGGAAGAATATGGCGGAGGGGAGCCGGAGGTCTTATCGGTTTTTACGTTTCTTATGGAATCTTTTTTGTGTTGTTGCTTTCCAATTAAGGATGTTTGCAGACTATGGAAATTAATAAATGTTTTTTCTTGCCACTTCATGTTCATATTTGAAGAATGGTATACCAAGTTATCTTGAAGAGAATTTAATTATATTCAGGGCTAATGGATTAATTTTTTTGTTTTTTATTTTTCAATTATAACTCTTGAAAATCTTAATCTTCCAATTAATACTCAGATAGTAGTCAAACTTCCAAAGAAATTTAAATGACTGGTGTCTAATTCCAAAGAATTACTTTCGATTACAGCGTGGAATTTCTTACGTATTTCACCACAAATTAATCAATTTTACCGTCTGCCTCGAATTTCCTTTGCGTCGTTAGTCCAAATTATTTGCAAGTTAAGAAATTTTAATTAATGTCCTTGAAGGAGGAACATCATTAGCAGGATAAATGCTCCATTGGAGGGAAACGGGCTCGTCATTTCGTGAAAAGTAGTACGACATGACCGTAATCATCTTAATTGCGATGATTTTTCCGTATCAAGTGACTTCACGAGTTTTCCGATTTTTCTCGCACGTCGCCAGTTAACTGTGCGCTTTACGATTCCTCGTTTAATTTATTTACACATCCTCGTTGATATATAGAAACCGGTTGCTGTGTTTTTACATATGATTACATGCTCCAACTAAATTTAAAATCGATGCACAGACAAACAGGAATGGACTTTCGAAAATTTATATACAGATTCCACATTGAAACTAGCCGTTTATTTTCCAACCATGCAAAATATCTCGCTCGAACTTTTTCCCTACGTTTCTTCTCCCTGCCGCTTTATTATACATCTAATTGCAAAAAATTCATATTTCCAAGTTAATTACATTAATATTCGCGACCAGACGTCATTTCGTCCTCCCACTACGAGTCACATCGCTCAGTAATACGTAACTTTGTAATTAGCGAGCAATTAGCTACCGAGAATTTAAATGTCAGCTGCATTAAGATTATATCAACATTTTTTTCTCTAATATTTCCAACAATTTGTAACACATCTCTCGGTGAATAATATTTAATTAAATTTTCTAATAGTTGTTGAGCACCCTCACTTTCGACATCGTCCGACTCCATCAGCCTTCTTCACACTGAAATTTCAACTTAAAAATGTTAAATGTATATAAGGGTGTTCCTAAAGAAGTGTCAAAACTCCACATAGTGGATCTGCAAACTGAAATAAGTAAAGCATTAATTATTTCTAGCTCAGAAACTAAGGCAGATAAAAAGATTCCCAGTTTATTAAAAAAATTCCCCAAATTGATAAGGGAGCCACGCAGTAAATATTCCTCTTCTATGTTATAAAATCTAAATTACTTAATTAATCATATTTTTTCATCTCTTGTCTCCTCTATTTCAAAAGTATTTATTCAGTACATTTAAATGTAATAGATATAATTCAGGGGCATATTTTTTTAAAGTGAAAACAAATCGACTTAATTACTTCTTTGATTGTGTGTTGTATACTTTATGCCTGGAACGATTTAGTAAGTAAAAAAAATAATGTCTATGTGATCATCATTTTAATGACATTGTAATTTAAATGATTCATCATTCTAATAATGCTTTATTCGGTAAACGTTTCTGATATTCTTCAAATAGTTACCAAAACTTTAAATATCAGGGGCTGACATTCCAATTTTTTCAAAGCTGTGATCGTAAAATAGACTAAAACGTTATCAACGCTGATATTCGAGGAGTTTTTCGTTCTTTTTTTATTTGTTGTTGAGGAATTCTGTAGTGAACAGTTCTCTGACAGGTTTTAATTTCTTTTTTCATTTTGAAATACTTTAATTTAAAACAAACTAAACGTACACACGTGTGCCAATGTCACACATGTGAGGAGGTTAAGAGAATAGTGTAGAAATTTTTAATTTCAGTCTTTTACGAAAATCCGTGTAGGCGCGTGTTCCTGTTTTCCGCATATGCAAAATTCTCCATAAAAATTAAAATATTTAACGCTAGAACTGCCGACATTGAATTTGGTATATTTAAATATAGAAAACAAATACTTTGCCGAAAGAGGTACACGAGACAATTAATTCAGTAACTTATGTTTTACGAGATAAATGTGAAATACCCACTGTATGGCTCTCCTGTAGATTTACAGAATTTTTTGAAAAAATTGGCAACCAGCCATTTTGACTGCCTTGGTAGTTCTACCGTTAATGAATCACATTGACCCGCCAAAATTCGCCTACCACTACTTCTGATCATTCGAAATCCACCTAAAACAGTAGCTCTTTGATAACGACCATAGCAGTAAAAGTAAAAAGAGTGTTATCATTTATTTAACACTAAACCTACCATGGCGGTCAAATGACCGCTTTCTGACTTTTTCTCAAAATTCCCCAAATTGATTGGGCAGATATTCAGTAAATATTTTAGGTCTATCGTATAAAAACAAAATGACTTAACCGTTCATCTTTTTCACCTATTCAAATCTCTTTTTCCAAAGTACTTATTTCGTGTATTTCAATATAACAGATACACAACCGGCCAAAAGTTTGGAACCACTTGCAGATTTCCGTCATAATCAATTACACCGATAAACTTTGAAATGATCCTTTGTTATTATATCAGATATTAATATGCTGCATTATGATTTTAGAGATTTCGGCATGTTCTTATGTCGTATTATGTTCATGTATTATGTTTAGTTTGAGACAATGCGCGGAATGAACTTTCATACTATAGGATTCCGGTACGTGATTGTGGAGGAAGAATAAAAGAAATTATATACACTAAACTAAAACTATATTTAATAAGAATGACACAAAATTAAAGTAAAAAGTAGATTGAGAAATAACTGTAACTACGTCTTAAAATTATCGTCTTAAAATGTCCGTCTTAATTTTCTCGTCTTAAAAACTCGTCTTCCTTTCGTCGCGTCTGAACGCATTCTTCTTTAACGTCGCGTCTTTTAGCCCTACGTCGTTTTCACTCATTCGCAAAATACACACATGCACGCATACCATTCATCCGTCTGACTACGCGGTAAAGCGCATTTGACAACATTGCCGTAACCGATTCCTACAATACTATCGGCAAAAACGTTCTGTTATAAGCTTATATAGAAACCCGTGATTCTTTTGTTCTTGACGAAGCGCTGAGTATTACAATATTAGATTCCTATTGGCTGATTTTGGGACCATATAAATATATAAATAGACCATAAACTATAAAATTAGCAGCACTCGAAAAACTAATTTCCAGGATGTCCAGAATATGTCAGGCTGCCATTAAAAGTAAAGGCGACTTTTTTGATGAAAAGGCAGTTTGAAGAAAAATAGTCATTCGTCGATACAAAACAATAATGCAGACTGTAAAACGTGCTACTTATACGTCTTTCCATAAATAAAATATCCTCAGTTACTCTAAAGTCATTAATTTTTTCTCATAAATGTCCTATTTCTATGAATTTACGCAGTGATTCCAAACTTTTGGCCGGTAGTGTATAAAGCCGGTAGGTTTAGTGTTAAAACCCACCCTATACATATCAGAACTTTATCCATCCCGCAAATTCCATCAGTATTCCCTGAAGCAGCAATCCGCCCACGGGCGAACATAGAAACCTCTGACTCACCCTGTACATCCAGCAAACGAGTGGGTGTAACCGCAATTTGTAATTATCGGATAATTCGTGCAATAACATTCCGCCGATTTCGCAATCAGGATGCGAGAGAATCCTACTCACGATGGATGATGTCCTCCTCTCTTCAACTGTCCGCCGTGTATAGCTCTTTCGCAAGATTTTCGCACCACTTCCCACGAACGTCCAAGTACGACACTCGCTGTCGTATGCCTTTGAGGAGAAAATGGACAAAGGCGACCTCGCTGAACGTCAGGGGGAGGAGGACGTTTAGTTCTACGTGTTCGAATTAACGTCAATGGCAATTCCGTTGGAGTATTCGAGATGAAAGTCTCGACGACAGTGCTATTTTGCAAGACTGCGGAAGTCGGGGCAAGGGTGGCAATCGTCTGGGTGTTATTAGCTTTCTTTTTCTCTTGTCATTAGATCAATTGAGATTTCGAGGGTCACCGGGAGATGTCTGTGCTGTTAGGTGTCTGCTGTTAAGTAATTCGACTGGCTGATGTACTTTGTGGATTGAGATGTGTGGGTTTTATTATACAGGCTTAGATTTAACACATCTTAACACTAGAAATACCGGCGTTAAATCTGTTATATTTAAATATTATTATGACCGGAATGTTTTTGAGGGCTTCGGAATCTTCCGATAAGGAAATTCGCGGAACTGCGCCGAAGGTCTTCGCCGACCTCCACTGTCGTCTGCTACTTTCGGTTCCTTTTTGTGCGAGCCGAGCGTGGCAGGCAGTCTAGATGTAACATCGCCACGGAACAGTCGTAGACTCAATAAACTAAATAACGTATTTCTTAATTTGAAACCGTTATTACCACGGTGAAATATTATTCGATCCGCTAATAGTGTGCCCTGACCTTCCATGTTTTTTGGTCCTCCCTATTCCTGCTACGATTGGTCATATCTCATCGAACAAATATATTAACACTAGATTTACGGGACTGAAATCTGTCACACTGCAATATATTAAATAAAGACTTGGGAAAAAGAGGAATCAATCGGCAAAGCTGATAATTCATTAAGTAATTTTTGTATTATAAAATACACGTGAAATATCTACTGTACTGCTTCTCTATATATTTGAGAAATGCTTATAAAAAAAGTATGAACCCGTCAATTTTACGGCTTCCGTAAACCTAGTGTTAAATAAGTCCTTTGAAAAAAGGAAAATTCAGTGGTGGAAAAGATGATCGATTCGGTAATTTATGTTTTATAGGATGGACGTAGAAGATCTACTCTTTGGCTCTCCTATAATCTTGGAGGATTTTTGGAAAAAATTGTGTACCAGTCATTTTGACTGGTTTAGTAGTTCTAGCGTTAAGTGGGTATTTTCGAGCCAAATTCTCACCATATAGCAGGCGATTTTTTGCAACTCGCGCGCACAATTGCTTCTGCATGAAATAGCTATAACTTTTGAACTATGGGTTATTTTTTAATAAAGCTTTCAGTTTCTTTTTAAAAAATAAGTTCGTTATTCACTTTATGTTGTCTGCTCCCACGCTTTAATAATAATATGAACGAAACGACTTAAGACGTTTCCCGCTTAAGATGTGTTAAGATTGTAGGTTGTGGACCGAGAGATTTATTTATGGAGTGTGGGATTTGCCTTGATGTTATGTTGGGGTCTTTCATGGTACTGTTCTGAATTTTGTATTTGTACTTTTCCTCGGGGTCAGTTGCTGTAGTTATTTTGCCTGGGGTCGATTGTTTCAAATGGGTTCCGAAACACGGAAATATGTTAAATAACAAATTAGGAGAAATATTCCAGAGCTTTCTTAACACTAGAACTACCAAACCAGTCAAAATGACTGGTACACAATTTTTTCAAAAAATTCTCCAAGTTTATAGAACAGTCTTGGAATAAATATTCTATGTCCATCTTCAAAAACATAAATCACCGAATCGATTATATTTTCCGCCTCTTGGTCCCTCCTTTTTCAAAGTACTTATTTAATATTTTGAAATATGATTGATTTAACGCCGGTAGTTCTAGTGTTAAACTCGGACCTACTGATTGACAATTTGAACTTTTAACTTATTATCTATCGTAGCCCCCTAACTGCTAGGGTCATTTTTCCTAGGACTAACTGTTTTAGGTGGGTTCCAAATCACCGAGATATATTAAATAGTAAATTAGAAGAAATATTCCAGAGCTTTCTTGAACTCCGACCTACTGACTGACAGTCTGAACCTTTAATTTCTTATCTATCCTAACCTCCTAATTGCTAGGATTATTTCACTTAAGACTAATTGTTTTAGGTGGATTCAAAGCCGCCAAGGTTATGATACATTAAATAATAAATTAGGAAGAATATTCGAAAGGTGAAGGGGATTTGATTCGGAGCCACTGATTGGGAGTCTAAACCTTTAACTTCTTATCTGCCGTAGCTTCTCTATTAATTTTGTATTTTGTTTTACAGTTTTTTATTTCTGATTCAGACTGTAATAAATTTTTCTTTCGGTAATTTTACACTCACGTCACAGAAGAAATCATAAAGCAAAGAGTTACAGAGGAATCTATGTCTGTTAATTTGCACTACTAGCATTCCACTTAAATTTTATTTCCGGCCATTGAACCGCATTATATTATAAAAATCCTACGGTTTTACTTTCTCTCCATCTCTTCGAAGATCCACCTGTTTCCATGTTACAATACTTCACGTATCGGCGAATTCAATTAGTTGCGCAAAATAATAATCAATAACTAGAAACAATAAATATTAAATTATGACATACTTTTATCAGCATAAAGAATAAATTCTACCGCAGAGCATTCCTCGAACGGTTCATTAACATATGAAAATGATAGGCCATTGTCAGCAGATGAAACCCAATCCGATGTGTTATCTCGGTGCATCTATAGAGCGAGATATATGCAATTAAAAAAAATTCATAAACTTTATTATGTAAATCAGTGGAAAGATGCCTGTTACGTTGGCGGGAATCGTTCGAGGCAGATGATCGAATCAATCTTCCATGTCCCTGCACAAAGTAGGCAGAGTGCTGGGTGCAACGATCTTGTAATATTAACCTGTCTGCAGTAATTACTCTATTGTTACCGTTGTCGCTCAATGGGATGATTCAATTCATCGATCTTTCAATTTACTCAGCGATCTTAAATTTTCAATTTTTTCTTTCGTTCTTTGCTTCTCGCGGTTTTCCAAAAATGTGAGACTTAGGACCAGTAATCGCGAGAATGTTTAATAACGGATTAATTAGTTCGACACCAATTTCTCCGCTGTAAAAACAGCATTATAAACATTAATTTACTTAGAAAGTTCCAATTTCTAGTTTTTCTTTGAAATTTTGAATTATCTTCTAGGTAATAAGAAAAAACAATTTATAACCAACTGTCCTAAAATTATTTAACAAAGCACTGATTGCTTCGATGCAAATTTCCCAGCAGTATTTAGTCCATCGTCAGCCCTAATTAATTCAGTAAGAACGAATTTTCATTTTCTTCTTTTACCTTTTGAATTTTCTTCTTGGCAGTACGAAAAAATAAAATTTGTAACAATCGTGAAATCTTCTAACAAATCACTAATTTCTCGATACTAATTTCTCAGCTATAATAAGAGCATTGTAAACACTAATTTACGTAGAAAGTTGCAATTTCTAGTTTTTCCTTTACCTTTTGAATTTTCCTCTTTGCAGTAAGAAAAAACAACAATTATACCCAGCTGCCCTAAGATTATTTAACAAAGCACAAAGCTAATTAATTCAGTAAGAACGAATTTTCATTTTCTTCTTTTACCTTTTGAATTTTTTTCTTAGCAATACGAAAAAATAAAATTTCTAACAATCGTGAGATCTTCTAACAAAGCACTAACTGCTTCGATACTAATTTCTCAGCTATAATAAGAGCATTGTAAACACTAATTTACGTAGAAAGTTTCAATTTCTAGTTTTTCCTTTACCTTTTGAATTTTCCTCTTTGCAGTAAGAAAAAACAACATTTATACCCAGCTGCCCTAAGATTATTTAACAAAGCACAAAGCTAATTAATTCAGTAAGAACGAATTTTCATTTTCTTCTTTTACCTTTTGAATTTTTTTCTTAGCAATACGAAAAAATAAAATTTCTAACAATCGTGAGATCTTCTAACAAAGCACTAACTGCTTCGATACTAATTTCTCAGCTATAATAAGAGCATTGTAAACACTAATTTACGTAGAAAGTTTCAATTTCTAGTTTTTCCTTTACCTTTTGAATTTTCCTCTTTGCAGTAAGAAAAAACAACATTTATACCCAGCTGCCCTAACAATAAGATTATTTAACAAAGCACTGATTGCTTCGATGCAAATTTCTCAGCAGTAATTAGTCCATCGTCAGCTCTAATTTACTCAGCAAGTTCGAATTTTCATATTCTTCTTTTACCTTTCGAATTTTCTTCTTGGCAATACGAAAAAATAAAATTTGCAACAATCGTGAGATCTTCTAACAAAGCAGTAACTGCTTCGATACTAATTTCTCAGCTATAATAAGAGCATTGTAAACACTAATTTACGTAGAAAGTTGCAATTTCTAGTTTTTCCTTTACCTTTTGAATTTTCCTCTTTGCAGTAAGAAAAAACAAAATTTATATCCAGTTGCCCTAAGATTATTAACAAAGCACTGATTGCTTCGATGCAAATTTCTCAGCAGTAATTAGTCCATCGTCAGCTCTAATTTACTCAGCAAGTACGAATTTTCATTTTTTTCTTTTACCTTTCGAATTTTCTCCTTGGCAATACGAACAAATAAAAGTAATAATCGTGAGATATTCTAACAAAGCACTAATTGTTTCGGTACCAATTTCTCAGCAGTAACTAGTACATCCTAATTTGCTCAGCAAGTTTGAATTTTCATTTTTTATTCTTTCGCCCATGGAACTTTGTTGCACTGCAATAAAAGAAATAAACTTTGTAACCAACAATCACGAGATCTTCTAATGACGGACTAATTGCTTCGATACCAACGTCTCGGCTGTACTTACTGCACCATGAGAAAGTTTTCTCTCATACCTTGATTTTTCCATAATTGTCAAGGCTACGTCGTTCTCCGTTTGAATTACTGGCTGCATGTGAATGCGATGGGAAAGGTGTACTCCACATCTCTCCTGCACTTTGCTAATACTTTCTTAACGTCTTATGTATAACTATTACGTAACGTAATGATATTAATCCGAGAATTAAAGAGATGCGGTAATTATATTTTGAAATTTATTCGCTCCAATTGGGCCGCGAAATTTTGGGGCCCCTTGCCGGTTACGGAAATATATATAACTCGTAATGAATTCGATGAAGACAATTAATGAAACTTGGAGGTGAAAGTTTCACCGCAATTTTCGAACTTTATTTTATTTCGTAATAATAAATTACGATGGAAATTAAATTGTATTAAGATATCACAAAATTTCGCGTATCATCGTGGCGCGTAACAGAAATGACTAAATTAAGGCCCCGGAAATTGGGTGCAGAAATATTCGATGTCATAATTTTCATCAGAAAATTATTAAAACTCGTAGACAGAGAAAGTTGAATTTTAATTTTCAAAATTTATTTTATCAGAGGATACCAAATTAATTATAAATGTCGAACTTGTTACAATATTCTTAAACTGATAAAGGTTAAGTTATATTAACCCTTCCACCGCTGAACATATTCTACGAATATTTTAATAACTCTTTTGAGGTGTACGTTCTTTTGTGGCCTAATTAACTCCAATAAAACAGCATTTTTTCCAAAAATTAATATTGATATGGTCATGGAGACATGGGACATACTGTAAGTCCCAAAAGTAATGTCTATTGCACCAGCAGTGACCAAAAAAAATGTTAAAACTAGATTTTACCTATTTGTTAAAGATTTAAAAACAATACATTTTTCCACAGTTTCTTAATTATTTAAAATCAACCATCTACAATTATAATTATCTGAACTATTAAAAATCGACCGCCTACAATCCTAATTATCAATTAGTCTCAACGATCGTAACACTTTCATTCAGCTATTAGACATGTTTTTTCTACCGGGCTAACGTTTCCACCAATTTACACGGGCACTCGAGCGATTAAATTACTTAATAGCTCGGCCACGTAACAAGAAACAGTAGCGCGCGTCCAATGATTTATTAGGTTGCACCGTCAGAACTTTTACCCTTACGAAAAAATCGCCTTAGGCCATTTGATGAACTCAGATGATCTTTCCTCTCTTTGCTCTAACATGTAATTATAATTCCACCACTAAACCGACTACTTGCATGGACTATTAACTCGACCGTTGTGACGCTAATGATGAGCATGGTAGCTGCAGAATTAATCGTAATGACAATTGCGACAAGTGTCATAATAGATGTAATGATATTATGGAAAATAGGATCAAAGATTATAAAGTGCGATAGCATCGTTGCGAGCATCGTTACGTAAAACTCATGGAATCGTTATGGGAAATGCGTGATTCATAATGAGCGTAAAAAACTTGAGAATCGTAGACGGCTGTCATCAATAGACGTCCTGTGAATACGTGTCGTATGGTGTATTTATCAAGTGGATTTTGTTCACTGTTCATTAATAATATTTTTTAATAATTTCAACATTGCATAGAAGCTTTTTTAAACGATGAGAAAGGAATTTGCGTTAAATAATCAGAGAGTAAAATACTTTCAGTAAGAATATTAATTTGGATCTCGGAACACTAATCTGGCTGTCTTCATGCCTCTAGCGTTATTAAGTTACATTAACTTTATTCGTAACACTATAAATACCCGCGTTATATTTATTATAATTCAATATACCGAATAAGTACTTTGGAAAAAAAGAAATCAAGAAGTGAAAATGATGAATAATTAAGTAATTTACGTTTTGTATGGTAGAAGTGGAACATTCACTTAACACTAGAACTACCGGCGTTATATCTATTATATTTAAATATACCGAATAAGTACTTTCGAAAAAGAGAAATTGAGAATTGACAAAGATGATCAATTAAATAATTTAGGTTTTATAAGATAAAAGTGGAATATTTACTTCATGGTTCGCCTGTCGACTTAGGTAATTTAAAAAAAAATAGGGAACCGGGCATTTTGACCGCCTCGGTAGGTTCAGTGTTAATTCCTCCTCTATTAGTTTAGGGAATTTTCAGAATGTTTTGACCGGCTTGATAGTTTTATCTTAGAAAGACCCTCGAAACTAATAAATTTTTGATCTCTTACAGTCAATAAGTGTCCTCTGCCCAAAATATTCAACGCTATTATCAAAATTACTTTGCACCCGCAAATCCTCCTGTATTTGAACATATTCAAAATATCCCGCGACACAGCGACCCCAACCGACCGTTTCCGAAACTTGCCGAAAGAAACCGACCGAGACGAATCTTTCTGCATTCTCGGTCCGTTCGCAAATGAGGTTATGATATATCGATCAATCGAGTAGCTTCCCCGCTCGTCCACGCGAGCCAGCGAGAGGGCAGTCGTATATAGCTCTCTTCGTGCAGGCATATCTCGCGTGTCAAGCGATTGCTCGTTGCGACCTCTGTTCGAGAATGTCTCCTTCCTTTCCTAAGAATATATAGCAAACTATGTCTGCACGGCTCTAACGTTAAATTAGCACGTTCCTTTTAACATTTAACATGTCGATTAATTATCGCATATGAAGTCTGTCAGTTGTCAGTCGGCGGACAGCTCTGCCTCGGCGCTTTGGCGTTAATGTTTAACGTGATGAGTCTTCATCGATACGTCGATGTCTGCCGAGGCGAGAAAATTTTAATTAATCGTAAAAATCTTTGCTCGGAATCAGTAAATTACTATACTTAACCCTTCACAGACCGTTTAACGGTGATACGGTGGCTGACATCAGATCGCTTGTGGCTAAACTTTCGTTTGGATTCTTTCAAACCGGTTTCAGTACTGAAATTTGATATTTTTCCTTTAAGGAATCGCTGAGGGTTGGAAGTTATGAATAATTGGGTATCTGTGTAGTTAGTGCAATTGGGAAATGGGAATTAGCTAACTGAAACCAATTTCTTTGTATAGGGTGGAACAAAAGTTACTAAACTGCATTACAAACGAAAGCCACTATCAGGAACAAAATAATTGTTATTTCGAGAACATTATGTACAAAACTAATTAAGAACAATTCCCAAGAAGTTTATTTACTGCTTATAAAATAATAATTGTGAATTTTTAATTGATAACAGTGTTATTCCATTTTTAATAGGTCTAGTGACTTTTTGGCCATCAAGCATTACGAAAAAAATTAATGGCAGATGTCTGAAATATAATAATATACAAGAAAGTTTGTATAAAATCCAGCTTGAATTTATTACAAATAATATTCATACGAATTACGAATATTTCATATCGTGCTATTGGATAACGAGTAGATGATATGTAATATACAGGAATGATAAATAATGTTTCGTATTTTCCAATCGTCTCTTAATTATAGGCTGGAATTTTTTCGAGTTAAGCATCCTGTTCTATAAGCTACGTACCTCATGCTGTTACAAGCATTTACCGATCCTGTCGATCGTGACCGCGATCATCTGCTTCATCTTTCTGCACTTTGCTTCACATTTCGTGGAGGCTCACGACCGAAAACGCTTACTCTGCACTTTGTCAAATATCAGCAGACTCGTGTCTATGAATACGAGATTTGCAAAAAAGAATTGCAGTAATTGCACTAACGTAACTTAGATTCGTTTATGGTTATATGTAGATACAAAAATAACAGTTTGAATATCGAACACACTTAACTTGGTTCCATGATTGTGCCAGTGTGAAACTGGTTCTTCTCAGAATAGAAATATTCAAGATAAAAGTAGTTACATAATACATTTGATAGTATTTCACTAATTTTGCAATGGTACTATATTGTCAAACATATTGGAAAATTCGTAAATATTATCGATAAAATTAAATAAATTTCGCTGTACTTACAATTAATAGCGCTGAACTTATAATTGGTACCGGTTACTTTTATGGTATTTAACGTGGTAATAATATTAACAGCACCATAGAATAAAAGAATTAGTTGATTGATTAATTGAATCGGTGGTTAAAAAATACTAGGCGTTTCAAATATAAATAATAATTATAACAAATTCCATGGGGCTATGGTAGGTAAGGGGGTGAAGGCCCGGACTCATAATCAGTGGGCCCGAGTTCAAATCCCCCTAATTTCTGTCAGATTTTTTCAAAATTAAAAATTTACGTACTGGAAAGCTATTCTAAAATTATCACTTAATAAAATGAGCTTCAGTGTTTCGGCAACTCATCTAAAACCTGAAATAGCAGGTTCTATGTGAAATAATCATTAAATCCAAAACAAAAACAGCAATAAAAAATGCCAGATCAGTCTTTCGACTATTGTCATACTTCTATTGTTAAACATTGTGGAATACAATTCGAAACAAATCAGTTTGAATAAAGTATTACAACTTGTACATTATCGTGAGGCAATTTCTGTCGAGCACGTTTCGCAAAATCTGTCGTAAATCATTGGTTCTCCGTTTACGGAACGCCCTGTATATGCATATTAATCTTTAGAGTGGCAGGAATGACAGCCCTCTCTCTTCGGGCTCCCGTGCAGTAAATGCTCCTGCATCTTCTATCAAGTATCATGTTTTTGTGTGCCGTATTATGAAGGAAACACAACGCACATTAAATGTCGTAACGGATAGGGAAATACTATAAATAGATTGATGTATCGATTGATGTATCGAAAATTGAGTACATCTGCTTATTCATCGTCATGCTAAAACTACCGGCTTTGTATCTGTAACATTTATAAATGCTAAATAAGTACTTTGGAAAAAGAAGAATCAAGAGGAATTTTTTAAAAATATTAGAAGTCGGTCATTTTGATCGGCTTGGTAATTTTAATGATTAACACTAGAACTACTGACGTTATATCTACAAAAATTTAGACATTCAGATTAAGTACTTTGGAAAGGGAGAATTCAAGAGGTGAAAAAAATGATTGGTTAAGTAATTTAGGTTTTATAAGAAGTGGAATATTTACTTCATGACTTCCCTATCAGTATAGGTAATTGTTAGAAAAAATTGCGAACCGGCTTGGTAGGTTTAGTGCTAACGGTCAACTAGTTGCGATTCTGCAATTGTCGTTCCGTTTCATTGTTTATCGATACTACTCTGTATTTGAATTTCTAATGCAATTGAGAACCAGCTTGACTTTATTGTCTCATGAACAGTGTTATTATTCCTACTTTTCCATTTATATTTGAGCTTCTGTCGTTCTACTGGTACTGTGACGAGTAAAAACAAGGTTTCTAGATTTTCGGGACCAATAGTTGCAGAAAATAGAAGTTTCATTTAGAAGCAAGTACTATTAAAACTCTTATTTCTATTTTGCCATTCATATTAACGCCTCTGTTGCTTTAAAAAAAATATTAGATACTGCAAAAGATTTGAAACTATATGAATCGAATTGTTAGAGGAGCTACTAAACAGTAGGCCGAACAATCGAAGCTATTAATTTCTAAGGAAATACAGCTATGAGTCAAATGAACAGTAGAGTTAACCTAGAAAACTCTCTGTTTATTATATTCAAGGTTCAGTTGAGGTTGCATCACGATTACGTAGCGCCGTCTACCGAAAGTGCATCCAATTTTAGTGGTCGACTTTCCTAAGTGCCCCCAGTGCGCAAGATCTCGCCGCAGTGCGCGCGAGAATAATGTCATGGTGTGATGGAGCACCCAGATTCTTGGCAAGCAGTAGGTCATCTCTCTACGACTAGAACGAAGTTTTCACTTTCATCGTGACCGAGGGAATGCCTACTTAGATGCGCAACAGACAAAGCCGTCACAGCCGAGAGGTGGTGGCACTAACTGTGACACGCAGCTTCGGCAGAAAATCGGATATTCATAGCCTTCCATTGAATTCACGCATGTTCGTGCGAATTCTGCGTTCCACTTGGCCACTTCCTCTTGCGATCACGAGTGTGCATTAGTGCGTATCGGTTTGATCCTTTTTTATCGTCTGTGTTGGGTTATCTGCCGACCAAACCATGATCTACAAGGGTCTTGGACATTCTAATTCGGTGGCACTATATTCAATGAAAAGTGGAGGTTGTATAATAGGCTCGGTCATTCGGAAGCTACCTAACTATTGTGGATACCTAACTATTCTAGATGAAAGGACCCTAGTAGTTGAATTTACGACTAGTTACAGTCAGACGTAACTCAGACCTATAAACTGGTATGTGGGATTGAAGAAATTCAGTCTGCATACGTTCAGTTATCAACCGTATCATTCCATTGCTATCCCAATGAGGTTTCAGACTTAACCGAGACCTAACCAAGATCTAACACATATCTATGACATCTAATAGGAGATTGGCAAAATTAATTCCGGATAATTTTCGTTATAAGCCATAGATTCAGTTGTCATTTCAATGTGGTTTCAGCCCTATTCGAGTCCGAACTCAGATCTGACTGAGACCTAACCGAGATTTACCACACATCTATGACCTCTAATAGGAGATTGACAAAATTAATTCCGGATAATTTTCGTTATGAGCCATAGATTCAGTTCTCATTTCAATGTGGTTTCAGACCTATTCGAGTCCGAACTCAGATCTGACTGAGACCTAACCGAGATCTACCACACATCTATGACCTCTAATAGGAGACTGACAAAATTAATTCCGGATAATTTTACTTATGAGCCACAGATTCAGTTGTCATTTCAATGTGATTTCAGACCTATTCGAGTCCGAACTCAGATCTGACTGCGACCTAATCGAGACCTAACCGAGATCTACCACACATCAATGACCTCTAAAAGGAGAGTGACAAAATTAATTCCGGATAATTTTACTTATGAGCCATAGATTCAGTTGTCATTTCAATGTGGTTTCAGACCTAATCGAGTCATAACTCAGATTTAACTGAGATCTAATCGAGACCTAACAGAGAGATAACTGAGACCTCAACCGAGACCTAACCCATGACCTAACCGAGGCCTAACTCATTTCAGATTTATTCCGAATAATTTTAGTTACGAACTGTAAAATCATTTGCCATCTCTCTAAAATTTTAGACCTAACTATGGTTTATGGGTATGACGAACTCCATTACAAGTAATTTTAGTTGCAAGACGTAGAATCATTTCAGAATGAATGTCGCTGCGCGAAAAAGCATTTCAGACGCGGCAAGCGTTTACCATCGATATGCTCCGTACTCGAGGGTTAAGTGATGCAAAAAAAGAAGACGAGAGGTTCTCAACCTCCGCATTACGATCTTATTTCTTAATAACGACATCCGTCGATGAACTTTTACTTCGCCTTAAACTTTAAGTACAGCAGTGCAACCGCGCACCGGTCTCTTTGTTTATCCTCATAAAGGAGCTGAACAGAGGAATGCTATTATAGTTCGTCGGGTTATCGTCAATCAGACTCACTCTTACGGGTAATTAAGTGACTTTAACGTTTTCTGCGCGAAACTGTTTAACCCGTTTCTACCGTTTTGTTAGAGCTGGAGATTGTAACGTGATAAAATGATTTTATTGAATATATTACTAAATGCGGTGATATATGTTATCATTTGTAGTAGCAATTTGATGGGATATCGTCATCCATGATAAAGAGAATTTGGTGAAACATTTCTTCATGCTCGACAAATAAAATAATATATTTATGATGTTGCTTTCTGGAAAATCTAATTTTTGGCGTTGCATTAAAAATATGGAAACATCAAATCGAGCAAGAAATAAAGCGGGTGATAAGTTTCGTTCAGATTTTGTAATAGGGAATAGTGATGGAATCATCTCGTTGCAGGATCTTAGTACAACGATTAACAGGTTCTTATTAGCATGCATTCTGTACCGAATATCCCGACAGACCTTCCACGAGTTTCTCACGTTCGTCTGACTTAATTAACGGGAGCGAAAGTGTGCTAACACCTCTCTGTTCTCATCTAAAAATCTGCATGTTAAGTAACGTCTGTAAAATTGAGTTTGGCAATCGGGAAAATTGGGCTGAAGATAATTATTTTTCGAAATTTGGAGAATTCCACTTCTTCCTATGACTGCTGGTTAACGTTATGGTAGAATATTTGTAATAATAGCACATAAATTGATAAATTTATTATAATGTTATAATTCGTAATTACAGCAAAACTTGTAATTTTTAGAGTATCCATATTTGCAGAATTTTCAAATAATGTAAAACTCGACTCGATCTACTCCGCTTATGTGCGAACATCAAACTGAATTTTGCTATAAACTGCGTAATGGAAAAGAAATTTATGGATCTAGTAAAATCACGATGATCCTGTTTTTAGCAAATATGCGCCAATGTGCACAATATTTATTGCTTGCTACCATCGTGTGCTGCATCGATAAATATTTCTAAGTGCCTCTATTCCATAGATGAATCCATAAACATTATTTATTACCCATAAAGCGTGTTATTTAGCATTTTTTTGAAAAGCCTCATTTTCTGTGGCTGCCCTTTCAAACACATAGTGTTGGAGCATCATTCCAGCTCCGTTTAGCATTTCAAGCCTCTTTTTATACTAAATTCTACAAGATAGCTTATTTATTATTTTTATATTTATTTATTATTTATATTATTGAAGATAAAGTTAAAAACCTTGAGCTCTCGGCAAAAAATACTGAAAAATCCAAAGAAATCAAATACTTGCAAAGGTTTAAACTTACAATTGGTAAGTCCTCGATCAAGTCATTATTCTTAGAAGATTTTTCCTTAACTATCATTTAACATATCATGGCCTAGGTTTTCGGATACACCTAAAACAATAGGTCCAAACTGGAATAGACACATCAATTTTGGGGCGAATTTGGGAGACATTTTTTCCAAATTATTATTTATTACATCATAATCTCGATAGTTCAGAACACACCTAAAATAATACCTCCTCCGCGAAATGATTACAGCGATCAAAACCACTTGCTAGCCTGCATGAGACAGCCTCAAAATAGCAGCTAAAATGAAGAAAAAAAAATACAAAAGAGAAAAAGAAGGAAATATGTAAAAATCATCCACTTAAAACATCAGGTGCTGGACAAAGTATGATCACTTTGCACTTAAACCCGAAAAAATAGAGAGGAAAGGAAAGAAGAATAAATAGAAAAAGAACTGTCGTAATTGTAAGTACGTACGAGAAACTAGGAGGACGGATTACGTGTCCACGTAACCTACGAGGAACGATCTCGGGAGCATGGGCTTTAAGATCGAGGAGGATGAAATGTCACGAATGTCTCGAACAATGCTCACGTCGAAAGAAGAGAGGGAAGGACAACGAGACGAGGGCAGAGGGGACGGCCCTGGCGAAGATGGAAAAGAAGAATGCAGCGATCCATTCAGCAGAGCATCTCTCGATCCAGAAGCGAGGTGTTAATGTCACGCACTTCGAAATCAGATGGAATCTAATTCAACGAACCTTGATCTTTACTGCCTCCTTTCGAGACTCGTGAGAGAATATTTCTTTTATGTACATCTCGAGCCTTAATTCTTTTCCGTCCTTGCTCCTTTGAGATACTTTTTTTTCCTCATCCTTCTCTATGTTCGATGGTTCCTTCCGTTTGGGACTTACTGTTTTAGGTAGGGAATGATGTATTAAATAATAATTAAGGAAAAATTTCCCATTGCTGATGCAGGACTGGAGCTCGGGCCCACTGGATTGTTCGGGCGCAATTTTACTTTTGTAGCCACCATAGGCCTCTTCATTGCTATGGCCCATTTCGCTTGGGACCTACTGTTTTAGGTCGGGTATGATATATTAAATAATAATTAAGGAAAAATTTCCCATTGCTGATGGAAGATTGAAGCTCGGGCCCACTGGATTGTTCGAGCGCAAGTCTTTACATTTTTAGCCACCATAGGCCTCTTCATTGCTATGGCCCATTTCGCTTGGGACCTACTGTTTTAGGTAGGGTGTGATGTATTAAATAATAATTAAGGAAAAATTTCCCATTGCTGATGGAAGATTGGAGCTCGGGCCCACTGGATTGTCCGGGCGCAAGTCTTTATATTTTTAGCCACCATAGGCCGCTTCATTGCTATGGCCCATTTCGCTTGGGACCTACTTGTTTTAAGTGGGCACCTATCCACCGAGGGTATGATATATTAAATGATTATTAATGAAAAATTTCGCATTGCTGATGGGGTACTTGAAATCGGGCCCACTTAATTAAGAGTCCAAGTCTTTACCTTCTTAGCCACCACCATAGGCCTCTTCATTCCTATGGCCCATTTCGATTGGGACCTACTCTTTTAGGTATGTTCCGATTCACCAAGGGTATGATGGTATTAACACGTTGCATGCCACCGGTATTTCGTTAGTTTCTTCATGTCCACTGAAATGAATTTTTTTTTATTAAAATCACGTCTTTACAAAGCAGAAACTTCAAAGCAAACCTTTTTGAGACCAACGCGTAAATATTGACTGAATTAACAAATTCGTAAATATTACAATTTAAAAGTCATATGAAATTTCATTGAATTCAATAGCGCAGGTCACCGGTGACCCCCATGGCATTCTACGTGTTAAATAATAATTTAGAAAAAATTTCCTATTGCTGATGGTGGATTTGAATTTCAGAAACCTCTGATCGAGAGTCCTTGCCTTTACCTACTTATCCATCGTAGCCTCCATAATTCTTGTTTGCCCATATGATAGTCGAACTTTAAGATAGCTTGTGTAATATCGCTGACGAGAATTTGTTGAATTCCTTTCTACTTCCTGTTGATATTCTTCTTTAGTACGACACTGCGTACGACAGCTTACTTACGAATGTACTTCTCATTTTACAGTTGAATGGCTATATTTAAAATATCATTATCATGAGAGGCAATTTCATGTTGTCAGAGTATCGTAAAGTTCATCTTTAATGGAGTGACGCAATAAATATTTCCGATGCTGACAATTTAACTAATACGCAACGAATGCCAGTAAAATAAATAATAAGATTACAAAAATAATATATTTCCTCTTTAACACATTAGAAAATAGGAAAAAAAGTTATAATAATGTGAAATAAATTAAAACACTTTTTAAATATTAATAGTAAAAGTAACTGTGTGTAAAGTACAGAAATTAACACGACGTTTACATCTCGCAGCCAAAGAGCCATGAAAAATGTCGTACAATTTTGCTGAAATTACATGCGCGGTTGACATAATGATACGTCATTTTGTTCAACGTTATTCATAAATCTTACGAAAGATAATGACACGTACGGGCAACTATTTTATCATCGTCGCACCAACAACGTCTCACGCTCTTTTATTTTAGAAATTCATGATCAGAGGCTTTGCCGTCGAAATTACATGTAATAGATACCCTGGCTTTTGGTCGAATAATTTACGTAATTTACGACATGTAAAATTAACAATTTATATTCCATAAAAGTATTTCCTTGCCATTGTCGTTAGTATCTTTATTGATATTTTAATAAAGGAGTAAACGGGGAATCCTATCACTATGGGATATGCGATATCAGGAGTCTAAGCATGTAGATTCCGGAAATATGAACATCACCGGGGTTAAATCTATTACCTTTATATATACTATTATTATAATATTTACTGTACGGCTTCCCTATACATTGGGGGAATTTGAAAAAAATTTAGCAGTAGGTCACTCTGACCACCTTAGTGGTTCTATCGTTGAAATTATTAGTTTAGAAAACTGTTAGATGATTCGTTTCAAAAACGGGAAAAACTTATAAGGGCACCCGACCGAAAGCCAACGAAAACAGTAGGTCCCAAACAAATTAGGCCATAGCAATTAAAAGAGCTATGGTGGCTAAAGAGTTAAAGGCTGAGACTTTCAATCAGTGGGCTACGGTTCAAAAGCCACGTCGGAAATTGGAAATTTTTCCTAAATTATTATTAAATATATCATAACTGCGGCGGTTCGGAGTCCATCTAAAGTACTAGGCCCCAAACAAATTGGGCCAGAGCAATTAAAAGGGTTACGGTACAAATTCTCCGTCGGAAATTGGAAATTTTTCCTAAATTATTATTAAATATATCATAACTTCGGCGGTTCGGAGCCCACCTAAAGTACTAGGCCCCAAACAAATTGGGCCAGAGCAATTAAAAGGGTTACGGTTCAAATTCCCCTTCGGAAATTGGAAATTTTTCCTAAATTACTATTAAATATATCATAACTGCGGCGGTTCGGAGTCCACCTAAAGTACTAGGTCCCAAACAAATTGGGCCAGAACAATTAAAAGGGTTACGGTTAAAATTCCCCGTCGGAAATTGGAAATTTTTCCTAAATTATTATTAAATATATAATAACTTCGGCGGTTCGGAGTCCGCCTAAAGTACTAGGCCCCAAACAAATTGGGCCAGAGCAATTAAAAGGGTTACGGTACAAATTCCCCGTCGGAAATTGGAAATTTTTCCTAAATTATTATTAAATATATTATAACTTCGGCGGTTCGGAGTCCACCTAAAGTACTAGGCCCCAAACAAATTGGGCCAGAGCAATTAAAAGGGTTACGGTTCAAATTCCCCTTCGGAAATTGGAAATTCTTCCTAAATTATTATTAAATATATTATAACTTCAGTGGTTCGGAACCCATCTAGAGCAGTAGGTCCCAAACAAATTGGGCCATAACAATTAAGAAGACTATGAGGGTTAAGGAGTTAACGGTTGAAACTTCAAAGACCGCCAATAACGAACGGTAACGGACTATTATCATATTCGCAATTACGAGTTAGAAATTATAAAAAATCACCGGTTAATTTGATAAATATTCAAGAATTACTCGCATTTACCAAACTTAGTGGTGATTAAACATAATAACCGGTGATTATGTATAATCACCGAATTAGCCACATTTACCGTAAAATGTATATCACAACCTCAATGATTCTACACCCAGCTAAAACCTAAGACCGTAGCTCCTATGAGAAATAACCATACTAGTTGAAACCGAAAAAAGAATACAACGCAATAAAAGACTTATTTCCGGCGATACTTGTCCGATACATCGAAGAAACTTATTGTCTATCGTAATTAGGACACTAGAGCGCGAACGTAATAACGATGACGACGAATGATGAATGCGAAGAGAAGGTTTAACGTTTTTGGGGCAACCTCGAGTTTTGCAATGATCGGCCTTTTATCATCAATGGGATCGGCGCGATCCCACGTGTATTAATAGTAGATGCGATCTTCTCGAAAATTCGCCGGATGTCTTGCCAGCCTGTGTTCTTTGTTCGGTTACGATGAAAGGGGGTCCCTTCTTCATTTCTTCACAAAGCGATGGGAACAATTTGATATTTCATTCGTCTTCATACGCTGTGTATATCCGTTACGGTGTACCGGTTATAATCTCATTGTCAGTCGGTAAATAATGCTGCTTTCGTTTCGAGGCTTCTGGTTTCGGTCTGTGCGCGATTAAACGATAGATATATCACGGTTTTGTACATTACTCGTAGACGATATATCCTTACATGCAGCGTTGTGATCTGCTAACTAGAGGTCACTTCACGAATAATAAATATCTCTTGTACGGTTGTAGTTAACGTACACAGTATGTCGGAAAAATAACGGAACTTTTTAAATTGAAAAAAAGCAATTAGTTATTTTGCCAAAATTGCTATTTTTTATTCAAAGTACATCCCTTCTGCATCAATATACCGCTGGGCACGTTTAACACTATTCCTACCGACACTTCACGTATACCTTTTCCTACCGCAACCGGTGAATTTGTCAAATCTACAACTACGATATCTAACAAAAACTTGGTCTCTTTCAAGAAAAGAAAGTTTCCTAAAATAATCTAATCGTATATTCTTGTACTGCTTCAATAATGAACACTAAAATGATTAAAGATATATTGCTAAACGTTTGTAATCCTTTTACTTGATGCATTTCCAAGTAACGAGTGAAGTCATCCTCACGGTTTACAGGTTACCTATTGCAAAAAACGCCATCTCGCGTAATGAGGAAGCTTTAAAACGCGATAAATGCTCAGCAGAGACCTCGATCGGTCGTTTATCTACGTTTAAGAATCGTTTAAAGATGCTGCAAAAGTGTCTGTTGAAAATGAACGTACAATCAGTTGTCAGCTTTCATCCTCAGTGTCCTTTGGGTTTTCCGATTCGCTCTTGCGTCAATCTCGAAGTCCGTTTGTGAAGCGTGTAATAGCAGGTAATAAAAAGTACACTGCAAGTACTAATATCAAACGTGTAAAGGTCATTGATCGAGTAAAGGCTAAAGCATAACCAAAGGGCAAACACGAGAGGTGTAAAAGCGCGCCAAAAGCAAGCTTCTTGATTACTGACGTGATTTAGCATTAACATTCAGCCGAATAGTTATTGAAGACTTTTTGCTCGCTCGATTTGTACGAATAACAATTGTTTACTTTAAATAACAAATAATTTAGCCAGTATTCGGATACTTGCGGTGAGTCGATGGCAACTGACAGTAGTTGTGCCCCTCTTGATTACTAGTGACAGTAGGAGGGTATTTGAACGTTTGTTCCGACCGGATGGCGGATTTTTTTAGCTTCCTTCCTTTGCATTTACGTATGTAAATTTGAATAACAATGATTTATAGTTGTAATCATATCGAGATTTGTACTTAATGAGCTCAAATATCAGAATGAAGAGTCTTAATGAGGTTGCATTTGAGAAGATCTAATATCGCGAGATAATACCAGTTTCTTCTGTTGCGTATTACGTTAACGCAGCGGCTCTCAACTGGCTTTCGTCGTTTCCTAAGTTCTTTCTGCAAGAGACTTCTTTTTTCCATTATAACGTAATTCATTTATGTAATTAGAAATTAGATATTGTTGAACCTTCGATAGTTTCTCCGATAGTTTCTCCGAAATTTTTTCTCCGTTTTTTAGGAGACTTAAATTATTAAGATGTCTAAATGTAATAACCTAATAACTACCTCATTAATGAAAATGGAAATTTCATTTACATAGATACAAAATTTGAAAATTTTCAATGTAATTAATCGTTGAAGGACGACGGACGCATATATGTGGTCTGCGAAAAAATCTAATTACAGTTTGTCGATGCATGTATACACGTTTAGGGTTGAAAAATTGAAATTTAACCGTTGAAATATGATTACGCAAATAGTAATTTATAACTTCTATACATTAACAGTATAACTTCCTGATAAAAAGGTGGTTTTTGATTGTCAAATAAATGATTATCTTTCTATATTCAAAAAAGCCTCCGCTTGCAAAGGGCTAAGGGTAATCCGACAATCATTGCACCACTTTGAAATATAGTAATTTGTTGGCTATTCATTTTCTCTAATTAAAAACAAAATAGTGGCTATTTGAAAGACTTAATCTACAAAAGATATTAAAAATAATTTCCAAACAGTATAGGCCTTTCAAATTTATTTTATAAGTCAGAGTCGGTATTTCATAGTCCGAATTTTGAGATGTTATTTCTACTTTTGTAGTTTATCATTTAAAACACGTAGGGCTGCTTAATAATTAAAGAATTCGTGAACGTTTCCATGAAAATGGACGTTTTAATAGAAAAAACAATGTTGTTCCCCCTAGTTTATTGATATTTTAGAAGAAAATTGATCAAATCTCTTTGATAATCTAAAATTTGGAAAGACAAAATTTCACGGAATATACCTACACTATCGCTCATGAGTGTTTAGCCCCTGCTCTTTTCACGTACCTTTTATTACTAAAACTTAAATTAAGCATTTTAATTTTCCCATTTATTTAGTAGATTTCTATAAATGTATGTGTGGATGTACATAATAAATAAATATTTTCACGTTACTACTGAGTTTTTATATGATTTATGCTGTTATTCAGAGTGCCTAAAGACTCATGAGCGGTAGTGTACATCGCCAGACGACATCTTCCCACATCAAATTTGCACCATGAAATAAATCATCCTCCTGCAGTTATAAAATTTTCAGAAGCAGTTTGAGAACCACTACTACAAAGTTTTTCCGTTGAGGCACATGCGTGGCAACTTTACTGTGTCCCTTAAATTTACGACTCCTCGGGAGCATAAACATCCTGCCATTATGCGAAGATCGTTCGACTATCTCGTACCGCTCAAATGCATTGTCTTCCCTTATCGAAGGGTATCTAATAAACTATCTAATTTCACACGAACTTGACACTTTTCCTACCGACGGAATTTATATTTCTACGTTACGGCGCATGCGCGTTGTGCACCATTCAGAATCTTCACGTAAATATAGCAGCGACACTTTAGAATCGCGAAATATTTAGATGTCGTAATGCCACTGATCGGTGTAACATGAATTTCATTTTGTTTAATGTTAATAAACGTTGCATTCTTAACGTAAGGTAGAACGTAACTCGAGATGTGTACTTGTTTGAGCAAATGAAGAATTAGGTGTCAGAAACAGAGAGTCATGGTGGCATATGGTGGCATCAGATCTTAATCTGTTTATATTTCGTAACAATGTGGAAAAAGGTAACCGACTGCAGAGAATTCTATAAAAGCATCTTAAAATTATTACATCATCTGTTTCCTTTCTTCTTGTACTTTTCATTCTTATTTAACTGTATTTAGACTCTGCAGCTTTAGGTGGACTTTGAGCCATTGAGGTTATGATAAATTAAATAATAATTAGGAAAAATCGCCTAGAAATAATAAGGATTTGAATTCGAGTTCACTAATTGGGAGTCCTCAGCTCGATACCTATCATAAACTATCTTCCTTCCTTATCGTCTTGTTTACAGTTTTATGGCGCCACATTTGAAACGTGGCTTAAAGATGAGCAGCTTAAGGACCCATGATTTTAGCGGGAAAACTTGTTATAACGTATCGTTACGAGTTAAATTATTACTATTATTATTTACAGCAGTGTTAATTCGAAATTACACGCCTACCGTGGAGTTTCAATAACCGAGGTTAGATGTGTCGAAGATCCTAAAGGCGAATTGCATGCATAAAATGCATTCGTAATCGAGACACGCAGAGCAAAACATTGCCAGTGCTGTTTCTGATACCTGTACTTATGCAGTGATCGCTAATTTTTTAATTACACGGCATAAAGTAACATAGTAATTGCAAGTGAACGTGAGCGAAAAGTCGATAACGTTACGCGCGTTAACGAGCTGTAATTATTTTTCTCCGTGTATTCTTTAATTGTCGTTTAATTTTACAAAATCAGTCGAAGAATTTTAAAGTCCAATTCATTTTCGATGTATGACATATACTGTTATCTAAAGGGTAATCGTCAGAAACATGCAAACACTTTCTTTTAACTTTTCCGTTTCTATTGAGGCTAGCCAACCTTCGTAGAACTACTTTATACGTCGCAATTGACATTTCCACATTGTTGCATGTTGTTGCAATTTAGTCGGATGCTCTTTACAAACTTAGCATTATAATAATTTTATTCGCAAATTAACATGGAATATTGTTGATATGATTTAAGGTGGTACTTCGGTTTTCATGATCAAAAAAATTGGGCTTCTTTTTTTATCGAGTCCTGTGCATTAACGTTATAGGAATATTTACAAAATTTTAAGTTAAAATTCATAAAATTTCCAAAGTTACAGACTTTTAAAGCACGATCATAAACTGGTTCATGATTTGTTAATTTCTTAGAAAAATTTAAAGAAGTTCCTAACGCTCCTACTTTTTCATTTTTCTATGGCTATTTTGTTGATTAAAAGCGATTCTATTGTTCAATCATTTGTCACCTGCTATTATTTTCCTTTTAACATTTTTATTAATTATCTCAAAATATACTGCTTTGATTGTCGGTAGTTTTACTGTTAAACGCGTTTTTCTCGGAACATTGTTTTCGCGGCTGGTTGACACGATTCAGAAAAAAGTATTGGATCGATCAACTTGAAATATTAACTGTATATTAACCCAATACCTGCCAATTTTTTCCTGGTTTAATTGTTTCTGGAATAAGTCTTGTCGTAGTGTAAGAATAAAAATAATTGATGAAAATTACTGCTTAAAAGTGCATCTAAAATAGACTGCTTTGAACACATTTAGTCTCAAAAGCATGTCAAATATCTAAATTGAATGCTAAAAGACTTAGAAAATGAATAAATCCCCAAATGGGGATCATGAAAGGTAATGGGTTAATAAAGAGTCTCTTTATCGTTCGGCCTACAGGCAAGACGATACGTTGTATACTTTTTTCTTAATTACCAAAAGTTCTGAACATTTTTGTTGAAAAATCGAACATTTGGCTTTAGATTGTTACCATTTCTCAGAAAATAATTACTTTTTCTTGACCGTAGGTCGAATGATAATTATACGTGTATAGTATAAAACCTCACTAGAATTTTTTAATTCGTTACGTGCCCAGCGTCCTAGTTCGCGGTAAATTCAAACAGTATCTTTAAGTGTATCAAAATGAAAAAATTTATGTAACACAAAGAAGGTATATCTGAAACGCATAGAAAATTTCAAATTAATTACTGCTACAGTTTTTTCTACAAAAAATGCTAAAGTATTGGCCTTTCTGACCAAGAAAAACGGGAGTATCCCCTTAAGGATTGGGATAATATTTATTCGTAATTGATACAGCTGTGAAAGGTACTAGTATCAGGGTGTAGTACATTTATAGAACACACCGTACGTGCTAACGAATGAAGTTTGACACAGAAGATCCATCCTTTCAAATAGAAAGTGCTCATTAATCTCTGACACGAGCATAACGAGAGTAGGATGAAACAGCTCTTTGCGAAACTTGCCCTTCGATTATATTACGCATACTTTCAGTAAAAATACACTGCGTCAATCTCCGAAAGGTTAAGGTAGACGGACATTCCCTGTACAGAGTCTGACCTTCGTCGTCAATCTAATTTAGGTTTTAAAACGATCCTTGCGACGTCTGTCGTCATTTGCGACACCTTTCGCGGCTAACTAGCAGGTCTTTTTTTTCGTAGATAGATTGCGCAATGTAACGGACCAGGAACTTATTCTGACGATGTGTTCTCGGGTTATTATGAGGCTACACAAAAGATTCAAAGCTTTCTTCAAAGATCTTAGCATACCGCCAAATCGGGCACTGTATATTACGTATACTCTTATAATGAGTAATCTCAGAAATAGGATGACGAAGATTATTGCGAAGAACGTACACTATTCTGATGTTTGATCGATCTTTTCCCATGCAGTGGTGTACTACTTGAATAATCATGTCAATTAACACTAGAGCTACCAATTAAAATGACTGGCTCCTCATTTTTTAGAAAAATTCCCCAGATTTACAGAGAAGCTGTAGAGTAGCTATTCTACGTACATTTTATAAAACATGAATTACTGAATTAACACTAACCGTATCGGCACTTACGTGTATCTATTTTTACC
Organism: Cerceris ruficornis; assembly: GCA_963989415.1. Lineage (NCBI taxonomy): Eukaryota > Metazoa > Arthropoda > Insecta > Hymenoptera > Crabronidae > Cerceris > Cerceris ruficornis. The sequence goes on along the minus strand of OZ022530.1, from coordinate 7,492,861 downwards.
AGGGCTACTCTTTCGACTGATTATAAAATAACGATAATATTTTCCCGAAAGAGTTTGAGTTGGATTAAACCAATATGGGTCAATATAATCAAGAGATACTTTACAGGTACGATCTAATTTGATGCCGACTATAGTCGGCGCCCGTAACGAAATTGTTAATATATTGAAATATAATAGAAATAACGGCAGTAGTTCTAGCGTCAATCCCGCACTTGAACATATATTTTGCCACTTGACCACCATGCACTTTATCTGTTTTCCACTTGAGACTCTACCGAAGTGTCAGATCATCTGCTATGATTGATACTTCATTTATTGCTTTGTGAAATCCTAACTTGATTATCGTTAAACTATTAGTTTACAAATGGCATCAGGAATGATAATTACACGTAGAAAGTTTCTGCTAGTACTATTCTTAATACAGCAGTTAATTGAGCTAACAATAACATTAACTTCATGGTAATAATAAATTGAACGATAATAGAAAAAATTATCTGCGTAAGATTAATCGATGAAGCATCGAACGATACGCGGCAACAAGGAGTTCACATAAATGCATACCTATATTTGCACATGAACGGTATAAAATATTCGAGACTAATTTGATCTTTGTAAAACGCCAATGAAATTTACAATGCTCTATAGCAAGCGGTACATTACCCGGATCGTGCGCCCGCGATGGAAGACCTTAAGCCGCATTTCTACTGCGCGTCAAAACTAGAATAACGATAGGTTTGAGAAAAAAGGAATGGTTTCTTTTACGAAAAGACTAGCTCGTAATTAGTTTCAAGTAGTGGTTCAATATTCTAAGGTTGATAGCTGTTTGAATAATCGCCTAAAAGTAATTTCGTTCGTATATACAACTCGCTCTTCTGATGGATTGAACTGGGACGCAATAATGTTATATAAAGGGTACTATAGTGTATATAGGGTTCAAAGGCTCTTACATCCAATTACTTAAGCACGATTCTAAATCGGTCTCCTTATTAGAGAGCTCGAGTTTAAGTTCTCATCAGCTTTAAAACATATTTCTTAAGTTATTATTTAATATATCAAAGACTCGCTCATTCAGGATCCACTCACGACCGTAGGCTCTTGCCAAGTATGTCAAACTCAAATGCAAACACGGGCCAAATAAACAAGAAATAAGCTTGTGTGCGCCGCAAAAAAGTAGAACTTTCAATTTTTCTAGAAACATACGCTTATTTCGAGAATAAAGAAGAGCAAGTACAACGGTAAGATTAATGTTTTTTTGCCGCAGAGACAGTTGTTGACCGCGAGTTTGACATGCTTACTCTAGGCGAACTGATCATACCAGTTGAAGACGAAAAATGCAAAAAGAAAAAAGGTAGAGGAAGGAATTTGTAGTTTATTATTTTCTCGTAAAGATAAGGACTGTTAATTAGTTGCTTTATTGAACTCTACATCACTTCTGGGAGATGTGTCCCAAATTATAATTTACTATATCGTAACCTCGATGATTTAGAACACACCTAAAACTTTAGGTCCTAGAAGTTACTATAGTAATTAATGTTGAAGATATAAAAGAAGAACAATAAGAACAATGTTATATAGCTGGCTAGATTGGTACAGATAGAAACGTGGCTTAATGCTGTCGAAGCACATGTTGGTATACGTGATTCGACCTCGCGCTCGCTCGATACTCCGGTCTTATGCAAATCACTCGACACAACGTGCAATGGAATGATGATGAGAGGCTGGGTAAGGTCAACGAAGAGGAAGGTTAAAACAGGCTCGGATTTAACCCTCTGCAGCTTAATGTCTTTCTTCTACTTTCCTTATCATAGAGACTGGGATTACGTAATATCAAAAAATTTCTTTCTCGTTTGTAGAGGTTAAGCAATTTGTATTGGTCCGTTGGAAAATATGGCCGCCTAATAAAGACTTGGATCTGCGACTGCTAAAGTCTAGAGAGAGAATATATTTACAACTATGTAACAATAAGAACGATCATGATGGTACTATTGTAAAGATAAATTTTTCAGTAATTTCTCTTGCGAAATGACGATTGGTATTTGTGCCAGCGTACCAACATGCACGACGTATTCTCTCGCGTTTAACCTCAGGGAAACGAGGTATAATATATAACGTTTAATGTTACGTCGTAACAATAAAAGAAAAATAATACTTGTTGCGAGAGAACTGAAAATTGATGGTTTTTACAAAATTCAAGCTTCGGGCTTTATTGCAATAGGTACTTTTTGAAATTTCTTTTTGTTAGGTTGACACGCATGAAACTATGAAGTTCTAGTTTGCGAATATTAAATGCAATTGAAGTTATGTTGACGGTTAGATGGGAATTGTTTAAGAAGTTAGCAAAAAAGTGTTTAATTTGAAGCTGGAGATAATTAGAAACAAGATATCTGACGGAAAAGAAGTAAAAAAGGAAGTAAAAAATATAATGAGAATGTGTAATGCTACAAAGCGACAGTCTAGTTGTCCATCTGAGAAAGAAAACAATTTGTGGTGCATCTTCTTAATTAGACGCGGGAACTTAACGAAATCTCGACAAACCGTGTAATCATTTAATTATATGAAATTAGGCCGTAATAACTCTGCGATAATTCTCACTGTATTTCAAACAACGGAAGAGCAATGCCGTACGTCATTAGCGAAGAAATTTACGAGTAAGCTTAATTACGATGTAAACCGATTACAATAGTTCCTCTAGTTGGGAACATGCGATTTAAAAAAATCGATACCTCAAACAAAATCACTCCGCTGATCAAAAGTCTCAATTAGTTTTATTCTACGGCTTTTAATAATACAGAGAACAATAATAATATTTACGCATTACTTATATTCGATCAAAAAATAATCAATTGCAACAGATAAGTTAGGACCTGTACAATTCGATATTCGTAACCTTTTAAGTTCCTACTGATGACGCAAGCGCGAAGTGCGATAACGTTAAGAAATATGATCTACAACAGCGATTCGGTGAAACAGTGACATCTAACTGGACAGCTTGACCGTTAAGACGGGGTTAAGTATCATCTGAAGATTGGTTTATTCGTTTAGGCGATACTAGGTCAAGGATGCACATGACTTTCACACAAGGCAGTTATTTCTTCTGCATTCGTTGCACGAGAGAAGTGAACGCATATCGATGAGCTTTCGTCTACCTGCTTGTCTGTCCGTTCGTCTGTCAATTCGTTCGCACGTTGACGCTCGACTCTTTGTTGCCATTTGATAGGTTAATTTATCTTATGACGTTATCTGACGATCAGGTTTCGTGATATTGTTCACTGGCTCCCAAAAATATCATAGTTCGCGCTATACACGTGAAACCGTTAAAAATACAGGGTGACCCAAACGTCACTAGACAATTTACTACTGGAATACTTGTTTTATCTATTAAAAGTTCACATTTATTCTTTTATAAAGAATTAATATTCTTCATGGAAATTATATTTAATACCAGAACTACCAAGTCAGTCAATATGACTGGCTCCTAAATTTTCGAAAAAATTCTGCACATCTATAGAAGAGCCATAAAGTGAATATTCCACATTTATCTTGTAAAACATAAATTACTAAATTGATTATCTTTTGTACCTCTTGATACCTTTACCGCCAAAGTAGTTACTTAATATATTTAAATACAACAAAAACGCCGGTAGTTCTAGTGTTAATTAGTTTTGTACACTGTGTCCTTCAGATGTCTACCATTGTGCTCTTCATTTGAAAATATTACTAGCAAAGGAGTTGTGCTATTTTAAAATGGTCTAGTGACTTTTGACCTACCCTATATTCGACAAATACTGATCATTGCCTAATTAAACCTTATATTTTCTTGGAAAAATTCTGAATAATTGCATCTCTTTTTAATATGATGCATTTCGATGTTCCTGAATGCCCTGAGCAAACTGATTCGATTCGAACGTCGCGAGAGGAACAATGTAAGAAGGAACGGCGTTGCCGGTACCGTTGTTTCTACATCCGACACGTTAGCGTGTGAAACTGCAAGCAAAGGGACCGATGCAACAAGCGCCTGGGAGTGCCTTTTTAATGTCACGGAAGGAGTTACCTTTAAGTATCGTCGATGTCGAATCACATCGTTAGATTAGGGGAGAGTCCGGTAATAGGAGAACGCTCCGAGATAGACATTGGCTTATTAGACTTTTATGTAAACTATTGTATTGAGAAAGAAATCTGTTTTGCTGGAAAATATTCTCACTGAAAAAATTTGAAGGCCACTTTTGTCTACTTTTATCAATTGTGTTAAGTTTGAATTGCATGGATTATATAAACTCGATTAACTTTTTGTTAACCTGCGGTTTACCCTCGGAAGATAAAATTTACACCGGAAATCGTAAATATGTGGATAATTTCAAGTAGTTACGTTGATAACTGATCTATCAGGTTATTAAATTGGCGGGTTCCTTAGTTTTTTTTTGTAAAATTGTTCAAATTTCTAAGGATGCAATACATTCGATATTTTTTACAACTGAATGACAATATCGGCGCGGTTCTAAAGAAATAACAATGGTTGGTTTCGTTTTGAACGTTTTATATTACGAAAAAACTTATTAGTTATTTGTATGAGAAGCAAGTGAATTCAAATCAACGTTGCTTCGTTGATAGATGCAAACAACAGTGAAAGCCATGGTGTGTAAAATATCAAGTTGAAATTATCAAATAGCGACTTTTGTTTCTCTTGTGTGATAAAACAGGGGATTTCGTTGAAATAAGTTGATACATTTTTGTTAAAAAGTTTGATGTTTGAGTCGCTCTGACGCCAATGCGGTTAAGTCCATTTTTTGATATTCTTGGATTTCTGTAAATTTTAATAGAATAATTTTATGGATTTATTTTATTGTAAGAGTGAGTAAATTGATACAAAATATAATAATTAATATAGAAATTAATCTCTATAAGGATATAGAGGATATTTTGTCTATTAATTACTATTTTAAATATCAAATTAATTCACTTTTTACTGTTAAATAAATTTACAATCAATAGGTAGATCTGCCTAGTAATTTTTAATAATAAATTTTACGATAAAAACGAAAAAAACTTATTTGAACAAATCCTTTGTTTTAGCCCACTCGAAACAGAGGTCACCAGTTGATAATTTTTACGTTAAGTTTTATCTGCAGTTGATATTATCACAAGGAAATAAATTAGAAATTTATCTCTTGGAAACTTTTCCAAAATTATTAATTAATATATCATAGACTACGTGGTTCGGAAGCCACCTAAAATAGTAGATTTTAGTCTAAATGACCATAGTAGTTTCCAAAAAATTCAAAACAAGTAGTAAGAGCCATCTACGAAGAAATATACGAACTTGTGTTCTCGCGATGAACGAGGCGCCCACTACAGCTGCAAAAACGAATTGCACAATAGTACTTTGATACGTGTCGATAACACTGTCCAACAAATTTGAAGGTGATTTCTGTTTTCCTATAGCCACTATATAATTCTTATAGTGTTCGTCGATCTGAACACGAATCCGGCAACCAAATTTCTAGATCACCCTCTGTTTCCGAAAAAAATCAGCATTTGTAAAAACGGTCGTTTTCGGTAAAGAAGCTGGTATTACGTGAAAACTAAGAAACGTAGGTTGTTGTTCTTGGTCTCAAAAAATAGAGGAGTGTTTCCCGAGTATGTATGTATAAGCAGTTATAATATTCCGTATTAGTTAATAGCAGTAAATCACTGTCAAAGTTCAAAAACGAGCGGATTCGCGAATTTTTTACGCATTCACTTTCCATTTTCACGTAGAGGACTGTTGCTAGCACAAATTTACTGTACACCATTGGATTCTACGTACATTTCTGAATAAAAACCTATCAGCGAAAAATGTCATAACTGTTTTCGTTTCGGCTCAATTTCAAAAAATATCCATCGGGAGCGTGTTCCGACCGTTTTGCCGCTAGACGCCATCGCTGCCTTTGGGCGCCGTAGCTACACGTAATACTTTCGCGGGCCCCGCGCATCGATATATTCCGTTGAGGTAGAATTTACTAAAGTGTAAGGTCATACTTATTTATATTTTTTTTTTTTTTTTTTATAGAGGGGAAATGCTTTACGCACACTCGCAAATGTCTTAGTTTGCGGATAGTGTGGAACTCCGTAGGCTTATTGCTTTCGTATACGCTCTGAAATCCCCTCTGCTTCATTCTGCTTTTCTCTTTAATTTAAGTAATGAAACAATACTCGCCTTAAAAAATGAACGAGAATCATTTTATATGGGATAACGGCAATAAATCGTTATTATAACATGTTCCACATATTTCTTTCATTTCAAATCTTCTAAATAAAGAAAATTTCGCTATCCTATTCCTACCAAATATACTACAACATTCTCCCCTTTGATTTTTTTCCTTTTGTTTAATATTTATGAAAATAATGATGATAAGATTTATCGCGCACATATAAAATAATTCTTATTCATTGAATAATAAACGGTATTAATATAGCCCGTATAAAATAATTCTTATTCATTGTTTGAAGCGAGTATTGTTTGATTAGTTAAATTAAAGAGCAAAGCAGAGTAAAGTAGAGAGGGGTTTTAGTGGGTATACGAAAACAATATGCCTACGGAGTCCCACACTATCCGCAAACTAAGATATTTGCGGGTGTGCGTAAAGCATTTCCCATCTATAAAAAAAAAAAAAAATATAAATAAGTATGACCTTACACTTTAGTAAGGGGGTAGAGAATTCTACCTCAACGGAATGTATCGATGCGCGGGGCCCGCGAAAGTATTACGCGTAGCTACGGCGCCCAAAGGCAGCGATGGCGTCGTAGCGATAAAACGGTCGGAACACGCTCCCGATGGATATTTTCTTAAATTGAGCCGAAACAAAAATAGTTATGACATTTTTCGCTGATAGTTTTTTATTCAGAAATGTACGTAGAATCCAATGGTGTACAGTAAATTTGTGCTAGCAACAGTCCTCTACGTGAAAATGGAAAGTGAATGCGTAAAAAATTCGCGAATCCGCTCGTTTTTGAACTTTGACAGTGATTTACTGCTATTAACTAATACGGAATATTATAACTGCTTATACATACATACCCGGGAAACACTCCTCTATTTTTTGAGACCAAGAACAACAACCTACGTTTCTTAGTTTTCACGTAATACCAGCCTCTTTACCGAAAACGACCGTTTTTACAAATGCTGATTTTTTTCGAAAACAGAGGGTGATCCAGAAATTTGGTTGCCGGATTCGTGTTCAGGACGACGAACTCTATAAGAATTATATAGTGGCTATAGGAAAACAGAAATCACCTTCAAATTTGTTGGACAGTGTAATCGATTTTTCTATATTGAATTTAACTTTTTTAACCGTTTCAGTGCCAAGGTCTTTGCGAAAACCAGTTCGAAAATTGCCAAGCAGCGAAATCGCGCTTCTTTCCTTGAATCCTTGAAGTGTCTACTTTAAAATGATTTTGGGCAGAAGTTTCCATCTTCATCCGTTTAACCCTTAGTGCCAGGCATTTTACGGAGTACATACATGCGAAGGCCCTATCGAGAGCCGTTTACACTCCAAGTGTTTATCTTTTGTTCATCGTGACTTATTGTAAATTGTCACCGTCTGGGCCTAGTCTCCTAAAACTATCATCGAGCGATGCTTGACATTCCATCGGATACTAAAATATGAGCCGTTTACTTTGAAAGTGGCATAAGTTACTTTCTTGAGATATTTACGGTTTGCATTAACATGTTTAAAAATATTGTTGCCAATTTTCGAGAAGATTTAGTTACATTTGTTATTTTGGATATTTATAGTTTTCACAGTATAAATAGTTTCATATAATTTTTCAACGATTTTTTTCTTTTTAATTAAACGGCTCATATTTCTCTAGTTTTATCATTTCTACCGAAGAGAAACTTTGCCTATTGAAATTAGATCTTAATAGGGTAAACACGTTAGCATTAGAACGATCAAGATAATCAAAATGGCTTGTTCTGAATTTTTTCGAAATGTTCCTTTTCTAACGCTGTTTCTTTCCCAGTTTTTTATTTCTATGTCGTAGACTGCAAGCGATTAAATCAATCAAATTTTTCTCTCCTTCCTTTCTTCTCTTCTAACATATTTGTTTCATGTTTTTAAGTAGATTGAATTAATCACCGGTAGATCTAGTGTTAAAACTAAGATTAGTTATATATTCAGCGGTACTTAACTTTGTTAATAACAATATTGAAATATTAAATATATTAACAAAATCAAAAATAATAATAAAAATAAGAGTATAAAGTCATAAGAAAGTGGCGTCGGTCACCAAGTGACCTATGTGACCTTCGACGTTTTAGGTTCTGCGAATTCGCCATATTGAATTTTAGTTCAGCTTCAGACGGTGGTATCACATAGATTGCGCTACAAACGAATGGAACGAAGTAACTTTCGCGACTGGATAGTAGATGGTTAAAAGCAGTTAAAAGATTCGGAACGGGCTCGGTTGCGTTGCGCATCTGTTGTGATTACGATTTTGCACTGGGATACTCTGAAAGTTTGCGGTTTCGTTTGACGCTTTGAGTATAATATTGAGGAAAGGGAAAAAGCAAAATGCCGAAAAAGAGTAACAAAGGGAAAGGCCAATATTACTTCTTTATGCTCGATTGGAAGAAACGACAAGAAGCTGCCGGGCGCGCGTTCCCAAACGGACTTAAAGATGTTCAAGCTGATCCAGAATGTAACAGAGAGTGGCTAGTAAGATTTTAAATTAAATTGTTATTATCGACAGACTCTTATTATGATTCTGTAACATTATTTCATATTATGCCGTTGCTGCTGTTACAATATTTTAGATATGAGACGTTTATTTTGAATGCGGCATAAGTCACATTCTATTTAAATTATGATATTTCAGGGTTCGCGGTAAAGTGTTGTTGCTAATTTTCGAGAAGATTTACTTGTACTTGTTATTGCGGATACTTATCTTTTTCTCAGTATAAGTAATTTCGGGTGGTCATTAAAAACCATCATTTCTCAGTATGATAATGTGTCTTATTACACTTTGAAAATAAACGGATTATATTACTTGTTTCAAATATGATACGTACCATCTACCTGTATTACCTTACAGTTTCCTTTGTAAGAAAATTCGAGAAATTAGGTTTTTGTAGAAGCTCCGTAATTTTAACGAGTCAGAGTATAATACCTTTTTCCGCAGTTTTAGTATGCCACTTTTGTAAGAAATATTTTTCGAATTTCCCGTTATAACGGATTTCTTATGGGAACAAAGTTAGGTGGTGTTTCTGTAACGCATTTATATCAGCGATGGGCAAACTTTTTGCGATACAATGTAACTCATTAAATGTTAGAATTTCTATCGAACATTGTGGATATGCAAAAAAAGGGACATCGCGTTAAATGAATTTTTTTGAAACACTGAAATTGAATATGTCTATGTTATTATTTTAAAATTTGCGTTTGTTCATCGCTAATTTACATCGTTCGGAATATTTCGATTATTGCACTGTAGTTTTATATATGAAGGAACAAGAGATACGTAGAATTTGATGTTAGGGTTTATTTATAAGGTCGCTCCATCGCCTATATATCGAAAAAGCGTTGGAAACACTATAAACAAGTATTTATCTCTTGGTTACGGAAAAACCTGGATGTTATGGTTCTTATCTTCTTCCTGTTTTGAAGTTAAAGTATAGGTCGATTTAACGTATCTGAGAAACAACATTGTAGAAATAATGTGAAGTCTCGCACATTTTGAAGGAAAAGATGCAATAAATGTTACAACTTTTCCAAAATATTCGTAATTAATATTTATAATACATTTTTCACATCATACTATTCAATAATGTTTCATTAACAGATATTAAAGTACCACAAGTTACGATATTGAAATGATTATGATTTGAAAAATGTGCAAATACTACTGTTAATTGCTATGATCTTTGAAAAATATATTTTTACAGAAAATATACTATATTTATATTATTCTATCTCATATTATTTTATCAGCAATAATTTCGAACAAGTATTTCGCAAATTTTAATTACCATAATATTGATGTTTATAAACGGTTTTCATAAAGTATTAATTTGTTGACTTTATAACGTATTAACAATTAGTAAATTATTCCTCTGGTAATTTTGTATATATGTTTTAAAAGAAAGTAAACAATTTGCAAAAAAGATGCAAATAGATTAAGGGCAGAAATATACTGCATGAAATCTATTTTGAACTTTACTCTCGCTCAATCTAGGAAATGACCAAAGAAGAAAAAAACTACTACATCTCCAAAGCAAAGGATCATAGAATAACTATGCAGATACGTACAGAGAAAGTAACGAACATTGGCGAATCTATAAGACAAATAGAGGAAGACAAGAAGAAGAGAGAACAATTTCAGGAGGAGATGCAACAATATATAGAGTCCATAGTTACCATGGGCATGAGACATAAGAGTAAATTCAACTATTGACGTCTCACTGAGTATTTTACAAAATACAGTAGAACCCTGCATAATGTAGGAGTTACATTCTGCGTTACATGTCATACATACAAATATATTTGCATAATTGACATTTTCGGAAGCGAACAATGTTGCAATTTTTGTTCAAATTGCAGTAATTGATTCTCAATCTTATTATACAGGGACATAGAGCAAATTTTAAATGACATAGGAGGGCAGAGTCGTATGGGGTCCTACTGTACAAAGAGTTCTCTATGTATTTGTTTTACCAGATAGATATGTAACAATTAATACTGTTCGTTATTTAATTACAGATTTGGGAAAGTTGAAGTTCATATTTTTCCACGTAAACTGGTTTTTTATCAGAGAATACGTGCACAATAAGCTGGAATATTTCCCTGCTGAATTCGCTATAGCAGAATTCTCCTTGGAAGATGGAATTGGCGAGATATATCATGAAATTGTCAGTGAAAAGATACCATTAGGGATGAAAAGAGACGCAATTGAAACTAGTCAGCAAACTCATCAGATACCGGTGGAACTTCCTGATGGAGAAAGCGATTATTCAGTAATGTTTGACAAATTTCTATCTTTTCTGCAATCCAGAATGATAAATCAGAAGCTTCCACCTCTTTTTACATTAACGGATTTAATGGACGCTGCAGATACGTTATTAAACAGATTTACCAAGGCTTCAAGTTAGTCGAAAACGAACTGAATGAAAATAGTAACCTCGGCAATTTTATTAAGCAAGTTATAAAATTTCTTAATAATAATATATTTCAGACGCAAGCAGAGAAATGTTTCTTGTTTATTCTATTGAGGAATTATTTAAAACAATGCGAAATGCGACCGTTCAAGGGGCATCGCATTACGAGAGCATTCCTGTCGTTATTGCTACGGACGTATTTCAGAAAAACACGTTTTCCACCGTTCAAGGTGTCGAATGCGACGTGAGTATAAATTTGTTTGCCGTTATTGTTAACGAAATAGAAGATAATCAATATGCTTCTCAATTTCTCATTAGAAAAATAATTAACGTCGTTAATTTCTAGTTCCACAGGAATATAGATGGTACATCGCAATTCTGTAGTAAAGCTATAATGAAACAGTGGGGATATATAATGTGCGATTACTGTTGCGATTCTTTGGGCATCGAGATGTGTCCTGGTATCCATCACCCTCTACCCGTGAATTCAAGTGCTGTAGATGATGGTGATGATGTTAATTTTAGTTTAAGTCAATTAAGTCTCACTAATCCACGGCAACTGCTATCAATGTCCGGAGTAAGTATGACTACTTTCTAATTGTAATTTTTACGTCAAATATATTGACACTAACAAAATTCAACGTTTTAGTAAACGTTCTGGAATTATTATAATATTCATCCAATCTTTCAATGAATATATCGATCGTAATAATGATCAATTTTATTGTTTACTTCGATTTAGTGAGAAATATGCTTTTTATAGGTATCCGAAGAATACAGATTAAAAGTCTCAGGTCGATCTTATCAAGAGGAACAGCGTCGACGAAACGAATGTAAACCTATTAAATTTATTGATCATGGACAGAGGAATGGAAACAGTATGCTTGGCAATTTGAATGTCACCTCAACTGTACGTACTGCATGTTTTATTTGTATTTTGAAACGATTGAGGATATTTCAAATTTTTCAATGTCGTTCATTTTTCAGGTACGCGAAAGACCATTACGTCTTCCAAAAACATCGTGTAAGTATCTATTTGTAGTTACAATTTACGAAATAATTTCATAATAAAATATTTTCGCAATGATTTCCAGCAAACGCATTACTTGGAATGGGAGAAAGTTCCAATGGTCTTTCATTGGATAAGGATTTTCCAGCAATTGGTAGGTCGTTTATTGATCTATACAGTACACTCGTATAACGCGATTAATCTATTTGCATCAGTACGCGGAATATTCCGCTCTCTACAATGTTAAACTACTACGGGTCGTCAACCGTGTTTAAAACTGTGATGCAAATTAATTAATGCGTCTCGTGTTGTAGAAATTCACAAGAAATCGTGCTCTGCGGGAATTTTTCTCGTTTGCTCAATTAAAGCATATTGAGTTCTTAAATCAGGCAATTTCTCTGTTTTATTAGTTAAAGCGTTGTACGGATAATCGCGTTACATGAAAACAGTCACAATATCTTTGTCGCGTTATGGGAACTCGCGTTCTACGACAGTCTACTGTAGTTTATCTTCTGCATATTTAGAGGCATTTTATTTCGGTTTCTTTTTTAAAACAGATAATTTATAATATGTAATTTGTTTTGTATATAGGAGACAAAGGAAATGGTCGTAAGAAAGGAAACACAGAAATTAAGTTACCCTTGGGAAGGGGTAGTAGTTGCTGGTTACGGAAGTAAATTTATTTGCTTCCGTCTCTGAGAATTAAACATTAATTCTCTCTCGTAATTACGATTAATTATCGCTATCTACCCTGATAGGGTTTACAAATCGGACGGTCAACTGTTAATGATGAAACATGTGTTACGATAAGGTTATATTTTCTGTTTTTATCCTTTGACGTTTATATCTTACTGGAGTCTATCGATAATATAGTGTTATAGATATTAAGAAAACTACATAATATATTTTTATGTATTTACAAATGAATATTATTAAAGACAAAGAAACTGTGTTACACAAGTTACCTGCGGTCAAGCGACTGTAGTTAATAAAAGCAATATCGACTAAATCGATGCAACACATCGACAGCGGAACCTATGATTTTATCCAATTACATCCAAATCGAAACAATTTGCATACAGTTAATACATATTATTCTCTATAAAGTTATTATAGAAAAAATAACAAACTTATTTGATTAATAGAAGACAGACTGCGGGTCAGAAAGCATCCTAGGAACTTTAGGATGATTTTTGTTGTAATCCTCTGGCTACTAATGACGGTGATACAGTAAATAATTTTTTCCATTTTTATTTTCATATCACTGGATTCAGAATCTTAAGGCGCACAATTGAAAACAAAATTTTTGTCCTTGTGCCCTTTAATATCGGAGGTATTTCGAAAAAATCATTTTCAACCCCAAAGTTTGTGGGCTGTTATCACCCCTTCAATGTGGACGATTGCCGATATAAAAAAATACATGTCAAATATTTTTTCGACAACTATCTACCATATAATTTTCATCAAAATCGGTGAACGGGTTCGGTATGTTCTCTTGTAATTAAGAGAATCGAAAAGAAAAGAAAAGTGAATATTTCGGTGGTGATATCGCTGTTAACACTGGACGTTACACTTTAAGGGGTTACGCCACCTTGAGATTTTCAAAAAATCGATTTTTTTCTTTGGCTAGATGAATTGCTTATATTTTTAGGAATATTTTAAGCGTTTAACCATTTCAAAATTCAAACTATTACCAAAGTTATAGCAATTAGCAGTAACCCTGACGTCGTACTATTTCTTCTCTTGCGTTTTTCTCGGAACTACATTTTTCAAATCGGTGTACACGATATCTCAATATCTACTCAACCGATTTCGTTAAAATTTACAACAATTGTTGTTTATAATATTCTCTAAAAGGTGACGTAGGATTTTTTTGATTCGATGCCATGTTCAAAAGTTATACAGTTTTTAAACTCAACATCTCGATGCAAATACGAATTCTTTTTTCAAATAGCTGTCATTTCTACAAAAAAATTTTTAAAAATTTTTCCCTACGTCACATTTTAGCTATTACCCTTATAAATAAGAAAACAAAAATTTTTTATATTTCAGACAATGCCTAACAGAGAAATCATGTACACCGTGAGTAAGGGTTTTCAAAAGAGAGTCCTACTTATCGCCTCATATCTCCGTAATTTTTTAACATTTTTTAATCATTAACATTGCAAATTGTTCATAAAACTGCTATATATATGTGTAAACTAAAGAACATTTTATATACTTAACGGCTGCGTCAAAAAAAGTGTTTATTTTTATACCTATTTTTCCGAGCGTCAAGGTGGCGTAACCCCTTAAGGCGGCCGGCGTGCGGCATCACATGTATTTATGTCTGTAACTGCGACAATTTCACGCATTCGAAAGAATCGTTCGAGACTTTTACTTTTGCAAATGTTTACTTTCAGAAAATGCAAAACAAAAATAATTTTTTTAAAACGTTTAGACTAGAATACTCCCTTAAAGCCCTTGACTTCGCTCGCCTGTCGCGGTCAATCCGGTATTATGTGGGAGAGACTTATCGTTTACCAATTAGGAAAAATGGACGAATGCCCTTTATATCTCTACGTTATATATTTTTACATGTCTGCTAACAATTAGAACGCTTACTCAAGTCAGAATGAAGCGGGTGGAAAAGGAAAAGTAAAAAGGACGCGCAAAGAACGCGCGCGCGCTGTGGCTAAAACAATCTTGCCAACTATTACTAAAAGTATTTCTAATTACTATTTGGATAATTAATGGAGTGTGCAGCTTGGGTGTGTTGTGCATTCCTACCTTGCATTAAATTCAAAACAGCGCCATATTGTACGGATGTCATGAACTAACAAGGGGACGATAATTTGTAAACGCGGTAAAAACAAATTGCACACGCGTTACCATGACTGGAAGCAAAGGATATAAAATATTAGAAGGATTATTGATCTCGGGATACCAGGAGAGAATACATCAGATAGCTGTTAGAAGAAAATTGTATTTCTGATAAAAAGACGCTTAAAAGGAACAATCACGAGCAGAGTGCTTTAACATTCCATGGGACACAACCCCATTGTCCTTGAAATAATTAAAAGAGCCATGCAACAAGTGCTACACGCCGTGCTTAAGCCACCCATCTACCGGTCGCGTATCCAACCACAGGGTAGAAGCCCCCTCTGTACAACATCCGGCGCTTTACGAAACAGTGGACCGGGTCCACTGGAGTGACTCCAGCTGTGACTCACAGCTCGACGGCGGTTGTTTCCATGGACGTATCTATGTGCAACAGTAGGTACGCGTAAGGGGCCCTTCCCAGTCGTTTCCCGCGTTTTTCGTTAAAGTGAAGGTGAGGCGCGTAATGTTATATAATATATTGAATTAGATAATATATTGAATAATAAAAAAATATATATTCATTTATTTCTATGTAAACATGTTATTTCTTTTAAAAATGTCCTCTTCTTGTAATTTCTACCGTATTTCAATTGTCACGGGGGTCTAACGATACACCATATTTGAGTGAGGTATATACGTTACTGAGGATTAGGTAGTGCGCATGCGTGGGAAAAATCCCGCGTCCTGGCATCCCCGGCTGTGACGTCGCATGCGCATGCGCACGAAGGCTGCCAAGTAGGGGAAGCAGTGATTCACTTGGACCCGCTGCCATTTCGCCATTTTGCGATGTTTTCGGTAACATCGTGTCGAAGTGGACGGCGTCCACTGGACGCCACGATGTCGAACAGTTTTCGTGAACGTGGTTCTATTTTCGGCTATCTTAATGGTCGGTGTTCGCGATAAGACAGGAGGTTTTCCCGCACGATGCTGTTTTCACTTCTGGTCCGGACGAGTTCCTTCCAGTCTTTTTGCCGGGGCCCTCTTTACCCAACCGCATTTAATCAAGAGTGAAATGCACACCTCCAACCGTTGCAGCTTGCTTCGCTTCGTTAATGGGTGAGTCACGCATTTATCAAAATTTTTAATTACCCAATTTTAACCAAGTGACGAGAACTGGTTGTGCGATGGATACGGATTTTGTGAGCACAGTCACATGCCGTTTAACTTGTGTCGTCTTTGATGGCGGCACTTACAGTGAATCCTAAAATTATTGGCATACGCAGGGCGTTAACGGAAATCTGGAAAACAAAAAGATAACAAAAGAACTTTAAATACTTTTTATTAAACAAAGGCGCGAGGAGGGCGGTTCCGCCTTGTTAGGGGTTTCAATAGTGGCGTTTTAATGGTTCTAATTCGATGCGCTTCCCGCTACGTCTTTAATATTCTTCTAATGCCTGCAAAATATTTTTGAATAAAATAATTTACTACTTCATTGATTATTTTTGATTCTAATTGCATGCTGTGATCACAGTTCTGAAACTGAAATGTAATTTTATTGTCAGAACTGTGTTAATATAATATCCGAACATGGGAATATAACAAATTTTGGATAAATGTTGCCCACAAGTGAATACAATTGCTCCCATGCATTTAATGAAATTTTCCTCTCTGATAAGTATGCGCGTGAAATTACCGTGATATACTTTACAAGTATCACATTTTATGAATTTTTTTAGCATAACATGTTTCATACCAACTATTACATTTTTATCTGCTTCATAATTGATAGAGCCAGACAGGTCATAGTTTTTGAGAGATTTATTAGTATAGTATAAGGATTACACTGGATATATTTAGATACACGCGTGGTGACAATTATAATCGACTCGAGATACAGGGCGCTTTCTTTTGTTTCTGATACCGGAAGAATGGCACCGCTCATTTGAAGAGGAAACGAACACGAAGACGTGGCACGCGAATTAAACTCAGCTCTAACAATAATCTTCATGGCTTTCTAATGAAATAGTTGATAATTATCTACATCTGTAGAACTATGTTCCTCTTGTGAAGTTGTCACGTTAAAAAGGCTTTTAAAATGAATTAAATAATCAACTCTACAATCTAATTCACAATTTCCAATAGAATTGGATTCTGTATACGAATTCAAAAGTAAACTTTTATAAAATCCGACAAAAGTCGAACATGTCGGATTAGTATTTCTTTGGCCATATTGCCGAATTTGGCCAAAGAAATTTTCTAAACAATCTTGATTTATGACACTAAATTTTGTAAATCCTTGTTTTTGTAAATTATTTTTAATTAATTTAAACCCTTTTAAGGTGTGAATCCAATTCGCAAGAACCTGTGGATTATCTTGATCCGTCGTCTTTTTTTTTTAATAAAGCGCATTGTTTGTATTGTAGAAATAGCATCATTCCGTATTTGAATTTGTTCATCATTATTTACAGAATGAATGATGCTCTTCCTATTTACACTATCAAATAAATTATTAAAAAACAATAACAATTGCGCCGTATTTTCTCAATCACGAGTCATACATCTTTGTTGACACACGCTTTTTGTCTCACTGCGACTCATTAATGACATTACACTAGCCACAGTTTGACTAAAAACCTGTGTGCAGCAGGAAACTTTCATTTTCTTAATTTTATTTCTTAAAACGTGTTTATCAGTTAGTTTGCGCATGGTTCTGAACAATGCTCCACTACTCTGATCGATGAAATATGCATCTTCTATGTGCGACCATTTAGCGATTCGGCTTACATTGTTTTTTAATTGAAAATACAAATCTTTTGTTAATAAATTATTGCGAATGCATTTCAAAAGATGAGGAACATCATATAGTGGGACTATATGATGCCCATTAACAACTATAACGTCATCTTCTAAAGGTTTATTATTTTGAAATGCATTGCGCTTGGAATCCGAAATTAAATTTTTTATTGCTTTACTATTATTACCACTTTGGTCGCATACGGAAGCTACTATTTCGAGACCAACATCATGGGCACATGTAACAATTTCTTTAAACATAAATACAATCTTTTCCCATGATGTTGCTCCTTTGCAAAATGTAAATGCAATAGGTTGCTTCCATGGTCGATCACCATGTATACCTATCAAAAACCAAACCAAAACATGATCCGCGATGTTGTTATATCTGCAATGTCCTTCGTCGACAAACCCGTAAACTATATCGGACATTGCATTATAATGGAATGAAGGACTTCGCTTCATTTTATCAAAAATTGAAACACAATACCTCAAGTTGTAATCGGAAAAATTTGCTACGCGATTTCGAAGATCATCGAACATGAAATCGCAAATACCTGGTCTCAAGGGTATTTGCTGCACAACTTTCCTAAGCGTTTCTTTACTTGGAAGACAAAACACTTTCTTCATAAAATTATAAGCCTTTGGGCTTTTTTTATAGATTGCTAAAGCAAATGCTTTGTCTTCGAATGTAAAAATACGCTTAAACTTATTGCGATTTACATTTCGAAAATGAGAAATAATAAACTCCTGAGCTGTAGGGCTCAGCAATTGCAATATATCTATATTACCTGTATCCACGTTTCTCTGGAATTCCTGAAGACGTCTCTGCATACTAATGTTCCTTCTTCGTAGTCTTCTTACCGATTGCTTGAGGGATGCAACAACGTTATACAATTGCTTAGCATCTGGCTGTATACACTTAGTAGACATATCCAGCACAGTAAGCAAAGCTAGAACCAAAAGCCACGCCAAACCATGCACAAACAAACAAGAGAAAGCAATAGTAATTCATGTTTTCTTCAGTTTAGTAGCAATCCAATTGACTTGATGATAATGCTGAGGAACTGAAGTTACTCTTTGTTTGAGAATAAAAAAGGAAGAAAGAGTAAAGAAAGATGAATTCGATATAAGGATCAAGAGAATCAGAAAGGGTAGAAGCAATTAACTTTTATATACATTGAAAGTGAGAAGCATACCATCACCAGAGGAATAAATAACTTCATTCTTCTGCACGATCATTAAATCCATCGTTATTTGTTACAAAACTAAATTATTTAATTTGAAAATTTCTAACTTCCACCAATTGCCATAACCAAAACCATACAAGGTACATGTCTGTAGGAGAAATTTAAACTATATTAAAAATATAGTTGATAAGAAAAGGCATAGAAATATGAAATGTTCATACAACATTCTGTGACTTATAATACAGATCGTACTATATCCCATATATACATACATAAATATTTTTGAAACACTTATTTAACATTTTATTGCATTGTAAGCACACGCGATTACATGTACTTCACTCGACATAGTTTTCGCAAAGTGAAAAAGACGAAATACTATCTTCATTAAAAAAGTGATCTACACACAGATACTTTTTGCACCAAGCACATCTTATAATAGCAGGCTTATCACATGATTCACAACGTGGCAGTTTATCTGCTTCAGGAAATTTCAAACAGAAATCTATTGGATTTTCAAACCGTTGTGGTAACCTTTCCTCTAGGTATCCACTTTTATACCAAGAGTATTTAAATAATTCTCTGAATCTCGGGGAAGACAATTGGTTGTGGGTGAGTGATTGCAATTTGATGATGTTATTTCGTAGATGTAAATTTATATTAATATCGTACAGCAAAACTCGATCGGAAAAGGTTCTAACAAAGTTTTTCCATATCCGGAAAGCAAAAACGTCCAACGGTTGTATCAAACCTGTCGTCCCTTTCGGTATAGTTAACGTAATAAGTTTCTTGTCACTCGGAATACTTTGCTGAAACGTGGACGGACAATGTCCACTCCACGAATCAATTAATAGTACACTTCGAGGCCCAGTCTTTGGTGAAAAGACTTCTGCGAGCCAAGTGTTGAAATGGTGCGATGTTGACTTCCCAGATTTGGAAGCAGCGACAAACACATTATCCGATCTGAATAAGTTTCCTTCTACCCTAGGTCCAAATTCTCCACTTGGTTCTTTTAATACTATGAACAAAGGTGACAGTAACTGACCGCTCGCGGAAATGGTAGGGAGAATCGTATAACTGTGAGTGGTTGAGGATATTGACTACACGGCTGCTTCTACGGTCTTTGTACCACGATATCATTTCGTTTTTATTAATTCTTCTTTCTCTCAACTTCCATTGTTGGTCTGTTTTCGCATATATTCGATTAATCATTATCCCCTTATCTTATGAGCTTTGCACTGAATTGTCCGATTCAGATCGGATAATGTGTTTGTCGCTGCTTCCAAATCTGGGAAGTTAACATCGCACCATTTCAACACTTGGCTTTATGTCCCATTCTCCCACAATTGAAGCATTTCCATTTGGGTCTTTGAGCGTTGTCTTTATCTTTCGTGTTCCAGTTATTATACCGGTTCGGAAACTGTTTTGAACTACAGGGTTAGGCGATTGAACTGTTACTTATTCAAACGACCATATCTTTTTTGGGTGAAATTATTTTTTATTGATTCAAATTACAAAAATGTGTGGAAATAATATAAGTTTTAGAATCCATTCACTTTAGCTCGATGTGGCCACCTTTTGCCTTGACTATGGCCTTCAAACGGTTAAAAAATGAGTTGCATGCTGCACGAATATGATCATGCGGTATTTTGGCCCATTCCCGTACAATGGCTTTTTTCAGCGCATCCATACTGATATATTTTTGCGTCCTCACCTTGCTCTCCAAAATGGCCCAGATGGAATAATCCATCGGATTTGCATCTGGCGAATTCGAAAGCCATTGTGTGGACGAAATGAAGTGTGGAACATGGTTACACTATTACGTTTGATTTCCATTTCGAATAACTTTTATTCTATAAAACTTAGACGCAAATGCTTGTGGTAGCTTGTAAACAATATAAACAGCTGTCATTGGTATGAATTTGACATAGTTGCCAATATCGCGTTGCCAGATATACCGGTGTGAATTTGGTAACACTTCAATCGCCTAACCCTGTATATTCTCCTCCCCTAGTTGAGGGCGGTCCGTGGACTTCTGCAGAACGCGTACTCAAATTTCTGTTCCTATTACCTAGCTGTTTAGAAAAAAGTGCTCCATGATCCTCCACGTGGCTCTGTCTTCTTGATTCATACTCTTCCAGGGCTTTTATTTTTAAAACCTCAAGATTGGGCAACTCATCTCGAGACTTCATTGCGCATCTAAAGTTTTCATGTGAATCGGGCAAACTAGTTAATAGCATGACACACAACAATTCTCCATTTATGTCTATTCCCATGTCTACCAGCTTATCTACTATTTCAACAAATCCATTTATGTGATCACGTAGATTATCGTGTTCCGACATCTTATACAATACTAACTGCGTTAACAATGCTGCCTTCTTGGCCGGTCCTCTCGAAGCATAAACTGATTTTAATTTTTGCCATACCTCACTTGCCATTTGACATCCTTTTATTAATTTTATTTGTGATAATCCAATCGATAATATTGGATCAGCCCTTGCCTTTCTTTCGCCGTCATCCCACTTTTGTGCTGCTGCAATCGTAGCTGGATCTTCCGGCCTCACTATCGGTCGTTTACTGGATCCATCTATGTATCCCCTGGCATCGCTCTTTGTAAGAAGAGCTTCGACTTGGATACACCATGTATCGTAATTTGCAGGTGTAAGGACTTCGATCCTGTGTATATTTCCAGTATTTGCAGCCATTTTTCAGTCTTTTCCACCATGAACTTTTCGGCGTGCACACCACGTGGATAACCTCACTTTTCAAACACGTGTTCGATACTCATCGATTTTAGATCTCTACACTGTCCCGCATTTTTCAATCACGACACGCAAATGCCTGGGCCCATAACCTATTGGAAAATGGTGTGGAGAAAAGTAAATCTTGGGCGGCACGCATCTTTACACACACTTTTTATTATATAACATCTCTCGACTAAACGGTACACATTCTACTCGTATAGCAAAGCGAAACGGAAGTAACAACAGAAAATTAGCGTAGAGCCTCCCGGCGTGATATAAACGTACGAACATATAATTTCCCTAGCTATCTAGAAAGTTATGAGAGCTTGGGTTGTATATATTTCCAATCAAACTCTAACACAGATACCGTGGGTTGTATCGTGTAACTGTGCGTGATTGCAGATGACGACTGAATAAGGCTTTGAGTTTCTTCTTCACCTCTCCATGATAAGCTCCTTCCCGAATGCATCTCTAACTGAAATCCGCTTTGGTCGGTATTAAAAATATTTTGTTGTCCATATTCTTCAAAGAATGTTTTTGCATTCTCAATAAAATTGTTTGCTGCTTCTGTTATTCCTGATCAGTTCTCAGCATAATTTCGAGTTATCAATTTTGTAGTTTTCCTCGAAACAATGCCATGTCTTATTTTAAAATTGAGCAACCAATGAGGTGATGCTCGAAATCCCTCGAAATTCCATTTTCTATTCTCTTGTACAGACCACCGCCGAATATCAACATCATGTACTAATACTTTTCTATTTCTTGCCTCTACGAATCTGGTCAAAGTATTTTTTATAATTTTCTTCATCTTATCAGCATATGATCCACTGTTACGAACGGGGGTGGTCGCGCGTCTGGATTCGTGAGATTTCGACTCAAGAGCGTTATCCCACAAACGATAATCCGTTTGAGTCAATCGGTCGACTTCCGAAATAATCTCCTATGTTACGGATGACGCCTCACGAATTATGCCTGTTCGTGTTTTCTCGGCGACACCTCTGGAGTGAACGTATGTTAAATAGGTTCACCCGAATTAAACCACGCACGGAGGTATTGTGTAAAATTTTAACTCAAAGAGAAGGCGAAAGATGCCTTAATCTATGTACTTTATTTACACTGTACAAGTAAAGAACACTGGCCGAAGGACCAATGGTTCGGTGCGAAATGTGTATGTTGGATTCAATAGTTTGAATCTGGCTCGAAGGACCAATTTCCCGAGCTTAGTAATGATGGATAAATATCCGGCTCGAAGGACCAATATACGGATGTCCCGAGCTTGTAGATGTTAATATATTAAATTACGTCCGGATCTTAGTAGCGCAGACGGAGCCTCTATCGAGAACGCTTGATGTTATTCGGCTCGGATTTGTTAGAAGACTAAAGTTGCAAGCGCGTAAGGACGCGCTTCCGCCATTATTTGGCGGGGGCGATCACTGTTGCGAAGCGGGAACGTTGCTGATTGGGAGACTCTTAAGTTGACAAATATTAATTTTGCCATTGGTGGGCAAAGAAATCGTTCTTTGCCCATTGGCTAAGAGCCTCCCTTGCCGATCGGCGAAGCCGGAAAAACCCGGCTCGCGTGGGGGAAAAGTCCCCGGTCAATACTTCTTGCAGGACAAAACTTTTCCTGAAGAAGTACTGACGACAATAGGCCCATAAAGCGCATTGATTTTCGAGTCATAAATAGACGACAATGCGCGACTGCTAGGTTTTCTACGAAATATGTAAATAATTAAGAAAGTCAAGATGCGAGGTTGGAAGCTACATCTGTGAGCTTCAGGGGCGTATTTTTGCTCCGCAACATGCCGCCCGCCTTGAACGGTCACGTTCAACAAAATACTGTTACTTAACTACGCTGAGTTTAACGAAATTCTAAAGTAGCTAATACAAGAGTTAATGGGAACTTACGCTGTTAGATTAAGAAATATACGATGCAATGCAAGTGCTAGAGTTATCTGTTAACGCGTTGGTTCAAATATCACGATGTCACAATAGTGAATAATTCGGTTGTTTGTATCGATAGGATACACAACCCTTTACTGATTTTAGCGTAAGTTCCATACCTTAGCAAGGTCATTCTAAGTTCACATTTGGAAAATTGGATCAATGTGGATAATAGGAAATCGTTGGATTGTATGGACCATGATATGGGTTTTTGATTGCTTCACCTTAGATGCAAGTAATTTACAGTAATATGTAACTAGAGACTTATACATCTCTATATATTGTGGGTATTTTATGGGACCCATGCGCATAATTCTGGATTCTTATGAAGAGATCCAGCGTAAAACAAGGATAGACGAAAATAGACGTGGACGCACGCGGTCGAGATGACGCAGAAGTATAAGAAAAGTCATATAGACGTAGTAGACAAGTAGACGTAGTAAACGTACTAAACATATAGATAATTAGACGTAGTAGACGTATAGATAATTTGACGATTACAGTGTTAGTCGAATAGACGACTAGAAGAATAAACGTATAAGACATAGACGCAAAGATGTGCAGACGATTAGACGCGAGTATCAAGAAGACGTATAGTAGCGCTTAGATAGACGCTTGTATAATTATAATTAATCGTAGGATTATTTTTGTGTTTAATTCGTATTTTATAAATTTAAATATGTATTTGTGATAAATCCTACAATAGTATTTCGTCATTAACGATAAAGATTATTAATACGTTTTGACGGTCGTCTCTCGCGAGCCACAGAAGTGCGGCGATCTGTGGGTTAGAAGGTGACAGATATCTGTCAATCGTTTCTTTCCCTTGTAAAACTGCACACAGCAATCGGTCCCAACGTTTCTCAATTTACCATTAGCCGTTACGCGCGGCGTTGGTACGTACCTAGGTAACACAATAGTTTGTGTCCTTTCTCGCGGCCTTAGTGTAGAGACGACTACCTGTATCGTAGGTCCCACTAAACATGCCTGGTTCACTAAAACTCTATTAGCTTTAGCGTTCGCGTCTAAGCTCGCTCGAAGTATCGTCGCGCAGCTGATTCCCTTTTTCCCTTCACGGCGCGGCAGGTAGAAATTATCGTTACCTTTCCTCACGACCGTTAGGCTCGTTCCACGTATTGATAGCTGGTACCCGTTTAAGTAATCTGCGCGGTTCCGTTTACGTTTCGCGATTGATTTTAATTTGTTACTTGACGCGCGGAATCTTCTACACGCGGTTTTATATGAGTCGTCCCAGAGTTCCCTCCTTCCGTCTAAGGGCAATCTCATTGCATATGGGCCCGACTGATCACAATGTGTGATGCAATAGAAATTAAATTTACGCCCTTCTTTACTGGAGAAGCACGGTTTTGCAAGCTGCCTTTTCCCAAATATCGACAATTGAATTTCTAATTTCGCGTTTCTTAAGTAGCGATGAGCCTTGTTCGGCAACAGCAGGTAACCTCCTACCTGACCCGAGGGTATCCACCCTATTTTTAAGTTTTGACCCGTGCTACGAACGGCCAGGTCATTTGAGAGCCTAATTTTCTCTATGTTAAGTACCTTGCGGCGACTATACCCTCCTAACAGCGCATCTACGTAAGCTGGCTTATGTAATTCTGAGGTTTCTATTACGCGTTCCTCAGATAGGGAGACGTCCCTAGTGTTGACATGCCACGGTATTTTTTCCGTGATGTTTAATGTATTTAGAAATTCGGCCTGACAAAGTAATTTAATGCTACGGCCATCTACCCCTTTCTCTACGCGGTTTCTAACATCGCTTATGTGATTTACTAACGATTCCTTCTTTACTAAAGCATTGCAAACGTGCGATTTGTTTATTAAAATATTGCAAACGTGCAATTTTTTGTTCCGATCCGCTAGTTGTATACAAGCGGTTAACGGTTCTATCTCCGATGTATCGATCGCGGTCAATTCTACCGACGATGTTCTCGACCCGTCCTCAGGTATCACCGATTCAGGTTCCTCGGGCGAACCCTCGATCGGCTTACCGGTGTGCGCTTTATCGTAATGATGTTTGACTCGGTCCCACGCGGTAAAATAATTGTCTTCCGTCGCGTTAAAGGTTCCGAATACTGTGGCTGCTTTACCAGTAAGAAACGATTTTAACAATACAAATTTCTGTTCGGTTGATATTCTATCGTCTTCGTGTACTAATGAGACGAAGGTCTCACGAAAGGCCTGCCATTTTGAAATGCTACCGTCAAATGGTTCGATTTCATTTTTTGGCGCGATATTAATTTCTGAGAAGGAATCTATATTGACGATTGGACTATATGCGACTACATTATTCGCTCCTGCGTCTAAACACTCTGCTAGATATACTGCGCACGCGAGATGTAAACTTTCGAACGCTTCCCATTCGGGAGTATGATTTGACTCATCGTCAAGCATCTCTATTTCGCATAATACTTCATCGTATTCGATACGGATCTGTTCTAATAAATCTATATGAGATTTTAAGACTGCTCGTGATGCTGATTCTAAATTTTTAATTACTTGGCTGAATGCGGTCAGCTTTCCGTTCATTATAGCGCGTCGCTTGATCAATGATGGCAATTCTGAAGCCATTTTATTGAAGGTTGAAGCAATCGAAGGATAACGCAAGGAATAATGTGAACTTATGACTTACGAGTTCGTTGACTCTGGATTCGCTCGATGCTACGGACGCGTAGCTGCGGATGCTGGTGACGGAGAATGCTCCGACTGTAGCCTTCCGGACGGGGAAAGGTCCCTTATCGTCACGGGATTCTCGTGGTCCTCTGCGTAGACTCGCCTACCGAATCTGGACCAGATGCTGCGGCTCCTTAGTGGATCCGACTGCGTAGTTGCTCTCAGGATACTGCAGCTCCTTGTAGTATTGCCGGAAAGATCTCCGACGGTGAATTTCCGGACGAGGAAGGTCCTTTGATCGTCACGGAATCGTGTTAGTCCACTGCGTAGCCTCGCGATTCGAGACTGGACTGGATGCTGAGATCCCTTGGATGTGTTGGCTCGAGTTGTCCAACGTGCGTTCCCCAATCACGTACTTGGGAACGTGAATCTTCGTAGTTGATTCTTGAATTGACGTATAACAGTTGTAAGTTGTTTCCGTCTGGTTACCTCCAATGCGTGCTGATAGACTCAGTTGATACACTGAGTAAGTTTGAAGATGTTTCCGTTCCGGCTGTCTCCGGAAGGCTGGACCAATGTAAAGGTCCGAGATATAGATGTAGTGGATTCACCAGTTTGAATCCGGCTCGAAGGACCAATGTTACGGATGACGCCTCACGAATTATGCCTGTTCGTGTTTTCTCGGCGACACCTCTGGAGTGAACGTATGTTAAATAGGTTCACCCGAATTAAACCACGCACGGAGGTATTGTGTAAAATTTTAACTCAAAGAGAAGGCGAAAGATGCCTTAATCTATGTACTTTATTTACACTGTACAAGTAAAGAACACTGGCCGAAGGACCAATGGTTCGGTGCGAAATGTGTATGTTGGATTCAATAGTTTGAATCTGGCTCGAAGGACCAATTTCCCGAGCTTAGTAATGATGGATAAATATCCGGCTCGAAGGACCAATATACGGATGTCCCGAGCTTGTAGATGTTAATATATTAAATTACGTCCGGATCTTAGTAGCGCAGACGGAGCCTCTATCGAGAACGCTTGATGTTATTCGGCTCGGATTTGTTAGAAGACTAAAGTTGCAAGCGCGTAAGGACGCGCTTCCGCCATTATTTGGCGGGGGCGATCACTGTTGCGAAGCGGGAACGTTGCTGATTGGGAGACTCTTAAGTTGACAAATATTAATTTTGCCATTGGTGGGCAAAGAAATCGTTCTTTGCCCATTGGCTAAGAGCCTCCCTTGCCGATCGGCGAAGCCGGAAAAACCCGGCTCGCGTGGGGGAAAAGTCCCCGGTCAATACTTCTTGCAGGACAAAACTTTTCCTGAAGAAGTACTGACGACAATAGGCCCATAAAGCGCATTGATTTTCGAGTCATAAATAGACGACAATGCGCGACTGCTAGGTTTTCTACGAAATATGTAAATAATTAAGAAAGTCAAGATGCGAGGTTGGAAGCTACATCTGTGAGCTTCAGGGGCGTATTTTTGCTCCGCAACATCCTATTTACAGTAATTTATAATTTAAAATCAACTGTTATTATCTTTGGTAAATGTCATAAACTCGGTTATAATTTGCTACAAACTATTTGATGAAATAACCATTGAATTTCAAACAATAGAACAAAGATGAGAAATTAAAACTCACCCTGATTGACGGTGTTATGATTACAATCAGGTATTTGTGTTTGTGTTACTTCGCTGCTAGCGGTGTATCTATCTACGTAATTGTAGTAACTATTCTTGCCTAGAGCTGGACAGAAACATGTATTAGTGTACGGTCGAAATTTCTTGCGTGCCTATAAACTATTACGGATACTATAATTACAATATTTCGGATAAAATATATAATGATAAAGTAAAACGGATAAATTACAATAATGATTCTAAACGAAAGGTCACAGTCGCCAACGATCACGCGCCTCGCGATTTACGATCGTGTGTGACGTACGGAATTTATACATAAAACGGAAATATCACTTGTTCAAAATTAAAACAAAACGGAATGTTAATTGAGTTTTTAATGTTTTAAAAACTTTTTAATGTTCTAAGTTTTTAATGTTTTAAAAAGGGCCCAAGCCACGTCGTAAATTAGCTTTGTAATAGCGTGTACGGTTGAGTGTCCTCGGCGGAAGCCGAATTGATATTCCGGAATGAGACTATTTTCTATTATTTGTTTATTTATGCGCTTGTTTATGACGATTTCGAAAACTTTTCCCAAGTTTGGCAGCAGACTGATAGGCCGGTAATTATCTGGCATTGTTAGGTCTTTGCCTTTTTTCGGGATACGTATTAATTTGGCTAACTTCCATTTTTCTGGGAAGTAGTAGATGTTTAGACATGAATTTAAAATAATTGCTATGTATGCTAGTGGGTTGTTTGGTAGTTTCCTGAGCGCAGCATTAGGTATGTTGTCAAAGCTAGCTGATTTCTCGTGATTTCATTTTTTTTAGTATCATTGCTATTTCGGTCTGACTGGTGAAGTACTCCGTTCGTTCGGTCGGCGCTGATGCCGGGTTTATACGCGAGAATTTAACTAATGGCTCGTTACTAAATTTTGATTTTATTTCGATTAACTTGTTTTGAATGTAATCATCGAATTTTGTTTTATCGCGATTACTGAGATTGCTATTGTGTATGAGTTTAAAGTGAGCTCCTAAAAGTGCAAGTCGTTCGGCTGTGCTGTTAAAAATATAATTGTCGTCTTTTGTGTCAAGATTTGATGTTTCTATGTTGGCTTTGTTACGAACGGCGTATTTTGCGAACGTCCCGTCCGTCGTCGAGCGGGTGCCGACGGATGGTAGATTCCGTGCGTAACGGCTAAGACAAAAACGAATCGCGCGCGGGTTTCCGCGGTTGAATCTATTTGAAATTTTGTAGCTCTCCCCAGCCTAAGGCGAGGAGAGGACAGGATGGATGGGCCGATCTGTTAAGACCTATACAGGTCTGTTGGAATCGAAATCTAAGGATGAGGGTATTGAATGATATAACTGAATCTCACGATGTTATAATGGGTAAAAGCAATGTATATTCAGATTTAAGCAAAGAAACGTTACAAGCGGTAATGAAATGGATTATAATATCGGCTAAGTTGGATATAAAATAATTGATTTTGAATAGATATATGTACGTTAACAATTCATTGGTGGTGAAGCTGGCTCGAAATCGAGTGATTATGATCCAATCGAATCTATCCTTCGTTTCCGAAACAACCTCACATTTACAGGCAAAATGTATATTTTAAAATAGTCCAACGGTAGAGAAACTCACTATTGAGACGGCGGTTTACAATAGAATATGACAAGATAATTATGGTAATGGAAAATTAGGACTCACCCTGGATTTTCTGATGATACAAGTATAAATGATAATTTCGGTTCTATCTCTATATCGGTTGTAGCGGTATTACAAGGTACTCTCGTTGAGGTTCAATTCGGAGTTCAAGTGGCTGAACAGAAGAGTGGATGGTTTAGATTTGCACTCGATATAATTACATAGCTAAATCTATGACTCTGCTAAGCTACAATATAAAGAAACGCAGGTTAACGAAGTTTACAAAATTATAATTAGACAGATTTCTCGCGCGAAACTCTGAGTCTTTCGGAACTACAGCGTTACCGAACTACGCTCACGGAGAATCTAGGATTCTCTCACGGTTTCGCGGGTTCACAATCACGCACCTCGCGACT
The DNA here is from genome assembly GCA_963989415.1 of Cerceris ruficornis. Lineage (NCBI taxonomy): Eukaryota > Metazoa > Arthropoda > Insecta > Hymenoptera > Crabronidae > Cerceris > Cerceris ruficornis. The sequence continues at coordinate 7,462,931 of OZ022530.1, read as the reverse complement.
TTACGATTGAAAACCAAGAGAATGATTTGTTTAACGAGGATTATAAAGTCCGTTACCGCGTATCAAACTATTGAAGTTATTCGCGTATAACCTATGCTTAACTAAACCCTCGGACTATGCCTACGCACCTCGCGACTTTCCAGACGATAGTGACGAGTTGAGCTCGTCTTTGGCCTCACAAGGGTGGGCCCTAGGTGGAGGTGGTAGCCACGTTCCGTGGTCGCGTTTTGCTAAGGTTAACAATTTTGAATGCTAGTCTCCATCCTCCCTTCCGTCCGAGCCCCACACATCAGCCGCTGCTGATGCGCCTCGCAATTCCTGGGACCGGAGGACATACGTGACTCGAAACGACCTTTGTCAGCAGAGCAGCCGGATGTGCATTTCTTTCGTTATAGAGAATCTCAAACGATATCATAATGCAGTTAGAGAGAAGTCTGAATGCATAAGCATTCCTGCATCATCGGAATCGGAGAACAATTATTTACGTTCTGCGTATTTGCCGAAGGAATTTCAAACATTGGCAAATGCGCAGGCAATGATCTCAAAAGAAAAGAATTTTAGTCCCCGAGACGTAACAGCTTCTTCGATTAAAAGGTTGGCAGTTTTTTTGCAATATAACTCGCTTGAGGCTGTCACTCTTGCTTCCAGGAGTGTCAGCGCAAAGGGAGCTAGTGGGCCGTGGAACGGATTCTTTCCTTATGACGGACTGGCAACCATTTCTTAAATAAATATGGACGGACACACGCAAAGCAAAGAAGTTTACTGCACAGAGGGCTTCGGATCCCTCAGTGCCGGCGCAGGCGCGGGTTGTAAAGCGGGCCCCACTGCGTCGTCATCCATCGACCGTGGACCTTCCGGGGTGTGTCACAAGGCCCCGGTTGTGTTGCCTGATACTTGTGACCAACAACCAGGTAAGGCGGAAGGAGATCCCGCTCCGAAGTCGGCTGATTCTGTCAGCCGTTTGGAGCTTGAGAAGTCTAAGGGCGGGATTGGGGCGTCCCACTCGGTCGCGTCTGCGACCAGTGAATCACAACCATCCAGCCCCGCGAAAAAAGGGACGAGCGGGAGAACAGGGAAGGATAGCAGTAGCTCCTTTGCTCAAAAACAAGAATGGCGGCGGGAGGTTGACGCCATCTTCGCTGATGCCGTAACGAGCATCGTCGACGATTGTAGTTGGAAAAAGGAGAGGAAGGTTGCGGGAGGAGTATTTTCGGACCCAGAGAAAATGGTTACAGGGATAAAACCTCTCCCGACAAAAGTGGAGCTACAGGAGGTTGTTCCCCTGACACTCGATGAGTGCTGGGGGAGAATAGATGCCGAGGTTGAGAAGGTGGTTAGGGTGGTCAGTAGCATGACCAATATCAAGACCACCGACCTCAAGGCCGTCAGGCTAGCGGCACGCATACTGCATACCTCGGCAGAGGAATTAAAGGAAAGGGCCGAGACGGGGGAGGCCCCCGACCATCCTGCCAGACGGATTTTGGTCCGTCAAGATGATCGGGAGCGACGCTCCGACCACTCGAACGATCGCTACTGTGACATGGCGAAGAAGCTAGAGAAGGAGAGCGATTTCCAGAAGAAAGAGATGGCTCGCCTTCAAGAGCTAGTAAAGGGTCTCAAGGAAGACTTGAAGAGGAAGGACAACCACCCGCAGGTGGCTGTAGCCAAGGAAACTGGCTGCAGCGACATGGAGGTGGAAAGAGCCCCTTCAAACTTCCCCGGCGGACAGCAAATGGCCGCGGAGGAGCAGAGGGAGGAAAAGCCGGCGTGGACCAGCGAAATGGAGCGAAGATTCGACTCCAGGTTGCTGGCCCTCCGCCATGTATCAGCCCGGCATGAAGCCGGGAACCCACCGGCAGTAACGATTGCCCCTGCTCCCACTAACACGAGTGGGAGCAAGACCTGTGTCCTCCCTGCGGAGGGGAAGAGGAAGCCGGCCTCTAAGGGGACGAGCCAGGGTCCATCCGAGCCGCCAGCCTCCCCAAGGATCACCCCTGCTTCAAGAGAGGAAACGTTTGTGCAAGATGAGAATGGGGGAGAGAAGATTCCATCCTCTACCCCGACCACGCCTGCATTGAACTCGGCGCCCAGGAAACCGACAGCCGGGGGTCCACAGGTAATCGCCTGGCAAGAAATGTCAGGCGATATCATTGACGATCCGGAGAAAATGACGTCTATAAGTGACGCCACCGTGCCCCGGAATCGCACCCCGCGTCAAGGATCGCCGGACTGGTGGTCCCCGGAGATTGCCGAGCTTCGAGCTTCATGCGTAAGGGCCAGACGCCAATACACCCGAGCCCGTCGCAGGAAGCGGAGCACGGAGGAGGAATGTTTGAAACTGTTCATCGATTTCTCCGCAGCACGCAGAATCCTCCGTCTGGCCATCTTCGAGGCGAAGAACCAGGCAGGGTCTGGGCACCTGAATGGTCCGGTTGGACCCACTGTCCAGTTGGGCCTTATACAGGAGGTTGGAACAAACGAATAAGGCAGGCAGCCAGGATAGTTGATCGACTGAGCTGTCCTTCGAAGAGCTCCGCCTGCGTCCCCTTCCCATGCGCTGGAGAGCTCGCTGATTGCTTCGCCTTTCACTTGCCAGGTTCGGACCTATTGCCACGCGCGTGGTGACGTATTGGGGCGACATTCATATCTAACCGCTCGCGCTGGAAAGACATGCCACGCGCGTCGATCGCGGAAAACAAAACGACGCGCGTGGCACGTCGACCAAGGTTATTTGTCGAAAGACAGTTTCAGATCGCACCACGTCGTGTGCAGGGTAAAACAAAAGTATTATTAGTGAAAAAGTATGCTCTGATATGATTTAAATCAAATACAATTAACAGATTTTAATGTTTTTGGACTACTGGCGATGATTTGGTGGAATTCAACCACTACGTGACGCCTTACGGCGAAATATAATGCTCCGTTCTAGCACGCGCATTTGTAAATTAATTTCTAGCGCAAACAGGTAAGAAACTCCGCGACAGCAGAACGCAAGCCCTTCTCGCGTTAAAGAATACATTGTTGCGGCCGAGCATTATATTTCGCCGTAAGGCGTCACGTAGTGGTTGAATTCCACCAAATAATCTCCAGAAGTCCAAAAACATTAAAATCTATTAATCGTATTTGATTTAAAATATATCGGAGCATACTTTTTCACTAATAATACTTTTGTTTTACCCTGCACGCGACGTGGTGCGATCTGAAACTGTCTTTCGACAAATAACCTTGGTCGACGTGCCACGCGCGTCGTTTTGTTTTCCGCGATCGACGCGCGTGGCATGTCTTTCCAGCGCGAGCGGTTAGATACGAATGTCGCCCCAATACGCCACCACGCTCGTGCCAATAGGTCCGGCCATGACACCGAGAGAGTGTCTGTGAATCAGTGACATCTCAGCTGTATGAATGGGTGAAGCAGGCGGAGATCTTCCAAGGACGGCTCAGTCGATCAACTATCCTGGCTGCCTGGAATAAGGGTAGGCTGAGTGAGAGTAAGAGTGACGTATTGGGGATACTCGGAAATGACGTTTGTTTAGTCTAACCAAAGAGTCAGGGGATCGCCATGATAAGGAATTGGCGTGTGTCGCCTTGTGAAAATGAATCGAAGTCTTACGATGATATTTCCTCACGCTTTGGCTAGATAATTACTTACTCTAAAGAAAAAAGAAAAGAAAAAAGTAGGGGTTAAAATGTGGGGATGTAACACCTCCCCCCTTAAAATTAAAAACATTACTATGATAATGTTTTTATACGGAGCTAGTATGTTTGCTAGGGTGATTGTCACGGTACTCTTTAAGCATCGTTCTCAAAGTTTCGTATTTTTCTAGTTTAGGTTCGCACTGCACACTGGGGGTAATTGGAGGGCTCACGTCTGTCGATGATGAGGGTGTGGGAGGGGTCTGTAGGGGGGTTTGCTTCGCGCTTTCCTAGGTGGAGAAGTAACTGCGTCAGAGATCCGAATATGGCGCGAAGTGGATTAGGACGTCGATTACCAGTTTGATGAACCGTATGATCAGGAAGATGGCGATGACTCCTGCGCCGGCTGAGCCGAACGTTACTAGCATATTCCAGATTCGTTGGCCCGCTGATTCGGCGATTTTGTCCAGAGCATTTTCGCCCAATAGATTGGCCATGGACAAGGTTCCAGATGAAATGGGTCTTCCCATTACTCCTCTCGCCAGTGTATCCAATGCTGCTGGTTTGTCGGCAGGGAACATAATGTGATCCTTTAGTGACTGATGATCACTCGTGGAATATATTCCGCTTGTGGCCAGGTGACCCGCGTCACCCGTGTCGTCAGTGTCACATATTTGCCCATTACTATGCATAAATAAGGTCGTGTCACATGCGTATGCATTTGATGATATGTGCAACTTCGCCCGCTGTGTTGCTAAGTTCGTCGGGGTTTGTTGATTTCCTTCAGGGGTAGACGGTATCTTCAATGATATATAAGGTTGCTTTGTTAAATTCTTTGTGGAGATTTCTATTAAAAATCTCCATGCATTCTTTGCATTCAGTGATAGTCCTTGCTGTTAGGAGACTTGTGTTACAGTCGAAACAACTTATCTCAAAATCTTCACGTGTTGAAATATGTGCAGTGACAAAATCACCTTCCGAGCACTCCATGGACAGGTCGAAGCAAGGTTCTACCTCTTTTATTTCCTTTACCTTTACTTCTACCCCTATCTCTTTCATTAGTTTCTTCACCTCGTCTTCCACATTTCCTTCCATCCCCTTCATTCCTATATTAATTGGTATGTTATCTTTAGTAAATAACTTTCCTATATCAAGTTCATTTTGTGGTATATCACTATTAAACCACTTGTTGTGGAATGATGTTTTGTCTTCCATTATGATAATTGGCTTGGTAAGCTACAAAAATCGTAAAAGCCAACGTTAATTAAGTACCACTGGCACTTTCGGCCTTCTGGCACTATCGCTTCTCGGCCTTTTGGCTAAGATCCAAATCTATCCGCCGGCTGTGACATTCGTAATTCACAAATGTTAAGCAGGCACTCAAATAGGTTGGACAAGTTATAGCATAACTGAACTTCCGTTAACCTTGAATAATCTTTTTGCTTAATTATAAATGGTGGGCGTTTAGCATATTTCTCGATATGGTTTACTATTCCCTGAATATACCTCAATTCCACTGTTGGTTTGCAACTCATACAAAAGAAATTATACCACTTATATAACGGCATAGTTCCGTACGTAAGAGTCTCCTTTGCAGCGCGCCCCAACATGAACTTGTGGTATGATGCTTCTGGATTAACCAGTATAGTGCGCATGAATACATCGCTTGGATGAAACTTGGCGTCTTTTCCAATCTTAATAATCTCCAATAGTAACCTGTAATCTGCCTTAATACGGTGATACTGACCAATGGCTTTCCATAGATTATCAGTCTTCGAATGACGTCTCGCATAGATCAAAGCTACACCTGAATCGACTACACCCCTAGTCTCAGAGAAGAAGGGTTGTTCTCCCGAAGAGATGAAGCTCTCGACCTCCGCGAATGAGGACAAAGCTACGCCGCTGTCCGTCCCCGACCCATGTTAAAACTAGGCTTATAGAAGGACTTATACACTAATTCATATCAGAAGCCAATCAAGGGTAGCCCCAAAATTTAGTAATTGATGGCTCCTGATACGACTTGACTGATTTTCTTATACTTTTGAATTTATTAAAATCTAGGTTATATTTTTAAGAATAATTAGAGTGCGGGAGATCAGAAGTCGTTTAGGGTTACCCCACAATTAATTATTGACGACTCCCAACCTCCCGCTCCTCGAGTGACTAATTTTATCTATTGATTCTCTAAGCCTAGAAGTAATTTTTGGTTATTTTTCCTATGTTAGTGCCTTGCAGCAAATCTTATTTTAACGAAGCCGGCCACGGTTATAATAAGTTTTTTCTTTTTAATTAGTTCCCAGGTCTTTGCCGGGATTCTTAATACAGATCTTCTTCCTCTTCCCTGCTCCGTTCCTTCCTTAATCAACTCCCATTTACCTGTGGCCAGTTCCTTGTATTCTCTGTTTAATAGTTTGTACAGAGTGTTGATTCTCATGGCACCTGATGAGTTCCATACAATCACCTCAATCATTCTTTCCAGGGACCCTTGGCTTCTTTCCACCGATTTAAGAGATATTTCATCCTCCAAGTGTAGCTTTATGGCTCCATTCTTATATCTTATACTTTTTATCTTTAGTATAATTCCATGATCGAGCGATCTCTCCAAGAGACCGCATAAGACTTCATCCACTTCGCTCTTGTTTAAAGTTGCTTCTGGGTGTTTCTCGTTTATTATTATTATAATGTTGTCTTCTAGTTTCAGACTGGTTTCGTCTGAGTCCGACTCGATGTAGTCGCTGTGACCTCCTTTGTTGAGGGTCCTGCCATAGCTTGCATCTTGTTTTGTTAAGGGGGTCTTGATGAAATATACTAACGCCGGTCGCTATTTCTAGTTATATAAAAATATATAAATATAGATATAAAAAGAAAGTAAGCTTAGTATAGTGGAGTATTTTAGCCTATTATAAGCTATCTTTTCTCCTTATTAATTATTTGGTATATCTTTTGGCGAGGCTAAGGGCGGGCTGTTAGTTTTGTTAGTTAATCTTAGTTCTTGTCTGGTTTGTATATTTGTTTGAACCGGGAAGCACTCAGGGTTACCCCACAATATTATAATTAGTGATTCTCGGTTCTAGTCTATACTTTTGAGGCGCTACTATCTTAGGTACTTTTGCTATATTGTATGATTTATATACTTATGTTTTTGTTTTATTTTTTCTTTTTCTTTTTTTATTTTTTTTTTCTTTTGTCGCCCTTTTGCCTCATATAGGTCTGGGTAGTTTTTATGGGAATCTTCGTTTGAAGGAGAAGAGGTAGTTTTTGAAAGTTTCATTCGCCTAGGTAGGGCTTTTAATATTAATCTTTTACTATTTATCTTTTTATTTATTACTTCTTTTGTTGTCGCAAAACCTGATTTGCGTCGAGGGTTACCCCAAAATTAATAATTGACGCAAATCAGTTTTCTCTCTAGCTTGTGTATTCGAACTTCTCTTCTCCTTCCCATCCCCCCCCCCCCCCCCCCCCCCCCCTTACTCCTCTCCTTTCAGTAAAGCGACATTTCTTACGGTTCAGCAAGCCCCCCCACACTGGGCCGCCCTTTCTTTAAGTATATAGGGTTGGGAGGAGAGGCATCTTTCGTATGTTTTACTTTGATTTCGGATTCTAGCTTGTGTACATTACTTCTGGGCAGGAAGTTTTTATGGGCTGGTGAGCAGCGAGGGTTACCCCACAATCTATGATTGCTGCTCTCCAGTTGTTTATTTAAGAGTGTTGCTTGCTGTATTTTATTGTATTTGGGTGATGCCTCTCCTCCCTTACCTTATTTGGGTATTTAAACCTGGGATTATTCATAGGGGGGCACGGAAATCCTGTTAAACGACACCTGGAGGTGGAGCATGCCCTTGTCTTTCCTATGCCTCACGGCTGCCGTTCCCCCTAATCTCACCTCCAGGGGGTGTCCGAAGGGGTTTCCCCTGATCACCCCCTGAAGGCAGTCCACCACCGGCCTTCCCACGTTTCTGCACCCCTCCACATCCAGGTGTCTCAGTTTCGTGCAGTGCCTTATGGCGCCACAGATGTCTTCGTCGCCGATCCCCTCGCAGTCGCGGCACTCTATTGTCTCGACCTCGGGCAGAATCCTGATGAAATCCGCCCCCACGTCCGGGTAAAGGAGGTTAATCTGGAGGCACTCCAGCCCCACTAATCCCTGCAGCGGATCTAACGCGGATTGGCCTCTTATGTTGGTGCAGCCCGTCAAGTCTAGTTTCTTAAGCTCGGTCATGTCTCTACCGATTTCCTCTACAAAGGGTACTCCTACCCATCCACAGAATGCGATCTTCAGATCGACCAGTTTGGAGAGATTGGCGGGGAGGCTGACTTCGCCTGGGATTGGACCCATCGGTAGCTCGAAGAAGTCCGCCATCTCGATCGGCACTTCTTCGTCCTCCTCCTCCTCCATCCCCTCACTGCTCGGTCCGATCACGCACAAGGACAGGTATAGTCCCTTCATAGAGGAGGCTATTTTCCTGTTAGAAGCTAATGTGTCCAGTATTGATGCATTGAATTTTTTTGGTCTGTTTATCGTCAGTGTCTCAAGTCTGTCGGAATTTGCTATAATCTTGGCTACATTTGTGGGAAATATGTCTGTTTCGTCGATGCTTAGTGTTTTAAGGTTCAGTTCCGTCTGCGTAAGGCTGCACCCAACTAATCAGCCGCCCCGGAGCCGGACCGCCTCCAGACTTCTGTTGTTCCTTACTATCACCGAAAGATCCGGATCCACCGGTCCTGCGCATGGGCCCAGGCCCAGTCCAACCAGGTTAGACTAGTTTTCTGCGATTTCGCGCAGGACCGATGGTCTGATATTTACGCCCGAGATATCCAAGACTTTTAGGTTCCTACATTTTCTCGCCGCGACCGCGACCGACTGCGACGAGACCAGCGCGCATGCGTTTTGGCAGTTTAGTATAATGCTCCAAACGCCCCCCCCCCCCCCCCCCACATCTTGTTGCGGCCCAGCGTAACGCCTCGCTAGAAATAACTGGGTTCCCCCAGCACTCCGGCCATCTCCAACTATTGTAGTCTAGCTCTCGGATGCTAGCCGCATGCTCCCATACGGCTTGCCTCCAGGCCTTGCTGACTCTCTCCAGCTTGGCCAGGTCTTTAAAGCTCAGGAGCACTGTTGGCCCCCCTTTCCTTTATGTAGTCTTTTCTTTTCTGGTCGGCTATTGCCTACGGGAGTAGTTTTATTCTCTTTTAGTTTTCTATCATGCCAGCTGTCTGCTTTAAAAATCTTTAACTCGCGTTTGTGTAGAATGGGCTTAGTATCATTCGCCCATTCTACCGCCCTATTGGCCGTTTGGTTGTCTTTAAAAGTCAGGAACGCTATGTTTCCTGTGTTCTTTCTTGATATTATTACATGTGAGGGTGTAAATTCTTTAAATAGTTCAATCAAATCCCCCTTTTTAGAGTAGGAGGCCAGTCTTAAGACCACCACCCTTCTGGTCTTTGTGTTTCCGTGGTCCGTTTCCATTACCTATTGAATATTGAATATTGGATGTATATATAATTGTAGTATAACTATATTGAAGCTTTTAGTTGGGGTAGGGAGGTGGTTTTTCTGGTAGTGGGGTTGCTAATTCGAGGAGAACTTGTAAGTTATGTATTGAGTGTTATGACTTCATAGATAGGTGCTTGTCTAATTGATTGAGTAGGTAGAGATCGGTATGGATTTGTTGAGAATTGATCGGAGGTAATTAATTAACACAGTAGGTTGCGCGATATTTTTAAGCAGGATATAAATGCGGTTTATCCGGATAAACCTGTAATGACTTTGATATTAACGCTTAAACACGGGACCGCGCACCCTTTTATTTTACTTTTACACCTGGAAGGCCTTAATTTGGTGAAAGGAAAAGATGTAGCTCGATAATTTGTTAGACAAGAGTATTAAGGAGAATGGCAAGATGCGCTTAGGTGTTGTTTCTAGAGTATTTGGGTAAATACGACGTACTGGAATTTAAAAATTGCTATACCTAGAATTATTCTTTTGATGTGAGAAATCAACGGGTGGAGACAGGCCTGGACTCACTGAGAATTGATTCGGAGGTAAGTAAATTTAATAAAGTAGGGTTGCGCGGTATTTTAAGCAAAGCATGAATATAAACGCGGTTTACCCGGATAGACCTGTAATGATTTTAATATTGACACTTAATTGCGGGACCGCGTTCCCTTTTATTTGGACTTTTACACCTGAAAGGCCTTAATTTGGTGGAAAGAAAAATGTAGATCGATAAATTGTTAGATAAGGATATTAGATAGGATGGCGAGATGCGCTTAGGTATTGTTTCTAGAGTATTTAGGTAAATACAACGTACTGGAATTTAAAAATTGCTATACCTAGAGTTATGATTTTGATGTGAAAAATCAACGGGTGGAGACAGGCCTGGACTCATTGAGAATTGATTCGGGGGTAAGTAAAATCAATAAGGTAGAGTTGCGCGGTATTTTAAGCAAAATATAAATATAAATGCGGTTTACCCGGATAAACCTATGGTGAATTTGATATTAACACTTAATTATGGGACCGCGCACCTAACCTGGGTCTAATCCAGACTTTGTGTCTAAGTTGTGATTTGAATCGAATCTAGCGGCGTAAGCTAACCATTATTGGGAGGAGAGGCGTCTTTTGTGTATTTTCTGTATTTTATTTTGCTTTCGGATTCTATTTGTGTGTATCGCCTCTGGATGGATGGATGACCGAAGAGCAGCGAGGGTTACCCCAGAATTAATAATAGCCGCCCCTCAGCCACACATTCCACTACCTATGCCTATTGTGTTTCCGGATAACGCCTCTCCTTCCTTCCCCAGCTGGTTTGTTTTTTTTTTTTTTTTTTTATTCGTAGGGGGGCGCGGAGATCCTGTTAAAGGACACCCGGAGGTGGAACATGTCTCTGTCTCTCCTCTGCCTCACGGCCGCCGTTCCCCCCAATCTAACCTCCAGAGGGTGTCCGAAGGGGTTTCCCCTGATCACCCCCTGGAGGCAGTCCACCACCGGCCTTCCCACATTCCCACATCCCTCCACATCCAGGTGCCTCAGTTCCGTGCAGTGCCTTATGGCGCCGCATACGTCCTCGTCGCCGATCCCCCCGCAGTCGCGACTCTCTATTACCCTGATCTTGGGCAGAAATCTAACGAACCCCGCTCCCACATCCGGGTAGAGGAGGTTTATCCGGAGGCACTCCAGCCCCACTAATCCCTGCAGCGGATCTAACGCGGATTGGCCTCTTATGTTGGTGCAGCCCGTCAAGTCTAGTTTCTTAAGCTCGGTCAGGTCTCTACCGATTTCCTCTACAAAGGGTACTCCTACCCATCCACAGAATGCGATCTTCAGATCGACCAGCTTGGAGAGATTGGCGGGGAGGCTGACTTCACCCGGGATTGGACCCATCGGAAGCTCGAGGAAGTCCGCCCTCTCGATCGGCACTTCCTCGTCCTCTTCCTCCTCCATCCCCTCACTGTTCGGTCCGATCACGCACAAGGACAGGTATAGTCCCCTCATAGAGGAGGCTATTTTTCTGTTGGATGCTAATATGTCCAGTATTGTTGCGTTGAATTTTTTCGGTCTGTGTATCGTCACCGTCTCAAGTCTGTCGGAATTCTCTATGATCTTAGCTACGTTTGTGGGGAAGATGTCCGTCTCGTCGATACTGAGTGACTTAAGGTTCAGTCCCGTCTGCGTAAGGCCGCGCCCAACCAATCGGCCGCCCCGGAGCTGAACCGCCTCCAGCCTCCTATTTCTCTCCACTATAACCGTCAGCTCCGGATCCACCGGTCCCGCGCATGGGCCCAGACCCAGTCTAGTCAGGTCAGACTGGTTCTCAGCGATTTCGCGCAGGACCGATGGTCCAATGTTTACGCCCGATATGTCTAATACCCTAAGATTTCTGCATGCCCTTGCCGCGACCGCGATCGACCCCGACGAGATCCGCGCACATGCATTTTGGCAGTTTAAAATCATGCTCCATACGCCCCCCCCGCATCTTGTGGCGGCCCAGCGCAGCGCCTCGCTGGAGACAACTGGGGCCCCCCAGCACTCCGGCCACCTCCAGCTGCTATGGTCGAGCTCGCGGATGCCGGCTGCATGCTCCCACACGGCCTGCCTCCAGCCCCTGCTGACCCTCTCCATCCTGGCGAGGTCCTTGAAGCCCAAAAAGCTGGCGACCAGCATCACCGCAAGATAAGATGAGCCAGAGCACTGCCGGCCCCCGTCTCCCCCCTGCAGCCCACTCCTCCCCGCCCCGCCCCTGCTTACAGGGGTGTCCCTGTTGCACCCCAACTTCCTATCGTGCCAGTTATCGGCTTTGGGCACCCTTATCTCGCGTTTATGTAGGATGGGCTTGGCTCCGCTTGCCCACTCTACAGCCCTATTGGCTGTCTGGCAATCCTTAAAGGTAAGGAATGCCAGGTTCCCTGTGCTCTTTCTTCTCACGACCACATGGGAGGGCGCGAACTCTTTAAAAAGTTTAATCAAATCCTCTTTCTTCGAGTAAGAGGCCAGCCTAGAAACCACCACCCTTCTGGTCTTGGTGTTTTCGCGTTTCGCTTCCATTGCCTTGCTTCGGCTGTACGGTTGTCTTATTTTATCAGTAATTTCCTCTGTCTTTCTGGTCCTTTCCCAGTCAATAATCAAACTTTTTTCGGATCCAGGAGCCAAGAGGGAACAAGATCAGCGAGCCGGTGGATCAGCGAATCAGCAAAACTCAGCAAATCACACACTATGACTTTTGTCGATTGTTCTACAATTTGGAATCAAGTGAGCGCAAGGTTTCTATAAAGACTCTTGCCCAGACCTAACCTGGGTCTAATCCAGACTTTGTGTCTAAGTTGTGATTTGAATCGAGTCTAGCGGCGTAAGCTAACCGTTATTGCGGGCGTTCGGCCGGCGGTCATTTTCCCGGTGCTCGAGGTCGCTTTTAGGTTACTCCGTTTAGGTTACGCTGGATTCGGGAATGAAAACATCCTTCCTTCTGTTACCTGGCAGGAAATGATTGAATATTCATTGCGAGAAACTATAGTCTCAATTGAGTTTTCGTCATCGAATCCCTATTCTGTGTTGGCTGTCCTAGTGTCGAGTTTTATTTTTATTTGTACATGGAGAATCTTAATTTTATTGCCCCGCCCACTGTTAGGGTATTCCCCGCGCTTCTAATTTTCGCCATTGACTTTTCCGGGATTCTATAATAAAATCTGCGGCTTCTACCGTCTACATGGCCTTTCCTAGTCAAGGTCCACTCCCCCGTACCCCAGTCTTCCCGTTCCATGTTGATCAGCCCCCTTAGCATCTCATCCTCCATTCTGCGGGAGGAGCACCATACCACTACATCTTTCTTCTTTTCCATTTCCTCTTCAAGTCCCTCCCTTACCTTCTTCCCCCTGACAGTTATTCCCTTCCCTAATGCCTCCCTTATCGTTCCTATCGTGTCCCCATCCTTGCCGGTCAGTTTTACCGCGCCGTTCTTAAAGTTTACTCACTCCAAGAATTGTTTTCTGTAATTCGGATGCACTTATCGTTATTTCGGCACCGTGCTTCTAATGGTGATTCTTACGTGATTTTATCCGTGATTTTATTTATTTCGATGTCTGATGGAGCATCGTTCGCATTACAGCCTATTCTTTTTCTCGCGTCTGTGCTTATTCTATTCCGGTTTTTTATATTTGTCAGGCGATTCAGTGTTTTCGCGGGAGAGTTTTACGCGCTTCGCGTTCTGTGCTTGTCAGCTGATACGCGTTGGCCGGGGTCGTTCCGGTTGCCTATTTTTCCCCGTCAGGGCGCTATGTATCAATCGCGTGAAGCAAAGGCTTCGCGTTCGTGAATTTAATCGTCGCGGGGGTCGCGTATGCGTTCGGAAAACAGTCGTCGCGTCTAATACGTTGAGTATCTCTGTAATCTGATAGGTTTTCCCGGAATTTATAAAACAAACTTAGATCTTATTATATGTATGCTCGGTAATTCTGATATATTATACGAGCTATATCGCGTATGGCGGTTATTCCCTAGTTGTCATAAGATTCGGCATATCATTCCGCGCGTCTGAAATTAATATCGCGCGTCGATATATTTGTCAGCGGTCGTAATACAGAGATCCTAACGGTTTTATCGATTCGCGGGTCCTTCTTTAAGATTCTTTTTTTTTCGTCGTTCTATCGCTTCCCGCGATTTCCCTACTATCGTTATCGATACTAATAATCGTTGTCGTTTACTGTATTTACCGAGTACCGCGTTATGTTTCGTTTTCACTTTCTACTATAGTCCTGAAGCGCGACTTTACCTGAGGCGCGTTCGGTTCTTTCTAATATAATACCCGGTATGGGGTGACTCGATAATTGTCCTAGGCTACGGTTGTACCGTTATCGCTTATTACTTCTATGCATTTAATTAGATTTTTGTAAGTTGGCTCTAATCGCGATATTATAAATTTATGCTATTATTTCTAATACTTTCTTTACTTCGGTCTTTATTTCCCACATATTTACTGTCTTTTACACTGGTCTAGCAGGAAAGCCTCGCGAGTAATATTACCGATTGTTATTAGTTTTTTGACATTTCAACACTGTCATTCTTATTTAATTTGAAATCCTACCTTGTCTCCACGGATCTTACGTTTTGCCAGCGGGGATAACGGTGGGGTCTCCTCCTCTCTATCTCTTCGCTTCCGCGGCTGTTAATTCCTTTTTCTAGGTTGGATACTAAAGTCCTTCACCACTTTATATCACAGATACGCACGCGTGTCTATAGTACGCACTTGATTTTATTCGCGTATTTACCCCTACTTATTCGCTGACCCTTTTTACCGATTAAACTCTTTAGCTTACAGCTTATGAAAGATTGGGCTAAACTCAAGATACCATTAACTAACGAAATATCAAAATCAAGAAAATAAAAATCAACATGACGGCAGTTGCCATAAATCGCTAATTTACAGTAAATTAAACTACTTAAACTAAAGTATATGAATTTTACTTACTATTCAGGCTATTTCTTATTTCATATATCGCAATAGTTCGTACTTTCCAAACTGATTATTTCCGATTCTTTATTCTAGCTATGCTAATTGTTATTGATATATTCTTTTACTTGTATGAATTGCTTTCCCATACAATAGTTTTCCATTCTGGGTTCGTATTCAGATTTTTTTTAACTAAGTTTAATAGTCGTTACCACTAACTTCTATATTATTTCTTACTTAGTATTTATGGTAATTTTAATTAAATTGATGTAAATTACATGGCGCTGCGAATGTAAGTGTACTTTGATGGTTCATATACACATATCCGTCGAGCGTAAAGTATTAAACTTTTTCATAAAATTATATAGGCCTTAATGTATATTGCATATACCAGAAGGTGCCTACGACCTCAAATATGATATTTTGTACGTTGTTGTTAAGAGTTATCACTGAAAAATAGAGCCTGTAGAATCTGTGAAGGATGATCGGCTGATCGGCTCTATTTCGAGGGGCTGCACTCCATCTGATAGATTTTCTCTTGTCAGCAAGCAATGCATCATTCTACATTGGTTCATTCTACTTTCTCAATAAATTCAGCTCCATAATGAGCTGCTGTATCAAGTACAGGCACTGAATAAAAGTCCGAGGAACATTTATTCGCCTATGGAAGAATTTCATGCATTCTAAAAAGCCATGGTTCTTCTTACTGCAAAACTTTCATTTCGCCTTGTAGTTTTCAAACGTTTTCGTGGGACTCACGACTAGATGTAAAAGATATAAACAGCATTTTAGACGTAAAAGATATGAACCAGCTGTTTTTTGTTCCATCAATTGCTATGGTCATTAACCTATGAACTGATTGAAGATATAGGAAACATTCAGTCAGATGTTGTATAACTTCCAGACTATGATCAATATCTACATAAGTATTGATGAAATAACATTTTCAAGTAGCCAAGCAGAACAATTGTTCTTAGAAGGCGTAGATGTCATCTGTTCTCGTAATTCCTTTGTTTTTTTTGACAGCAAAGAATTCGCATTCATTTACTTCCAGACATATTATTGTAATAGCAAGGGGAAACTATTCCAACGTTGCTGTTTATAATGCTTGCGTCGATTGCTTATTCACAAGCAGTCTCCGCCAAATTATAAAGAATTGTAACCCTGTTTCCTGTAGGAGTGGATTGGGATGCAAAATACAGTTTTAAATGAAGTAATTTTAAAAACTTTACGGCAAAAAAAACAAATAAAGTGCTTCTCGACCTTTACTCCAATTAAACGACGATAATATAATCTTTCCGTTTCCGTTCATCCTCAACATTCCTAACAGAAATCCCACAGTGAACAGTTTTCTTTTATTTCAAATAGTTTCACGAGCTTGTTATTTCCTCTAACTTCAGCCGACAGGTCCCTGCTTCTATCAAAACAAGCTGCACACGATCTCGATCGTACACGTTGTTGGTGGTTCACCAAAAAAAAAAAAAAAAAAAAAAAAAAGCCAACTTTGACTTCACAAATCGATTTGGACAACCAGATCAATTTCATTGGCTTTCTATTACGTGCGTGCAAAAGCAAGACCACTTCTACGTAACCAGCAAGTGGAAAGGGAAACATTTCCCTATTAAAGATTCCAGTTTGGAGTCTTCCCACGAAAATAATGACAAAAGAAGTTCGGTCAGAGCAGTGAGATCCTGGTTGGTTAGAGAGGCGATCGTTCACCTCGGTGTTCGGATCAGCAATAGAATATTCCCTCTGTTAAGCAGAGAGTGGAATGAATAGTTCACTTAAATCCTTCGAGAAACCTCTTGCAACGAAACAGAGTTGCTCCCACTTTTCCCCTCCCAGGAGAAACGAAAACTTGTTGTTATTGTTGTGCTTTAGGCATTCACAGGGTCACTGACCTAACAGAAATTTTGCACCAACAAATGAACTTGATATGGTCGAGACACAAGCCGGTTACTTCACATATTTCCACAATTACTGGCAACTTTTCCTCTCCTAATAAGCATCGTTACAGTTCTTCATTAAAAGGATAAGCATAGTTCGCTAGAAATTAGCTTGTCTGTGTGAGTTTTAGCGATGCTAAAGTAGAAGAGGGTTTTACCCTATGCTGTCAGAAAATTACGAAGTCATACGAAGCTCAAGAGACAGAAATGCAATAAAAAATGATAGCATTGCATTCTTGATGACAATGCACACCTCTCGAACAATTGTTCGTCAAATTTCTTGGATATTTAGTGCAACTGCCTGGATTTATACAGTGACGTTCTTTCATCCTCAAGGTCTCCCTTGATCTTGCGAAGGCGTTTGGCGAAGCTATGATAAATATGGAGATAAAGGCTCAGACTCGCAATCACTTGTGATCAGTGAGTCCGAGTTTAAATCCCTCGTTATCACGGGAAACTTTTCCTAAATTGTCATTTAATATATCATAGCATCATTCGTGCGAAACCGACATAAAACAATGGGTTCTAGGTGAAATGACTATAGCAATTGAAAGCGAAAAAATGTGAAAAAAAAAAGAAAATAAAACAGGTTATGGAGCTATTGCGGTTATGGAATTAAAGGCTCGGATCTGCAATCGGTGGGCTCGAGTTCCTAATTTGCCTTTACATCTAGGAAATTTGTCCTATGTGATGTGTATATCATAGCCTCGATGGTTCTACATCCATGTAAAAGTTGAAGGAGTATTTCCTAGGCGAAATGACGGTAGCAGTTAAAGTCGAAGAACTACAAAAGAAAGTTGGCGTTTGGATCAATTTGATGCGATGCCTCGATTGATAGGCTTCGAAGAATTGACCCAAATGATTGCTTTCTGCGATTGACCCTTTCGTTTCTCTTCGTGAATGCATGCAAAGTTTTCTTTATGGCGGCAATGCGCCAGGTTCTTCTTCAAGATTCAATTTCTACTTCCATACTGTTTGGAGTTTTCATGAATGATGTTCCTCAGTCCCATTCTTGTAGAATTAACTTATTCGCAGAAGATGTTGCGGCTCTTTCATTTTTGTGCGTCGTTTCCACCTTAGCTGGTAGGTTTAAGCATTTTTTAACAATTTCTTAATTTTTTCTCATTACTGAGAAGTGGAATTGAACTCGCAGCAGATGAAGGTTATTTTCTTTTTTAGATGACCATGAATTGGCGAAAGTAACATGTTTACAACCAAAGAATTGACAACTACGTCACACGTTGAGTGCAGTCTCGTAAAAAACTTTATTAAAGCATGATTGCAGACTGGTATTGCTAATTATTGCGTATAATAAGGAAACAAATGAGCTCTAAACAGGGACTTTTTAAGAGCATTACATTTGATGAAGCTGTTGAATCAAAGGGAGATTGTAGTCTACAACTTAATTTATTTCGGTCTTTTCAGAGACTTTACCAAAAATTAATAAGTTTCTTAAAGATGGCATGATCAACTTTAACGCCGATTTCAGTTGGTAGGCGCCGAAGGAGTCTATCTACTACCATATTAAATATGATAGGCGACAAGGGGTCACCTTGTTTAACTCCGCATGTAGGTGTTATACACTCAGATTCCCAGCCATCGCAGGACAGCACAGTTGAGCATCCTTCGTATGAGTTCATGACATAGTCGACCATGGCACAAGGCACTCCCATGATTTCAAGGGTGTCTCTTATTGTGTTGTGCGAGACAGAATCGAAGGACTTAGCTATGTCAATAGACGTCATATACAGTGGCTTGAAATGCTGCCTGTGGTATCGCAGGATCATGTCGAGATCGAAAATGTTCGAAGCGCAACCGTCGGTCGGAATAAAAGCCTTTTGTCTCTTATCAAGCGGAACCATCTCTGTCAGTCGTCTGGCCATAACTTTATTGAAAGTCCTAGTTATTACAGATTGGACAGTTATGGGCCTGTAGTCCTCGGGCCTTTGCGCATTACCCTTTTTAGGTATTAGTGTTGTGCGCGCTTTTAGCAAGTGCTTCGGCAGTTTCCCACAAAGCATAAAAAGGTTGAAGATCCTGCAGAGGATCTCCAGTGGGACTGCCTTGAGAAACCTTGCCGAAAGCCCGTCAGGGCCCGGACATGTTGTGAGTGACGGAAACGACCTGCGAATTTCCGTCGGGACTACAGGTTTCCAGAGGTCAGACAGAACTGGCCGCTTCATTTCTTTTTCTGGGGACCCAGCCGCCCCATTCGTCATTGTAGTGCGCCAAAAGTTGATCATAATTTGCTTAGGCGGAGGTTGCTCGTTCGTCGTGCTTTTTGTTAGTAACCTTGCACAATTGTAAGGATTTTTCCTCCATGCCTTTTGCGTTTTGGCGTACTCAAGACGTCTTGCCTGGCGCCTCGATATAGGCTCGTTCGAAGGCAAGTTTGTGGCTTTTCCTTTGTTTCGTTTGGTCAAAGGGAACGTTCGAAGGAGGTAGATCTCGAGCTCAGTCGAGATCTTCTCCCTTGACCAGACGGTTACGTTCTTGCAGATCCGACTCAACAGATCCGCGTTGAACTCTGAGCCACGCAGCGGATGTAGACGTTCGAATAAGTCCTTGACGGACTGGAGCAGTGCAGCGTCCTGTTGGACAGGCGCTGCGTTTGCACCTGAATCTACTGGTGGCTCGTTTTGTGCGTTCGAATGTTCGTTCAAAGGTTCGTTCGACAGTTCGTTCGATGGTGATAGTTCGCTTAGGATCTTTAAGACCAGCTCTTTGTGCCTTTGGCTTTTTCGTTGACCTTTTAAGGACTCGAGAGTACGGTTCGGGAACATGGGCAATAATGCTTGGTTCATGAACCTGGTACCAACTCGTGTAAGATGCGCCTCCTGCCGTGCCAGGAGCGCTTGTTCCTCCGCACACCAATGTGCCTTCTTATTGTCAATCAAATTGATTTGACGTTCGTCGTGCCAATTTTTATGGGCCCGTTGTTGATGGACACCCTTGCCCCCTTAGGGTCGAGAACACCCTGTCGCAGCCGGTCATACTGCAGGCGAAGGTCTCTTTTTGGACGGCTAGCGCAGCGGAATTTGTCGGGCCGGAAGGACCTGGGGGTCCTCCGACACTTAGATAGTTATTTTCATCCGAGGCTATTTTTAAGTTCTTTGGGCCGACAATATACAGTCGAGGGGGTGGCAACCCACCAAGACCGATGGTCGCAGAGGCAGTATTAGCTTCCCCCCGAAGGGGTACTAATGGCGGAAACCAACGAAGAGGTTACTGCTTGCTAACTAAGACTACTGCATAAGGGCTGGTCTCGGATACTAGGACGGCAAGCCGCCCCGTCACCTCAAGCGACCGCCTTAAGAGAGTCATAGTCTATCGATGATGGGGGTGTGGGGGAGGGGTCTGTAGGGGGGTTTGCTTCGCGCCTTCCTAGGAGGAGAAGTAGCTGCGTCAAAGATCCGAATATGGCGCGAAGTGGGTTAGGACGTCGATTACCAGTTTGATGAACCGTATGATCAGGAAGATGGCGATGACTCCTGCGCCGGCTGAGCCGAACGTTACTAGCATATTCCAGATTCGTTGGCCCGCTGATTCGGCGATTTTGTCCAGAGCATTTTCGCCCAATAGATTGGCCATGGACAAGGTTCCAGATGAAATGGGTCTTCCCATTACTCCTCTCGCCAGTGTATCCAATGCTGCTGGTTTGTCGGCAGGGAACATAATGTGATCCTTTAGTGACTGAAGATCACTCGTGGAATA
The DNA here is from genome assembly GCA_963989415.1 of Cerceris ruficornis. Lineage (NCBI taxonomy): Eukaryota > Metazoa > Arthropoda > Insecta > Hymenoptera > Crabronidae > Cerceris > Cerceris ruficornis. The sequence continues at coordinate 7,442,695 of OZ022530.1, read as the reverse complement.
TATTCCGCTTGTGGCCAGGTGACCCGCGTCACCCGTGTCGTCAGTGTCACATATTTGCCCATTACTATGCATAAATAAGGTCGTGTCACATGCGTATGCATTTGATGATATGTGCAACTTCGCCCGCTGTGTTGCTAAGTTCGTCGGGGTTTGTTGATTTCCTTCAGGGGTAGACGGTATCTTCAATGATATATAAGGTTGCTTTGTTAAATTCTTCGTGGATATTTCTATTCAAAATCACCATGCATTCTTTGCATTCAGTGATAGTCCTTGCTGTTAGGAGACTTGTGTTACAGTCGTAACAACTTATCTCAAAATCTTCACGTGTTGAAATATGTGCAGTGACAAAATCACCTTCCGAGCACTCCATGGACAGGTCGAAGCAAGGTTCTACCTCTTTTATTTCCTTTACCTTTACTTCTACCCCTATCTCTTTCATTAGTTTCTTCACCTCGTCTTCCACATTTCCTTCCATCCCCTTCATTCCTATATTAATTGGTATGTTATCTTTAGTAAATAACTTTCCTATATCAAGTTCATTTTGTGGTATATCACTATTAAACCACTTGTTGTGGAATGATGTTTTGTCTTCCATTATGATAATTGGCTTGGTAAGCTACAAAAATCGTAAAAGCCAACGTTAATTAAGTACCAGTGGCACTTTCGGCCTTCTGGCACTATCGCTTCTCGGCCTTTTGGCTAAGATCCAAATCTATCCGCCGGCTGTGACATTCGTAATTCACAAATGTTAAGCAGGCACTCAAATATGTTGGACAAGTTATAGCATAACTGAACTTCCGTTAACCTTGAATAATCTTTTTGCTTAATTATAAATGGTGGGCGTTTAGCATATTTCTCGATATGGTTTACTATTCCCTGAATATACCTCAATTCCACTGTTGGTTTGCAATTCATACAAAAGAAATTATACCACTTATATAACGGCATAGTTCCGTACGTAAGAGTCTCCTTTGCAGCGCGCCCCAACATGAACTTGTGGTATGATGCTTCTGGATTAACCAGTATAGTGCGCATGAATACATCGCTTGGATGAAACTTGGCGTCTTTTCCAATCTTAATAATCTCCAATAGTAACCTGTAATCTGCCTTAATACGGTGATACTGACCAATGGCTTTCCATAGATTATCAGTCTTCAAATGACGTCTCGCATAGATCAAAGCTACACCTGAATCGACTACACCCCTAGTCTCAGAGAAGAAGGGTTGTTCTCCCGAAGAGATGAAGCTCTCGACCTCCGCGAATGAGGACAAAGCTACGCCGCTGTCCGTCCCCGACCCATGTTAAAACTAGGCTTATAGAAGGACTTATACACTAATTCATATCAGAAGCCAATCAAGGGTAGCCCCAAAATTTAGTAATTGATGGCTCCTGATACGACTTGACTGATTTTCTTATACTTTTGAATTTATTAAAATCTAGGTTATATTTTTAAGAATAATTAGAGTGCGGGAGATCAGAAGTCGTTTAGGGTTACCCCACAATTAATTATTGACGACTCCCAACCTCCCGCTCCTCGAGTGACTAATTTTATCTATTGATTCTCTAAGCCTAGAAGTAATTTTTGGTTATTTTTCCTATGTTAGTGCCTTGCAGCAAATCTTATTTTAACGAAGCCGGCCACGGTTATAATAAGTTTTTTCTTTTTTATTAGTTCCCAGGTCTTTGCCGGGATTCTTAATACAGATCTTCTTCCTCTTCCCTGCTCCGTTCCTTCCTTAATCAACTCCCATTTACCTGTGGCCAGTTCCTTGTATTCTCTGTTTAATAGTTTGTACAGAGTGTTGATTCTCATGGCACCTGATGAGTTCCATACAATCACCTCAATCATTCTTTCCAGGGACCCTTGGCTTCTTTCCACCGATTTAAGAGATATTTCATCCTCCAAGTGTAGCTTTATGGCTCCATTCTTATATCTTATACTTTTTATCTTTAGTATAATTCCATGATCGAGCGATCTCTCCAAGAGACCGCATAAGACTTCATCCACTTCGCTCTTGTTTAAAGTTGCTTCTGGGTGTTTCTCGTTTATTATTATTATAATGTTGTCTTCTAGTTTCAGACTGGTTTCGTCTGAGTCCGACTCGATGTAGTCGCTGTGACCTCCTTTGTTGAGGGTCCTGCCATAGCTTGCATCTTGTTTTGTTAAGGGGGTCTTGATGAAATATACTAACGCCGGTCGCTATTTCTAGTTATATAAAAATATATAAATATAGATATAAAAAGAAAGTAAGCTTAGTATAGTGGAGTATTTTAGCCTATTATAAGCTATCTTTTCTCCTTATTAATTATTTGGTATATCTTTTGGCGAGGCTAAGGGCGGGCTGTTAGTTTTGTTAGTTAATCTTAGTTCTTGTCTGGTTTGTATATTTGTTTGAACCGGGAAGCACTCAGGGTTACCCCACAATATTATAATTAGTGATTCTCGGTTCTAGTCTATACTTTTGAGGCGCTACTATCTTAGGTACTTTTGCTATATTGTATGATTTATATACTTATGTTTTTGTTTTATTTTTTTTTTTCTTTTGCCGCCCTTTTGCCTCATATAGGTCTGGGTAGTTTTTATGGGAATCTTCGTTTGAAGGAGAAGAGGTAGTTTTTGAAAGTTTCATTCGCCTAGGTAGGACTTTTAATATTAGTCTTTTACTATTTGTCTTTACTATTTTATTATTTTCTTTATTGTCTCAAAGCCTGATTTGCGTCGAGGGTTACCCCAAAATTATTAATTGACGCAAATCAGTTTTCTCTTTAGTTTGTGTATTTAGACTCCTTCTCTCCTTCTTACTTTCCCCTTTTACGTTTCCCTTTTAACAAAATGACGCTTCTTATGGTCTAGTAAGCCTCTTCACACTGGGCCGCCCTTTCTTTAAGTATTTATGGTTGGAAGGAGAGGCATCCTTTGTGTGCTTTGCTTTAGTTTCAAATTCTAACTTGTGTAGATTTCTTTTGGACGAATGGTTTTTGTGGGCTGGTGAGCAGCGAGGGTTACCCCACAATTTATAATTGCTGCTCTCCAGCCGTTTATCTTAAGAATGTTGCTTACTATACTTTGGGTGATGCCTTTCCTCCCTTATCTAGTTGGGTATCTAACTTAAGGTTATTCATAGGGGGGTATGGAGATCCTGCTAAATGACACCTGGAGGTGGAACATGCCCTTGTCCTTCCTATGCCTCACGGCTGCCGTTCCCCCTAATCTCACCTCCAGAGGGTGTCCAAAGGGGTTTCCTCTGATCACCCCCCGAAGGCAGTCCACCACCGGCCTTCCCACGTTCCTGCACCCCTCCACATCCAGGTGCTCCAGCTTCGTACAATGCCTTATGGCGCCGCTGATATCCTCGTCGCCGATCCCCTCGCAATCGCGGCACTCTATTGTTCTGATTTTGGTGAGACGTCTGATAAATTCCGCCCCTACATCCGGGTAGAGGAGGTTAACCTGGAGGCATTCCAGCTCCACTAGTCCCTGCAGCGAATCTAAAGCGAATTGGCCCCTTATGTTCGTGCAGCCCGTCAAGTCCAGTTTTTTGAGTCCGGTCATGTGTCTGCCAATTTCCTCTACAAAGGGTACTCCTACCCATCCACAGAATGCGATCTTCAGATCGACCAGTTTGGAGAGATTGGCGGGGAGGCTGACTTCGCCTGGGATGGGACCCATCGGGAGTTCGAAGAAGTCCGCCATCTCAACCGGCACTTGAGGGTGTCGGACGATAGGGGCGGGAGGAGGGAACCTCCGACCGGTTAGGTCGAAGGTAGGGAGCCCATCCTCCTCCTCACCGTGGTGTAGATCGAGTCCCCCCCGCAAACCGGTTCCTCGCTGTCCTCAGTGGGGAGTTCCAGTTCCTCCTTCCACAGATTCAGTTCGTCCTTGTAAATAGGTTGGATGGTGCAGGTTGCCTTGAAGGTCTCCGGGCCGATGGCCAGGAAAATCTTCATGGTGATACGGAGGGGATTGTTCTCTCCCTTAATTTGGCAGTAGCAGTCTACTGCAGCAAGTTGGACGGTGCCATCGACGCCCTCGGAATACCAAAGTTTCGACTTTGCGCGGAGCCACCCGCGACGGCCCGATGGTGGAACTACGAGCGGACCCGACACCGTTGTCGGGTATTTCTCGTTCTCAGGCGAGTAAAGCCGAACCTCGACCATCGACGACTTCGCGGCGACCGGAGCTATGTCGTACTGTAATGCGGTGATGCGAAACGGACGATTCTGACTCAAAACGTTGAAGTTATTTACGTTTACTGTGAGCGACTGACCGGGGGTGACCACACCCAAGAAATAGTCCACGTACGCTCCATTGCCACGTCGGCGGCGAGTACGGCACCGCCTGCGCGACGGCATCTGGAACCACTGTCGGAAAGTTCTCGTGTCGGTAATTAACGATCTACCTTACCGACCGTCGGTAAGTTACCGACTGATGGTAACAATTCCTTCGTAAATAAGCACTGAAGGAGTAGCAAAAAGGATATTTGGCGCGCGCGAGCCCCAGGACCACGTCAAGGTATATCCTACCCTGGGGTTTATAGCCCGAAGGCGACCGTAGAAGGTCTGAAGCGGTACTGTTCCCGCGTAACTCGAGTACACAAGTATTATAACACGCCCCCGATAGGCGGGGGGGGGGGGGGGGGGGGAGCCGATCCCTAGTGAATAGTTAAATCGTGTCACTTGCCCGGTGATGCAGTTGGCCGTCGTACTTCGCTGGTGATCCCTCGATGAATGAGGTGGTGAATGCCGTTCCGCCGGCGCTGTCCCGGTGAAAGTTCCAACGATGGGGGGGGGGGGGGGGGGTAAGGAGGTGTCCCGGAAGATAGTGGCGGGAGGAGGTCCACCGGGTTCACCTGGTCTTTTTGACCTTTGCCTCTGTAACCGGCAGCATAGGCTCCGGTCCTATCGGCGGTTCGTCTGATCCTTTGTTTGCCAGCCTGTCCGCTAGTTCGTTTCCTGCAATTCCTCTGTGACCCGGTACCCAGGTCAGAAGTATTCTGTTTCCCATCCTCGCTAGTTCGTTTAGCGCGTCTCTACAATCTATCACTGTTCTCGACAGCGATACTCCCTTGTTGAGTGCCAGCAGTGCCGCCTGGCTGTCGGAGCATATCGTTATGCTCTCATTCCTCGTTTTCCTGTTAGTCAGGTGTCCTATACAGTCCCGAATTGCTGTGACTTCGGCTTGGAAAACCGTGGGAAGACTCCCGAGCATCAGGGCCTTCGCCTCGCTCGGGACGTCCTCCCTGGCCCAAGCTGCTCCCGCTAGTCCATTTTTCCTGGATCCATCAGTGTAGTATACCCTGCTTTTCGGGTGGTATGGTCTTTTTCCATTTTCCCATTCGTCCCTCGCTCCAATACGGACCGTATACTTCCTTCCAAAGTCATATTCCGCTATGGCTTTATCCGCCGGCATGTGGAATATGTCCACAACCTCCTGTGGCGCTTCCTTATACACTATTTCCGTGTGCCTGTTCATTCCTTTCCTGGTTTTCTTTTCTCCCTGCCAGAGTCCCCAGTAATTCAGCCTATAGGCCATCCTCAATGCCAGCTCTCTGACTTTGATGTCCAGCGGTGTGACATCGCACATAACCTCCAGTGCTCTCGTCGGAGTGGTTTTAAACGCTCCAGTGATGCGTTTCAATGCCATTCCTTGGACACTGTCCAGCCTCGTTATGATGGTTACAAGCGTGGTCGCCCTCCACCATATCAGCGCTCCAAACGTGATTCTCGGCACTATGATTGCCTCGTAGATCCACTTGCTTCTTATGGGGTCGAGTCCCCATTTTGCTCCCACCATCCTGTATAAAACGTTTAGATTCTTTTTCGCTCTTTCCAGTTGTAGTCTCACGTGAGTTTTCCATATCAGTCTGTCCGTGATATGTATCCCCAGGTACTTGATCTTTCTCACAAAGATCAGGGGTTCTCCTTTGTACCGTAGGTCCTCTATAACCGGTCGTCGGGCGTTGGAGACGTAACTCCTGGAGAACATCATCATCTCCATTTTCGTTGGGTTAACCGATAATCCCGTTGCTTCGCACCATACTTCCAGTATCGTTAGAGCCGTTCTCGCCTTTTCCTTGGCTTCCTCAATGGTTTTTCCTTTCGCCAGGAAGTTGACGTCGTCGGCGTATGCCGCCGCTTCTACTCCGCATTCCTGAAGTGCTCCTATCAGGCCGTCTACTGCCATGCACCATAATAGAGGTGACAATATACCACCTTGCGGGCAACCCCTGTTCACGGCTGCTTTTACCTCGGTTGTGCCTTTCTTTGCTTGTAGGGTCCTATTGCTCAACATCTTGATAATCCATATTCGGATCTCCGGTTCCACTTCAAAGTCCCTTAACGATTGCTCGATTAGCTCCGTCGAGGTCATATTGAACGCTCCTTCGATGTCCGCGAAGCCTCCTATCGCTATTCCTCTTTCGTTGAAGGTGTCCTCGACACTGCTCACCAGGTCATGGAGCGCCGTTTCCACTGATCTTCCCGCTCTGAACGCATGCTGTTTGGCGTTTAATGGTCTCCTCATCAGCGTCACTTCCTTGAGATGTCTATCGATCAGTCTCTCCGCCGCTTTCAATAGAGATGGTGTGAGACTGATCGGTCTGTACGCTTTAGGCGTCGTGTAGTCTGGTTTGCCCGGCTTTGGCAGAAAGACGACTCTCGTCTCTCCCCACTTCGTTGGGTAATGACCCGTCGCTATGGATGCTCTCATTATCTTGGTCACGAACTCCTCTATCCAAGGTAGGGCCTTCTTCAATAGTTGAGGGTATATTCCGTCTGTTCCCGGGGCCTTGTATGGGTCGAACGACATTATCGCCCATCTTACTCTTTGTTGATTTACCACTTTGTTTGCCAGTTCCCAGTTTGGCTTGGTCCTCTCGCCCTCGGTTTGCTTCCCTCTCGGGTCACTTGTTTGCCTGTTGCATCCCGGGAAGTGCTCCCTCAGTAATAGCTCCAGAATTTCCTCGTCGTTGTCGGTAAATTCTCCCGTTTTCCTTTTCAGGGCTCCTATCCCTTTCTGACCGTCTTCGGATAGTAGTTTGTTCATCCTTGCTGTTTCCGGCAGTTTCTTTATGCTTTCACAGTACTTTCTCCATGTCTTCCTCTTGCTTTCGAAGATTTGTTTCCTTAGGTTTCTATTGGCCTTGTTGACTCTGTCCCAGATCTCCCTTCCGCCTCTTCTCCTGGCCATTTTCTTCAATTTGGAGATCCTATTGCTCTCCTTTTCCAGATCCTTGTTCCACCATGGTATATTGATTCCGTTCTTACATTCCCTTTCCTCCGTGGCGTCTTCCCATGCATCGCTCAACAGCCGACTAAGCGCCTCTATGGCTTCGTCAATTTCCTCCTGGTTACCATATCTTTTTGGCAGCCTATGTCGATTCTGCTCCACCAGCGTCTTATATTTCTTCCAGTCCGTTTTCCTGGGATCTCTTCTCCACATTCTTTCGGCGATGTTTTCGTCGGTGACGTCCATCATCACGTATCGGTGGTCCGATTTTGAGTCTTCTTGGCTCACCCGCCAATTCTTCACCATGCTGATCGTTCCTGGTGATCCCAATGTTACATCTAAGACGTCCTCTCTCTGCATATTGCAGAATGTAGATTCATTTCCTCTGTTCATGCAAGTGAGGTCCAGATCCTGCATCTCCCTTGCCAGCATCTCACCTCTTTTATTCGTTTCTGTGCTGCCCCAGATTTCATTCTTGGCATTCGCGTCCATGCCTATCAAGATCTCCTTTCCCTTGTCGATGCACCATTCGCATACTTCTTTGCCCTTTTGGCCCATTACCGAGTCTTTTCCATTCCATTTCGAATATATGGAGGTTACTATCAGATTTCTATCCTCTCCGGTCTCGCTCGATCTCCAAGCCAGTTCCACCACTGTAGTGAGGTTATCACTAAATTGCGACAAGAGCGTGGCATTTATTCCCTTCCTTGTTATGATGCAGGTTCTTGTATTTTTGTTCACCGCTGTGCTCCATACACTTCCTGCCGCATTCATTCCTTTGATTCCTCCATACGCTATGTATGGTTCCTGAATCAGGGCGATGTCTATGTTGCCTTTCTTCATTATTGTTGTAAGCATTGCAGCGGCGACGGGTGCATGATGAAGGTTTATTTGTACTATCTTCATGGTAGAGCCCTCTCTTCTCCTCCTTAACGTCGCCCTATGCTAGAGTTCAAAGATTTAAAGTTGATTGCACCGTTAGGGTAGGATATTACCTTTTTTTAAAAATCGTCTTCTCCTGAAAATAAAGAGGGGTGGTGCAATCAACTGTATTATTATTCTCGCCGTCTACTCCCTTCCGCTCCGCGCCCCACCCGCGTGTGTGTGTTATCTATTTTTACATCCAGAGAGCCGAATCGAAGGTCAATTTGGCATTTACAATTTTATGGTTCTATTCTCCGGGATCCTCCCCCCCCCCCCCCCCCCCCTCCCCCCTACCCCGACCGACCCGAGGGTTACCCCAGAATTGATAATTGGATCGGTCGGAGGCAAATGGGCTTCTGTCGGTCCCGGGCTTCCACTGCAAAGTGTTTCCGCTCCCTGGATGCATTGAGACCCGGATCGCCGCATGAGCGCGGCAGCCCGGATTCCCGGGTTATCACAGCCAATGGTAGGCGATCGCTAGAAGATCAATTCACCAATCAAGCAGTTCTACAGAGGCTGGGGATCGTGCGTATCTGATCTACTTTACTGCATTCGGTATTAATCGGGCAGTTATGGGGTTATTGCAGACTTCCGGAAGAGAGAGGAAGTTACTGCAATCAGCTGTATTATTATTCCTACTAGCCATGCCCCACCGCTTCGCGTATCATTTGTGTGTGTGTGTGATATCAGTTTGTATGTCCGAGTTTCCATTGCAAAGTGCTCCCGCTCCCCGGGTGCACTGGGACCCGGGTCACCGCACGGGCACGGCAACACGGATTCCCGGATTGTTACAGCAAATGATAGGCGGTCGCTGGGAGGTTAATATAACAGGTAAGTAATTCTACAGAGGCTGGGGGTCATGCGTATCTGGTCTACCTTAAAGCATCCGATATTATTCAGGCAGTCATGGGACTATTGCAGCCTTCCGGAAGAAGGGTGAAACTACCGCAATCAGCTGTATCCTTGTTCTTATTGACCAAGCCCCTCTGCTCCGCACACCATTCCTGCATATGTGTCATTGGTTTGTACATCCAGAGAGCCGAGTCGGAGATCAATCTGGCATTTACAGTTTTATAGTTTTATTCCCCGGAAACATCCCCCTCCCCTCACTCCGACCGGTTCGAGGGTTGCCCCAGAATTAATAATTGAATCAGTCAGAGATGAGTGGGCTTCCGTCAATCCCGAGTTTCCACTGCAAAGTGTCTCCGCTCTCCAGATGCACCAGGGCCCGGATCACCGCACAGGTACGGCAACACAGACCCCTAGTTTACTACAGCAAACAATCGACGGTCGCGAGGAGGTTAGCATGACAGATAAAGCGCTTCTACAGGAGTTGGGGATCATGCGTATCTGATCTATCTTAAAGCATCCGGTATTAGACGGGCAGTCATATGGCCAATGTATGTCTCCGGAAGAAAAAAGGGAATTACTACTTTGTATTAGACACTGATATGACGGCCCGAGGGGTTCGATCGCAGGTGGAACGCTAACGGGGCTTATATTAGGCCGTCGATTTTACTTGTATTAGTATACTTTCACCGCTATATAGAGAGGGGGGGGGGGTGCACTGGAACTAATTCCCATTCTAAATTAAAGACGTATCGCCTATCATTGGAAGGCGACTCCAGGCCCCCCAAATCGTTCTGAGCGGTAGTGACATCGACCTCGAATTTGAATTTTATCCGAAATAGGTGTCCGACCGCCTGTTTGCGTGATAGAGCGTCTCCTGAGGCATGTATCGGCAGAAAACCGGGCGTGGCCTGTTTACACTAGTTCGGGTGTAAATTTTTACGTTTAGATATGACCGGGAAGAGGGAAAATTCAAGCCTCGCGCACGCAAGTGCATTCTCATCGTGAATGTTAATATATCGCGAGGGGATGTTTCTATTCAACCAATAGAGCCTGAGATTAAGAATAATTTTAAATTTTTCAAAAGTATTTAACATTGGTGTTGTCGAGACCAATAACATAGATTTCATAGACATGGGAAACTACTAAGTGGACGAGTGAGGAGATGCGAAGATCATTGTTCGAGTGTGTGAGTTCTGTTGTTTTACATAATCGAGCTAAGTGATACTTTGAGATTGTGTGAGAACAAAGTAAGTATAGACTCAGAGATGGATGATCCACCACCTGTTATCGAGAATATGTTAGGTTTGTGAAAAGCTGTAAGATTCATATTTGAAGGACTGGAGAATGAAACGAGTTTTAATATGTACGAAGCTAATACGGCGATTAAGTTGCAGGGCGATGCGTGTGAAATTAAATTCGATGAGAGCTTTTTGTAGAGTAGCTCACGCGATAGAGTATTGCCGAGTTGTGTGAGTGTGGGTGAGCGTAGAGAGAACGTGACTAATTGTGAGAGATTGATGGGAGCGCAGCGCGAAGATGAGAGTCAGAGGAGAAAAAAAAAAAAAAAAATTGTTGAGTTTGAAGGAGACAAGTCAATTTAGCGGAGAGGTAACGGGAGGAGATTTATTGTTATAAGGGGAGTGGAGCAGTGTGTTTGAGTAGGAGCAAGAAGGGATTGGAGAAAGGGTTGCGGAGAATATAATTAGGGCGCGGGGGAGAAATTGTAAATTTACAGTAGGCGAAAGAGGAGTGCGCGGGGATATCGAAATGGCAACTTATTTACGATTAATAGTATACAGCAGATGTCAGCGTCAAATTTAACGGATAAGTTTCTTCCAAGATGTCGTACAGATGTACACAAATGTATACAAATGCTTTACGTATGGCACCGCCAAAATCGAGCGGCATGTAAGTGTTATTTCGCTCACAAAGACTCCGCAGGAAGCGGGGGAACACGGTGATGCCATGGAGGGCCTAGACCGCGCGTTGTTATTCAGTGGGTGGGGGCATGGGGTGAAGATCAAATGTGTGCGAGGTGCAGGTTGTACCGAGGTTAGGGAAGGCAATAATCGACCACTTGTTTCCAATATCGCATATAGGGTTCAGGAGGCTGTTATGCATCCACTGGATAGATCCCGGAAATTATATACACGGGAGGGAAGAGGGAGGGGGAGGGGGGAGGAGTAGGAGGGAGAGGATGAGGGAGAGGAGTAGGAAGAGTTCCTTCAACCACTGCAGAGGGCGGGGGGAGTGAGGCACTTATGAATTTGCCCACGAAGGGCAAAGAGAAGGGGGAAACAGAAGTGACCGTTAGCCAGCCCGATTCAAGTAGGGGGAGCTTTTCCAGAATCTCGCGAACGACGGCATCGGCAAGGGCGAGAGGCAGTGTGTATGGGAGAGTGCACTTAGGTCAGCAAATTCAGGAGTTTTCGGGGGTGAGGCCCAGCGGCCAGGGTGTCCGCGCTTTAGGGTGAGAATGTCACCTTCCCCGAGGGACAGGGACAGGCACAGGGGACGGGGGCCGGCAAGTGGACAGCATGCATAGATGCCTGGTATGGCGGAGGGCAACTTCAGGGATGCATAGGTACACAGATATTTTTATGGTACACAGAGACGGACAGTTACGATATACTCAGGGGTCAGGAACGGAGGTTTCCATGGGAGAGGGGACTACAAGGTGCCTTGTTCGACTTAGGCCTGCTTTACGTGTTCTACAGCTTAAAGAGGGGGAAAATAGAAATGCATTCAAGCATAGCGATAGGTTTGTCAGATGGGCGTCTGCTCTTATATTGAACAGACTCCAGGGGCTATAGAGAGGGAGGGGGAGAGGGAAAGGAGGGTAGGAGGGGGCAGCCGTTCATTGTCGCTACTTTTTGGGGCAGGATCTTCATAAGGATGTCGCACAGGTGTACACTAATTTTTACATATGCCTTCATCCAGATTTAGGCATTCTATCACGGTATTATTATTCATTTACTACCATCCCGCAGGGCATGATGAGACACGGCGATGCCTTGTTGGACTTAGAGCGTGTCTCATGGTTACAGGGGGTGGGAAAACGGCGTGCTCGTGCAGGGACCACCTCACCGGTTCGGCAGCCTATCCAGGGGAAGTTAGAGTCTTAAGTGGGTTATTCATTGGTGTGCGTGCTCATTGATTATCGGGCGACAATCATGCCCGCGGGTCACGGCGAGAAGTAATTCCCCGTAGAGGCCAGAGAGCCAGCGGTCGGACGCCGCTTCTTTAATATAAGTCACGAGACCCAGGGAGTCAGATATAAGTTATAAAGAAAACAATGAGAGATATATAATACTTTCCTCTATGCCCCGACCGCCACCCCCCGGGGCACCCAAACAGCATCCCCCCACGATCCCCCGCCCCCAATCCCACGGGCCCACCGAAACGATCGCCCCCGCCCGCCAGCCGTCGCAGGCACACCCGCACCCACAATGCATCGGCATCCGCTAATAGTACCATCTCGACAGTGCTCCCGGAAGGAGAGCGCAAGCACCACAGCCTGTTGACAGAACGGGGTCATAGCTTGTGCATCAGGTTTACTTTTTTGTTTACGCATAAACCCTTTTTTTTGTATTCTTTGCAAGTGGAGATCCTAGGGTTTTATCGCTCCTTCCCCTTTTCCCGTATTTGTATACTAATTGGTAATAGTGGGTCTTGGGAAAGATTTGTATGATTGAGATGCATGTTAAGTCGAAATTAAGGGGGAGCAATACTCCGTTACAGTGTGTCGGAGATTGCAGGTTGAGGCCTAGAGGCTATTTGAACCTATTAAATGATTCCCGGAAGTTACAGGGAGGGGAAAGATCTGGCCGTTCTCAAAAATGTCATGTCATTGCAGAAACTAAATTCTTCTCCAAAACAGTTCGACAGACGAGGACCCTATTCTATGTTGAGATACTTTGTCCCATAGGTGTTCCCAGCTAAAGGCATCGAGGGAATATATCCAAACCATGATAATCACGGGTGACATCCAGTGTCGGCCGTTCACAAGTTATTCTTACAGGACAAGCGCATCCATCCATCCCGCGTGAGGGGAAACAAGGTGCTCCCACAACCGGTTATGCACAGGAAGGGGAAGGAAGGGGGAGTAGGAGGAGAGGAAGGAGAGGGAGGGGGAGGAGGAGGAGAAGGGGAAGGGGCTTCCGTTGTCTATAGGTTATTTTTTTTTTTTTTTTTTTTACAGGGACTATCTTCTTATCAGGAGCGAATCCGCAGGAGAGAGCCCCGCTCCATCCATAGAGCATATTGTCCACTGTCAGTGCATTAGCAAGGGATCAGTTTGTACGCAACTTTCTTGGCACGTAGCGACGAGGACCCGCCATTTCACTCTTCTCTCTGCCATGTCTGGCTAAGCTAGTTCCTAACCTTCCAGGACCCTTGTTCAGCTAGTGTTTCCTAGGAGATTCCCCTTTCCCCTTTTTGTGTTTTATATGTCTATTTATTATTCGTTTATTTATATATATATTTATACCCTTTTCCCTCAGTTTATTGTTCATACCTATGTCTCGCGCGAATGTGGTGTGCAGTGTATATTTGTGTGTGTATTTGTGTATTTGTTGGGGCCTCAGAATTTCATTGCGAGAAACTATAGTCTCAGTTGGGTTTTTCGTCATCGGCTCCCTAGGTTTGTGTGAACCCGATAGGTGTCTACTTGTAGATGGAAAATCTTAATTTGATGGCTCCCCCTATTGTTAGGCTGTTGCCTTCCCTTCTAATACTCCCAACATATTTTGCAGGGATTCTATAGTAGAATCTTCTGCATCTACCCTCCGCTTGCCCCTCTCTAGTCAGTACCCACTCCTCCGTGCCCCAGTCTTCCCTCTCCAATTTTATTAGGCCCCTCAACATGCCATCCTCCATTTTGCGGGAGGAACACCATATCATTATCTCCTTCCTTTTTTCTAAGTCCTGTCCCAACCCCTCCCTCAGCTTCTTCCCCCTAATCACTGTCCCCCTTTCCACCGTCTCTCTTATCATATCCATCGTACCCCTATCCTTGCCCGTCAACCTCAGTCCGCCATTTCTGAAGTTTATCTTGCCTATTTTGGCCCTGGTTCCCTTTTCTATCGCTACTTTCATGATCTCCAGGATTATGTCATCGACATCCTCCTTTCTCAGGGATGTGTTGGGATGGTCCTCTAACACGATTATTATTTCCAGCTCGTTCTGGCCGGACTCCTTCAAGACCTGCCCGAGCTGCATTTCCTGCAGATCCTCGTCGCTATCAGTTATTATTTGGCTCGTAGCCGCCTCCATGTTGTGAGACATGGCAGGGAGATTTCTGGAATTGAAACAGAAGGCAACCTCCATGGATGGATCGTTGGTTTGAACGCATTAAGATATAGTAGGGAGAAAGGTGCAGATACTATTTGGAGCGTAATTAGAAACAGTATAACAAATGAGGTCGAGTCGTTACACATACACTCGCTTATTGAGTCATCCAATTCAAGGGTGAGAAGGGTTGAGAATGCAGGTACGTATATTTATATAGCTGCAGCCCTGCGGATTCATTGCGTACAGCTAGGCAGTGATATTGGGGACTGGGGTTAAAGTGCATTCTAGCAGGAATTAAGACAGAGATATGACGCGAATGTAATAATATTAGAAACGCAACGAGATGTAACGATTGAGGATGTAGGGTATGCGTTTAGTTCAGAGGAGTTGAGGTGAGGAAAAAGGAGAGAAGGTAACATATTGGATGAGGGTAAATCCTTGAAGAGATAAGAGAAAGATCAATATTTAGAGTAATTTTCACGACTGTGATAGGCGAGATCTTTCATCCGACGAATGTTATACTAATCTTGAGTATTTTAGTTGTCAAGGGTATGGTTGTCTCGCATCAAGTTGTAGGGGGCCGTGAGGGAGTTTAATCATACAAATACAAGTAGGCCATTTACCAAGGATATTCGTATTCGGGTTCGAGGTGGGACGTCACTACCAACTAGAGATGGAGCAGTATTAGGTGTATCTGAAAGGACATTAGAGGGTAGGATGATGTTTGTTACAATTTTGGAGTGGAGTTAAAGCGGATTTTTGGGGGTAATGACAGTACTGAAGACCTCAATTAGTTGCTAGGTTCCGATTCATTAGGCCGTGTGGCGCATCGAGGAGCCATTTCTGTTATTATTCAGGAAGAGAAATGTAAGAGGAAGGGGGAAGCAGAACTGATTGTTAGTCAGCCTGATTCAAGGAGGGCGAGTTTATTAGTGTTTCACAGACGACAGCAGCGGCGAGGGTGAAAGATAGCATGCAGCAGATCCAGGAGCTTATCCGGGAGTGAAGCCCAGCGGCCAGGTTGTTTGTGCACTAGGACTAGGATGTCGTTTTCCTCGAGAGACAGGGACAGACACAGGGGGTGGGGACAGGCGAGCGGGCAGCATGTATAAATGCCGGATGGGGCAAAGGGTAACTTCTAAGATACATAAACATATAGACATTTTGTGGATACAGAGACGGACAGTTACGCTGTGTCGGATATTACGGGTTGGGCCGGGGAGTTCTTTGGAGTTTATTACATGAGCCCTGGAAATTACAGGGAGGGGAGGTCTGGTCATTCTCAAACGCGTTATATCGTCGCGAAAACTAAATTGTTCTCAAAAACAATACAACAATCTAGAATCCCATTTCACGCCTGAGGCGTACCGCACTCCACCAGTCCGAGGGGGCAGGCCGGCAGAGGGAGCACGGCGGGAGACACTCATGCATGGGAGATCACAAGGCGATTCATAGCCAGAACAGACCCCACGCCGACATACGCGGATTTGAGCTCCTGCATACAGATTGTGGAAGGAGAGGAGGCCACTCATAGAGATATTTTGCATCAGAGACTGACGGAGGGTGTACTTTTAGAGTGTCTAAGAATTAATGCATACCGTGTGAGTCAAGTGAGACCGCGGTGTGGGGTTTCGTAAAGATAGGGGCGGGCGTGAGCCGCCGGAAGACAGGCAGGGGCAGGGGCGGCAGTGATAGGGGCCCATCGGGCAGCAGGGCTAGATTTTGTAGACATAGACCAAAGAAGGGAGAATGACGAAACAAAATTGGCTGATGAAGCTAGTATCGAGAAAGATGAGGACATTGCGGGCGAATATATATTGTATTTTCTAGGGATCGTAGGGAGTATCTGTATGCCAGGTTGCCGAGGAAGGGCCGAGATTGTATAGCGAGATCGAGTTTTTCGGGCCAGGAGATGCCATTGCCTCCGAGGATCGGTGCAGAAATATATATCTGCGATAAACCTGTTATCGGTTAAGAATATGACTGTGAATTGTTTAATAAGTCCATTAAATGTTCCAGCTTTAACTAAGTGTTCCAAGATTTACCCATTTGTTTGGTGAACGATGAGGATCATTAGTAAATATTCAGTGTAAATATCGGGGAGGGTTATTAAGGAGACACGCCTATCCTTAAATCCAACAAGCCACGACCATACAAATATGCATCCCAACAGGCGAGAATGATACCATGAGTATAGTATTATGTATGGTTATTTTAGTTTAACGTTGTGGACCTATCTGTTATCCTTGGGGGTGAGCGTATATATATATGCATATGTGTATGGGGCAACATATCATCGGGATAAAATTAGCAGATATATCCGTTGGGTGGATTATTACGTATTGTTTTAGTTCAATTTTAATTTATTTTAATGATAATAAGGGTATTCTGATATCTAAATACTTGTACATTTATTTGAGATTACTTCTGATAAATTTATAGCGAAGATTGAAATTTTAGGTGTAGATATGAGTATAGATTTGTACTCGTGTTAGATTGGGATTATTTAGATTAGGTGACTTATTATTCTTATATTTGATAGGGTAATGATATTTATTAATTTTTAAACGTAAATATTGGGGAGGGTTATATTTAAATCACATAGGCCATGATCATATCGGAGTATAGAATATTCAAATATGCATCAAATAGGGGCGTGAGTGGTATCATGGATATAGCATTATATATGATTATTTAGTTAAACATTGTGGACCTACCTGTTTCACCTAAAAGTACACATAAATTTATACGTGTTTATATGGGCAGCGCATCCTCCGAGCACAACTGTTAGATATATTAGTTGGTTAGACTATTATTTGTTGTTCAGTTTGAATCTAATTTATCTAAGTGATAGCAGGATAGATTTATTTGAAGTTTTATTTCTAACAAACCTATAGTGAGTATGTAGATGCGGCTGTAATATGAGTATATGTTTGCGTTTGTGCTAGATTGGTACTATTCATATTAGGGTGATTTGTTATTTAATCGTTTAACAGACCAATGTTAGTTATTAGTTGTTATTAAGCATAAGTATTAGGAAGAGTTATGCTAGAAGAAAACGCTGATCATACAGGGGCATAGATTATACACACATGTATATTATAAGAGCGAGAATGGTACCATGAGCTTGATATATTATATATGGCTGTCTGTTTAGCCTTTGAGGCTCTATCTGCTGCACCTAAGGATACATAAATGAATAAATAAATACAATTTACAATTATGTGCGTGTTCTACATGAATTGGCATACCGGTAACCGACAGTTAGCAGCTAGCAAATGATTTTATGAGTAAGTTGCATTTTACATTTGTTGTATTCTAATAGAGGGATGTATACATGCGGGTTTGAATATTCCATGCGTATGTGATTATATCAGCCCTGGTGAGCATATATCATAATTTATATGTGATTCAGAGAAGCCCGTGTAGGTTTAATTCTACAAACCAAGATTAGGTTCATGTTGAGGTTTTATCCGATTATTATATTATTTTTTTTTTTTTTTTTCCTTTTTCTCCCGCTTGAGAGAAGGTAGTCATTTCAAGTTTGAGTTGTTTCTCTTAACCACATTCTATCCATGGAGAACACTATTACCAACTTTTATCTGATCTAGGGAATGTTCCTAGTCAGCTTATATTTTATACTTTGGGGTTGGTATGGGGATGCTTTTCATCTTCGTTGAGGTTAGCCGTGTTTTCTCCGATGGTTGTTAGCAAGAGATTGACACTTCGTTAAATATAGCATGAAGTGATTTAGATTTCTACTCTATTTATGGATTTCCGTTTTACTAATATGATATGTTTGCTAGTGCTGGATGCGAAACTGGTATTCTGTCGTTCGGTAAAGATTCTATTATAGTTCATATTTATTTGTTGTTCGCGTGTTTATATGTCGTTTCCTTAGTTATTTGATGTAGATAGCGGCGCAGGATTGGTAACCTATTGTATTGGTAAGGAATCTATTTCTCCTATATTTCGATTGTTCCCTTGATATAACACTATTCTTTTAACTATTTCAGGTTTGGTATCGGATACGAGTCTATTAACCTACAATTCCAGTAAGGATTCTATTATAATTCCGTTTTCCTTATTGTTCACTCAATTTACACAATTTACAATGCGTCAGTTACGCAGGGATGGTAACTTTTAGTTCCGATAGGGGTTTCATTATAGTTTCATATTTATTAATCATATCCTACCTTTACCTATTTGAAAGTGGTGGGCGCGGGCTGGTAATCTATTATTCTGGTATAGGTTCTATTGTATTCCATGCTTTGTCGCTTAGTCGCGCCGTTCTACGTTATTTGGCTTATTGCAGATTAATTTTCGGGCGCGGGGCTAGCTGCCTATGATTCTGGTAAAAAAAAATTTTATCAACTATATATATTTAATAATTTATCCCGTGGTTTACATCTATTTCTTCATTTCTAGATTAATTCGAACATTTGTCGGGCGCGGAACTATCTGCTTACGATTCTGGTAGGTACTCTATTAAATATACGTCCATCAATTGGTTACATGGCTTTAAGCCACTTCCCTACCTCTTTTCAGGGTGACTAGAGTGTTTGTCGAGTGCAGAGCTAATCGCCTACGATTCTGGTAATCAACGATTACTTCCGTGGTTCAAACCCATCTTTTTTAAAATCTCTCTTTTTCGAGTATTTATCGGATGCGGGGCTAGCTGCCTATGATTCTGGTAAGAGTTCTATTAATTACATATATTTGACAGATAATCCCGTGGTTTATATCTATTCTTTAGTTTCTAGACTAATTCGAGTATTTGTCAGGCGCAGGGCTGGCTGCCTATAATTCTGGTAAGAATTCTATTAACTATGTGTATTTAATAATTTATCCCGTGGTTTACGTCCACTTCTTCAGTTTCTAGATTAATTCGAGTATTTGTCGGGCGCGGGGTTAGCTGCCTACGATTCCGGTAAGAATTTTATTAACTGCATATATTTGACAATCAATCCCGTGGTTTACATTTATTTCTTTAGTTTCAGGATTAATTCGAGTATTTGTCGGGCGCGGAGCTATCTGCCTTCGATTCTGGTAGGTAATCTATTAAGTACACGTTTATCGATTGATTTTGCCCAGACCTAACCTGGGTCTAATCCAGACTTTGTGTCTAAGTTGTGATTTGAATCGGATCTAGCGGCGTAAGCTAACCGTTATTGCGGGCGTTCGGCCGGCGGTCATTTTCCCGGTGCTCGAGGTCGCTTTTAGGTTACTCCGTTTAGGTTACGCTGGATTCGGGAATGAAAACATCCTTCCTTCTGTTACCTGGCAGGAAATGATTGAATATTCATTGCGAGAAACTATAGTCTCAATTGAGTTTTCGTCATCGACTCCCTATTCTGTGTTGGCTGTCCTAGTGTCGAGTTTTATTTTTATTTGTACATGGAGAATCTTAATTTTATTGCCCCGCCCACTGTTAGGGTATTCCCCGCGCTTCTAATTTTCGCCATTGACTTTGCCGGGATTCTATAATAAAATCTGCGGCTTCTACCGTCTACATGGCCTTTCCTACCACTACATACCACTACATCTTTCTTCTTTTCCATTTCCTCTTCAAGTCCCTCCCTTACCTTCTTCCCCCTGACAGTTATTCCCTTCCCTAATGCCTCCCTTATCGTTCCTATCGTGTCCCCACCCTTGCCGGTCAGTTTTACCGCGCCGTTCTTAAAGTTTACTCACTCCAAGAATTGTTTTCTGTAATTAGCGCAAACCAAGCCGACCAGAGTCCATGAGGACCGCTCGGGACCCCGGGAGCGCTAAGTCCCGTACCCCGGTCAGCGCTTCTCACCGACCAGGGCCCCTGGGGGGGGGGGGGGGGGGGGGGGGGCTCCGCTAATCCCTGCAGCGAATCTAAGGCGAATTGACCTCTTATGTTTGTGCAGCCCGTCAAGTCCAGTTTTTTAAGTTCAGTCAGGTGTTTGCCGATTTCCTCTACGAAGGGTACTCCTACCCATCCGCAAAATGCAATCTTCAGCTCGATCAGCTTGGAAAGATTGGCGGGGAGACTGACTTCGTTTGGGATGGGTCCCATAGGAAGTTCGAAGAAGTCCGCCATCTCGATCGGCACTTCCTCGTCCCCCTCCTCTATTTCCTCGCCGCTCGGTCAGATCACGCATAAGGATAGGTATAGCCCCTTCATAGAGGAGGCTATATTTCTATTGGAGGCTAATGCGTCTATGATTATTGCGTTGAATTTTTTCGGTCTATTTATCGTCATAGTCTCGAGTCTAGTGGAGTTTTCTATTGCTTTAGCTACGTTCGTCGGTATAATGTCTGTCTCGTCTATGCTAAGTGATGTTAAATTAAGTCCAGTCTGCGTCAAGCTGTACCCGTTAGGTCGACCGCCCCGGAACTGAATTGCCTCCAGTTTTCTATTGTTATTAATTATCATGGATAGGTCTGGATCCACCGGTCCTGCGCATGGACCATACGGCTTGCCTCCAGGCCTTGCTGACTCTTTCCAGCTTAGCTAGATCTTTAAAACTTAAAAAGCTGGCGACCAGTATCATCGCCAGGTGAGATGAGCCGGAGCACTGCTGGCCCTCACTTCCTTTTTGTATTCTATTCTTTTCTGATCTACTATTGCCTACAGGGGTATTTCTATTTTGTTTTAACTTTCTGTCGTGCCAGCTGTCTGCTTTGAATATCTTTAAGATGCGTTTATGTAGGCTGGGCTTGGTTTCGTTTGCCCATTCTACAGCCCTATTGGCTGTTTGATTATCTTTGAAGGTGAGGAACGCGATGTTTCCTGTGTCTTTTCTAGTTATTATAACATGGGAAGGTACAAAGTCCTTAAATAACTTAATTAAATCCCCCTTTCTGGTATAGGAGGCTAGTCTTAGGACCACCACCCTTCTGGTCTTTATATTTCCTTGGTCCGCTTCCATTTCCTAATAATTATATTCGGCACTATTAATTAGAGCAGAGAGAGGATGATTTTATCTATTCTATCAATTAGTAGTAGTTTGGAGTTGCTAAGTCGAAGAGAGCTTGTAAATAATGCGTTTGGACGGGAGAGTGGAAGTGTCATTTTGTTGCGTAATTTAGTGGGGTGTGGATCCATGGTTTTCTAGCTCCATCAGTTTTGTTATTTGATATTGGATATTTTTCATTCTATTCTTTCCATTTAGGTATAATAGTCGTTAAGTACTACATGATGGAGGTAGAAAACATATTGAACTGTTCTTGGACTAGTTTTAGCTTTAGTTAGTTAATGTATACTCAGGGTAGGAAGCGTAGGTATAGCGTGGAAGCGTATTATTCTTTATTTAAATTTTATTATGCGATTCGCGGGTGCGTATGTTTTACCTCCGGAGTTCGAAGCAATCCTAGCTATTAGAATTGTAACGAAGCACCGAGCTTCGTTACTCCGCCGCCAGGTGGCGCTCCACTTCTCGCTAGTGAAAGTGGGCGCCGGCTCCAATAAATCGATACCGCACCGATCCAAGCTAATTAATCCTCTTAGCATTTCGTCTTCCATACGGTGCGAGGAACACCATATAACTATCTCTTTCCTCTTTTCTAATTCTTCTTCGCGACCCTCTCTAACTTTCTTCCCCCTAACTGTTATGCCCTTCCCTAGTGCCTCTCTTATCGTTCTTGTCGTTATCCCTTCCCTTCCAGTCAGTTTAAGTGCCCCGTTTCTAAAATTAACCTTTTCTATTTTTATCTTATTTTTCTTCTCTACTGCTACTTTCATGATTTCATAGAGGATATCATCTATGTCGTCTTTTTTTAGTACCGAGTTCGGATGGTCCTCCATTGTTATTACAACAGGCCTTTCCTGGTCTGGACTGTCAATTATCTGCCCGAGCGGCATTAGCTGCAGTTCGTCGTCGCTTTCTAGGATCATTTGACTGTTCGCTTCTTCCATGGTTATCAACGGGGCTCCTGGAAACGAGACGAATCCCTAAGGGTGGATTGTGGACTTATGTACGAATCTCACTCCGATCAACTCGATCGTTTGATACTATTGGAGTATGGTCAAGGTGTATCAATCCTAGAGTGGGTTGATATTTAAATAGAGGTTCTTCATGGATCATATTCTTAAAATCTTAGCTTAAGTCGTATTCTGATTCGATTGCGATATCTATTTGGTTACCGCGATAATCAATGCTCTCTTTTTTTTTTGGTAGTGGGTTGGTCGTGGATAGTTGGGGATGTGGGTGAGAGTTATGTTATCTGGTTAGTTAGAGCAGCAGGGAGCAGAAAGCGGTTGCATTGTTGGCGACGGGACGTGGACTGGGGGCCTAGTTGAGAGGGTTTGTAGGAAATACCGGACGCGGGGCTAGCAGTATGTAAATCTGGTAGGAATATTATTATATTTATGTTTATCGGTTATTCGCGCGATTCTATCTCACCCTTTTAATTATTCAACCTAAGTAACGAATGCAGAGTTGGTAATCTACGATCCTGGTAGGAATTCTGTTATATTTCTAATTATTGATTATTCGTATGGTTTCATACTAACCCTTTGATTATTTCAGAGTAAATATCGGACGCGAGGCTAGCAATCTGTGAGTCTGGTATGAATTCTATTATATTTCGTGTTTATCGGTTATTCGCATTATTTACCTCATTCTTTTAATTATTTAGAGTGAATGGCGAACGCGGAGTTGGTAACCTACCATTCTGGTAAGGATTTTATTATATTTTATAATTGTCGATTATTCGCGTGATTTCATACTGATCCTTTTATTATTTCAGAGTGGGTATCCGACGCGAGGCTATCATTCTGTAAATCTGGTAAACATTCTATTACGTTTTATGTTTATCGGTTATTCGCGTGATTTTTACACCACACTTTTGTTTATTTTAGGATAAATACTGGGCGCGGAGCTGGTGGCCCTTGGTTCTGTTAGGCGTTCTATTCTAATGGTCATCTAGCTCATTGGGGAAGCAGGGGGCAGGAGACGGTTGCATTGTCGACAGTGGACGGTGGACTGGGGACAGTGTATTCTCAGGAATAAATGATTTATTAAATAAAACACTCACTGCGTCTTGTTTTCATTTTCCAAGAGCGAAGTTTTTGAGGGTTTATATTTATACATTCTGGGATAGGAGGGGATGATAGTTATTGGACCTGATTTTAGCGATTCCCAGGGTGTATTCTGTTTACATTTTCTGGGCTTTTCGCGGTCGTTGTCTAATCCACAGATTCGTAGATGGGTAATGTGGATTTTTATTTTTATAACGTACATTTTTTATTTATTTATTGTTACTGTAGTTATTTATATAGGGGGGGGAGAGCTCGCTGGGGCCGTTCTTTCGGTCAATACGTGTTGCGATTGTCTATTATGTATAGTGTATGTCTTTTCTATATGACCTGCGTATACGCGTCTGGGGGGGGGGGGGGGGGGGGGGGGCGTTTTTTTCGCGGCAGCGGGTGGCCCCTCCGGTAAAAAAAATTTTAAATTAGTATAAAAAGTGCAATTCCGCGTCGCAATGGTTTATTGAGACGGGTGAGTGCCTTTTCCGAGTCCGAATTTGTTATATCGATTGATATTTTACGGTTGAACGGTTGAACCTCGACAATTTTATTAAGCAAGTTATAAAATTTCTTAATAATAATATATTTCAGACGCAAGCAGAGAAATGTTTCTTGTTTATTCTATCGAGGAATTATTTAAAACAATGCGAAATGCGACTGTTCAAGGGGCACCGCATTACGATAACATTCCTGTCGTTATTGCTACGGACGTATTTCAGAAAAACATGTTTTCCACCGTTCAAGGTGTCGAATGCGACGTGAGTATAAATTTGTTTGCCGTTATTGTTAACGAAATAGAAGATAATCAATATGCTTCTCAATTTCTCATTAGAAAAATAATTAACGTCGTTAATTTCTAGTTCCACAGGAATATAGATGGTACAACGCAATTCTGTAGTAAAGCTATAATGAAACAGTGGGGATATATAATGTGCGATTACTGTTGCGATTCTTTGGGCATCGAGATGTGTCCTGGTATCCATCACCCTCTACCCGTGAATTCAAGTGCTGTAGATGATGGTGATGATGTTAATTTTAGTTTAAGTCAATTAAGTCTCACTAATCCACGGCAACTGCTATCAATGTCCGGAGTAAGTATGACTACTTTCTAATTGTAATTTTTACGTCAAATATATTGACACTAACAAAATTCAACGTTTTAGTAAACGTTCTGGAATTATTATGATATTCATCCAATCTTTCAATGAATATATCGATCGTAATAATGATCAATTTTATTGTTTACTTCGATTTAGTGAGAAATATGCTTTTTATAGGTATCCGAAGAATACAGATTAAAAGTCTCAGGTCGATCTTATCAAGAGGAACAGCGTCGACGAAACGAATGTAAACCTATTAAATTTATTGATCATGGACAGAGGAATGGAAACAGTATGCTTGGCAATTTGAATGTCACCTCAACTGTACGTACTGCATGTTTTATTTGTATTTTGAAACGATTGAGGATATTTCAAATTTTTCAATATCGTTCATTTTTCAGGTACGCGAAAGACCATTACGTCTTCCAAAAACATCGTGTAAGTATCTATTTGTAGTTACAATTTACGAAATAATTTCATAATAAAATACTTTCGCAATGATTTCCAGCAAACGCATTACTTGGAATGGGAGAAAGTTCCAATGGTCTTTCATTGGATAAGGATTTTCCAGCAATTGGTAGGTCGTTTATTGATCTATACAGTACACTCGTATAACGCGATTAATCTATTTGCATCAGTACGCGGAATATTCCGCTCTCTACAATGTTAAACTACTACGGGTCGTCAACCGTGTTTAAAACTGTGATGCAAATTAATTAATGCGTCTCGTGTTGTAGAAATTCACAAGAAATCGTGCTCTGCGGGAATTTTTCTCGTTTGCTCAATTAAAGCATATTGAGTTCTTAAATCAGGCAATTTCTCTGTTTTATTAGTTAAAGCGTTTTACGGATAATCGCGTTACATGAAAACAGTCACAATATCGTTGTCGCGTTATGGGAACTCGCGTTCTACGACAGTCTACTGTAGTTTATCTTCTGCATATTTAGAGGCATTTTATTTCGGTTTCTTTTTTAAAACAGATAATTTATAATATGTAATTTGTTTTGTATGTAGGAGACAAAGGAAATGGTCGTAAGAAAGGAAACACAGAAATTAAGTTACCCTTGGGAAGGGGTAGTAGTTGCTGGTTACGGAAGTAAATTTATTTCCTTCCGTCTCTGAGAATTAAACATTAATTCTCTCTCGTAATTACGATTAATTATCGCTATCTACCCTGATAGGGTTTACAAATCGGACGGTCAACTGTTAATGATGAAACATGTGTTACGATAAGGTTATATTTTCTGTTTTTATCCTTTGACGTTTATATCTTACTGGAGTCTATCGATAATATAGTGTTATAGATATTAAGAAAACTACATAATATATTTTTATGTATTTACAAATGAATATTATTAAAGACAAAGAAACTGTGTTACACAAGTTACCTGCGGTCAAGCGACTGTAGTTAATAAAAGCAATATCGACTAAATCGATGCAACACATCGACAGCGGAACCTATGATTTTATCCAATTACATCCAAATCGAAACAATTTGCATACAGTTAATACATATTATTCTCTATAAAGTTATTATAGAAAAAATAACAAACTTATTTGATTAATAGAAGACAGACTGCGGGTCAGAAAGCATCCTAGGAACTTTAGGATGATTTTTGTTGTAATCCTCTGGCGACTAATGACGGTGATACAGTAAATAATTTTTTCCATTTTTATTTTCATATCACTGGATTCAGAATCTTAAGGCGCACAATTGAAAACAAAATTTTTGTCCTTGTGCCCTTTAATATCGGAGGTATTTCGAAAAAATCATTTTCAACCCCAAAGTTTGTGGGCTGTTATCACCCCTTCAATGTGGACGATTGCCGATATAAAAAAATACATGTCAAATATTTTTTCGACAACTATCTACCATATAATTTTCATCAAAATCGGTGAACGGGTTCGGTATGTTCTCTTGTAATTAAGAGAATCGAAAAGAAAAGAAAAGTGAATATTTCGGTGGTGATATCGCTGTTAACACTGGACGTTACACTTTAAGGGGTTACGCCACCTTGAGATTTTCAAAAAATCGATTTTTTTCTTTGGCTAGATGAATTGCTTATATTTTTAGGAATATTTTAAGCGTTTAACCATTTCAAAATTCAAACTATTACCAAAGTTATAGCAATTAGCAGTAACCCTGACGTCGTACTATTTCTTCTCTTGCGTTTTTCTCGGAACTACATTTTTCAAATCGGTGTACACGATATCTCAATATCTACTCAACCGATTTCGTTAAAATTTACAACAATTGTTGTTTATAATATTCTCTAAAAGGTGACGTAGGATTTTTTTGATTCGATGCCATGTTCAAAAGTTATACAGTTTTTAAACTCAACATCTCGATGCAAATACGAATTCTTTTTTCAAATAGCTGTCATTTCTACAAAAAAATTTTTAAAAATTTTTCCCTACGTCACATTTTAGCTATTACCCTTATAAATAAGAAAACAAAAATTTTTTATATTTCAGACAATGCCTAACAGAGAAATCATGTACACCGTGAGTAAGGGTTTTCAAAAGAGAGTCCTACTTATCGCCTCATATCTCCGTAATTTTTTAACATTTTTTAATCATTAACATTGCAAATTGTTCATAAAACTGCTATATATATGTGTAAACTAAAGAACATTTTATATACTTAACGGCTGCGTCAAAAAAAGTGTTTATTTTTATACCTATTTTTCCGAGCGTCAAGGTGGCGTAACCCCTTAAGGCGGCCGGCGTGCGGCGTCACATGTATTTATGTCTGTAACTGCGACAATTTCACGCATTCGAAAGAATCGTTCGAGACTTTTACTTTTACAAATGTTTACTTTCAGAAAATGCAAAACAAAAATAATTTTTTTAAAACGTTTAGACTAGAATACTCCCTTAAAGCCCTTGACTTCGCTCGCCTGTCGCGGTCAATCCGGTATTATGTGGGAGAGACTTATCGTTTACCAATTAGGAAAAATGGACGAATGCCCTTTATATCTCTACGTTATATATTTTTACATGTCTGCTAACAATTAGAACGCTTACTCAAGTTAGAATGAAGCGGGTGGGAAAGGAAAAGTAAAAAGGACGCGCAAAGAACGCGCGCGCGCTGTGGCTAAAACAATCTTGCCAACTATTACTAAAAGTATTTCTAATTACTATTTGGATAATTAATGGAATGTGCAGCTTGGGTGTGTTGTGCATTCCTACCTTGCATTAAATTCAAAACAGCGCCATATTGTACGGATGTCATGACTAACAAGGGGACGATAATTTGTAAACGCGGTAAAAACAAATTGCACACGCGTTACCATGACTGGAAGCAAAGGATATAAAATATTAGAAGGATTATTGATCTCGGGATACCAGGAGAGAATACATCAGATAGCTGTTAGAAGAAAATTGTATTTCTGATAAAAAGACGCTTAAAAGGAACAATCACGAGCAGAGTGCTTTAACATTCCATGGGACACAACCCAATTGTCCTTGAAATAATTAAAAGAGCCATGCAACAAGTGCTACACGCCGTGCTTAAGCCACCCATCTACCGGTCGCGTATCCAACCACAGGGTAGAAGCCCCCTCTGTACAACATCCGGCGCTTTACGAAACAGTGGACCGGGTCCACTGGAGTGACTCACAGCTCGACGGCGGTTGTTTCCATGGACGTATCTATGTGCAACAGTATGTACGCGTAAGGGGCCCATCCCAGTCGTTTCCCGCGTTTTTCGTTAAAGTGAAGGTGAGTCGCGTAATGTTATATAATATATTGAATTAGATAATATATTGAATAATAAAAAAATATATATTCATTTATTTCTATGTAAACATGTTACTTCTTTTAAAAATGTCCTCTTCCTGTAATTTCTACCGTATTTCAATTGTCACGGGGGTCTAACGATACACCATATTTGAGTGAGGTATATACGTTACTGAGTATTAGGTAGTGCGCATGCGTAGGAAAAATCCCACATCCTGGCATCACCGGCTGTGACGTCACATGCGCATGCGCACGAAGGCTGCCACGTAGGAGAAGCAGTGATTCACTTGGACCCGCTGCCATTTCGCCATTTTGCGAAGTTGCTGGTAACATCGTGTCGAAGTGTACGCCATTGGACGCCACGATGTCGAACAGTTTTCGTGAACGTGATTCTATTTTCGGATATCTTAATGGTCGGTGTTCGCGATAAGACAGGAGATTTTCCCGCACGATGCTGTTTTCACTTCTGGTCCGGACGAGCTCCTTCCAGTCTTTTTGCCGGGGCCATCTTTAACCAATCGCATTTAATCAAGAGTGAAATGCACACCTCCAACCGTTGCAGCTTGCTTCGCTTCGTTCATGGGTGAGTCACGCATTTATCAAATTTTATTACTTTCCCAATTTTAACCAAGTGACGAGAACTGGTTGTGCGATGGATACGGATTTTGTGAGCACATTCACATGCCGTTTAACTTTTGTCGTCTTTGATGGCGGCACTTACAGTGAATCCTAAAATTATTGGCATACGCAGGGCGTTAACGGAAATCTGGAAAACAAAAAGATAACAAAAGAACTTTAAATGCTTTTTATTAAAAAAAGGCGCAAGGCGGGCGGCTCCGCCTTGTTAGGGGTTTCAATAGTGGCGTTTTAATGGTTCTAATTCGATGCGCTTCCCGCTACGTCTTT
This sequence comes from Cerceris ruficornis, assembly GCA_963989415.1. Taxonomy (NCBI): domain Eukaryota; kingdom Metazoa; phylum Arthropoda; class Insecta; order Hymenoptera; family Crabronidae; genus Cerceris; species Cerceris ruficornis. The sequence goes on along the minus strand of OZ022530.1, from coordinate 7,413,647 downwards.
AATATTCTTCTAATGACTGCAAAATATTTTTGAATAAAATAATTTACTGCTTCATTGATTATTTTTGATTCTAATTGCATGCTGTGATCACAGTTCTGAAACTGAAATGTAATTTTATTGTCAGAACTGTGTTAATATAATGTCCGAACATGGGAATATAAGAAATTTTGTGTAAATATTGCCCACAAGTGAATACAATTGCTCCCATGCATTTAATGAAATTTTCCTCTCTGATAGGTATGCGCGTGAAATTACCGTGATATACTTTAAAAGTATCATATTTTATGAATTTTTTTAGCATAATGTGTTTCATACCAACTATTACATTTTTATCTGCTTCATAATTGATAGAGCCAGACAGGTCATAGTTTTTGAGAGATTTATTAATATAGTATGAGGATTACACTGGATATATTTAGATACACACGTGGTGACAATTATAATCGACTCGAGATACAGAGCGCTTTCTTTTGTTTCTGATACCGGAAGAATGGCACCGCTCATTTGAAGAGGAAACGAACATGGAGACGTGGCGCGCGAATTAAACTCAGCTCTAACAATAATCTTCATGGCTTTCTAATGAAATAGTTGGTAATTATCTACATCTGCAGAACTATGTTCCTCTTTTGAAGTTGTCACGTTAAAAAGGCTTTTAAAATGAATTAAATAATCAACTCTACAATCTAATTCACAATTTCCAATAGAATTGGATTCCATATACGAATTTAAAAGTAAACTTTTATAAAATCTGACAAAAGCAGAATATGTCAGATTAATATTTCTTTGGCCATATTACCAAATTTGGCCAATTCGCAAGAACCTGTGGATTAGCATGATCCGTCATCATTTTTTTTTTTTAAATAAAATGCATTGTTTGTATTATAGAAATAGCAACAGTTTATATTTTAGAAATAGCAACAGTTTATATTTGAACTTGCTCATCATTATTTACAGAATGAATGATGCTCTTCCCATTTACACTATCAAATAAATTATTAAAAAACAATAACAATTGCGCCGTATTATCTCTATCACGAGCCATACTTTGTTGACACACGCTTTTTGTCTCACTGCTACTCATTAGTGACATTACACTAGCCACAGTTTGACTGAAAACCTGTGTGGAACAGGAAACTTTAATTTTCTTAATTTTATTTCTATAACGTGTTGATCAGTTAGTTTTCTTATGATTTTGAACAATGCTCCACTACCCTGATCAATGAAATATGCATCTTCCATATGCAACTATTTGGGTATTCGGCTTACATTATCTTTTAATTGAAATTGCAAATCTTTCGCTAATAAAATATTGCGAATGCATTTCAAAAGATGAGTAACATCATATAGTGGGACTACATAATGCCTAGTAACTACTATAACATCATCTTCAAAAAGTTCATTATTTTGAAATGCATTGCACTTTGAATCCGAAATTAAATTTTTAATTGCTTTACTATTATTACAACCTTGGTCGCATACGAAAGCTACAATTTCGAGACCAGCATCATGGGCACGCATACCAATTTTTTTAAATAAAGGGTGGGCATATTTGAGGTTAGGAAGTAAATTGGCTGAAAAACACACTTTTTTTTGACAAATTCAGTTTTATTGATACCAATGTAAAGTAGAAATATGGGAATTTATAATGGAATATGATGTCGGGCAAATGTCCACCTCTAGCACGTCGGCAGACCTTCGCTCTTTTTGCAAAATTTTGAACCACATTTTGCAACAAAGCTTCGCTTATCTCATCAATGCAGTGCCTTATTACATTTTACAGAGCGTCAGTTGTTTGTGGTTTGTTCACGTAAACCCGGTCTTTTAAATGGCCCCAGAGAAAATAATCCAGCGGTGTCAAATCACAGGAACGAGGCGGCCAATTGACATGGCCAAATCGAGAAATTACGCGACCGGGAAATTTCTCATGCAATAACTGAATTGTTTGGCCGACTGTGTGGCTCGTGGAGCCGAGGAAAAGCTGCTCGAATTTTACGAATTGATACAGTAAAATTTTCATCATTTTCATAGTAAATTTTCACAATTAAAATTCGTTGTTCAAGAGTGTAGCGTTCCATGGTTAAAATTTGCCAAGTTTTTACTAAATAAATGTCAAAGGATGACAGCTCAATTCTTGACATTTCATTTCATTTGTCAGCCTATTTACTTCCTAACTTCAAATTTGCCCACCCTTTATATTTACAATATTCTCTCATGATGTTACTCCTTTATAAAATGTAAATGCAGTAGGTTGTTTCCATGGTCGATCACCATGTATTTCTCTCAAAAACCAAACCAAATCATGATCCACGATTTTATTATATCTACAATGTCCTTCGTCGACAAACCCGTAAACTATATCGGACATTGCATTATAATGAAATGAAGGACTTACCTTTATTTCCTTAAAAATTAAACCACAGTACTGAAATTTATCATCGGTAAAATTTGCTACGCGATTTCGAAGGTCATCGAACATGAAATCGCAAATACCTGGTGTTAAGGATATTTGCTGCACAACTTTCCTGAGTAATACCCAATAACTACGAAATAATTAATAATTATATCTAAATTATCGTTCGTTTTGCTGCTCGCTCGTTTCCGTTTGGGTGGCTTAGAACAATTGAAAGTTGCATTTTGGCGGTAACAGAATCACACCGATTCTATCTTGCTAGTGTAGTTGAAATTCAGCGATGCAATGTGCATGTATTAGTAGTAACATCATTATCACCACCTGGTGGTGACTCAACAAAACCATCCCGCCAATCATCCCACCTCCACATCCTCCCATCCACCCAAAACTTCATATTTCCCCTTCTTACATTTTGTTCGGACGCGATTGGACACCTCGTAATAATTTTGTTGAATCGAAGTCCCCGGGCACGTTAATGCCCTTACTCGTGCAAACCGATGGTATTTGGAGAAAATGTTTTACACGAAAACGGATCCGTCGGTACGATAGGATCGCCTTGTTTTTATTATATATTTAAAATGAATTTTATTGCTTATGATACAGAGAGTATATGCCTTATGACAGACTAACAAGGAAGGTATTCGAAGTACAACTCACGGATTAGAATAAAATTTTGTGGGTTTGTAGAGTGATCCAAGACAAGAAAAATGGTATACTCCATTTGTGCCCAATCGCCCTTTAAGGGCATGAAATTTAACCTCAAAGTGAAATCGGCACTTGCACTTCCTCGCTTATATCTCGTAGAGTACAAAAGATAGAAAAAAATGTTTTAGGTAAAAGTTTAACGGTAAAAGGAGCGCTATAAATTTGCATTAACAAATTTTTAAAAACAACTTTCCTTCTTGAAAAGAAATTTTTTTTGCGTTATTTTAATCAATTTTGAAATCTTTTTGGTAATGAAAAATGTGGCATTTCTTATTCTGAATTCAACCATAACAATATTTTTATTATACACCGCTAGGATTACAGAGATACACGACAAAACGAAGTCCCTAGCGCGCGGTACCGCGCAATACCGCGCTAACAACATATAGAGTTACATATTAAGAATGCTCATTTTCGTTGCAGGACATAACTATGTGACGAAGATGGGTGTGGTAACATAAAAATTGCAAATTATGAAATATTACATAAAGATTAATGACTTATAATACAGATCGTACTATATCCCATATATACATACATAAATATTTTTGAAACGCTTATTTAATATTTTATTACATTGTAAGCACACGCGATTACATGTACTTCACTCGACATAGTTTTCGCAAAGTGAAAAAGACGAAATACTATCTTCATTAAAAAAGTGATCTACACACAGATACTTTTTGCACCAAGCACATCTTATAATAGCAGGCTTATCACATGATTCACAACGTGGCAGTTTATCTGCTTCAGGAAATTTCAAACAGAAATCTACCGGATGTTCAAACCGTTGTGGTAACGTTTCCTCTAGGTATCCACTTTTATACCAAGAGTATTTAAATAATTCTCTGAATCTCGGGGAAGACAATTGGTTGTGGGTGAGTGATTGCAATTTGATGATGTTATTTCGTAGATGTAAATTTATATTAATATCGTACAGCAAAACTCGATCGGAAAAGGTTCTAACAAAGTTTTTCCATATCCGGAAAGCAAAAACGTCCAACGGTTGTATCAAACCTGTCGTCCCTTTCGGTATAGTTAACGCAATAAGTTGCTTGTCACTCGGAATACTTTGCTGAAACGTGGACGGACAATGACCACTCCACGAATCAATTAATAGTACACTTCGAGGCCCAGTCTTTGGTGAAAAGACTTCTGCGAGCCAAGTGTTGAAATGGTGCGATGTTAACTTCCCAGATTTGGAAGCAGCGACAAACACATTATCCGATCTGAATAAGTTTCCTTCTACCGTAGGTCCAAATTCTCCACTTGGTTCTTTTAATACTATGAACAAAGGTGACAGTAACTGACCGCTCGCGGAAATGGTAGGGAGAATCGTATAACTGTGAGTGGTTGAGTTGATTACACTAGCCACAGTGTGACTAAAAACCTGTGTACAACAGGAAACTTTCATCTTCTTAATTTTATTTTTTATAACATGCTGATCAGTTAGTTTTCGCATTGTTCTTAGAAATGCTCCACTACTCTGATCAATGAAATATGCATCTTCAATATGCGACCATTTGGCTGTTCGAGTAACGGTATCTTTTAATTTAAATTCCAAATCTTTTGTTAGTAAATTATTGCGTATACATTTTAAAAGATGCGGAACATCATATAGCGGAGCTATATGTTGCACATTGATTATTATTATATCGTGTTCCAAAACTTTATTATTTTTAAATGCTTCACGTTTCGAATGTAAAATTAAATTTTTGATTGCTTTACGATTATTACAACCTTGGTCGCACACAGAAGCTACAATTTCCAGACCAACATCATGGGCACGCCTAACAATTTGTTTATACATATATACAATCTTTTCCCATGACGTTGCTCCTTTGCAAAACGTAAATGCAATCGGTTGCTTCCATGGTCGATCACCGTGAATTCCTCGTAAAAACCAAACCAAAACGTGATCCGCGATTTCGTTTTGCCGGCTGTGTCCTTCATCGACAAATCCGTAAACTATATCCGACAGTGCATTATAATGGAATGAAGGACTTAATTTCATTTCATCGAAAATTAAAATACAATATTTGAATTTAGCGTCGTTAAAATTTAATACACGTTTTTTTAGGTCATCGAACATAGAATCGCAAATACCTGGCGCTATAGGTATTTGCTGCACAACCTTCCTAAGCGTTTCCTTACTTGGAAGACAAAATATATTACTCATAAATTTATAACTTTTTGGACTTTTTTTATATACAGCTAATGCAAATGCTTTGTCTTCGAATGTAAAAATACGCTTAAACTTATTGCAATTTGCGTTTCTAAAATTGGAAATAATAAATTCCTGAGCTGTGGTGCTCAGGGTTTGTAATATTTCAACATTACCTGTACTCAACATTTTCTTCAATTCTTGAAGGCGTCCCTGCAAATTGACATTTCTGCTTTGCAATCTGCGTGTTGACTTCTTGAGGGCTGCAATGATGTCATACAGCTTCTTCTGCTTCGGCTCCAAATGCTTCTGGCGCGACAAATCCAATACTGTAAGTAATGCTAGAAGCAAACACCAAACCAAACCATGCTCATGCAAACCAAAAGACGTAAATCCATGCTTTTTCAGTTTTGTAGCAACTCAATTGATTTGATGGTAATACTTTTGTAATATTGGAATATATTATTTATATCGAGGTCGCTTAGTTTAATTAATATATTGTCATAAAATAGATATTATTTTAAAACATCAACTACCAAGCCTGTTATGAACACCGCAAAACACCCTCTTATAGAAAACGTTCTTCTACCACAAAAATATAATTGCGGTCAGCTCTTCTGTACCGAAAGGGTTAATATAAAACCATCGAAAGTGATTATTCTCATGCATGGTGGTGAAGCGTTAATACCCATATTCGCCACATTACACTCGTTTCATTCTTTGATATGTAATAAGAAAGGAATACATGCTTCGTTCAGTGATATGAGACACACCACTCATTTAAAAAATATAAATTTCTTACGTGTTCGTTGCTTACATTCTCTTTTCGTCCCTGCAGAGCCGCTGGCCATTTCCTCATAATTTTCTATTCGTAAGTTCTCCTGTGGAAGGGGGAGAACTTCCATTGCTCCTTGCTCGTCTCTTCGCTCTTCTATCTCCATTTCTTCTGTGGTGCCTAACAAAAGAATATCGATAAATAATGAATGAGAAAATACTTGTAAATAATATGTTACAAAAGTTACAGTTTATATAGATACCTGGGAGAAACAATGTCGGCACAGCTATGTTGGCAAGCTTCTTGGCCAGAAAATATCTTTGTTCAAAATGCTTAGCGCAAATGACTCTCCCATGGATTTGGTCCTCACTTAAATTTGCCAAATCTGAATTGCCACTTGCTGCTAACCATTTTGAGAAAATTTCTGGCCGAGAACTTGGTAGAGGAAACGAAAACATTCTACCACCGGTTATCCGGCAGGATGTTACATCGCACCTTTTCTTCTTATTCATATCTGTAAAAAAACTTCAATTGTAACAATATTTTAACACTTATAACAATTATAAAGAAAAAAGAAATAAATTATAATTGTAATGTGTAAGTACTACTAAAATTAATGAAATAATAATAACTATAACTAAAAGTAAATATAATTAAGAATTATAACTAAATACTACTAAAATTAATAAAATAATAATTAAAAACTAATTAAAAGTTAGGTATTAAATAATAATTATGATTAATGTATCTTCAGCTGCACGCTCGTAATCGTCGGGTAGCTTTGAAACAATTGAAGATTGTTTTTGGCGCCGCAGATCACACCGATTTCCTCTTGCAAATGTAGTTGAAATTCGTCAATTCGGTGTGTCTGTAAGACTAGCGTCAGTATCGCCACCTGGTAGACCCGGGACGCGTAACTAGGAACCGCTGAGCCCATTACAGCTTGTCGACCCTGAAGTAAATCTTGGTCCTGCCGGCACGGGAAATCGCTGTGTATGTCACAATTTCACGGGGACAGGCAACTCTGTGGGACTATATATATATATATATATATATATATATATCATGTTATGAAAACCCGAGCAATGCAGCCTCTTGGTGGCTGTGGATTCATCGATACGAATATTTTCTGGTATCCAATATTTAACAACAGATCACGGTGAAAGATTAATTTTCTACATTATAACACGTGCGACTTTCAACGTCACACTCTGTTACGAATATATATATAAAGGATTGCAAAATTTTTAGGTGTGCATTCAAATTCATAGCGAATGCACACCTAAAAATTTTGCAATCCTTTTTTGAGAAGCCGGACCTCATGGACTTAAATCTGGGGGATCAAGTACACAATGTACTCTTTACTACTTACACAATATTGCGTCAATACTACAACCAAACAGGTGGGACTCTCCAGAGTAGAATAGGGAACACTGACTTCAAAATTACTTACGGTGGTAATGACTGGACGTGCAACCTCCCGCTCCCCATGAGGAATTTACTTACATCGGGGACTTGTACGAGGGATCTCCTATGGTATGCGAGGTTTGGTCATTAGAATCAACTTCGACTGACATGGACCTGACTCTTGGTGCCGCTAGTCATGTGGGAGAACGTGCTGCCTGGCAGTCTGGGTTAGAGTCTTATTGATACATTGTACTTACCCGCTCTCAAAAAGTCGTAGAACAGTTCGCGAAAGTGCTGTGCGTGGCTTGCTGATCTGCTGGTGATCCCTCTTGGCTCTTGGACCCAAAACCTGATTTTGACTAAGCGAAAACCACAAAACAGACGATAATATCGATATAATAATCAACCGTCCAGCCGAAGTAAGGTAGGAATTCTAATTTACCTATTCCGATGATTATATGATATTGTTACGCGACGCCGCATGTATATACGCAACACCCAGTAGTATTAATGTTACTGGGTTACGGGACATGTCAGTTGTTTTTAAATAAATAAAGGATTCGTTGGTCAGAGCTCCTCGTTGACGGACGTGTGTTGGAAATAAAACGTTCTTACTTTTCTATAAAAGTGTGTAATCATTTAACTATGTCCAAAAGGACTTTGCGTGCGCGGTCAACCCGCAACAATGGTGTCAGAAGTGGGATGAACGACTCGTGTGTAACCGCGAAGTTACGTTGGTTGCGATATTCAGTAAGGCCAACAAAATCATCCGCATCTATCTCATCAAACATTGGATCATTTCTGAGAGGCGTCGGAGTTGTCGATAACCGAACACTTTCCTTAGCTGACTTGCCTTAGTGTTACGCGACGCCGCATGTATATACGCAACACCCAGTAGTATTAATGTTACTGGGTTACGGGACATGTCAGTTGTTTTTAAATAAATAAAGGATTCGTTGGTCAGAGCTCCTCGTTGACGGACGTGTGTTGGAAATAAAACGTTCTTACTTTTCTATAAAAGTGTGTAATCATTTAACTATGTCCAAAAGGACTTTGCGTGCGCGGTCAACCCGCAACAATGGTGTCAGAAGTGGGATGAACGACTCGTGTGTAACCGCGAAGTTACGTTGGTTGCGATATTCAGTAAGGCCAACAAAATCATCCGCATCTATCTCATCAAACATTGGATCATTTCTGAGAGGCGTCGGAGTTGTCGATAACCGAACACTTTCCTTAGCTGACTTGCCTTAGTGTTACGCGACGCCGCATGTATATACGCAACACCCAGTAGTATTAATGTTACTGGGTTACGGGACATGTCAGTTGTTTTTAAATAAATAAAGGATTCGTTGGTCAGAGCTCCTCGTTGACGGACGTGTGTTGGAAATAAAACGTTCTTACTTTTCTATAAAAGTGTGTAATCATTTAACTATGTCCAAAAGGACTTTGCGTGCGCGGTCAACCCGCAACAATGGTGTCAGAAGTGGGATGAACGACTCGTGTGTAACCGCGAAGTTACGTTGGTTGCGATATTCAGTAAGGCCAACAAAATCATCCGCATCTATCTCATCAAACATTGGATCATTTCTGAGAGGCGTCGGAGTTGTCGATAACCGAACACTTTCCTTAGCTGACTTGCCTTAGTGTTACGCGACGCCGCATGTATATACGCAACACCCAGTAGTATTAATGTTACTGGGTTACGGGACATGTCAGTTGTTTTTAAATAAATAAAGGATTCGTTGGTCAGAGCTCCTCGTTGACGGACGTGTGTTGGAAATAAAACGTTCTTACTTTTCTATAAAAGTGTGTAATCATTTAACTATGTCCAAAAGGACTTTGCGTGCGCGGTCAACCCGCAACAATGGTGTCAGAAGTGGGATGAACGACTCGTGTGTAACCGCGAAGTTACGTTGGTTGCGATATTCAGTAAGGCCAACAAAATCATCCGCATCTATCTCATCAAACATTGGATCATTTCTGAGAGGCGTTGGAGTTGTCGATAACCGAACACTTTCCTTAGCTGACTTGCCTTAGTGTTACGCGACGCCGCATGTATATACGCAACACCCAGTAGTATTAATGTTACTGGGTTACGGGACATGTCAGTTGTTTTTAAATAAATAAAGGATTCGTTGGTCAGAGCTCCTCGTTGACGGACGTGTGTTGGAAATAAAACGTTCTTACTTTTCTATAAAAGTGTGTAATCATTTAACTATGTCCAAAAGGACTTTGCGTGCGCGGTCAACCCGCAACAATGGTGTCAGAAGTGGGATGAACGACTCGTGTGTAACCGCGAAGTTACGTTGGTTGCGATATTCAGTAAGGCCAACAAAATCATCCGCATCTATCTCATCAAACATTGGATCATTTCTGAGAGGCGTCGGAGTTGTCGATAACCGAACACTTTCCTTAGCTGACTTGCCTTAGTGTTACGCGACGCCGCATGTATATACGCAACACCCAGTAGTATTAATGTTACTGGGTTACGGGACATGTCAGTTGTTTTTAAATAAATAAAGGATTCGTTGGTCAGAGCTCCTCGTTGACGGACGTGTGTTGGAAATAAAACGTTCTTACTTTTCTATAAAAGTGTGTAATCATTTAACTATGTCCAAAAGGACTTTGCGTGCGCGGTCAACCCGCAACAATGGTGTCAGAAGTGGGATGAACGACTCGTGTGTAACCGCGAAGTTACGTTGGTTGCGATATTCAGTAAGGCCAACAAAATCATCCGCATCTATCTCATCAAACATTGGATCATTTCTGAGAGGCGTCGGAGTTGTCGATAACCGAACACTTTCCTTAGCTGACTTGCCTTAGTGTTACGCGACGCCGCATGTATATACGCAACACCCAGTAGTATTAATGTTACTGGGTTACGGGACATGTCAGTTGTTTTTAAATAAATAAAGGATTCGTTGGTCAGAGCTCCTCGTTGACGGACGTGTGTTGGAAATAAAACGTTCTTACTTTTCTATAAAAGTGTGTAATCATTTAACTATGTCCAAAAGGACTTTGCGTGCGCGGTCAACCCGCAACAATGGTGTCAGAAGTGGGATGAACGACTCGTGTGTAACCGCGAAGTTACGTTGGTTGCGATATTCAGTAAGGCCAACAAAATCATCCGCATCTATCTCATCAAACATTGGATCATTTCTGAGAGGCGTCGGAGTTGTCGATAACCGAACACTTTCCTTAGCTGACTTGCCTTAGTGTTACGCGACGCCGCATGTATATACGCAACACCCAGTAGTATTAATGTTACTGGGTTACGGGACATGTCAGTTGTTTTTAAATAAATAAAGGATTCGTTGGTCAGAGCTCCTCGTTGACGGACGTGTGTTGGAAATAAAACGTTCTTACTTTTCTATAAAAGTGTGTAATCATTTAACTATGTCCAAAAGGACTTTGCGTGCGCGGTCAACCCGTAACAATATATATGATATGTGATGTACGATTGGCTTGAGGGACCGTATCGATAGCCCCGCTTGGAAGAAGTCTTATATATATATATACCCACTGTTAGGGTATTCCCCTCGCTTCTAATTTTCGCCATTGACTTTGCCGGGATTCTATAATAAAATCTGCGGCTTCTACCGTCTACATGGCCTTTCCTAGTCAAGGTCCACTCCCCCGTACCTCAGTCTTCCCGTTCCATGTTGATCAATCCCCTTAACATTTCATCCTCCATTCTGTGGGTGGAGCACCACACCACCATGTCTTTTTTCTTTTCCATCTCCTCTTCAAATCCCTCCCTTACCTTCTTCCCCCTGACTACTATTCCCCTTCCTAATGCTTCCCTAATCATCCCTAGCGTATCGGCATTCTTGCTGGTCAATTTAATTGTTCCGTTTTTGAAATTTACTTTTTCTATTTTTATTTTTATTTTCTTCTCCAGTGATATCTTCAGGGTTTCAAATAGAATGTCATCGACATCATCTTTCTTCAGCATTGTGTTAGGGTGGTCTTCCATGGTTATTATAATATGGTTGATTAGGTCTGAATTATTAAGTTCTTACCCGAGTTGAGCAAAAGCCATATCCTCGTCGCTGTCCATAATATTCTGGCTGCTCGCCATTTCTATATTCTTCGTTGGGAGTTTCTCTGGAGTCGAAGCGAAACCCTGAAGGCAAATTGCAGATTTATGTGCGAGCTGGACCATACAATAGGCCTTCCTCTTCTTCTTGGAAGTCACGCAGAGCTGCTCCGTCTCCCCTTTTCGCGATTCGGGCCTGTTTTACAACATCACTCGTGCGTCTTTCTCAACGGTCGATCCGAGAGCTATCACACTGTTGAACATATCCTTTAGCTTGTGGGCTATTTTTCACTCCCATGGTTTCCAAGGTCTTCAGGATAGATTTGAATCCTTCGTTGAAGATTATGACAGCGAGAAACGTGGCGATTTCAACCACTTTTGGCCCAGAATGGAGGTGCTTCGGAGCAAAAGTCCAGATTAACGAATTGAGCGACTCGTTATTATTTTGACTTTCCGCTCCCAGGCATCTGCTTAACAATTCTCCTTTGGATAAATCCTCATAAATTGGCGTTATAACTTTTTCAACTGCTTCAGAAAGAGGCGATTTATTGTGTTTGAATTGCTCAGCCTCTCCGAGAAACTCAGCTTTGCGCCATTTGCACCAACTAGATTCGCCTGCAGGACAATTTTCATGCTGTGGATTGCTGTCTGTGGAAATCTTGTGAAAGAATGTTGTCCAAATTTCCTTTCTCATTTCCTCGATAGAATCTGGATGTCTCCGAATAGCTAATCCATAATACGTTGTCATCTCACCAATCAATTTATCAGTGAGCGATGAGCTCAGAAGCATCATCTATAAAAGTTTGAAAGAGCAGATTAATTTTTTCCGAGTTTTCATTAATCCTCTGGAAAATAATCGGCAGTTGACTCGAAATTTTTTCAAGAATAGTAAGAATATTTTTAATATCGACCTGTTGATCGTTAACGCTTATAGATGGTACCGTTTGATGACTGTATATTGCTTCGTGCTTTGTGGCCTCAGTGACTGAGCATTTCCCTTTTTCGTGCGTAGAATTGCATTTAACGCACCTGGAATCAAGAAAACAATTTGAGGAGGCATGGCCGATCCTTTGACAATTGAAACATTGTAGCAAATCTTGCCTTCTAAATTTTTCCCAACTTACCCGCTGATAATTTACAATGTTAACAGATTGTATAAATTTTATGTCAGAATTTGGATTGAATTGTACTGTAAACATCGGCAAGGGTATACCTGCTTGTTTAGATTTATATATATATATATATATATATATTATATATTGTAAATTAGCTGGTTGTGAATACTTTTTACTGTGCCGTCAGACATACGTCGTGGTATTAGTAGTCCCGTGATTGCCCGGAATAATTTCCTCTCAAACGAACGGATACTCTCCATCACGTACGGCGCGATAGCGTAGCAAATCGGGAAGGCATATGTCAATATCGATCTTACATAGAGCTTGTACAAGAGTAGCTTAACGTTTTCGCCGATATGCTTGGAGTAGAATAGGCGCGCCAGCTTAGAAGCATTGCCTTTTGCTTTTTCAAGACTGTAAAGCGCGTGTGCGTTGTAGTTGAGCCGTTCATCGAGAATTACTCCTAGATATTTAACTCTTTTAACTCTTGGAATCTGCACGTGCGGAGTGTCCGGAGCATGGATAGAAAACTTTTTGGACAGTTTGAATTGCTTCTTACTAATGTACTGCGCCGGTCTGATGAATAAGATTGTTTCGCATTTAAGCATATTGACTTTTTTCAAATTACACGATGTAACTACATTGTCGAAAGCTGTTTGTAACGAAATTTGGATATCGTGAAGATCTAATCCGGATTTATATATTATAAGATCGTCCGCAAAAGCTATGGCTTTACATGATAAGCAGGATTTGTTAAATTTTTCTAGTATGTCTGAAAAGTAAAGGTTGAATAATAGTGGTGAATTAACAGCGCCTTGCTGTAGGCCGTTTTGTATTTGAAATGCGCGGGAAGAGAATGTATTACGGTGGGACGTTTTGAAAGAGCGGCCGGTAATCAGATTGTCCGTTAAACAAAGTAAATCGGAGGGCATTCCCATCTTGTGAAGCTTAACAATTAGTCCTTTTGTCCAAACTGTGTCGAAAGCTTTTTCCAAATCTATCAGGCATGCTCCGGTCATCGCGGAAGAATTTAACGAATCGGCAATGTCTCGAGTCAGTTTTGCGGCAGCATGAACGGTGGAATGCGCGTGTCTAAATTCGAATTGGTAATCGGGAATTAGCTTATTGGCTGTTACGAACTCATTTAGTCTTATATTTATCATTATTTCGAATAGTTTTCCTAGATTGGGCAGCAAACTAATTGGCCTGTAACTATTTAGATCGTAGGGTTTTTTCACTTTTTTGAAAAGCGGTAAGAGTTTCGCGACCTTCCATCTGCTTGGAAAATAGGAAATTCTCAGGCAAGCGTTGAAAACTAGTGCAAGGTATTCTATTGCCGATACCGGTAGGCGTTTAATCGCTACATTAGGTAAACCGTCGAACGAGGTTGATTTTTTATTCGCTAAGGATTTCATGGCCCTTAAGATCATACGCGGCGATACGAAGTAATTGGTATTATGGACCGGCCACATTTGCGCGTTTATAGAGTTGAATTGACACCTCGTTGGGGCTTGAGAAGCTTTAAGTGAGTTGTAACTTATGTTGATTGAATTTTCATATTTCTTTTCATTGTCCGTGACAGGCTGCAGATTTTTGATGTGCACTCTGGCAAAATGAACTCCCAGAAGAGTGAGTCTATCATCAGTGTCCGTAACTACGAAATTATTTTCAATCTTTTGAAGCCGCGAGGTGTCAATACCAGTCTCCGCCCAAAGATGTTCGTCGTCAATCGCCCCCCTCAAAGGTGGAAGCGCCTCTGCGAATTTTGGATTAACTATTCTGCTAACAAACGGATGTAATTTTGTGGATGTGCGCGTATCGAGTTTGGATAGTCTATCGCGCCAGAATTTGTTAGAAGCCGCGGTAAAGAGTTTACGTAACCTGTAATTAATGCGTTTTAATACTAGCTTATAAAATTTGATCATGTTTACATAAAAAGCGTTTGATTGCTGATTTGCGCGCAAGGTGCGAAATAGTTTGCTGATTGTTTTAGACTTGAGTTTTTTTAATTTATTAATGCGAGGGTCGTCATAATCCTTCGGGCAGTTAAGAACTTCCGTCATTGGCGTGCAGTTCTTTAAAATTGCTGAGACATTTATCTCAAAGGCCTCGATGGACGAATTAATCATTTCGACCGACGCATTAAGTAACGCGGAAAAGTCTAGGTTCTTGATATATTCATACACTTCTGGTCTAAATTTTTTCCAATTAGTAAGTCTGTAATTAGGGTGCTCGATTTTTGGCGCTCTTTCGACAGAGGCGCTCCAACCAGTGAGAGAGAGACGCATCGACGTCGCCCAGTGATCGCTATCATACGGTAAAACCTCGAGTCGATGGGAACCCTCGTTTATGCGGTTGATCAGACTACTGTCGATTAGTGCTAGGTCCAGATTCGAGTTGGCTGGATGATACGTCGGAGTGTCAGAGTAAAAGAGAGTTATCCGAAAAATAGCCCCTTGCAGCTGCAACCATTCGAACAGGGCTAAACCTTTACCGTTGTTAACCGCGTTAAGCCAAGAAGTGTGTTTGGCGTTGAAATCTCCCGCTATTATATAATGGTTAGCCTCGTTCGCTAGACGAAGCTGCGTGAAGAGATCATTTAAATCTCTGAGGAAGATAACTTTATCCTTGAAGGGGCTATAAACCGCGGCAATCACGAGGCTACGATTGTTCATGAGGTCCAAGCGGATTGCAATGGCCTCGATTGAATTTTTGTGTGAGAAGCCAAGCTCAATTCGCGCGAACTTATAATTTTTGTTAATTATTATCGCTACGCCTCCGCCAAAGCGATTGTCGGTGCGATCTTGGCGAACGATCGAGTATTGTGCAGGTAATTCGAGATTGTGTCTGGAATTGAGCTTCGTTTCAATTAGACAACATATATCCGGACGGTTGGTAAGTAAAAATTGTTGCAAGTACGCACGCTTATGCAAGTTGATGATCGAGTTGACATTCACTGAGATAATATGTAGATTTTCCAGCAGAATATTATTCGCTGCATCATGCGACATTGGAATTAGGGAAAGGGACGGCCCCTCCTTGCACTTCGACCTCGTGGTGCAACAGGATGCTCTTCAACATCATCTATAAATGTTTGAAACAAAAGGTTAATTTTTTCCGTATTCTCATTAATTTTTTGAAAGACAATCGGAAGTTGATTAGATATTCTTTCTAATGTATCGAGAATGTTTTTAAATTCGACCTGCTGTGTATTGATACTTGACGGTGCTGGTAGAGTTTGTTGACTACGTAGCTGTGGGTAGGTTGCGGTAAGGGCGGGGAAGGCAGCACCCCCCCACTCCGCCGGCTAGAGCTCTGCTATACGACACGTTCGGCGTGACTCTCGAAGTGTTGGATTTCTCCTGGTATTAGAGGCTTGGTTGATCTGCGGGCGGGGGATGGGGGCGGCTGCCCTCCTCTCCTTGAACTTGGGGCAACCCCTGTATGAGGCTGGATGCCCGAATTTTTCACAATTCACGCAATAAATTGCGTCGTGCTTTGTTGCCTCCGTGACTGCGCATTTACCCTTCTCGTGCGAGGAGTTACATTTTACGCATCTAAAATCAAGAAAGCAATTAGAGGAGGCATGGCCAATCCTTTGACAGTTGTAACACTGCAGTACCTCTTGTCGGCGAAACTTTTCCCAGCTAACTCGCTGATAATTAACGATATTTATGGACTGAATGAACTTTACGTCTGAATTCGGTGCGAACTGGATTATGTACATCGGCAAGGGTATTCCGGATTGTTTTGATTTCGTCGTAGAAAAGTGTGTTGCTTTTAACGCCTTTGCTTCCGGTGTTACCATCGCGTTTATTTCCGACAAGAGTTCGGCAGTGTTTATGTTAGGATCGATGCCTTTCAATAACATTGTTGTCGGTTTGTCGTTCTTTGGGGTATACGTGTTGGGGTATACTGTTGTTCCCTTGTGTTATCGGAATGTTGTACCGTGTTTGTATTGAAGACACGAGCATTGACAGTAGTTAAGGAGGGGAGGGCGGAACCCCCCACCCCACCCGATACCGCTCTGCTGTAAGAAATATTCGGATCGACTGTTGCGATCGCCGTTCGTCGTCTGATGTTTTGATCCCGAGTGGGAGGCGGGCGGGAGGGGAGGGCTGCCGCCCTTCTCTCCTTGAACTTGGGACATCCTCTGTACGACGCAGGGTGTCCAAACTGCTCACAATTTACGCAGTAAATTGCCTCGTGTCTCGTAGCTTCTGTGACCGAGCATCTACCTCTTTCATGCGATAGGTTACATTTGACGCATCTAGAATCAAGGTGACAGTTAGCCGATGCATGACCGATTCGCTGGCAATTGTAGCATTGAAGGAGATCCTGTCGCCGGAATTTCTCCCATCTCACGCGTTGATAGTTAACAATATTCATAGTTTGAACGAATTTCACGTCGGAATTCGGCGTGAACTGTACAATAAACATCGGCAGTGGTGTGCCGGTTTGTTTTGACTTAACCGTCGTGAGGTGGGAGGCCTTCACAGCTTTCGCCTTTGGAAAGGCCATCGCGTTTACTTCCGCCAACAGCTCGTCGCTTGTTATGTTCGGGTCTATGCCCTTGAGCAGCATGGTAACCGGCTTGTCATTTTTCGGCGTATACGTGAAAAACTTTAGTTGGTTTTTCAACAGTATCTCCTTCAATTTCGCGAACGAATCGAGGTTGTTCGCGTATACAATATGGCTTTTCGGACCACTACGCTTAATGGTGAAAGCCGCTTTTTGCAAGTAATTTTTGCTAATATTAATAATGATTTGCGGTGAAGCCGCATGTACGATTATTGGGGGGGGGCTTGGTGGACTTAGCTGGTTCGGCCGATGCTTGCTGGTTGGAAGTTGTCCTCGTAGCTGCTGGCGGAGTATTAGATGGCGTCCTTTGGGCGTCCATATCTGCGAGGGCCAGGAAGCGGTTGGAGGCCGCGTCCATCGCTGCGGGTGGTAGCGGGGAAGGGTCCTTCTCCCCGTGGACATTGATGTACCAACGGTGATCCATTCTTTCGCTGGTCCTTCGGATGGTTTTGAAACCGAAGCGTGGCTGGATAGCGCTGTAATTTGCACTTTCAGCAGCTTAATTTCGTTTAACAGTTTTTTATTTTCACGAATGAGAGCCTCGTTAGAGGGCTCCGCGCTTTCGGTGTCCCGGTTAGAGGACGTCGTCGACATGGCGTCGCTCGGCGCTTTTTCCACAGTCACTGTGGTTTTAGATGTCCCCGCGGGGGACGGGGATTGTGCCTTCGCCGCGGTAGCACTTGAAGAAGCACGTGGCGCGTTAACTTTGCGCGATTTGCGCGTTTGCATATCTTGAACCTGTTTTTGCTTATAACTCGTTTATTCAACTTAAATTTTTTGTACATGTGTATTACAAAGTGAGCTATGTATAAGCGCTCTCATATGGCCGAATTAACGACATCTCATGAGAGAAAAGAACAGAAAAATTATAAAGAATTACATCGAGTGCGCTATATGAAGAAAATATATATAACAGTTCGTATGGAAGCCCCAAAAAACAATGTAGTCAATAGAAAAACAGGCAGTATCGCAAACGAGAAGGGACCAGGACGGACGATACGATTACGAAAAAAGGAAAAGAAAATAGTTGGCCGAGCCACTATTACGGACTTGTAAAGATAACAGTAAATTCTATAACCTTCTTAAGGGATAACGCAACCTTGACCAAAGATAAATAAAATTTTTTCTTTCGAACAGAAGTAGAAAAGGAGGTCAAGGTGCATCATAGATCGAAAAATTAAATAATACAGTGAACTTAAGGTAAACGAAAATAATTAGGCAATTTTTTTTTTTTGCCGATTTAAGGAGATACGTATAAAACGTAGCGACTATATATATACAACGACGATGTATGTGAAAAAATATTAACCTCTAAACTAAATTATCCTATACGACGATCCGAATGCGTTTTTTAATCCTAATGTATGCTCAGATAACAGATAGAAGCGAAAATACTTGACTTAACAAAACTATATACTACTAGGTGGAAGCATAGCTTAATTCATCTTAATCTAAATTGCATGTAATCAAACTAAAGAGAGAAAGAAAAAATCAAATGATAAGGTAGAATTGGTTCTTAATCTAATATGCATGTATCGAAACGAAAAGAAAAAAAAATTAATCAATTATGATTGAGTCTTAACCTAATATACATTTGAGAAACAAAAAATTTGGGAAAAATGCGAGTTTTTATCGCCACGGGTGAAGAGATAGGGGGAATGCGCAATCACATGCGCCGTGCACGATCAAGAGTCAAGCCACGAGAGTTTCTGCAGGTATTTGTAATTTTTCCTGTTAGTATCGCGAGGTGGAAGTGCAGTGGAAAATCTTAATTGCGTCGGATCAGCAGAAAAAGTACACGGATCGTATAACAGCGCTAAGGAGCCTTTTTTCCTATTGCTGTGGTAGATAATCGGAATTTTGGTGTCAAAATTTTGTATGTAGCCCTTCTTGTCAAGATATGGGAAGACTGCGGTGGAAAGGTATCCATTTACGCGCGCTTTTTCTGCTTGATCGTCCGCGATGGAATATAAAGACGTTATCAACGGGTTCTCAGTATACGAATGCATAGCCTTGTAGATGAATAATCTGGTGCATTTTAGCGCGAATACGTCAAAGCGCGAACAGTTTAACTTGTTATAAATTGTTTGATTGTGGATAATTTTTACTGTTCCGTCGGACGTGCGTCGCGGTATCAGTAGCCCCGTGATTGCCCGGAATAATTTCCTCTCGAAGGAACGAATGCTCTCCATAACATACGGTGCTAAGGCGTAGCATATCGGAAATGCATACGTCAAAATCGATCTTATATATAGCTTGTACAATAGAAGCTTGACATTTTCTCCTAGATGTTTGGAATAAAATAGACGCGCTAGTTTGGCTGCATTGCCTTTAGCTTTTTCCAGACTATAGAGCGCATGCGCGTTATGATTGAGTCTTTCGTCTAGAATCACACCAAGATACTTCACTCTTTTTACCCTTGGAATTTGAACGTGCGGAGAATCCGGAGCATGGATAGAAAACCTTTTGGACAGTTTGAACTGTTTTTTACTGATATATTGTGCGGGTCTAATGAACAATATTGTTTCGCATTTAAGCATGTTGACTCTAATTTTTTTCAAATTGCACGAATTGACTACGTTATTAAAGGCTAATTGTAAAGAAGTTTGTATGTCGTGGAGGTCCGAACCGGATTTATAAATTATGAGATCGTCCGCGAATGCTATAGCTTTACACGTGAAACTGGATTTGTTAAATTTTTCTAAAATATCAGAGAAATAAAGATTAAATAATAAAGGAGAGTTGACCGCTCCTTGCTGAAGGCCGTTATGAATTTGAAAAGCGCGGGAAGAAAATGAGTTACGGTAAAAAGTTTTAAACGAACGGTTGGTAATTAAGTTGTCTATTAAAGTAAGAAATTCAAGGGGTAAGCCCATATTATGGAGTTTAACTATTAATCCTTTCGTCCAGACTGTATCAAAGGCCTTCTCTAAATCGATCAGACATGCTCCGGTCATCGCGGAAGAATTCAAAGAGTTAGCGATATCACGGGTCAGTTTTGCGACTGCGTGTATGGTGGAATGCGCGTGTCTGAATCCGAATTGATAATCTGGAATTAGCTTGTTGTTTTTTACAAACTCATTTAATCTTGTGTTTATCATGATTTCGAAAAGTTTTCCAAGGTTTGGCAGTAAACTAATTGGTCTGTAGCTATTCAGATCGAACGGTTTTTTCCCTTTTTTAAAAAGCGGTAAAAGTTTTGCGACCTTCCATCTACTTGGAAAGTATGAGATTCTCAAACAAGCGTTGAAAATTAGCGCTAGGTATTCTATTGCAGAGACCGGTAAGCGTTTGATCGCGATATTAGGCAAACCGTCGAACGATGACGACTTCTTATTCGCTAGAGACTTCATGGCTTTTGCAATCAATCGTGGAGATACAAGGTAATTGGTGTTATGGTCCGGCCACATTTGCGCGTTTATGGAAGTAAAATGACACCACGTTGGAATTTGTAACGCTTTGAGCGAGTTGTAACTCCTAGTGATTGAATTTTCGTAATCCCTTTCTTTTACTGTAGCCGGATTCAGATTTTTAATGTGTACTCTGGCGAAGTGTACTCCGAGCAATGTGAGTCTGTCATCGTTATCGGTGACAACAAAGTTATTTTCGATCTTTTGTAGTCTCGAGGTATCAATACCGGATTCGCTCCAGAGGTGTGTATCATCGATCGCCCCCCTCAAGGGTGGAAGCGCCTCCGCGAATTTCGGATTTACTATTCTACTTACAAATGGATGAAGTTTCGTAGGTGTTCGCGTATCTAATTTAGATAAACGATCGCGCCAAAATTTATTGGAAGTTAGTGTAAAGAGCTTGCGTAATCTATAATTTATTCGTTTCAGTATTACTTTATAGAATCTAATTAAATTAAGGTGAGAAACATTTGACTGTTGGTTTGCGCGTAAAATTCGAAAAAGTTTATTAATTGTTTTGGATTTGAGCTTTTTTAATTTAAGTATGCGAGGGTCGTCATAATCCTTCGGGCTATTAAGAACTTCCGTTTTAGGAGTGCAGTTCTTTAATATTTCTGAGACATTACTCTCAAAAGCCTCGATGGACGAATTAATCATTTCGACCGGCGCATTGATTAACGCGGAGAGATCTATCTTTTGGATATACTCGAAAACTTCTAGTCTGAATTTTTTCCAGTTTGTGAGTCTATAGTTCGGATGTTCGATTTTGGGCGCTTTTTCTACGGAGGCGCTCCAACCGGTGAGGGAGAAACGGATCGACGTTGCCCAATGGTCGCTATCGTAAGGCAAGACTTCCAATCTGCGCGAACCATCATTTATGCGGTCAATCAAGCTATTGTCAATGAATGCTAGATCGAGGTTTGAATTAGCTGGGTGATATGTAGGAGTATCTGAGTAAAAAAGTGCTATACGAAAGATAGCCCCTTGGAGCTGTAGCCATTCATACAGGGCTAGTCCCTTGCCATTATTTACCGTATTGAGCCACGAGGTATGCTTAGCGTTAAAATCCCCCGCTATAATATAAAAGTTCGAGTCGTTAGCTAAACGAAGTTGCATAAAGAGATCATTTAGATCTTTTAAGAAGACTATTTTATCCTTGAAAGGACTGTAAACCGCGGCAATCACGAGGCTACGATTGTTTGTAAGATCCAGGCGGATTGCGACCGCTTCAATCGAATTTTTATGTGCAAAACCAAGTTCAACTCTCACAAATTTATACTTTTTTTTTATGATTATCGCTACCCCGCCACCGAAGCGACTATCAGTGCGGTCCTGGCGAACGATTGTATATTGTGGAGGTAATTCTAAATTGTGTCTAGAGTTGAGCTTCGTTTCTAAAAGGCAACAAATGTCCGGCCGGTAATTAAGTAAAAACTGTTGCAAATACGCACGCTTATGAAGATTGATGATCGAATTAACGTTTACTGAGATAATGTGGAGATTTTCCAGTGGAATATTGCTCTCCGTGTCGATTGACATTGAAAATTAAGGGAGGGGACGACCTCTCCTCGCACTTCGACCTCGCGCAGCAACAGGTTGCACGTCAGTGTCATCTATAAATGATTGAAACAATAAATTAATTTTTTCCGTATTCTCGTTGATTTTTTGGAAAATAATCGGTAACTGGTTAGATATTCTCTCTAAGGTGTCGAGAATATTTTTAAGATCGATCTTTTGTGTGTTGACACTTATCTGTGCTGGCAGCGTTTGTTGACTTTGTGGCTGTGTATAGGTTGCGGAGAGGGCGGGGAAGGCAGCCTCCCCCACTCCGCTCGCTAGAGCTCGGCTGTATGAGAGACCCGGTGTAACTCTCGGAGCCGTTGGAATTCTTCTGGCCTTGGTGGCTTGGTAGTTCTGCGGGCGGGGTGGGGGGGCGGCCGCCCTCCTCTCCCTGAATTTGGGGCAGCCTCTATACGAGGCTGGATGCCCAAACTTCTCGCAATTTACACAATAAATTGCGTCGTGCTTCGTGGTTTCCGTAACCGCGCATTTCCCCTTCTCATGCGACGAGTTACACTTTACACATCTAAAATCAAGAAAACAGTTTGATGAAGCATGGCCAATTCTTTGGCAGTTATAACACTGCAGCATCTCTTGTCGGCGAAATTTCTCCCAACTTACTCGTTGGTAATTAACGATATTAATTGATTGGATAAATTTAATATCCGAGTTAGGTGAAAATTGTATGATATACATTGGCAAGGGTATACCGGACTGTTTTGATTTTACGGTCGTGAAATGCGTAGCCTTTAACGCCTTTGCCTTCGGCGAAACCATCGCGTTAATCTCCGACAAGAGTTCCGTGGTGTTTACATTCGGATCGATGCCTTTCAAGAGCATCGTTGTTGGTTTATCGGTCTTGGGAGTGTATGTGAAAAACTTAAGACAGTTTTTCGTTAATATTTCCTTGACTTTGCGAAAGGTCTCAAGCGAGTTCGAATATACAATGTGGCTTTTTGGACCACTGCGTTTAATTGTAAAAGCCGCTTTTTGGAGCGAGTTTTTCGTAATATTAATAATAATTTGTGGCGAAGCCACGTGTACAATGATAGGGGGGGGGTTTTGACTTATCCGCTGTCGAAGCCTGTTGCTGCGCCGATGCTGGAATCTCCGTAGCCGTTCGGTTGACCGTTGCTGGTTGCTGTACCTCGATGTCCGATAGAGCCACAAATCTGTTACCATCGAGTAAGGCGGATGGCCGTGGTGAAGGCGTTCTCCTTCCAATGGGTGCAGCTGTTCCCACGGTGGTCCAGTCCGTGGACGACTGGTCAGTAGGCCTCGGCGCATGCGCCGCGGCAGAGAGCGTCGCGATTTGAATTTTTAACAGCTTGATTTCGTTGTGGAGCTGTTTGTTCTCGCGGACGATAGCTTCTTGAGAGGCATCCGTCGGCTCGTCGTCTTTATTTGAAGACGAAGTGGACATGGCGTCGCTTGCCCTCCTCGTGCTAGAATCTCGGGATATATTCACTCCCGAAGTAGAAGGCGAAGGGTTTTGCGCTTTCGTCTTCGATGTCGGTTCTTTGCGGGTAAGACCTTTCGGGCCCGCAACTTTCCTGTTTTTCTTCGACTGCATATCTTCGGTCGAAGAGTTAATATTGGTTTCTTTTTGCCTCTTCAGAGACAACGGACGCGTACGTAAGGGTTCAGCTAGCACGAAATCATCGTCAGAGTTCTTCTCAATGTCTTTGTCTGGCGACACACTGCTTTTTTTCGCGTCGATACGGGACACGTGCTTATCCATACGTAAATTAATTAAAAAAAAAACAAAAAGGTTTTTGGAGGGACTTGCAAATGCAAGTCCCTTCGAAAAGAACTCGAGCTTGTTGGTTCGAATAGAACTACTGTTAGCCACGAGCAAAAATTGGACACTCGGTATACGCACTCGGTTATATGTTGTCGCGGAGCGGTTACTAGCGATGTGTACTCGTCAAGCGCTCGACGACGACTACGGTTCGTTCCCTCTATTCAGGCAGGTCAGGTCCAATTCCTGCATTTCTCTCATTAGCATTTCTCCTCTTGCATTCGTTTCCGTGCTGCCCCATACTTCGTTTTTGGCATTGGCATCCATGCCTATCAAGATTTCCTTCCCTTTGTCGGTGCACCATTCGCAAGCTTCTTCGCCCTTCTTGCCCATTACCATGTCTTTTCCGTTCCATTTCGAGTAGATCGAGGCGACTACTAGTCCTTTGTTTTCTCCGGACTCGCTCGATTTCCATGAGAGAGCTCCGCCACCGTAGTATAGTTATCATTGAACTGTGGCAGGAGCGTCACCTTTACTCCTTTTCTTGTCACAATGCATGTCCTTGAATCCTTGTTCACTGATGTGCACCAGATATTTCCTGCCGCATTCATTCCTCTTATTCCTCCATGCGTTATGTACGGTTCTTGAACTAGAGCGATGTCGATGTCGCCTTTCTTCATTATAGTTGTTAGCATTGCTGCAGCGACGGGTGCATGGTGAAGGTTGATTTGTACTATCTTCATGTTGAGGTTTTTAACGTCGCCCTGTGCTAAGATCCTAAAGTTGGAATTATGTTAATTATTGATTGCACCGTTAGGGTAAGGATTTTACCTTTTTATATCCGTCACTCCCTTATCCTCGGGCGGACGGTAAAATAATGGTTGAATAGAGATTATCGCTTCTGGATTCCGAGTTCTCCACCGCTAATTACTATTTAATTCCGGGAATCGAGAGGATACACCAGAAGAATTCGCACTTCACTTAGAACACTTTGAGCACTGTTTTTAACGCTTGTGTTACAAAGTACGCACAATGTCGCGATATGACTCAAGGCCTCACTAACCACAATGCTCTTTATCTCCTCTCTACTCCTACTATAGTCTTTGTTAGCATGAGTAACCTTGAACACTCTCGACTTTTTCTATCTTCTCCGACTACGTTCGCATGATTGTTTTGGGAAATTACTTTATACTCGTGATCTGTAATACTGCTTACTGACAATACATTATTTTTAGTTCTTGAAATATAAAGCTTTTGAGAACTTGTTGAAGTTTTGGTATAGATGTTCTCCTTTACACACTTGCCTGGGATTCCTCCTATTGTTCCATCTTTTAAGTAATGTAGAGGAACCCTTTTGACCCACTCTCGCCTCGATTTCTTCACTCTTGTAGATACCCAACTGCACTCATATAGATCTTCTCCGCAAATGTCCGTCAGCTCATTCTTACTCAACGTTGTCATTACAGATTCTGCTTTACTGGGGTGCATGATGGACGGGATTACTGTTTCAGACGATATGGTATTCCTTCGTGTGGATCCAAAGAATCCTTCGTAGCAAGTGGTTTCTATCACTTCGTCCCAGTACAGAAGTCCATCCAGTATATGTGTTTCTGTATCTATTGTCCATGCGGTGACATTTCTAACTATCGTGAAATCTTATTTTGAAGGGACTTGACAATGAGCTGGTAGAGGAAATTGTAAAATCTCTGCCTTATATCTTCCTCTTAGTTGAATTGCTATAGAACCTTTTTCTGGAGGCATTAAAGTTCTCCAATCCCTCTCCTTAATAAGAATAGAAATGTTATGAGATTCACTAAACGCTGACTCATCTTGAGATTATTTATCTCCTTGTTACTGGACTAGAAAGTCCGGAAATCTGTCTGGCAGGATGGTCGGGGGCCTCCCCCCTCTCGGCCCCTGCCTTTAGTTGCTCTGCGGAGGTGTGCACCAGTCGTGCAGCTAGCCTGACGGCCTTGAGATCGGTGGTCGTGATGTTGGTCATACTATTGGCCACCCTGACCACCCTCTCCAGGCCGCCAGCCATTCTCCCCCAGCACTCATTGAGTGTCAGGGGAGCAATCACCTCCTGCAGATCAATCCTTCTGGAGAAGGGTTTCATCCCTGAGCCCATTTTCGCTGCGTCCGAAAACACCCCTCCCGCGCTCTTCCTTTTCATCTTACAACTGCCATCTTCGCCGATGCTCGTTTCGGCAAGCAGGATTTTAAACGAATGCTAAAAAACGACATTAATTACTACTAGACCTGATATTTCCAAGTACTTGTAATCTTTCAACTTTACTGCGTCTTCACTCTGTGAGTAAATTCCCTCTTTTACCTTTTTCCCCTTTTTTCTTTCGAATAAGGGGCGGCAGGCAGAAAAGAGTTTGGCAACCTATGCGCTAAACTATACTAATAACCATTTAAAGCTTTTACATGTTTAATTATTATATAATAAGCGGAAATGATGCGTAAGATTGATAAATATGTGCGATACTCAACCGATAGCAATCTAACATATATTTAAATAAATATAAAATAAATGTACAGTATTTACGTAAAAAAAAATAAATATAACTTATAGATATTTTCCTAATGCGGTGTTGATGGCGTTATGATAATAAACGGTATGTTAGGTCCCTTCTTTTTACGAATCCACGGTGATTTCCGAAATGTACCTTTGGTGCAATCGAGCGTCAGAGACGTGCTTCTCCTCTTCTTTCCCGAATTTTTTGTATCCACTTTTGTTACTCTCAAATCGTGTTTTTGACACGACAGGGACATTGTTTATGACGACTCGGAAGCAAATTTCCTGGGATACTCCGATAGAACTGACGTCTTATCAACACCCGGACGACAAACCGGTGCTGAGGATTTCAGCGAAGTCGGAGGGACCGGGCATTCGAACGGAAATCTGTGTTGACGACTTGGCTGAAGAAATGTAACAAACAAATATGGATTCACGAATGAAAGATAGTAACGTTTACGGTGCAGGGGGCTTCGGAACCCCCAGTACCGGCGCTGTTGCGGGTGGTGGAGCGGGCCCCGACGCGTCGTCATCCAGTGACCGTGGACCTAACGAGGTGTGCCGTCAGGCTTCGGTAGAGTCATTGGCTACTGACGGCCAGAAGGAAGATGCTCATGATTCCTCCGACACAACGAGGATGTTGAAACGTTCGTCTTCTCCTGACAACCCAAGGGAAGATGGATCTGGTCGTAAACGCGCACGCCGATCGCGTTCTGATGACGATCTTCATTTGAAGAAGACATCGGATACCGAAAATTCTGACTGTGAACTCTCAGATAAGGCGGAGATTACAGAGGAGGCTGCCGACCGCCGAGAGAAAGATGCTAATGAATCTTTCAGCGCCATCTGGAACGACGAACGTACAGCTTCTTCTGAAGCCTCGAGCAGTAGTGAACCTGTACGAAATTTTGCATACTACAGACGCCGAGATTATCCTGAATACAATGCTTCGAACAAGGCATCGAGTACCGAACATTCTGACCACGAGCTCGCTGATAAGGCGGAGAATGGAGAAGAGGCTATCGACCACCGGGAGAAAGATGCAAATGATTCTCCCAGCGCAATTTGGAACGACGAACGTACAGCTGCTTCTGAAGCCTCGAGCAGCAGTGGACCTGTACGAAATTTTGCATACTACAGACACCGAGATCATCCTGAATACGATGCTTCGAACAAGACATCGAGTACCGAACATTCTGACCACGAGCTCTCTGATAAGGCGGAGAATGGAGAGGAGGCTACCGACCACCGGGAGAAAGATGCAAATGATTCTCCCAGCGCAGTTTGGAACGACGAACGTACAGCTGCTTCTGAAGCCTCGAGCAGTAGTGGATCTGTACGAAATTTTGCATACTACAGACGCCGAGATTATCCTGAATACGATGACAATCCTGCTTCAAACAAGACATCGAGTACCGAACATTCTGACCACGAGCTCTCTGATAAGGCGGAGAATGGAGAGGAGGCTGCCGACCACCGGGAGAAAGATGCAAATGATTCTCCCAGCGCAATCTGGAACGACGAACGTACAGCTGCTTCTGAAGCCTCGAGCAGCAGTGGACCTGTACGAAATTTTGCATACTACAGACGCCGAGATTATCCTGAATACAATGCTTCGAACAAGACATCGAGTACCGAACATTCTGACCACGAGCTCTCTGATAAGGCGGAGAATGGAGAGGAGGCTACCGACCGCTGGGAGAAAGATGGAAATGATTCTCCCAGCGCCATCTCGAATGACGGACGTACAGCTTCTCCCGAAGTCTCAAGCAATGGGTCTGGGAAAAAGCGGGAATACCACGTACGCCGAAGGTATTCTGATGATGAAGACGATCCTTTTTTATGCAAGACGTCATCGGGTACCGAAAATTCTGACGAGGCGGAGCTTAGAGAGGAGAAGGCTACAGGCGACCAGGAGAAAGTTGTTAATGATCCTCTTGACTTACCGAGGAGCATGGAACGTGGACTTTCGCTTGAATTCTCGGGCAGTGAATCTGAAGGAGAGTGGGGGCGCCACGGCCACCGAGCGTATTCTGATGAGGATGGCGAACCTTTTTCGAAGAGGACACCGAACGATACTCATGATCGTCTCGATAGAATGAGGAGGACGGGTGATTACCAGAAGGAATATGCCAATGGGATGAGGAGGAGAGTAAGAGAAGTAGCGAGGGAAATGGAAGAAGCAGAAATTGCGGCAGCCAGGAGGAACAAGCTGCGAGAAGACAACGATCGCCTGAAATTACAGCTATGTGCTGCCACGCAAGAAATGGAAAAGCTGAAAGCGGATCTCTCCATATTAGAAGCACGCGCTGTAGCGGCACAACCATGGTGGCAAAAGCCACCACAGAAGAGAAACAGATTTCCCAAAGAGATTATTCCTGGCGATTGGGGTCCTTCGGGTCAGAAACCACGCTGGTGGTCAGACAGCATAGCGGCCTTGCGCCGCGAATGCAGACGCGCCCAATGCAAGTTTTCGGCGATCCGCAATAAAAGATGTTGCAATCAGAAGCTGGAGAGCAAGCTTTATCTCGCTTACCGAGAAAAAGTGGCGATTGTTCGGAAAGCGATCAAGGATGCCAAAACTCGCATTCCTGATAGCAACGTTGTGAAACATGACGCGTGAGACGACGATTGTAGCTTGTGCAATGGTATTGCCTCTAATGAGCGGATGTTACACATTTTAATATTGCGAACAATTCTATAACGTAATATTGCAAACAACTAAAGAAGAATATTTCGTTTCTTTTCTTGTAAAATATAGTTTATTCAAGTCAACATACATATACATATATACACACACATAAGGAAGATACCATTAACTAATGAAATATCAAAATCAAGAAAATAAAAATCAACATGACGGCAGTTGCCATAAATCGCTCATTTACAGTAAATTAAACTACTTAAACTAAAGTATATGAATTTTACTTACTATTCAGGCTATTTCTTATTTCATATATCGCAATAGTTCGTACTTTCCAAACTGATTATTTCCGATTCTTTATTCTAGCTATGCTAATTGTTATTGATATATTCTTTTACTTGTATGAGTTGGTTTCCCATACAATAGTTTTCAATTCTGGGTTCGTATTCAGATTTTTTTTTAACTAAGTTTAATAGTCGTTGCCACTAACTTCTATATTATTTCTTACTTAGTATTTATGGTAATTTTAATTAAATTGATGTAAATTACATGGCGCTGCGAATGTAAGTGTACTTTGATGGTTCATATACACATATCCGTTGAGCGTAAAGTATTAAACTTTTTCATAAAATTATATAGGACTTAATGTATATTGCATATACCAGAAGGTGCCTACGACCTCAAATATGATATTTTGTACGTTGTTGTTAAGAGTTATCACTGAAAAATAGAGCCTGTAGAATCTGTGAAGGATGATCGGCTGATCGGCTCTATTTCGAGGGGCTGCACTCCATCTGATAGATTTTCTCTTGTCAGCAAGCAATGCATCATTCTACATTGGTTCATTCTACTTTCCCAATAAATTCAGCTCCATAATGAGCTGCTGTATCAAGTACAGGCACTGAATAAAAGTCCGAGGAACATTTATTCGCCTATGGAAGAATTTCATGCATTCTAAAAAGCCATGGTTCTTTTTACTGCAAAACTTTCATTTCGCCTTGTAGTTTTCAAACGTTTTCGTGGGACTCACGACTAGATGTAAAAGATATAAACAGCATTTTAGACGTAAAAGATATGAACCAGCTGTTTTTTGTTCCATCAATTGCTATGGTCATTAACCTATGAACTGATTGAAGATATAGGAAACATTCAGTCAGATGTTGTATAACTTCCAGACTATGATCAATATCTACATAAGTATTGATGAAATAACATTTTCAAGTAGCCAAGCAGAACAATTGTTCTTAGAAGGCGTAGATGTCATCTGTTCTCGTAATTCCTTTGTTTTTTTTGACAGCAAAGAATTCGCATTCATTTACTTCCAGACATATTATTGTAATAGCAAGGGGAAACTATTCCAACGTTGCTGTTTATAATGCTTGCGTCGATTGCTTATTCACAAGCAGTCTCCGCCAAATTATAAAGAATTGTAACCCTGTTTCCTGTAGGAGTGGATTGGGATGCAAAATACAGTTTTAAATGAAGTAATTTTAAAAACTTTACGGCAAAAAAAACAAATAAAGTGCTTCTCGACCTTTACTCCAATTAAACGACGATAATATAATCTTTCCGTTTCCGTTCATCCTCAACATTCCTAACAGAAATCCCACAGTGAACAGTTTTTTTTTATTTCAAATAGTTCCACGAGCTTGTTATTTCCTCTAACTTCAGCCGACAGGTCCCTGCTTCTATCAAAACAAGCTGCACACGATCTCGATCGTACACGTTGTTGGTGATTCACCAAAAAAAAAAAAAAAAAAAAAAAAAAAAAATAAGCCAACTTTGACTCCACAAATCGATTTGGACAACCAGATCAATTTCATTGGCTTTCTATTACGTGCGTGCAAAAGCAAGACCACTTCTACGTAACCAGCAAGTGGAAAGGGAAATATTTCCCTATTAAAGATTCCAGTTTGGAGTCTTTCCACGAAAATAATGACAAAAGAAGTTCGGTCAGAGCAGTGAGATCCTGGTTGGTTAGAGAGGCGATCGTTCACCTCGGTGTTCGGATCAGCAATAGAATATTCCCTCTGTTAAGCAGAGAGTGGAATGAATAGTTCACTTAAATCCTTCGAGAAACCTCTTGCAACGAAACAGAGTTGCTCCCACTTTTCCCCTCCCAGGAGAAACGAAAACTTGTTGTTATTGTTGTGCTTTAGGCATTCACAGGGTCACTGACCTAACAGAAATTTTGCACCAACAAATGAACTTGATATGGTCGAGACACAAGCCGGTTACTTCACATATTTCCACAATTACTGGCAACTTTTCCTCTCCTAATAAGCATCGTTACAGTTCTTCATTAAAAAGATAAGCATAGTTCGCTAGAAATTAGCTTGTCTGTGTGAGTTTTAGCGATGCTAAAGTAGAAGAGGGTTTTACCCTATGCTGTCAGAAAATTACGAAGTCATACGAAGCTCAAGAGACAGAAATGCAATAAAAAATGATGGCATTGC
Source organism: Cerceris ruficornis (assembly GCA_963989415.1). Lineage (NCBI taxonomy): Eukaryota > Metazoa > Arthropoda > Insecta > Hymenoptera > Crabronidae > Cerceris > Cerceris ruficornis. The sequence goes on along the minus strand of OZ022530.1, from coordinate 7,382,116 downwards.
ATTCTTGATGACAATGCACACCTCTCGGACAATTGTTCGTCAAATTTCTTGGATATTTAGTGCAACTGCCTGGAATTATACAGTGACGTTCTTTCATCCTCAAGGTCTCCCTTGATCTTACGAAGGCGTTTGGCGAAGCTATGATAAATATGGAGATAAAGGCTCAGACTCGCAATCACTTGTGATCAGTGAGTCCGAGTTTAAATCCCTCGTTATTACGGGAAACTTTTCCTAAATTGTCATTTAATATATCATAGCATCATTCGTGCGAAACCGACGTAAAACAATGGGTTCTAGGTGAAATGACTATAGCAATTGAAAGCGAAAAAATGTGAAAAAAAAAGAAAATAAATCAGGTTATGGAGCTATTGCGGTTATGGAATTAAAGGCTCGGATCTGCAATCGGTGGGCTCGAGTTCCTAATTTGCCTTTACATCTAGGAAATTTGTCCTATGTGATGTGTACATCATAGCCTCGATGGTTCTACATCCATGTAAAAGTTGAAGGAGTATTTCCTAGGCGAAATGACGGTAGCAGTTAAAGTCGAAGAACTACAAAAGAAAGTTGGCGTTTGGATCAATTTGATGCGATGCCTCGATTGATAGGCTTCGAAGAATTGACCCAAATGATTGCTTTCTGCGATTGACCCTTTCGTTTCTCTTCGTGAATGCATGCAAAGTTTTCTTTATGGCGGCAATGCGCCAGGTTCTTCTTCAAGATTCAATTTCTACTTCCATACTGTTTGGAGTTTTCATGAATGATGTTCCTCAGTCCCATTCTTGTAGAATTAACTTATTCGCAGAAGATGTTGCGGCTCTTTCATTTTTGTGCGTCGTTTCCACCTTAGCTGGTAGGTTTAAGCATTTTTTAACAATTTCTTAATTTTTTCTCATTACTAAGAAGTTGAATCTCACGACAGGTCTTGTAAAATCCTATTACCTGCTCGAATGAAACAATTTGAGCTTCAGTTTCTATTCCTCCTGCTGTAGAAGTACCAGGTGTAATGCCACTCATAGGTGCACCGACAATAACCATTCCTGATGAAGCAAAGTAGGTGGATTTCGATATATCTGTTTCTAGATTAATGGAGGGAATATCTTCCACAACCTCTGAAAGCTGTGGAAGGCTGCATGTTTCTGGTGTTAGATTTTTATTAAGATGAGCGACTAGAGAGAGTCCTACTTCATCTGAGAACAAGCACAACATTCTCCAAATTAGTGTACTTAGGTCGAAGGTTTGACCCATTTCTGCTCCAACGTACCAGTTGAGGAAGATTTTCCCTAACGTGATTTGGTCCTGTAATTGTAATGATTTAAGATGGAGTCGAAGATTGATGTACTTCTCTTCAAAGATGTCCTCAGACCACTCTTTGTCCACACCACTTCGCGTGAAGGTGGTATCTTGCATAGTTTTGAGTCTTTCTGGGATGCGGAGAGCCATTATAGGTTTTTGGGTTTCTTTTGAGAGACAGTTCAAAAGTTGGTGGAAGGCACAGGTTTAGTTGTTTCCAATTTTAATCTTTTTCACTGTCTCTTTATGAAAAAATTGTTTACAGCATCACTCTTAAAATCGTGTTATTGCTTGAAAAGTATTTATGAAAATTGTATATATTTTTTTCTCTCTCTCTCTCTCTTTTGTTTACAATTACGCATTTATGAAAAAACAATTGTTTACAGCATCACTCTTAAAATCGTGTTATTGCTCGAAAATGCGTATACTTTTGCATTAACCATGAACATTGCGTAGAATTGCATTTCATTTTCTACGATGTATTGTATCATTTTCCTTGTCATCCGGTAATCGTCGTGTGACAGGTATCGCCATTCCGGCGGATATTTGACAAGAATATTATCGAACATCACGTATAATGGTATATCGTTCGTTGTTTGATAGTCGTTGGGTGGCGTATATTCTATTCCCTCATCGCTCTCGCTATCGTTTTCCTCTAATTATGTCCAAGCTGATTGTCGTTGGGTGGTATATATTCTATTTCCTCATCGCTATCGCTTCCTCTTACGTTATTCGCAATATCGTTCAGTGGAAGTTTTTCCATTATATTCAAGCTGATGCTTGCTCCATGTAACGAAGTTCATAATAACGTTCAGGATGGAAAAGTTTTCCCATTATGCTCGAGTGGTTTGCTTAAAGAAGAGAAAAGAATGAATGAAGGAAAGAAAGAATGGAAGAAAAAAAGTTTCTTGCAGCATTTTATACGTTTACCTTTTTTTAGAGTTCTTATAAAATCACGCGCATTTTCGTCAGATAGATATTTACTTTGCATCGATTCAAGTAGAAAAATATTACTAAGTGAGAAATTTTTAATTTATGTAATTAACAATTAAGTAATTAATTATAGTTTAAAATATACCAATTTCTGAATGCTTGCACTTCCTCAAAAGGGCAATGCATGTTTTTCTTTTTGTGCAAATAACATTTTGTATCAGCAATGTCATTATAAATCGGATTTACTATAAGCTCGTTAAATTTAGGACAATTTATATTTTCTAAGTTATAATGCTCGAACCCTAAGCCGTTTAAATGTTGCCGTTCAACCGAACCACCTTTATACGCAAAAACAATTGACTCGTTTCCGTCATAATTTAGCCCACAATTTAATATAACATCATCTACGTCATACTGCGTTTTATTCTCAAACCCGAAATCTTTGAAAAGAATACCGTGTACGTTATGAAACAGATACGAGGCTGTTCTTTTGTCTTTATAGCTCAAATCCGAAAATGCCAATCCTAATAAAAATGTCTCATGGGTTATATAACCACTTTTAATATCAATGATAGCTAAATCTTTGCATAAAAATTTCCCATTGTTCATAAATCCATCCATATCGATGATATGGGTGATGATTTTCCATTTTTTCTCTATAACAAAAAAAATTTTTGTAGTAGAAATAAATTTTTTTATAAATAAATAAATAAAGTTTTTATTATTATTGTATTTACGTTTCGTGTTTGTCACAGTAACTATTCATTTTAAAGTTCTTGTCGCAATTTAAATTTTATACACTTTTTCTTTTTACTACACTACTTTTTTACACGTCTTTCACTTGTTGCTTACTTTACTTATTTTGCATCACTCAGTAATCAGTGTGTGATAAATTTTCTCATTTTATGCCTATTTATAATATACTTCTCTTCAAGGGAAAGTTCCTAGCCCATCCATCTCTACTCTTATAATTTTTATACAATTATGTACTTGGATAACTTCACATACGAACCGGTTTTCACAACTTCAATTTGTTTACAATTTTAAGTGAATATTCTATATACTGCGGTTTTCTCAGAGTTCTCACTGCCGTACTCATCTTATCTTCTTCGTCGTCACTAGATGTTGCGCTTGATTCCTCGTCAGAAGAGACGGGCGCTTTGGACACATCAACATATTGCGCACTAAATAGATTGGCTAAATGCGATAACTCACGCTCGTCTTTCAAATCTGCGTTGTTAATGCTTTCATTCTTACGTTGTAGCTCTTCTATAGTGGGATTGCCACTGTTGACTTCCACAAATTCGTGGTCCACCTTCGCGTCTTTCAACGCTTTTGGTGTTTTGGATTTACCGCTCTTTCCCCGCTCCTTGACTTCTGTTTTCTTTAATAGCCCTTGGCTGCTTTTCACTTTCTCTGCTGCTGGCAATTCTTTAGGTACACGCGCCTTTCTCATAAACGTTAACCCTCCAAACGAGACACTTTCCTCAGATGCATCAAAGGTCAGCACGTTACAGAGGCGCACGACTTTGTCCCCATCCTGCGCACTGACCACATTCATCCGTATCGCAGTTTCGACTTTGCGCATTGCGAAACCATTAATTCGCCCTTCGAAGAAGTCATTGACGTTAACACGCAACCTAGTTTCTGGAAGTATGGCATAATCGCCATCTCCCACAAACTTGTATCCTCTTGACAGATCCTTGCCTATGGATTCAACTTTATTATCAATGCTATAAAGAAATTTCTCATCGCTGCGTTCAAATCCGAAAAAGCTAGCCTTCACTATTGCTGAGGTTTTCTCGCGCCAACAGTAGACTGTGGTGAGGAACATCTTATCCTGTTGCGCCATCTTGTGATAATTGTTTCACACAACTTAGGATTTTTTTACGTGCATCTTGTACCGGTTTTCCATGGTACGTAAAACTCCTGAAACTCGTGCGTTCAGCTCAGAGTTCCAACGGAGCCTTGATTGCATATCCCCGCCATTTGGAAATTCTATGCCCTGGACCTTTTGGAGTCCTTCGGGAGTAAGTCGTTCCACTGGCCTTGTATCCAAGAAGGTTTTGATTGGGCACGGCATTTACCGGGAACATTCCCTCTGGGAGAGGATCCCAGTCTCCAATATCTCTGTCAGCGTTTTGGATTGCAGTCGCATCCACTAATCGTGATGTTACAAGTGGGGAAACATAACACTCGTAAGAGTTATGACTGGCGGTACCACATACCCCAAAGCCACCTGCGGGTTGCTCCACGATATGCCTGTCAACGTCAGCATGTATCCGAGGGTTCGGAACGCATGCCAGCGGAACATTCGTTCGCACCAGGTCGCCTTGTGGCGTGGTTGTATTGGCAATCATCTTTATGAATTCTGCCACCGGAGCAGGCATTACGATGTCATCCGGGATGAGATTCATCGGTGACTCTTCATCTGCATATCGGTCTTCCGCGTTAACTGTTTTAACGTGGTCGATTATCGCAGCGTTCAACAAACACGTGTGTTTATATATATATATCGGTCTTCGAGATTTCTATATCCGGTCTTCGAGAGACCGGAGCTGGAGAAATAACGCCAGCGCCGATGCCCAGGCACCGTAGTTCCAGGCGTCTACTGCGGGCAGTAGATACACCATGACCACAGCGCCGAGCATGTAGGCTAACTTCTCCGATCTCCGGGCCGCTGTTAGAACTGCGGCTCCCAGCGCGATTGCTCCGATGGTTTGTTCCTTGTGTGCGGTGATAAACTCGCCGATGAATTTCAGAGGCGCCACACCCTGCAACTTCGTTGCTATAGTTGCAATGATGGAGGTTGCGGGATCCGATGAGTGAGATACGGCCAACACAGCGCATATCACAAACGAGACCACCGCCGTCGGGTTTGCCATTATCCGATTGGCTGCCTGAGCAATCCGGTCCAGTATGGACCGTGCTCCCGACGAGCGGGAGCGCCTTCTCACCACACTGTTGGATCTGGAGCGGGTAGAGCGTGTCCTTGATCGGGAGCGGGCCATTGCACATCAATTCGTGTGGCAATGAGGTTCTCACGGGTGTACTGAACGTACTGGGAGGGTGACGTGAACGCAAATTGGGCAGACTTAGATAAGACTGCTACGTTGTCCCCTAGCTTAGAATAGCGGTAACCGTCAATGAGGTGTACTTCTGCTGTGTCCCACTGTGGGTCAAGAGAAAACACTACGACAGATTTGTGCAATGCTATCCCTACCAGTTTAGCTATGTTCAATTGCACCCGCAACGACTCCTCAACGAACCTGACTGTGCAGTTGTTCGGCATGAGATGTTGGGGATTTCCACTTATTTTGAAACGCAGGAGTTACGTATACATATATATATATATATATATATATATATATATAGAAAGGGGCGGGAGGAGGGAACCTCCGACCGGTTAGGTCGAAGGTAGGGAGCCCATCCTCCTCCTCACCTTGTTGTAGATCGAGTCCCCCCCGCAAACCGGTTCCTTGCTGTCCTCGGTGGGGAGTTCCAGTTCCTCCTTCCACAGTATCAGTTCGTCCTTGTAAACCGGTTCTATAGATGAGCAAGCCGCCTTGAAGGTCTCCGGGCCGATGGCCAGAAATATCTTCAGGGAGACGCGGTTGGGATTGTTCTCTCCCTTGATTTGGCAGTAGCAGTCTACTGCAGCCAGCTGAGTTGTACCTCCGACGCCCTCAGAGTACCAGATCTTTGACTTCGCGCGGAGCCACCCGCGACGGCCCGATGGTGGAATTACGATGGGCCCCGACACCGTTGTCGGGTACTTTTCGTTTTCAGGCGAGAAGATGCGGATCTCGACAACTGACGACTTCGCGGCTACCGGAACTATTTCGTACTGTATTGCGGTTATACGAAAAGGACGGTTTTGACTCAGAACGTTGAAGTTGTTCACGTTTATTTCGAGCGACTGACCGGGGGTGACCACACCCAAGAAATAGTCTACGTACGCTCCGTTGCCACGTCGGCGACGAGTACGGCGCCGCCTACGCGACGGCATTAGGAACCACTGTGCGGAAAGTTTCACTTGTCGATAATTCACAATCTACTTTACCGACCGTCGGTAAGTTACCGACTGATGGTAACAATTTCCTTAGTGAACAAACACTTAAAGGAGTAGCAAAAGGATATTTGGCGCGCGCGAGCCCCAGGACCACGTCAAGGTATATCCTACCCTGGGGTTTATAGCCCACGAGGCCCATCCTATCTTTATTTTAGTAGTTTCTTTTAATTCGATTCTCCAGTTCATAGGTACCGTTATTATTGCTTTTTTCATCCCCATTCTGTTCATTTTTAATAATTTAATTTTTACCTCTTTCGCTTTATTTTCTCCGAATTCTACTGCTAATGCTTTTTTAAATCCATCCAGCTCTAAATACGGTTCTATACCGTCTATCTCTAAGTCTATTTCCGGAACCTTAGCTATGACCTCAATCTTATCTTTCGCTACCGATGCTAGTTTATCTCTAATTTTTATAGTTTCTGCATTTTTATTTAGTTCTATTACCAAATTACCATTTTTTGCTTGTCTGATTGATCTGATTCCATTTTGCATGTCTTTATGATTTTCCTTAAATTCTTCCATAATTTCCGTTCTCTCTTTGCTTTCGGTTGCTTTGAGAATAATAGCGTCATTTCTGACAGCCCTTCCTATCCTCTTCCTCTCCCAGCTCATTCCTCTATTCCTAGCTTCCTGAATTCCCTTCCTTGGGTCCTTCACTTCCCTGGATATCCTACCTTTCCTGCTCCGTCCCACTTCGTGCCATATGAGGTGGGGCAGGCCTAATTCCCCGAAATCTATGTTCGAAGCGGGGGAGGCCCCAGAGTGGGGGCCTCTAGCTGTGACGTAGTTAGCCCCACTCTAACCATGCTTAAGGCTATGGTAAGTACGATTTCTTACATCTACTTATCGGCTATGGAACATGAAGGAAAAAATTACAGGGCGAAAATACCTCCCCCCCCCCCCCCCCCCCCCCCCGGGAAGAAAAATGTTACGGTGTAACGTTTTTAGACGAACTTTGTTCTTCGCGATAGTCTTTAATAATGTTTCTTAGGGTGTCGAAACTTTGTGGGTCGCACTTGGGGCCACTGTCACTCAATGGGAGGGTAGCGGGGGCCGTTGCCGTTGGTGGGGTCTCCGGGTCCGCTGCTGGCTCTTAAAGCGGTGGCACGCGACCATCCCAGCAGATTTACTGTTGGTAGGCCAGGGGCCATGTCTCCGACGTTAGTTGGTATTAAGTCGGCTGGCAATTGCCAGTCACGCTGGACATGTTGACCAGTTGTATACTCCAGATCCTTCATAATCGACAGAGCTAGGACTCGGGGTGATGGCATGGAAGCGTACTTCCAGTGGTTGTTGGCATCAATCTTGCCATAATCCCCTTGTTCGTTAGGCCAGACTAAGTCTACCGTAACGTGATGATGTTTCCCAGCTTCGTCACGAAAGTCTCCGATTGAGCGGAGATAGGCGTCAATCGAGGGTGGAAGGGCATAAGTTTTGCCATTGAGATAGTTAATGAGATTCATTTCATCTACCTCTGCCACTCCTCTCAGGTCCCGCAACTTACAGTAACGTGCAAACAAATGCATACACATTACGTATCTATAGGCGGACCTTGATACCCGGAGTGGTCCTGCCCATGTGTAGGAGGAGCTGTGTCAATGAACCGAAGATAGCGCCCAGCAAATGGAGGCTCCAGCCGTATATTGAATGGAGAGCGTATCCGTGTAGTATGACGTCGATTATCAGCTTGGTAAATCGGACAATCAGGAACAGGCCGATGACACCGGCGCTCGCCGATCCGAAGGTGAGGAACACCTTCCATATCTTCGCTCCGGCTGATTCGGCGATTTTGTTCAGTGTGTCCTCGTCTAATAAATTTGAGACAGTGAGAGTACCTGCGGGGATGGTCTTACCCATTAATCCTCTTGCCAGTGTGTCGAGGGCGGCAGGTTTTTCCACTGGAAACATGATGTGGTCTCGTAATGTTTGTAAGTCGTCCTGAGAATAGATACCGCTGGTAGCGAGGTTCCCTGCGTCTATGTACTTCCAATCGTCCTGTGTGACCGGTTGGATCGAAGGTGGTGCGATGGTTTCCACGGGCTTTGGTGAAAGCCGGTACCAGGATCCTTGCATCCTATACGTAATTGGAACTACCTCGTTGCAGTCTCGGGAATGAGCCATCTTGGTCAAAATGTGTGATTTTGGCGACAGGTACCAGGATTCGTTCCTGTGGAGGACTGGTAGTTGATTATGACAGTCTTCCGTTCTCCGGAAGCTGCACTGGACTGGAACGCACTTTATTATATGCACAACTTCACCCGCGGTTGTCGCCATGTACCCGGGCCCTTTCATTATCGCGTAGGCAAGTTCGTCCGGATTTGTGGCGGCGAGGGCGAGCGCGTTTTTAGCACCTGTTGCTCCAAACTGCACCTTTGCTTAAGTATGTGTCTGTACAAGTTTTGCATCTGTGTGCGTAAATGTTTTTCGATATACACAAATTTTGAATTCACGTATGTGAAAATGTCTAAGTTATTAACGCTTATTTTCGCCTTAGTGCGGAAGGTCTGTCCATTCTTTACCTCGAGTACGAATAGTTTAGGGTGCTCCGTTCTCACTAGGGTATAACCGCACAGAGGAAATTCACTCGTTTTTGTCAGCGCGAACACTGCTTCGCCGGATGTGACCATGAAAATTGTCGGGTCTCGAGGATCTTCGGGGGTTACGATGGCGGCCTTTCCTTCGTATAGCACGTCGTAGTTTTTGAAATGGCATCCATCCTGCGGAATCGGTGACCATGAGACTGAACTGCCGTCGGCATCGAAACACTCTCCCTTGGAACTGGCGCATTTTACTCCCGATGGCAAAATTATCTCGTCGGAGGATAGCTGGATGGGGGCGTATCCGTTCGCCAGTGTGGTCCTGATGGCTGCCTGTACCACGACATTATTCCAAGTGCCGAAGGGGTCAGCGTACTGGCCGCCATGACAGGTTCCGTCCACGTTCAGTTCTCCCGCCAGTGTGAGAGTGGAATTACGAGCTAATCCTGTTATCTGGGCCGACGGTAAGAGCGCCATTATACCAGTCAATTGGACCTGTGTTACGTCCCAGCGACGGAGGTAAGGAAGGAAACTGTATATTTCCCTAAACCCGTCCAGAAGGGATTAATGCCGATTATTTGCCTCCCACCTGAGTGGTCAAATGGCTGGGACTCGGCATGAAACGCTTTGCTTGAGGCTTGATATGGAGTCTCGAGGTTAATGGTCGGTAAGATTCGAACGTGACTCACCGATCTCGTACAATTTGCGTGAGGGTGATAACTGCTGGATTTTCGAGGCTCCGGTGTCCTGACAACGGTGATCAGCTGTTCGGCGATTGGGCGTCAGCTGTTGGCGATGACGTAACCCTCCACGTGTAGATTCTGCTCTCGGTTGGAGTAAGAAAGTAGGGGGCGTCGGAGCAAGATGGTTCCCTTTTCCTACTGCGGCCGTGCAGGAGCCAGTAGTAGTGGTCGACGGCGGAGAGTCCTTTACTGGCGGGATGTCCTCCTTACGAGCACTGATTCGTATTTTATCGTCTCGCCACGGCTGCGTCGGCGGGCCTGGACTCCTTGGATCCAGGGGATGAACTCAGTTGTTACTTCGTGGCTGTTAGACGGCTGAGCACCGTGTTCCCGACTTAGCAATTCGCGACGGCGTTTAATGTATGTTGATCGTCGCAGGTCGTATTCCGGGATATTCCGTGGAGGAAGAGCCGAGAAAGAATGCGCGATTTTATGCAGTTTCCACGGTATTGTGGTGTCAACGTCCGCGGCGGGTTCGATTTGCGAATTAGAAGATGGGGAGGAAACGGCGGATTGAAGTTCTGGGAGGAATTTGGAAGAACTGGAGGCTCAACGGGTGGAAGAGGGTCGGAGACTAAGAGAACGTCGACTCCTAAGAGTGTTTCGTTGTCAGGTTTATGAGGAGCATGGAGGGATTTCACCATTCGACGATACTGGATCTGTTTCCGGCGCGGTGCCCGTAACGAGGCATGAAAGGAAAACGGGTATAGGTGAATGGAAAAGGGTGGAATTCTCAGTCAGGCCTGCGAAGCTAAGGCGTGCTTGCTCCAACAGTAGGAAACTGTGAGGATTGGTAAAAATGGTGAAATGGATCGTAACAGGATCGCGAACGGGAGAAAGGTTATTGAAGGATAATCGGAAATAGAACCACTAATTTTAAACTCACTTACAAAATAAACTATATGTATATATATATATATATATATTCTATAACTATTTGGTTAAATACACTTTTAAATACAAATGGTAAAACTAAAGTAATACTACTAACGTAAAAGAAAAATAAAGACTTAGAAAAAATTACGAGTGAGACGAGAAATAGTAGAATTTGCAACTCCCTTGCGCGGACTGAGTCGGATTAGCAATAATTGACCTACTTGAGTCGGGGGTGGACTAATTAGCTAAACTGGTCCATCGGTGGTGCCTGTCTTTACCTCGTCACCTCGGTTTGGGGTGGGAGAGGCCTAATTCCTCGAAATCTATGTTCGAGGCGGGGGAGGCCCCAAAGTGGGGGCCTCTAGCTGTGACGTAGTTTAGCCCCGCTCTAACCATGCTTAAGGCTATGGTAAATACGATTTCTTTACGTCTAGAAATATAGAAATATAATAAATATAGAAGAAATATAGAAAAATATGAAAGAAAATAAAATATAAAGAAGTAAAACTTGTTATAAGCACACAGTCGACTTACCAAGAAAACTTCAAAGAACGGTTCGAAAATCTACATGGAAGAACCGAAAAGAAACCATGTCTAAGAAAGAGAAATATAAGGAGAAAACTTAATTAGGTAAAGAATAGGAAATAGAGTTGTTAAAAGAGAGCCAGTTTAAATGCAACTTACGCTCATACTTACTGCGTGAATATGAATACCTAAGTAATTTGGAATAACTAACTGGAGAATTAAACTTTGAAGAGAGGAGATTCACGATACGTACGGGTGGAATACGAGAGTATTCCCCAAAAGTTAACCGCGAGTAGTGTTGCGTCAACTCATCTCGCGTCATCTTCCCCTCATAAGTAAAGCTAAAAGCATCTATTAAAAAGAATATAGTAACATCTTTATAAAAATATTGATAACGACAAGCATAATAACCAGTAAGTTCAGATATTAAGAGATGGAATGAATGGATGAAACTCTGCCAGTCCGTCTCTGCGTTGACGCTGAGCTCGCTCATTTCCGCAAGCACTGCAGAAATTTGCGCCGCCTCCATGTGATCCGCAGGACGAGACATAATCAACCAAGCTTCTATAACGCAAGTATGGGCAGTAGAATCGCGGATTATCAAGAAGATAGTATCTAAGATGCCTATAAATAAACTTTAGGAGATTCAAGACAAAATTGATAGAAGAAGCAACAAGTCGAGAAGAAAACCGTAAAGTGGAACACGCGACAGCGTGAACACCTTGAGAAAAAGATATATCAGAATGAGATATCGAACAGGAACGCGCGCGGGAAATGGCACGCGTAAGGTTGAACATCTCTTCTTGTCTGGGAGATAGGGGCGGGAGGAGGGAACCTCCGACCGGTTAGGTCGAAGGTAGGGAGCCCATCCTCCTCCTCACCGTGTTGTAGATCGAGTCCCCCCCGCAAACCGCTTGCTCAAAATGTCTAAGTTATTAACGCTTATTTTCGCCTTAGTGCGGAAGGTCTGTCCATTCTTTACCTCGAGTACGAATAGTTTAGGGTGCTCCGTTCTCACTAGGGTGTAACCGCACAGAGGATATTCACTCGTTTCGGTCAGCGCGAACACTGCTTCGCCGGATGTGACCATGAAAATTGTCGGGTCTCGTGGATCTTCGGGGGTCACGATGGCGGCCTTTCCCTCGTATAGCACGTCGTAGTTTTTGAAATGGCATCCATCCTGCGGAATCGGTGACCATGAGACCGAGCTGCCATCGGCATCGAAACACTCTCCCTTGGAACTAGCACACCTCGTTCCAGATGGTAGGACTATCTCGTCGGAGGATAGCTGGATGGGGAGGTATCCGTTCGCTAGTGTAACTCTGATAGCTGCCTGTACCACGACGTTGTTCCAAGTGCCGAAGGGGTCAGCGTACTGGCCGCCATGACAGGTTCCGTCCACGTTCAGTTCTCCCGCCAGTGTGAGGGTGTGCCTGTTAGTGGAATTACGAGCTAAACCCGTGATCTGGGCCGATGGTAGAAGCGCCATTATACCAGTCAATTGGACCTGCTGGCATAGGCGGGGTGTAATCTCCATAATGTATTGCCGGCGTCCATTTTGTACAATGGAGACATGCGAGTGCATGCCACAGTAGTAGATGGTCCGGTCTATTTCGATCTTGCAGGACGCGTATTCGGTGCCTGCATATTCCGCAAGTTGTAGCAGCTGTACACGGGTGTCTTTCCGCCTCGGTGCCTTATCCGAAATGTTGCATGGGGCGACTTCCAGGAGTGAGAGCGTTGTTACGTTGAGGCTGTTTCCTCCACAGTCATACCCCACTATAGCGTAGGCTGTTGCGAGTGAGGCGAGTAGCAGGAGGATAGGTCCTTCCATGTTGGCAGTGTCGATTCGACTAGATGCTGGAGCTCTGCGCGGCTTCTTCTTATACTTCTTTATCGCTGGTCTCGATGTCCCTCTTCGGAGGCGCTCCGAACTCGGTTGGGGTGGGGTTTCCTTTAGGCGTATAGTGAATCCCCAATAATGTATAAAGTGGCCACGTTAAAATTCAAATACAACCCTCGACAAAATATGTCCATGCATGTCGCGCATTCCACGATGTCCTTTTCGGTCAGGAGTTGGATTCCGCACTCATAGCAGTCCTTCTGAAAATCCTCACACGTGAACGCGTGCGCCTCCGTGGTTTCTCCCTCTTCGACGAGAATGGTCTCGTCGAAGCACGACTCACAAAATATTCTGTACGTATTACGCTCGTCGTACGTTTCAATTATCTCGCCCGTGAGGCATTTAAACTGGCTCAATTGAATGTTGAGCAATGCTACCTCCTCTTGTGCCGTAGTTTCGGGTGGAGTTCGCGGGTGATAACACATGGTAGTTCGATTTCTGTCGCGGGCTGGTTTCAGAGTGACTGTTTGGTCCCGCTCGGTTGCGCCCTACCTTATATATTAATCCTTATCGCCTTCTTAGAAAACTTACTACTACATACATGAATCGAGTCACTTCATGGTTCCTACTGACTCTGCGAGGTCCGGCTTTTGACGAGCTTGAGCTTGTCTGAATGCACGGTCCGTACTTTGCCTTTAAATAATATTTTTACGTTATGCTTGTCGAGAGCTTCAATTAGTTCATGAGGCCCAGTATATTGATCTCCGAATTTCCCCGTTTTGGGTTCCTTTAGTAAATAAACGCGGTCGCCGGGTTTGAAATTTTCCGGTCTTTGTTTTCGGTCGAAGTACCTTTTTGATTTTTCCTTGGCATTTACGAGATTGTTTCGGGCATGAGTGCGGACCTTGCTCAGGCGTTCTTGCAATGTTTCTAAATGTTCCGCGTAAGAGTCGTTTTTGGAGTCTTCGCGCAACACTATTTCTGTAGGAATTCTAGCTATTGACCCGAATATTAGTTCGTGAGGGGTATACAGAGTACCCTCATGCACACTGTTATTGTATGAAAACGTGGCTAAATCGAGCAAGGTATCCCATCCGCGGTTTTTTGTTATAAAATGTTTTAAGCGCGCGTGAATCTCAAAACTGGGATGTTGTAGCCATCGAATCGGGGTACTGTGCTCAATGTTTCCTTGATTAGTGTCCTATCGTATTCGTCGTTTTCATGGCGTCGCGGCGGAGGTACATAGTGTTCCCTGCTCGGTGAGGGTTCGCGGCTCGGAATTTCGACGGGATCCTCCTGGATTAGTTTTAGTTGGTTACATACGCGCTCTAGTTCCTCATGGAGCTGTTCCATATGATCATTCCGCGCGTCTTTGTTTCGAATATCGGCTATTTGGGAATGCAAGCGGGAACAGGAAAGCATGAGACGCGAGGAAGATGGTTCCACGCTTCGATGGCAGATGGCGGGTTCGATGAGCAGCTACTCAGTGAAAGAAGACGGCTGCCACGGTGATTCGGCGATGGTGGTCCTTCGATCCCCCAGGAAATGCTGTGGCAGCGGCGGTGGAGAATTCCTTACTGCGATGGGGTCCTTTTCACGAGGACCGACTCGTATTTTATCGTCTCGCCACGGCTGCGTCGGCGGGCCTGGACTCCTTGGATCCAGGGGATGAACTCGGTTGTCACTACTTGGCTGTTAGACCGTTGAGCGCCATGCTCTTGACACAGAACTTCGCGACGACGTTGATTGTATAGAGACTATCGCGGGTCGTAATCCGGAATATTCCGGGCAGGAAGTGCCGTAAATGGTTGTATAAATCGGCGAAATTTCCACGGAAGATCAAGATCTATATTTGTTGCAATTTTGGATCGAGGTTCGGAAGATTGTTTGAAAATAGTGGCTTGAGTCTCGGGGATAGGATTCGGAGTGGCTGGGGTGTCGATGGATGGATGAGAATCGGGGGTGGAGAGAGTGTCGATTCCTAGAAGGTTTTCGTGATCAGGTTTATGAGGGGCATGGGGGGATTTCACCATTCGACGATACTGGATCTGTCGTCCGGCGCGGTGCCCGTAACGAGGCATGAAAGGAAAACGGGTATAGGTAAATGGAAAAAGGTGGAATTCTCAGTCAGACCTGCGAAGCTAAGGCGTAACTTGCTCCAGCAGCGAAAGATAATTCCGGTAAAACAGAAAGGAAAACCTGCGATGCTAAGGCGTAACTTGCACCAGCAGTGAGGAACGGTGTGGATGGTTGAAAAGTAGGAATGCGGGAACGAAGTAGGAGACGATGTAGAATAAAAGAAGGATTTTTAATTGTTGGTTTAAATAAAGATCTCTCTGTTAAAAGTATAAAATAAAATATATATTGTTACAAGGATTTACTAATAGTAGAATAAAATAGAATTAAAACAAGATAGAATAAAAATAAATCTGGAACTGGTAATTATAATAAGACTTGGTTTTATTTAATATGGCAACTCCCTAGCACGGACTGAGTCGGATTAGTAATTTTGCCTGCTTGAGTCGAGGGTGGACTCATTAGCATAACTGTCGATCGGTTGTACTTGTCTTCACCTCGTTACCTCGGTTTGAGGTGGGAGAGGCCTAATTCCCCGAAATCTATGTTCGAAGCGGGGGAGGCCCCAAAGTGGGGGCCTCTAGCTGTGACATAGTTTAGCCCTACTCTAACCATGCTTAAGGCTATGGTAAATACGGTTTCTTTACGTCTACTTATCGGCTATAGAACATGAAGGAAAAAATTACAGGGCGAAGATACGGGGACGTAACATTTGAAAATGCATATACTTTTGCATTAACCATGAACATTGCGTAGAATTGCATATTATTTTCTACGATGTATTGTATCATTTTCCTTGTCATCCGGTAATCGTCGTGTGACAGGTATCGCCATTCCGGCGGATATTTGACAAGAATATTATCGAACATCACGTATAATGGTATATCGTTCGTTGTTTGATAGTCGTTGGGTGGCGTATATTCTATTCCCTCATCGCTCTCGCTATCGTTTTCCTCTAATTATGTCCAAGCTGATTGTCGTTGGGTGGTATATATTCTATTTCCTCATCGCTATCGCTTCCTCTTACGTTATTCGCAATATCGTTCAGTGGAAGTTTTTCCATTATATTCAAGCTGATGCTTGCTCCATGTAACGAAGTTCATAATAACGTTCAGGATGGAAAAGTTTTCCCATTATGCTCGAGTGGTTTGCTTAAAGAAGAGAAAAGAATGAATGAAGGAAAGAAAGAATGGAAGAAAAAAAGTTTCTTGCAGCATTTTATACGTTTACCTTTTTTTAGAGTTCTTATAAAATCACGCGCATTTTCGTCAGATAGATATTTACTTTGCATCGATTCAAGTAGAAAAATATTACTAAATGAGAAATTTTTAATTTATGTAATTAACAATTAAGTAATTAATTATAGTTTAAAATATACCAATTTCTGAATGCTTGCACTTCCTCAAAAGGGCAATGCATGTTTTTCTTTTTGTGCAAATAACATTTTGTCTCAGCAATGTCATTATAAATCGGATTTACTATAAGCTCGTTAAATTTAGGACAATTTATATTTTCTAAGTTATAATGCTCGAACCCTAAGCCGTTTAAATGTTGCCGTTCAACCGAACCACCTTTATACGCAAAAACAATTGACTCGTTTCCGTCATAATTTAGCCCACAATTTAATATAACATCATCTACGTCATACTGCGTTTTATTCTCAAACCCGAAATCTTTGAAAAGAATACCGTGTACGTTATGAAACAGATACGAGGCTGTTCTTTTGTCTTTATAGCTCAAATCCGAAAATGCCAATCCTAATAAAAATGTTTCATGGGTTATAAAGCCATTTTCAATATTAATAATAGCCAAATCCTTACATAAAAATTCCCCATTAATCATAAATCCATCCATATCGATGATATGGGTGATGTTTTCCATTTTTTCTCTATAACAAAAAAACTTTTTGTAGTAGAAATACATTTTTTTTATAAATAAATAAATAAAGTTTTTATTATTATTGTAACGGGTTTTCCAATAAGGACTTGACAACTTTTTTTCAAAATAAAATGAAAACCATTTGAGATATTTCAAAAACTTTATTATCGGGTTGAAGTACATTCAAAACATTTATGAATGGAACTCGACTTCGGTCATATGGCCACCGCGGGCACGTTTGCAGCGGTCGATTCGTTGGACCCAATTTTCCATGCCTCGGCCACACATTTCGGCCGAAACGGCTGCTATTTCGCGTTCAATGTTGGCTTTGAGCTCTTCCAACGTCGTCGGCTTATTAGCATAGACCAACGACTTGACGTAGCCCCAAAGAAAAAAATCTAGAGGCGTTAAATCGCACGAACGAGGCTGGACTATTTTTTTTTTACTTAAAAAAGGCTTGACTATTGCTCTTATACTCGATGACGGATCTTTAATCATCTCCTGAACAGCAACAGAACAAGCCTGCTTTACTAGTCCCTCATGTGAATCACCGCTTATCTCGCTTATTCTATTCAACAACTGCACCCCTTGATTTATTCGAACGACTTCGTCGTAATTGTCACCAGTCCCCCCAATCCTATCACGTGAAAACATAAAAGCCTCAAAGGCATCCGATAACAATACGGTAGTCCCGTTATCAACGTGATACAACCAAGGTCTAACCGGTACAATAGATGGAATAAAAATATCAAAAGCGGCAAATGAGTATAACTTTTCAATAACTCTCCTCAAAAGAGGGAATCTACCAAACCGTGTTTTTATTGCAGCCAAGTCAAAAGTATCAGCAACATCGTTGATAGCCCTAAAAAGGGCAATATAACAATAACCTGACTCCATATCTTGTTCAGATTCCCTTTCGGGTAAACAAGCTAGTATTTACTTGCACTATTACCTTTGTCTTTATACCAAGTAGATACTATTCTTATATCCCGATAATTACGAACATTTTCCATCATTTTACCAAACACTGCATTGTTCATTAATTTATAAAGATTTTTCTCAAAATTTGATGTAGCTGATTTACGTAAATTAGTATTTAAATATATATATATTCAAATAACCAATTATTTTGGTTAAATTGTAATATTCTATGTATTTTTCTTAATACAAGTCCATCTTTTAAACATTGTTGTAACATTCGATAATGAATTACATACTTTTCTTTGTTATTTAATGTAGCTAAGAGTTTCTTATTTTTCGATGAGGATTTTGGTGGAATTTCCTTTTTAGCGCAATATGGTAAATCTGAATGCCAATTATGAACTTCATTTGGATAATCCAAATCAACTTCTAATATGTACCCTATTTCAGAATTGATATTAACATTTTCTATATTAAAATTACATATATCATTATTATTTAACCATTTGAAATTACCATATGGTAATGATTGTGACATTGCCCATCCATATAAATTGTTAATATCATAATACATTAGATATATTGAATCATTCTTTGAATTATATTCCTCTTTCATATATTTATTATTAGCTTTAGCATAACGATGAGAGCATTGACTAAGACCTCCTCTTATCCCTCTCTCAATAAACAATACCATATCTATATCAGTTAATAATTCTAAAGTAACTTTAGTCATTTTTAACATAGCATCCCATGCTAACCCTGGAATAGTAAAATATTGCGCAGGATCTAATCCATATGCCAAAAGACATTTTAATCGAAAATTTTCAAAAACATCAGCTAATAAAAGAACATCAATTTTTAAGTATAAATCGCTATATTCACCTAACGTTTTTATCTTAAAAGTATGCCAAACATTGCATGCATGTTGATATTCCTTTAAAGTAATATTAGACTTATACATTGAATTATAAAAATCTTTATACAATGGTATTGATGCTTCATTTAATTTACCCCAATTATTTACATAATCATATGGAAATACTCCTTTTCGAGTTAATAAATGAAATGATTCCTCATTTAAATTTTGAAAATTGTAGCGTAAAATTTTCATATCTTTAATGTCCAATATATTGACTGCATTACTTAAACTTGTATTAATAAATTTAAAGGTATCAATAAAATTAATACGAATAAAATTTTGTACATCCATCATTACCTTACAAATAAATGCAATATATTTTTCAGATGATGTAGCAATTACATGTAATTTACTATTTTTAATTTTTGTTATCTCTTCTATTAAAAAATGTGAATCGTAATTAGTAAAATTATGGAAAAAAACGGGAATTTTTTTTGTTTTTTTAAGTTGTAAATTACAAAGATAATGTGCAGCTCCTCTATATTTACCTGTATAATGACAATGATCACGAACTTTCTTATCATTTGGAAGAAACCTTTTTTCACAAATAAAGCAAAATGTTGCATTATAAAAATCCCTTTCTTCTTCGTTTGTTAAATTATTCATTGGTTTGTTCATTTGATAAAATTTTTCTAGTTGAAAAACTATATCTATAAGATTATTAATAAACCATTTTGCAGCATTTTCTCCTCTGTATGATAAATATTTAGATTTATCATTATCATATTCGCAATGAAGATAAAATCCTACACTATACGGTTGGTGATTCTGATACGCTCCAATATTCACATTCGTATTCGTATTCGTTTTCACTAACATGCATTCAAAATCTGCATATATTGCAAATGGTAGTGGCAACATCTTTTGAATATTTTGAAATGATACCCATTTAGTTTTATGTGTGGGCAATTCAATCTTGGTATCATTTGTTTCAAAACATATTTCATAATGTTTATTTAAAGTAGCTTCATCATAAAAATGTGATAAGCAGCTAAAAAATAAAAATAATAATAAAATTAGCATGAAAATAACAATTTTGATATGTAAAATAACAATTTTTTATGTAATATGTACTATACCTGTTACATATAAATAATTTTCTTTTAGATTTGTTTATTTGGTAATTAATCAATCGTGAAAAATGTTTTATCCACATAAAATGGGATTTATTATCATTTTTAACTAAAAGCGAATTGATATGTTTACAATAATCAATTGATTTTTTTGTCAATCGAAGAGGTGATATTTCGTATAATTTATTTTGTTTTTGCTTCTTTTTCTTTTCAAGTATAAACACGTTAATTGATAAGTTTTTATTATTGTTACGTCCCAGCGACGGAAGTAAGGAGGGAATCTGTATATTTCCTTAAACCCGTCCAGAAGGGATTGATGCCGATAATTTGCCTCCCACCTGAGTGGTCAAACGGCTGGGACTCGGCACGAAACGCTTTGCTTAAGGCTTAGTATGGAGTCTCGAGGTTAATAGTCGGTATGACTTGAACGTGACTCACCGATCTCATACAATTTGCGTGGGTATGCTGACTGACTGGATTTCGAGGCTCCGGTGCTCTGACGACGGTGATCAGCTGTTCGGCGAGCGGGCGTCAGCTGTTGGCGATGACGTAACCGCCCTCGTGCGGATTCTCCTCTCGGTCGGAGCAAGAAAGCAGGGGCGTCGAAGCAGGATGGTTCCCTTCATGATGGTGTAGGCGAGTTCGTCGGGATTAATAGTTGCGAGCGCGAGAGCGTTTTTAAGCACTTGTTGTTCTATATTACACCTCTGTTTTAACATATGGTTATATAAGTCTTGTATTTGCGCGCGGAGATGCTTTTCTATATAAACGAATTTAGAGTTTACGTATGTGAAGATATCTAAATTATTTACACTAATTTTCATTTTGGCTTTGAAGGTTTGTCCATTATTTACTTCAAGCACGAAAAGTTTCGGGTGTTCGGTACGCACTAAAGTATACCCGCACAGTGGGAACTCGGTGGTTTTCGTTAATGCAAAGACTGTTTCTCCCGAAATCACCATGTACACTGTCGGGTCTCGAGGGTTTTCCGGCGTCACGACGGAGGCCTTTCCTTCATACAGCACATCGTAGTGGTTAAAATGGCATCCGTCTAATGGAATTGGCGACCAGGATACTGAGCTGCCATCAGCGTCGAAGCACTCCGCCTTGAAGCTGGCGCACTTGGTTCCGGATGGTAAAGTTATTTCATCGGACGACAGTTGAATTGGGGCGTATCCATTCATCAGGGTGATTTTGATGGCGGCTTGGACTATGTCGTTATTCCAGGTGCCGAATGGGTCGGCGTATTGGCCGCCTTTGCAGGTCCCGTCCATATTTAGTTCCCCTGCCAGTGTGAGGGTGTGCCGATTGGTTGAATTCCGGACCAAACCTGTGATCTGCTTTGTTGGAAGGAGTGCCATTATTCCATTGACTTGCATTTGTATACAGAGGCGTGGTGTGACCTCCATTATGTATTGGCGCCTTCCATTCTGCACAACTGAGACGTGGGAGTGCATCCCGCAGTAGTAGATGGTTCGATCAATCTCCACCTTGCATGAGGCGAAGTCCGTTCCTGCGTATTCGGAGAGTTGTAGTAGCTGGACCCTGACGTCCTTCCGTCTTGGTGCCTTGTTGGAGATGTTGCACGGAGCGACGTCCAATAGGGAGAGCGTGGTGATGTTCAAACTACTCCCTCCACAGTCGTACCCGACTATGCCATAGGCTGGCATGAGCATGGCGAGCAGGATGAGGATACTGATGGTGAGAAGCAGCAAATAAACGATCAAATGTCGTATATTACTGTAACATTTAGATATAAATGTATATGCAGATAAAAGACATGAACGACTATATAACGACTATAAACGATCTTATAACGGTTATGAATGGTCATAGGACTTGCATTGTGTGCAATATGAAGGATATTGATTATGACAACCCGCAAATAAACGATTAAGTGTGCATATAATGCTGTAACATTTAGATATAAATGTATATGCAGATAAAAGACAGAAACAACTATATAACGACTGTAAACGATCTTATAACGGTTATAAATTGTCATAGGACTTGCATTGTGTGCAATATGAAGTATATTGACGATGACAAGCCGCAAATAAACGATCAAATGTCGTATATTGCTGTAACATTTAGATATAAATGTATATGCAGATAAAAAACATAAACAACTATAATACGACTGTCAACTATCTTATAACGGTTATAAATGGACATAGGGCTTGCATTGTGCATGTCGGACCTTAGTGCGGGCCCTTCTTATACCCGTTCTTATCGCAGTACTCGACGTCTTTCTTCGGAGGTATTCCGAACTTGGTTAGGTTGGTGTTCCATTACGCGTATAGCGAATCCCCAATGATATACAACGTAGCCACGTCGAAATCTAAATACTGTTCTTCGTAAAATATATTCATACACGTGGTGCATTCCGTGATGCTTCGTTCAATTAATAGGACTGTTCCGCAGTCATGGCAATTCTCATAAAAGTCTTCGCTGGTGAACGCGTGCGCATCTGTGAATTCTCCTTCCCCGACGAGAGTGGTCTCGTCGAAACAAGGTTCACAGAATATTCTGTATGTGTCGTCCTGGTCTTAAGTTTCTATTATCTCGCCTTTAAGGCAGCTGAACTGGCTTATTTGGATGTTCCACATGGCGATTCTTTCTTGCCCCGTTTGTCTTGGTGCGATTCGTGGTTGATAACACATGGTGGTTACTGCTGCTTGCTGTCTTGTTGTATAATTTCAGAGTGACTGAATGGTCCCGCTTGGTGCTCCCTACCTTATATACTAATTCTTATCGCTTCTTAGAAAACTTATTGCTATATACATGGTGTCGAGTCTGTTCATGATTCTTACTGACTCGGTGAAGGTTGACCTTTGACGAGTTTGAGCTTGTCAGAATGTACTATACGTATTTTGCCTTTAACTTGGATTTTGACATTATGTTTGTCCAGCGTTTCGACTATCTTATAAGGCCCTGAATATTGATCCGCGAATTTTCCCAACTTTGGTTCTTTCAGTAGGTACGCGCAATCCCCTGGTTTAAAATTTTCCGGTCTTTGATTTTTGTCGACATACCGTTTTGATCTTTTCTTGGCGCTTATAAGGTTCTCGCGGGAATGAGTACGTACTACATTCAAACGCTCTTGAAGTGTCGATAAATACTCGGCGTACGTGTCGTTATAGGAGTGCTCGCATAATCTTATTTCCGTCGGTGTACGGGCTAATGAGCCGAATAGCTAATGAGCCGAATATTAGCTCGGTCCTCAACAAAGATTTCAACCGTCTACCTGTTCCATTCATTGTTCTTCTTGTAGAAATTTACATATAATTTCCGTTAAAGGATTAACAATGGGGCTCGTTGTTCACTTAAACTTGAAGAACAAAAAATTGGCGAATGGTACTGCTTGGATGCTTTGCATATATGTTTCATAGCCTATATAGTAGCAATATATACAAAGATTTCAGCAGTCTACCTGTTCTATTCATTGTTCTACTTGTAGAGAGTTACAAATAATTTCCATTTCATGATTATCAATTCGGCGGTTGCAAGCCGAATGTTAGCAGGGTATCCCATTCATAGGTTTTAGTCACGAAGTGTATTATACGTAGTGTATTACACGAAGTATATTGGGATGGAGTGAGTTGAGGTATGAGAGGAATGAATTGAGTTTCTCTTTTCCATGGCTCCATATAATAAAGGTGTCATCCACGTATTGTAATCTCAATAATATAAAGGAAAAAATATGTACGATTCCTGCGTAAAACCGGAGTTAATGAAAACACGAGGAAAGCTAATATTTTATTCTTGTAAGTAATGCAATATCCAAACAATTTTTCAAATAATTTTAGAAGGAAACGTTCAAAAGGTATAAGCGATGCGTCTCCCAGTTCCTGTCTAATAAAAGCGAGTATTAATTCAAAAGGTCCGTCAGATTCAATGAATTCCGCAATAAGGTAAACAAGAATGACCAAAATTATAACTGCCGTAATCGGATTTGCCAAAGTCTGAGCAGCAGCATTCACTAACGAGTCAAAGAATGACAGTGCTGCTTGCTGCTGAACCCTTCGCGCTCTTCTGGAACGTGATCTACTGCTTTCCATCTCGTGTAAAACTAATTTTTATTCCAACAGAATCCTGGTCCAAGGAGCGAATAGAGTAGTATAGACAGTTATCTTTGCTTAAAAGTCTTTGAGCCGCAGCTGACAACACAGCGTATCTACCTCCCTTCTCCAGAACTCTAGTATCATTAATGATCAACGGTCGGGCGTCTTTAAAGTAATCAAAAATGTCAAACATGTAAACAGACCCTGTCTTCCCAGATTCCTCAAGCTTCTCAGCAACTTTAAGAGCCGAGCCTTGTTGAGCTTCCAAAGAAACCTGCACAAACTGTGAAGCGATAGTTTGTCCCATAACTAAAATTTTTATATATATATATAAGCACCGAATCCACCACGATCGAGTAGCACGAAAACACAGAGTCCCGTCTCATTCGTTGCATTATTTGGTCGATAACGCACGGTAAGTCCGAAGAACTTAAACTCAGAGTACGTCTCCCCAAAGGATGAAACCAAGAATTTAGAGTTGATAATGAAATACCAACGATGGCCAGAACCACTTGTGTTTTCATAAGGGACGACTCGTCGAATGTTTAGTCTTGAAACACCACCGAAAGTATTACGGCGTCGTCTGCGCCGTACACGGCGACGCGGATTACGTCTGCGTGCCATACCGGGAACAGAAGGTTGTCTCCCAATGTTCGAAACCACCTTCTTAGTCACTTCAAGGGCACCACCAGTGACACCACCGGTAACAGTGGCAGCAGCTACGTCAGCGATGTTACAAAGCTGAGAAATCCGGTTCTTCCTTCTTTTCACAGAATGCCACTTCATGAATTTAAAAGAAAAGAGGAAATATCGCACAGACGGCACTGTTCTGCAATCATCACTCGACAACGAGCATGGGTTGACGACGCTTAATAATTATGTAGTAATATAAGAATGATAATAATAATAATAAAACAAATATCGTAAATACTACTGAGGTTAACGCTATGGTGGTTGTTTCGGCTCGACTAAACTGATCTGTAGATCGAGTGGAATTTAGAATCTGAACGATAAAATTCAAACACTCCAGATCTGAATGACAAATCATTGTAAGAAAAGCAAGAAATAAAGGCAACCACGCCCAAAGTCGAAAACAATTACAAAATCAATGATAAGGCAAAGATGTTGCAAAATGACCGTCTATCTCGAGACGATATATATATATATATATATATATATTCTTATTATATATATTATATTCTTACCATTTGAATACTCCAGGTCCTTCATGATGGATAACGCTAGGATACGGGGAGATGGCATCGATGCATATTTCCAATGGCTATTAGCATCTACTTTGCCGTAATCTCCCTGCTCGTTCGGCCAAACTAAGTCGACCGTCACATGATGGTGCTTCCCAGCCTCATCGCGGAAGTCACCGATCGAACGAAGATATGCGTCGATGGAGGGTGGTAATGCATATGACTTACCGTTGAGATAGTTGATAAAGTTCATCTCATCTATCTCTGCAATCCCCCGTAGGTCACGCAACTTGCAGTAACGTGCATACAGGTGCATGCACATAACATAGCGATAGGCGGACCTTGATACGACATGGGCGAAACGTTTGTCGACCGCTGCCCGCATAGCATATTCGCGTTCCACAAGTGGAATAAATGACTCATGAGTCACAGCGAAATTACGCTCATTACGGTATTCAGTCAGGCCGACGAAGTCGTCCGCATCAATTTCGTCGAACATTGGATCGTTCCTTAAAGGTGTAGGAGTCGTCGATAACCGCACACTTTCCTTTGCAGTTTTACCTCCCTCAGGAGGCGGAAGCGGTGACGCTACTGTTGGCTTCAAACCCGTCTGCTTTGGCTTGAACATTTTCTTTTTCTTGTCAAAGCTCTTTTTGACTGGCTTGTCATCAGCTACTGCATCATCATTCCTTACTACTTTATTGGACATGTTGTGGTTGGTAGGCACTGCCTGTTATTCCCGAAAAGAATTTTGGGAATATATATATATATATATATATATATATATATATATATATAGTAACACCACATTTTTTGTTGCAAAACTTTTAATGCTTGTAATATCTTCTATATTATCATTATTGTCATCTTTTATAATATTTTATTTAAAGTATATTTTGCATTAAATATTGCATTGACTTTTATACATTTAAATTTTCGTATATATTCTTTCACATGTCTAATTACAATGTGCTTTGATTCTTCTAAAAACTGTTTTGGATATATATGTTGTAACTTTATTATTATTCCAGTAGTAATTCTACTTTTAAATGCTGAGTTCACTGTTTTCCATCGTAGCTTTTCCTTTTTTGTAGTTGATAGTCCAACACCTTGTTTAATAGATGTTTTTAATAAACACTTTAAACGAATAGTTTGGGCCAATAGTTTTTGCGTTGCACCAATTTGTAAATTTGTATTAGCTTTATACACTTGTTCTAATAATTTTACACACATTTTACAATCACGAATCCATTTTCGATGCTCATTATCAGTTTTAAACATATATGCACTCGGTATAGGCTGGTGGGGGGCGGCACCCGCATATATAAACCACTGCGGTCCTCGGTGCAGAGTCCCGGCATTCCATTCCAAAGTTGAAGAGTGGGGTTGAAAACCGGTTCTATGACCGTTGAGCACTTCTCGGAGAAGGTCTCCGGACCAATTTGGAAGTGTAATTTTGCTGAGAATCTGAGAGGAGAATTTTCTCCTTTAAGCTGACAGTAGCAGTCTACTGCAAGTAATAATGTATCCTGTTTGGTGCCCTCTGAGAACCAAGTGCGGTTTTTATTCCGTAGCCATCCACATCGTCCTCCCATCGGAACCAACAATGGCCCCGAGACCGTTAATGGATAGGTAGGCTCGTTGGCGGAGAATAAACGGACTTCGACCACGCCCGTCTTAGTAGTCACCGGCACTATGTCGTACTGAACAGCCGTTACGCGAAAAGGTATATTTTGACTCAAACTTGGATAGCGCTCACACGAACGAAGAGCGTGGCAGCGGGAGTAAGCGTCCCGAGAATATAGTCCACGTAGTCGTTGCCATGTCGGCGGCGAGTACGGCGCCGCCTACGCGACGGCATCACGGAAGCTTATTCGAGAATCACTCGCGTCGGTAAATACGAATCTACTTTACCAACCGTCGGTAACTTTCCTACTGATGGTAACTTCTCAGGCGTGAGCACTGCACTGAGTAAGCACAAGGAAATTTGGCGCGCGCGAGCCCCAGGACCACGTCAAGGTATTTCCTACCCTGGGGTTTATAGCCCGAAGGCGACCGTAGAAAGTCTGACAAAGTCTGTGAACGCGTAACCTGTGATTATCCTCTTCTCTGAGATAGGTATTATAACACGTCCGATATGGGGAGAGCCAATATCAAGTGAATAGTTAAATTGCTCCACTCACCCAGCGATGCAACAGTTGGCTGTCGTATTTGTTACTAGATGATCCCTCGATGAAGAACGGCCAAGACATCCAGGTAGATCTCGTTCTCGTTCCGCCAGCACTGATGTCCCGGTGTGCAGTGACCGCAATGGGGCAGGGTAAGGTTAGGTGTTCCGTTGAAGGAGAGGTGGGAGGGGATAGATATATATATATATATCTACAATCTACCAAATTTATATGTCGCGTCCCGTGTCCTCGATCAGGAGTAACTTAATCTATTTTCCTGTTTTAGGCTTGCCCACTATGAGCAGACTGTCGCCAGGGAACAGGGAGGAGAATCGGTGAGACCGGGTTAACGAGAATTGTGGGTCGTAAATCTTTATCAGATGTTAAAACAAGAGAATAGCGTCAATGACGCAGTTATACGGTAACTACATTGACAGCTAGCGCCACGTATGAGCAAATTCTGGTTCCATATTTGCAGACCTGATAGTAGGGCGCCGACATAGGATAAGACTCAAAATTAACTTGGGTCTGTCGAGCCTCAGCGCATCTCGCATAAAAGAGGTATAATGATACTCGATAATACTGGTGGATAGTACAGATTTCACGAATTGCAGTGAAACTCCAAGTAGTAGTAATTTTCATATACTCAATTGCGGCCGCGATTCCAATCACTCTAGTGGGGACTGGGACTGGCCTGGCTCTTTGAGCGATGGGAAGATGAATAGCCTCCAATGATTTAGAGACTTCCTCCATTTCGTCGGAGATAATGACTCCCCAAATGTTGCCGTCGTCATCCACTGTAATCGTCGGACAAGCCATATCTCGCAAGTTCATTGACTCGATTGCCTCCTCCAGCAGTCTGTCTTCATCCCAATATTCTGAGTTGTTTATTTTATTTTATAACCTGTATTTATTACCAACATTTATATTATAACCTTAATAATAGTTCATACCGGTCCCATGCACCAATGTCGTCAAAACAAAAAGTTTCCTGTCAGTCCAACGGATCAACGCTGCCCAAACGAAAAGTCCACAGTTAGCCTCCAGAGATCGGACGTCACGCTCAACATGGTAAGCTACTCAGGCCCACTCAGGCCCTGTGTTGCCACTCGAGGGATTTTTCCCCTCGTGGGAGCCTTAGTGCGCATGCGCATGCTGACGTCACAGTCCGATGGCGGCTGTTTTCACGGACGTATCTATGTGCAACATTAGGTACCCGAAAGGGGCCCTTCCCACTGGGAAATGTTTGAAACGTTTGAAACGCCTGAGTCAGGCCAAGTACGCTGCTTGGATGGGTTACCGAGCGCCTCTTTTTCAGATGAGTTTTTTCCAATATTTTCTTTTACTAAGTTTTCATAAATTTGCTGATATTCGCTGCAACACTTCATTAAATTTTGACTGCAAACCGCCTTGACCGCAGTTTCAAAATAAATTGAAAAAACTGACATTAAATATTTTATTAATTATATTAATTACATTATTATTACAGCTCCTCTAAGGATAAATTGAATGTCACCGCTGGGGACTGAGAGGCAGCTCAAGACAGAGTCAAAGAAGAAGCAGATTAAAAGAAAATGCGGTTAGTACCACTTTTTGTCAATTGAGACTGTAAAATAATGCAGATTTGATTTACGAAGAGAAAAACGGGATATTCAAGTTGCAATTTAACGTGGCAATTATAATCTTTGTATTATAACTTTTACTAATAGACTATTATTTGTTCATGTTTCACAGTCCATCGTGAAAATTTTTGGGGTGTCGTGGATGACTAGCCTGACCGACGACGGAAGGAGGAACTACGACGCCATGCTGCGCTGACACCTGAGACTAAGAAGCTGCGTAGATGTCACTTTGATTCAATGTTCCTTTTGTTACATGCTGAAAGATGAGCCGATAGTAATTTATATGATGGGTTTTAATCTTTGTCAATACCGGTACAACATCTTTTAGCATGTAATATACGAAATATGAGTAGAAACAAGTATTTGCGACACTTTACTACAGAAGATTAAGTGTTCGCGTTAAGTCTATTGAAGAGAAGTTCCTCAAGTATTTATCGTTTTTTATCAAAGTTATTTATTTTACCATCCGAAGAAACTCTTCGTAAATTTATAGTAGATGTCCCATTTAATGCCGGGATCAGAAATCGCGTTTTGGACGATTTGTGTCTTAAAGCCAATATTTTGAGGATGATAAAGATCGATGTGCGGTGCGTCTCTTCGATGAAATGAAGTTGACCTCATCGTTATTATACGATGTGTATAGCAATGAGGTTATTGGATTTGTTAATCCATCATTGCCGATCACTTTATAGTACCTGTGAGGCACGGTAATTCAAAAAATAAAATGTCCCACGTTGTACAGACATTTCTTTTTAAATTGAACAAAGAGGGTTTAATTTTCTTTCAAACTTATACAATAATATAAATTTTCGAGGTGGGATACAAAATGACCCATCATGCATAAACACGTATCGAAAAAGTGGGACAATTTTAATCCCGCCGTGCCTCAAAGAGTTCAAGGTTATAAGTCGCCCATGGAAGCAAGCCAATTGCATATTCATTTTCAAAAGGCACCACCCCTTGGGAAGAAAGTATCCAATTTTATAAAGACATTATTTATAAATGCCACATAAGCGGCATTCATGTTACAACTACAGTTTGTGACCAAGGAGCGATGAACATAAAAACTTTGTATCATCTAATTTTAGATTCGCGCCGTTTTGCATTTCATTCTAGCAATGAAATACAGCATAACGCCATTGCCATTAATGAGAAACCTATTGCTCTGTTACATGACGTTCTGTGTTTATTAAAATGCCTGCGAAATAATTCGATGAATAAAGATTTGAAATTTTCAATTAATAATGAAGATGGTTGTAGTAATGTAGAAACCTCACTCTGGCTTTGTCGCGGAGCTACACTGTATCTATCGAACGATACGGAGCTAACCGTATCGTTCAGTGGTAAGTTCATTATATGCAAACTACGAGGGAGAAGAAAATTTTAATAATACTTCTTTTATATTAACCCTTTCGCTTCGGCAGTCCAGTCCGCCGAAGTACTGTCACTGAACGGAAGCGCGCGCCGTGAATACGTGCAGTATGCGTTATTGTATATTCGTTTTCCTAAGTCTTAACACTTTAACGACCGCATGTTTGCGCAGTGAAATGTCGCCAGGGGCCGGCAATATTTTTGAAGAATTAATTTAAAGAAACTTAACGCAAAAAAACGTAAATTCACGAAATTATTCAAAATGTGCAAACATACACATAAAACAAGAAAAAACAACAAAAACAATAACAAATTCAATGGCACCATGTGAGTGTCACCGGCAAACAACGACTGGCCTGCCTATGGCACCACGTCGGTGTCACCGGTCGTGAAAGTGTTAAGTAACAATTTTGCTGAATAAAATAATCTTTGCTCCAATATAATGAATATAACTTACATCTTTGATATGAAAACATTTACATTTACAACTTACAAAGTTACAGGTAATATATTATTTATGAATTAATTATGACCCGCAAACAAGTTAACCGCTTACCAGTCGGATTTTTTGGAGAAAATGGGTAAAAAAATTGTCGCTTTTTTTTATTTTTATTTGACTACACTTATTAATAGAATTAATTACAATAAATTTACTCAATAAGTAGTTTTAGTATGATATATTTTGAAACATTCAATACACAATCCTACATAACAATACGGACAGTAGTATTTTGTCTCCTTTCGAATTTTTTTGCCGCTTGCAAATTTGCACCAGGTGTATTATCGAAAGGGAACCTTGGCGGAGGAGGTGGTAAATTTTCTATATTTATTTCACAAAATTTTCTGAATGAAGGTACATCTTCATTCTCTAATTCAGAATCATCTTCCGATAATTCTGATAAATCACTTTCGTTGTCTGATTCACTTATCAATATTTCCTCATCACTTTCATAATCAAACTCAAACATTTTGGGAACCTAATAATGTAAAATAAAACTGAAAATAAAAACTATTGAAAAACAAGCGACGTTAAATACTCGGGCCAATCACTATCTACATTGTAGCTAAAAACAAAACTTGCCCGAACGAGACTCGGGATCGTCAGTGTACGGGAAAATGTCACGCCCGAGTGCAGTTCGGGCAAAACTGTCAAGCGGTTAAAATATTAATGTGAAAAGATTAGTAGTATAAGTACGTATGATAAATTTTGAAGCACGGAAATAGTTTCCGATCGTTTAAACGTGAAACAGTATACAATCGTTTATATGTTTCAAACAGGTTGCGTAAAACGTTTTAATGTTGTTTCAACGATGAGTAATTTTAAGAACTGATATATAATCCAATACGTCGATAAAATCAACAGAAAATGTTCTGCCGATAACGAAAAAAAAACAAGTTATCGACTACAGATGGCACTTGTATATGCATCATTTGGATGCCGGATATATGGAGTGACAACCTATGGTCGATAAGCCGTAATGGGTCAAGCTGTTTCTAGTTACGCGCCGCGTCGCCACCAGGTGGCGACGGTGATGTTACTACTGAAGTTTCTGGTAAATAAGAGTAAAACTTGCAAATTGTAAAACGTAAGAAAACTTTATTATACTGATTAACAAAAAAGGATGCGTGTGCCTCAGATCGAGTCGTGGATAAACGTGGCCGGAAGTCAGAAAACTTCTCGAAAAGTTATCTTTTGTTTTCTTCTTTTGTTCATTGCCCGATCGTCGCGCCCCAAGAGAGTCGAGTCGTTCTGGGGCGTTCTCTCAAGGGCAGTCGGTAAAGTAGGTTCCACCGTTTTCGGCGGCGCCCGAGCCGCCACACTACTCATCGCGTACCTGAATCGGTGAATTTCAACTACACTAGCAAAAGAGAATCGGTTTGATTCTGTTACCGCCAAGCTCAACTGTCAATTCTGTTCTGGACCGCCATTATGGATGATTGCAGACCGTTCAAGATGAAAACGAGCAGCCAAAAGAACTTGAGACATAATTACTATTTATTTCATAGTTATTATAATTGCTATAATTTTTAAAATATTGTTATAATTGAAACTGTTTTCTTTTTCTAGATATGAAGCAAAGGAAGAAATGTTCGTTCATTTCCTGCAAGGAAAATAGAGGTTAGAGAATATTTGTACTGTAAATGTATATCTATTCCTATGGATACCTATGTATATTATGATTCTTTTTTAATATGAATATTAATAAAAGGAAATTAACTGAAATATAATGTTGTTATTTCCATTTTAAAATAAAATTGAAAAGAAAATATGAAGGCAAGCATTAGAATACAAGCATTGAGTATACATTAATATAGATAGGCATGCATATAAAAATTTATGCCTTTAGTTCGTTCCCGTGAATACTAGCGGCGCTGTTTTCAGTCCTTTTTCATAACACGGCAGCTTGCCTACCCTGGCGCCGCTCGTACTCACAGATCATCTTGTGCGCACCGCTTATAAGCGGCGCTCGAAGCGAAAGGGTTAAAGTATTTTTTCTACGCTTACCTTTTTGTATTTCTCTCTACAATGCGTTATTAATACTGCTCTATGTATTAAAGCCGGTCTTTTATAAGCAATGGTGGATAAATAAGATAATAACTCTTTCTTTTACTTTTAATGTGACAAGTAATTTATTAGATTATTTTACGTGCAACATTTGTTAGAGGATTATATTCTACAATACGATCATGTATTATTAAACAGTTTGCAGTAGTGTTAGGAGGAACGTTTATAGAACATTTATTAATAACGCGTTCAAGAGAGAGATACAGAAAGGTAAGCGTAGAAAAATGCTTTAATATAAAAGAAGTATTATTAAAATTTTTTTCTCCCTCCTAGAGTGCGTATAAAGAATTACCCACAGAACGATTTAAGGAAGATGACAATATTAATAAGTCACTATTATTACGTTTTGATATGGACGCTTTATCCATGATTTTTCACCGTTAACATTTATGTTTCAAGAAGCAGTACTAGGCTGCCACATTACATATCCATGTCCATTTATATTTGCCTGCCGTTTATCGGGCCAATTGCTATCATATGGTGACGCCATAATAAACGAATTTTCTAAAATATATATATATATATATATTTACGGTCTAATTTAGCTCGCCTTAGATCCGCTGGTTTTACAAAAACCGTATCACCCTATTTGTAAACTATATTTACTCTATGTTTTTTAACAAATCTAATATTTTGTTTTTGAGCATTTAATGATATTAAATGCTAACTTTAATGATATTAATTTTCTCATTTGTATCCGGCAATTTCAATTCAGCAAGATCGGCGGCGCTGGTGCTTCGTTCTATGCCAAACAATAAATAATGCGGAGAAAACTCAGTCGTTTTCTGAACGGTTGTATTTAAAAAAAGCGTTAATTTGGCTAACTTGCTCGGCCATTCTGCAATTTTCATTATTTCCGAGGTGAGCAAATTTATTACTGTTGAAACATACCGTTCGGCCTACCCGTTAGCACGAGGTGCTCCTGTTGCAATAAAATGTAAGTCAACACCGTGTTTCTTAATAAATTGGACCAACGGTTTAAAAGTAAAATTTGTTGCTCGGTCCATTACAACAATTCTCGGTGTACCAAATAATGTTAGTCGTTCTTTAAATACTTAAAGCATTTCCGAGCCAGACAATGATTTTAATGGAATGAGTTGGATATATTTTGTAAAAGCATCTACAATGATTAAAATATGTTGTTAACCGTCGTTAGATCGTTCAAACGGTTCCTACACAATCACAATGTATCGTATAAAAAGGTATCGCTTTTTCATTAATGGAATGCAACAGTCCCTGTTTTGGACCCGTGTCACTTCGATACGACACAAGTAATAGAATGCTTAAATGTACTTTTTTACAAACTTGCGCATTTTTGGAAACCAATATTTTTGCATTAGGCGATCATACGTTTTTTTAGAACCTAGATGACAATTTTCGTCATGATACAAACGTAACAATCCAATTCTACTGCCTTTAGGGACGGAACTACGATAAACTGTTCGCCCATTTTCCCTTTGTATTTTTCTACACAAAATACCTCGACGAACTTCAAAATCACTACCGACGGTATCATTTGCTTTTATTCGTTCTATGATAGACTTCATTTCCTCATCTTCTCACTGAGCAACTTCTAACCATGAGCCTTCGCAAATAAGCGAAGATGAGAAGATTAGAATACTCCAGTTAAAGTCCAATGGGGAAAATCAACTACAAATTGCAAAAAAACTAAAAAGAAGTCGATGCGTTATCCAAATTTTTTTAAAAAGCCCTCAAGAATATGGAATAAAGAAGTCGACGGGGAGACCTGCCGCCCTTTCTTCAAGAAAAAAAAAGGGTAATTATAAGCAAGGCATAAAACTCTGGACTTATGTGTCGACAAATTGCAATGAATTGTAATGTCGATGTGTCTATTAAAACAGTAAAAAGAATAATACAAAGAGCAAGCCATTTAAAACGGAAAAAATTTGCTGTAAAAAAACTAAATTTGGATGGATACAAATACTATTTCCATGATTTAAGAAAGGAACAAAGGGTTTTAAGTCGTCGACAATGCGGTGGCGGTACAGTGATGACATGGGGAGGTATCGGCTACAGAGGAAAAATGGAAATAAAATTTATTCAAGGTCGTATGAATAGTGCTGGGTACTTAAATTTAATTAAGGAGCAAATAGGAACATACGCTCGCAAAATTGCTGGAACAGAATATATATATATATATATATATATATATATATATATATATATATATATATATATATAAATAAGATAATGCAGCTGTGCGTACAGCTCGCATAGTAAAAAATTATTTTGCAGCGGAAAGTATAAAGCTTTTTGAATTGGCCAGCAACATCTCCCAACCTTAACATTGTCGAGGACGTTTGGAGAAGAATGTCAAGAACATTATACGAAAGTGGAAAGCAGTATAATACAGTATCCGAGTTGAAATCAGCAATTTTAGAAGCGTGGGTAAACTTAGATCAGAATTATATAAAAAATCTATATAGAAGTTTACCAAGAAGAATGTTTGAAGTGGTACAACGTAAATGACAGTCCACCCATTACTAAATCTTCTAAAAATTGTGTAATTTTGTTGTATTTTAATACTTTCTTTATTTTATATTCATAGTGCCTTATCATTTTGTCCACACTAAACGCCATTTTTTATATAAATAATAAATGCATTGAACGAATTATTCCATTTTTAGTACACTATATAAAAGTTAGTACTTTATTTTGTTGTATATTCACTTCTTGCATGTACATATGTCCAAATGAATGTTCATTGTCAAAAAACTTGAGGTGCCTTATCATTTTGTCCACCAGTGTGTGTGTGTGGGATTGGTTGTATATGATGTTATAATATAAGGAAAAACTAAGTTTATTATCTACAGCTATATACAAAATGCTAATACAAAATCAATATAAACATGAAGTGAATCGTTTGGTCGCTTATGAAGAACTAAAAGGCATTCGCTCCGCTTAATCATTCATTCGTACTCATACATCCATGCACTCACACATGCATTCCTTAACATAGCGATCGTAGGGTCTTCACAGCACGTATCTTATAAACAGCCGCCTAAATTAAACAGCCTAATGAGGCCATATCTTGATTCTCGATACAACATATTGTGGGATGCGAATGTATTAGAATATCTATGAAACGTATGTGTGAATGTGAGTGCCGATCGCACTTTGTTTTTCGAGAGGCCAGCGAGGCGCTCGCCGCATCGAGGCACTCTGTGGTTGGAATCCTGTGTGGATACACTGTGTGTTATATTCTTATTGTTAGTGATTGGAATCCTCAGTGGATATACTTTGTGTCATATTCTTAGTCATTAGAATCCTGTGTGGACAGATACTATTTATCCTCATTTTATTCTTATTTTATCTATGGTTTACTTTATTTTATTTGTGCTGTTATTATTATTAAATAAACATTAACAGTATTATTAAGAAACCCTACAATATATACACACACGCACACACACACAGACATTATATTTATTTTATATTTTACTTATTTTATATTTAGATTATATTTATATTATATTAACTAATTTTTATATTTCTACGTCTATTGTGACCACGATGATGCAGCACAGCTGCTTTTCTTGAGTGTGAGGATGGCTCAAGGACTTGATTTATTTCAAGTTCAGAGTAATCGACCATTGTTCACCCTTTGCATTCAGTTCAAGGGGATAGAAAGAGCAGCTTTCTAAGTGGCTTTTAGGAACTTTTTAATTGTACATAATCGGTAGATGCTTAAACGGAACGTTTAGAATGTTAGGAAGTATATCTGTTTCTATATATAACTATGTATATTACAATTCTCTTGTAATACGAATATTAATAAAAAAGAAACATTAATTGAAACATATTGTCGTTCTTTCCATTTTAAAATAAAATTGTGACGAAAACATAAGAGCAATCATTTGAATACAAACATGGAGTATATAATAAGATAGATGGGCATGCTCTGTATAAATTTATGGCTTTAACTCGTGCCCGTCGCCACTCGCCAGCTAGTTTTTCTTGGTCGAAGATTTGCAGGATGGGCCCCCCATCCTGTGATTCGCCACTTTTCCCGGTCTCGTGCATATAGGGCAGATCGGCATGGCCCGGCATGTAGCTGCCTTGTGGCCAGTGCCACTGCACCTGTAACAGAGGTCGGACCTATCCACCGAACTTTTGCAGGTCTGGCGGGTATGGCCGACCTCTAAACACTTAAAACATTGGAGCGGCCTCTGCTCGAGGACCGCTACCTTGGTCCGTAAGAACCCGACTGTAAAGTATCGAGACTGCTCCAGGATCCGTGCAGCGTTTAATGGGCATCGGGCCCAGGCTGCGAACAGTCCGTTCTTTGTCATCCGGAACGGTCCCACCTGGACCTCGCTCGCCTCGCACTTCCCGGCAACCGCGAGCGCGTTTTTAACATCCTCCGGGGTGGATAGTTCGGTCAGATTAGAGATGAGGAGTTCCGCGGTTTTATGGGGCCGGGCGATCTTGACCCCCGTGCCGTCTAGGGCTTTGCCCATGGCGGTCACCAACCCGGCAGCCTTGAGGCTGCTATCGGGTCCGGGGATGTCCACGACGAGGCCCCCGTTGACCCCCCTTCTGGGCTTTAGTTTCGAGATGCCCAGGGCCTCGAAATCAACCCTGGGAATTGCCTGGGCCAGATTTTGACCCAGGACTTCTTCTCGGCCAGTCGGATCGGTAAACGTGACTACCGACGTCTTAGGAGGGCGTGGCACCTTCGATTTCTCCGGCTGTCCCTGGCTTACCTTCTTTTTTCCAGGGGCTATTGGTGGCTGGGTCACCCGTGGACCCCCGGCTGCCGGTTTCGTGTGCGCTGAGTTGGGTGCAGGCGTGGTTGGGGTAGAGGAGGGAATCTTCTTTCCCTTCGTTACCACCTGCACCCACGGTTCTTCCCTTGAAGTGCTGGTGATCGTTGGGGTAACTGGGGACCCGGATGGACCCTGGCTCGGCTCCTTCTTCTTTTTCTTCTTCTTCTTCTTCTTCCCCTCCGCCGGGGGGACAGAAGAAGATGGGGCCTTGTTCTCACTCGTATTGGTGGGAGCAGGGGCATCCTCTGCGGCCAGTGCGTTCAAGGCGTCACGCTGGTCTAATCGAAGTTTGATCTCTACCAAACGGACGATCATTTCTAGGGGCATTTGATGCTGCATTAGCAGCTCCATATCCGTAACCCATGCCGTCCTTTCCTCCCTCTGCTCCTTATCGGACGTTGTTTGTCCGCTGGGAGAGCTCGAGGGAGCGCTTTTCACCTCCGTGTCGTCGCAGACGGTTTCCTCGGCTGCAGCAACCTGGGGATGGTCGTCCTTTTGTAATATTAATTTTTTTTCCAGCTCTTGAAGGCGAGCGACCTCTTTCTTCAGGTGCTCTGCCTCCTCCTCGAGCTTCGTGATCTTATCCTCATAATCATCCTGCTGGTCTAAAATCTGCGTGGCAGCGTCGTCGAGAGCGTCCGCTATCTTGGCCCTTCTGTTTAATTCCTCCAGATAGACGTAGGACATCTGTAAAGAATTCAGGACTTCCCACAAATCGCTGGGCTCGATGTCGGTCATATTGATGAATGTCCGGGCCATCATCTTCAGAAGGTAACATGCTTTCTCAAAGGGGTCTTCGATTGTTACTATCTTCTGCATTTGCGGATCTTCGAAGATGTAGTTCATGTCGTCATCATCATAGATGTCACCATACTTCCGGATGAATTCCTCTTTCTGAGCATCGGTGATGCTGCTTCCCTCGCTCACATTCCCGGTTTCGCCGCTCGTCCCTTGTTTTGAGGGGCTGGATGGTTGTGACTCACTGGTCGCAAATGCGGCCGAGTGGGACGCCTCAATGTCGCCCTCAGACTTCTCAAGCTCCAAGCGGCTGACAGAATCAGCCGACTTCGGAGCGGGATCTCCTTCCGCCTTACCTGGTTGTTGGTCACAAGTATCAGGCAACACAACCGGGGCCTTGTGACACATCCCGGAAGGTCCACGGTCGCTGGATAACGACGCAGTGGGGCCCGCTTTACAACCCGCGCCTGCGCCGGCACTGAGGGATCCGAAGCCCTCTGTGCAGTAAACTTCTTTGCGTTGCGTGTGTCTGTCCATATTTATTTAAGAAATGTTTGCCAGGTCGTCATAAGGAAAGAATCCGTCCCACGACCCACTCGCTCCGTTCGCGCTGACACTCCTGCAAGCAAGAGTGACAGCCCCAGAGGACACCACGTGGAGGTGGAGCGATGGGAACCTTTTTTACTAGCAAGGGGCCCCAACTTTGCCGAAATCCCCTCCATTGAGTCTCGCACTGGCTGCTGGCTACATCTTCTGTTCTCTCTCTCTCTCTCTCTCTCTCTCTCTCTCCATATTGCCGCCCGACACTTAGCCCGGAGGGCGAAAAATATCCTTGAAAATGACCCACCCGTCCCAGGTGTTCCTTCGGGGACTGCCCTATGATTAACCACCCAGGACGGGGTCTCTACCGGGCCTCCCCCCGCTCCGTACAGTGGCCCAATTGCTTGGACAAATCTCGTACGGGGCATAATGAGACCGGTGAGTCCGCTTTTTCTGCGGGGTCGTGGCACCCCGATCACCGGAGGTTTTCCTGGCGGGGGAATTTCCCCAGGTATTTCCTCCGGTTAGCGAGCGGGGCTCCGGCTCAACCCCCACCCATCTAAAGGTGTCAGAGGCTGCCGGACCGGGCCTTAATTTTACCCCCCTGTCGGGTCGGCCCTTCTCTTTTGCCAGTCAAAACAAAATCTGTGGCTGTTAGCCACTCCACTCCTTTTCTCACCAGCAGCAGCACTCAGAGAGCTACCGGAAGAGGATATCAGCTACATCGGAGTTTTTCAGAAGTTGGTCCTCCCTTGGACAAAACCCAAGTTCGGCTCCTGAAAACCCTTCTAGCCGCCGTCCTCCATATCGCCGTAATCTTGTCCTGTCAGAACCTGTTTCAGCCTGTTGGTTTGAAGGTGAACCCTGCATTTTGTAAGCACACAAGTCACGTTTTGAATAACTGCGTAAAACGTCGAAAATTTTGTATATTCACGTTAACACTAGGTTTACGGATGCCGTCAAATTGACGCGTTCTTACTTTTTTGATAAATATTTCTCAAATATATAGAGAAGAGGTACAGTAGATATTTCACGTGTATTTTACAATACAAAAATTACTTAACAGATTATCAGCTTTGCCGATTGATCCCTCTTTTTCCAAAGTCTTTATTTAATATATTGCAGTGTAACAGATTTCAGTCCCGTAAATCTAGTGTTAACGAACAATGTCAATCGCGACATTCAGCACTAAAATCGAAATAGGAAGTAGGAATAATAGTATGAATGTTCCAAACAAGCAAAAGGACGCGCATCTGTCGACAGAGTACAATGATGCTTTTATTCCCGTAATTATTTTGCGATAACAGTCAAATTCGTGATTAATATCGGGATAATAGTAAATTATGGAATAGAGAAAGCAAAAACATGGACGAGATATACAGGGTGTCCCGTAACTGGTGGTACAACCGAGCAGGGGATGATTCTACATGAAAAACTGAGTCGAAAATATAGAATAAAATTTTTTGATACAAGGCTTTGTTTTCGAGAGAAATGAGTTTGAAAATTTGTCTAGTGTGCGTGCACTCGGCTTACTTGCAGCTCAACGGACTTTATTCTGAGTTACCTCAACCTCTGTTTGCAAAGGT
Source organism: Cerceris ruficornis (assembly GCA_963989415.1). NCBI lineage: Eukaryota > Metazoa > Arthropoda > Insecta > Hymenoptera > Crabronidae > Cerceris > Cerceris ruficornis. The sequence goes on along the minus strand of OZ022530.1, from coordinate 7,341,780 downwards.
TTTCGAGGTTTGTATACACCGAATAAATCTAAGGTCGAGGTTACAATGTTAGAATTACCTTTGAGGAATTCGTTTAATTTATAAATTGCTGGAAGTGCTCTCCACGTTGTTGTAGACATAATTGTGCTCTTCGTATTAAATTCCTTCGAACCTCTTGTAATGTACAATTATTATGTTGCTCGAAGTGTTCACACGCTATCACAAATTTGTGTTGTAATTGTTCGATGCTCATTGTGTCATCACGATACACAATTGATTTCACCTGACCCCGCAAATAAAAATCTAACGGTGAAATCAATTGTGTTTTGTGATGACATAACGAGCATCGAACAATTGCAACACAAAATTGTGACAGCGTTTGAACACTTAAAACAACATAATAATTGTACATTACAAGAGGTTCGAAGGAATTTAATACGAACAGCACAATTATGTCTACAAGAACGGTAAGTAAGCCGAGCGCACGCACACTAGACAAATTTTGAAAATCATTTTTCTCGAAAACAAAGCCTTGTATCAAAAAATTTTATTCTATATTTTCGACTCAGTTTTTCATGTAGAATCATCCCCTGCTCGGTTGTACCACCAGTTACGGGACACCCTGTAGAATAGACCGGACATACAAGACTTTTTTTCAGTCCGAAATCGGGGGGCGCCAGGAGCCCCTGTACAATTTCAGTATCACGGCCAACATTATCGATTCTTTATTAACGAGAAAATTGCTCTTTAGTAGACATCGAAAGGCACCAATAATTACGGTAGGCATGAGACTAGAATGCAAAGAAAAGGACACTTATTTCTTATGAATGCTGCAGCATTAACTGCTTCAGCCCAAAGAGACAATGGCAAATCTCCTTACAACAATATACAACCCGCTACCTCCATTCATGTGTGATTTACTCTCTCAGCGACACTGTTCTGCTGAGTGGAGTAAGCCACTGATAATTGCCTTGTTATTCCACATGTAGTTAGGAAATCCCTAAATTCTGCTGACAAGTACTCTCTTGCATTGTCAGTCGTGATATTATTTATTTTCTGACCAGTGAGTTTTTCCGCATAAGCTTTATATTCTTTAAACGCTTTAAAAGCATGAGATTAATTTTTTAATACTTTTAAGTACATACAGGGTGTCCCATTTAAGTTGAGATTGTAAAAAATCTCGAAAACGAGTGATTTAAGAAAAACCAAGCGATGCGTGCCCCTTACTATTGCGGGTGGGGAGTCTAATGGTATTACTGATTTTTCAATGCGTGGGCGTCTTCAAGGTCATTTCAAGGTCATCTTGTTTTTTAGTGTCATAAACACCTATTTTTTATTTCGGAATCATATTCTACATAAAAAAATGGATCAGTTTTGTTTGAAACATTTTGTTGTAGATTTAATATTTCTTAAGATATCTATTGACGTTTCATATTTATGCCAAGGATAGTTTTCTTTTTCTATTAATATGACAACATTACTTTCTTGTGGAATGTTTTTTATTTCTTTTAAGGATGTCACAACAAATGCTCGAAATTTTTACCCTCAACTTCCAGACACTTATTAACACGTTTAATAAAAGACTGGTGGACGGATAATATAGTTCTCCTCGTTATACGGATAATAAAGTCCACTCGTTATGTTTATCTGTATTACACTTGATAGAGGGAAATGTCGATACATTGTGGTTCTCAAGGTACCAATAATACTTGAAGATGTAAGCCTACCAGATGAGGTATCAGCATAAATTTTAAAAGACGTTTCGCCTGATATCTTAAGAAATATTAAATCTACAACAAAATGTTTCAAACAAAACTGATCCATTTTTTTATGTAGAATATGATTCCGAAATAAAAAATAGGCGTTTACAACACAAAAAAACAAGATGACCTTGAAATGACCTTGAAGACGCCCATGCATTGAAAAATCAGTAATGCCATTAGACTCCCCACCCGCAATAGTAAGGGGCACGCATCGCTTGCTTTTTCTTAAATCACCCGTTTTCGAGATTTTTTACAATCTCAACTTAAATGGGACACCCTGTATATCTCTGTTTGTCATCAATAAAAATAATAAAGTAATTTCCTCCCCCTGTGAATGGAGTACTAAATGGACCGCAAATGTCGCTATGGATTATCTCTAACACTTACCTTGACTTGTATTGCGATGCGTTGAAAGGCAACTGATGTATTTTACATTTGTTGCATATCTTATAATCAGGGGTTACTCTTTCTAGATTATCATTAATACCGAACACCATTTGGTTTAACTTCAAATTTCTTACTTCATTAAAATTCAGGTGTTCCAGGCGCTCATGTCATTTCCTTATGCTACTTTGTTTGTCTGTCTGTACCATTGCTTTGTTTTGGACCCCTTCGACCATGACATAGAATAGGTTTCTGCACGCTTCACATGGTTACATTAACCTTTACCTAGAGTGAGTATTATCAAGTCAAGTGCCTTTTCGTTCTTTGTCATCCAAATGGGTTCATTTTCGTCATTCTTCACGATATTGCCGTTCACGTACCCCCATAATTCGTTGATGCGCAGAATGGTTCGCATCTGCATTTTCCACGGCTCGTAATTATTATTTGTTAATTTTTCGACGCTTTGGATGTTTATAGTACTCATTGTTCTTTCTACGTTTCGTTGTCCGGCTTAACGTGGGTGAAAGCACGTGGTCATTTAACCTCAGTTTCTTTTGCTTTATACTATTTATTTGTCGGTGTAGTTATTATTTCCTGGGCCCATAATCCCATGGAATTTATCCAGGATATGAGAGTTTTAAGTTAAGAACATTTACGTCTCATGCACAGCAAAACAACGACTATTTATTATATGAAACAAAGTAGAGTACACACGTGTTAATAAGGACGCTCTTTTTCAAACATACCAGTTAGTTGCGCAGGGTGGAATGGGACCCCGCGCACGCTTCAACAGGGCCACACCGACATCGTGATGATTCAGGGGCCCTAACTATTCTTTCCTATGTAACATCCGGTGAGAATAGTAATACCACCACCCGAATATTTTTTCTTTTCCTTTTTATACTCTTAGTTAGTAACTAGCGATTTCCCTTTCTACTGTACCGATCGCAATTCACAACAGTGTCAAGCGCGCGTAAATCGAAAGATAACCATCGCCCTTCTTGAATTGTCCTTTGGGTCCCAGCCGTTTGACCGCCCAAGCGGGAAGGCAAAATATGTTACAAAGTAACTGTGTTATGCTACTGTTATGCGAATGTAACTTGGAAATAATATAAATATGGTCTTCATCAGAAAGCTGCAAACTAAAGAGAAAGTGAAAGAACTCAGAACTTTGATTATTTTTGAAGTTATGCGATCTGCTTTCACGGTTTTAACACCCAAATTGTTTAAAAGTCCATTATCGGTTTAAATTGAATTTATTATTGAGTTTATTATTGAATACTAATACCATATTATCATATAAATAATAACTTATGATTCAAATAAGTAAAAAGATTTGTTTCTCTGTTCTAAACGATATATCTTCTATATGTTAGTGGTGTAGATTATTTATTTAGTAACTATTTTAATAATATTCATGCTTAAATATCTTATTTCGAGATTCTTTTACAATTATTCGTTTGAAATTCTCAAAATCCCTGGTTGTGGCGCGCTAGGGAATAGGCCGTGTAGCACGTGGCATGTAGCCGTATTCTGATTGGCCCGTTGTTCCCCCACCGAGCGGCAGCCAAGCCGCCGCGAGCTATCCCCACTCCTACCAGAGGGGCCACCAGCCTCTTTCTCTCTCCGGACTTGGAGCCGTCAACACGTATCCGCTGTAAGCACCGTTTCTTTTACATTGTCCTCGTTTACCGACCGCAACAAAATAGTTCACTCGTTTATCTACAACATACTAGACTTCTACCGTACCATATTTATCAATTTTGACAATAATAATTACGAATTTAGTAACAATCGCGAAATAACTACGACGCAATTGGTGACGTCACTGACCTCTCGCGACATTTACGCAACACTTTTCTCGTCTACAACATTAGTATTTGTTTTATAGCTTTGAATTTCGATTTTATTGGCGAAGAACGCGATTATTGTTGCTCTGAAACGTGATTATACGGAATCTTTGTACTTTTACGCAGTTATTTAATAGTTTACTCGTGCGTGCTTGCAGGACTCGGAGTATCCTTTGAACGACCTTCCGGGCTGGCACGATCGGACACGTGCACGATCGAGCAACAAAGAGTAAGATGTTACGACGCCATACGCAAGTAACATTTTCATTTACTTCGGGTCTTCGCGATATTTTGTTTGAATTTATACAATATTCATATTAATTGATATCGAGTCGAACATCCGACGAGTTGAATTTACATTTCTACGGATTAATTCGGTTCTACGGAAGCATGCAACGATTGAAATCTTTCGGGATTACTTGAAACCTTTTACAATATACGAGTATTTAGTCAATATTTACAGAACGATAGTCGACTTCCAAGAAAGCTGCTCCTTATTCTGGCAGTGTTTACCAATTCCGGTGTTAAATTTCGACGGCTACAATTCTATGCTACAAATAAATCGCGAATCGTTTTTACTTGATATTTACATGTTACGACTTATCCTTCCGTTTTGAGACGCTGCAATGGATTTACATAGGTTTCAGGGCATGAGTATAGACGTAATTAAAAGTCGTATTTGCCCATGTAGGATATTAAGATCCTGCGTTAGCTTCGTCCGTAATTTCTATAAAGATTTTCGTAAATTTATCGAAGGGATTACAGTGTTCATATATAATAGGGAATAAGCATGACTAATCATATAATTTTAACATTGGCAGCCCACAGTATTTGTTGTTTACGCATTTAATTAGTAATATATTGTATTACACAAAGAACATTTCGAATCAATGTGTAAGATATAATTTTTAAGCAGTATTTTTTGAAGCAAGCACTTGATTTGATATGAAAAAGAAAAACATGGTTTTTTGATTTTCTTGTGTTCCCCCACCCCACCCTTTTATTTTCAGCAAAATTTGTGGCCGAGCGCAATGCGGTCTAGAGTCAGTGCTTGTTTCGTATTATATTTATATTTATATCTGTGTATATTTATTATTAAATATTTTTTCAATTTATAAAACATTCACGCGACATAGAGTCAGTGTTTGCAACCCGCTATTATAATTATTAATAACTTTTGAATAACTATTAGAAATATTTAGAATTCTTTTCTGCGCGAAAGCAGAGTCAAAATTGTTCGCCGGAAATAATTCTCGGTCGCGGTAGCTTCTTTATTTTTTTTAACTTGATCGAACCGGAAGTAGAGTCAGTGCATCGAGCAGCAGCTGCGGAAAGGACTTCCATCGGGCAAGGCTTCACGAATTTCAAAAGTAAGTATCAAATGCTGGAGATTTTCAATTGAAATATACCAAAAATAAAAAAATATATAAACTAATGAAATGTTAATTTCTTCGTTACAGAACAGTCAAATGAGGGGATGGTTGAGCAGCGACAATCATTCCTTGGCGATGGGCAAAGTATGTGAAGGTAAGTTGAAATTTTATCACGTACACACTTCATACTTTTAAAATGTCCTTTATAATAGTTGTCAGTTCTCTCGCAAACTTCACTTTGTTCTTTCTATCAATTCAATTGACGAAAGTAAAGTAACGATTAACTTTTGAAGTTCTCAGAGAATACTTGCAATATTTTTGACTAAATAAAGAATTAACTAAATTTTGAAGCTTCCACAGAGCAGGTATTTTAAACGTTGCGTTTTATTTTTGTTGCAGACTTTGTCCGAATTCGTGAGGCATCGCTGTACCCTGCGAAACTGCGACGCACCTTCCGCCTTGAAGGTGAGTAACGTAAACACAGAGATATTTTATTTTTACACACTTGTCGTAAAGTTTCGATATATAGTTCGATATATAACTTCTCCTTGAATTCTCAATTCTGAAAATCATTCATAAACTAATCAATTCTTACGATCTACTCTTAACGTTTCTTGATATATAATTATGACCTTTTTTCACCCTCTATTTTCAAAATTCAATTAGTTTTCTTTGTAAAATCGGAACGGAAGGCAATTTAACGTTCTACGAACGGTGCCTCTTGCAATGCGAAATGCTTTGTTTTGTTTAGACCGTGGATATTCCTTGAGATGACCTGAGGACAATCTTGATAACAGCGGCAGAGACAACACTGGCAGAGATAGCAGCGGCAGAGATTCTAAGGTAACCAAAGATATTCTGGTGTCTCGACACTGGTGAGTCAAAAACTTTAACTGTCCCTCCGGTCTCCAAACCATGCCGTAGGACGAAAGGTCCGACGCGGCACTGGAGACTGGTTGTATTGTTCTATAAAGCGAGCATAGTGAACACGAGTAATTGAAAAATTACTCGTGAGTAGAAACTGTTATATATTTTCTTTGTGTACTGTCATATATGTCGTAGTTTAGGTCAGGGCCTTCTTGTAGCGTGATTTTTGCATTATTTACATGGATGTAATCATGAATTTTACAGTTAGCGATGCGAATTTATCAATACAAATGAACAGTTTACGAATATTGTGCGTTCTTTATATTCATTGGAAAAATATTCTTATAACAAAATTTATTATAAGATCGCGGCTAATAGATTTCTTCGAGACGATTTATGTTTTAAAATAGATCGCTCGATTTGTGCTTTTGATGGACGAAATTTCGGAAGTTTGTAAATTTGTTTCGCGTCGTTTCAATGACAATTATTGTATTATCTACAAGAAAGCATTTCGCGACGGGTAGATGTCGAAGTCAGAGTGACAATTAATACATTTCCCTGTTAAAATTCTTCCTCTGATGATGAGATCTCCCGGTTTTCAATATTCATTTTCAATTCAAAGTAAATTTTGTATATTTACAAATACATAAAGTAGAGTATTTTTCCTCTATAAAGTTCACTTTTTCAATTTAAATTCTTTTTGCTTGAACAAATATGAAAGTCGAGTCACTTGCTTAAATAAATATAAAAGTCGAGTCATTTGCTTGATTAAATATCAAATTCGAGTCACTTGCTTCAATTTTTCGTAAATCAAACCGTTAGAATTCTACTAATCAACGTCTTAGCTAGGATTTTCAGCAAAAATACGCAGTGAGTACAAAGTTCTGCCGTGTTCACTTTAAGCCCGAACTCATTCGAGTGCCCAGGTGTTGCTCGAATGGGTAAAGGCGGTGGGCACGGCCTTTTTTTGAAAAATCAGCGACTGACATTGCGGTGGCGAATCGTGCACGACGTAATTTCCACATGTGTGTGATGTGTGTTAGGCTGTGGATCTTGCGTCGCTTGAAATTTTCTCGTATGATAAAATAATTTATACAAACTTCAACAATATATTTTGCCTTATTCTCCTTTTCACTCTTACTACAACTCATCGATGTATATGGTATTCTAATGATGAAATTCTCTTTATCTGTGCAACATATGCCATATACATTGCCTCAAATATCAAACGATACAATGTCAAATATTTATAACTCTATAAACATGTCAAATCGTGATAGAGTATTATAATGAAATAACGCAATGGTCGCCATCCTTGTCAGTCGATTTCAGGAAATTGGTACGTACATTTTAGAGTATGAAAGTTGTTTGCGAACTCGGGTGTCGGAGGAACCCCGGGGAGTCCTCCCTAGTTTAGGCCCATGCACCCGGGTTCCTGTTTGAGAACCGTGGAGTGATGTGTGTTTGTGTGTTTGTGTCGCGATTTGCATTTTTAAATATAGATATTAGGTACGTAGGTAGCATACCGTTCTTGAATGTGAGTTAAATATAAGCAGGAAGGGCCAGGAATTCAGGATATCACATTCTCTGTGTAGGTCGGGTAAAAGTGATATGCCTGGACCTGGGATCAAACTACGGTCAAACTGAGTGTTCCCCTCTGTTTGACCGTAGTTTCTAGTATGTAAATTTTCTGCGCACGTGGTGAAACTCCCGGCGCGAGGCTCGAATACTTTGCCATTTTTTCTGAAAACTGCGCTACACGAGCAGCGAATACGCTCTGCACGCTCGTGGTGTGGTTTTCACTGTCGAATTTTGATAATAGTAAGACTTTTATTGGTGCAAAGTATTCGAGCATTCTCTAGCGGCAGAAGAAGTGGCTAACAAGTGCCGAAGAGGCCCGACAAACTGTCACGAAGAGGGCTGCAGCGAATGGCTTTTCATCCTCGAATCCGTTTTGGGTTCTAGAATGGAAAGTCATTGTTAGTCTTTGTTTATTCACTATGCTCGCTTTCTGTGTTTGTCCTCTGCCGTTTAACGGCGATGACGGATGTAACATTCCCGTCCAACGAGCGCATCTTGGCTGCATGCGGTTTTTCATCGCGAAATTAGAGTTGCGTATACCTTGCTCGTTAGTGTTGCGAAATTAAGGTAGCCCCGGATGGTACCCACGGTTTTGTTCGAATTAATTGGTAGTTTTTAGTGTTGCGATATGAATATACTCGGTTTTTTCTTTATTACAATATTATATTATATTAGAGATAGAGTTGCGAGAGAGATCGCCCGAGATGGCGAACGGGAGTTTGCTTTAAGTAGATCTTTAGAAGTAGCGTTGCGAATTGAAGCACGAAAAGTGCACGGTTTTTCTTTGAACAATAATTCTTTAAAGTAGCGTTGCGAAATGAAGCACGAAAAGTGCCCGGTTTGTCTTTGAATAATTAATTGTTAAAGTAGAGTTGCGACATAGCCCTTGATCAAGGAGCACGGGAGTTTGTTTTAGTATCTTATAGAATATTTCGAATTAGTAATTTCTTAATAATTTGTAGAGTATAGCATCACGATTTAGCACCTGAAATGGGTGTTCGGGAGTTTGGTCTTATTAAATTCTAAATTAGCGTTGCGAAATATGAATTATACGCGTTTTTCTTTTGAACAATCGCGAAACTAGCGTTGCGAAGTACAAAAGCAGCTGAGAGATGCGCATCTGCTGAGTTGGAGACTCAGGAATTGGAGTTGCAAAAATGCAACTCCCCATGGAGTGCCTCAGGAGGCCTGCTCCCAACGATAGCTTCTTTTTTTTCCGGATAGGTAGTGTTGCGAATTATGAGAGCCCCCGGAATGGCAGTAGGCGGGTTTTCATGTAGCGTTGCGAACAATGAAAGCCTCGAAATGGCATTACGCGATTGTTTATTAAATAATATTACGTATGATGGTCATGAAATGGCAATAGGCGAGTTTTAAAGTAGCGTTGCGCAGAATGAGAGCCATGAAATGGCAATAGGCGGGTGTTGAACTAGCGTTGCGAACAGTAAGAGCCTAAAATGGCACGGGTTTCTCGCGATTTTTATTGAAAGCGCCTTTTGGCTGCCCGATGATTTCGGGATTTTCAGCGCCTTTTGGCTTCTTCATGTCATGATTTTTATATTGTTAATCAAGTGCTTGCAAATAGAAATACTGCTGTGAATGTTTCTTTTAATACAAGAAATTTTGAGGATTTCTGTAGAATTTTTGTCAAGTTATATGTATTATGTATTGTCTATTGAGATCAATCAGACAATGAATTTCATGACGGTCATTGAAACCACTCTAGAAATAAAAGTGCAACAAATTACATGCACATTTGATGACACAGATAGAAAAAGAGTGTCAGTTAATTTAATAAAATTCACGAAATAGGAAACATGCTGCTGGCTGTCATGGTTAAAGTTATTAATTTAATATTGTCTGGGTTTTTACTTTGATCGCGATGACATTTTTGTGAGAATACCGCGTCGACGTAGAGATTTCGATAAATTCTCGCGAATTTCTTACAAAAATTACGGACCACGGGTTTTGCATATTTTTTTAATAGAATGAAAATAATGAACTTGCGCCCGAAACATATGTAACGAAATTACAGTGTGATAGACGGATGGCAAATACAGTTAAGGAGTAAACGCGTCGCTTTTAGATATTTGCTTATTTATTTCACTAAATAGTAGAGTTATATTGTAGCAAAGAGGGAAGTCTGTCTTTATTTAACACTTGTCGCGTCGCGAATTAAAGAGTGATGCATTGATTTTTATGCTCGGATGATGGAAAGGTTTCAAATACTTTCGAATGTAACTGCGCCGAAATTAGCTTTTTTCATTTAAGTAATTTATTTGATAGCAAATGATTGTGACATTGCACAATTTGCTAAATTGTCCAAACTATTCAATTCGCGTTTGTCGACTTGATATGTAACTTCAAATTTTATATTTGCTTTTTTAAATTTCTGATCATTCTTTATCGTAAAGTTTACAACATTTGCATTTCCTACAATTTTTAATAAATTATGCTTCATTTGATTTTCGTAAATTTCGATACTCGTCTGTTACAATATTCAAGGGTCGGTGATATTCCGTTTTATGTTGCGCCTTTTGGGCAAAATTAATGAGAGTTTGTTGCAGAAGACGGAATACTAATAATGGATGTTTAGAGATGAAGTGGACCATCCACATGGAAAGTAAGAGAAATTTCTCGGTGACATCTTGTGCTACAAATAGTGTGTTAGGTTTGCAGATATTTCTTCTGAAATTTTGTTACGATCGTGTGATTACCATTTCTTAATGGTTTCTTTGTCAAAGGTTTCGATACGTTTGATTTTTGGATCAAAGTATCGTCTGTATTGTTTTCGAAGTCTAATTCATGAGATAATTGTTGTCTGACTTCCTTTATTCTGGAAGTAATACGATGTTTCTCTTCATTCTGCATCAAACAGCGTGCATTTCTCATTTTCTGGCCAACAGGTTTGCTTTCTGCTTTACAGATAAGCAGTCAGGCAATATTTTGCAAAGAAATCTTTGTTGTTAATTAAACAGGCCCTTATTGTGTTTGTACTTCCTCCGAGATAGGAAATCATAACTGCTGATTATAATTTTCATTTAGGTAGATGTTAGGAAGATTTTCAAGACTACCACCTGAAGAAAGAAGAAGAGCGAGAATAAATTGAAGTACTCGCAATCGCAAATAGTATTTAAGTTAATCAGACGAAAAATGTTATGGGAACAGTATTTGCATATGCACAATGATTTTCACTGTGTGCAAAAACTGTTACCATATCGAAGGTCAGATTGAAATTGCGAGCGGATGGTCAAATTGTAATTGTTATGGATTAGACTCTAAGATGTTCGTCGTATGTTTAGATTAACACATCTTAAGCGGGTATTTTCTCGTCAAATTCTTACCATATAGCGGGCGATTTTCTGCAATTCGCGTGCAAAATTACTTCTGCATAAAATAGCTACAACTTTTGAACTGTGGGTTATTTTTTAATATACTTTCAGTTCCTTTGTAAAAAATAATTCCTTTATTCACTTTGTTTTGTCTTCTCCCGCGCCTTAATAATAATATTCATGAGACGAGTTTAAACGTTTCCCGCTTAAGATGTGTTAAGATTATTCGCAAGGTTAATTTAATAAGGAATAAATTTCGCGTTAGTCCTTAAGCATTGGATGCTCGTCGCATCACGGTCGGGAATCTATTTCTTCCAGTGCGAGATGGATAAGGAAAGTAAAGTAGAACAAGAAATTTCGCCTGACACATTTTCCCGTTCATTTTGTCGATCATTCCGTCGTGTAAACCTGTAAAAATGATTGGAAAATGTTTCACGTGAAAGACAAAGTGTGATGGAGGATGGATGGCCACATTTTTTGGGTCCTCAGTCGCAGCAACCTCCTCGTGGTGGGACCCGGGCCGTTGTTGCTCGCAATGACTCGAAAACTTGTATTTTTCTTGCATTGAAAGCAATAACGGGCTAATTGGCTGCGAATCATTAAAAATCAGGAAGTTTCTAAATGTATTTCGGCCATTCTTGAACTTAAAAATTTTGTTACAAACATTCAAAATTTAGAATGAAGCATTTTATGATCATATCATTTATTATGTCGTTAAATACGTTTCCGTAACCGCGGTCTGCCGGCACGGAGGTCCACGCTCGTGACCGTACTTTGCGGTACTTTGAAATCTCTTGAAGTACGACTAATATTATGTTCCTTCTTTCCTTTTTTAATTCATTTAATACTTTGATGGAATCGCAGTGGGTGTAATATATCCATAATTTGTATTCTTATAATGGCCGTCCTTACAATTTCCCACTTTTTTCTCAGTCGGTATTTAAACAAAAGGCGACAGTTAAGCGCGCCACATTTCAATTTTTTTATAGATGCTACAGGTTTCTACCGCCTACAGAAATTAAATTCATTGCTACTGCCTCTTTCGAATATTAATGGATGTTTATGCCTCTGGTATAAAACAATAATTTATGACTTTAGTTGCAATTAGGAATTTTTCACCCGAGTCATGCATACATAGCAGTCGCTCACATGAAATGTTTTCGGAACTTTCATATCCGTACCCTCATTAAAGTTTGAAGCCTCTGGCCATTAGAGTTAGAAAAATTTCTTTTTATATACTTAAAGTGCACAGGTTGTGTGACCTGTACAGAGAATAGATTTGCTTTCCGCCAATCAGGACGGATCACGAAAAATCATAAATCACTGTTAAAAATCACAGTGATTGAGAACGAACGTAATCGAATCACTCGTGATTCATAAGTAGCATTCCACGCTATCTCTAGTTACCACAGTAGATCCCTGCTGAAATAACTATAGTAGTTAAAGTAGAAAAATGCAATGCCCAGTTTAGAATACTTTATAGCTTTACAAACTATCAAGAGATGGCAGCTCTACAAAGTGTCTTTTTGGTGCAAGTAGAATAAACCAATAATGTATCATGCGAAAGTAGATCGACGTCGGTATAATCAGTTCTTGGTTTCTTCTACTTGTGCTATATTCCCTTTTATATTTTGCGTGAAATGGATACTGAAAGTGATTTGTTACCCGTTGATAACTGCTTTTCTGTATTTCAACGTTATTTGCTGCGGTAATTTTTAATTAGTTATATGACCCTGTTACAGACAAAGAAAACAGGTATATCGGGGTATGGTGGAGAAGGGTGGAAAGGCTGGGACTCACAATCCAGTGGGCCCGAGTTCAAATCCTTCTCCGTCACCTTTAAGAAACTTTAATTTTTTCCTATTTGATATGTATATTATAACCCCGGTGGTTCGGAACCCACCTAAAACTGTAGGTCCCAAATGAAATCACGATAACAGTTACAGTCTATAAATTACAAAAGAGGGAAAATGAGGAGGTATATCGGGGCTATGGTGGGGAAGAAGGTAATTTTTAACTTTTCCTATGTGATATGTATATTATAGCCCCGGTGGTTCGGAACCCACCCAAAACTGTAGGTCCCAGATCAATCATCATAAAAGTTACGGCCGAAAAGTATAACAAAAGCACTTCAAAAATTCAAAATAGGAGCACTTCTTCTGATTCTTCGATGTTCGAATTATTTTTTCAATTTTTCATCAGCTAAGGCTGACTTCACGATCACCATAACATTAATTAAGAACTTACAAGATTAAGTTCATTCACGCATATATGATATACAGTTTGCTCAAATATTTTCAAGCAATAAACAATAAAGATTGTGCAGCTTTCGAGGTAAAGATTGACCAGTCGGAAATAAATAGAAAGGATATTTCGTTCGTGTTTTACTACAAGCTCTCGCATAAATACGTACAATAATATAAATTCGATAATCGCTTAGAAGAGAATAAACAAGCGTATGTTTGATGATACAATTACCATGTACAAAGTAAAGTATAATGTATAATAAACTACATGCGTGCATCCACGCATAGAATATTAAGTTACATCCTAATCGGTATTATCGTTAAATACTTGTGAGTGATTATATGTAAAGGTGTGCATGTGACTTAATGGTGTTTAAGGGTTACTGTAATGTGTGGTTTAAAGTAGAAGCTGATATACGAGGGAGGTCCGTGATGGTTGTCGCCCAAAATGCGGGAGATGTGTCGTATTTTGGTAATTTAGCGTGCGTAAACCTGTTTACTTGCTATAACCGCCACGGGGTGGAAGATACTGATTGCTTGCTCCACCATCTCCGCCAAATCCACCTCGACCTGTTATCAAAAGTGTTTCACTTCGATTAACTTGATTTATTTAATTATTATTTAACTGTCTACCTGGCTTCATTTTTTTGTGATAGAGAAACTGGTTACTAGAACCTAATCTAGTGCTTATAAAGAGATTAGGTAGACATTATGGATACGTGGTAAGCTAACTTTAGGCATTTTTAAAGGGTTAGAAACCTCATAGGGGAAGTAATAATTAATTTAATCTGAAATCTTGAAAAACCACTTCAGTCGGTTCCTAATTTAAGTCTAAATTGAAGAAGTACCAGTAACTAACCTAGCATAGAATAATTCCAAAAAAATTCAAATTCTTCACGAGCATATCTTAAAATTGAAGGAAGTTAAGTAAATTGCCTTTAGCCGATTCTAAAGGGTTAAAAATCTAATTCGATAAGTAATAATTAATCAAATCTGAAATCGCGAAAAACTACTTCGGCCGGTTTCTATTTCAAATCTAAATTGAAGAAAAAACAGTAACTAATCTACCATAGAATAATTCCAAAAAAATTCAAATTCTTCACGAGCATATCTTAACATTGAAGGAAGTTAAGTAAACTGCATTTAGCCGATTCTAAAGGGTTAAAAATCTAATTCGATAAGTAATAATTAATCCAATCTGAAATCTTGAAAAAATACTTCAGTCGGTTCCAATTTGAAATCTAAATTGAAGAAGTGCCAGTAACTAATTTAGAATAGAATAATTCCAAAAAAATTCAAATTCTTCACTGGCATGTCTTAAAATTGAAGGAACTTAGGTAAACTGCCTTTAGCCGATTCTAAAGGGTTAAAGATCTAATTTGATAAGTAATAATGAAGCTAATCTGAAATCTTGAGGAAATACTTCAGTCGGTTTCTATTTCAAATCTAAATTGAAGAAGTACCAGTAACTAATCTGGCATAGAATAATTCCAAAAAAATTCAAATTCTTCACTGGCATATCTTAAAATCGAATAGTGTATATGATAATTTACCTTTGTCCTCGTTAAATTAATAATACTAAATTATAAAATTATACTTTCCACCCTGATATCCACCTCCAGCGCCACCCTGATATCCTCCAGCACCACCTTGATATCCACCTCCAGCGCCACCCTGATATCCTCCAGCACCACCTTGATATCCACCTCCACCGCCTCCTTGATATCCTCCGCTACCTCCGCTACCTCCGCGAGAATATTGGGCCTGTCCTTCGTATTGAACATCAGCGGTATATCCGTTAGCATCGTCAGCCATGTATTTCACGATCTGCGTCCTCGAATCGGGCAAAAGGACTCTGTATTCTCCTTGGACGGTATTTCCATCGCTGCTTTCACGTTGAGAATAATCGTTTCCGCTTGGGGGATCATATACTTCGTATTGGAAGTTGTAAGGCTGAGGCTGGAATGTCACATGTTAGATATTTAATGAAGTAATTTACAATTTTTCGAAAATTCCCACCGTTCGAGTATTCGAAGATTCGTAATTTTCAGAAAATCGACGCGGAAGTATTTATCGTAATTTTCTAAAAGTTGTCATGATTGAGATACTAGATGATTCATAATTTTTGAAGTGAAGATTAAAGTATCTTTTGGCACCCTTGCTAAAATCAGTGTTACGAATATCAGAAAAAATCTTCACGTTCCAATTAAATTCGCTATCGTACCTATACTTTAACCCCTTAGCTTACAATAACGTGTGACACACGTGAGGCGATAAATGCAATACGAAATTTTGAAGTTTTCCAATAACTATTAAATTGAAAATATCAGTCGATCACGAGACGGTTAAATTATTTCTATAATATTAATATTGCAGTCAGTTGTGCCAAATGTTGAAGATCAGAGAGAAATTTTTATTTCTGGAATTAATTCTGAGGTATTACGCACGCTGTCAAAATAGAAATCGTAAGGCAAGGGATTAATTCCAATCCGGAATGAACAAGTATACTAATCATTACTGCTATCATCCTTCAAATTTTCGACTCGATACCAACCCTTCCATTATCCTGTCCATAGCCGCCACCAAATCCGCCTTGGTATCCTCCAGCACCGCCATTTTGGTATCCTCCGGCGCCATTGTAAGAGCCTCCACCACCTCCAGGTGGTCCATAAGAGGTGGAAGGTCTCCTGAAGCCTCCACCAAAATCATTCCCTCTACCAGCTCCAGCATCGCCACCAAATCCTCCTCCGCCTGGTCTGTTGTACTGATAACCACTGCCTCCAGCGCCGCCACCCGGTAGCAGGCCAGCTAGCACGCTACTACCGAGGCACGATAGTACTAACAGGACTTTAACTAACTGAAATAGAAATATATCTGTCATATCTTGTTCCCAAGGAAGTACTAGGGGGACCGGAAAGTAATCTCGTTTTTTTACATTAGATTGAAACAAATAAATTTGTAACAAGTTTTGATTTTTAATGAATAATGTAACCAGCTTCGTTATCCACAACCTTTTGTCATTTAGTGTGCAAAGTTTCAATACGGATCGATAAAAATCAATTGATTTTTGAACAAAATATCTGGAGAAAAGATATTACTTGCCGATCCCTCTAATATGTTTAACACGTTAAACGCTACCGGTGTTTTGCTAGTTGCAGCATTTTTATTGAAGCGAAACTTTTTCTATTTATACTGGATTCGCGGAAGTTGTCAAATTGGCGGGTTTCTAATTGTTTTATAAACAGTTCTTAAACTTACAGAGAAGCTGTATAGTAGATATTTCACGTTTATTTTATAATACAATAATGAATTAATGAATTAGCATCTTTGCCGCTTCATCGCTCTCTTTTCAAGGTCCTTATTTAATGTATTGCAATATAACGGATTTCATAATATCTAGTAAATATCTAGAAAATCTAGTGTTAAAATGACACCTTTACAGAGCAGAAACCTTAAAAACGCAAATAGATATATGAGTCGTTTTCTTTGAAAGTGGTATAGTCCATTTTATATTATATGGAAATATTTAAGTGTTTGTATTCGAATGGTTTGAAAAATGTTGGTATATTTAATACGCTCGTTTTATGTTTTTTAAATATTAAATTGATTTAAGTTTATAATATGATCGTTTTTAAAGTATCAGTTAAAAGTGAAGTAGAGAAATTATGTAGTATAATTTTTGAACTAAACATTATATGTCTGAGCGGAAAGTGGACTTACAGCACTTTCAGAGTAATTATATTTGTAATTTCATTAGCTACGTAAATTTATATTGACAAAATGATGCAATTTTTTTTTTGGGAACTGTTTACAGATAAAAAGCTCGTAGCAGATCGCATTCATTGTTATCATTAACTAACTTTTTGTCAAAAATGGACTTCCACCACTTTCAAAGAAAACGGCTCATATAGTCAGCAGGACTTTACCTTTTTAAATTCAACACTTCAATATTGAATGTATTAGAAAATTCGTCAATATTGCAATTTAACCCATTGACTGCCAACTACGAGATATCTCGTAGCTGCACTATAGGTTTAAATTAATAAGTTAATAATAATGGCCGACCGTGTATAGAAATTTTGGAACAAAAATGTTCTTCGTATCATTACAAATGTCGATATTATATTTTTGATTAATGAAATCAATGTTCTAAAAACTTTCTGTTGCTTTCTCAAATTTTAACAGGCAATGGTAATATTTGCTTAGTTTTCCTGGCAGTGAATGGGTTAAAGGTCATATGAAATTTCATTGAATTTAATAGCACCGGTAACGGCGACCCCCATGTCGTTCAACGTGTTAATCGTATGAATGGAGACCCAGATCGTAAATGTGATCTTTGTTAGTATTTATTGAAAATTACGAAGAATTGGCAAGTGGTTGCTGATAAAGGATGTCTATGACGGAGCAAACGGGGAATTTGAATTTTTTGAATAGGGAGGGCGTTACTGTCGAGGCATGATGGTACTAATCGGACTTTGCTAACTGAAATAGGAATATATCTGTTATATCTTGCTTTCTGAGGATGTATGTTTGTTTGCTTGACAGTCTTACGAGTGGAAAGTTAGATCGTAGATATCGTTTGTGTTAGTACTTGCTGAGAATCGGCGGAGAAAGATCGGTAGGTGGTTCCTGATAAGGGGGTCTATGATGTTGCAAATGAAGAAATACAAGAGAAAAATAGATGTAGGGAAAACTGAAACTTTTCGATAGAGAGTCTTTTACTATCGAGACAGAATCTAATAAAACTTTAACTAGCTACAAAAGTACGAAAGTCATGACGGTAAACTTTCTTTTCCTATTTTTTGGCTTCAACTGCTATCATCAAGTAACCTGAGACCAATAGTGTTAGATGAATCTTAGATTGCTAAACCTATAACATTTTAAATGACAACTTTGCAAAATCTCTCAGACGTGACTCCACTGAAAAATCAGATTGTAGATATAACTTGTTCCCGCTGTTAGTGAAAATCACCAAAGAAAAATTGCTAAGTGTATCCTGATAAGCAAATATACTTTCATCCTTGGCCGTAATGATAAACATTTTTTTATAAATAGATTGCGGATTTTTATGCATTTATGACAAATTTGACGCTGCTAAAATACACAAAAGGCATGGTAATATAAAAAAATATCTGAAATCTCCAAGATACGGCATTCGCTGTGAGACTTAGCGAGTTAAAGAGTCATCTACTTTGACTTTTCTTTATTACCTGCGTTTATCAATCTTTAACTTTGCATAAACATCCGCAGTGTAGTTACAAAAGAGAAATCAGTCGCGAAGTCCCGGGAAGTTAAAATCTCCCATCAGCTCGTCTTTCGTACGTTAGCCATACACAAGTTTGATCGTAGATAGCAGACATATTAGAGATGAGTTAAGTATGTGGATATAAGTGATCCTTAAAATTGCACGGAGGAACGTGAAAGACACGTGAGAAACGTATTAGCATGTTTCTGTAATGCGGTTTCTTTAGATGGGTTTTGCTCTTGCAAGAGCAAACTCGTGGAGAGAAATTGGTAACGACCGTCTCGTAAGATGAACCGATTGTCTGATTTCGTCACTATCATTAGTGTGACCTGATGTTTCGTAAAAAAAGTCAGCGGTGGCGCTGATGTCGAACCCGAAGAAGTCATGTGCCTTGGAATTCACCCGGCACAGTTACTTTTCAGACGGTCGAAATTAATGTCTCTCCTGAATGATGATTGCAAAATGATTTCTGGTTAGCGTGAGTCTTAGATTATCCTTTATCATTGAAGTGTACTTAGGGTTCGTCGGCTGCGTCAGGAAAATATGACTGGAATACTTTTGAACGGTGTCGTTTTAACGAGAGGTTAGGGATTAATGCTGGAACTACCGGCGTAATAGCGATGATATTTAAATATACTAATTAAGTACTTTGGAAAACGAGCAATCAAAAGGTGTAGAAGATGATGAATTAAGTAATTTTGGTTTTATAAGTTAGAAGTGGAATATTAACTTCATGCTTTCATATCAATTTCTGGAATTTTTCGGAAAAATTGGGAACTTGTTATTTTGATCGCCTTGGGAGTTTTAGTGTTAAATCACTTCGGTATCGCAAAGTAGATGGAGAGGATTCACTTCGAAATACTGAGGAGATTTTTGGAAGACTCGAATGAAAAGTCTTGATAGCCTGAATTGGAGATTTTCTTTGAATTTTTAATTAAAGGAAAATTGAGATATTGCAATTGGTTTTGATTGGAAATAGATTTCATTGGCTGAGTTAAAGGAGACACTTAACTTTTTGTAACTACAGGAAAAAACATATTGCAAAGTTGTAATGGAATGACATTAGTTATAAAAAATCGAATATATATGTTTTCTTCTCCTATTACCAATACTTTGAGTGACAGTAATTGTAACTTAGAAATATTTATGCTAGTAAAAAAACGCTGAAACTTTCTACGTTATAGATATTTAAATATTTGAATGTCCTAAAAGTCTTCTAATTAAATAGGTCTAATGTTTGAATTATTGAATTATTATTAAAACAAATGTTTTAAAAATTGATTAAATTCACTATTTAGAATATCAAATATTGATGCTTTTATATTAGGTATGGAACACTCGAATGGTAAATGCAATCACAATTTATAAATACTTCTTTAAGTAGAAAAAATATTAAATATCTCCCACTAATCGGATACTTGTTATTTAAAATTTTCCCGATAAATAATGAAGTACTTAATCGTTTCGCAAATAACATTTAATTTGTGAAAATAAATATAGTACATAAATATTTCTAAGATGGAAAAAGTATTGAAAAATCCGCCACTCCTTGAATTGTTAAATAAAAGAGAATTATTTGGACATTTGGCAAAAACAATTGCAATTCTTACAATTCAAGAAATAATAACGAAAACTACTATCAATACGTTCAATTATTCCAAATTCAGCCGATTAAAATTCAACTATCTCGAAAACAGTTGAAATTCATCAATTTTCCTATAATTACGACGATAAATAAACTTAGCCGATCGAAACTTCACAATTCGCTATTATAAACAATTGTAACCTACATTTTCCTTAAAAAACAAAGAGAATCTTCCACTACTCAGCCATTCAAAAATTCCAAGTCACCCAAATACAACCCTCCCATCCCCATCTTCCACTCCAAACCTCAAACCCACCCCCAACGAAACCACTTTTCCCCAAACCGCGGTAAAAATAATTTCAAAAATTCCAAAAAAAAACTCAACACGTCTCCCCATCACTCGATCACTATACTATGTCACCGGTACACCGTTCGATAGCCATAAAGCAAGAATGATGATGACCTACCTGCTGGCAATTCATATTGCTCTTACTGATCGGAGGATGCGAACTGAACTGAGAAGATGATCCACCGGAGAGTTTATATACCCCGCGGACCCTTTGTTACAGTTTATCCTTAGTGTTGCATATTCCACGTATATTAACCAGCGTATTAGAATGACCGTCTGTCCGTCCGTTGGTCGGTGGGTGTGGGAGGTGGAGAGGTGCGCATCTTCCCTTCACTCTCGCAGAGTGATGCATCATGGGGAAGAGGATCATCCCGCGGTATGACGAGCGTCGTGGCTTTAAATTTTAATTGGATCTACGCAGACGACTGCTCCCTACCCGGATTGGGCTATCCTCGAGAGGTGAGAGACGGAGGATCATGTTAAATGGGAGGTCGATACTTTCCGACCTCCCCCTTTTCGATTCCTCCGGCAATCCTTGCTCCCTTTCTGTCGATCCTTAACTCTCATCTCGAGGTGACTCGCGGGAGAGCGTTTTCTTCCGTCTGATCGTCGTGGTATGTTTTTTTCTTCCTTCGGTTTGCCGAGTACGTCTGTGATAGATTTTTTTTTTTCGAATTACCGTGAATACGATAGATTAAATGGTAATTTGCGGGAAATTTGACAGAGGGGATGGGGGATTTGAAGTTTGGGCACACTGATCGGGAGTTAGAACGTTTAGTTTTGTAATTATTATAATTTTTAGGTTCTATTAGGTTGGTAGGAAATTAATGTCGGTTTTCAAAATTTATCTTTAAATACACCTGTTGAGAATGGGAATAACATTTTTTAATCAAAATAAGTTCCATTACAATTTATTCATTTTTCCAACGAGAAACAAATTTTTTATTAAATGTTTTTTTCTATAATGATATAAGAAGACAAACCGATTAAAATGAACGGCTATCTCAAAATTAAGCGCTAAAGTTTCAAAACTCGAAAACCGACATTAATTTCTTACCAACCTAATAGAAGTTGTTTTGCTATTTTGCAGTTTGTTTTTAACATTAAAGTTACCGAGCCGGTGAAAATGAACCGTTAAAATTATTTTCTAGAAATTACATAATTTTTAATAGGAGAGTGATGAAGCAAATATTCCACTTCTGTTTAGTAAAATGTAGATTAGTGAATTAATCATATTCTTCACCTCTTCATTTCTCTTTTTTCAAAGTGCTTATTCAATATATCGAAATTTTAGTAAATATAAGGTCGATAGTTTTACTGTTAATTGCTAAGGTTGTTTCGGTTAAGATCTGTTCACTGAATCATTGGGGCTATGATAGATTAAATGATTATTTATGAAAAGTTCGTCAGAGGTCATAAGTATTTGAAACAACCCACTGATAGAGAACTTGAGCCTTTGTATTCACACTCAGAAGGTTTCTTTGTAGGATGACATTTCAGAGATTTTTAATGTTTGTTATATTTTATTTGAATTTTGATCTTGGGTCCTCCATAGCACGAAATTCGTGTATCCTGGGGTAAAAAGCCTGCATCGACCTCTGAACCAGAAACCATTGACCAGAAACCTTGTATGGGGTTTTTCACGTATTGTAGAATCTGCTGTAATACTGACACAAGCTTCTAGTACTCCATTCCACATGATGAGGGTCTGTTTGATAGTTTTAGCTTGCATACTTTCGACTATTATTAAAAAATGTGTTTGCACTTTAGGTGTTTTAAAAAATTATCATTGTCCCGCGTGATTTGATTAGTTTGACGATAAATGTAGATTTTCGTTTGGTTAGAGAATAAATTCTTTTGCCATGAAGACATCGAGAAAGCGATATTATAACATAATAATGAAGAAAGGCGTTCGGAGAAAAGAATGTTACCTAACTCATCATCTAGAGACAGGCAACGAGGTATGTTTCAAGATGAGCGCTCGATACAACCGATGAACAAGCGAAATTAAAGAAAGGCTTCTCTTGAGAATTTCTCCGATTGAATTAACAATTAGTTGCAGAGTATATCTGGGCTGGACTTAATTGTTTTATTTCGCAATTCACGTAATATCTCTATACGCTCTGAATTACTGTGAACTATTTCTCCATCTGAGTTTCCATGGTGCGGTTAGATCATTCATGTATGTATTTTTTAAACTCAAATTTCAATTATAATCATTGAATTTTAAATATGCAAATTTTCAAATATAAGAATTATAAAAGATATAGGTTTGTAAACGTAGAAATTACAATTAAATTATACATGAGCGATCTATTAGAATTTTGCAACTAATTTCACTAAAGTAACTTCTATAACTAATTATTACATAGAATGATTATGATTAGTTAGATTGACTGCATAGTACTTGCTTGGCTAAGTTTGCATTGTATAGTTACATGTATAGGTAATTTCCATCTTTTACCATTGTTTCATTTAAAAATTCATCTTCCGACATTGCAAATCAATTTAGCCGATTATGCCGATAAGCCTAACAAAGAGTGTCGATGCCTTGAAACGATGAAGAATCTTTCAAGAATTATTACGATATCGGATTCCATAGGATATTAAAAATTCCTTATATAGAATAACTCGATCTCAGTTTGCGTTTGATTGTATCGAACCAATTACCAGCTTGCAATGCGAATGAAAGGTGGATGAGGAAATAGGCTTGCGAATGATTCAACAGCGGTGGGGGTGGAGGGGTGAAAAGCGAAGGATGAGCAAGAAAACTGTAACAACTTTTACTCAAATGTTACTAAGGATATTATACCGTGGAGAACGAAAAGTTATTCCTCGAATAAGCGAATATTTTATTTAAAAAAATGAACATTAACTAAAGCAAAGGATGAGAAGTCAAATTAACAGTTTCTGCTGAAATATTACCAAAAATATTGTACTATAATTATAGTGTAACGCCGCCAATTAACATATATTTTATCGAGAAAAAATAACGTTAATTTAAGTGGGATAATTATGTCAGCTTCTCAATTACCCTAATTTAAAAAGGGAGGATTTGATTCACGGATTTTCGTCTTGATAACGACATCGTTATTTGCATAAAGGCGGGACGTTGTTGCTTGAAATTCATTTAAGATTTTTCTATAAACGTCTGATGATTAATAGACGATGCTCTACACTTTCACTTAAATGGAGTGTGACCCTATTTCGTTATTTGGCAGCAGATGAGTGATATCACTTTGCTGCATCGAAGATTGCCTCTTTGTGATGTCTTTTTTTTGCTGATTTTTTTAAGCTTCATTTCTCCATTAAAATTGGAAGCTGTTGAAGACGCAGTCGTTCTTTGTAGAATTTTTTGTAGCCGAGCATTCGTTTCTCTCAATATTGAATCACATCTAATTCTGGCACGGGGTCTTTCTTATCCGATCTTTATTTAACAGTTTAGAAAAAATTTATTTTAAATTAATATTACAAATTTGCCATTCAAAAACCTGCGCTTAGATTTCATTTGAAAGAATTACTCTATCTTCTGGTGGGAAGTTACATTTTAATTTGAAAAAATTCGAAGAAAGTACCGCAAACTATATTACTCAATTTTATCTTCAATTTTTATTTATTAAAGGGTGAAGAGATAAATTTAAAATTAGAAATTCCTTCCAATTTGTTTCTTCGTTGAAAGCTAAAATCATCGTGTTCAATATTCGTTCTCTTTTCGCATTACTAGTAATCTTATTGCTCAATTATGTAAGAAAATTCTTTCAAGGAATTACAGATCCGATTGGTAAGCATAAATAATCTTTGCTATCGTTTATAATCTAGAATGAATTATATTCAAATGCGGCCTATTAATCTGTTCCCCTATAAATCCGCTGTCGTCGTTGGGATTTACGATCGCTTACAGTGCCTTTGATTTATCGCAATGTTCTCGGTTAAATCTCACGAATAGTTACTTCAACAATTGTCAAATCGTTTCTCGCTGTGCTTGTGCACTTACATACAATAATACATTCTCCTACATAAATCACTTTTCGAGCAGATTAATGGGAAACAGAAGTTAGGAGAAATGAACTCCAAACGCAACATGTGTAAGGTGGCACTACAGGCAAGTGTTCACTGTTTAGCTAGTAACGTTGAAACGAAAAGTTCCTAGAAGGTGGAGTCCCAAATAAGAGTACTTCTTTTTTCCTTTTAAGGCACTATTTGGAAATTAAATAACAATAGAATTCAATTAAAAGTAACATCAAGTTAAATTGATCTCAAGTTCTACAAATATTAGAGAAAATTTTGAATATTCTGACAGTATTTTTGAGAGGTTTACTTGATTTGTATTCACTAACCTTAACACGTTGAACGCCACCGATATTTCACTAGCTTCATTTTTACTGAAGTGAAACTTTTTCTATTAAAATTACATCTTTGCAAAGAAGAAAGCTTAAAGACACAAATAGATATGTAGTCAGCAGGACTTTATCTTTGTAATGGCAATATTTAAATATCGAATGTATTAGGAAATTCGTAAATATTATAATATAAAAGTCGTATGAAACATCGAATTCAATAGCGCCGGTCACCGGTGACCCCCATGACGTTCAACGTGTTAAAAATGGTTAATTCTAAATTTATAAAGCCATAGGCAAGATACCATGAATTTTGACACCGAAAATTAGAAGAAATTAAAGAGTACAATATTCAAGTGATTTTCAGGACTTAAAATCAGCTCAGTAATCATGAGTAGGCGATATGCATTCGACCAATACATCAGATATTTCTAGCACTTTTCCAACGAATTATAATTCAATAACAATAGGAATATTCGACGAGAAATACCATAATAATTGACATATTTTCACGTGTCCCATTAGCGTGTACTTGTAAACATCTATGAGGCCCATACGGAAGTTCAAAACCGTGCCTCATGAAAATGTTCAACGCTCATGCTATTCTCCTGGTTACGTGTTTGACGTATCCCCTTGGTGAAAGATAATTATCGAAAGCTATTGAAGTGATCGATATTACAATTAACGAACGTTTATGAACACGCATGCCCAGGATATCTCTCTTTCTCTGCCAGGTTATTAGCAGGATAGACTTAAAGAGGAGAATTTTAAGTAGCTTCGGAATGTTCTCTGGTTCATATGCTCGATTCTACGGGAAAATCGAATAATAATACGGCAAATAATTGCACACACACCGAATGACATACTCGTCTAACACAGCCATTACATACATTTCGTAAAACGATTGCTCGTTCAGGATTGCCGGCAGTGTTACTTAAATCGCCAAACGTAGGCGATTCTTGCAACATGCCCGCGCATTACTTTTATCCTGTGAGAGAAACGATTTCTGTGCAGCCCTCGAAGATTCAAAGTGTAAGCCATCTTCGTCATTAACTCCTCTCCAGATTCTTGTGCTCGCATGGTTCGGATAAAGCTGGGTTTACATTGTAAAACACTATGAAATATCATGGGGGTTTCTAAGTTTAAAGGTTACACTGCGGATGTTTATGTAAATTTCAAGTTTGATAAATGCAGCTAAGAAGGAAGAAACCAAGTAGATATTTTATTCTGTTGCTTAATGTTACAACGAATACATATTTTGTGTCTAATTTAGCTTTGTTAAATGCGTGATAAATGCATAAAAATCCGCAGTCTAGTGACGCTGTAAATGTCATGCGGAAAAAGTTTGAGGCTGTGGAGATTCGAACTTTGAGTCACTGTTTGGGAATAGAAAATTGTAAACAAAATTACATTGATTTGAATGAAGTCAGAGAAACGGAGTTTCAATTTGAGAATTAAAAATAATTTGAGGTCAAAAAATATATCAGGCCTTTGTGGAAGGAAAAACCTACAGAGTTGTAGGCTTGCGGTCCCAATTAAAACAAAACTTTAAATTCCCGTCATATCTGTGAAATGAACCCTTTTAACGCTAGATATACTGACGACTAATTCAATATATTGAAAATTATCAACTAAATATGTTCGAATACAATAAATAAAGAGGGCTAAAAACTTTATCGATTCAGTCGCTTACAGTCTTCAAGATAGACGTAGAAAATTGAAAAAGAAACAGCGTTAAAAATTTCATAAACATTTTCAAAAAGATTAGGACATTTTGACCACCCTGGTAGATCTAGTGTTAAAACTATAAGTCCTAAGCAAATTGACCATAGAATTTAAAGTAAAATATACAAAAAAAAAGCTTGTCAGCTTTACACCCATACTTCTCCTTTTCTTTGATTTGGAATTTAAGGTTATATTCTTGCCACCATAGCTTCACCACAAAATATCCCTATACATATCAATGTCAAGATTATGCTGACAACGAGATGACAGTCTCAAACTAAAAAATTTCACGCTTCACTTCGAATAATCTCCGAGAAATTTCCCCAACGCGATTGTACATTATGATAAATGTGCATTACAAAGTGAATGTGTTCATCCTCCGCCAGGTAAATGTAACTGTAATATACATTTAGCCTGAGATGTTGGTCAACAAATGTACACATTCGCCATTAATGTGTTTTTGAGATACTACATTTAGAATTACCCAATGAATTCGTATCTCTGTGCATTTATCGGAATGCAACTTACCCTAGCCCACATTTAACCCACATGCCGATGATTGGAAACCCACCCAGTTATATAGGTTCTCAACGAAAGGACATCAATTCGAATTGAAAAGTATGCAAACAACATATCAATGTGAATTTGTCGTTATCCATCATGACAAGCTAATACGAGTATAGAAATCTACAAGGCATTCCGTCGAGTCACGCCGTGTAATGCCAATTGACCCTAAAAGTACGGATAAAACCTGAGCTAGGTGGAAAGATAGGTTAGGGAGAGGTTAGGGCACCGAAAAACTAACTGTCAATACGAGCGAATCGATCGTCGATTAATCAATGATTACGTAAAAAGATGATTCTCGCTCGGTTGAATGCGCGTGGGTTATCGCCAATTTATTATAATTATTCGCCGTCGGTTCCCGGTATATTTATGGCCGCCCGTAGGATTACACCGTTAATTTGTTTCTTAATCTGATTTCGTAATCGGCAACGTTGCGTTATCTAAGGACTAAGGCCCGATAGAACACCGGCGAGCATTACGATGCTTAATTAATCCCGACATAATAATTACTAATTATGGCTGACACCGAGCGTCGAGTACATACATGCATGTAACACGGTCCAACTCTCTTTTTCTCTCTCTTTAACACGTTCATATGTACGTATGCATCTCTGAATTCAGGAGGAACAGGGCAGATTCGCCTGCTCTCTCGTGTGGAATCGCGAGTGAACGTTTTCAGATGCGCAGTCTGCTCTGTAATCGGGAATAAACGGCGATTGCGCAAGCGCAACGATGCGGAAGGCGCGCGTGCGCAGACCTTTACGTACTGCTCTTCTGCCTAGAGCGAAATTTTGATCGACGACTTAACGCTCTTCGTTGATTAACTACTGTTCTATTTATAGGGTACGAATAGGAGTAATTTGATTGGTAGAACGAATTCCCAATCACTTGGACAACGTGTTTGATGGGTGTTCAGGTTGAAAAACATAGAATTGTCCGGGGGATTAGCATTTCGTTGATTTTACCTTTAGGAGAGTAATGTTTGCGCATATATCAACCGATGAACGAAATTTAACGATGAATATGTCTCTAACAAGTTTGTTGTTAGCTGTATGCTGTGGTATTTTCTTTATTGAAGGAATTCAATGAATTGTCACGTCATGATATTTAATTACGCAGAGCTGGAGTTAGAGTATATGTTGGATTAAAAAGTACCCTAGGATTGACTTTGGTTCTTCTGATTTTTAAATGCAATTTTATGTTTAATTTTATGCACTTTGTTGTTATGTGAAGAATATATGAGAGTTCAAGGCTGCACCCCGTAATTAATGTAGCTTAGGAAACCGAGTGTAACCCAGTAATGGTGTTCACTATTACCTGGATATATTTATGCGCGACGTTAATTCTTCTCATTCAAAAGGTTAAGATTATATTGAGAATTAATGGAAACTACGTGTAGCAGCGGCTGTTAATTTTATCCGAGTTGCAAATTAAAATAAAAATTTACAGATGTCAAAGATCAATTGGCCAAAGTAATGAAGAGAGTTAATTAGCACAGTTTGTAACCCTTTATCGCGTTCTTTGCGATTTTATCACTCTCGATGCATTCAATAGCAGTTGCTCGGAGTCCCATTAGTATGCGCATTAATTAGTCCTCATGAAATTATATCATACCAACCGCGCATGATGTCAGATAATAAAATAATAACATAACTACAACGTGAAATTCCCTGTGCATTATATAATGTTTAGAATTTTAGCTACCAGTTGCACAAATAGTAGCGTATCGTAATTAGCCATCGAAATATAATGATTTAATAATTGGCCGTTACGGGTCGAGAAGAATATCTCGATGTACGTGGACGTTTAATTGCAAAGTCACTTTTAATAATAACGAATCACTTTTCCGTCATATCTTTACATAATAAATTAAAGAAAAAGTTGCTTTAGGTTCATTTTATTTAATCATTATTATCTGTCGAAACAATCTGCATTACATTTTTCGTTTCCTGTGGAAGAAATTCTACAAAATTCGGCCAACAAAAAACTTGTTAACACTAGAACCGCCATTCAGACAAAATTACTGATTTCTAATTATTTTTATAAAAATCCCCCTTTATGAGGGGAAGCCATACAGTAATTACTTCACGCCTATCTTAAAAAACATAAATTACAGAATTTTCACCGCGAGATTCCACTTTTTTGAAAGTGCTTAATTAATACATTTAACATGAGCAATGTTGACGTTCGTGGACTCTTCAGAGTCTCACCACTGATTTCGGAAACCCCATAGTAAATTTCCCATAGGAAATATCCCATAGTATATCCGCTTGTTTCAATGGGTCTTTCAATTTGAAATTTTAAGATGTAGCATCTAAAAATATCTCTGATACATTGGATTTAAACCTGTATCGAGCCGGCTATTTTTATAAGCAGACATCATCAAGAGATAAGACGAACATATATGGCGATCATTAATACAGAAGACAAATGAGATAACTGCCATATTTCCAGAACAATTGATCGCACTTAGATGCCTCTATTCATATGTTATGGAAGAAATAAAATTGCGAAAATGGATTCGTCGAAGGATGTTGTAAGCGGTAATGCGTTCGAATGTAATCTCGGTCATAGAGTCTGATGCGAGAGATGTATCTGCACGTTTCCAGCCGCGAAGGATGCAACTAATGATTAGAGAATCCGATGATTTCAGATCCTTCCAATTTATAACTTCAAACGCTGACGGATTTTAATATTCTCATGAATTTTCTCCAATTTTCTGTTTTCGGTATCTCAGAGAAATTTTGGAGAATTTTTCATTCAATTCATAATCTGAAGTGCTGATAAATGTAATTGTTCCAATTTTCCGAAACATTGAAACTTTGCATATTTAACACTAGAACTACCGGCGCTAAATTTACTATATTTAAATATATTAAATAAGTACTTTGAAACAAGGAGAATTAAGAGGTGGAGAAGATGATCGATTCGATAATTTCTGTTTTATGTGATGGACGTAGAATATCTATTGTATAACTCTCCTATAAACTTGGAGAATTTTTGGAAAATATTGTATACCAGTCATTTTGACTGGTCTGGTAGTTCTAGTGTTAAGGAAAATTCTAAAGAATTCCAGAGCCCTCCAATTTACAAGGTCAAACCCCGATGAACCATAATGTTTTCACGAATTTAAAAAAAAAAAACAATTATTAAAATATTCAAAGCTGATATTTTTAAACTGATGATTATGCTGACTTCGTCACATTCGTAAGCCAATTCTACAATTATTACATTAATTGAAAAACTTCAATCCCATTAATTTATAGTTTCGAAAAAAAGAGGAATTATAAATCGGCGATAAATCCCGCCGAAACAATCTATAATCTTCATCACAGTATTACCTACAATTAGACTGAATCATAGTCTCTCCTAGATCATCGGTCTTCAAACCGGCTCAAGTGGATTTATTACTTTCGTGGTCCAGAAAGAAATTAACAATGGCCAGAAATCTCTCGCCGTCCGTTCTCCGTGCGATGTTTAAACGAAGTCAAGGAAATTCGATTTAAATGGAGCGCTCGGAGACTGGCTCTTCGCAGAAAGTACTTTCCGCCTGTTCGTCCATCGATTAACTGTATGCAACTCCGTTATCCTTCGTGTTCGACTATCACCATGCTTCTTCGTGAAGCGCATTATCGATTGCGTCATCGTGACGACCGTGTTTCATGTAATTTCGTCAGTGGTGCAAATATGGTTCGACGTCGTTTTTCGTGCCTCTCCGTGTTTTACCCTTCACCTTTACTCCCGTTTAGTCTCCTCGACTATCGAAGGACAAGTTGCAACGAGACAGACCGAAAGTCGATCGAAAGGCTCTTCTTACGTGTACTTTGATGATCCGGAATCATTTTTGGTGATGCTTCGTGATGTCGGGAGAAAGGAGTAAATGAAGTGTATCATGTGGCTCGGTATATAGGGTGATTCATAACGAATGGACAAATATTGACAGTTGGTGAAGGTAGGTAGTTGTGTAAGAAATATCGTCTGTGAGAATCTTCTTCTTGCTGTAGGTTTGGGTGCTAGGGTTATTTTGGGTTGGTCATACTGGCTTAGGTGGGAACTGAACTACCGAGATTATGATGTATTACATGATAATTTAGGAACTTTTTTTAGAAATAACTAGACGTCTAATTAAGAATATGAGGGTTTCACTCATCTACCATAGCCACGTAACTGCTAGGATCACTTTGGCTAGGACCCACGGATTTAGGTGGGCCCTGAAATATCCAGGCTATGATATATTAACCCCTTCCGGTACTACTTAACAATGATTTGTGCATGAAATAACCATTCAATTTTAATTTATAAGAACCACGTTTCATTTCATAATTCATGCATATCGTTATCTAGACGATATTGCTGACTAATTTAATTATTGTCATATCAAATAATAACTTTAGTCGCATGACGAGTGTACCTCGTCTTTGTACGGTATGGCATGAAAACCAATGACGAGTTAGACTCGTCATTTTACCGCAAGGGGTTAAATGATAATTTAGGAAAATTTTCTAGAGCTGACTAGTCATCTAACTAGGAATCTGAGCTTTTAACTTATCCGCCACAGCTATTTCACTGATAGGGTCGCTTTGGCTAGGACCTACGGATTTAGGTGGGCTCTGAATTACCAAGGCTATGATGTATTAAATGATAATTTAGGAAAATTTTATGCAGCTGACTAATCCACTAATTAGGAATCTGAGTCTTTAACTCATCCACTATGGCCACTTAACTCATAGGGTTCACTGAAGATGGACCCTGAACTACCGAGGCTATGATGTATTAAATAATAATTTAGGAAAATTTTCTAGAGCTACTAGACTATTTATTAGGAATCTGAGTCTTTAAGTGATCCACCATAGCCACTTAACTGATAGGGTTATCACTGAAGGTGGGAACTGAACTACC
Organism: Cerceris ruficornis; assembly: GCA_963989415.1. NCBI lineage: Eukaryota > Metazoa > Arthropoda > Insecta > Hymenoptera > Crabronidae > Cerceris > Cerceris ruficornis. The sequence goes on along the minus strand of OZ022530.1, from coordinate 7,309,701 downwards.
AAGGCTATGATATATTAATTGATAATTTAGGAAAATTTTCTACAGCTGAGTACTCCATTAATTAGGAATCTGAGTTTTTAACTCATCCACTATAGCCACTTAACTGATAGGGTTCACTGATGGTGGACCCTGAACTACCGAGGCTATGATTTATTAAATAATAATTTAGGAAAATTTTCTAGAGCTCACTAGTCCATTAATTAGGAATCTGAGTATTCAAGTCATCCACCATAGCCACTTAACTGATAGGGTTATCACTGAAGGTGGAAACTGAACTACGGAGGCTATGATATATTAAATGATAATTTAGGAACATTTTCGACAGCTAGCTAGTCCATTAATTAGGAATCTGAGCTTTTAATTAATTCATCATATGCCCTAACAGCTACGAACATTCGTCCTAGACCCCATTGGTTTAGGTGGGCCCTGAATTATCGAAGCTACGAAATATTAAATGATAACTTAAGAAAAATTGTTCAGCGGCGTCAGGTCCGCTAATTAGGAATCTGAACCTTTAATTTATCCTTCGTAGCCACTAACCGCTAGGAACAATTGTCCTAGAACCCATTGGTCTAGGTGGGCCCTGAATTATCGAAGCTACGAAATATTAAATGATAACTTAAGAAAAATTGTTCAGAGAAAATGTGTGACCCGCATCTTTTTATTTTTTATTCCCGTGAAATTCAATTCTGCGTGACCTCCAATCGTTTCGCAATTTGAAACAAAACCTTGAATGTCATTAAATCGAAGAAAATTAAAACGTAAGTCGCCGGTGTTCCACGGACAGCGACACGTACGTGATAATTCGTGCTTGTGGCGGGACTTAATGAATTTTAGCGAATGCAATTCAAGTGTTACATATCAGAGAAAGTTCATCCTCTTAAACGTATGCGAGTCGGGTAAGCGGCAACTTCCTGATGACATAATATAAAATAACTATGTACATTAAATGGAACTCTCGTGTCTGGCGCCTCCTTCTCCTTCTTGCAGGATGCCCGTCAAATTTGACGCTAATAATGCCAACGGTGCAAATTGCATGTTTTCTTGAATGAATGTATTTTCAAATTGACGATCTCACACCTTCAATTAAGGATTAAACTTAAAATTATAATCCGAGTGGACGATGAAACCCGTCGACTAATCTTCAAATGTTAGATCTCCAAAAATAATCAAATAAATCTCAATAATTATATTAACACATTGCACGCCGGTCCCGCGATAATGCGGGATTTCAAATATATTATTGTAGATTTTACTGATCAATATCAGTCGTATTATTTTGTCTTGAGGAAAACGGTAAAGTGGACAAAAAAGGCAGTATTATTTCGTTTAAATTGTGCATTGCTTAATGCACTTATACAGGGTGTTCAAAAAAAACATTCAGTATTTATATGGTACACATCCCTCGATTTACACGCTAGATACGTTCTTGGAAAAATCGTGCAAAACGAGACACATGATACTGATAAATGGCATAATGCAAAACTATCAGAATAAGACCAAAAAAAAATTTTTTGTTGTGATTTAAAAACCGTATAAAAGCGAAATCGTGTAATTCCAGTACCGTGAAAATCGAGGGACTGGTATATATAGGATACACTGTACTGAGTAAAAAAGCTTTAGCAAACATAGGTCGAAAGGTCGACCGTTTCTGAAATATAAACATTTTTGTTTGCTAGTATCATGATTGACTTACTTGCTTCCATCGCATGCGATGTTTACTTTAGTGTTTATAAACCGCGTTCTGAATGTTCTTATACAAGTGCCGACAGTAGATTTCATTGAGAATCAGTCAGTTGTGGATCGGCAATTGTAGATATTACACAGTTACAAAGTATCATAAAAATGTCAGCGTGAAACAATTCGACAGAAATGCGGAATTTTCGAGAGAGTTCGCGACTCTGTAAAAAAAATTCAGCAGTAAGTCAATTATGACAATAGCAAATAAAAATGTTTATATCTCAGAAACGGTTGACCTTTCGACCTATGTTTACTAAAGCTTTTTTTGTCAGTACAGTGTATCATATATACTATGTAAATATTGAATGTTTTTTTTGAACATCTTGTATTTGATATTGATTTAATTTGGCAACATTATCAAATATAGCAAATTTTGCGGCTGATATTCAGCCGGCGTGTAATGCCTTAATTATTAATGTTTTGTACTAATTATCCACGAATTCTGCTAGGTATGTTATAAAATATTGTAAAAAATGAAAAGGTGATTAACGAAATTGTTTTAAGAATCGTCGGTAAAGTGCAGATTAGATGGGCTATTTAGCAGGTGCTAAGAATAGGGCGTTAAAAAAATATTTTATTACAAAAAGGGGAGGTAATTTTACAAAAATATTAACCTAATTTTATTCCACTTTATTTATTTACAACTAACGGAATGCTGGTCCGTATGTTGACGAGGGAACCCGTGAATTGTATCCGTTACGTGCACCAAAATTGTTAAAACCACTGCTGTCTATGGAATTCGAGCCTACTTGGTATTGGTAATTATTGCCGCTGTTGTAATTACCGTCGTTTGGTCGGTAATTGTACCCGCCGTTGTTTCCTTAAATGAGAAATTTAATTTGTTATACTTAAAGCTAGTCGCTAATTTGAGAAATTCAATTTGAAATATTCTTAACCCCTTGCCCTACAATAACGTGTAACACTCGTGATGCTGCAGTTTGTATAGGAAATTTTGTAGTTTTCCAAAAACTATTAAATTGAAGATATTAAAGTTTTTGCGGCCGTCGTTAACTGAACAAAGGTTTTGAATTTTCAGGTTTAAGCCGTGTTGAGTGTTGTAAAACATCCGACGTTCAAAAATATTAGTGAAATACAGCACAATAGAATTGTTTGCTGTTAATATTATGCCGAATTATAGGATATATCAGGAATCACTAATACATTTTTATTTCAGCTATTTAATTCTGAATGATTGCATGCACAGTGAGAAAAGAAATCGTAGGGCAAGAGGTTAACGAACTGCAATCAGGGTCGCCAGGTGGTTGACAATTATTAAACTATAATTAAATAATATTTACTTTCGAATTTTAGCATTTAGAATTTTGACAATTATTAAACTATAATTAAATAATATTTACTTTCGAATTTTAGCAAAATTGTCTGTCTACAATTACTTTGTGGCGGAATTATTAAATTATTATTATTCAAAGATTCCTGAAATACCTCAAAGGGGAATTTCAGAATATCTATTCAGAAATGATTTTATCGGTGTTAATATATTACAAGCTATTTAACTTTAAATAAATAATTTAACTTCACTTCATATTTCGAGAAATATCGATCAATTTAAATGCGTTAAAAAATACTATCTAATTCCAAACCTACCTAATTTCGAATAAGTAATTTAAACGCTACTTAAACTTCGAGAAAAATTAATTAATTTAAGCTACCTAAATTCAGATACGTAATTTCAACGTTATTATTTCAAATTCCCAAATATGAAATTTCTGAAAATCGGGACATTTTTATTAAAAAAATGTGAATACCTCCGTTGTATCCATCTCCACCATTGTTCCCTTGGTACCCGAATCCTTGACCACCGTTGTTATTATTGTAACCAGAGTTCTGCGTGTTGTACTGATCAGGAAAAGTCGCTGTGCCTTCGTATCTCACATCAGCGTGAAAACCTGTTCTCCAATCGGCAGTGTAAGTCACGATTTGTGTTCTGCCATCTGGCAATTGCACCCTGTATTCGCCCCTTACGGTTTCCCCGTCGCTGGTTTCACGTCTGCCAAAATCATTTCCGGTTGCTTGATCCTTCACCGCGTATCCGAATTCGTAGGACATTGGCTGAAATCATTTTCGTGTACATTTTAATACCTTTTTTGAATTTCTGAAGAACATTTTCGGTCGATTTTCTTGAAACAGTTGGCTACATTTTTTTTGGAGATATAGTATTGATAACGAGGACTTTATGGGGGCGTTGACGAAAGTTTAATTTGATTTAGGAATGTCTTGAGAAGCGTTTGTGATAAGGGATGTTTTTTGGGATAGAAATTTCTAAGTTTTAAAATATCGGAGAACGTAGAGTTTTACGAAAATGAGGAATTCTTTTGTAAGAAGTTTTAGTCAAGTGAGTTTGATATCAGTCATTGAAAGTTACTAAGTTTTCGAGTTTCTATTGGAAAAAAACTGCAACGTAACAAATTGATCAATTACTTGGACTGAAGAAACCGAAAAGCCTAAAGAATATTCTGGGAAATGTTTGTGCTAAAGGATTTTTTTATCGATAGAAATTACTGCATTATAAAATATCTGGGAAAGTAGAGTTTTAGGAAAATGAGGAATTCTTTTGAGAGAAGTTTTAGTCAAGTGAGTTTGATATCAGTCATTGAAAGTTACTACATTTTCGAGTTTCTATTGGAAAAAAACTGCAACGTAACAAATTGATCAATTACTTGGACTGAAGAAACCGAAAAGCCTAAAGTTCGAGGGGTTATTTCAACTGCTTAGAAAAGCGGCGTACTCCGTTTAATACATACTTTCCATTTTATCAAAATTTCATTAAAATAGAAATTTCCAAGTTAGAAAACCCTTTATCTTACTTTGCAAATTTAGACGGAGGAATATCGAGGTAATCGCAGATGAAACCTTCATAAAGGTAGTTTGACTTTTTCAATCTTCATTTCTTAATCATAATTTTCAATCTTATTATGAACAAAATAACTAAATAAATCTTCATAATACTAACGGGGTCAGTCATTAGACTGGTAATAAAATAACGACAATAGTGTTTCCGAAAGATTTACAGAAGAATGTCGATTTAATATTAGAAACAGCGTAGAAAGCAGCCTTTATTTAATAATACAAAAAATTGCAAATTTACCCAATTTAAGTCCAACTACCTTTGAATCTCAATAAAGGATATATTTTGCAATTTCGTTGATAATCCTCGACTGAATTCCTCATAAAGGATCAGGCTTTCATATTGTCGGAAGAAAACAAGAATTCCTCATTTTTCGAAAGCCATCTGGGCCTTAACGACATCACGTGACGTAACTGTAATAACGAGATCCGCGAGGCAGATAATCCACAGTGAAATGCATCAGGTATGCGGATTAACGCGAATATCGTTTCCTTCGCTTCTGCCACGTGCTATATGACCCATATTAATGGACTCGCAATGATTTCATCATCATTCGTGTTCCGATACTCTAAGCAATTTTTATGATTGACGGAGAACGACAACACGCTTCTGCCTACTTACAGGCGATGTCTGAGGACTCCATTAGAAAGTGTTTGAGTTTAACGAGTGGAAGGCTCATTACTGATTTGTCAATGCGAGAACACGCAGACGGACGATTTATTGCGATCGGGACTGCATTCCGCGGATGCTTGGATGACAAGGAATTTTGTTGCTCGCTGCATGAGGTATTTTTTTTAGAAATTGGATCTTTCAGGTGTTGGTTCGAAAGATTTATTGGTGATTTAAATCATTACTGATTCACTCTGGTAACATGCGAATGGTTCTGATTGGAAATGCATTTTGGGAATGTTTGGAATGCAATGAATTTTAGTTTTTGAAACTGTAGTCTTTCAGGAACTCACTAGTAGTGATACGGTCTCGCAACAGTAATTCCTCTATTCAGCCTTAATTTCCACGCCATTGCAGGCTTCACATAGGCACAAAATTAACCCACAATTAGCCTAACCTATAATCAAGATTAATTCCATACTAAAATAATGCTCAAATTTACAAAAAAACACCCAATTACAACATTAACCGAAAGCTATAGATATGATTAAAACAACCTATAATTCAAAGAACCTATTATTAAACTGACCTCTAATTAAAATTAAACCTCATTCCCTACAAAAATAACACTCAGATTTCCGAAAAACCACCCTATTACAATATTAACCAAAAACTAAAGATCCAACACTACCTGTAATTAAAATAACCTGTAATTAAACTAACATCTAATCAAAATTAAACCTCATTCCCTAAAAAGTGATACTTAGATTTACAAAAAAACATCCTATTATAATATTAAGTAAAAACTACTGACGTGATTAAAACAATTTGTAATTAAACTAACATCTAATCAAAATTAAACCTCATTCCCTAAAAAGTGATACTTACTTAGATTTACAAAAAACACCCTATTACAATATTAAGTAAAAGCTACTGACGTGATTAAGACAACCTGTAATTAAACTAACATCTAATCAAAATTAAACCTCATTCCCTAAAAAGTGATACTTAGATTTACAAAAAAACACCCTATTACAATATTAAGTAAAAGCTACTGACGTGATTAAGACAACCTGTAATTAAACTAACATCTAATCAAAATTAAACCTCATTCCCTAAAAAGTGATACTTAGATTTACAAAAAGACATCCTATTACAATATTAAGTAAAAGCTGCTGACATGATTAAAACAACCTGTAATTAAACTAACATCTAATCAAAATTAAACCTCATTCCCTAAAAAGTCATACTTACTTAGATTTACAAAAAAACATCCTATTACAATATTAAGTAAAAGCTACTGACATGGTTAAAACAACCTACAGTTAAACCAATATTCAATTTAAATGAAACCTCACACTCTACCAAAATAATACTCAGATTTACTTTTAAAAAATACCTTATTACAATATCAAGGAAAAACTGAAGATCCAACAGCAAAGCTCCCAACACTACTATTACGAGTACCAACCCAGCCAAATTACCCCAGACACCATAATCCCATACGTTCCACAAACCATCGAGCATCGTTCCTATTTACGTGCCAATTATCTTCATTACTTTCCCGTCTACTTTCTACCGGGCCCACATCTGCACGAAATCCTCCTCCAAATTATACATCGCCGAAAAACTCTTCGAATCGGTCGGCGTGAACGCAGTTACGTAGCCGCACGTCTTTTCACCACATTGCAGATGAGTCGCGAAGTCTACGATTTAATCTGGCTCACGGCAGGCCCTCGGGCCCCCGGGGCAGATCCGTGCGAATCCACATAACCCGGCGCGTTTAGATTCTCAAGATGATTAGCTAACCGGCAATAACGATTTGCCGTGAATTATGCCTGCGGTCGCGGTTCACCCTATTAATATTCTTGCGTCATAACACATTTACGCCACACTTCGCACACAGCGGCGAATGTGTAGCACTTATGATGCGCGACTTGCATTCCGGGACTTGTTTCCGGATCTGGCATATGTCATGGACAGCAAACTTGTTTCTATTTGGTGGTAAACGGCCCGAAGGAGAGGAGTTTCTTCGGGTGATCAGCGAGATCCTCTTTGGGCCTTATGGAGCCTTGTGTTTTTTTTCTGAATAGATTCCGAGGCTTTTTGGAAAATAGATATTCTTGGTACCTATAGGGATTTGTTGGCATTTTGGGATGTAAAAAAATGTTGGGCCTTACGGGACTGGAATTTCTTTTATAGAGGTCGTGGGATTTTTGAAAAGTAGAAGCTTTGGGATTTTCGAGGCTTTGGTATTTTTTTACAGAAGCCTAGAGGCTTTTAAAAATTAGAAATTTTTGGGACTTATGGGGGTTTAGAATTTTTCTGCAAAGGTTCATGGATTTTCGAAGGATAGAATTTTTTGGGATTTACAACGCTTTGAGTTGTTTTCCGCAGAAGCCCAGTGATTTTAGAGAAGTGAATTTTTTTTGGGACTTACGATGGCTTAGGACTTCCTTAGCCGACGACAATTATAACGATGATTAAATTATTGTTCATTTTCCGTCGATTTAGTTCGGAATACACAGATCTTAGTTTAAATTAATGTCGATAGGAAAATAGTGCAATTTAGAAAATTAATACTTGCAGAAAACGATGCGAATAGTGAGACTTTTTCCAGTATAAAGACAATAAGCTGTCGCTGAGTAATCTTTCGAAATCTTCTTCGCTTTATGGGAACGAGCAGATTTAGATGGAACGTTTTCTACCTCTCTACAATTTTATGCAACATTATAAGGCCCCATACTGCAGTTAATGTTTCATCATTGTTGCGGAGAGGTACTTGAGGCGCGGTTATTGTTTCGTGGAGCAATTAAGGAACAGCAAATAAAGTGCATAAATTCCCCATGGTATTTAACAATAGTACGAAACGACCGGCCAACTCATAAGTTTTCTTTGCCGAGTCAAATTCTATGGTACATCTGTCCATCGATGGGAATCTATCGCTTTTGTGAGAACTGAATGCCTTTTTAAAGCTAAACCTGCCAAGCCGGTCAAAATGATCGGTTTCCGATTTTTTTCGAAAAATCACCTAAATTGACAGTGAAGCCTTGAAGTAAATATTTCACTTGTATCTTATAAAACCTAAATTAGTTAATTAATCATCTTTTTCATCTCTTGATTTCTCCCTTTCCAAAGTACTTATTCAGGATATCTAAATTTTAATAAATATAACGTCGATATTTTAAGTGTTAAAGTAACTTTTAATAATACGAAGTAATTATAAATTAATATACAGTGTAAAGTAATTTTGATTAATATGAATATTTCAAAATGCATAAAATTCACTAAAAAAAATTTTAAAAATAACGCACATTTTTTTTGAAATTTATTACGTCTCAAATATGAAAAACAAAAATAAAAGAGGGGAATTTTGAGAAAGGATGAAATAAAAGCAATGTAAATATATAAAATTTGGACTTTAAGAAAGAAATAGAGGAGAGATAGGATTTTATCCGTTGAAAACTATTTTGCAATATCGAAGAAGCAGATGGAAGATCCATTCTAGATTGAAAGAACGAGAGCAGGCATAACTTCTCGAAAGTTCAATGTTACTTGCGACATCAGAGCGTTAATCTAGATCTCTCCATTTTTCCCAACCCTCGAATCACGAAATATAAAATCTCAAGGCAAATGCATATTTTCCCTGCTTACAAAATGCTTTATAATTCATTAACTATTCAACAATTTACCTGGTTATCACCATAATCATGGTCATCGTTCGCATTGTCATAATGGCTACCAAACCCATTTCCAAGGGGCTGCGAGCCTTGGCCATTGTCGCCGGCATAATTCCCTGGGACTCCATACTGATTGCTCAATGGGGGTTCGCAATGGACGATTCCCATACTCACCACCAGGGCGAGCAGTGTCTGAAAGCAATTAATCTCACCATCAGAATTGATAACAAGCTTTTAATTTTTATTGTCTTACGTCGAGTTATAATTAACGCAACTTTTCATGTCGTTGTAATCTTTAATTTTATAAAAAGAATTTTGATTTTGCAATGTCATAAGTATTTCGAATTTTTTGATACTTAAATGTATCAAATAAATGTCTTGAACGAAAAGAAAGTGAATGAACTCAGTTGTCTTTACTTTTCAAGATAAACGAAAAAAAGTAGAGAATTTCAATTGGTATTTCTTTAACCCCTTGCCCTATGATCTCTTTTGTGACTACACGACCACTAATTCAGATTTAATTCCAGATATAAAAATTTCTTATTAATTTCTGATATATCATATTATTTAAAGCAATATTAATAGTATACAAATAATTTGCCATCTCGTGACCAACTGATATCTTCAATTTAATAGTTTTTGGAAAATTTCAAATTTTCCTATTCGGTTTACCGTGCTATGAGTGTCACTGCTTATTGTAGGGCAAGGGTTAAAGGATTTATTGGAAATAATGAAGACCCAATTAACATGTTGAATGCCATGGAGTTTAGCGGTCATTGATGTAGCTAAATTTCGTATTATTCCTAGTATTAAATTTCTTATTATTTTTAAACGACAATATTTACGAAGTTTTTAAAATATTAAATATTAAATTACTGGCGTAATAGAATTAATATTTTAATACAAAATGTTTTAATTCAAATTGAAGAGCTTTAGATTCGATATAAATTATACAACAAGCTAATTTTAAGCCGGAGTTTAACTTGTTAAATTAATTTCAATCGTTTAACAATTAAATTGGAGAAATTAGGACAGAAAGGATTAAAAAACAATCCATAATAACCAAGGGAAACATTATTTTTGCGAAAGAATATTATTTACTTTCGTTGCAACAGGATTAAAGAGGAGTCGAGTAATTTTCTTTCATTTTGTAATTTGTATTCCGCTGAATAAAACAGGCGAGAATAATGGTTCGAAACGTATCGCACGAATTCCCAGGCGCGCGGGGCCTGATGCCCCGCGCGAGAGCGCAACACGATCAACCGGCCTAAGTTGCGTAGGCGAGAAATTAGACTCGCGAGCTCGTCTTCCTTCAATTTCAGCCCGCACCGTGAGAAGGTGCTGAACATTGCGCCATTGGCATAAAAATTCGCGCGAAATTGAACGAAATAACGGGGTAATTTCTGTTGTTTCAAAAATAAGCGATAGTCAGTTCCCTCTACTGCAGGCAGAAAGTAGAAAATTTGAAAATTCCGTACATAATTGAAATAATTCACATAACATGCGATAGGGGATAGAAGTTTCTAATTTGGTAAAGTGGAGGCAATATAAGGCACTTAGGGAGGGGATAACAGAGTGGTGGGGGTATCCTCGCCATGTGCAATTATTGAACGTCACTGTACATCTGCTAATTGATACTGCTTTTACACTTTTTGCTATGATCGCTGCACCTAGGATTTAGAATTTGAGGTGATTTTTGATCCATTGAGATTATGATACAGCAAGTAGTTTAGACAAAAAACTGTTTGCAATGCCGAAGATTTGAACTCTAATTGGCAGTCTGAACCTTGAACTCCATACTCATCACAACTTCCTCGCTATTTTTCGTTACTTTCTTCGAAAAATGTTGAAGTTTCTTTCATAGTTTGTTGAAAACTTATAATATTCGGAGCAAACAAGAATGAACATTGTATCGCAAAGTCATGAAATGTAAATGAAAATTAGAAAGAGTAAAGTACCACCCGTCGCGAATGTTTTGCGTAATAAATAGGCCTAAACACGTATTATGCCATTTGTTACGAAGGTAGTATTGTTGTACGTAACGAGTTACGAAAGGTACGTGTTATTATTTATATTCTCATGCAAAACGTACGTCCCCATTGCTCATTAACGTGGCTGATTACATACGTACAGTTGCAGGCGGAGTTGCACAATAAAAAGTAACGATGATGCCTACTCGGTACTATGTACTTAGAAACGGACCGTTCATTATTGAAGTACACTTTGAAAGTGAGAATAACGACGGTCTAGATTATCCTCGGCTGTTCTATTCTCTCGGCAATCACAGTAATGGCGCGCACTGTAAATGAATTTAAATCGATCTTCACGGTTGCTAATGATGAATGCACACGATAGAAAATCTTCTTCGTCTTTTGTAAGATATAAGTAATAGAATATTTTTGTAAAATTATCCATCATCGACAAAGAACGGATTGGATACAATTTATAAAAAAATTTTTTCTTCCGTGAATTAGAGGCACACGAAATCTGATCGTAATTACGTGAAAGTAAATGACTGTTAATTATAATAGCGATGGATCGCGACGCATGTTATTCTATCGGAGAATTATTCAAATCTGGCAAAGTATCCTTTCTCACATCGTCTATTATAGTTATTAAGTACTGGCGAATTAATGATAATTATACTATGCATTAAACATCTTCAAATCCCAATGAAAGAGAACAGCGTCAACTAACCATCATTTACGAAACTGATCGTTGTACGTACATGTATTAGTTCCACTTTCGTATTCTATAGGTTTCAAACAATGTCGATATAACCTCAAAAATTGAACCCCCATAGCGATAATAGCTGCCATTTCTTCAAATTACATTTTATACTCACACTCTTCTATACTCGAACCTAAGAATCATCATAACTCGAGAAATCTACGTTTGAATTTCCCGCGCACTTAACGGAATTCTTTTTAAAAAATCCTCGCGCCGTTTATTATCAGTACTCACTATTTCCCAACAATATTATCATCAAAAACCGCGTCAACTTGGCAGCCCTAGCTTACAACGCCCTTCAAAATTAAACCCCGATAGCAGTAATAGCTGCCATTTCTCCAAATTACATTTTATACTCACACTCTTCTATACTCAAGCCTAAGAATCATCATAACTCGAGAAATCTACGTTTGAATTTCCCGCGCACTTAACGGAATTCTTTTTAAAAAATCCTCGCGCCGTTTATTATCAGTACTCACTATTTCCCAACAATATTATCATCAAAAACCGCGTCAACTTGGCAGCCCTAGCTTACAACGCCCTTCAAAATTAAACCCCGATAGCAGTAATAGCTGCCATTTCTCCAAATTACATTTTATACTCACACTCTTCTATACTCAAGCCTAAGAATCATCATAACTCGAGAAATCTACGTTTGAATTTCCCGCGCACTTAACGGAATTCTTTTTAAAAAATCCTCGCGCCGTCTATTACCAGTACTCACTATTTCCCAACGATATTATCATAAAAAATAACGACAGCTTAGCAGTCCTAGGCTACAACGTTCTCCAAAATGTACCCGTCATCGTCACAACTCACATCCGCTCTCGAAAGTCACAAGAAAACCCGGAAATCAACGTTCACCATAACCGATCAAACGTTCTCGAGCGACACTCCTTCGACGTACTCGTGGTCGTTTTACCTTTTGCACTATCGTATCCATAATAGACGCAGAACGTAGACAGAGAGCAAGTAAGATGTCACGTGGAGAGAAAACCAGAGCACCGCACGGAATGCTGAAATATATGGCGAGACGTTTCGGGGTATACCAGGCTTATATAGAGAGCTCGTCCACAAAGATTCATTTCCTGCCGTGCACGGTTTGATTGTGTCGGATGACGCGCAAACAAAGACGCGGACAACGACACAGACAACGACACAGACACGGCCGGGCGAGGATCTTCTTGGATCGGAGTGTAAAACTCGTGTAAAACTCATGTACTCCAGTTCACATAGGAACGCCGGGCGTGTGGAAAGCCCGCGCTTTATTTCCCATTGTTCTCTGCGCAGGCGTGTGCGATTTCGGCCCACTGGGGGCGCACGTGTGAGAGGAGCGTGCCTTAAGCCGTGTACATAATAGACCTGCGGGAAAAGAATGGAGCAATGATTCTCAAACCGTCCTCCTCACAAAATTTACTCGGAAATATGCTCTGCTTGAGTTATTATGACGTTCATACCGGACAAATATTGTGCTGGAGGTTAAGATTTCTATAATCTATCAGTTGTATAGGGCAGAGTTGTCGATAGAGTATTGTGTTAGGTTAGCTTGTTATTGTTGGCCTGCTTCAGGTACTGTTATCACGAATTATTTATTCACCTTCGTATTATGTCTTTTATACTAATAGACTGAAATTTAAAAGATATTATTTTGAATTGAATACTGAATATTATTTCAATGGATTGAAGTTTTAGGCTGAAACATTACTTTCGATGGAGTGTTCTTTTAAGTTCGTGTGTTTGTACAATTTCTATGACGTTATAATTAACACAATCGATCCATTTTGCAATTCTATTAGGGACTGATACAATGAATTATATATTCATCTTTATATTTCGTGTTATCATGGCATTGAAAGAATAAAATTTGTTATCTGTCGACTGAATACTAGTTTCGACAGTGTTATATGTTCCTACGACGTTTACGGTGTTATGAGCAAAACAGGCGACCGATTATGATACTGTATTACGGATTGATGTAATTAATTACGTATTAAATTGTATGTTTTGTCTTAGTATGGCATAAATAGATCAAAATTTCTATTAATTACGGACTGAAAGTACGCTGAAATACTTCTTTCGACGGAGTGTTTTTTAAGTTCGTATGTTCGTGCAATGTCCATAGGGTTATAAGCGAAGTATTCCACCGATTTCGATATTGCATTAGAACCTGATACAAAGAATTCCTACTTCATTTTTCGGGTGAAATCGAATAATTTTGCACAATTTAATGCCATTAAAATCTCAATCAAAAAGCAACCTTAATTGTGGGGTACCACTTCTGCAATAACTTCCGGTCTGAAAAGAATACCATAGAAATTGGAGAACAGTAAAATTAAGAAAAAAAGATAATGAAATTCAGCAGATATTTGCAGAATGAATTAATTTCATACTGTAATCAATTCGAAATCGTTTGCGTCCAGAATTGCAGCGTAGGAAGATACAGTGTAAGCAAAGAATTCTTTGCCGAACAGAGTAGAAATTTCGGAGTAATAATTTTGTATGTCATTTGATTGTATTTATTAATTATGGCTGCTTTTACACTTTTCCCGCAGTCTCGCTATGTATGCGATTTTAGCCTTAGGAGAAAGCTGATTACCTCACCGCGTGGGACAAACGGCGTGTACCGAGCCGAGCAGAGCGGAGTAGCCCGCACTTGCTTTTCGAGCAGACTAATTAGCCAATTGAGCCTTAATTAAGACAGGACCATCGTCCATCCGCTAGGCGAATCCTAACTTTCGGTAGCTTTCATAATCTTTCCTCGATTCTTCAGCAGGAAAACTTAGATTTTTGGATTTTACTTTGTACGCTAATATTTCTTTTTAATTGGTAGGAATTTTAATTTTAATTTTAATTTACGTATTGTTTGGGCATTTTGGGGGATAGGAAATAGTATCGTGGTAATTCAGTTTTTTTAATTGAAGTTAGAGGTGGCTGTTGGAAGCGTGAATCGGATGTTGGAGACTTTGGTATTTAAATATCCCGCTCATTTCATTGAAATGAGAAACGTGACTTCAGGGACGGATTCAATTTCGTTAAAATAAGTGTCAAGTGAAATCTGCAATTAGTTTTATGCTTTGCGTCAATGACGGAAGGATTTTTGTGCTGATTTTATTCCTTCCTCGAGTCCTTCGTAAAAGTAGAATTCTTTTATAATTGCTGGAATTGTCAAGGAAGTTTGCAGCACTTTGTAAAAATTGATCGAACCTTCAACGATGACTTTATGTAGATTTCGAAAATATAGAGAATATTTGTCCATATTTCTTAAATTAAACATATGTAACTTGTTTGTAGATTTACAATTAAATAACTCAAATTTTATGAATATTTTTTTTAATTCTGACAGTAAAATACTCTAATTTTACCAGTAACATATATCCAATTCTAATTTAAACTTTATCAGTAACTTATCTTTAATTCCAAAAGTAAACTCAAACTTTATCAAATTCTGTAATATTTTTCTAATTATAGTTTTTTGGAATTGGAAAAATATAGCTTTCTTAACCCCTTGTCTTAAGATTCTTATTTTGACTGCGTGTGCAATAACTCAGAATTAATTCCTGAAACCAAAATTTCCCTCTGATTTCTGATATTTACTATAATTGAACACAATATTAATATTATAAAGATATTTCATCGATATGATCGTCTCGTGACTGATTGATACTTTTAATTTAATAGTTTTTGGTAAACTTCAAAATTTCCTGTTTCGTTTACACCGTCACGTATGCCACACGTTGTTGCAAGACGAGGGGTTAAAAAGCAACAATATTTCCCCACTTTTTAATTAGTTCTCCAACATCTTCCACTGCGTCGTATTTATAAAAGTTTCTCTAGTATTTCTCTACTTTCATCATTTCTACTGAACTGCAACTTTTTCTATTAAAATCACATTTATACGTGGCGAAAATGACAAAATTAAAATTAGTTATACATTCGATAGGGCTTTACTTTTTTAGCAGCGATATTTAAGTATCGAAGATATTAGCGTTTAAAAATTATAAGAAATTCATTGAATTCAGTAGCGCCGGTCATCTGCGACCCCCATGACATTCATCGTGTTAAATATCAATTAAATGAAATCGAACAATTTCAAATAATCTAAGCATTTGTTCTATGAGCTCCATAGAAACATGGCGTGTCGTGGAATAACAAGTCAATATTGTTAGATACACAAATTAAGAAACATGAGAGCATCAGGTAGCACGATCTTGTCCGTCCGCAATCCAGATTCATATCTCCTCCTTAATTACCTGTGTTCGTCTAATTTGAATCATCATCCCCCAACCAGCCAATTGAATCCTAATCAGGTCTCCATGATCGTTCATTTACTGTGCGAATTCTCACTTTCGGTTCCTTTCGTAATCAACGCCAGATTGTTCGCCGTTACATCAAGGGAAACAATTGCCCTGCATCTCCCGCGATAAAGAGTGATCCACTTAATTAACGTCCTCGCATTTTCTTTCCACCTGATCTGCGATTACCACGCTGAAATTTAACCCTTAAACGGAAGTGTTCCTCTGATTTATATGTGAATTATTGCAGAAACCCCTGCGTCCTTTTCCCTCTCGACTTTTAATTGCAATTTGTTGCATTTATGTGAATCGTAGCGTTTGAAGATTAATGCTTTTCGTTGGGTATTTATTGTGTAATTATCGTAATGGATGATAGATATTGTTTTAAAAATTGTATTTTAGTTAGGAGTTTACTTTGTTTCGTTGCAGTTGTGTGAATTATTAAAGTTTGTTGCTATTAAGGCTTTTTTTGTACCCTTGAAATTGTTTGAAAAATTGTATTTTAGTTAGGAGTTTACTGTGTTCGTTGCAGTTGTGTAAATTATTAAATTTTGTTGTTATTAAGGCTCTTTTTGTACCCTTGAAATTATTTTAAAAATTGTATTTTAGTTAGGAGTTTACTTTGTTCGTTGCAGTTGTGTAAATTATTAATTTTTGTTGTTATTAAGGCTTTTTTTGTGCCCTTGAAATTGTTTTAAAAATTGTATTTCAGTTAGGAGTTTACTTTGTTCGTTGCAGTTGTGTAAATTATTAAATTTTGTTGCTATTAAGGCTTTTTTGTACCCTTGAAATGGTTCTAAAAATTGTATTTTAGTTAGGAGTTTACTTTGTTCGTTGCAGTTGTGTAAATTAATAAATTTTGTTGTTACCAGGCTTTTTTTATACCCTTGAAATTGTTTTAAAAATTGTATTTTAGTTAGGAGTTTACTTTGTTCGTTGCAGTTCTGTAAATTATTAAATTTTGTTGTTATTAAGGCTTTTTTGTACCCTTGAAATTGTTTTAAAAATTGTATTTTAGTTAGGAGTTTACTTTGTTCATTGCAGTTGTGTAAATTATTAATTTTTGTTGTTATTAAGGCTTTTTTTGTACCCTCGAAATTGTTTTAACAATTGAATTTTAGTCAGCAGTTTACTTTGTTCGTTGCAGTTGTGTAAATTATTAAATTTTATTGTTATTAAGGCTTTTTTTGTACCCTTGAAATATTGAAAACTGCTGTGCACGCAGTGATTTCTAATTGTATTGCAATTTTGCCAAAGTTTGATTATTTTAATTCGCAAAATACAATGTCAATGACCCACCACGTGTGTCTTAAGTATCTCGTCCACCTATATGGTGGCACACGAGCTGAGTCTTGTCCATGAACAGCTCATCACGTTTTGAAAGTCTACTCCTCCTAATCAAGCCATCAAATAAAAAATAAAATTATAAAAAGAAATATTTCTCTCAAAAAATTCAAAGCTCTCAGAAATTTATTCTCTCTCAATTTCTTCTTTCATATTTTACTTCACCCGCCAATACATTGTCATTTTTAGAAACCGTGTTGCAATAAGACATCCATCCCGAATATGTTAAGCAGATCACTCTAAAAAAAAGATCTCTCTGCCTTACATTTTCTCCATCGCCTAAGTAAATGTGCAAGGTCACGTTCCTTCGAAAAAGGATGCTCCACATTCATCCCGCTATTACGTAACCGTGCTTCGAGCAATTTCAATCGCCTCTCTCCCTCTCATCCTGTCGCCTGTTCATTATGAAACCTGCCACGAAAAATCCACCGCCATCGAGCACGTCCTGACACTGTAATAACGAGTCTATTATTGTTCTTTGACCTTTAACGTAGAGGACTTCATCTCGTCAATGGTCTGCCGAATCAAGGATCCTTTATTCGATAATAAAGCAACATCTTTAGAGGATCAACTGTACATCGATCATTGAATACCCCAAGCCGTGTAATCCGGCCAATCCACTTTTTATATGGTGTACTGCTGATCGATCGCAACACATTAACTTCCTGTAATGTGCGCTCACGATTTGCCTTGTGTTTCTTTTTGCATTTTTATGAGCATCAATCTTCACGGTGGCTTGGCAATGTAAATGATCCCTCGTGTGTTTTTTGTGCTTTTAATTTTATGGCTGTAGATTTGGGAAGATTGGCATATGTACTAGTTGAAGCATTCGATTTTAAGTGCATTATTGGCAATGGTGTTGGGCTATTTTCGGAGTTGTGGTTAGAATGAAGATTCGAGCAATATTTCAGTTGATGTCAAATTTGTATTGTTTAAGGTGCAAAGAATAGTTAAGAATAGGTAATGAGACAGGATTCGCATTTTAAAATCACCCTGTCGCAAATCAAATTGATCCTATTATAAATAAAATTGATCCTGCTGCAAACCAATTTCACTCTTATGCCAATGAAATTCATCCTTTTGACAAATCAAATTCATTTTTTCGACAAATTAAATACTTTTACTAATATATTTTATTGAAAAAGCCACCAAATGTAAAGGAGGTGCAGGATTTGCACTTTACGTTCACCCTTTCGCAAATCAGATTGATCCTATTGCAAATAAAATTGATCCTATTGCAGAAAAATTGATTCTATTGCAAATTAAAGTGATCCTATTGCAAATCAATTTCACTCGTTTGCAAATGAAATTCATCCTTTTGACAAATCAAATTCATTTTTTCGACAAATCAAGTACTTTTACTAATATATTTTATTTAAAAAACCACCATATGTGAACGAGGTGCAGGATTTGCACTTTAAGTTCACCCTTTCTCAAATCAAATTGATCCTATTGCAGAAAAATTGATTCTATTGCAAATCAAATTGATTCTATTGCAAATCAAATTGATCCTACTACAAATCAAATTCACCCTTCTGCAAATTAAATTCATCCTTTTGACAAATCAAATTCATTTTTTCGACAAATCAAGTACTTCTACTAATATATTTTATTTAAAAAACCACCAAATGTAAACAAGATACAGGATTTGTACTTTAAGTTCACTCTTTTGCAAATCAAATTTATTCTATTGCAAATCGAATTCATTGTTTTGCAAATCAAATTCATCGTTTCGAAAAATCAAGTAGTTCTACTTACATGTTTTATTTAAAAGAACACGAAATGTAAACTAGGCAGCCAGAAATAAAAAATAGATTGCAAAAAGGTACAGATACTTGCTATACAAAGTAATTACTAATTCATTAATGCCAGTACATATCACGTAATTCATAATTACGTAATTATTAAGGATAGTTGAGAGTACGTGGTGATATTAAAGGCAGCAAGAAATTAAAAATAGTGTAATTAAAATTGAAGAAGGATTACGAACAGGCACAGCTCAAAAGTAGCAAGATCAGAAATAATTAAACTCTAAAAATATGGAAATTAGAAACAGTAGAAAATTGAGATCAACAAAATAAAGAGCAGTGAGAAATCAGCTCTTCAAAAATTCCTCGCAACTCATCCCGATTATCAAAAATGAAAATCGCAGCGCACGATCTCGTCAAAATCATTGAGATCATTTCACCAAATTAGGCAATAGATCCTTGATCAAATAACAGTCCCACTTGTTTCTCTCTCGCACGACTTTCCTTTTACTTTGCGTCCTACTGACGAACAAGAAAAAAAACGTGCTCATCTAGAGCATCGTTCGAGGCTCATTCTCCTTTCGATTTCGTGTGTCAAAGCACCTCCATGATCTTGTCCTTGAGCTAACACTTACGTTAGCTCGGAACGAGGAAAGGTAAACAGACCCAGCACGTCTTTTGTTCTCGGGTGACGAGCAAAAAATGAGATTCGAGAGACGTTACGCAAAGAGGAAGGAATAGGTGAAACTGGAGAATCGATGGCAGTGGATTCAGACGACAATGGCAAGACCGGAGCTGCGGTTGCGAAAGTGGTGGAAGTGTTCTTCTGTTCGGATTGTTATACGGGAGCTGCGGGACTCTAATTGGATAATAATGAGTCGTTTGTGGTTATAGGGATTATTGTGCTGCATTGTTATTTATTTGTATGTTTACCACTAGAACTACCAAACCAGTCAAAATGACTGGTACACAATTTTTTCCAAAAATTCTCCAAATTTACAGAAGAGTCTTATAATAAATATTCTCTGTCCATCTTAAGAAACATAAATCACCGAATCTATTATCTTTCCCGCCTCTCGATTCATCTTTTTTCAAAGTACTTATTTAATATTTCAAAATATGATAGTTTTAACGCCGGTAGTTCTAGTGTTAAGGAAGTTCGTAGATGGGATTTGGAGAGTGTTATGGAAAATGGAGAGGCTGGAGGAATGGAAAATTGTAGAAATAAAATGGGAAAATTTAATGGAATGTATTAATTTTTAATTTGGTAGAAGTAAAAAACATGGTTTTATTTATATAATTTAATTGTAGTTCTAGATAGAAGTACGCATGTTGGTTGGTTGAAGTGAGATTGTTGCCTTTTCTGTTTTTGAGAATCACGGTCAGAGTAATTATGCTGGCGCATTATTACACATGTAATTAGAAAACTGAGGCTTTAAATAATCGCCAGAAATAAATGGTATCAAAATGGGCCGAAAATCAAGCGAGGTATGGTCTTCCGAAGAGAAACTTTCGCTTTGACGAAATGTGATTTCCGCTACTTTTAATGTCTAGCTGTATTCAATTTCACTTTTCTTAAATTAACAAAATGAAACATAGCTGAAGATTAACAACAATGAAAAAAAAACTGTCAGAAATTAGAAATATCAAAATTAAAAACAGAGAAAAATTAAAACCAACAAATTAAAAAATATAAAAAATTAAAGACAGTCAGATCTTAAAAATAGGACAGACAGACCTTCTTGACGACCATCCCACTGTTTTTAATTTCACATCCTCTCATTACTCGGTCGCCCGCCAGTAATTACTGTGCACTGCGCCAGACTGAATTCCAATGCAATGAAAATTCGTGCAATCACCGTAACGTGAATCGAATAATTGCAACATCGATCGGAGTCCTCGAATTATCCTTCAAACCAGGAGAAAACTTGACTTTCGAGGAACAACCGAGGTCGTTCGCGGGATGACTTTTCCTGATCGGAATGTCGGAAACAGGTACACGATAATTGTACTTTACTGTCTCGAAGAATGAAGAGGGATGCGTGTGCATATGCAAGAACAGAAACTCTTCCCGCGATTGAAATATTTTCGGGATAATGGATAAAACTCATCCCGGACATAATGGCGTACATGGAATCTTTCGTAATACCAGGAAATCTATGATCGTGATTGTCTTCACTTCCGTAAGATAATGTCTCTCTTAACGCAATAGCATTTGGTGCTGAAACGTGAGATCGGGTTTTATTTGCTGTACAATTTCTCCAAACTTCGTTTTAGACGTTGAAATTTCTTCTGTAATTATTTTAATACCTTTCATGTCCGATTTGTGGCGGAGAAATTTATTTAAGCGCTGCTGATGAATTAATAGTGGTTGTGTGGAGATAGGGCGATTAAAATGGGGTTAATTTCATAGAAATAATTAGTTTTCGTTGTATTTGTGGAATGAAATTGTACAGGGTGGCTTAGAAGTTAGTAAATGTTATAATTTTTTTGCAATTAATTTTTTGGAACTTAAAACAGAGTGGTGACTATATGATGAATATGATAGAGAAAGAGTTATTGCATTTTTAAATTGTTTAGTTACTTTAGGGCCATCCTTTGATATTGTTATATTATTTTGCGGTTTTGCCATTTTGTTAGAATTTATGAGTCGGGTAGGAATTTCACAACTCGTTGCGAAATGAAAACGTCAATACTTCCGTGCTTCAAAATTTCTTATATTATATTCTTCATTCTACCAAACACTTTCGAACCGTTTGGACATTTATAAAAACGTCCAAAGTTCCACATTAGGAAATTTGTAATGCAATTAAGCTAATTATCACCTTCAGCAACCTCGTTAAAGCCTACAGGAAACGATTAGAGTTCTCCTCTACAAAAAAGCGCAGCCGGAAATCGTGGCCACCTACGTTCAACCGGGAGAACGCAGCAAAAACGGCAAAAAAGGCAAAAAAGCTACAACAGTTGCTAATCAATCGAATAACTGGCTCTTGAGCCTAACTAAAATAATTAAATTTTAGCTTAAGTAATTTCGGTTTAATATTTAATTTAATATTCACACAAAAATATTTCATTACTTGGATTTTTATTGGTCGTTGTAGAATTCATGAAATGAATTTAATCCTTAAAAGGTATCATCTAAAAGGTACCATGGGTGTAATTTCACCCCAGTAAATGAATTTTATTTCATAAATTTAATAAAAACATGAAAATGTGATTAGATATATGTATTATAAGAATTACATATTTCATGAAAATGATAAAATTTATTTTTTACAGGTATTGCAAATATTATTGCGGTGCCTTTTACAAATGAAGTTGGTACATATTGTACATCTTGCAGTATATTTTCTATCTTCTTTCCTTGTACATATACAACATCTTCCTTGCTTAGATGTTGATGGTGGTATTGACGTTGTTTCATCAAATTTTTTGTCAAATATTTCTAATATTATATTCCTCAGATTATGTAGAAAGTTCGGTACTTTTAATCGTTATCTAAGAAATGGTTTAATGAGAGAAAATCATAATTCTAACAGGTAATCATCCGAGATCAGTTTTTTTGTTATGTAGCTAACGAAGTACATAACAAAAGTGAACTTTTTTATGGTAATTATCTCCCTACTGACGCCATAAATGATTACAGGAAAAATCAGTGTTGCCAGTAATTCGATTTGTTAATAACATTAGAAAAACAATTTACACCGGGTGATTCTGCACCCATGATACCTTTTAAGGGTTAAGTAAATACACATGGTTGGTTACTAAAATAAGTTTGCCGACCTCTGGCATAGTTCATCAGATTTCCATCAACATTATTTCAAACGAAACATCACGTTGCTGCATTCCTCCCCTAATTTTCGAACTCCATAAGTAATACTGCACCTTGTTTCGAATACTCGAAACCGTGATCGTCCTCGAAGTCGTTACACGCTTCGGAGGAATTCCGTGGCAGGCCTGAAAACGCGCTGATGAGAGGAGGATTGCGTGACCGTTCTGCTCCGTTACGAAATGAATTATCTACCGTTAGGTAATCGCAGTCTAAGAAGAGCAAATAGCGTCAAATTTAAATCAGATTGTATCTACGCGTGTGCATGCGCCTGTAGAAAGCGAGCGTTACAAAAACACTTAGAAATCACAATTTTGTAATACGTGACCCGACCGCTGCTTTTTCGAGCATCGCGAGCCATTAGCGGATTATGAGGATTATCTAAATGAGTATAAAATATCTATTTAATGTGCCATGGTGAAAAATCATAAATCAGAAGGTAAAAAATTGTGTGGAATTAAAAGCTTTGAAGTTTGGCACAGGGTAGGCAAGCTGCCGTGTTATGAAAAAGGACTGAAAACAGCGCCGCTAGTATTCGCGGGTACGAACTAAAGGCATAAATTTTTGTATAGCATGCCTATCTATATTAATGTATACTCAATGGTTGTATTCTAATGCTTGCCTTCATATTTTCTTTTCAATTTTATTTTAAAATGGAAATAACAACACTATATTTCAGTTACTTTCGTTTTATTAATATTCATACTACAAAAGAATCATAATACACATAAGTATGCATAGGAATAGATATACATTTACAATACAAATATTTTCTAACCTCTATTTTCCTTGCAGGAAATGATCGAACATTTCTTCCTTTGCTTCATATCAAGGAAAAGAAAACAGCTTCAATTATAACAATATTTTAAAAATTATAGCAATTATAATAACTATGAAATAAATAATAATTATGTCTCAAGTTCGTTGGCTGCTCGTTTTCGTCGTGAACGATCTCCAATCATCCATAATGGCGGTCCAGAACAGAATTGACATTTCAGTCTTGGCGGTAACAGATCACACCGATTCTCTTTTGCTAGTGTAGTTGAAATTCGTCAATTCGGTGTGTATGTAAGACTAGCGTCAGTATCGCCACCTGGTAGACGCGGGTCGCGTAACTTGGAACCGCTGAGCCCATTACAGCTTGTCGACCCTGGTTTGGCAATTACGTGGGACTCGTCAGGGTCACCAACATTGAAAATGTAACTTCCCTATGGCAATTCATTGAATACTGAATGCCAATCTGATATTTTGTGTGGAAGTAACGTAAAGGAGAATTTGTAATAAAATAGAAAAATTGTTGGAGAACTTAATATTTAAATTCTTCAAAAGTGTAGGAATCTTTGCGGGTGGCAAGCTTGTCAAGCGTACCGTAATTGAAAGTATAATTACTCTATGACATTATTTATCGAATATTGAATGTAAGTTTTATCTTTTGTGTTACAGTAACGTAAATTAGAATTTGTAATAAAATAGAAAAATTGTTGGAGAACTTAATAATTAAATTTTTTCAAAATTTTAAGAACTTGTGCAAGTGGTAGGCTTGCAAAGCGTACCAGAATAGAAAGTATAATTACTCTATGACATTATTTATCGAATATTGAATGTAAGTTTTATCTTTTGTGTTACAGTAACGTAAATTAGAATTTGTAATAAAATAGAAAAATTGTTGGAGAACTTAATAATTAAATTTTTCCAAAATTTTAAGAACTTGTGCAAGTGGTAAGCTTGCAAAGCGTACCATAATTGAAAGTATAATTACTCTATGGCATTATTTATCGAACATTGAATGTAAGTCTTAACTTTTGTGTTACAGTAACGAAAATTAGAATTTCCAATAAAATAGACAAATTATTAGAGAACTTAATATTTAAATTCTTCAAAAGTGTAGGAATCTTTGCGAGTGGCAAGCCTGTCAAACGTACCATAATTGAAAGTAGAAAATCTCTATATTGTTTGTGGTGTTATTTATCGAATACTGCTACTTATTGCAGTAGAAACCAAAATTTTACATGCATAGACATTAATGCAATTTCATGCAACGATTCAATTTCATCGCCGTAGGAGATTTTGCAATAATATTCGACGTGGTTGCTTGAAGAATAGCATGTGCAGATGATTTCTTACTTGTTTCATACTTTTTATTCCATAAATTCTGGCAAACTGTTTAATTGCATTGTAAATGCAATATCAAACTAGCTGAACATTTATGTATACGTCAATTTTGTTTAAAATATTGAGAAACTACAATCTGATTTTCAACAAATTTTCCAAAAGTGATGGCAATCTTAACTGACAAAATTATTAGATTAAATTATTAGTAAAATTTGTTTATTAGATAAAATTATTAACAAATTGCAAATAATTTGCATATTTCACTCTCACCTTGAATGGCCTCTTATAACAGGCAGGGGATACCATGGATGTATTCTGTTCTCCACTCATAGGAATGACATCAAAAATAAGACATAGACAAAAAAAAAGGAAAATATTCGTAACGATTTGCAGACAACAATGAAGCGGTTTATTCTTATCGACGATTAAAATGAAAGTGTACAAGAAATATAACGTTATCATTAAACCTGTAACTGAAAAAGCCTTGAAAAGTGAGAGTTTGAAGTCAAAATAATACATGAAAGTAATTTATTGTTGTCTGTAATAAATATGTACAACGGTAAAAAAATCTTTTCCTTCCTATGCAGAACGTTGCATACACTCAAATACATTAATCCGTCGCTATCGCTAGGCTACATATCAGTCTTTATCGTCGGATACACAGTAACATAAGAAACGACTGCACTATCGATAATCGAATCATCGCTGACCAATTTTACAATACACGCCGTCATCATTTCTCCCCCGGAGCATACGAATTTTATTTTACAAACTAAGGGCAATAATTAAGCCGTTACTTTTTAAAGTGGTATAAGTCCATTTTTGAAAAAAGAAATAAGTTAATTTTAATTAAAGATACGTGTCTTCTTTTCCTATTTTAAATGGCAAAGTAAACCGGAGTATAACATCCTCATGATTTCGTTAAAAGAAGTTTTAACCCACAAATATCTCAATTTACGGGGATACTTCCTTTTTCATGGTCAAAAAGATCGAACTTTTGTTTTTACCGAATCTTCTATATTAACTTTACAAAAAGTCTTCATAAAATTTCAACAGTTACGCGCGTAGCGTCCTGGTTCACGGTCAATTCAAACAGTATTTTTAAGTGTATCAAAATGAAAAAATGCATGTAACACAAAGAATGTATAACTAAAACGCATATAAAATTTCAAATTAATTACTATTACAGTTTTCTATAAAAAAATGCTGCAGTATCGACCTTTCTGACCGAGAAAAACGGGAGTATCCCCTCAAGATTAACCCCTTAGCTTACAATAACGTGTGACACACGTGAGGCGATAAATGGAATACGAAATTTTGAAGTTTTCCAATAACTATTAAATTGAAAATATCAATCGATCACGAGACGGTAAAATTATTTTTATAATATTAATATTGCAGTTAGTTGCGCCAAATGTTAAAGATCAGAGAGAAATTTTTATTTCTGGAATTAATTCTGGGGTATTACGCACGCTGTCAAAATAGAAATCGTAAGGCAAGGCGTTAAAAGGGACTTATTAAACCTTCAATTATAACGTCCATATTATTATTTATCCTATGCAGTGACCAAGGACCAGTCAAACTCTAACAATCCTCTTCTTCTTTAATCCACCTTGCTCGCTGTTTTTTCATCATACTGAACGGAAGGCACCATCGGTGGCTTAAAGCCATATTCCATCTTGGACTGCCTGAAACTTCCGGTATTCCCTTCCTGCCGTATTCTTCGCAGTGGCGCCACCGTCGCCAGCGACTGAATATCCTGCTGCGAGTATTGAGACGATTTCGAATGAATTCCAAGCGATCCTTGCACCTTACGGGGCACAGGACCCACGTACTCGTCCTTAATGCCCTCCTTGTCCTCCGCGTGTCTTCCGTAACCTCCAGGACTTCCGTTCAATGCAGAATGATACGGTATTACCGACTGCGGGTAATGGGTACCATAAGTATTAAACTTCTTGGGTAATGCATGAGCCAATGGTTGTCTCGTTGAAATGACACGATTCGTAGCGACATAGCTGTTATGCCCATGGCCATAAATCTGCGAGGAGTTGGAATGATTTTGACCATCGCTTATCAATCCGTAGGGATTGTACTGATAGAAATTTTGTGGCCTTGCGATAGGTTTTTGATGATTGACCTCATACTGAGTATTATGATATTGATGGGGTTTCACGAGCTTCAAGAGTTCCAAGGGAAACGGTCTGCGTTCCATGGTCTTCTCGATTTCCACGGAATACGGTCGCGCCACGTGTACCGTTTTCTCTACGACCTTTTCTATGGGTATTGGCACCGGTTTCTCAATGGGGAATGGGACTTTAACGTGGACAGGTTGTATGATGAATCTCTGGATTGCAAAGGGTACCTTTTTCTCTATCACCCTCTCAATGTGAATTGGGTAAAGCTGGGGAATTCGGATTTGCTTTTCCACTATACGATCAACCGGTACCTGGATAGGGATTGGTACCGGGTATGGTTGAGGAATGGTCACTTGCTTTTCGATCAGCTTCTCCAGAGGGTATGGCACTTTCTTCTCTATCACCTTTTCTACCTCAACGGGGTGATTCAGGTGGACTGTCTTTTCAATGACCTTTTCCACAGGGTGCTGTATAACAGGAAGGAGCTTCAGTTCTGCCTGCGGATTTATTCCTAGGTACTGTGGGACCTCCACATTTTGTGCTTGTACGGTTTCTACATTTAAAATAGGATTTTCCATCGGTTGGCCAAGTTGTGGAACCTGTTCTACCCGTGGGTAATTGCCAGGGTTGCTTTTCTCAAAATCTAGAACCTGTTTGCCGGCTTCTCTTGGTACACTCTGGTCCTCAATGTTTCCCTTGAGCTTTATGAGCCTTGAGTTAGCCTGCTCGTGTACAGCATCACTAAATTGATCACGAATCTCGACAACAGGCTTGCCTAGGTTCACTGGGACAGTGTTTGAATGTAAAATACTAGGAGAGGATGACAGACCTTTGTTCACGTCGTTTTCATGAACACTGTACTCGTAACGATTGCGCTCCTGAGTTGTCTGTTGAAGTGGTATAACATTCTCTTCGGCAATTTCATTGCTCTTGTAGATGTTGTAATTAACCTGCACTGGCCGTCGATTCTTAACCGACACCTGATTAGACTTCTGTTGACCTTTGAACTCGTTTGCTTCCGTTATACGATATTTTGCTGATTGTGGAACATGAGGAACGTATTCCAGAGGGTAGTGTATCTCTTGTATTGGAGCTGTGTGATAAATCTCCACAGATTTTTGCACCTCGACGTGATGCAACGGAGAATTCTGAGCGATAACTTCGGAGATCTGTTCCTGCTGAAGCAACTGATCTTCCTGAACTTCCGGCTTCGTATCGTTTTCATTTATGTTTTTATCGTCCAAGACTGCGATCTCTGAGTTATCAGCCTCTCGTGGATAATCTTCAGGGGGTGAATTATTCGCGCTGACAACCTGACCTGCGTTTACTAATGCAACGCCTACCTGAAGTGGGTTCAAAACGATGGAGGATGATGTCAGGTAGCTGTTTTCCAGCGTTTTTGCTTTCACCGATGAAACAACAGGTTCCTCTGGAAACTCTGTCGACTTGAGGGTACTGGACACGTCGTTTCCTTCAGGATTTTCAGTCGTGACCGCATAAGTGTACAGTTTCTTGTACCTAGGGAATTCCGGGACTACAATGGGACCAGAGAATTTTCCTAGGGATAATTCAGAGGGTACATTGGAAGTGTTTTTAATCGTAGAAATTGTATTTTCTTGCTCCGACTTTCTCTGTTTTTTCTGTTTGTACTCCCTTTCAGCTGATTGTTGAGTTTCGTCCTCGTTTAATCGGGGAATCAACTTTGGCTTGTTGTTCTGAACTAAATTATCACTTCTAATCTCTTCTTTGAAGCTTCTCGGAGTGTCTGTGTACACTGAAGTCCTGTAGACGTCCTCCAAGGGTGAAACTTTGGATCCACTTGAAGTATCTTCCGCAGGATTCTGCTTTTTCGAGAATGAACCACGCAATCTGTGATCCTTGTGCTGCTTTTTAAAATCTTCGAAGGGAAATCCGGCAGAATCGATAGCCGTTGATTTTGTACGGTCGAAATGACCGATATTTCGATTTCTGTGTGAAAGTGGAGCACGAACTCTTTGTCCAAAACCTCCTATGTTTTCTACGTCCGTGTATTCTTCAGAAACTGCGTATGCTAATTCGTTTGTTGTATTTTCTTGGGGAAATGTGTACCTTGAAGTCGGCGAAGCGCTTGACGCTTCCACTGTGACTTCCTGAGAGGGAAAATATTCGATGGTGAATGTGTCGTTTGCTGATTTTTGGTTTGTTCGAATTAATCTCTTTAACTCCTCCGGGAATCCGTCCGTTTGGATTTCTTCTTTGGAGGAATCACTTTCTACGCTGCCTACGACGTACGGTTGAATCAGTTGCAGGGGAAGACGACGTTGGGCCTCAAAGTAGGTCTCATTCTGAAAATTAGTGATATTTCATTAATTGTGCCCATAATTATGAAAGTGGTCTGAGTCAAAATTTCAAAAATATGAGTTTATCAGTTATTGCACACCACATTACTTTAAACTAAATTAATTCAATGTAATTTTTACGATATTGTCAAAAATGAACAATTAGTTAGTGGATGTAATTTCAACGTTATACGGAATTCATTTAGTGTTAATTATGAAAGTGGTCTAAGTCAAAAATTTGAAGAAATTACATATAAACATAACTCGAAAATGGCGCGTGGCCCTCTTCGACGCGTTTCTGAACTACATAGTAAGCTGGTAAAATAAATGATAACGAAAACGCCAATTCGTCCGGTTTATGTCACAATATAATTCAGTTGGGCTCTTCGGAACTAATTATTGGCGAATAATTTAGATATTTTAGCACTATGTCAACAGATAGCGGTTCAGATATTATACGACCACGTAATACTTCCAAGAAATGGAAAAGAATAAGACAATTATCATCTTCAGATGAATCATACGAAGACTTCACTGTAAATTTAGAAACCCCAGAAATGGTGCAGATAGAAAAAGATAAGAAAAGAAAACGGGCAGGAAATATTAAATTACTTCCATTATACACCACCCCTAGACCAGTAACGGAAGAAAAACATAAAGATATTATGTGTTTTCTACCATACATCCCTCCAGTTTATCAGGAACATTTTAAGAATCTTAAAAACTAGAAAAAATGATAAAAATGGATTACTTTTTAAAAATAATTAATAAATGTTCATGAATTATTTCATTATAGTTATTGTTTCAAATAAAACTCATAGTTCTTTATTACTTTAAGTCATTTATAGGACATTCAATTAATTTTGAAAATGGTCTAAGTCAATTAGAGCTTTAAAAACAACATTTTCGTATGAAATTCATACAAAATTTCATATTCATAATAAATTTCCATTATTCAAGACTGAGAAAATTATAAATTAAAATGTCGCATACTATACAAATATTTTTAATTCGTTCAAACGCAATTCATTAAATATCTCGAAACAAGAAATATATGACTTAGACCACTTTCATAATTATGGGCACAATTGTAACATAAATTTGGATAAAGATGTATCTGAGAAATTCTAAAAAAAAGATTGCAATTGTAGGAACGGAATTTCTTACACTCATAAATAGTATTAATTTTTGGAATTTGTTAGTGTGGATGGTTTGTATATAAGCAAGAGTGAATGTTTAGAGTACGTGATTTGGAAGGCGACGGATGTCAGGACTAGCATGAATGTTTAGTCTATAGATAAAGAGAAAATGTGTGAGTGCAACAGAGAACTCATGCTGTGAGAAAGACGAATAATGCATGCTGTGAGAAAGAGGATCGAGGGTGGACGCGAGTGTGATTTTTGGAAGAGTCAGTTGAGTTGAGAATACGGAGTTGAGCGGAGAATACAGAGAGTGAGAGTCATAGCGTGAGTGGAGAGAGTTTTAGTGAGAGATTTATATTTAGAGTTATTTTAGTCTTATTAACACTTTACCGACTGTTTGAGCATTCTACCCACTTTAAAGAATTTGTTTTGGCTTAGATTGCCTAAAAAAAATTACAATCTGTTTAAAAATTACAAATGCTTCTCATCGACTCCTTAACACAGTTTCACTACAATAATAAATAACAAAATAGTAATTGCCGTGGGAACCGATTAATAAACTAAAAGTCTAAGCGTTGGTGACAAAAAGCCTATTAATAGGCTACCGGTCGGTAAAGTGTTAAGAGTTTTCTATTTTTATATATTTAATACAGTTAGTCACTAGTTTTTTAATTAATTACACGCGTTCAGTTTAGTTTCTAGGTTACGACATTGTTGATTAATTCTAAGGGAAGCTGTTCGATTTATTCGAAGACGAGTACCGATATTCTTTGGTGGCTCGTCTAAGATTAAATTAGAGTAGGACCCTATACAATTCGCTTCCAGGTTGGAACTGCGTTTGGAAGACGGTCTTCTTGTCGGACATTTTTCCAAACGCGGTTTCAATACGAAATGTAATTTTAGCATTAGCCATTATAACTGCGGTGTTGCCAATGCATATTTATATATAAAAAAAATATATTAAGTTTCTCATTATAAAGAAGAACCATTTAGTTGTAACTTTAAAAATTAAACCTGTAAACTGGAATGGATGAGATATCACTCGAGAGGCGACCGCGTAGTGTAGCCTTCTCGTACTTTGTTTTGATACGGGTCGCTCGAGCTCGTCCATTGCAGTGACGGTCAGTCGGGAACGGGACGGCGACCGAGTAGGATCGTGGTCCGGCGTGGTGGCTCTCGCTCTTGTCGGATCCTGGCTGTCCGGGAACTTTCGGGCCTGACTGTGGCGTGGGTCCTTCATCTTGTTGAATGGACAGTCCGCGACAGTGGACACGCTTGGTTAACCAGGTGTATTTTCGGGCCCGAAAGTTAGCGGCGTGTTCATTGCTGATCGAGTTCGGTAATGTTCATGTGTCCGCGCCCCGGTCCCCAGGATCGATCTAATTGCGAGATGACCTTGGAGCCTTAGCCCGATCGTTGCTCGGTCGTTGTCGAAAACGTACAAAATGTATACCACGTTTTTATGAAAATATAAAGTCGAGTCAGATACCGCTCGGCGCAAAAGATACGAAGTATTTGAATTATTCAGACCCCTCCCCTCCCTTCCATGGATCCGTCGGTCAGCAAATGATCAGTAGGTTTATGTAAGAACTTTGAAATCATTTGCTAGCCGCTCAAGCGCGGCGGTCGTTGTGCCTTGCTGTACTGGGGGAGAGTTCCCGATTATCCATACAGTGGCGCGGTCTGGCACATTCAATGGTCCTTCGAGCCGGATCCGAATTAGCGACTTATAGACGGAGAAAGGGGGGGAGGGGTTCCCGCGACGGTGAGCCGCGCTATTACCAAGCGTATGGGGACAGTTGTGTAATTGATCGCGAGCAATACACATCGGTACTCGTGCCAATTCCCAATTCAAATTCGCATATCTAATCAGTTTTCGTAGTGTTTACTTTCGTGTCGGCCGAGGTCGAATCCGTCGGTGTTTCTTCGGAGTACTGAGTCGAATATACTCACGGCGTAAAATGCCCAACGTAACACGCGCCGGTAGAGGTAGACCCGGTAGAGGTAGACGCCGAGGTGGTGAGGCGATCCGCGGAAATTTACCAACAGGTAACGAGAATGCAGTGCACCCAGAAATTTCGCACGGATGTACGAACCAGCGTGCATCCCCTAGAGCGGTAGGACCATCGGAACCGCTGATACAAACAGAGGAGCTCCAAATGGAACTGGATTCAACGGCAGGCGAACCGCGCAGGGGACCGGAGCCATCACCGCAGCGATCAAGAAGGTCATTGCGTCCCTTGCCAGAATCTCGTAACAGTCATGGTGGCCTGCCCTCTTGTTCCACTACGAGCTCGCGAAAAAGGAAGAGAGAGTTGGAACTTCGAGCAGCCGAAGAGCGAGCAAAGATACGAAGGAGAACTTTGGAGGAGCGGGAACGAATCGAGCTGCAGCTGGTGGACGAACGATTAGCAGCGGAACTAACCGAGATAGAGGCAGGAAATGACAACGATGAGAGTCGAATATCAGCGTCTGCATCGCAACGAAATGGGAGTGAGGTGAGACGCGATATTCACGAATGGCTACGTAACTCTGCCACAAATTCAGGTTCGATACAGAACGAAATGCCAACGGCAAGGTCGACACAAGAAGTATCTGCTTCGAGGCAAAGTATTAGGGAACTGGCTAAATTAACCGAAACCATGACACGTAGTTTGGAAGCGGTTCGTGAGGCTGTGACGCCGGCGAATAGAACCAATGAACTGGTAAACAGATTGTCTGCCGCTAAAGATTTGCCTATATTTCATGGTGATGCGCTCGAGTGGCTTAGATTCAAGAGAGCTTTCGAAGTGTCGACCACGCTGGGCGGGTACAGTGAGCAGGAAAATGTGTCGCGACTATACGCTTGCCTGCGTGGGAAAGCACAAGAAGCGGTGGCGTCCTTGATGATGACAGCAGTTGACGCTCGAGAAATAATGGCGTCGCTGGAATTGCGCTTCGGGAATCCGGATGTCATCTTACGAAAAATCGTAGAAGATGTCAAAGCATTACCAAAGATTGCTTCCGGACGTATTGACATTGCGACCTTAGCGACGAAAGTCAAGAATTGCGTGGCAGCAATGGAAGCCATGAATCACACCGGCTATCTTCATAGTCCAGAACTAGCAACCAATATCATTGGAAAAATGTCATCGGCGATGATATATCACTATAATCGTCATCTTTACTCTAGCTCTAATGAAGAACCCCGGCTTGTAACTATTTCAAAATTTCTATTCCGAGAGGCTGAGATGGCATGCAAGGCTGGTACGTGTGATTTAACTGGGCGCACGCAACCACGACTAAATCAGGAGCAATCCAGATCAATTCACCCGAGACAAGGGCCGCGCTCATCCCGGCCAAAACAACTCCAAGAGCAGCAGAGCTTAGTATACGCTACTACGGACTCCCATACCGCGAGTTTTCCGGTTCGAAAAGGAACACCTCTGCGACGAGAGACGCGGCGTTTGCCGTGCACCTATTGCAAAAGCCTAAATCATATAATATCCAGGTGCGAACGTTTCAAAGCTCAACCGATCAAGCAGCGGTGGAACTGGGCCAAAAAGGAGGGAATATGTTTCCGCTGTCTTCTCGAGAGACACCAACGAAGACGTTGTAGAGCAAGAATCTGCAATCGTAGCGGCTGTGGCCGACCGCATCACATTCTATTACACCAAGAAAATAACTCGAGGATAACAGCCGTTTCCACACATGGCAGTGAAGCTGACCAAGCCAATTCAGCTAAGGACGCTCCAGAAACAGTAACCAGTTCCTGACTCGGCTCGGTGAAGATTTTATTAAAGGTGATTCCAGTGAGAATATCCGGACCAAAGGGGTATGTAGATACCTACGCTCTACTGGACGAAGGATCTACAGTTACACTGATCGACTCCGACGTTGCTAAGAACATCGGGGTTACTGGACCAAGAAATACCTTAACCTTACGTGGCATTGGAACTGTAAGCTCAGTGGAAACGCAGAGTCAAAAGGTGTCGCTGAAAATAAGTGGTGCAAAAAATGGGTCTACGTACGCCGTGAGAAATGCGCGGACGGTGAAAAATCTATCACTGCCCTACCAGACGCTCAAAAGGGAGGATATAATGCGACACGCTCACATGAAGGGCATTGATTTACCCGTTTACTCAAAGGCCGATATCAAAGTGTTATTGGGTCAGGACAACTGGGACTTGATAGTATCGCAAGAATTCCGTTGCAAAGGACTGAACAATCCGGTGGCGTCACGCACAAAACTTGGATGGGTTGTGCACGGATATGTATCCACAACGTTAAGCCAAAACACTGGAGAAATTACATCGTGTGTTAGTAAAGACAGTAATGACCCTCCGCCTAAACGAAATTTTATTGGAAACGACAGTGATCTCCATGAATTAGTCAAGAGGAATTTTCGATTGGAAGCCCTCGGAATTATCGCTCACGACCGAAAAAATACGCTGCATCAACGAGCTGAGCAAATACTGGAAAGTAGTACGCGTCACATCGGAAATACGTGGGAAACAAGGCTGCTATGGAAAGATGCGAAGATAAGCTTGCCGGATAATCGGTATTATGCGATGAAACGTTTCAAG
The DNA here is from genome assembly GCA_963989415.1 of Cerceris ruficornis. Classification (NCBI taxonomy): domain Eukaryota; kingdom Metazoa; phylum Arthropoda; class Insecta; order Hymenoptera; family Crabronidae; genus Cerceris; species Cerceris ruficornis. The sequence continues at coordinate 7,274,591 of OZ022530.1, read as the reverse complement.
AATTTAGAAAGGAAGATGAAAAAAGATAAGACATATGAAAATTTGTATAGGGAACAGGTTGAGAAACTTATTAAATGCAATTATGCCAAAAAGATAAATAGCACCGCAGGACACACTCAACGCACGTGGTACCTTCCCCACTTCGGCGTTATTAACCCCAACAAACCGGGGAAACTTCGATTAGTTTTTGATGCAGCAGCACGTACCGAGGGAACGTGTTTAAACGATAACCTGTTAACAGGACCGGATTTATTAAACTCTTTACTGGGAGTATTAATGCGATTTCGACAGAGGGCAATTGCATTCACAGGAGACATTAGGGACATGTTCCTGCAAATAAAAATTCACCCTGAAGACCAGGATGCACAGCGGTTTCTCTGGCGTGATCAGGGAAAAGCTGGCGAACCCGATGTATATTGTATGACGTCAATGATTTTTGGTGCTTCGTCATCCCCAGCTACCGCCATATACGTAATAAATCGAAACGCCCGCGAATTTCAAAAGGAATTCCCACGAGCTGTAGATGCTATTATAAGAAAACACTATATGGATGATTATTTGGATAGTGTAGATACAACAGAAGAAGCGATAGAACTAATCAAGCAGGTAACTGACATTCATAAATGTGGAGGATTCGAAATAAGAGGCTGGGCGTCTAACGATCGGCGTGTACTGGACAGCATACCACAAGAGAACTTGACCACAGGATCGATCAATCTGGCGCTTAATTCAGAAGATAACGAATTTGAAAGAACTTTGGGACTTCGATGGAATCCGCACACTGACATGCTCGCCTTCGATGTGAGCCTCAAGAAAGTTCCAGCTGAAATTGCGTCAGGATCCGAGCGACCAACGAAACGCGAGATGCTTCGGACCATCATGTCTATTTTCGATCCACACGGGTTCTTGTCCCCGTTTACCGTCAGAAGTAAAATACTTCTACAAAGCGTGTGGCGTAGTGGAATAGATTGGGATGAAAAATTGAGAGATGACGACTTTACAATATGGAAAAAATGGACAGAAGATTTGAAGTCTTTAAAACGCTGCACAATACCACGATGCTACACTAATTTAAGAGTACGCATTGTGAGCACCGAATTACATACTTTTTGCGATGCTAGCGAAAAGGCCTTTGCGGCGGTTTCATATTGGAGATTCCTATATTTAAATGGAAGTATAAATGTTGCCTTTGTCGCTAGTAAGTGTCGCGCAGCACCTCTAAAACCACAATCCATCCCTCGAATGGAATTGCAAGCAGCAATGATCGCAAGTCGATTAGCCCATACTATTGGAGTCGAACATGAATATGAAATATCGAGGCGTGTATTTTGGACTGACTCGCGTACTGTCTTACATTGGATAAAGGGTGATCCACGCACATATAAAGCGTTCGTATCTCACCGCTTAGGTGAAATAGACGAGTTAACTAACACGTCTGAATGGAGATGGGTTTCCACAACTGATAACCCTGCAGACGACGCTACTCGAGTCTCTCGAATTGATCTGTCTTCGAATACCAGGTGGTTGTTTGGACCACCGTTTTTGTTTAAAGTCGAATCGGAATGGCCATTACAACCGCAACAATCGGAAGTCGTCTCGGGCGCGGCAGTCTTGGAACAACGCGAGCAGTTCGTAGCAGCTCAAGTACAGATAATATCCTCACACCTACCGGACATTCAAAGGTTTTCGTCGTGGAGACGATTAGTGCGTAGCACAGCGTGGGTACTGTTGTTCATAGATCGCTGCCAAAAGAAAAATAAAGAAGATCTGTCGATTAGTCACTTGCAGCGTGCAGAGGATCTATGGATGAAACAAAGTCAACTGGAGAACTTCGGATCAGAAGTAAAATTGCTCAAGAATGGCAAACCTGTAGCAGTTGAAAGCCGCTTACGTTACTTAACGCCTGTACTCGATGGTGACGGAGTACTCAGAGCACAAGGACGTCTGGAAAACGCTACAGATATTGATAAAAATACGAAGTCGCCAGCAATATTAGATGGTCGACATTCGTATACAAGGCTATTGGTACATCATTATCATCAACAGTTTGGGCATAGCAGTCCGGAAGCTGTAGTGAACGAATTGCGGCAAAAGTACTGGATCGTTAATCTGCGTCCTACAGTTCGAGCGGTTAGTTACCGCTGCCAAGTATGCCGAATTCAAAAGGCAAAGCCGCATCCCCCAAGAATGGCAGACTTGCCGGTAGCTCGAGTGGCACACCATAGACGGCCATTTTCATTCTGTGGGGTAGATTATTTTGGCCCGATGAACGTCACCGTCGGTAGGCACCACGAAAAACGATGGGGCGTGTTGTTCACCTGCCTCACAACGCGAGCTGTCCACCTGGAGATAGCCGCATCTTTATCAACCGACTCGGCCATCATGGCTCTACGAAGGATGGCAGGGCGCAGAGGACATCCAACTGAAATTTATTCTGACAATGGCACTAATCTACGAGGAGCGGATGCCGAGCTACGCCGCGCTATAGCAGAAATGGACCACACCAAACAGGGAGAATACGCAGCCTCTCAAGGTTTCGTGTGGCGTTTCATTCCTCCGAATTCACCACACATGGGCGGCAGTTGGGAAAGGCTGGTTCGAAGCGTGAAGACGGCATTGAAGGCAACTTTAAGAGAAAGGGCTCCTCGAGAGGAAACATTGTCTACTCTAATAATAGAAGCGGAACATATAGTTAACAGTCGGCCGTTAACACACGTATCTGTTGATCCTAGGGACGAGGAGGCTTTAACACCTAACCACTTTCTACTAGGTTCATCATCAGGTGTTGCGGTACCAGGACGTTTCGACGAGGCAGATCTATGTTCCCGGAAGCAGTGGCGCACGGCACAACGCTTGGCAGATCAGTTCTGGGCAAGATGGTTGAAAGAGTACCTGCCGACGCTTCTCCCACGGAAACGGTGGCACCAGGAGGCACCACCCCTCAAAGAAGGCGACTTGGTTATTGTAGTTGACCACACCCTGCCACGTAACACCTGGCCGAAGGGAATTGTGGAGAAAACGTTTCCTGGACCCGATGGACGCATCCGGGTCGTCGACGTACGGACAAGCCGAGGAAATGTAAAGCGTGCAGTTACGAAACTATTAGCATTGGCGTCTGAAAAGTGAGGTATTGGAAATTTACCTCCAATACCGGGGGAGAGGATGTTGCCAATGCATATTTATATATAAAAAAAATATATTAAGTTTCTCATTATAAAGAAGAACCATTTAGTTGTAACTTTAAAAATTAAACCTGTAAACTGGAATGGATGAGATATCACTCGAGAGGCGACCGCGTAGTGTAGCCTTCTCGTACTTTGTTTTGATACGGGTCGCTCGAGCTCGTCCATTGCAGTGACGGTCAGTCGGGAACGGGACGGCGACCGAGTAGGATCGTGGTCCGGCGTGGTGGCTCTCGCTCTTGTCGGATCCTGGCTGTCCGGGAACTTTCGGGCCTGACTGTGGCGTGGGTCCTTCATCTTGTTGAATGGACAGTCCGCGACAGTGGACACGCTTGGTTAACCAGGTGTATTTTCGGGCCCGAAAGTTAGCGGCGTGTTCATTGCTGATCGAGTTCGGTAATGTTCATGTGTCCGCGCCCCGGTCCCCAGGATCGATCTAATTGCGAGATGACCTTGGAGCCTTAGCCCGATCGTTGCTCGGTCGTTGTCGAAAACGTACAAAATGTATACCACGTTTTTATGAAAATATAAAGTCGAGTCAGATACCGCTCGGCGCAAAAGATACGAAGTATTTGAATTATTCAGACCCCTCCCCTCCCTTCCATGGATCCGTCGGTCAGCAAATGATCAGTAGGTTTATGTAAGAACTTTGAAATCATTTGCTAGCCGCTCAAGCGCGGCGGTCGTTGTGCCTTGCTGTACTGGGGGAGAGTTCCCGATTATCCATACAGTGGCGCGGTCTGGCACATGCGGTAAAGTAGTATTCTAAAAACATGAGCAGCGAAAAAATACTGAAAGTACAGGACATTATAAAAGGATGATCCCAAGACTTTCCATTCTTTAACCCTTTGCACCCGGAGCCTTCTTAGACGTTAGCTGCCAGCAACTCGACGGCACTTTGCCGCGCAAACGTTCTAGAAGGATTTGTGTCACATTATATAGTATAACGTTGGAAGCAAGTAATATATTATAATAATCTTCGATTTATATGAATCGGTAGGCATTGGGGAACATATTTTTTGCAAACAAAAATCAAAATTCTGTTTCTTATAATTGTATACGGCATAATACATTTTAACCCTTAAAAGATATCATCTAAATAATCACGTTAACGTTATCGTGGGTGTAATTTCACCCCAGTAAATGAATTTTATTTTATAAATGTTATAAAAACATGTAAATGAGATTAGATATATTATAAGAATTACATGTTTCATGAAAATGATACAATTTATTTTTTACAGTTATTGCAAATAATGTTGCGGTGCCTTTTATAAATGAAGTTGGTACATGTTGTACATCTCACAGTATATTTTGTAAATTGGATAGAAATTTTTCATGTTTTGCAATACCTATGAAATGGAAAACATTAGGGAGATGGGACACGGTGATATTATTTCTATAATATTAATATTACGTTGAATTATATGATATATCAAGAATCACTGATCAATTTTTATTTTACCAATTTAATTTTGAATTATTGCGAAGGCAGTCACAAAAGAAATAGCACGGAAAGGGGTTAACAATGGTAAGGAACGATATAGAAAAATTGAGGGCTTGAAAAAAATTCGATTTTGTGAAAGAAAGACACTGTTTCTATAGCTAACTATGTTTTTCTGGTACTTAAAGCGTTAAATTATAATATGGAATGGTGTTAGTAATAATTAGAAACGAAATTCCAACGAAAAGTAATTTCGTAGGTGCGGACTTTGCAAAAATTCTGTTTTATTCTCTTTTCGTGTTCACACTGTTCAAAAGGTAGGCAACTTGAAGTCGCAATAGCTCCTTCTCAGGCACCGATAAAAATATAGAAAGCACTTAAATAAACTTTTGCAAATTTAATATACCATTATAAAAGACAGTTCACAGTATTTTTCGCCCTTAAATATTCTATATATTTGTCAGATTTATTACAACATCGGAAATTAAATCAGAAACAGTAATTGCGACCCTAAAATGCTAAAAGGGCCCATAAGGCCCAAAATTGTCCCCGAGAAAATACATATGCGCAATCGTCGGTGACTGACCCACGGATGTATTTTTTTTCTTCTACAAGCCGCCTGTTCAATAAATAACTACTTCTTCACGCATAAATCTCCATGCAGTAGTAAATAATGACCACGGTTCAATGTAATGATCACTTCTGACCACTCAGACGCATTTCCTTTTGAGAACAGCTGCTTAATCAAGTGAAAGTGTTTAGAAAGGTTATTAGGGATGGAAAATGTGCAGTCTCTGTGGCATTTCCTCGACTGATAGTAGCTTTAAAAACTGTCTTGATTGAACAGCATATCCGGAAAATTATAAAACTTCCGGTGTTGTTAAAAGTTTTACGAGCAGCTGGAATTTTCTCCTAGATTTTTTTCTAGATCTGTAGGGTTTCACAGTGCAATTAATTCACCTGTCGTTCATTATCTTTTCTATTAATTTCTTTGTAGTCGCCAAAATACATGATTAGACAGGTGCTTTTTTAACACTAGAAATACCGGCGTTAAATCTGTTGTATTTAAATATATTAAATAAGTACTTTGAAAAAAGGAGAATTCAGTGGTGGAAAAGATGATCGATTCGGTAATTTATGTTTTATGAGATGGACGTAGAATTTCTATTCTATGACCCTCCTATAATCTTGGAGAATTTTTGGAAAAAATTGTGTACCAGTCATTTTGACTGGTTTGGTAGTTCTAGTGTTAATCGTCAACCCTTAACATTAACCGTACCAGCACTTCATGTGTATCTATTTTTCCTGAGGTCGGCCATTCAGCTGATTATAAAATAACAATAATATTATTCTGAAATATATACGGGAGATTGCCAATAAATATTAGAAATAACGCAGAAAACAGCCTTTAATTAATAATACAAAAAATTACAAATTTGCATTCAATTTAACCGGTTATTTGACCATGCCTGATACGGTTAGTGTTAATTGAAGGGATTAATTATTTTGTGAACAGTTTACGTCATTAATAAAGATTGGCAAATTAAAGCTGTTTAGTTTAATTGTATCGAAAGTGACGGTAAGTTTAAGGAATCCTCTCTTTCGTCATTTTGGAGCTAGTGATTTTACTATGTTATTACCAACCTTTTCATAATTGCTTCCATTCTCAACGTTGAATGTTGAATCGCTTTCTTTGCTCCTTTCATCGGAAGATCCGGTGTTCGGAATGAAATCAATCGTCTTTTCATCTTGACGTTTCTCGGTCACGTCATAAGTGCCATTTTCAGCCTCACCGATCTCGGTTCTGCTCTTTATTTGACTGCTCTTCGAGCCTTCCGTTATTTCGTATATATAACTATACGCAGGAAGTTCCTATGAAAAGAGTTTGCTTATAATATTATGACATGAATACCTTTAGAAATTAAAAAATGGTATTTTCTAAAAGAGCATTATATGGAACGACTCTATCCTTTTTTTGTTTATTAGTTTAGCTGAAATTTAGCTTCGGAGAAATTATAGTAAAAAGATTAGTAAATTGATTAAAATTTAGTTTACGAGAAATTGGAGTATAAAAATTATTAACTTAGTTGATATTTAATTTGAGAGAAGGAGAGAATTATTAATTTAGCTTGAATCCAGTTTGGGAGAAATTATAGTAAACAGATTACTAAATTAGTTAAACTTTAGTTTAAGAGAAATTGGTGCATACAAATTATTAATTTAGTTGAAATATAATTTGAGAGGAAAGGAAAAAATTATTAATTTAGTTTGAATTTAGTTTGGGAGAAATTATAGTAAAAAGATTAGTAAATTAATTAAAATTTAGTTTAGGAGAAATTGGAGTATAAAAATTATTAACTTAGTTGATATTTAATTTGAGAGGAGAAGGAGAGAATTATTAATTTAGCTTGAATCCAGTTTGGGAGAAATTATAGTAAACAGATTACTAAATTAGTTAAACTTTAGTTTAGGAGAAATTAGTGCATAAAAATTATTAATTTAGTTGAAATATAATTTGAGGGAAACGGAAAAAATTATTAATTTACCTTGCATTTAGTTTGGGAGAAATTATAGTAAGAAGATTACTAAATTAGTTAAAATTTAGTTTAGGAGAAATTGGTGCATAAAAATTATTAATTTAGTTGAAATATAATTTGAGGGAAAAGGAAAAAAATTATTAATTTAGCTTGAATTTATTTTGGAAAAATTGGAGTATATAAATCATCAATTTAGTTTAAATTTAATTTACCAAAAGTAGTAGCAAGTTAGTAACATATAATTTAGTTTAGGACCAGTAGAAACTAACAATAAGCATTCTCGTATTCTCGATTGATTAATGGCACCTACAAAGTCATTTTATTCTCATTAAATCATGCGGTAGGTTAACGAGCAAAAATTCGTAGAGTACAAGAACATTTTACGATCGTGTCCCGTGTACCATAAACACATACATGTGATATGCAAATGATCGAGAACTAACATGGGCAACACACCGTGACTACATCCGACACGATTCCAACAAATCTCATATATTATACAATTTTATTCCAGAATTTGCATGCTCTTATTCGTGTCAATGCACCATGATATTTAGTAGGCAAATCCATGGTTAGGGGAAAAGTAATTTGCAATATTAATCGACTTATGGGAAAAATAGAAACGCATCCAAATTTATTATAAAATAGCAGCTTTCATATAAAATTTAAATATTAATTCTTGACTATAATAAATTTGAAAAATCAGTTATGAAATATGAGTCGCTCAGAAGCCAATGAGGTTTAGTTCATTTTTTGATATTTTCTGAAAATGAACTTCGTTTTATTAAAATTTAAAACAATCAAAAAATATCAAAAAAATTGACTTAACCGCATTGGCTTCTGAGCGACTCCTATAATAACTTTGGATTGCTGTACTATAATATTGTCATCTAAAGTTTATTTATTCTAAAGTCATTTGAAGCGAATTATATTTCAGAATGTTACCCAGGAAATATTTGTAAATCAATTATGAAATATGAGTCGCTCAGAAGCCAATGCGGGTAAGTCCATTTTTTGATATTTTCTGAAAATAAACTCCATCCTATTAAAATTTACAGAAATCAGAAAATATCAAAAAAATTTACTGAACCGTATTGGCCTCTGAACGACTCATATAATAAGTTTGGATTACTGTACCATAATATTGTCATCTAAAGTTTACTATATTCTAAAGTGATTTGAAGCGAATTATATTTCAGAATGTTACCCAGGAAATATTTGTAAATCAATTATGAAATATGAGTCGCTCAGAAGCCAATGCGGTTAAGTCCACTTCTTTTATATTTTCTAAAAATAAACTTCATTTTATTAAAATTTACAATAATCAGAAAATTTCAAAAAAATTGACTTAACCGCATTGACTTCTGAGCGACTCATATAATAACTTTGGATTACTGTACTATAATATTGTTATCTAAAGTTCACTACATTCTAAAGTCATTTGAAACGAATTATATTTCAGAATATTTCCCAGGAAATATCTGTAAATTTTCAGTCTTACACCAAACCTTTTCTAGAATCCTTAAAATCTTAATACCGATGCATGCCAAACTCCAAAAACCAATCAAATTATAATCAATTGTCAACGATAATATTTCCTTCCTCAAATATGATATAGATAATATGATATAGATATCATCAAGCCCAAAAATATCCAAACACTCTCAGAAAGTTCGTCAAACTCCACGTTCCCCAAGAGCAAACGCGAAAACCAAAGGACAGTGACGAACGGCGGAACTAATCTTTTTCGATTCACCGTGACCATATCCGTCAGAATTTCAACGAATCTCGCTTAAGTGGAGTAACCACGACGAACCGGAGGCTGAAAATAACGCACCTGGTGAGCCGTGATGAGAGAAAGGTGCACTTACGGTACTAATGCCGGTCTTCCTTTCTCCTGTACCGTTCGAGCGAGAAGAAAGGAGAAACGGGAAAAGATGCGTTGCATTCTTGCGACTCGCACAAAAGAAAAACCAGTGAGAGTCATGAAGAATCGCGGAGACCGTGTTAAAAACAAACGATTTCGGGGAGAGCCGAGGAAGACCGTGAAAAATCGATCTACGCTAAACGGAACGAGAAATGTTTTGCTGTGAGATACGATGGCTGGTTTTAATCCAGTCATTGGTGCTTAGTCTACTGGCTTAGATTGGTTGTTAAAATCGTCGGAACTATATTTATTGGATGTGCTTCAATGATTTTAGTATTCTCTTCTGTTTTTCTTATCATTTTCTGGGTCATCTTTTGCTTCTTTGTAATTGTAGAAATTGTATTTCTACGGTTTGTTGCATTTCTTCGCTCCTTTTATTGCTGATTTTGTGGCATCTTTTTTCTGGCGGGTATTTCTTATTTACTTGTATTCGTAAATGGGTCAATATTTTTTGCATATTTGTCGTTAGAGTAGTTGAAGTCGAATTAATGTAGAAATCTGACAGAAACAATTTTAATATTCAGTTTTGTGTACCTTCTGCTATTAGTTACTCTTTTTCGAAATTTGATTCGTCTTACAAAACCTTTTTTTCAATTTCAGAATTTATATTTCGTCTTCACAAGATAAAGATGCAATTTTTAAACATAGGTTTAAATATTTAACCAGGAATTTAGCAAATTTCGTTTCTTCCGCTTTTCTGGATATATAGATTTGTTACAGAAGATTTTTCATCAGGTTAGTGAATTTTAACATAATTGCAAATTATAGGACAATGTTTAATGGCAATTCTACAAATTATATATTCAAAATACTGTCCATTTCGAGGTTTACAAATTGAATGGACGTATAGTCGATTCTATACACGGGGAATTGAGAACCACTGCACGAAAGACAGGTTCTTTCTTCGATTAAGGGAAGAAGAACCGCACCCAGTCAGACGTTTTCATATCCGATGATACGTGTTCCTTGCAAGTGAAAATGCTCTTTCTCTGGCAGACTATAAAGCTAACGTCGAACGAGTATCACTTCTCGTGACATTCCAAGAAATTTTAACCTCCTTCTGAAGGCTATGGTGATCCAATTTTTCCCTGCCGCAAATCCATAGAAAAGAAACTAAAAATCTATCAAAGGAAATTCATTATTTCACCGTAACTTACGGAAATACTATTCGATAAAATTATTTGATAACACTTTTTCAATACAATTTGTCATACTTTGACTGTTAAAAAATAGTAAATTGTAATATAAGTGAGAAATAGCTACTATATTCATTTGTATCGTGCCTTTTCTAAAGTGTCTCTTAGAAATGAAGTTTCTTTTAATGATAAATGAATAGTTGCAGATTTTTCATAATTAAATTTTTATACTGCAAGTATCTCGCAATTTTGTTAAACGAGAGTCTTATAAAATTCACTGGAAAGGAACGATTTGAATAATAGTTGAAATATACAGGTTGAAATCTCAATATGTGCGATACAGATCAGCTCGAAAGAAGGACAGGGAAAAGAGAGACAATTCGATAGCAAGTTGTAGGTGGGTCACCCTTCGAATCCACTTTCGTCCGAAAGTTTCAGGTGAAAGTCTTGAAACTTTTCCAGAGAAAATTTTCGCACATTGGAGGAAGGTTTTATGCATCTTGTAGATTTGCATGCCCGCTAATTATCTACCGGCAGGTTATAATTAAATGTTTTTATTTGCCGCGGCGTCTGTGCTGTTCCACTTCCTCTTCTCCACTTTACAACTAACTTAACCCGAGAATCAATCCCGTCTCGTAATCTTCACTGACGTCTAGATTTTCTGTAGTTCATTTTGTCCTTCATTAATTAAATTATCTTATCAAAATTTTTAACATTTGCTACATTGAGGAGATTTTAAACCGTTTGAAAGTTCCAATGCTTTTTTATTGTTCTAGATGCAGTGTAGATCTTTCGAAATTCTAGGTTAATTCCAATTTATTCTGCTTTTATTAAATGTGATATTTTATCAGGTTGCACATTGCAAACTTATAGTGCGACCAGTGCTAATTTGAGACGTCTTAATTCTTTTTGAGGTGCGAAATATTTTCCAAACCGTCAGATTTAAGTCTTATCTGATCGAAATCTAAATTGGATCTTATTGAAACCTGACTCGGATCTAGCCGAAATTTAAAACCAAAATGTAACTCGGACCTACTCGATATCTGACTCGGACATAATCGATACCTGACTCGGACTTAATAGAAACCTAATTCGGATCTAATCGATATCTGACTCGGACTTAATAGAAACCTAACTCGGATCGAATCGAAACCTGACTCGGGCCTAACCGAAATCTAAAACTAAAATCTAACTCGGACCTAATCGAAATCTGACTCAGACTTAATAGAAACCTAACTCGGATCTAATCGAAACCTGACTCGGACCTAATCGATATCTGACTCGGACTTAATAGAAACCTAACTCGGATGTAATCGAAACCTGACTCGGACCTAACCGAAACCTAAAACTAAAATCTAACTCGGACCTAATCGAAATCTGACTCAGACTTAATAGAAACCTAACTCGGATCTAATCGAAACCTGACTCGGACCTAATCGATATCTGATTCGGACCTAATCGATATCTGACTCGGACTTAATAGAAACCTGACTCGGACCTAACCGAAATCCAAAATCAAAATTTAACTCGGACCTAATCGAAACCTAACTCGGACCTAACCGAAATCAAGTACCAAAATCTAACTCGGACGTACTCGAAACCTAACTCAGATAAAACCTAGATAATTTACACCAAATTACTTAACTTTCCCTTCAAATTTCCAGTCCATAAAGACAAACTTTTGCCAATCTGTAAATACCTCTCCGTTCCTCTCTCCCTCGCAGGCTCAAAACCTCCAACTTATTTAATTCAAAGGCAACCAAACTCTCCTCTCTCTCAAAAACTCAAAAATCCACCCCATCAGAAGTTACGAAACCGACAGCTTCCCTCAGAACTCCTCCATTTTCAAACACAACTACGTTCGACAACTAATTTCCTGTTGCATGATCCAAGATTCCATCAAACATATGCATCCACCGGTCGCAATCTCCAATCTCAGGTTCTCTCTCAATCAACCGGATTGATCCTGTTCCCATGCTGGCAATTCTGGTTTGACCATAGCGGTCCTTAATTACACAGATAACATTTCAGTCCCGAAGAACACATACGCCAACTGACCTATAGAATCGCCAGGAGAAAGCAATACCAAAACGAAACGTTTCTCGTTCCCTGGATCGACTGTCGGTTGCAGAAAAAAAGAGGAACAACGTCGGACAAACAGTTCGACTAACTGTACCGCGAATCGGCCTTCGAGGCAGCCTTCATCCGCGAGTTTTAAGTGAAAGTCGTCCTTAACCTTCGCTTGTTGCCGGATGGGTCTGGGTCATTTCGCTCACGTGTCATTCTATTCCAAGAAATCTAACTTACACTTTCCCTTCGTGGCTCGTATTCGGTGAATTTCCTTCCTGCTTCGCGAATAAGTCGTTTGTCATGGCGCGATGGCGCATGGGATTTGTGCAGCTGCGCTGAGAGGATTCAATTTTCTCATTTAACCCTTTGCCCTACGACAACGAGTGACAGCCGTGATGGGGTTGATTGAACAAACAATTTTGGAAGCTTCTCAAAAATGATCAAATTAAAAGTATCAGTTGAACACGACACGATAATATTATTCCTATGTTATCAATATTGATTGAAGTTCTAAGATAAATCAGAAAGCGCTGACATATTTTTATTTTAGCAATTTAATTTTCAAATATTGCGGATGCAGTCACAGAAGAAATCGTAGGGCAAAAGGTTAACACTAGAACTACCGGCGTTAAATCTATCATATTTAAATATATTAAATGAGTACTTTGAAACAAGGAGAATTAAGAGGTGGAATAGTTGATCGATTTAGTAATTTATATTTTATAAGATGGACGTAGAATATCTATTGTATGACGCTCCTATGAACTTGGACAATTTTTGGAAAAAATTGTGCACCAGTCATTTTGACTGGTTTGGTAGTTCTAGTGTTAATTAGGGATTAGAGGAATGCTGGATGCGCGGTGATTATTGTTTGCGATGAGATACTACGGGGTGGTTGACCTCTCTGGGATGTTTATGGGAGTTTTGTAAAAATTGTGATATTTGTGATTCGTTATGGGTCTGATGGATGGTACTATGGGTGATTAAAGGTTTTTTAAGTTGCTTTCGACAAGTTTGAAGTAGGATGAATTAACAGCAGAGGTATGATCGATGAGATCCAGAATTCAAAATTTGTTAATTACTTCACGTTTTTGTAAATGAAGTACTATGTTGTTTTAGGTGATTGAGGTTTTTTCTAAAGTAGCATTCAACAAGTTTGAAGTAGGATGAATTAACAGCAGAGGTATGATCGATGAGATCCAGAATTCAAAATTTGTTAATTACTTCACGTTTTTGTAAGTTAAGTACTATCAACGTTAAATATTGCCGCGAAGAGTGATTTTGTTGGGAATTTTGTAAACTCGCAATATCAAACTTTCTCTTTCTCCTTACTCAGAAATATGTTTCCAACTTTTCCAACCTAATATTCCACGGAATTTTCTCTTTTTCATTTCAACAAATTTTTCTACAACTCAATAAGACTCTACCCAATACTCCGCCTCAAGCAATCTCGTCCGACATAGCACGTCTCTATCTCCTTTTCCGTTCTCCATCGAATTCCCCCTTTCTCCTCGTACCACGTCACTTCTATCGCTTTACAGATTCGATAAATAAATAAAAAACCATCCATCCAACTATTACTTATCATCCAACCGTATCAAATACATTCCCCGTGAATGCTCGATCGGCTCATGAAATAAATTATATATTTTAAACGGCAGTTCGCAGCTGGATATCGCACTGTTCCAATAATTCCATCTCGAAATCGCGTGAAAAGGTGCGATTTACCATAGAGTGTTAGAGATACCACGTAATTTGTGTGCGCACGCCGCGCCTATACGTAAAGTAGCACTTGAATGACGCCCGCAAGTAGATCGAGGTTAAAGATTTCTATGCCCCAAGGTTAAGGATGTCTCTGTGCGGTCTATCGGTCTGGGGTTACGCGCTAAAAGGTTTTCTCGTTTTACGTAAGGCAAGGAAAACTTCCTACGAGCTCTTTATTTCGTCTTTCCGACCGTCGAAAGTAAGTTACTTCCGCAGTAAACGGCACTTTCTGGAGAAAGAAAGGGTATCGTTATGGCGCGATTCGAAGGCCGCGCATTTCCCGCGTTTTTTAGCGCGGGAAATTGGGTTGCGCTGTTTGCGGTGTTTTTGTGCGTTTAGTGGGATGGATTCGATGAATACAATGCCAGGATTTATTGGACGATTTTTATAATTAGTAGAATTGATTGATGTGATGGAAGAATGGCCCAGAAGAGGAGAAATTATGCGAGTGATTTGTTTTGAATGATGCAGTTTTCCCGCGTTTCTTAGCGCGGGAAATCGGATTGCGCTGTTTTTGTGGGTTTAGTGAGATAGACTTGATGAATATGAGGTTAGAATTTATTTGGTGATTGTACTAGTTGGTAAAATTGATTGATGTGCGGGCAGAACGGCTTAGAAGAGGAGAAAGAGTGATGTGATTTGAATGATGCGATTTTCCCGCGTTTCTTAGCGCGGGAAATCGGATTGCGCTGTTTTTGTGGGTTTAGTGGGATAGACTTGATGAATATGAGGTTAGAATTTATTCGGTGATTGTACTAGTAGGTAAAATTGATTGATATGCGGGCAGAACGGCTTAAAAGAGGAGAAAGAGTGATGTGATTTGAATGATGCGATTTTCCCGCGTTTTCTAGCGCGGGAAATTAGGTTGCGCTGTCTGTGGTGTTTTTGTTGGTTGAGTGGGATGGATCCGAGGGCTCTTTTAGCTTGTAATACACTTATTAAATAACAAGGTTCCATTGAAGTTTAAATGTCGCGGCCGAAGTGACTTGCAAATAGTTTTCTCTCTTTCGCTCTGCTGATCATCAAACACTCGACTCGATTACGAAACGAGCTCCTCAATGAACAATTATTTCTGAATGAAGAATGAAAACGTAAAACAAAGATGGCAAATAATAAAATGCACACCGACGACTAGCTACGATATTTCGATTCTCTTAAATGCTCTTATTTGATTAGGGGCATACAAAAAAAGCAGAGGAACTTTCTAATTCCCCTTACACTGCGAAACTGAATATGTAAATTATCATACTATAATGAATTAAAGGAATTTCAAGTAGCACTTCTCAATAACAGCCTACGCGAATGAGTCATAGAAGTTTGAATTAGCGCCATCTAGTTAAAGCTTCATGCTCGAAGACGACACCATCACCATAACCCCAATTCTAACGCAAATTTCAACTCCATTACATTTATCAAATGAAATGTCTGGCAAGCAAGAAGCCTGAGAACATGGAAACGCTGAGAAGATTTCGAGATTGGCAGCAACGTTGGTGCACATTCATTGCATGAAAGTCTTCTGCGCTTACCTTTTCGTTGCTCCAGTTTCCCTGAGAATCGGACTGCGATGTCACCATTGAGATTCCCGCCCATATAATCACAGTAATCTGGACAAAAATATTGTACTCGCAAAAAAAGTGATAATTCTAGCTCGACGATGGTTACTTTCACCGTTTTTTTCCCACTGTCGTTTGTTTCGAGTTGTGTGATATTCAAGTTACTATTCAATTTGGATTTAATGGCATTTTTGTAATTAATTGGAAGTAATTTGAAGATGTTTCGCTGTTGCAAGTTTATATTTCTTATTTTATTATATTATTGTGTTGTCGTCATTGTTGGTAATAAGTGAATACAAAATTTTAATGCATTAATAACAATTTTAAAATTGAGAAAATTTATTAAATGAATAAAATATAAAAAAATGTATAAAATATTTGAATGCGAAAGTTGCTGTAATGTTTAGACGATGGAATAAGTTTCTATTTAAGTTCTACTTCCTTAATTGTGTTTATAAATAATTGTATTTGCAGAAATATACGCAGATTATCAATACAAAAATTGATAACGGTAAATTTTCCAGGTAAAAAATTTTCGCGGAGTTTTAGATTCGGATATTGAAGTTCTTTTAATTGCAATTTATAAAAATATATTCTACTTCAGTTATAACTTCTTCGCGTGAATAAAAAAATTATTTTAAGTGTAATTTCAGAAGGATAAATATTTGAAGCATCCCTTAACATCTTAAATGCATATTCTGTAATTTACAGTACTCTTAATTTGAATAAAGCAATTAATAATATTAAATAATGTCGTCAATTACAAATTACAATAATATCGAATTGTTATTCTACGTTAAATCGTAAGGACAAGAATTTACGAACTCGGAAAAATTAATTAACATCAGTGCATAAAACTTGCAACAAATCTGAAGCTATTTATGCAAATATACACATCCGATCACAATCATAGAAATAGAATGTGGGAAAAAAGTTCTTTCACTCGTTAAACATTACAACAAATACCACACTCTGCACACTTTCCAATTTTTTTTTAAATATCATACGCATTCAATGAATTCTTGCATCTTTAATATTCCTGCAAAACATACAAATTCCCAGTCGGCTTTCAGCAACATTTACATCTAAACTATTCACCTTCAAATAAATAAAATGGAAACTCAACAATTTCCACGTAATTACAAAAATACCATGCGATCCAACCAATTAAAAAAATCGGAGAAATCTGCAAAGGCTTAAATCCATCAGCATATCATCATTTTAATAACACATGAAAGATTTCCTCATCGACCCTTCTTTCTTTACAACACTGGAAACATTCTCCAGCGAATTCCTCAATGATTTAATTCCAGTGATCACACTGAAGAAAGAATATCTCCCATCGTTTCCAGGTTTCTCGTATTCGAGAGTGCAGCTTCAAAGGAAAAAAAAACGAAACACAACAATCGAAAGTTTGATTAACAGCGGCAATTATTCTGACAATGAAGATTCCAGCGTACATTTGAATGAACCTGTTACGAGGATTTCATCGAGCGAGTGCTTCCTACGGAAACATTTTTTCTGTCGCGATGTACACCTCGTTTTGCTTACATTCTCGTTACTTAACGACTCGAAACGGGAGAAAAGTCTCGCTTTTATTCCCAGTCGAATGGCTGTTGAACAATGGCCCGAATAATTCGAAAAATGAAGCCATTACTTTGTATTGTTTTTTTAACGCTAGATCTACCAAGCTGAATTTTTTGTAAATACTTTTGATTATTTCTTTCCTTATTTTCTAAGTCTGTCTTGCAGACTGCAACTGATTTAATTGATCGAGTATTTTGGCTCCTTTAGCTATTTTTTTAAGATATTTATTTAATTTTTTTGAATGTATTAGAATAATTGTCGGTAGATCTAGTGTTAATGGCATTTTTCTGTGTTTTGTGTTTTGTTACTGTAGGTTTTTTTCGTTTTTAATTTTTGATGGATAGGAAAAGGTATTAATGGACATTTTTCAATGTTTTGTGTTTTGTTATTTTCGGCTTTGGAACAGTTGTTTTAGATTTTTGATAGATCGGAAGGGTATTAATGGTGATTTTTCTATATTTTGTGCTTTGTTATTTTACATTTTTTCGTTTTTGATTTTTGATGGATGGGAACGGCTGTTAATGAGCATTTTTATATGTTTTGTTATGTTAGAGCTTGAACAGGTATTTTAGTTTTGCTTTGTGGAGTTTTTGTGGATTGGAGAAGGTGCTAATTAAGGAGAAGAATAGATTTGAGAGATTTAGCCCCCTGCAGATAGCTTCCAGTATTTTGATTAAAATGCTGAATAGTTTCCTTTGCAGTTTCGTCCTCTTAAAAGATGAAACTGTTTCCCATCAGTTACCAATTTCCCAATTTTCTAAAATTTCTGTTTTTAGTGGTTCCAGGAAATTTAATCATTTATACACAAAATCTTGAACTCTCCAAATTATTTTCAATTGCTATTTTTGTTTACAAATCCCAAATTCTAGCATTACACTACAACTCAAATCAAAGAGAATATTTTCAATAGAAAATACAGTTTTTATCCTCTTATCCTTGCATCTTTCACAATAATTGAAAATTCTGCATAAATTTCTATGCTACTTTAACGCAAACAATGAAAGATGGAATCATTAAGACCAAGAGCCCACTATTTCTATAATAATTAAAAACTTTATACAAATTTCTGAGCTACTTTGACGCAAACAATGAAAGATGGATTCATTAAGACCAAGAGCCCACATTTTCTATAATAATTAAAAACTTTATACAAATTTCTGAGCTACTTTGACGCAAACAATGAACGCTAGATTTATTAAGACCAAGAGCTCACATTTTCTACACTAATTAAAAACTTTATACAAATTTCTGAGCTACTTTGACGCAAACAATGAAAGCTAGATTTATTAGGACCAAGAGCTCACATTTTCTGTAATAATTACAAATTTTATACAAATTTCTAAGCTACTTTGACGCAAACAATGAAAGTTAGATTTATTAAGACCAAAAGCTCACATTTTCTATAATAATTAAAAATTTTACCCAAATTTCTAAGCTACTGTGACGCGAACAATGAAAGATAGATTCATCGAGACGAAGATAAAACTTACAAGATGAAGCTTCATGTCTTCCCTCAATCGAGAAAATAATCCTCCAGTTTCTGTTCCAAAATCTCAATCTTACTTCCGCGATCTACGAGGTATCCTTTTTTTCCCCTCGATCACGTCGAACCTCGATCCGATGCACGCACTCCGGAAAGAAACACTGTACTACTTCGTCTCGAAGCGATACACTTGACTTAACTGGTAGCTCCAGTTATCCCCACGCTTCGAAGGAGTCCGAAGAGAGCTGCGATCGCCTTTAAGATCCCTCCGGCAGCATCCAGACACGTAGCACTTCAAAAAGACTTTGCATTCTTGCCGGAGGAATTTTATCTTTAGTATTTCAGCAATTTTGCTCTCCATTGATGGATAATCGAATTGATCGATCGAAGATGATAATTATTAAAGCAGAGAACAGAAGGTGTACATACATAATGTTGATGAGGGGACATCACTTATGTTGGATGCAAGATTCAGAGTAAAGGTTGGAATTCCTTTTAGAAGAATTTGGGTTTTGGAATGTTAATTAGCTATGTTTTTGTTACTTTGAATCTTTGGCGATGTTAACACTAGAACTACCAAATCCGTCAAAGTGACTGGTACACAATTTTTTCCAAAAATTCTCGCATCTTAAAAAACATAAATCACCGAATTGATTATCTTTTCCGCTTCTTGATTCCTCCTTTTTCAAAGTACTTATTTAATATTTTGAAATATGCTAGATTTAACGCCGGTAGTTCTAGTGTTAACACTAACCGTACAGACAGTTTACGGATACTTATTCTTACCGTAGTAGAACTTTTGATTCGTTTTTAAATACAGTGAAACCTCGATAAAAGCAACAGAAGTTTCCCTCGGTAAATGCATCATGGCTATCTCCTCCACATAGGGAGATCCACCTTGGCGAACCTCGACGCTCGATGAGGGAGCAGTGTAACATGATACCAGCTGAATGTATCGGTGAGGCTATATTAATTGGAGAGTCGGTCGTTTTCATTTTCGATTTTTTTTTAAACCTTTGCTAACGTGTTTGTGAGATTTTTCTGATTAAAATGATACCAAACACGATATAGTTTACGTTATATTTACTTAATATTTAATTTTACTAACTATTTACGTAATTCAAATTATATCGTGTTTGGTATCATTATAATCAAAAGAATCTCAAAAATACATTCGGAAAAGTTACATTTAGAAAACTTAATAAATAAACAAGTTTACTGTTGCATTAGCAATGCCTCGCCGATACTTTCGGGCAGCTCACTCTGTTTGCTTGCTCTCTCTGTCTTTTCTGCTGTCTGTCTTTTTCTAAGCTCGCGCTCGGCTCGAAATCTGTGCATTTATCGAGGTTTTACTGTAACGTTAATACCTTTCTGAAAGAAATGCGTACAAAACAGCCTTTACTTAATAATACAAAAAAAATACATATTTTTATTCCATTTAGCCGGTTATGTGATCGGTATGGTAAGGTCAGTGTTAACACTAGAACTACCGGCGTTAAATCTATCATATTTCAAAATATTAAATAAGTACTTTGAAAAAAGAGGAATCGAGAGGCGAAAAAGATGATCGATTCGGTGATTTATGTTCTTTGACATGGACGTAGAATATTTATTCTATGAGTTTTCTATAAACTTGGAGAATTTTTGGAAAAAATTGTGTATCGGTCATTTTGACCGGTTGGTAGTTCTAGTGTTAATTGTTAGGACACTGAGGTGAGGGTTTGAAGAATATTTCATTAATGAGGATTTTTTCGAGCTATTGGCATCAATCTATCTAGAGAGAATCTGTTAAAGACTTTAGTTCTTTTCACAGGAATTTTATCTTTAGTATTTCAGTAATTTTGTTTTTTATTGAGGGAGATAATTGACGGATAATTGAGTCGATTGAATTAAAATGATAATTATCGAGTCAGAGAAGGCAGGGTGTACTTAATATCGCGGAGGATACATCATTGAAGTTGGATGTAATATTGACAGTAGATTGTGGAATTCCTTTTGGAAGAATTTAATTCTTAGGATGTTACTTAGTTAGGTTTTTGTTACTTTGAATTTTCGGCAATGTTAATTTTTGAGACACTGAAATGAAGTTCGTAGAGTATTTCACTGATGAGGTCTTGTTTAAGCTGCTGGCATATTAATATAGCTAGAGGGGAGCTGTTAGAGACTTTAGTTAATTTTCTGAGGAATTTTATCTTTAGTATTTTATTCATGGAGAGAATTGACGGATAATTGAATTGATTGAATGATAACGATAATTATCGAGTCAGAGAAG
Source organism: Cerceris ruficornis (assembly GCA_963989415.1). Lineage (NCBI taxonomy): Eukaryota > Metazoa > Arthropoda > Insecta > Hymenoptera > Crabronidae > Cerceris > Cerceris ruficornis. The sequence goes on along the minus strand of OZ022530.1, from coordinate 7,253,636 downwards.
AGAAGGTGTGCATCATGTTGGATTTGATTGATTTGATGATTTAGGGGATTTGATTCTTCTACGTCAAGTAACTAAGTTTTTGTTAGTTTGAATCTTCGGCCATGTTAATTGCTGCGACACACGACGAACTTTTGATGTGTACTTCACTGTCGAGGAATTATTTCAGCTACTACCATAAGCCTAGCTAGACTCTAGCTGGAGTCTTTAACACTTTTACTGCCGGCCAAAAAAATTTATTAAATTAATGACAAGTCTATTTCAATATTTGTTGAAAATCGTAGGACTAATATTTATTTAACATTGTTAGGAAAAATGAACAAGCCGGTTGTTGACTGTAGACAGTCGTTAGATATAAAAAGTATCATCATTTGGTCATAGTTTAATATGGAATAACGTAATATCGAGCATAAATTATGTATTCTGAATTATTTGCAATAAAATTACTAATATAATATGAGCAAACTAAATAATAATCCCATGATGATCAACGTTACGAATGTTGCAAACGCCGATATATCGGCATCCGGCACTAAAAGGGTTAATGCTGCTTACAGAAATTTGATCTTCAGTATGTTAATAATCTTTTCTATCGATGCCCATTTATCCTTCAATTCACCTGGTAAACTAACAAACACCCATAAATCCCCAGCAGCTAGATATTCTTCTGCGAAAAAAAAAATTGCAAATTAACTCGACATTGTTTAGATAAAATTTAATAATTGCAATTAGCCCAAAGACCCAGATTTATTACAAGTTGAAAGAACCGCGACACCTAAGCTGAACCAATTACATGGAACACAATTAATCCCCGCTGTGCCCAATGGGTTAAAGATTGCTACGAATTCACCATAACATAACCCAGTTAATGTAACAGTCTTATCAATCAACATGTCTAACCACCTGTTCCTCTTCCACGCGCATTTACCATGAAGCAAAAGGGGCAAAAAACTCTACTTGACTTTCCCAAAGAAAGCAAACAATCAAACGACAGTACCAGCGAGATTAAATCGTCGAACTATTAGCGGAACGTTGCCCATGGAGCTGCTCGCTCTCGAGTCCTGAACAATTTATGCCTCGAAAACGATCCGGTGTCTTACTTTTCGAATAATTTATCACCGGCTGGACAACAAATAATCCCGGCTCGATCATTCCACTTTACTTTCATCTACCTTTCACTGTTTCACATTGAAATCGTACGAGGAGAACTTTTTCCGATCGTAACTACAAATTACAACCGTGCCGGGAGTCGTTGCTACCGATAATTATTGATTCTACGAAAACGAAAGACGATTAAGGGGTTCCATAGACGATGGTAAATAAGGTCGCGAAATTACGAAGGTCTTTTTGAAATTGTATTTCGCTGATGGACGAAGTGATTTCGCTGAAGTTCTTCGTCAAGGATGGAAATATGTGAAATTGTCCATTTTTTTTTTCGAGGGGAATGATTGTTGCGAATGATGCGATTTCGATTGCAGTTTTTGCACCGTTTTATCGCACATTCCGTGTAACTTTCTAGCCGTTGCTGGGTCGAGTTTCGATTATTATTGCTCGCGTGATTTATTGTTTTTATTTCGAAAGCTTAGCGCGAATATGATACGGTGGAAAGGTGGCGAAAGATTATATTTCAAGGATGGCGATATTTGTTGTTTTGTAGCGGACGTTTTTTCTTGTTATTATTATTTATGAGACGACGGAGATAAATTTGTGGTGTTTGTTTGATTTGCCAGAGGTTTTAAGACGATGGGGAGATTGAGGGCAGAAATGATGAAAGGGGAAAAGACAGGATAATTATGTATGTAGGTTATAGTGATTTGATCGAAACTTATAGAAATTTGCGCGCTAGAGAAAGATAGCTGAATTTGAGAGATAATTACAGTGACTTGGTAATGTGTTTGGGGCTCTCTTTGGATGAGTTTTTTTTTAACTTGAGTTTGGGCCCTGGAGGCTAAGGGACCGACTTTTTTCAAAGTTTAAATAGGTGTTTCTCAGTTCCTGGCGCTCTTAGAGAGGTGAATTTTCTCCTTCGAAATGTGTAAGTATCTACATAATTCCTCATCAATGAAGTACTCCTCAAAAGTTCGTTTTGTATTGCAGCAATTAACATGGCCCAAGATCAAACTAACAAAAATCTAGTTACTTGACGTAGAAGAATCAAATCCCCCTAAATCTTTCATCCAACATGATGCACACCTTCTCTTCTCTGACTCGATAATTATCGTTATCATTCAATCAATTCAATTATCCATCAATTATCTCCATGAATAAAATACTAAAGATAAAATTCCTCAGAAAAGTATTAAAGTCTCTAACAGCTCCCCTCTAGCTATATTGATATGCTAGCAGCTTAAACAATCCCTCATCAGTGAAATACTCCGCAAACTTTCATTTCAGTGTCCCAAAATTAATATTGCCGAAAATTCAAATTAACGAAAACCCAACTAATTAAAATCCTAAGAATTAAATTCTTCCAAAAGGAATTCCACAATCTACTGTCAATATTACATCCAACTTCAATGATATATCCTCCGCGATATTAAGTACACCCTGCCTTCTCTGACTCAATAATTATCAATTTAATTCAATCGACTCAATTATCCGTCAATTATCTCTATCAATAAAAAACAAAATTACTGAAATACTAAAGATAAAATTCCTGTGAAACGAACTACATACTTTGTTACAGTTACGTGTGGAAATGTTCATCTTTGCAGGTTAAGCGCAAAGTTCGTTTTTCCGTCTCGAGAGCTTAGTGACAAAAGTAATCGTTGTAGAGTCAATTTTATAGCGTCTTTCGAAAGCTAATACTTCAAGGAATACACGGAGACAAGGCCCATCGAGATCGACCCAGAAATTTGCGAGATATAATTTTTCAAAGTCGCGGTAGTGTCATATTTGAGAGCGCCTGTTGAGGGGTTTGGACGGCGGGGGGACTGATGTTCATTAATGTTTGAATTTTGATTTCACGGCTTCTGGGGGTTGTAGAGTGGTGAATTATTTTTCCTTTGATTCTTTAGAGTGTCTATTTTAATGCGCTCCAGAGTAGAAACATTTATCTTCTTCGGTTTAAACGCAAAGTTTGCTTTTCCGTCTCGAGAGATTCGTGGAAAAAGTAATCGTTGTAGAATCAATTTTTTTACTTGTTTCAAAAGCTAATACTTCAAGGTATACGCGGAGACAAGGCCCATCGAGATCGGGCCAGAAATTTCTTTTCTTGAAATTTCAGAAAGTTTCAAAGTCGTAAGTAATATTTTTGGGATAATAAATAAGAAGTAAGAATTTCCGACAATAAATATGTTTTATTACACATATATCTCGTACGAGGGTTACACGATATTAATACATGTTCATTTAACTGTCCAGCAATCAAACACGTTGTATTTTTTTTTCTCGCGATCATCAGCGGTTATATACTCTAATCGTCGTAGATCATTGTCGATCATCGTCGTCATCGTCATCACCATTATCGTTCGCATTAAAATTAAACACACATCTCACGAAATCGCATTTGTCATACGTGTAAAACATTGTCATTAGAGCAGTCCCGAAGGATCCGGCCTAAACTCGAGGAAAAATCCAGTTTTCCCGAGGGGAACAATTGACTTAGACTCAGCGTAAGTCAAGGAGGAATCATTTTCAGCGGCAACAAAAAGAGAGATAGGGGTTTTTCTCGAAAAGGGAAAAACAGGATTCTTGTCGTTCGGTCAATTTTCTTTTTGTCCTCGATCGAAAACCCATTTGTTCATTCACGATTTTTCCTTCTCAATTCCTTGCCTTGCAATATTAAGTCGCAATTTAAAATTCAAGTTTGAACGAAGTTGAATTGCATTATGAAATTCAATATAAAACTATATTTCACCTTGAAACACTTTAAATCGTAAATGAAATCATTTTCGACATCGTGAAGATCGTACACCCTTTCGCCATTAATTGATCCAAATTTCCATGAGATTATTCGTGGCAATTTTTAAACAGCAGCCTTTTACTGTGAATTAATATTATTTTTTGCAAACACTGCAAATGTAACACGAGATGAAATAAAGTCAAACGAATATTCTGACATCTCGTTGTACGACAGATACTTCACTTTTAGCGAAAGGGTAACTCTGACTCTAAATTATAAAATACACTTTTGACATATACGTAAAACAGGAAAAGATATATGGAAATCCAAAGCGACGATTAAAATTGTAAGGCAAGATTTTGAAAATTAGTCCGTCGATTCGTCCCGTGAATTGAAGTTCGAAATACATTCAAGGATCTCGGGTTTTGAGATAACGAAATAACGATAAAACAAAACAAAAAAAAACCGAAAGAAAAATGAGAGAGAATTCCTGTTGTTTCCTTCCTTTCGACGGACGCACACATTAATCGTCTAGCGTCGCATTTAACGATAAAACGTTTAATTATCATTAATAACCTCGTTGCTTACGCCCTAAGAAGTTCGTTAAGTTAATCATCAGCTTAATATCTAATCGTGTACTCGTAGTCTTACGTAGTAATAATCTTACAATCTAAGCTTGGTGGCCAGCACCAAAAAACACTCACTAGATTCACTGCCTACAGACACAGATACAGATTTGGTTTTTCTTCCTCGAGCGTTTATTCGATTACCTCTCGATTCGTGCAATTTCTCCCCGTCAAAACATCCCATGGAAATCTCGACCTACTTCTCTCCATCGATCATCAAATATCCCATGAAAAATTGCACGAATCTAAATTACAAAAATTTCAACGTTACACCTTTGCCTAGGGACATTTCGGTCTGATCTAGTGGAAAATTTCAACGACTCGCCGTGTACCGGCGAGTTTTCGTTCGCCGAGAAAGAAAACGATATAATTCTCCCCGTGGGATCGACGATCGAGATACGATTTTACGGAAATCGGAGGAAGGATCGACGATTTTCGAAATTGGCATTTCTTCCTTTCAGAGATTTATCGTCCTCCCGAGCGCCGAGCGAGATTTTGAGCGATTCACAGACATCCAAGCGAGAGAGTACTTTTTATTTATTTTTTCTTTTAGTTTAAATATTCTGCACGTTTTTTTTTTCTCAAAGACACATCGAACTGCAGCAAAATGTTTCCTACGTTTAGTTTAATCACGATTTGTTTATACTTTTTCACGTTTCTTCTCACCCGTCGCGGATTATCGCCACTAATGTAAGTCCTCTACCATCGCTAGAAGCCAGAAAGTGCGCTGATAACCTCGCGCGCGACGTGGATGACGTTATGGCGCCCCATGGCGATCGATTTCTCTCACTTCCCTTCATCCCTTATCCATCTCCTCGCTCATACTCCCTCTCGAGTGACTAAAAATTACTCTTTGGTTAAAAAACAAATTTGTCCGTATCGTTTACGGGTGGATTTCCTCTCGTGTACGTGTGCGTGCGCGTGTGTCAATGTACGTGTGTGACTATCGCAAGAAGAAAGCGTCGTCGCGTGTCGAAATTAATTTTAATATAAATCTCGAATAAAAAAAAAGAGACAACAAAAAACCGTGGAGAAAGAAGACCAGCTCTTACATCCGTACAGTTGTATATTAAAATTAATCGCTGCTAAATCTTCTCATAGAAACCACCCCATAGGTTTCTTCCTAATGCCTGCATCCTCGATGTGGCCTCTCTCACTTTCTCTCTCTCTCTCTCTCTCTCAGTCGTTTATGGGTCTACTATGATCGCAATGTCCACCGTCTACATCGTGGAACTAGCGTTTTCTTTTTTTTTTAATTCGCTACGTCTGATTCTCTCGTATTAATGTTTTTTTTTCTTGTTTCGTTTATTCTCTACGTCTACCATAAGCGAGCTCGTGATGAATCCTTATGAATTACGGATAGGCTTACGTTTACTAACGACAGTCTCTCGCTGTGACTGATCGAGTGATCATTGGAGAACCAAGGACGAACTTAAAGATACTAACGATAATTCCCATCGGTAGCTTCCATCCCACCTGACCCCAGAATTCAACCCCGTGACGATCATCGGCTCTGTGTGCGCTTCGTGGACTCGATTTTGATGATCGTTTTTGAACTTCAGTGTGAGAGGATGATGGGAAACGTTCAAGATCGTACGTTTGATCCTAGATTTTGTACTCTTCCTTCCAAGTGCCTTCGATCGAGCAAGATTTTCCGGTCTTTCACTTAGATTCAGTCGAATTGGGTAAAATTCTCTACAGGGGTCGATCGGGCGGGTTCCTCCGAGTTCTCGCGGCTACACTGCCGCAGTTGTACCATTTTGATATGTCAATGATGATCCTATTCTCCTTCGTTAATGAGATTTCTTCCCAGTCTCGATGACGACGACACTCGAGCGTATCGATATTCTTTTCACGAAGAGACGTCCATTGAATTTCTTCCTTAACTTCTTCAACTTCTCGTCACACACACGCAGGTACTTCATGTGAAGAGATTCGCCCCCTCCATTTCGGTGGACGAGGCACGATTCGCGTGCCTCCGAAAGACCGAACGACGTCGGAAAAATAGAAAATAAAAGCGACAATGGTAACGACGACGATGATACTCCAATCGGTTTCTTCATCCGGGGACACTCTCGACGTTTCCGGTGCACCTCGAGCCAGCCGATGTGCAGCCGCGGACAATTCAATCAACCTGAGACCCGCGTCAGGTGATGGAACTTGTTCGACAGAAAACGTGCGAGGTCTATGCCTCCATGTTCTCCTCGATTATCTTCCTTCGCTTGGTGCAACATCTTCACCGTTGTTCAGCTTCAAGGAGCTTCTCTACTCCCGCTTCGTTCTTCTTCCTTCAAACTCGCTGTTTCCTGCTGCCAGAAAAAATTCCTCTTCCCGTTCCAACTGTTGCTCTTGGATTAGAGCGATTACCAGCCAAGGGTGTCAACAGGTCGAGACAATGAGACCCTGCTGGTGACAGTGAGCTAATTGTCACTGACGCACCCGCCACCAGGTCTGCTGCACTTTCTCGTGGAGTTTCCTGCAAATACCCGCGAGCCTCCGTCACATCCCAGCCTCGGCGGCGTTCTCATCCATTTCACCGCCCCCTTCCTCGCAGAGGGTTGTTTCACCTCCACCGGTGTCACCGGTTTCACCTGCCTCGCCTGATTCATCACCCTCCTCCAAAGTGACCTGGAAGTAAGGAGATTTACGTTAGAATGACTTTTTCTAGTGGGTTTTGAGTCGTTTAACCCCTACGATGTCTATTTCGACAGCGGGTGTAACACCCCAGAATTAATTCCAGAAATACAAATTTCTCTCTGATCTTTAACATTTGACACAACTGACTGCAATATTAACACTAGAACTACCGGCATTAAATCTATCATATTTCAAAATATTAAATAAGTACTTTGAAAAAGGAGGGATCAAGAGGCGGAAAAGATAATCGATTCGGTGATTTCTGTTTTTTAAGATGGACACAGAATATTTATTCTAAGACTCTTCTATAAACTTGGAGAAATTTTAGAAAAAATTGTGTACCAGTCATTTTGACTGGTTTGGTAGTTCTAGTGTTAATATTATAGAAATAATTTTACCGTCTCGTGACCGACTGATATTTTCAATTTAATAGTTATTGGAAAACTTGAAAATTTCGTATTGAATTTATCGCTTCACGTGTGTCACACGTTATTGTAAGCTGAGGGGTTAATATTGGGTTGGCGACTAAGGGATGGGGATTTTATTTAACCCCTTGCCCTACTCTTAACCCCTGATAGGAAATTTGCAAGTTTTGTAAAACCTATGAATTGAAAATATTAATGAGAACGCGATAAAATTATTTCTATAATACTAATATTACGTTAAATTATACGATATATCAAGAATTACGGACCAACTTTTATTTTAGCAATTTAAAGCTGAAATATTGCAGATGCAATTACACAATATTTAAGTCGTAGGCCAAGCATTTCTTATTTGATATTGAGGTACTAGCTGATTTTTTCTGTAAGCTCCCATAGTTTTATACCATTTTGAAAAATTAGCGTTAGCCATTTTGAATCCCGGAAGGCTGTCAAATTTCGGAAAGCATAAACTTATAAATATAGTGACCAGCCGTCGAAGTGCAAAACCCTTAAGACAATGCAGAGTTTGTATAATTAAACAAAAACAAGAAGTAGAACAAGTTTTATCTGTAAATGTTGTAATGTTCGACTGCACAAAGGTAACTGTTTTGGGCGGTATCATAATTTAAAAAAATATTAAACGATTTCTTATTTGAAAAAAATTGTTATATGGATTGTGGTATATTATATAAATATTAAACTGAATACGATTGTACTAGAGAAAATAAATATTGCTTTAAAATAATTATTCGTAGTTTAAAAGGTTTACTACAGAAAAAATCAATATTACTTATCAATGCTTTCGCTTAACAGCGCACCAAAAATGTCAAAAACGCAAATAAATTCTGACGAAGAATTTACACTACAAAATGACTTGTTTTGGTAAACAAATACCGATAATACAATTTCACATGAATATTTATACAGTGGAAACGAAAATTAGCAATGCTTGCGCAATATAAGATATATAGGACCATAATTAGTGATGGCGCCTCTCAAGCGCCGTTCGGCTGCAAAGGGTTAAATTCATCCTTTTGCAAATCAAATTCATCCTTTGTAAATCAAGTACCACTACTTAAATATTTTATTTAAAAAGTCACCAAATGTAAATCAGTGTAGTAAAAAATTAGAAACTTTATTACAGCAATTTATGTTTCATGAGATGGACGCGGAGAATTTACTCTACGGTTCACCTATAAACTTGGAGAATTTTTCGCAAAAGTGAGGAACTAGTTCTTTGGCTGCTTCTGAATGATTCAGAAAATAAAAGCAGACCCACTTAACCCTTTGCGGTCCGAATTATTTTATCAACTTTGTAGCGAGCTAAATGAAATTAATTGCACGACATTTTCTGTCGTTGGTTATTAATTTTTTTTACTGATAGCAATAACTATAGGTACTGAGGGATATTTAGGTGATATTACAAAGTCATTACGAATTTAAAAAGTAGATATTAAATCGTTAGAAAATAAAATGAAGTGAACAGCTATGTCGAGTACAGCTCGGCATTGGACTGCAAAGGGTTAACGATAGATTATTTCTCTCTCATAAAATTCTGTCTGTTAAATCTGGAGGAATTAAGAATCGGACCTGACAAGCCAGTAGTTTGATTAAAACGGGTGGACAAACACTGATTTACATTGACAACTATAAAGTACTTATAATTGATTGAAAATGACGAAGAAATATGACAATAACCAACCTGGAAGTGTATCCTATCAGACTGCTGATCATTCCCCTGCTGTTGTTGATCGTCCGACGACGGGGATGGTGGTATCATCGACTGGTACCAATCTCTATTCTCCTCCAGCGTGTCCAATATATCCTGTGCATCCGGATGCACCAGGTCTGCCCAAGTCTCCCACAACGGATGTACAATATAATCGATGAAGCCGACCTGCGACTTCTCGATCGTCGCGCTATGCCGATCACACATCGGACTGATGTCCATGTTCTGTTCTCGTTCACGATCGCCCTGGAGGAAGAACTCCTCCATCAAAAGACCGACCCATCGTCGATAAAGGGCCAAAGGTTTCGTGGGATTCGACAGGTCTGCACAATGCACCAGGTTCTCCAATACTTGAATGCGATCGGTATAATTGTCGAGCAACAGTACACCCGAGCCAGCGACTTTCTTCGTCTCGACCATGGTCTTCAGATCGGCCAGCAGAGACATGTGCTTCGACATGTCCGTCGAGAGCACCATGTCGATCACCATTTTACGAAGGGTCTGACGTTGCTTCTTCGTCATGTTCACGAATATGTCGCACCCCTCGTTCTGGAGCAACTTGAACGCCACTGCCAGGTGGTGGTTCTCCAGAACGGACTCGTCATTGTACATCAGAGCCAGCTCGGAACCTGGAAGTGAGAAGGCTCATTTTAGAGGGGCTAATGGGTACTGAGTTAACAGCAGATTTACGGGCGTGAAATCTGTTAGATTACAATATATTAACACTTTACCGACCGCTATCGTTTGAGCATTCTACCCACTTTAAAGGATTTGTTTCGCCTTAGATTGCTTAAAAAAATTGCAATCTCTTTAAAAATTACAAATGATTCTCAGCGACTCCTTAACCAGTTAACTGTGGCGTAAAATCGAGCCATGACGAGTATACTCGTCAATCACAGAGTAAGTCGCGCTGGTAAGATATTGGATCAAAAAGATGAGTTTATTTAATAAAATTGAAAATTTTATTACTAATATTTACTTATTTGGTTAACATAAACTTATATTACATACATATTAAACTAAAAACGCAATAAAAATTAAATATTATACATATAAAAGTAAGAATTTAAACAGGATTATTTTAAAAGGAACCCTATTATAAATCAACTTTCTGACTTTTGCCTTTGCCCCTTTTAGGCTAACATCTAAAAAACGTTATCATCGCACATAAATAAATTCGTTATGCGAACTGGTAAGCTGTTTCAACCGGTGCATACGCGGACGCATGAGTTCATCTCAAATTATTTATATTTTTCATTTGTTTGTTTTATTCCGGCATGGCCTGAAAATATTCTAAACATCTTGAAATTTGAGAATATGGTCTGTTTTTCTCAAAAATTACAATTTAAATAGCCAATGGTCACTACTTTATACGCATGACGAGTACACTCGTCAATCACAGTTAACTGGTTAACACAGTTCCACTACAATAATAAACAAATTAGTGATTGTCGTGGGAACCGATTAATAAACTAAAAGTCTGAGCGTTGGTGACAAAAAGCCTATTAATAGGCTACCGGTCGGTAAAGTGTTAAATAAGGACTTTGGAGAAAGAGGGATGAAGTGTCAAAGATGATAATTCGTTAAGTAATTGTTGTATTATAAAATACACGTGAAATATCTACTGTACAGCTTCTCTATAAATTTGAGAAATGTTTATAAAAGAAGTAGGAACCCGGCAATTTGACGGCTTCCGTAAATCTAGTGTAAATACATGGACTTCCAATTAGTGGGTTCAAGTTCAAATCCATTGTAGGAATATTTTATGCGAGATATGTAACATGTACCGTATTAGCCGGAATATAACGCGACATCGGATTTGACGCGACACCGAAATTCTTCATAAAGATATTTAGGAAAAAAAATAATCCGAATTTAGCACGTTGAGTGCAACTCGTATTCCGCTAACTTAACTGTTTCTACTGAAGTGAGACTTTTCTATTAAAATAGTATCTTTGTAGAGCGAAAATGTTAAAGGTAACAATACTTGTATATTAGGCGGTACTTTACTTTTTTAATATCAGCAGTTAAATGAGCCGTTTTCTTTGAAGTGGTGTAAATCCATTTTTGACAAAAAGTTAGTTAATGATAATAATGAATGCAGTCTGCTATGAATTTTTTTTATCTATAAAAAGTTCCCAAAAATACTTCAAAATTTTCATCATTTTGCCAATATAAATTTGCGTAGTTAACGAAATTACAAATATAATTACCTTGAAAGTGGTGTAAGTCTACTTTCCACAAAGACATAATATTTAGTTCAAAAATTGTATTACATAATTTCTCTACTTCAGTTTTAAATGGTACTTTGAAAACGATCATATTATCAATTTAAACCAATGTAATATTTAAAAAACATCAAATGAGCGTATTACATGTATCAATATTTTTCAAACTATTCCAATGCAAACCCTTAAATATTTCCATATAATATAAATATAAAATATAAAAAGTACCTCCATATAATAATATAAAACTTATACCAGTTTCGAATAAAACGGCTCAAATATTGAATTTAGTAGCGAATTCGTGAATTTTATTGTTTTAAAGTCGTAAGAAATTTCATTGATATGAATGGCGCCGGTCACCGTTGACCCCTGTGGCATTCAACGTGCTAACGCGATCCATTCAATTTTCATAAAAGAATTCAAAGAAAATAAAATTCAATCAGATAAGCATTTATTCAATAATAGGTAACAACACAGGTGACATTCATGTCAATAAAATTAAGCAATGTGAAACAAAATTAATAATAATAATAGTAGGAGTTGTTACACTCCATTACCTAGACCTCGAATTTAGGTCGAGTTAATTTTTTAACGGGAAATAATTAGTAAAAAAATTATATTCGGGTTAATACGGTATATTATAGCCTGGATGGTGTGAAATTCATCTAAAACTGTCGGATCTAATTGTAAGCAAAAGGTGTACCTTTTACACCAGCGTGAAACTAGAACTCTACTTAAACTTTCACGCCGTTCTACATTCATCTTTAATTCACCAGAAGATAACGATAGTAAAATGGAATAGTAAATTCATAGCAATGAAGATATGAATAATAAAAAAAAAGTAAATACTCACTCGAATTAATGAGAAATTGATTCGTGAGTCCAGGATGATCGACGTCGTGAATGGTAGCTGCGAACAACGCTGCGGTGATTTCCAGGGGAGTGAATACGGACTGGAATAAAAAACGGACAATTGTTAATTAACGATATTAAATGAAGAAGAATTCTTCTTTAAAGTTGCAAAAACTTCATCGTTTCAAGTCTATCAAACCTCTAAGTCTACATAATGAAGGTAACATCAGCAAACTTTTAGAGTCAAAGTTGATGAAGTCTTTTATGAAGATTCCTCACTGAATTTTGCTACTTCCGTTGGAACGAGTGGTCGAAATCGCACCGAACTGGTGCGGCAAATTGCGACATTCACGCAACCGTGGCCGATAAAACGAACAATAGGTATTAGAGATACTAACCTCCAGTGCGGGCGTGTTGAGCAGAGTGTGGGTGGATTGGGTCACGTCGGCCGCGTGGAGGCTGTTGTGGAAAGGATTGTCCTTGACGTAGTTATCCTCGAGGGTCATCATGAAGGTGACGAAGGTCTTGGGTGGTATGGCCAGGGATTTGAGCAGATCTCGGCTCTGGAAGGCCGTGTAGGCGACGCAGGTCAGCGGCCGATTATTACTCAGTTCGCCTATCCTGAAGATGTCGATGCCCCATTTGTCGATGTCCGAAAGAAGCTGAAAATTTGAACCAACTTCGGTCAGAATATCCTACGTTTGGAATTTCCCAAAATTTTATGCATCTTAAGTATTCTAAATTATTTTAACACTTTGAACGCCACCGGTCTTTCGCTAGTTTCATCATTTTTGCGGAAGTGAAAAATGACATCTTTACAAAGCAGAAGCCGGAAAGACACAAATAGATGTATACTCAGCAGGAATTTAACTTTTTAATGCCAATACTTGCATATTTAATGCGTTAGAAAATTTGTAAGTTTTATAATTTAACTTCATGAGGGGGATTACAGTATCCGTTTACATTCTTTTCTGCCAATTACACCAGCCCTCGATTTGCACGGTACTCGAATTACACGATTTCGCTTTTACACAGTTTTTAAATCGCAACAAAAAAATATTTTTTGGTCTTATTCTGATAGTTTTGCATTATGCTATTTATCAGTATCATGTGTCTCGTTTTACACAGTTTCATTTTCCACGATTTTTCCAAGAGATACGTATATAAGAAATGTCGTTAAACCTAGCGCTAAAAGTCATATGAGACTTCAGTGAATTTTAGTGCCGGTCACCTTTGACCCCCATGGCGTTCAACGTGTGAACATTCGAATAGTCGATTCGGTGCTCGACAAAATTATTTTTTTTTATCCATACACTTCGGCATATAATTCTTTGATTAAAAGCAAGCATTTCTTATTTGATATTGAGGTACTAGTTGCTTTTTTCTGTAAGCTCTCATATTTGTATACCATTTTGAAAACTTAGCGTCAACCATTTTGAATCCCGGAAGGCTCTCAAATTTCGAAAAGCATAAACTTATAAATATAGCGACCAGCCGTCGAAGTGCAAAACCATTAAGACAATGCAGAGTATGTACAAATAAAAAAAAACAAAAAGTAGAACAAGTTTTGCCTGTAAATGTTGTAATGTTCCACTGCATAAAGGTGACTGTTTCAGGCGACTGTGCTCGACAAAATAATTTTTTTTTATCCATACACTTCGGTATATAATTCTTTGATTAAAATTCTATAAATTTCGGAGTTATTTAAACTCAGGAAATGAAGATTTCGAACGACATTTGAAGGCAGTTGAGAAGAAACTTGAACGATTAGTTTTGGAAAGTATCGGAGGGTCTTTATCTCAAACGATGTGCTCGGTGTGATCGGTGTTTCCTCTTATTTTCTGGCTGGCTGACTGTGCTAATAATTTTTGCACAAGTCGAGCAGGTAACAGATATTTGACTTTGTGCAGCCGTTCGCTGCTTGGAATTTTCCTAGAGCCGATTCTCTCTGGCAAATCGCGGCAATAAGATTGCGGAGTTTATCACGATGAAAATCTGCGAAGAGGATTTGCGTCAGAATTCGCGGGCGGGCCAAAAAGAAAAAACAAACCAATGGGAAAAAAATGGTGCACGCTGAAACGTCTGACGGTGAGGGAATTTCTGTTCGTTTAGGTTTTTCCCCTTTGGAGAACGCGAAGAGAGTTTTTGTCCATGCTGAATGGCATTGAATAGAATTTTGTTTCATCTAATTACCGTAATTTGCAAATTAACCATTCTTCAAAGAAGCGCAAAGTAAAATTTAATAAGATTTGCAGTAAATTCTGACCTAATTCTTTACAATTTTGTACGATTTTTATTTAAAAAGTTCCCCATCTTCAGGCTCGATAAAAAAAACTTAATTTAAAACAAATCCTTCCTAATGAAGAATCTGTCAAAAGGGAAATTTATAATTTTCAATTTTTCTTTCATATAATAAAACATTGTTAATCTGACACAATGAAGTAAATAAATTGCAGCACCGATTCAATCATTTACGTGAACTTTCTTCGGTAAAAGAAATTGTCAAAAATTCACAAAAGTGCAGAATGAACTTTACAAAGAAAATCCTCAAAGGTTCACCAAAGGATAAAATCCAATTTCCATGTCAGCTACAAAATGCACGATTCATATTCCTCGATATTAATTAATTCGCAAAAGACTGGCCGCTCATAGGCTCCTTTGAAAATTGCACAGAGCCAAATTACTCGGAGTTTACCGATTACATAAACGACTCGAGAACCGAACTAGAAATGTGAAAGTCAAATTAATTGCTCGCGCTTTCTATCTTCTCTGAATGGATCCTACGGAGAATTTTCTCTCTCGTCGTCTCGTCTCTTGAGAAAATCGACGACGAATTCGCTGGCATATTTTCAATCGGAAGATCGAGATTCGCTCGTCCATTAATTCCGCGCGGCTGTTTCGCCGATTAATCTCGAAATTAATCTCCCGGCACGTGTAATCCATGCCACGAGGACTGAAAATTGTTACTTGCTTTATTTCGCCGATTATTCTATGATTCACGGTCGTTCTGCACACTTTCCGATGCAAGCAGAGGCGGTAATTCGAAACCGCTTTTGAGATCGGTCGCTTTAGATCAATTAAAACGGACTTCGAGAGGTGAAATTATTTTGCTGTATTTATCTGTTCCGAATATAAATTAACAGGTGATTTAGTTCTCTGTAGAATGTTTTTGTGTTGCAGAATTTTTATACGCGAAGCTTTCCTCGGATTTTCTTTATTTTATTTGATTAATTTCTGATTATAATTTGTTTGCTGCATTTCTTTGTATCAGGCTAATCTTATTTCTTTATTTATTTACACACTGAGTTTCACAATTTCATTGTTTATATTTCTCCCGCAATATTTTTATATTGTAGAATATTTATTTGGAAGTTTGTTGCTCAGATTCATTCCTTTTACAAAATTTTTCACGAATTTGAGTTCCGATTACAATTCGTTTGCTGTATTAATTAACATACAAAGAGTACCTGCTCTCATTCATTCACGCTGCTTCTGATAGAAGTTACTTTGTGTTTAATTTATTTTATATCGAAAATATCGGGGGAAATTGAAAGAGATTAATTAAATTATGAAATATGAAATATTTCATCTTTTTTCGTGGAAGAGTCACACAGAATTTTACGTGGATTTGTGTATCTCTCGGCGGTATTCAAATGAGATGTGAAACGCGACAAATGTAGAAACAGGATCAGAGGATTTGCATATCCCAGTGGCGCCGATGACCAGCAAACAAAAGAAGAGAGCCTTGAGTCTTTCTATTCTCTTTTGAAGAGTGGCCCGAGTCGATTTGTACGGTGAGATTTCTTAAAAGCCTTATGCGGAGCGTGTTACGCAATTATGATTTCTGCAAAAAGGCACAGGTGACGATAAGATATTACAAAAATTCTTTTTTTTCTTCCCCCGTTTCCTACTTCGCCTCCATCCAGATGGATAACTTTGACTGGCCAAACGTGGATCTTCTTTCAATGGGGTAATTAAAGAACAGATTTCGATTGCAGAATTTTGAATTTAATTCTCAAGAAAAAATCAAGGTTTAATTACAGCCTTCAATTTTTTGCTTCAAAATAGAGTCTCAATTGCAGAAAAAGTAATATTTAGTTGTAGGGAAAATTGAATTTTGATTGCAGCCTGAATATTTTAATTTTCGGCTCAAAATAGAGTTTCAATTGCAGAAAGAGTAATTTTTTGAGTTGTAGGGGAAATTGAATTTTGATTGCAATCCGAATATTTTAGTTTTTGGTTTAAAATAGAGTCTCAATTGCAGAAAGAGTAATTTTTTGAGTTGTAGAGGAAATTGAATTTTGATTGCAATCGGAATATTTTAGTTTTTGGTTTAAAATAGAGTTTCAATTGCAGAAAAAGTAATTTTTAGTTGTAGGGAAAATTGAATTTTGATTGCAGCCTGAATATTTTAGTTTTCGGCTCAAAATAGAGTTTCAATTGCAGAAAGAGTAATTTTTAATTGTAGGGAAAATTGAGTTTTGATTGCAGCCCGAATATTTTAGTTTTTGGTTTAAAATAGAGTCTCAATTGCAGAAAGAGTAATTTTTAGTTGTAGGGAAAATTGAATTTTGATTGCAATCCGAATATTTTTGTGTTCGGCTCAAAATAGAGTTTCAATTCCAGAAATAGAAATTTCTAGTTCTAGGAGAAATTGAATTCTAATGGTACTCGGAGGAATTTTAATTTTTGGCTCAAAATGTAGTGTTAATTGCAAACTTAGAACTATTTAGTAGGAATGACGAATTGTATTCTAATTTAAGAACTATAAATTTTTACTTACAGTAAAAGAACTGTAATTAAACCGGAAATTTTAACATTCCAATTTCAGTCCAGGGTTACAATTTCTTTTAAAAAATTCGGAATGTTTAATTCTCATTAAAAATTGAATTTCACCTAACGAAACGAACAATCATAAACTACAAAATGCCATGAAACTCGTATCACTGTAAAAAACCAAAGAGCAAACACGCTGAAACGCAGATTGAGCAATCAGGCGGTCGTCTTGGATGATTTAAAGTCCCAGTGGTCTAATAAATTGGACACGAAACAGCGATCAATAACGTTGACAGTAGTTCTATGGCACACCATTATTAATCACTCGAAATGCTATGCACGCATAGAGAAAGTAATCAATTTGTCAATGCTCGTAACAATTTCCCCTCCCTCTGTTAATTACCTGTCGTTAATCCGATGACATAGAAATATTGTACCGTCCGAGGCTTATGAACAGTAATTAATTCATCGGCAGAGCACGTCGAAATAATTTCCTTTATAATCGTTGATAATTAGAATTAATTTGTCAATTGTGAATATGATCGCAAATGTAATTAAACTATAAGTTAATTCACTCATAGTGAATTTATTAATGCTTCTCTATAATTCTGTATAATAATTGAAAAAAATGTGCTTCTTCAATTACAGTATCATTTCCTAAGTTTCCCCTTTCAAATATAATTATTAATTAAACAGCCTTGACTGAGTTTAAACGCGAACAAAAATACTTTCAACTGTATTTCCTTTCATGATGTTAATTACAAACTTACTTTTAACATCAGAAATATTTTCATTTAATCAGAGAACACCGTGAGAAATTGTCATTTCCTGAATTTTTCATCTCGTAATTAATAGAACATATTCACTACGTAATACTAATTTCAAACTTAATTCCGATTACTCTAAAATTAGTTTCCGATTAGAGAATGCTAGAAAAAGATTCTTACCTTGCCAAGCTCCTCCTCATGGGTTGTTTCAACCCCATGAAGGGGCACGCGTTCTCCAGTGAAGCTGTTGGTGTGCGTGAGCGGTCTTTTTACACCGCTTATGTGCGACATAGCGGCTGGACCCCTTTGAACTCGATCTTTCTTTTTCGCTGCGCGAATGTCCACGCTACCTGCAGCTGCAACTGCATCCTCGATTCGCAAAGAGGGCAAGTCCAATTCCTGTTGCTTGTCTGAGAACGCAGACAATAGAAAAATCATTAAAATTCCGCATTTCTCGTCTTCCTGAAATATTCATTTCTTTAGAAATTTGACATTTTTTTAGAGTAGTCTCTTCATTGCTACTATTTATTCTACTAACACGTTGAATGCCACACGTATATCGGTAATTCCATCATTTTTATCGAACTTAAACTTTTCCTATTAACCTTTTGAGGCACGGAGGGCTTAAAAGCGTCCCACCTCTACAATTTATATTATTATACAATTTTGGTAATAAATATAAACCAACTTTATTCAATGGAAAACAAATTGTCTGTGCAACATGGGTCATTTTATTTTCTGAATTCCCTGTTAAGCCATTCCCTGCAAATTTTTGATTGGGCTGACTGTTTCTGAAGAAAGTGTTGCCGTTTTATAAAAATAAAAATATTTCATCAAAATTAGTGCTTCAGAGTATATCTCAAAATAGACTGTCTTGAACACATTTAATCTCAAAAGCATGTGAAATATCTAAATTAAATGCTACAAGACTTAGAAAATGAATACATCCCCAAATGACGATCATGGAAGTAACGGATTAAAATCATAACTTTATAAAATAGAAACGTTGCAGATAAAAATACTTGTATATGCGGCAAAACTTTACTTTTCTAAAAGGAATATTGAAATATTGAATATATTAGTAAATCCGTAAATATCGCAGTTCTAAAACCATACAAAATTTCATCGAATTCAGTAGCGCCGGTCACCGGTAACCCCCATGGCATTCAATGTGTCGAAAATGATTTCCGAAAGGTAAGACAGGAAAACTTTGAAATTGAAAAATAATAATAGGAGCAGAAAAATAATAGAAATTCCGCATTTCTTGCCATCTGAAAATATTTATCGTTCTAGCAATTTGAAAATACGAGGGGAGTCCCTTCATTGCTGGTATTTATTCTACTAAAAATGATACTTTTCTCGAACAGAAAGGCAAGAAAAGCTTTGTAAGTGAAAAATATGAATAGGAAAAGTTTCGGGCAAACAGCAGACTAAATGTTCATAATTTAATATGTTAATAATAGAAGCGTCATTATAGAAAGTATGCGACTAAAGTTTAATAAGCACATATTTTTCCTAATTTAATATTTATCATGTAATGTGTTATATATTATGATATATAGTTTAAAACCTAACTAAAATGGTAGGACATAGGCGAAATGACCCTAGCAATTAAAGCCGAGGAAATATTAATAAAAAATGCGGATGCCTCGGTGAATTAGTAGGCAAAGGGAAAAAATTCGTAACGGGAGTTGCCGGAATGTCAAACAGCCGCGATGAAATTTCGCAATGCAAGATTCTTTATGTAACGCAGCAATTTCTCGTTAACCGCGACTTTGTGCAAAATTAATGCGACTCATCTGACGTATTTCAGAATCGCTTCAAGGCCCCCGGGTTTTGCTTCCCCGCTGACAAAGAAATTCGCACTGCAATTCTCGCGCGCCTCGTAATCGTTATCGCCGATTTATCGTCGAATTGCAAAATTTTATCGATCAGCATGTAACTGGTTACACGGAGGTTAATGGGAATTTCTTGGAATTATTTGCGCGCCCGGTAATGTCTTGTAATTGCAAATTTTTGTAACTGCGATGATTGCGAATTTTTCCTTTGATTATAAGCTTTTTTGTCGTTTCAACAGAGAATTTTTGCAGCATCGCTTATTGCGAATTCTCGTACTGAACCATATTTTTTCAAAGTGCTAATTACGAATTTTCGTAACTGCGATGATTGCGAATTTTTACTTTGATTATAAACTTTTTTGTCGTTTCAACAGAGAATTTTTGCAGCATCGCTTATTGCGAATTCTCGTACCGAACCGTATTTTTTCAAAGTGCTAATTACGAATTTTCGTAACTGCGATAATTGCGAATTTTTACTTCGATTATAAGCTTTTTTGTCGTTTCAACAGAGAATTTTTGCAGCCTCGCTTATTGCGAATTCTCGTACCGAACCGTATTTTTTCCAAAGTACTAATTACGAATTTTCGTAACCGCGATAATTGCGAATTTTTATTTTGATTATAAACTTTTTTGTCGTTTCAACAGAGAATTTTTGCAGCCTCGCTTATTGCGAATTCTCGTACCGAACCGTATTTTTTTCAAAGTACTAATCACGAATTTTCGCAACTGGGATAATTGTGAAATTTTTGCAATTCTTTGAAGTTTCTTTGTCCGGCTTTTCCCGTAGGAAATATTCAGAAACACTTTTCTCTTTCCCGCAGCAAAGTAAATAGCAATATCGTATTTTATTTAACCAGACTTTTCGCGTTTGTTGATTCTGCCCGCAGAAATAATAGCGCCATGAATTTCGGCCGAGTTCAATATTTGCGGAAGTTCGATTAAAAACAAGAATATTAACGCAATAAAAATATAGATTCCTCTAAAATTTCAAAACTCCCACCGTAACCTAGCAAAACCTATCAAAAATTCGTCGTAAAATCATGTAAAGAAAGAAAACAACAAAAGACGATTGTATTCACATCTTGCAAATCAAAATAAACGTCTTGCAACGCAGTACGAAAATCCATCGCGTGTACCGTATTATTACAGCACACAAGAAATTGCGGCCTGTTTGGCGGATTTTTCGCGACAATGAAAATAATCGTGACGTCGGGACTGCTTGCGTAAATGAGCAGCCAGGAATTAGCAAAAAAGGGAGAAAAAGGAGAGACAGAAAAAGAGGTATCCGGCCCGAGGATAGGATGAATGCTCGCGAAATGTACATTTACGGGCTCTCAAGGGCTTGAAATGCGTAAGAGCATTCATTTCGTTGTCCCTGATAAATCAGCCTCCCGGCGGTGGCCTCGTCACACGTGCCTATCGAATTATTCTTTTTTCAAACGCCATTCTAGAGCCGGCTTTGGGCTTCCACTCGCCCTTTCTTTGAGATGTACAGAGCAGCGCTGTAATTCTGTCGATTACCGGGTGATTTTATTAATATTTCAGAAGGAGAATAATTTTCCATCGGATAATATTTCTGTCAAATGTGATTTTTCAGCTGTGTTTGGACTTTCAATTGCCCTTACTTTGAGACATTTATATTTTGAGATGTACAGTGCAGCGCTGTAATTCTGTCGATTACCGGATGATTTTATTAATATTTCAGAAGGAGAATAATTTTCCATAGAATAATATTTCTGTCAAAAGTTATTTTTGAGCTCTGTTGGGCTTTCAATTGCCCTTTGAGACATTTATATTTTGAGATGTACAGTGCAGCGCTGTAATTCTCTCGATCACTGGATGATTTTACTAATATTTGAGAAGAAGAAGAATTTTTCATCGAACCGCATTTGTTTTGAAAGATATTTTTGAGCTGTGTTTGGGCTTTCAACTGCCCTTACTTTGAGACATTTATATTTTGAGATGTACAGTGCAGCGCTGTAATTCACTCGATTACCGGATGATTTTACTAATATTTGAGAAGAAGAAGAATTTTCCATCGAATCAAATTTCTTTCGAAAGTTATTTTTGAGCTAAATTGGGCTTTCAATTGAGCTTACGTTGAGACATTTACATTTTGAGATGTACAGTGCAGCGCTGTAATTCTCTCGATCACTTGCCAATTTTACGAATATTTGAGAAGAGGAATAATTTTCCACCGAATCACATTTCTTCTAAAAGTTATTTTTCAGCGGTGTTTGGGCTTTCAATTGCCCTTACTTTGAGACATTTATATCTTGAGATGTATAATGAAGTAATATTGTATCGAATTACGTTTTGAGATATTTCTGTTTTGGAGTACTATAATTGTATCGATCAGCTAATGGTTTTATCAATAAGTAGAATAATTATTGCGAATTAGGATGAATTCACATTTGAGTGTTTGTTAATGCAGGCAAAAATTGCTGTGTTTAATTATCGTGTATTAGTCAAATCCCCGTACCCACTTGTAAATTCAAAATTTAATTCCTTACATAAGCTAGCATTGCAATTGAATAACAGTTGTAGAATAAACAAATTATTCATCAAAGGACGAGGTTGTAGGAAAACTCGTTTATAAATTTACATACGTAGAGATAAAATAAATTGAGATTTAAGTTATGAAATTTAGTCTGCTTTGAAACCGGTTCCTCCCAATGGGAGAACACCATGGTATGGGACTCCTTTGTGCACGGAAACCTTCTATTCTTTTCTTTGACACTCACCAAGGAAGGTGCTGCAGATGTATTCCGAAATTTGATTTCCGGACTTGGAGGACTCCGAGAAATGGGAGAGTTCCTTGTTCAGCATCCTTTTGAACTGTAAAATAGCAAAAAAATGCAAAACATTAATACCCCCATCATTTATTTATTCCACAACGTCAATAAATTCAAGCAGAATTAACTGAACGTTTTTTTCAAATTAAAAAACAATTACAAGTCTAAATTATTCTGAAAAAGTAATTTGATTATATCTTACAGATTCTTTATTTTTGTAATTTAAAAATTGAGGCATTAATTTCACTTGATTCTAAAATAGTCAAAATGTAATACCTATTTTCTTTTCAATGTTTAAACTCTTTTTTTATTGCAATTATTGCACTATATGATTCTTTAAAAGAATTGGACTTTTTAGGTCGTATAATTATAGCCATAATTAGAACGAGAATTTCTAATATTGTGCCGAAATCCATTACAATCGTCCGTGATCAAAGTTCGCGCGTACGAAGAGTAAGCACGAATTCTGCGCGTGATTTCTGCAAATTTACTCGTCGATGACGAGGACAGAGGAGAAATTGAAGTCGACGAAGAGAGAAAGAAAAGCGCTGCGTATCAAAAGTGCGGAAAAAAGAGCGAAAAAGGAAGGTGGAGATGAAGATAAGAGAAGATCGCGAGTCTCCTTCGATTTCGCAGCAGTTATCTCGTCACATTTACGATATTTGCGAGCTGTGCATTAAATTTCTGCGCAGACTCAGACGCGAATTTGCAAACACGAGCGAATAGAATCGCACGAACGTCACTCAGTCTTGTGCAAAATTATGGAGAAACTGTGTCAGGTGTTTTCGGTAATTTATGACGTGTTTTAAAATTATTCGCCATTTTTTTAACATTCCCGCCGCGTAACATCGAGATTGATAAGTTAATTATTACGATACGTTAATTATTTCCTCCTTAATTACTAGTACAAAAACAGTGAATTGAAGTTAGTGTGAAGAATTCGCAACATTCATTGCATTTCAATTTGAGTTTGAGCGAACGAATTTATTTTTACCGTTTCTCTTTTACCTTATTCAGAGAAAATTGAATTTTTAATTATTATCTACACTGAAGAAAATTAATTCCCTTCTACTTAATAAATTAGTGCTTCACTCTTACGATAAATTTTGTACAAAGCATTGCAAATATTTTGCAAAGCTAACATTGCAATGTTCAAGAAGATATTCAGCAATATTGTAATTCATATAGTAAATTCGAAATATTTGTGGATACAAGAAAAACTACATGAAAAACGATGAAACCGAGCTATAGAAAACTTTCCACCTGTTCATAATTCGCCATTGTTATTTGCAACGTAAACCAAAGCGGTCGACGAAGCAAACTGATCCTGATTCAATTGTTACACCGGCAGAATTGGTACAGCATGTAAAAAAAAATCTGCAATTCAATATTGATCGAGATGTAACAATATTGTGGTGGTGCAAACAGAAAGAAACACAAACTCCACGCAAATGCAGACACGTAGGATTTGCAAACAATACGTTTCATCGTTGTCTGCGATTTCGCGCCCTTATCAGCCTCTTGTCTGCTTCTTGCAGTCGTTAAACCCGACGATTCCGACTCTGTCTCTTTCTTCTGCGCGATATCGATGCAAATATGCACGTGCAAATAGGTCCATGAGGTATAACGACCTGAGATTCTGTTATCGAATAGGTTCCTTTGTCTTGTGTAAGAGGAGAGATGTTGAGGGGCACACGCTGATGTTATTGTTGCGAATGAAAAATCGCATGAGGAAGTGCCGAAGTTTTTGGTGTGTTTTGACGGGGAGGAGTTAAAAATATAATGTTTACTGGAGTTTGCAGATATGAAAATTGAGAAATCGGAGATTATTCAATTTAGGGAGATTTAATAAAGAAAAACTGAAAGATGGTAAGTGCAAATTTTGCGAACCTTAAATTTTTTGCGGATATGAAAATTGAAAATTGGTGATTGTAGAATTTAGGGAGTTTCAATAGAGGAAAATTGAAAGACGGTAAGTGCAAATTGGGGAGTGTTTCGATATGGAAGTACTGAATAATAGAAATTTGCTAATTTCTGAGAATCTTACATTTTTTGCAGATATAAAAATTGTAAAATCGGACATTGTAGAATTTTAGGAGATTTATTAAAGAAAAATTGAAAGGCGGAAAGTACAAATTTGAATGTCTTATTATGGAAATATTGAAAAATGGAAATATGATAATTTCTGAGACCTTTAAATTTATTGCAGATATGAAAATTGAGAAATCGGAGATTATAGAATTTAGGGAGTTTCAATATAGGAAAATTGAAAGATGGTAAGTGCAAATTGGAGAGTGTTTCGACATGGAAGTACTGAATAATAGAAATTTGCTAATTTCTGTGAACCTTAAATTTTTTGCAAATATGAAAATTGAGATATTGGGTGATTATAGAATTTAGGGAGTTTCAATATAGGAAAATTGAAAGACGGTAAGAGCAAATTGGGGAGTGTTTCGACATGGAAATACTGAATAATAGAAATTTGCTAATTTCTGTGAACCTTAAATTTTTTGCAAATATGAAAATTGAGAAATTGGTGATTACAGAATTTAGGGAGCTTCAATATAGGAAATTGAAAGATGGTAAGTGCAAATTGGAGAGTGTTTTGATATGGAAATACTGAATAATAGAAATTTGCTAATTTCTGAGAGTCTTAATATGGAAGTATTGAAAACTAGAAATTTGCAAATTTTTAGAATGCAAAAAAATAACTGGAAATTCTTTAGTACCTAAATTCAGACGAATTGACAAATAAACAGTAGTAAATTCCTTTCTTTCTAAATATAGTCCCACCGCAACATTTTTATTATCTAAATACGGAAAAATTAGAAAATAAACAACTGCAAAATTCGCAGTATCCGCAGAAAAAAAATAGACCACTAAATAACCAATCAAAGATATGAAACAATAGTAAAATAAAAATAAGAAAGTCTAACTTCTCCGCAACGTATAAAACTTCATCGGCAATCCCAACTGCACCTTCAATTATACTCCCGATAAAATTATTAATCGCCGGCATAAAAAATTAAATAGAAAAGATCGAAAGGAAGCCTAGTGCATTTTCCCGAAGAGAATGCCAACAGTGCGAACTCTGTGAAGAAAGTACGCGTGAAATAATCGAGTGACATAACTGCCGGTTAATTATAAAGTTCTTTCAAAGTGGAAAATTAAATCACCGACGATAAGACCGCCGATTATCTTACAGCCGATTAATCTTTCACGGATAACTTCTTGCCGGAGCGTAATGGCCCACTGTGATTTTTCTGATAAATGAAATCCGAAGGGGTCCCCTCGTGATTGATCGTCGAAAGACTGTCATCGAAATTGGAAAAATGCGTTTAAGTACGATTCATCATACTTTCTGTCAGGATGGTCTTCTCGTTTTTCCATTTCCTCGAATTTTAAGCTCCTGCTATCGAATTTATTGACGTTGGACTAATTGTGATAAACGACATCATTTTTTGAGAAAAAAAAATCGTACACTATTCCGTCCAATTACAGAATTGAAGTATCGCTAATTATCTCAGTCGTTATTATCGTTGTTAAAAAATGCATATGTCGAAGATAATGTAAGGTTAACTAGTTACAAGAAGTCATTTCTTTTTGCATTTATAAATTGTCAATGTTACTGGCATTCTAATTGAAACCTTGGAAATTGTAATTTAAAAAGTAATTATTCAGTTATTCCTTTGAGGTATTAGCATGAAATTTCGTAAATAGTCATTACAAGTAATGAGTGGTCATTAATGCCTCTGTTTTTGTGCAAAAATCAGGCCACTGATAAAACCGGGATTTAAAAGATTTAAAAAACAATTTCACCTTCCGATAAGTTTGTTGAGAACTTTTGGAAAATATTCAAGTGCTTGGTATATAAAATTTTGTATTTTGATGGAATTCAAAATTGTATTATTTCGTTGAAAAGGGAAGATTCTTTCAGGATGTAAATTTTCATTAAATTGCCTTGGGATAAATGACGTTTTTGTAGAAAATCCAAAATGAGCGTGAAAATGACAAAGGAGCAACGTTTTCTATGGCTTTATCTCCGCTGACTGCGTAATGAATCGTCATTAATTAGACACCCTGATTACGTGACCCTGCGACACTTTTATCTCTGACATCCTGGGTCTTCGCTGATAACGGCCGTCATTATACTTCTTGGCGCCTCGTCATTTTCCATTATCATTTCCAGCATGATACGTCACAGATACTTCGATGCTCTTTAAAAGATTCTTTTCCAAAATTAATTTCAAACACTATTTTAACTTCTTTTTCAAATTAAATCATCCTATTTTCAAAATACTTCTCCGAATTTTATAGAATAACGTTATTATCGTTGATTATGTTTGCTCGTTTACAGTCACTCTACAGATAAAATTAATTAACAAATATTTTAAATATTTTGGAAAGTTGGCTCGTTCCTTCCTGGTTGGTTTCGAGGAATTTATTTTATTTTTATCCATAAAAATAAATCTGTTGTATGTTTTCTGCGAAAAGTCGACAGAGGAGTCGATGCTCTCTCTTTTGTTTTAAATTTTGCACTGAGTTTTAAAGCAAATTCGCAGGATTTTAGAGGCGAAAATTTCGCAGAAGGCACGTGAACACAATGTTCTGCGTAATTTCCATGATACTATTTTCTTCTAATCGGGGCATCGATAAAAATGTGATAAGAAAGCAGTAAATAAACGCGTGTGAAATAATACGTTTTAAAATGTAGAAAATTGGGCAGAATTTTTGCATTCTTTTTGTCATAGCAAAATTTAAATATGCATTTGAATAATTGCTACGAATTAGTATACTTCACGTAGTGTAATATTTACATAAAATTTGTAATGTAATATTTTTAATGTAATGTAATTTACATAAAATATGTTGAATTCGAATTTGTTTACAGAATAATGCCGTAACAGAGTTACTAATTAATTGTGCAATAAATTGTGCGAAATCATTGGCAAATTTGAATGTCTGAAATGAAACTCGATAAAGCAGAGTCTTTCTACGAAGTTGACTGACTTCTTATAAAAGGAAAAGTATTTGGAACGACTACTTATAACTCCTGTGTTTCTACAATTGAAACAAAATTGCAAATTGAAGAAACAGTCCTCGCAGAAATGTCGAATATTTCACAAAATCTGCAATGTTTAAAATTCATACTCTACGGAAAACAATGCAATAGCCACACTTGCAAACTCTGTTGTTATAATTGCAACAAAATAGCAAATCGAAGAAACAGTCCCCGCAGAAATGTGGAATATTTCATAAAATCTGCACTATTTAAAATTCATACTCTACAGAAAACAATCCAATATCCACCCTTCAAAACTTTGTTGTTATAATTAAAACAAAATTGCAAATCGAAGAAACAGTCCTCGTGATCGAAATCTGCAATATTTAAGATTCATACTCTACGGAAAACAATCCAATAGCCACACTTGCAAATAGTCAACAACGAACTGTTCTTGCTACTTTGCTGTTATACTTTCTTACAAAGTTGCAAGCAAAGTTGCTTCGTTCGCAGTTGCATCATTCTTTCCCCAAAGTTTACAATTTCCCCAGTGTTCATAATTAAAACATAGCAGCAAACCGAACGAATGCACTTGAAACGATGTTGCAACCCTGCAAGCCGAACATTCTCTACAAATTACGGAAGACAAAAGAAAGATTGCAGCCTCGAAAATCGTCTCACGCCTCGAGGATCGAAATTCCCATCGTGTATTTCCCTATCTGCCGTTACGGATTACGTGCGATCGAAGATCAATCTTATCCGCGAATTTCCAGAACGGCAATTTCGCTGAAAAATTACGCACTTGGTAGCGATTGATCGATAAACGAAACCCTCGCGAGCGAGACGAGGCCGATAACGGAATTTATAATTCGGCGGCAAGATAGCCTAATCCGCCTTATATATTTTTATAAACAGAGAAGATAATGGGAGCGGACGTTATCTGATTGTAAACGATGAGAAAACAAGGTCGCGCGTTATTGGATAATAATTCAATTAACCTCCTTAAACGGTGTGTAAATTCGAATTTTTTTACCTCCCTCTTTCTACCCAACGTTTGCCTCTTAATTACACATTCTCAGAATTATTCCATGACTCTTTCGACAGTTGTCGTCCACATTTCTATACTTCTATCTTTATTCCCCCGCTTATCTTGCGTTTTCGTTATGTCTTCTGGTGAATGAATTATTTCATTAATTTTTCAGTACGGAGAGCTTTGTATTTTACTTCAATGTGTTTATCGTTTTTCGTACGAATTTAAAGTTTCTATCGCGTATCATTACAGGGAAATGTTGTTGCAATTTTCTCGGGAGCTCGAAAACACCGATCTCCTAATCACATTGCTGCAGGCAATTAAGAAGCTACAAATTACTGTTCAGCTTTCCCGAAAGGTGCCTCTTCGATCTTGAAAGTTTCTCGATGGATTCTATACTCTATATTTATCCGTTTAAAAAAAACTATTTTTTCCCGCGTTTATTTTTCAATTTTTTGCGCATTTTTTCAGATTCAGACCTATTTCGTTAATTGCCGCGCAAAACAAACAGAACATGAATCTATAATTATTCATGTAAAGAATCTTTACTTTCTGCCTCCATTTTTCTTTAGTTTTAATCATCGCGCATCTTTTCAAATTCTGACTTTTTCGCGAATTAGTCTCTCTATTTCAATTCTTCTCACGTTCGATTCAACTTCAAATCATCGTGTAAATTTGTCCGTTTAAAGAAGATTCCCATTTTTCCCGCGTATATTTTTAAATTTTTCCCGCATTTTATTCAGGTTCAGAGTTATTTCGTTAATTGCCGCGAAAATTTACAAACGTAGAAAATGAATCTATAATTATTCATTTAAAGAATCCTTACTTTCTGCTTCCCTTTCTTTTTATTTGTAATCGACGCGTATCTTCTCAAATTCTGACTTTTTTGCCAATTAACGTAAAAATTTGCAATCACGAAAGATGAATCTACTGTAATTACTCATGAAAAAATAAATCTCACCGCTGTTTCCAAAATTTTGCAATTAGTCTCTCTAATTCAAATCTTTTCGCGTTTCTTCGAACGCCGAATTATCGCGTAAAATTGCAAAGGTAGAAAATGATCGCGCGTGGGCTGCTGCGAGGAAGAAACCGCAAGACATGCGCGATTTCTTCAGCCTCGTTTCGTTCGCCATTGAAAACAGGCCTTAACGAAGGTTCCCGTAGCTCGCAATGTCGATCGCTTTCGAAATTGCACGGTGAAACTTGTGTTCGCGACGAAAAGGGGAACGACACATGGCGATGTCACAATGAGACCTGTTAGATGATAGATAGATCATGGTATTTAAGTTGTTAGAACTGACACCATGTTGCAAGTCAAAGAAAGGGTCTTTGCAAAAATGATAGATTTTCCTCCGAGCCTGCAACATTTGCAATTAGCTCTTTGCAGAAAGTTGGAGCCGAAAACAGACATCATTTATTGCGATGACACGATAAGGTTTAGGTGAAGGTAGATAGATCATGCTACTTGAGTTGTTTTAACCAATACAATGTTGCAAAACAAAGTAGAAATTCTTACAACATTGTTGTACATTTCTATGAACTTGCAATATTTACAATTTTCAGTTTGTATGAAATCTGCAAGTCCAAACAATCTAACCGAATGCATTTGCAACATTGCTGCAGCCTACACAACCTAATTCAGAAAGTTGATGCCGGAAATAGACACCACTTATGGAGATGGCACAATGAGATCTCTTCGATAATAGATAAATCATGCTACTTAAGTTGATTAACCAATGCAATGCTGCAAATCAAAGTAGAAATTGTTGCAATATTGTTGTATATTTCGACGAACTTGCAATATTTACAATTTTCACTTTGTACAAAATCTACAATTCCAAGCAATCTAACCGAATGCATTTGCAACAATGCTGCAACCCACGCAAATTAATTCAGAAAGTTGATGCCGGAAATAGACACCACTTATGGAAATGGCACAATGAGATCTCTTCGATGATAGATAGATCATGCTCCTCAAGTTGTATTAACCGATACAATGTTGCAGATAAAAGTAGAGGTTCTCACAAAAGTGTTCTACATTTCTGTGAACCTGCAATATTCACAATTTTCACTTTGTACAAAATCTGCAATTCCATGCAATCTAACTGAATACATTCGCAACAATGCTGCAACCTAATTCAGAAAGTTAATGCCGGAAACAGATATCACTTATGGCGGTGGCACAATGAGATCTATTCAATGATAGATAGATCGTGCCACTCGAGTTACTATAACCAATACAATGTTGCAAATCAAAGTAGTTCTCGCGAAATTGTTGCTCTTTTTCACCAAACTTGCAACATTTATCCGACGACACAATAAGATCTTTCCGGCCGTAGATAAATCATGCAACTTAAGTTGTTGTAATTGTCAATCTTGCAAATCTTAAGACTCTCGTAAAAATGTTGCATTTTCGGAGCTACAATATTTTCTATTCGTACTTTGCATAAAGTAGTGCCGAAAATGGACAGCATGAAGGGAAATATGTCGATGACACGATGAGATCTACTCGATGATAGATAGATAGTGCCACTTAAGCTATCAGGACGTGCTCGTCACGTGGGTACAGGTTGATTTAATTGTCGTGCGTTTTATCGAAATGAGCCTCCATGATATAGTGAAAAATAATGCTATTAATAGGCTCAATAGGGAAATGAGAGTGGATGACGTATGAATGAAAAACAGCTTATCGGTCATTAAAGAATTATTAGAGCTCGTGTTTTTGTACGAGGCTATTTTTCGGCGCTGGCATTATTTTGCAATTTGTTTTTGGGAAATTCGTTCCATGTTGGCGAACTCCAAAGAATAGGACGCGATGGAAGATTAATAATGGCGAATGAACTTTAGAATTGTTTAAGAAAATTGTTTGTATGTTTAAATTTGTATAATGGTAGTCTGAATATTTTTAAATAATTCGAATCGAACGATTTAATTTTCCGTGAATTTTAGAACAATATTTGAAAGTCAAAGTGTTGAGGATAATTAATGTCTGTTTAATTAAAGACTAGCGTTTTTCAACGTTGACAAATTGAGATTTAAATGTCAGAAAATTCCAAGAATGGTAGTCCATTTAAAATTCTCCAAAATTTGAATGCTTCTAATTTGTTTATTAAATTTCTTCCTCACTTTAAATTTAAAATTCTGTTTTGAAGATTCCAAAGATCCTAGGCACTTGAAAATTTCAATATTTACAGATTTTAAGTACTAAAGCCTGTCGATATCCAAAGATTCAATAAAGCCTGACATCAGAACGTCAAAATCTTCCGAAATTTGCAAAAAGACATTTGAAAAAGGGGGAAATAAGAGGAGGCAAATGGAAAGTCGGCCGTGAGGAATGAAAAAGGGCAATGAGATTTTGGAATGTGGATCAGTGGTGATAAGTAGACACGATAAACAATGTCGGTTTACAGCTCATTAGTCTCTGTCTTCTTGTGTTCCCATTGTCAACATCATTTCACATTATCACCAAACTTTGCTCTTCTTCGGTCTCTTCGTTCTCTTTCACGGTTTCTCCATCTTTTTCCCTTCGAGATAAGATTCGGCTAACAGGAGATACGCGTGTAACAACAAAATGTGATGCAGCCGACATTATTTAACGTATCATCGTAATTTTAATCCTTGGAGAAAAGGATGCAGGAGATTTTTCATCGATTTAGAAGAGTGCAGTGTTTAATTGATGTGAAAGTTGTTTTTTTAGTTTGAAAAAAATGTTAAGTCTATCGTTTTTTTGTTACTTCGGGATTAAGATATTTTAAAACTGGACGAAATTACTTTCTGACGATTATTTATGTTTATGTTGTTAAGCTTACGATAATTTTGTGAATAGTTTGCAACTGGGTGAACAGAGCTGCACTTCTCGAAGAGAGCATTTTTATTATTCATTTTAACATTTGATTGTTAAGAATTTTCAAGTTTTCGTTGTTTTGCTCGTACTTTAAGGTTTCGAAAATTAACGAGAATTCAATGATCTACGATTCTCCAAGCTTTGCCATGTCAATATTCTTAAATTCAATGTAAAATTACGAATCAACAAAAAAGCGTTTAAAGTTTCTCCCGTGACATTTCTAATTTCTGATTAAAGCAGTTCTACCTATATATTTTATATTTAAATTTAACAAAAATTTCTAACTGTCAAATTGGAATTTCCCGATATTTAAATCCCAGAAATTCGAGCTGTAAAGTCTTCGTTCTTTGGGTCATCAAATGTCATACACGACTCTCATGGAAATTTGTAGGTTTATTAGATTTAAATACTAATTATCATTTACCTGAACCGCCATAATACTAGCCATGGCTGCGAGATCCGCCAAAGTCCTCAGATAATTAAAATATCTCACGGACTCGTCCACGGTTCCAGTTTCTACCTGGCCGTTCGTCAGTCGAACCATCTTTCACTGGTTTCGCGGTAAAAAAGTGTCCAAGTGAATAAAAAACAACACCAACTGCTGGTAAATGAAAACCAGCTTTTCCTCGACTCAGAGGAAAACGACGGAAAGCATAATACTTGGGTATTTCCGGCGGGAAAATGTCCACGGTAATTGTCTTTAATTATTCTCGCGAGACACGATAATCGAGCACTCTTTCACTATGATTTACAAAGATCTCTGAAGTGAATTAGTTCTATTAAATTACAACAGTATTCACACTGTCCCGTTGCTTCAACGCACTGGAAAATGCGAAGTTTTCTTTGGAAAATCCAGTAGCTGGGGAACTTAGTATCGATAGAAATCCAGCTGCTGAGATATTCAATTGACTAGAAATTGAAGTAGCTTCTTTGACTTCTAACGTTGGAAAGCACAGTTGTTTGGAAAATTCAGTTTGAAAGGCACTGTTGGAAAATTCAGTCGACAGGAAAATCCACTTATGTCGAGAAAACAACAAACTGGAAAATTGTGTTGTTTCTCAGGGAAATCCGGCTGTTCTTCCAGAAAAATTCCAGTTGATCCCTTGGAAAGTGTAGTGGTCTCTTCGGAAAACTCCAATTGATGCTTGCAACAACACACTTTTCTTGTCGGAAAAACGTTTCTGATTGCACGTGGCTTGGAAAAAGTCACCAAACTTCGAGATTCTAGCCTCGCAGCGACGTTGTTCGACGATTCGTCGACGTCGCTCGACTGCTGAGCGTGGTCTACGTGCCAGAAGCAGTGGCGGGCTGCTTTTTATCGTATGCCAACCTCGTTGTCTCTTCTCCTCCGGCGGCTAAACGCGTCGGAGAGAGAGAGAGAGAGAGAGAGAGAGAGAAACTCGTGCGCGACTCGCACGAGAAAATTATGCGAGTGGGGAGCAGAGAAACGTGCATCCGTGCAGTTTCTCAGGGCGAGACTATGCTGACAAGGGGAGGACCAGCACCGGGGGTCACCGATTTTTTTCAAATTTGGTACACGTGTTCTACTCGGCAAATAATTAGACACCTATTTTGCCAAAAGTGTAGATAAGTCCAAATTTTTGAAAAAATTGAGTTCAAAAAAAAAAGTTCACCGATCGACTTGAAACTTTGTAGGTATGTTCTACGAGCAAAATTAAGGTATACCTATTTTTTTATTTCGCTATAAAAATTTTTTTGAAAACAGTCATGTAGGTTTAGTACTCTAGAGTTAGAAGTATTTTAAACATAACGGCGTGGCTGAGCGGACAAGGAAGCGGACTGCGAATACTATGGACCCTGGATCGATCCCCGCATGGGGTTTACTTTTTTTTTTTCCCTGCCAGTTTCATTTTATTTCCTTGTGGGATTTGTTTTACTTATTGTCATATTGTGTTATACATATTTTATACATTTTAACTTCTACTTTACTGTATATTTTATTTACGAATTTCAGTGTCAGGATTACAATAAAGTCCACAATTATGCATTTTAACAGTAACCATTCATTTCTCTTCGTACACTGCACATTTATCCGGGTGGTAAATATCGTAAAAACATTTTAAACATAGGCGATGTTTGCACCACGAACACGATATAAATGATATATCGCCGCAGTTACATTTTTTATTTATTTCCGAACTCGGAAAGCAAACTTGATTCACATTGAAAAATATTCTTCGGTTATGACTTAATTTCGACGCATACCACGCATATTCGATCATATTCGACCCAAAGCACCAGAAAAGTGCTAAATTAAAAATAGCTAACGGACCCAGGGTAGAGTCGGTCGCCCGAAGTTGAGATAATGGTGGAGACAGGATCGTAAACCGCCGTACCGACAACGATATTTTACAGATATTTCAAAATAAAAACAAAGCCTATGTTTCTATGACGTTTACCACCCGGATAAATGTGCAGTGTACGAAGAGAAATGAATGGTTACTGTTAAAATGCATAATTGTGGACTTTATTGTAATCCTGACACTGAAATTCGTAAATAAAATATACAGTAAAGTAGAAGTTAAAATGTATAAAATATGTATAACACAATATGACAATAAGTAAAACAAATCCCACAAGGAAATAAAATGAAACTGGCAGGGAAAAAAAAAAGTAAACCCCATGCGGGGATCGATCCAGGGTCCATAGTATTCGCAGTCCGCTTCCTTGTCCGCTCAGCCACGCCGTTATGTTGAAAATACTTCTAACTCTAGAGTACTAAACCTACATGACTGTTTTCAAAAAAATTTTTATAGCGAAATAAAAAAATAGGTATACCTTAATTTTGCTCGTAGAACATACCTACAAAGTTTCAAGTCGATCGGTGAACTTTTTTTTTTGAACTCAATTTTTTCAAAAATTTGGACTTATCTACACTTTTGGCAAAATAGGTGTCTAATTATTTGCCGAGTAGAACACGTGTACCAAATTTGAAAAAAATCGGTGACCCCCGGTGCTGGTCCTCCCCTTGTGAGAGTTGCTGCGAAAGTGCGATGGGAGATTGAGAGGTGTTTGAACTTTGTTTGAGGTTTGGAAAATTACTTTGCTAATTTACATATTACCGAGATTCATGTGGTTTTAGTTGCTTC
The DNA here is from genome assembly GCA_963989415.1 of Cerceris ruficornis. NCBI lineage: Eukaryota > Metazoa > Arthropoda > Insecta > Hymenoptera > Crabronidae > Cerceris > Cerceris ruficornis. Next base: position 7,218,136 of record OZ022530.1, on the reverse strand, counting down.
GAAAGTGTATTGAGGTTTCAAGTTTGAAAAATTATTTTTGTAATTGTAAAAGTTTCTAAGATCGGTTTAAAATTAGTTGCTGCGAAAGTGCGATGGGAGATTGAAAGGTTTTTGAACTTTGAGGTTTGGAAAATTACTTTGTTACTTGAAATTTTATTGAGATTGATTTAATATTAGTTGCATCGAAAGTGCAGCCAGGGATTTGGAGATTTCTGAACATTTTTGCAAGTTTAAAAAATTATTTTTGTAATTGCAAAAGTTTCTAAGATCGGTTTAAATTTAGTTGCTGCGAAAGTGAAGATTGAGAGGTTTTTGAATTTTGTTTGAGGTTTGGAAAATTACTTTGTTACTTGAAGTTTTACTGAGATTGATTTAATATTAGTTGCTTCGAAAGTACAGCGAGAGATTTGAAGGTTTTTGAAGTTGTTTTCAAGTTTGAAAAATTATTTTGGTAATTGCAAAAGTTTCTAAGATCGGCTTAAATTTAGTTGCTGCGAAAGTGAAGATTGAGAGGTATTTGAACTTTTGTTTGAGGTTTGGAAAATTACTTTGTTACTTGAAATTTTACTGAGATTGATTTAATATTAGTTGCTTCGAAAGTACAGCGAGAGATTTGAAGGTTTTTGAAGTTGTTTTCAAGTTTGAAAAATTATTTTTGTAATTGCAAAACTTTCTAAGATCGGTTTAAATTTAGCTGCTGCGATAGTGAAGATTGAGAGGTTTTTGAACTTTGTTTGAGGTTTGGAAAATTACTTTGTTACTTGAAATTTTACTGAGATTGATTTAATATTAGTTGCTTCGAAAGTACAGCGAGAGATTTGAAGGTTTTTGAAGTTATTTTCAAGTTTGAAAAATTATGTTGTTATCGGAAAGTGCCTAACTTTGGATAAAATTTATTTGCAGTGGCAGTACGACGGAAAATTGAGAAATTCGGAAAATTATTTTGCTAATCTTAAAATAACAGTATAGAGATTGATTCGTCATTAGTTACGGCGAAAGTGCAGTGAGAAATTTCAAGGTTTTGAACTTCCTTTGAAGTTTACCAAATTATTTTACTAATTTGAAAGTTGCAGAAATTTCTTTAATTTTACTTGTCGCTAAAGTTCCATTGGAAGCTTGAAATATTCGAAACATTATTATACCAATTCAAAACTCATTTCGTATTCCAATTAATTATATTAAAAGCAACCCAAACAAACCATAAAAATGCAATGCAAAACGCTACTCCAATGTTAAAAATATCACTAATATACAAACAATAACGAAAGACGTAAATGAAATGAGTTTCAGAATTTTAATTCGCGGACGTATTCAATTAAATATTTTTACCCTGTCTCGATTTACAATTCAAAAAAAGAGCTGCAAATTTTTACACCGCCCAAAACATTTACATATTTCCACTGAAATATTGTATTCCTAAGTATAAAATACACCAACAAATATTTGCAAAACAAATCCCCTCTCCGTTTTCCATAAAGATCCATCGTTTTCCACGAAGCATTGCGAAAATCAGAGCGAAAAATGGACGCCAATGGACACACTAATATTAGTGATAGCAAGAAGTGCGTGTAATAATAGACAACTAGCGCGAAATTCTGACGTATATTTTCGGATATTGTTCTTCTCGGTGAGATTTCTGACTCTCCGGGTAAATACGGATTTAAAGGGAATTCTTGGGTCGAAGATATGGTAGCCCATAATTCATTGTCGTAATTTCAAGGGGGACGAACGCCATGAAAAAATATCGCCCGGGAAATTCTTGCCGAGCGATGACTCCGCTGTGGAAAAGTGATTCATCTTCCCCAGGCGATAATTAGTTTTCCGAATGGACGATTCTAGCGAGGATTAGAGTTTCGTAAAATCGAGAATTCTCTGAGAAGCGTGATTTTTCAGATGGGAATAACGTTGAGCGAATTTGTATTTTTGGCGGAATTTATTTGGCAATGGATTTTCCGGCTTATACAGTGATTTAATTTTTCATTGAAGTGCGAGAATTTGCATGCTGTTAATTGTTCTTTCGTTTTGCATTGATAATGATTTTAGCAGCTTTATTTATTCATTTTTTAAGTGTCCGCAATGCTTGTGCGAATTTTCAAGCTATACATGGTGCGAAATTTGACGAAATACTGATAGAAACGGGACAATCGCAGGATGAATTTTGAAAATAGAGCATGGCGACTTTCAAATGAAGTATTTGCAAATTTCAGATTTGCCACAAAACTAGAGACATTCAATTTTAAAATGATCAGAACGCGGAAGCGGAAACATAGTAAAATATACTAAACGTCATCAATAAAATGGCTGATTTCACATTTCAGACTGCAGCAACCCCAATTTCTAAGGGTTGCACTTTTTCATTATAAAGTAAGGCTCAATTTATCTCACAGATTTTTATCCTCCAAAAAACCGTAGAGAATTTCGCGCTATCTTTTATTACAGTGAACCAAATGAATCCCTGCTGCGAGATTAAATTTCGGATCCTTTTACGGGAATTATGGCTTCAATTTAATTTCCGGAATTACATTCTGAATTACCTTCTGCTCACAATTCTATATCACTAAAATTCGAAATATAAAAATTCACCTACGAACATTTTATACGTATATCAAATTTAATCGTTCAAATGCTATTACAAAATAAAGAATAATCGCCATTTAATAATTCAATTCATCGCATAAAGTATTCCTTCTTTGGAGAACACTTTCAAGATTCTTCAGACGATTTTCTTGTCCCCTAAAAATCGGAGATTCCCAATCGTCTTAGCTTCATTTAGCAAAAAAAACGTTAAACGACTCATTGTTTCTTTTTCTCGCCATTGTGAATGGCTTCGTTACCTAACAATTAAGTCTAAAAATACGCGGGAATACGTGACACGGTGCACGCAACATTACTCTAAGCACTATCTCGAAATGTTAAATGTGACGTGACACCGGGGCAGATAATTTCCTTTCCAATTGTTCCACATCTAAGTCCCAGCCAGATGTCCTTTTGTCTCTGTTGTTTCATGGATTTATTGCGATTCAACGTAGGAATTTTTGCGGCTGGATTTAAAGCGAATTTCAGCATGAAATATGCGGAGTTCTCTTGCTGAATGAAAACTTTATCTTTGGACTATTTGAATACGATTAAGTTCTAAATGGAAGTCGAGGAGATGATAAGCAAATTGCAGGTGTTTTCTCCGTAAAATAATGATTATAATATGGTTTTATGTATATTTAAAAAATGATAAATTTGACGAGCAGGAATAGGAAAAAAGATTGTGTGAAATTTTGCAAAATATTTCGAAGTTTGATCGAGTGTGAAATGTTTTAGAATATTTGCAATTGCAATGTTAAAGTTTATTTTAATATACGATTAGGATTCAGACGGTGAAATCTTTTTACTCAGTTTTCTGATTGACATTGATTTTTTTACATGGATGTAATTTTTGCAGGTGCAAAATTACTTTCGCGGTCTTACGAATGCAATTAAATAAATGGAAATAGCAAGGGAAAGAAATTGCAAAAGTTTCCTTCTTCTCGAAGGACATTAAATCTGATTACCATAATTTCTTATTTATTTAGTTGAATACTTTTTACCGAGATTTCCGAATTTCTTGCAGTATCATAATTTTTGCAAAGGTATTGATCGTTAATTTTGAATCAGTATTTCTAGGCAGAAAATTTGTGCAAGTGCAAGCAAATCTCGCTTTGTTATATTATTTGCAAATGCAAATTTTGCAGCTAAATATATAAACGCGATACATTTTGTAGTGAAAAAATTTTAATTGAAAAAATTTTAAACGGATTCTTTTCTGTATATTTTTTTTTATAATTGTACAATATCAATTGCAATTTTTAGTTATCCTGTGAATCTAAATCGGAAAAATAAATGAAATGAACAATATCAACAGTGGAAACAGTTATTGCACAACTTTTTTTATTTATTAAAATCTGATTTAATTTAATTTCCAAATAGAAATTCTGTGTATTAATATTTCTGTACAAATAAAAATCAATAGAGGTTTTTTCAATGCTTTTGTTTTTTAATTTTCCAATTCTAAAGAAAACTTTCCGAGGATAGAGAACCGTGGAAAAATGGAACGAACAGATTGATTTGCTATGATGCGCTTCCTGTCCCCGCACGATAATGAGTCACGCTATTACTTCGTTTCCCTAGAATTAAGCAGCCGCTCGTCACTGTTTCATACTTCCTCAAATGAATGGAATATTTATGCAAATTTTCAACTACAGAATTTCTCAAACATCTCGTAAAAAGGTATCGAAAAATTATAATGTTTAAGACTAAGGACAAATCTCCAAATTTTTAAACCGATGATCAAAGCAACAAATTGGATGGATTTGAAACTTTCTCAATTATCAAAAACAATTTCCAACACAATTTCTTTCACTCTCAATAATTAGTATCGGTTCGAAATTTGTTTAACAAGCAAACCTTATACTCGAAATAAGATTATCATTTTTTGATATCTCAAAATTTCTCACGGATTACAAATTTTCCAAATTTGACAAAAAAAACCTTATACTCGAATTAAGATTATCATTTTTCGATATCCCAAAATTTCTCAGGGATTACAAATTTTCTAAATTTGACAAACAATCCTTATATTCGAATTAAGATAACGAATTTTCCAAGTCCCAAAATTTCTCACGGATTAGAAATTTTCTAAATTTGACAAAAACCTTATATTCGAATTAAGGTTATCATTTTTCGATATCCCAAAATTTCTCAGCGATTAGAAATTTTCTAAATTTGACAAACAATCCTTATATTCGAATTAAGATTACGAATTTTCCAAGTCCCAAAATTTCTCACGGATTAGAAACTTTCTAAATTTGTCGAATAATCCTTATACCCGAATTGAGATCATCACGTTTCCAAATATCCACATTTTTCATCGGTCAAAAATTTTCTAAAGTTAGTAAACAATCCTTATACTCGAATTAAGATTACACTTTGTCCAAATCCCAAACTTTCTCAAGGATTAGAAATTTTCTGAGTTTGACAAACAATTCAATTTTTCAAGGAAGACTTAACATTTGTCATCGGTGAGAAAATTTTTCAAATTTGTCAAGCAACTCTTATGTCCGTACTAAGACCACAATTTTTGCAAAACCCACCATTTGTCATCGGTTAGACACTTCCGGGAAAATAATTCCCGTAAGGGTCATTCGTTCGCAATTTATTATTCAAGATGTCAAGGTATCTCGCGAAATCGAAATTCGCGGAGGAAGTCCTCCATCGACGTGAAGTTTGTTTGAGATACTCGGAAGCGAGTTTAAGGAAGACCGGAAGTCTCGAAGCTTGCACGAAGAACCGTAGGTGACCCCGATCACCGGAAATTTTCGTCGTTTCAGGAGCGATGCTTCTTCTTTTCCGTCTTCTTTATTTATCTTTCTTCAAATCTATTATTAGAATTTCATGAACCGTGAAGAAATATATCTACTTTTTGAATCTGTATTTCACGTATCAGCTTAGTGTTCCTTTTTCAAAATATTTTTAACAGAGATAGATTATTGTTCTTTTTTTTTATTGATTCACTTTAATGAAAAATTGCGGTGTAATTCAACTACAGAGATTCTTTGTTATACGATCGGACTTGTTGTTTTGTTTCTCACTGCTTTTAATTTTTGAATGTGTCATATTATTATTATAATATTAATTATAATCATGTCATATTAATATTAAAATATTAATTCCTTGCTGTTAGGCGAAGATTTATTTTTGAACCGGTGATAATTTGTTGAAATTATTTAACCAAGTTGGCTGTACTTAACTGAATGGCAAAAATTTTTATTTGATTATTAATATAAAAGAAACTTCACTAGAATATGCAAAATTGCATAGAAAGTCAATTTTTAGTTATACATCGCGGTCTAAATTGTTTTTCGAAGTTTCCATAACTTAATGGGATATCATTTGGCACATTTTAGTGAATATTTTTATTAGATCCTAAATATTGACTTGAGCTCAAAAAAATCATAGAAATTAAATTCTCCTTTATAAACTCACATATCCATTTCTGCTGTACCTGCAGCTCACTATCGTTAATTAACACTAAAACTACCGGCCTTAAATTCATTACGTTTAAATACACGGAATAAGTACTTTGGAAAAAGAGGAATGAAAAGGTGAAAAAGGTGATTAGTGAAGTATTTTTTGTTTTATAAGATAGAAGTGGAATATTTACTGTACGGCTCCCTTATCAATTAAGGGAATTTTTCGAAAAATTGGAAACCGTTAATTTTCACCGGCCTGGTAGTTTTAGTGACAATAACGTTCTCCATCTATAGGTACCATTTTTCTTCAAAGCAAAATATCAAAAGCTATGCAATTTCCGCGTACAAAATTACCGAAGTTACGAAAATGACCTACGAAACCTCCAATTTACCTGAACATGGGACCGCAAAGGGCTAAATCACGTCGCCCTAATTAATGCCATTTTCTCGTTAGCCTTGCTAAGAGGCACATCACCTCCATCGATGCCTCCCTCTCTCTCTCTTTCTCTTCCTGTGTAATTTTCTCTCTCTGACCGTCGCCCTATCTATTTCTCTCTCTCTTTCCCTACTTATTTTTCTCTCTCGGACTGTCGCTCTATCTATTTCTCCCTCTCATCTTTTCTCCTAATTGCCGGCAGCAGAGAAGGGGAAAATAGGAGATTTCGCAAGGGAAATGTCGAGTCCCGCATTAGACGACTTTCTAAAGTCATTGCACAGAGAATCGCGGCCGCGTGTAAACAAACATGCTGACCCAGCTCTGGGTGACACGATCGATGCACTGCGACGTCATCGTCCAGAAGGAGAGGATCAGAGGGGCAGATAAAAAATGAACGTCCTGTGACGACGAATTATTGATTGCTACGTAGCCCGCTGCTGGAAATAACTTTTTTCTTCACAAAAAAGTGAACGCGTTTGCTGTTACAAAGTGCCGGGATACTTTCTCCCTGCAACTGTCGCTGATACAGATGTAATCGTTTTTGTATCTGCAGGTTTTCTGATCTTTTATTTCGATGAATTGATAAATGAGAGATTTGCTCATGATTATTCGGTTAAATTATCTTAATTGAGGTATCGACAGTCTTGGGAATGGTGATTAGGAGTTAACGAGGCATGGCTTTTCAATATCTGACTCTGTACTTATTTTACTGTGTTATAGTAAACTACTATTATGGTATAGTAACTGCTGTGTGGGAAGTTTCGAGGTAACTTGAAGTATTGGGTTATAATCTGAGTTATTTGGGTGCAGTCAGATCTTTTTGCGGAGATTCTAGCGACTTTGTTATTACTGCGAATTACTATACAGTAATATGGTAATGCTCTATAGACAGACTTATAGTAAATGAGGAAAAAGCTCTAAAGAAGAAACTAGGCTGAGTATCGTATACCGGCAGAAAATGATAAACCTGGAATCCATTGTATAGTGTATAGTTAATACAGTGTTATTCAAATTTCCGAAATATAGTACTCTAGTAACTAAATATATTTTTATGCCCGATTAAACGTAGGGTATCATACAGATATAGTGCTTCCATAGTATAACGCTTCAATGAAAAGTGAAATACTTGGAACCTACTATAGAGTTGTCATTTTGTTTATAGTATCTCTATGATATCATATTCCAGCAATAGATTATATTGTCGGGTCATAACTCTGTAGTGTTTCCGTAGTATCATGCCTCAATGACAAATAAAATCACTTGAAGCCTACTATAGAGTGTATAGTTGTCATTTTATTTATAGTATCTCTATAATATCATATTCCAGCGACAGATTATACTGGCGTGCCATAACTCTATAGTGTTTCCGTAGTATCATGCCTCAATGACAAATAAAATCACTTGAAGCCTACTATAGAGTGTATAGTTGTCATTTTATTTATAGTATCTCTATAATTATTATATTCCAGCGACAGATTATTACTGTCGTATCATAACTCTATGGTGTTTCCGTAGTATCATGCTTCAGTGACAAATGAAACACTTGGAACCCACCATAGCGTATAGTTGTCATTTTATTTATAGTATCTCTGTAATTATTATATTCCAGCGACAGATTATTACTATCTCATCATAACTCTATAGTGTTTCTGTACCATCATGCTTCAATGACAAATGAAACACTTATAAACGACTATAGAGTGTATGGTTGTTATGTTATCTATAGTATCTCCTATAATTATCATATTCCAGCGGCAGATTATAGACCTGCAACCCGTTATTGATGTACAGTCATCATATTATAGCACTCTAGCAGCGAGCTCTATTAGTTTATCCCATTACAGGGTGCAGAGTAGCCACGAATTCATTTGAGCACCCAAACAAATACCACGTAACAACAAAATATAGTAATTTTGCATTGTTATGCATCTGATAGGCCTTGGAGGAATCAAAACACGAGGCAGGGACAAACGCATCAGAGTTATAAATCGTGAAAGAATATAACATCTTTCGTCGTCGTAGATTGTTCACGTGCAGAATGCATGTCTAACGAATTGCCGTTACTGCTTATTAATCAGAGCAGCCACGGAGATGAGTATCACGAGCCTATTCGATGCGATGAATCGGTTCGGGAATTAACAATGTCAATCGTTATCCGCTTTATCGTCTGCGTGTAATTGACACCATGTCCCAACGACTGTCTCGATCGTCCATGGATAATAATTCCTTGGGACTGCGGCTAATCATTTTTGGTTTAACGCTTTGAGGCACGGGAATTCAGAAAATAAAATGACCTATGTTGCACAGATTTTCTTTTTTAATTCAACAAAGGTGGTTTAATTTTATTTACAAAGTTATACTGTAATATAAGTTGTCGAGGGGGGACAAATAATACGCATCAAAAAGGTAGGACACTTTCAATCCAGCCGTGCCTCAAAAAGTTAAGGGGAACTGTGCAAGTGTTAACTACATTTATCACGGTGTGTTATTGCACAAGGAATTAAACTAAAAGAGAATTTTGACAATTTCTTACGGTCAGTCATAAGACATTTTTCGATTAACTCTAAAACTACCAAGTTTGTTAAAATGACTGAATTCCAATTTTTTTGAAAAATTCCTCAAATTGCTGGGGAAGCCATGAAATAAATATTCCACTTCTATCTTACAAAAGTTAAGTTACTTAAATGATCATCTTTTCCACCTCTTCATTTCGCTTTTCCAAATTTCTTACTCAGTATATTTAAACATAATAGATGTAACGTCAATAGAAATACTATTGAATTAAAATAGCGAAATTATTAATTTATGATAGAGTTATGCAAATGTTAACTACGAAGGGGCGTTGTTGAAAGTAATGTACAGTAGAATTTGTCGAAATTCTTGAAATTATCGATAAGTGATCTCTTTATTAAATACAAAATTTGAATATTGCTTAGCGCCAAGCACTCTAGATAAAATACCATAAATTTACAACATTAAATACCTAATTATAAAATAATCCACTGTCTTAGTTTCTCTTTCACACGATTCTCTAAAATAGCCTGCCCCGAATCTTTCTCAACTTCGCTAATTTTTTTCCAACAAACAAAACAGCTCAACATAAAAAACAACCACCTAAAACCCGAGGATTCTCTCTTCAAAAACAATTCTCAAACTCCCACAAATTTCCAAATTCCACCGCTACCAGAAGTTTCTCCTGATCCGCAAAAACCCCCGGGAGATGGCGAGTTTCATTCCGTAGAGAAAGAGAAGGCAAAGAAACATCGTAGATTCTAAGATAGAACAGGTTCCCCTTTGAGCGAGGGCAAAACAACACTGCCATAAATCAGAGCACCGTACGGTGCATCGGATTGAAGTGCAGTCCCGATGCAACGGACGAGTCGCGAGATAACCGTTATCACGTGTCACCAGCCGCAACTCGGAATTACGGTTTGTACACAAAGCCGTCAGCTGTGCGAGATGTTCGCGAGGATTCTCAAATCAGTCGGAAAGGAAGATAATAGAAGCTGCAAAATTCGCCTATGTGTTGCCATTTACGTGTATCAACTGGGAAATAGCTGTATTAGCCGTTTGAGTGCGGCGAAGCGCTATCGCGCTTCTCTTGTGTTGCGCCAAAAATGCGTAGAAGCGCGATCGCGCTGCTGTATGTTACTACGATATAATTTTTATTATAATTACGATAGGACGACTTGCGACAGTGTGAGGTATGTAGTAAAAAAATGGTAACGGAAATAAACGATGCAACTTAATTTGCGCTAAATATGAAAAAGGAATTCATGGAATTTGTGCAGCAAAACACTCTTGTAATAAGCGAGAATAAAAAATATTATTGTTGGTAAAAATTACTTTTAATGTAATAATTAGAGTTATTTATAACGGTTTCTATTATTTTCCGAAAAAAATAACTATGCATTTCATTCCGCACTTTTGGCATATATACAAGAAAATTCTTCAGCATTCAAACGGTTAACCCCTTGCCTTAGGATTTCTATTTTGATTGAGCGTGCAACAACTCGGTATTAATTTATAAAATAAAATTTCTCTCTGATTTCTGATATTGCGTACGATTGAACGCAATATTAATAGTATAAAGTAATTTTATCGTATTGTTACCTACTGATATTTTCAATTTCAAATTTTAGAAAATTTCAAAATTTCCTATTCCGTTTGTCGCATCGTGTTTTTGTAAGGTAAGGAGTTGAAACGTTGAATTGAATATAATGAAAAAATTTCGTGTGACTTTTAAATTGCAATATTTACGAATTTTCTAATGAATTCGATATTTAACACGTTGAATGCCATGGGGGTCACCGGTGACCGGCGTTATCGAATCCAAAGGAATTTTCTATGATTTTTAAGTTGTAATATTTATGAATTTGTTACTTCAGTCCATATTTACGCGTTGGTCTCAAAAAGATAAAGTCCTGCTGTCTACACATGTCTTTGTGTTTTTAAAGTTTCTGCTTTGTAAAGATGTGATTTTAATAGAAAAAGTTTCACTTCAAAAATGAAGAAACTAGAACAAAATCGCGGTGGCATTCAACGTGTTAAATGTTAGCATTAAAAAAATAAAGTTCTGTTGACTATACGTCTATTTCGGTCTTTAAGGTTTTTGCTTTGTAAAAAACACCTATAATGAAATTACAATATTACAAACATCGAGAACTTAATATGGCAAATAAGCAAAACACCTTAGATAAAATATTCATTGCTGCAACCGTTATCATAAAAGTCTGCAGTGTCTAATTAACAGCTATCAGTTTTCCTAAGTACCGTAATTAAATAAAATCAATCAATGACATCCAGAAGCAATAAAAATACCATAATTCTCAAATAACTCGCAAGCTCTATGCCATTTTGGATATTTAATACAAACTATTTCGCCGTCAGCATAAAAATATATAAATTTTATGCCGTTCGACAACAAAAGGAAGCCATTAATTTCGTAAGAGCAAATTCCAGAAATGAAATCCGCGGACTGCCAAGCTAAAATCATCGTTCTGTCTCCACGGAAATAAAGTGACGATATAAAGCAACGAAATAGAAAGAGAAAGAGCGAAAACACATGACTACGTTGCGAAACAAACATCGATAAGGCATTAACGATTCAACGAAACCCGGAGACACCGGAATCGGAAATCTACGGGCTATTCTACCGCAAATAACGAAACCGATCCGCCAAAGGAGATAATGAAAACACATCTGTTGAATAAAGAAATAAAGAAAGAGGGGAGTACAATCGACGATGAAGAGGTCGTTGAAATTCAAAAACAAGCCATCGGATTTTTCCCCCCGTTTGATCCTCCCACTTTTTCTCTACGGCACCCATCGATTTTGACTATTTCCGTGACGCCGTATGAGTTTTAGCTGCCACCGCGTGTTTTCACATATCCGAGCGTTTGTTCGCTACCTTTGTTTGCCGTCGACGATAAACAGCGTTTTCCCTGTCCTCGTCGACGAATTCGTTCGACTTCTATCGTTCGCCCACGCAAATGAAACTAATTCGCAGAGTCGTAACGACTGGTGGTTTCAATTGAAGATAGAAACAGGTGGGTTGTGATTTCTATTGTTGAATTTTTTTTTACTTGGAACGACTGAATTGTAGAGATTCGAGTTTTTTTCGGATTCGTATATTTGCGGAGGAATTGATGAAAGGTGTATTTTATTTATTTATTTTTTGTTATGTCCTTCTACATTTCAGGGGGTTTACGGTGGGTGGGTGGTAAAAGCTTGGAATCGCAATCAGTAGGTCATAGTTCACACCCTTCATCACCTTTTTTATAGTTCTTCTAAATTATTATTTACTGTATCGTAATCTCGGTGGTTCAGAACCCATCGAAAAAAGTATTTCCTAAGTGTCGTAATTATAGCAGTTCAGGAGACTATCATGGCTAAGGAAGTTAAAGGTAGAACTCCCAATCACCGGGTCATAGTTCAAACCCTTCCATCACCTTTGCTATAGCTCTTCTAAATTATTATTTACTGTATCATAATCTCGGTGGTTCAGAATCCACCTAAGAAAGTATTTCCTAAGAGTTGTAATTATAACAGTTCAAGGAGACTATCATGGCTAAGGAAGTAAAAGCTAGAACTCCTAATCACAGGGTCATAGTTCAAACCCTCCCATCACTTTTGCTATAGTTCTTCTAAATTATTATTTACTATATCATAATCTCGGTGGTTCAGAATCCACCTAAGAAAGTATTTCCTAAGAGTTGTAATTATAACAGTTCAAGGAGACTATCATGGCTAAGGAAGTGAAAGCTAGAACTCCCAATCACCGGGTCATAGTTCAAACCCTTCCATCACCTTTGCTATAGTTCTTCTAAATTATTATTTACTGTATCATAATCTCGGTGGTTCAGAATCCACCTAAGAAAGTAGTTCCTAAGAGACGTAATTGTAGCAGTTAAGGGGGACTATGGAGGCTAAATAAGTAACAGCCGGAACTCCAATTAGCGGTTCATAGTTCAAGTCCGCCGTCATCTCGGGGAAATATTTTAATTGTCATTTAATGTATCATAGCCTGAGTGATTGAGAACCCATCTAAAACAATGGGCGTTATGTAAATTGACCACAGCTGTCGAAGCCGACAGAAAAATATAACAGTAAGAAATTTCAGGGGTTAATTAACATTAATCTACTATTCTGGGTTAACAAATATGCTCTCGTGAAATTTACAGTTTACGCACTAATAATTGCGCAAGAGTTTGAAAGTCATAAAGTTATAAAGAAAGTTATAAAGATATTTAAATACAAATACGAAAGTATTAGAAAAATTGGAAAATAATGAGGCCAAATAAAAATATAATTTTTAATTTATCGTTCTGTGTTTCGCAGCTTCCTTGATTGTTTTTCTTAATAATTAAATTTAATTAAATTACTGCACTGTGGTAATTTAGTCCACTGTTTCGCTGTTTCTCAACTTTGCAATTTTCATGTTTAAATTTTCCTCCCATTATGCTGATTACTTCCTCCATTGTTAAACATACTTCTCGATTCGTGCCTTGTATTTTACCGTTTCTATTAATTTGAAGCTCGTAATTGCACGTACTGCCCTTGCATGAAAATAGAAGTTGTACTTATAAGAGATATATGGAGAGTGCAAGGAAATGCAGTCGTTTCTGTTCACATGGTGGCATATTACTTTAGAATGCAGAAAGATAATAATAATGTAACAACCGCAAACTTTTTCCCCATTTTTTTCAGACTCTCTTTCGCCCTTTCCAGTATATTTTTCATGCGCTCATTTTTTCAATGAATACTTTATACGTGCCGCTCAATATTAATTATCCTATCAAGTTATTATTGACGTTCGAAAAAATTGTCATATTATAATACCTAATGTCTTAATATAAATGTTGTTGCAAGTATAGTTGAAAAATATAGAGAAATTATTAAGAACTAATTAACGCTAAAACTACCAACGTTATATCTACCAAAATTTATAAATACTGAACAAGTTACTTCGGAGGAAGAGAAATTAAGAGGTGAGCAGGGTAATTAATTAACTAATGTAGGTTTTATATGAAAGAAGTGGAATATTTACTGCACGACTCTCCTCTCAATTTGGGTAATTTTTAGAAAAGATTGGCAACCGGTCATTTTCACCGGCTTGGTAGGTTTAATGTTAAGAAGTTTTGCTAAAATAATTCATAATTCACACGATAACATTTGCAAATTAGTTCTGAAGTTATAGTTGAGTAATTATTAATCATAAGGAAACCCATATGCAAGGGTCAGAAACACTGCAATTCCAGAATGCAAATGCACCCGTTCCATCGGAAAATAATTCCCCGATTGCTTTTCCCATAATACCCGTTTCCCCATAAATTGCCAGCTCTTGCTCCTAAGTAATCGTTTATTACAGTGGGACACCCGACTGTCTCAAAAGCGCATACGCCAGAATTTATAATCCGTTTAATAACTCCTAAGTTTTCATAAAAGTTCCGTAAGTCCAAAGTGCAAGAGGAGCGACACGCCAACTTTAATAAACTTCAATTATTCCCTTAGTAATATTAACTTAATAATTTAACCACCAAGCGCGCTTCAAGACGTAGTAACTTAACTCTCAAAAGTTACTCTATTTGGCTCTTATAAGTTACTTTGAAACTTATCTTTACTTTTATTACTTTTTACATAAAATGTATATAAAATAAATTGACATATTTCCATATTTATAAATTTATAAATTTTATAAAATCATATATTTCAGGCAATTATCATATTTATAAATTGATATATATTTTATGTTTTTATATAAATATAAAATATATGTATATGGACTTCTGCAAATTAAAAGTCACTTTCTACATCCATAATTATATGAGATTATAAGAACAAAATGAGAAAATTGTTCAAATAATTTGATTTGTACATGTTTCTTAAAACTTCACGTAATTATGGATCTAGAAAGTGGATTTTATTACGGAAAAGTCTGCGTTTTTATCGTCGTAAGTATTAGGTGCGCTGAGTAAAGTTTGCAACAAAGTAGCCGACTCTTTTACCCTATGATCAGTACATATGCATGTGATCCAGGTATAGTTAAAATTACCGGGATATCTTTATATAATTATTTGATGATTCACATATGTTCCACATATCCTATTCATATGTATACCTATGACATATGTACCCACTGGCAGAAGCCTTGTATAAAGTTGATATAGGCAATATTACGGTAATTAACAGTCCCATATTTGCAAAGTAACAATTAAGATCACTGTACTTTTTGAATTGTGCGTTTGTAAATGTTTAACCCCTCGCTGTACAATAACGAGTATAGGAAATTTTCAAGTTTCATAAAACCTATGAAATTGAAAATATCAGTGAGACGCGACACGATAAAATTATTTCTATAATATTAATATTACGTTAAATTATACGATATATGAAGAATCATTGATTAATATTTATTTTACCAATTTGATTCTGAGTTATTGCGGGAGCAATCACAAAAGAAATCGTACGGCAAGGTGTTAAGTGTTCAGTCGGCAAAATTACAATAATTCACTGCCCCATATTTGTAAAATAACAAATATATTCACCGTAGCTTCTGAATTGAGTATTTGCAAAGGCTTAAGTATTATTTCGGCAAAATTACAATGATTGACAGTCTCACATTTGTAAAATAACAAATACATTCACCGTAGCTTTTGAATTGAGTTTTGCAAAGGCTTAAGTATTATTTCGGCAAAATTACAACGATTGACATTCTCACGTTTGTAAAATAGCAAATAAATTCCGGGCACTGAATTTTTTGAACAGTATTTCCTTAATTAGGATGAAAGGCTTAAGTGTCAATTTCTATCGTTTGGAAATTGATAATTGCACATCGCTTTCCCATTGGTCGCACGAATACCTTATTGATCTCAGAATGAAATCGAATTGTCGACCTATATTGCGAAATTAATGCGATTCCGAGATGCGGTCGTTGCGAGCAGAAAGAAAAACAAGTACGGTGGACACAATTAACAATTCAAATGAACGTGCGATTCTGCATTTAATCCGAAGCATCCGAATCTCGTTCGTCCGGTTGTAAATATAGAAATGTTAATTCGATTCCATCGGCAAGAAAGTCATTAAATCATTGAGAATAAAATTGCCGCGCTGGCCGGCATTTAAAAAGAAACGAAAAAAGATTATAACAATGTGAAAGTTCAGAGGTCAAGCGGTTCGGCGTGGAAAAACTGCGAAGTGTTTCAAAGTGCCTTTAATCGCGAATTATTCCCGGCGGTTCGAAAAAAAGAAAAACAAAACGTCGAAGTAAAAAAGGAGAGCTCACTGAGAAATTTAGCAAGGCTTTTTACGCAAATGGCGAACGTCTGTCGATGATCAGCGGTACGAGTATCATTTTGGCAAACGGAGGGATAATTTCGCAGAAACATTCTCGTAAACTGGACGATTCGACGAAGGAATTATTTTCGACGTTGAATGAACGACCGGTCGAATGAATGATAAATAAATTCTATGTGGAAAAAATGGAGCGCGAGGATGGGCTGATAAAATAATTTGCAAAGTGGTCTACTTTGATTTTAATTGGCGGACGACGTCAAAGGAGACTTAAAGTCAACGTTTCTTATTTGAACTTTTTGGAGATATTCTGGGCGTTTATATTTTGTAAAAACATAACTATACGGTTGATTTATCAATTTTCTATATTATACAGAGCGATTGTACAATTGTTAAATAATAAGAAGTGCTTTTACTATATCAAAATTAAATCCGTGTGATTGCTATTAATGGGGCGAGTGTTTTTTTGAAGTTTCTGCTCAATATTTTTAACTAATTTAGCAGCACTCACTAGCAATATCTATTATTTATTATAAATTATTATGTTGGCGGGTATTTTAATACATTTGTGTACAATCCGACAGCAATTAATCACATGAATGTTAAAGTGTTAAACCTGCAACGCTGTCAGAAATGTTAAAAAATGTTACCCAAGTAAACAAAAACGGATTAATATCTCTCAGCCATCCAAAATGACGAAAATAATACATCACAATGTGAAACGCAGTATTCCTCAAAATTAACAAATTACAAATTCCATTCACCCACTGAAAAATACCAGTAAAACGAACCGTCGAAAATAATATCCCACAAAGAATAAAAAGCTTGTTTAAATTCCGAAAAAACTCCCGCCAAAAAATCGTTCCCTTCAGCAAAGTCAAAGTAAGATATAAATAGCCTCTTAACAAAAGTGCTACAATTATGAATATCAAATAATTGGTGTCTCATGTCGCACTACTAAGAATAGAACTGTTGATCTTAAATGATCTTCTATTATTTCCTCTTGTGTTTAATCGATTTATCAGTCGAAGAAGTTGCACGATAAAAATGTCGATTTTTCCCAAACTTGGAATTATTTGCAATCGTTTCTGTTTAGAGAAAGAAATTCCCTCACGAATATAACAAAATACGTAAGGAAAGGAGCAGAAAAAAAGAAAAGTAATCATGACATGGCGGATGACCATGATTATATTATATATTGGATGACCACGATTGATTATATCGCTGTACACTCAATTCTGTTTTTGCACGAACTTCTTTTACGCGATTTTGATTTAGCACGAATGAGAAAAAAAATTAATTCTCTTTTTACACAGCTAATTTTGATTTAACACGATCGACCCAAATTCTAAGAACGAAATTTTGCTTTACTGTGGCTTAGCCAAAACAAAAACACAGCGATTAATTACTAAATTCGTTCTTAAATCCACTGAAACATCGGGACCACATGAGGCTAGTCTTAATTTTGTTGAAGAGATTACAGAAAGAATTTCACCAATGGAGCACGAAGACGATAACCAAGACATTTCTAATGATAGCAGTTATATTGCAGTCTTACGCAGACGTATGCGTTTATTGTCAGAAAGTGACAACGAATAAAATCTTTTTATGTGTAACCCATATTATTTTGCCTAATTCTTGTGTTCATGAATTAGTGACATTTTTTTTTCCTTTTTAAATGATAATTTACTTTGTATGATACATGTGCAATCTTTATGAAACAATATTTTTGAGATCCTCACATGAAAACTCATGGTTTATTGTATTATTTTTCCTGATTTCTTATGACTGCAACCAATCTTCTATTTTTCCGTAGATGCGGTCTATTTTTTTGCACGAATTTTTTTTACACGTATTCCTCGGGAACGTATCTATCGTGTAAAAACAGAATTAAGTGTATTTAATTGAAAAATTATATTATCTGTGCTTCAGTTAATCAATGTAAAGTATCTCCGTCTTATTTCCAAGTGTCAGCAATGCCGAAGCCTCAACGAGACACATTTTAACGACACCTCCGATGTCCTCTTTGTTTCCGTTCAGGGTCGATTTTCAGCGGAAGACGAGAAACAAAAATGTTTCTCGTGCCTTACGCAATTGAGGGACTATA
The DNA here is from genome assembly GCA_963989415.1 of Cerceris ruficornis. Classification (NCBI taxonomy): domain Eukaryota; kingdom Metazoa; phylum Arthropoda; class Insecta; order Hymenoptera; family Crabronidae; genus Cerceris; species Cerceris ruficornis. The sequence continues at coordinate 7,199,802 of OZ022530.1, read as the reverse complement.
GACGTCATTCGCAAGGCCGTCGTCATTGAATCTCGGTAATTCTGCGATCGATTGCCGGGACTGTCGTTACATAAGTTTCTTCGTCTTCGATACCATGTTTCACGAATTTGTCACAGGATTGTAGCATGATCGATGCGCGAATTCCGCGATTTGAGGGAGGTGGACATTGGTGTGCTTCCTTCCCGGGAAATATAAATAAATGGGGTGTTCGATGAATTTTAAGGGTAATTTATTAGAACTATAATTTTTATTAGAATTTTTATACCATATTTTTACTACCATTTTTATATAATTAATTTATTAGAACTAGAACTACCACGCCGGTCAGAATGACTGGTCCACAATTTGTTTCAAACATTCTTTAAGTTTATTGCAGGGTTGTGGATTAGATATTCTACTTATATTTCATTAAATACAAATTACCGAATCGATCATCTTTTCCACCTGCTGATTTTTCTGTTTACAAGGTACTTGTTTCATTTATTAAAATATGGTACGTTTAACGCCTATTGTTCTAGTGTTAATGTAGGGTCTATTAAGTGCTGATGGTATTACAGGTGTGATTTTATTCAGTACTGTTGTTGAAGTTTAATTTTATTGTTAGATTTCCTGAATATTGATTCCAGGTTGCGATTTTATTGAGTACTGTTCTTTAAGTTCAAGATTGCGCGGTAGTTAATGAATACAGTCAGGTTTAATTTTATTACTGCTGTATTTTGCTGAAAAGTAGATTATTTTTATAGTAAATAAATGTTGTTACTAAGGGTTGCTATTAAGAATTTGATATTTCTTAATTATCATAAAAAGTACGAATGTTTGACTGAATATTTTATATACTTGGCAAAGGAATGAATTATGTAATTACATTTTGCTAATTTATGCAATGGGCACTTTTTTTACAGTAATAATTGAAAATTTCTATTTAAAGTTATGCAGAATTTAATATCTATGATATTTCTATAGAAAATATAATAGCGAATTAAAACTAATTTTATGAATTTCTCCTTTCAGATAACAACACCTTTAATTGGCTATTATTTTCTATAGAAATATTATAGATATTAAATTATTGTACCTATTAAATGTGTTATAACTTTGCATCGATGTTTTCACCGATCGATAAAACTTAATGTATTTGTTAACCGTGATAATAATTTTATCACCCAGTACCTGTTGCAGATTGTGCAACAAGCTCATTAGTGAAGTTGAAGAAATGCTTCTCGATTGCCAGTGACAATAGTAGTCTATTATATTAATAACTACTATTATTAATTATAGATTATGTGTTTATCAATCATTTTAAAACTCTGTAGAAATATTTTCATCAATGGATATTAATATATTTTTGAAGTGCAATAATCACTTCATAATTTTACTTCAACACCTTTTCATTGCTTCATTATTTTAGCTATTATTTAACTGTTGCATTATTTAAATATTGCAGATTTGTGAAATTTGTTCATCATTACTTGTCGAAGTCCTTCCAATTGTCAACAAGTACAGTTATTTATTATTTCTATGATTGTTGTCATTCGTTAAAATTCAGCAGGTAGAAATTGTTGCACGTAAGTTTGATCAAACATTATCCGAAAATCCGATCGGGGGAAGCTTCCGTCGTGTTTGCAATTTTAATTTGACTAATTGGAGGCGAGAGTATTTGTCTTTTACATTATACACGCGTATTCGATCGACCGTCTCGATGCGAACTCCAATTTGCATGGATTTGCACGGATAATTGAGTTGCGAATAAAACGAACGACTTGGAGCTATCTATCTTTCAATCAGACGCGATCCGAAGCATTCTCGAAGAATTATAAATTAACAATTTATTTCGCGGTAAAGTCCCTCGAATAATCGGAAATTATTTTCTAATGTTTCCCAGAAATTCCTTGTCGCTGAAGAAATTCAATTTCTGAAATAAGCCACTAGAAACAATTTATTTATCGAATGAGTATACCTTTTATTAAAGTATAGTCGAAAAATTGCAAATTATTAGTTAATGTCGCAGTAGAAATTTGAGAAATATTGATAATTACTTTCTAGACACTTCCAAGAATTTTGTATTGTTACAATATCAAATTCTTCAAAATGAAAGACTGGAAACTACTACACTTTAATAATTATACTAATAAAATTCTAAGTTCTCAATTAATATACCACTAAAACACTTTCAAATATTACAAATGATTTTTTAAACTTCCAAAACGATTCTTTGACCCTAAAACATCAGAATTTTAGAAACGAGGTACTTGAAACGATTATATTATAACAGCTACACTTGACAAATCATAAACAAACAATTAATCATTCAGACAAATCTTTTAAAATGTTATAAATAATTTTCTATACCTTTCACAAAATCCTTCATCACTAAAATGTGGAACTTTCGCGTTGAATGATCAACGAGCAGCATTTCGTCTACAAAATCGCCAGAATTTCGAATTCAAATCACGCCAACACCCTTTGTCAATTTTGACGTTCAGTGAATCAAACAAATAAGAATCTCTGCATCGAGGAAATCGCCACCGAGCACCTAATAAATTCGCCACGACGAGCAGAGAGAAGAAGAGGGTCAGAATTCCACGTAACTCTGGCAGCGCAAACAACGGAAGCTCGATTACGTGACTTACCCCCGAATAAAAAGAGAGGAGAGAAACCAAAAGGCAATGCAGTCCGAGAGAGAGAATAGAAAAACACCGGAATGAAAATAACGATGAGCAACTAATACAGGAAACGTCGCGAAACGGCCGACTCCTGGCTGGAAGCCAGCTTTATAGATTTTCAGACGAATCCAACCGCCCCCACTTCAACCCCCATATTTTTCTACCAGAATCCTCGAGGTGAATAGAAAGCTTCTTTGCCTCCTCTTACGTTTGTTTTCGGATTATCCGAGCATTTCATGCTTTCCTCGGAAATCCAAAATTGCGGGAACACTCTCACCGAGAAGTTGTCGTCGAAGAAGAAAATCATTTTGAGAGAGATTTTAAAGGGGAATTTTGAGAAGCTCGTGGAATTTGTAGATCGTTGCTGATTCCAACTGAATGATAGAATTTTTTTTATGGGAATTTTGACGGGGAGGATGTTATTTTGAGGGAGTTAGGAAATTCGGAAATGGGGTGGGATATTTGCAAGTTCTTAATTATACGGTTGAATTTCAAGGAGAAATGGGAATTTTGATAATGAGAATTGATAGTTCATGGTGTTTTGAGAGAACTTTGATCAATGAGAAATTGCAATTTTGGGTTTTTGAGAAGTTTGACAATTGTAGAAAATCATAGAAAATTGTGAAATGTTGTGAGAGTCAAATAAAAATTGTACTATTTACATTTATGGTTCGAATTATTAACAAACGAGGGTGGAAAAATACTAAAATTAAACAAATAACGTTCTACATGATTTCTAAATAAGTACAAAAATTTATTGCAACTAAACACACTACCAGTAAATGAAAAGATTGCAAGAGGGTGTCTTAACACTAGAACTACCGGCGTTAAATCTATCATATTTATAAATATTAAATAAGTATTTTGAATAAAGGGGAATTAAGAGGTGGAAAAGATGATCGATTCGGTAATTTATGTTTTATAAGATGGACGTAGAATATCTATTCTATGACTCTCCTATAAAGTTGGAGAATTTTTGGAAAAAATCGTGTACCAGTCATTTTGACTGGTTTGGTAGTTCTAGTGTTAAATAACAAGAGAAGTGTTTAACATATGACTGGTTTGTTAATTTCATAATTTCGAAATTTGGAAAGTGAATAAAACCACCGTAATGATCCTCTACGAGGATGTAGATAAAAAAAGTAACTCAGAAACCAATTGGAAAGCTTAAGTATGCGAAAAATGTCGAATGTCCATCGCAAGAAACTTGAATAAAAGCCCGAATGTAGTAGGGCAACGAGGAAATTCCTTGCGGTTTCCGTTAAAGAAGTGCGACGTTAATTTTGACGGACTACCATCGTGAAATCTGCGAACGGAATGAAACGTTAGCACGAGGTGGCAAAATATTTGCACAGTGCATCGAGAATGGAAAAAGAAAACTTGCGTCGTCCTTCCAGCGAGCAAGGAAAACGATAATGTTTTCGTTTCTTCTACCCTCTCTCTTTTACCACGGTGAAAAATGTCAAGCATTCGAGAAAAGGAGAAAGACAAACAGGAAGTGCGTATATAAATAGATATTGCACTCAAACGACACTTATTGCTAATTTATTTGACAGCTTTGAAATTACATCACAACAAATTTGACGAACGAGAAATTGCAAATATTAATGCGTCAAATGTTTCATTTTAAAGTTCGATGAAAATTAGTTAAAGTGGGATTACTTTATACGATTTATGTTAAACATAAAGCTGATATAATTGATTTTAGGGGTGAATTTAAGTGTTGCAAGGCTTTATTTTAGGAATATTAAATGAATTGCAAGAAAATTATTAAAAATGAGAAAAGTTGATCCTTGTAATTTAGATCAACCTAATGTAATTGATTTTACAGGAAATTTTAATTATTGCAAGCCTTTCTTCCAGAAATATTATAAAAATTGTAAGAAAATTTAATTCTCGTAATTTCTTTCGATTATTATCATGATTAATAATTATGTATTGATAGAACGTCAAAGTTTCCATAGGAACAAAAATTTAGTCTTTCCTAATAGCTTTCATTCTTTTTCCATATTGTAAATAACACAAGTCGTAAAAAATGTTCTGTTCGCTACAGAAGTTTAGAAATATATTTCTCACCCCCAAAAGAGTGGGAAATATTGAATAACAAAGTTAGAATATAGTTGATAAGATTGAGATACAAAGCAACCATTGAATCATATGTAAAAAGCGTTTCTTTCTTAGCTGAGCCTTCGATTTCTCCGAAATTTCATTTCATTCCGCGGAAATCTGCGCGCCGAAAATCTGCAAAATTATTATAAAACATTACGCGAGACCGAGATATTTATTTTTCTTGTCCGACCAACTATCCGGCTTGTTATTTGTTATTTTTCGTACGAATAAAATATACCCAGCTGTGTCGCAGAGAGCTTTACGAACAACGTCTGTTTTATCATTCGCATTGTTTATATTCATAGCAAGTCGCCTCTCGGGCGAATTCTTTTGCTGGATTAAAGCACAACGAAATTAGAATCTCTTTTTGCAAGGCAACACTTGGAAAATCACTTGGAAAAACCTCGAGAACGAGTAATACAGCTCGTGGAATAACACTTTAGAAACTGCTCGTTTACTTGTTATTCATTCTCACCTCATTATTACCACATTTAATTGATATTTTACAAACACTTCCAGCTGTGTCGCGGAGAAACTTTGCCAATTATTTGTTTCGTCATCTCCGATAAATAATATTTCAACGATTATTTCAAATATTTTCTATAAAACACAATATCTTTTTGGGTATTTATAATAAATATTCATTTTCCGGTGGGAATTATTGAATTGTTTAATTTTCGTATATTTGTAAATTTAATTTGTAGAAGTATTATTGTTCGATAACAAAAAGAAGCTGACATGACGGATGTAATGGGAAATTCGATACGTTGAAACATGAAAGTATTGTGGATTTTTGTTAGAATTTAAATAAAACAGATAACGTAAATGCATGAGAGATTATGTTATGTTGAAATCCGTGAAAAACAGTAAGATTGCATGGCTGTTAGATAACTTATTATTGGAATTAACATAGCCGTTAATAACTACGATAACGAAGCTGATAAGTAATGAAAAAAAATTCCAGTCGTTCAGGTTTATCTAGAGGCAGGTTGAAATAGAGTCTTATTTTATATATTTTTATTGCTTTAGCAATAAAGTACGATTTTTTATGACTATAATTCAACAGGAAATTAATATCTGCAATGTGAATTTAATTGGCAGTCAAATTTCTTAACTCATTTCGAAAATTGAGCCAAGGATTATATGTTCGAGATTACAAAATAAACTAAACCTTACTGTTGCAAAGTTGACACAATTTGTCAATGAAGAATTACATTTCTTAGTTAAAAATTCAGCTGACAGTAAATTTTCTTAAGTCAGCCCAAAGACACTGCTGCAAAATATACATTCTCCCCCAAACAGAAAAATTGATTTTTAAAAGAAATTTTCCAAATTTCAGTAATTCTTCTAGATCTCTGAATTCTTTTGTATGCCCAACTCTAAATTTTTTCTAAACCCATGCAATTTTTTCCAAATCCAAATCTACAAATTTTCTCTAAATCACTTCCATTTCTACCAAGTCCAAATCTCGAAATTTTTCCTAAGTCTTCTTAAAATAAAAAAATATTTAGTTGCACCTTCCAGTAACTTTCATTACTTCACATATTACAAATCCTCCTAATTGTAAAAATTCGAATTTCGCAAATTACCCCAATATTAAAAACCGACAGCAGAATGTCCGAAATACAATGGAATTGGAAAAACAAAGGAAAAGTTTGAGCAATTCTGCCACCTGCTCGATATTCATAATCCACAGCCGTGGATACGTGAACCTGCATGTATCCGTTTATTGGGCCCGACGACGAGGTCACGAGTCCTCGTGGTCGATGTAGGTCAATTAATTCGAAACTCATCGATTTTCTTGGAGAAGAAGCCGAGACAAGGGCGGCCCTCGAGTCACGCGAGCTACTCGATTGCTTTTCCTATGAAGATTCGATGCTCGTTTTCAGATCGCCAATGTATCCTCTTTGATTTCCACTCGGTGAATTTCTGAATGAACGGACCGGCGAACGACACGGGGATTAATGAATGGAAATTCGACTTTTCTTTTTCAACAGCCGTCGCGATTCTCTGAGTGACTTTTGTTCTAATATTTTGTCATTTTGTCGATGTTCCTTGATCAGATGAAATTTAAGTCTTTGAAGATTTCTCAGCAGGGGTACCTTAATCGTGGGTTTTTAAAATTCTTTTTTGTAAAGTCTAAAGTTTTGTTGGTGGGTTTTCTACAATTTTTAAAAATTTGTTAACGGTGGTATACTAAACGTAGAATTTTCGCAGATTTTCTGGTTATTGTAAAGAATCATCGACGGATCTTTTTAGATAGGTTTTAAAAGCTTTCGAGAATTTGTTGACAATGTTATATTAGGCATGGAGCTTTATCAATATTTCGTAAATTTTTAAGAATTGTTAATGGATCTTTTTAGGAATTTTTTGAAAGCCTAGCAGGCAGTTGTGTATGAAGCATAGAATTCAAAACTTCTCGCAAATTCTAAGAGATTATTAATTAAATATGAAAATTCAAAATACTTCTGTAAATCGGAACAAAAATTAAAATTCATTAAGTAGTCAGGTGAATTGTTCTTCGTATAGCAGGCCAAACATTTGTCCAGCGTCTGCAAAATCTCAAAAAGGATTTTCTGACATTCCCTAATTTGTTTCAAATAATTTTTATCATTGTCGCGCCGTATAAAAATGTAAATTTGCAATTTGAATTGCAAAAGTACAAAGTGCGTTGTACAATTTTCTCAGCGTACATTTGACGTCACCAAGTCGAAAGGATCTCTTTGATTGACGTGCATCGTTTTATCCAATTAGCGAATCATCAATCCGCGAACAACGAGCCGCCCACGCCTTCCTTTTAAGTTAACATTCCAAACCGCAAAATTATCGTCCGTTTCTTGCATTTTACGCAGAATCTAGTGACGCGTCCTTGAATTCCTGCCAATTCGAAATTGGAGCACTTTTCGCTTGTGTTCTACATTTCGTAAGAAAATAGATTCGCTGGTTGAACTTGCCGAAATTCGTAAATTCATTGTTGCTCTCTCATTATTCATTATTGACCGTTAAGATTTACCAGAACTCATTACTTTTTCATGTCGGTCATTATCATATTTATTTGACAGTATAGTAATGATATTATAGCCATAAGTATTTTGAAGTAGTTATTAATATTTAGAGTGTCGAGTTGTGTCATAAATTTGGACGATTTTACTGAAAATTTGAAAGTCAAATTTAAAAATTGGTCACTTTCTCAACGACTTATTACTTTCGCAAGAAAATATTGAAAGTTTCTATGTGTAAAGAACATATGAGAAAAATTGATGAGTAATGTATAAATATGAAATAAACAAATATTAGAAAGTAGATTCACAAATTGCCAGTGGACAATTATTTATGTAATTGCGCTACTTTTAGTTAACATTAGATCTACGGGCGCTAAATCTGGTATACTTAAATATATTAAATCAGTACTTTGAAAAAGGATGGATCAAACGGTAAAAAATACAATCAGTTAAGTAATTTGTGTATCACAAGATACACGTGAAATATTTACTGTACTGCTTCTCTATCAATTTGAGAATTTTTTTTTAAAAAGTTGGAACCCGTCAATTTTACGGCGGCCGTAGATCTAGTGTTAAATAAATGTGCAGTATAAAATATATATCATGTATAATACATTAATTAATGGATTACAAAAATATGTGGAATACAGATATAGATTATTTCAAAAAGAAAGTTAACAGACAAATTCTTGACAGAAATAATTATTCACCGGAATACCGATGTAGTTAAATGCATAATAAATATTTTTCTCAACTAGTTTTTATCGAACTGGCACAATCAGATAAAACAATTTCACTAAGAAAACGAGAAAAGAAACAAAGAAGAAAATTAACAGACTATTTTTCACCAACGAAACTATTTGTAAATAAACAAATTTCTCAAATTCCAATAAATCCACTATCTTCCACCTTCAAATAACTTCCCGGCAATTTATGAATCGTTCTTTCGCAAAAAGAAAGGAAGAGAATAATGAAAAAAAAAACCTCCGGATATTTCCAATTCATTCCATCGAATCTTCATAGCCGATAATCTCAAGAAAATTTCAATATTTTCCTAATCTCAATCCCCATGAATTCCCAATGAAATTCCGGCCCGGCCGAGTTTCGCCATTTTTTTTTCGTTTCAACGACTTGCTAATTAAATGCAAATTAATTTGCAATTACTTTCCACAAAACCGTCGCCCACGGGATTTACGGTGATTACACAATGCTCGGCCGCCTAATAAATAATAAATCCGGGCGCTATTCGCCGCGACAAAATTCAAATTTGCAAAGCTACGTCCGCGCCGAGTCACCGAGGCGACATAAATAATTCATTAGCTCTGGAAATGATTTATCGACTCCGACTTCGTCGACGTGGACGGCGAAGACAATCCCACTTGCGAACTATCGTGGAATTATGCAATCGTGATCGCAGTCTTATTAAAAAGTGCGAATTATCGGATTTCGAGGGGACACTTTTTATTTTGAGAATCGATTAGCTGCACGACTTGTGTAAAAGAAAAGTTGCGAAAAAATTCGTGAAGTTAATTGTGCAATGCGAAGAGAAGGAAAAGTCCCTGGTTCTTCGTGTAAGGAATTGTTTTCATTGAAATATTTTCGAATTAACAGAAATCTCTATTTTGATGGATACTTTAGCGAATTTAAAAAAGAATGATTGTTGTGTGTTGGGGGTGGCAATATTTTTCTCGCTCGGCTGCGGAATTTCTTGGGAGGGTTCAATGAGGTAATTGTATTTTATACTGTAAATGGAAGAAATTGCAAAGCGAATTTTAAAAATTGAAATATTTTGAATTAAAAGAAATTTCTATTATGTCTAATATTTTTGTGGATTCTTTCGAAGAAGAATTGCTTATCTTTGGGGTCGTTAGCATTGCAATTGCTCTTTTGCCCATTTTTATATAAAACTATTATTAATTACTATTCTAAATGGCTGCAGAGAATTCTGCAAATCGTAAGAAGAGAAATAACCTATAGAATTTTCGGATTTGAAAAAAGAAATTTTATATTATTCTAACAGAATATTACTTTAAAATATTTGCTGCAAATCTTTTAAAAGAATAACTATTGCCATTCACGTTTGACAATACTACCATTGAATTGTCTGTAAATTTTGTAATAAAATTGTCATTCCTATTCGATCTGATAATTGTAAAAAATATTTGTAATTCGCAGAAAGAGAAATATGCTTTAGATTTTCTTTGAATTTCGAAAAATTACCATTTTCCCGCACTTTCTCGCAGATAATTATTTTGCAATAAATAGCGAATTTTTTAACCGCACACTTATTTCCATTTGGCAGTTTTATAACAATTATTTTCCACAGCTTCTTACAGACTGACTTACAATTTGTTTTTTAAATTGCAAAAAATATCTGCAAGTCACAGGAAAAGGAAGAGTCTTTAGATTTTCAAATGGACACTTTGTATTTGACAAAAAGCACAGTTTCCTCGCCGTTTCTCACGTAAATACCATCGTAGAACGGCTAGGCAATTTGAGAGAATCAAAACAAGTCGTAAACATGCACAGAATGCATATAAATAAACTCGCATAAACAAGCGAGCACGTTTCGACCGACGGAGCCGATTGCAATTTCGAAGTTGGCTCCATAAATCAAACCGCGTGATCGCAATTCCCTTGTGTCCATGTATTCGATTATAAATTCTATACGTTTCACCCTCCTTCTACCCCTTTATTTTCTTTCCACCTGCGGATTGAAAGTTTTTGCTAAATCCGACGAAGCGAAATCAAAGTGCGAAAGTAATTGGAATGGCTATTGCGCGGAAATCTGTATGGATATTCGCGGAGAACGATTGCTAAGATCAATATTCGTTGGAAAATAGTGTTTTTTCGATATTTTAGATAAATCGGTATAACAACGATTTGTATTGTAATTAAACAAAAAAATAGTTAGCAGAAAAATATGGAAATTGTTAGAAGAGAAATAACTTTTCATTGATACAGTTGTTAATAATAAAAGTAAGAGGACTCTATCTGTGGAAAGTATTTATTTTAGAAAATAATTTACAACTGCAAAATAAGTCAGAGTCACTTTTGTGTTATGTGGCTTGTTTCATGTGAAATTGTCGACAAAACAATAAATAGATATACAATAAATTGTTCAGAATATAAGGAGAGCAGGCAAAAAAATAAAACTATAAATCAAATACTGATAAAAAATGAATGTTTATTATTCGTGACCCGGTTCGATGCAGAAAACGTTATTTATTATATAAAAATACGAGATGTGAGAAACAGTACAATAACGAACGCTCCATAGAACAAAATTGTTAGTTAAATATTGACAAAGTCCGATACAAAACAGAAAATAAAGCAAATCTCAGAACCGTACCCACGAATTTGTAACAAACATTTAAAAAAAAATATTTAATACCTCTCCCCGTAGAACAGGGAATATCCATTTTGATTAATTCCCAACGATACACCAGCGGCAGAATTTCCCAACCATTTTCCAAACCGCACCCGCAGCAACGAAACCGTTCTTCTATTTAATTATTAAAAAAAATCCACACAACAAAACCACCCCGTTTTCCATTTCAACTCGAACCCGAATCGTCCAACGAAACAATTAAAAACAAAAAAATTGTCAATCGTGGAAAACGGAAAACGATAAAGGCTGGGTTACAAAAGAGGGGCGATATTCTTCGTTTTTTTTGCGCAGCATCGCACCTTGAAATTCGCACTGCCTTGACCCGTCTACGTGACACGCGAATTTACACGAGCTTCCTCGACTTTTTTATCACCCGTGATACAAGTGTCCGTCGCGGTGTTTTCGCAGAAGGGAGAAAATCGAGGCTGGATCGCCGAAATTCGGCCAGAATTACCAAGAATTCCGCGAGGCTGTCGTCCCGAAGCGGGCGCCATAAATTAAAACAGCAAACGTAATTGCTCGGCTCGAGGTCGATTTTCTGCGAGATCGATGTGACTGGAGTTTCGCAAATTCGAGCATCTGCCTCGACGTTTGTTAACCCCGATGTCGGGAGTGTTGAGGCGATTTTTTAAAATTTTGCGGGAACATTTTTCTTGGGACCGGAGGAGGGCTGTGGGCAAGGGAATTTTTTCAGTTTGGATTCTGATTTAATGTGATTTTTGCAGGTTCTTTGTTTTGTGACAGATATGGAAAAAGGGAATTTTGATTGTCATTAACATTTTTTTCTTTTGCGCAAAGTGTGCGAAATTAGGGAAATTTAGTTCTGAATTTTAATTGTTTATAACATTTTTTCATTTGAGGTAAATGTAGAAAATTGGCACAATTCAAATTTTAATTCTAATTGTTTATAACGTTTTTTCTTTTGGGACAGTGTAGGTAGTTAAAGAAACTCAGATTTAATTTTTGATTGTTTATAATATATTTTCTTTTGGGGAAAGTGTGCGAAATTAGGAGAATTTAGTTCTGAATTTTGATTGTTTATAACATTCTTTCATTAGAGGTAAATGTAAAAAATTAGCACAAATCAAATTTAAATTCTAATTGTTCATAACGTTTTTTCTTTTGGGCGGTGTAGGTAGTTAAGGAAACTCAGATTTAATTTTTGATTGTTTATAATATTTTTTATTTTGGGGAAAGTGTACGAAATTGGGGGAAATTAGTTCTGAAATTTGATTGTTTATAACATTCTTTCATTAGAGGTAAATGTAGAAAATTGGCACAATTCAAATTTGAATTCTAATTGTTCATAACGTTTTTTCTTTTGGGCCAGTGTAGGTAGTTAAGGGGACTCAGATTTAAATTTCGATTGTTTATAACATTTTTTATTTTGAGGAAAGTCTACGAAACTAGGGGAAATTAGTTCTAAATTTTGATTGTTTATAACATTTCTTTCCTTCGAGGAAAATGTAGAAAATTGGCACAATTCAAATTTGAATTCTAATTGTTTATAACGTTTTTTCTTTTGAGGCACTGTAGGTAGAAAATGGAACTCAGATTTGAATTTTCATTGTTTATAACATTTCTTTCCTTTGGGGAAATTGTAAGAAATTAAGGAAACTGAGATTCGAATTTTGAGAGTTTATAACATTTTTTCTTCAGAGTAAAATATAGAAAATTAGGAAAATTTAAATCTAAATTCGAATTGTTTACAATATTTTTTCTTTTGAGGGAAGTGTGCGAAAGGGGATTTAGATTTCATTTTCAACCGTTTCTGATATTTCTTCCTGTAAAATTTCATTTCACTTCTATAAATCTCCAACGCCGAAAAGAAAACACCATACCATTAATCCGTATTGTTCTCCGAGCATAATGCAATTTTTCAAACCAGAATCATTAACAAGTATCACCACTAATGACAAAAAACACAATTTAGACAGCCGGACATCCGAAAGCCATAAAACCCAGGCCTTTAACTTTTAATTGACATCACACGGTGCATCATCGGTTTGATGGGACTCCATAGAACTCACGACTTTCCTTTTCGTGTTCCTCTTTCGTCGCAGATTTCTGCGGCACAGAAACGATGACCGCCGCGCCGTGACGTATTCGAAAGCGTGACGTGAACTCTTAATTGCACTGTGACGTCACTTCCCTTCCAGATGACGGGAAAGAAAGCCCGATGACGCGAATAAGTTTGCAGTTTCTCTAATGAAATTTTTATCACACGGAGAAGAAGATTACACGGAGAGTTTAATTGGAAGATATTTTCGCATGTTGATTTGCGAATTAATAAATATCTGTGAGATCTGGAAAGGGAGATTTTTAAATGATGATTGATTGGATTAATGTTACAATATTATATTATTAGGATAATTAATAATCGTTATATAATTTGAGAATATTTTGATTACGGATGAATTGATTTTAGACGATGCAATACATTTATTTCTCGTTAGGAATCAGTCGGGAAATATAATAATTTGTTGGTACTTTGAGACTGTAGAAGGTGTGAAAAATATTAAGAGAGATTTAAATTTGTTATTTTAACAATAGGGGTTTTTAGAATCCCTTTAATTCGTTTGTCTTGAGTATTTTGACGACTGAGTTAATTGCTGACGATTAAGAAAACGTAATTAGTTTCTTTCACCGAAAAAATCTGTCGGGAAATATAGTTTTTTAAAGTTTGAAAAGTATTAAGAATAATATCAAACTGCTACTTTAGCAGTAAGGAATTTTTAGAACTCTTTTTGCATGTAGTATTTTGATGGCAGAAGTTTACCGAAGATTTGGAAAATACAGCCAACGTAATTTCAATTTGATCAGAAAATTTCTTTCATACATATTTAACGATTAACACGTTGAAATGCCATGGGGGTCACCAGTGACCGGCGCTATTGAAGTCAATTTTCATATGACTTTTAAATTGTAATATTTACGAATTGTCTGATGCATTCAATATTTAAATATTAACGTTAAAAAAGTTAAGTCCTGCTGATTATATATCTATTTCGGTCTTTAAGATTTCTCTTTTGTAAAGTTGCGAATTTAATAGAACAAGTTTCACTTTAGTAAAAATGATAAAACTAGCGAAATATCTGCGGCGTTCAACGTATTAAGGCAATGGAATACAAATCAAGTTCATGGTATCTTGTCTACGGCTTTACAAATTTAGAATTAACCATTTTTAACACGTTGAACGCCATGGGGGTCACCGGTGACCGGCGCTATTGAATTCGATGTTTCGTACGACTTTTATATTATAATATTTACGAATTTTCTAATACATTCGATATTTAAATATTGCCATTAAAAAGGTAAATTCCTGCTAACTATATATCTATTTGGGTCTTTAAGATTTCTCTTTTGTAAAGTCGCGATTTTAATAGAACAAGTTTCACTTTAGTAAAAATGATGAAACTAGCGAAATACCGGTAGCGTTGAACGTGTTAAAAAAACTGTGAAATATTCTTAGAATAATTAAAAACTATTATTTTACGAATATTTAAACAAACTCAATGTATCGATATTGAACAATTACGAACTCAGAAGCTTCATTTTAATATTCACTCGCGTTCCACTGAACCCGGCAATTATGCAAAATTAAAACAAGGAAGATCGGTATTCCCTGACTCCTTTTATCACTGACGTTCATGTAAATTCCCATCACGATATCCCACACAGGATTTCATCATCGAGGAAAATACACTTTCGACGTTAACACTTTCTCAATTGCGAAATACCTTCGAACACCATTGTTTATGCAAATATCGTCTTCCAATTCTAATTTCACGTGTGCATTTTACGCAATTAAATTGAGATCAAGTCCTGAAGGATGTTCGATAATGAGGTTCGTTATTATCGAAAGTTCGTGTTCTCCATTGGAAGCAGAAACTTCGTGGAAATTCCCTCGGCGATATCAATCACCATGACCGAATCATTCTATCCGATAATGCCGTCGAGGTTCGCGATACTCGGAGCGCTGTTTCGCGCGAAACTTTGTTGCGGGGAAGTTCTTTAATTTCGCTAAGAAACGCCGTGTTTCGAATAAATTACGATAATGCAAGGAGCAACGACGTTGGCCGAGATTGAAACGTGATTGGAGTTGTCGGTGGAGAAATTGTTAATTGACGATCGCTGCAAAGGTTGTTGCTGAAAGGGATTTTGAATTATTTTTCCTCATAAGAAATTATTGTTTCGTGGTTTTGAAGTTTGCGGATTTTGCGATTCAGAGATCGCGGGATTTGGTGTGTCAGGAGTTTACGGTGATTGCGATTTAGGGATTTTGAAATTGGGTGAATCGAAATTTTGCGATTTTGAGTCCGCGAGAATTGGGTGGTTTGGAATTTGCTGATTTTAGAATTTGGAAGTTAGGTAATTGTGAAATTTAGAGGTAGCAAGTTTTGCAAATTTTGAGATTTAGAGACTTATAAGACTAGGATTTGCAGGCGCTGGGACTTAGATATTGCAGAATTTACAGATACCGGAAACTGCTGGGTTGGCAATTTTCAGGTGGTGAAATTGCTAAATTGGAGATTCTAAAATTTGCTGATTACAAAATTTGGATACTACAATATTACCGAGCCCAAAAATTTTGAAGTTTGCAAATTTTGAGGATAGCAAACTGTAAAATTCAGAATCATTCAGATATTGCAAAATTTGGAAATCCCGAAATAACCAACTTTAGAGACTAAAAGTTTTAAAAACTTCGCAATGTCAAAAATCTCAATTTCAGACAGTTGGAAACTACCTTTTTTAAAATTTGCACCTTCAGCAATGTATAATTTCCAAAATTCCATCGCTCTCAAATTTCAAATTTCTGAGGCTCGAACCTTTAAAAATTTCAACATCTCAAAATCTCAAAATTTCTCCTACAACACAGATATAAAAATCTTCAACTCTCTCAAATTTGCAGATCCGCAAATCCAAAAATGAAACACATCTACTTTATTTCTAAACTGCCACGTTTCTAAACTCTTATACTAACTTGAAAATTTTCAATACAACTTCATTCGAACAAAACTCGAGACTCAATTTGCATAGCGTTTCACGCGAATGAAAAACCGATGCACGGTGTAAATTTGTAAAATTGGGATGCAATTGATCACGACATCGCTGCTTCATTATAAGGAGAACTAGAAGCAATCGAACGAATGATTCTCCACTCTGAATACGTATTTCTTCTGAAAGCGACATGGAAGAATTTGCAATTACTTTCGGAACGCCTCGACGAGGGTATTAACAAGAAAAAAAGAAGAAACGAAAAAAAAAGTAAATAAAAGGAATACCATTCCGTCTTGGTACACCATTCTTCGAAATCCTTCTGCTTCTACGTTTGATTTTCACGGGGCCAGCATGCTAATGGGAAATTCTTCTTTGATGAAATATGGAGGATTACGATTGCCTCGAAATTCTTCCTTTGCGAACAACTCAACAAAATATCAACCTGGAAACTTTATTCGGATGTTCTACTCCAAATGATTATTATAATTTTTTTTAAAGCACTAGTATTTGAGAAGAGTCAGCGATTTTTTAAAACTGCTATTTCAACTTTTTTGTATTTGAGTATCGAGATTATTTAGGTTCTGAAAGTAATTTTTATACACTCGAGTTCCTTCCTTAATTTTTTTATAGTAAATTTGAACGGGTAGATAATTATTTGGTAGTGATTTTGAAGGGTTAGTGAAGACGATAGGAATTTCGAAATGTTTAGTTTCATAAAACGTGAAATACTTGCAATGAATTATGTAATAGCTTCTTATCTGTATATGTGGATAGATAAAGAAACAAGTTTGAATGAAATTCTTTATTTTCCAAGTTAGGGACGTAAAATTTCAGAAATATCGAGGTTTCAAGATCCCAAATTTTGCAAATTTTGAAATTTCGAGATTCCAAAGTTTGCCACTTTTAAATGATAATTAATACACCCCCTCCGCATAAGTTTTTTTCAGTTAAATTGACAGTACCTATATATCTATATTTCTATTCTCTGCAATAAGTTTTTTAATTTGGTGAAACTCAATAATTTCATTCTTGAACGAGGCAAACTTTCTGTACAATAAAATACTTCTAAGTGAATCTTATCTCTGACTTAAAATGCTCTTATTAACAACTCCCACTACGCCGTCGTTTAATTAATTATCAACGGTAAAAATTCCAGTAGCTGACGATTAATCCACCTATTAAATGAATCCTATAAAACACCCACGCTAAACAATGTAAAATAACTTCGAAACATCATACAAGAGATTTGAAACCCCCTGAATTTTTCGTAAAAGCAAAATTAATATTTTATTGTTGTCAGAATTTCTCTAATATTATTAATCACTAATAAATACTTTTATTTTATTTACATTATTAAATAATATACATCATCTTCTTTTCATTTCACCACCATATCCTACAGTGAACATGTTTATTTAGTCTTATAGATTCCCGAACGACGTCTTTGTCTCCAAAGTGTCGATAGTCAAAAATTTTTCGCTTCCATTTAATTTTTAAACTCCAAGGTCACTTCAAGGTCATGTAATGTACATATCTGAACGTATTTTTACATCAGCTACACGATGCAATAAAAAAAATTATACAATTATACGCAAAAAACATCGATAACCTTGTAAACTCCAAAAAAAATTACACTAGAAAAAAAAAACATTTTTTGCAATAGAATGGTTTTTCCAAACCATTCAAATAGCATACAAAACATTTTTTGTATCCCCACAATCAGAGGAGATATTTAGGTGGCCTTACTTAGGTGGACCACCCTGTATATATATTGTTACGATTACGGCGCGGCATCGAAAGACTATTAATATTTTAGAAAAGAAAGAGTTATATTTATTACACGTCTATTCGATGTCACAGTTCTTGGAGAACTCACTGACAACTTGTTATAAACAATGTGAGTCGTTACTATGACTCTCACAATCGATATAACATACAGGGGGAACGATATTATTTACAATCAATCGTAACACGTAACAATATATATATATATATTGAGTAAATATGATTATAATAGAATACAAAATAAAATACTGAATAACTAAATAATCTAAGGTATCTAATGGTTACTAAAAAAAGGTTGTGTGTCTACCTGGGTCTCTAAACTGAATCTTACTGTAACTATGCGTCGCGAGACGTAACCTCTTGAGATGACGATCTCCTTTGCTTCTTTCCTACGTTACGCACCTCTATTATAAAGTCCGCAAAGACAAGAGCAGTCCTCTGGCCTCTAGTTTATTCTGATTCCCCTGGCGGATAGAGACAACTAACACCTAATACCCATAGAGAGACGTCTCCCCATACAGTCCACAAAAACGAAATATTGCCTCTGGCCTCTGGTTTATTCTGATTCGTCTGACGGATAGAGACAACCCCCGTTCTAACGTCATTTTCGATTCTAACGCATGACTGGCCGATAAAGCCGTACATTTGTTGCGTCGTCATGGGAACGACGAAAGAAGTGTTGCGTTTTCAGTTGTCATTAATCGATCTGAGATTTCCAGGGCCGTATAGTGGGGATAGGCGGTGCGAGAGCAATCTCCCCTTCCGTCCCAAGTGCCTTGTTTCTGGTCCCTCACTATATTTATGATATATACCGTTTGGCTACGACAAAGAAGGCGCGCAGTATGAGACACAGGGTAAGGGGAGAGTGTCGCTCGCACCGCCTGTCCCCACCATATCGGTCCCGGAAATCTGTAATCGACTAATGACAACCGAAAACAAAACACTTCTTTCCTCGTTCCCATGACGACGCAACGAATGCGCGGCTCTTTAACCCATTGACTGCCAACTACGAGATATCTCGTAGCTGCACTATAAGTTTGAATTACTAAGTTAATAATAATGGCCGAGCATGTATAGAAATTTTGGAACAAAAATGTTCTTCGTATCATTACAAATGTCGAGATTGTATTTTTGATTAATGAAATCAATGTTCTAAAAACTTTCTGTCATCTTCTCAAATTTTAACAAGGAAAGGTAATATTTGCTTAGTTTTCTTGGCAGTCAATGGGTTAACTCTTTGCGGTCCGACTTATTTTTTCAAGTTTTAGCGAGCTAAATGAAATTAATTGCACAACATTTTCTATCGTCGGTTATTCATTCTTTTTTAATGATAGCAATAACTATAGGTGCTGACGGATATTTATGTGATATTAGAAAATTATGTACTTAAAAAGTCGGTATTAATTCGTTAGAAAATAAAATGAAGTGAAAAGAGCTATGTCGAGTACAGCTCGACATAGGACTGCAAAGGGTTAAGCCAGTCACGCGTTAGAATCGAAAATGACGTCAGAAAGAGGGATGTCTCTATCCGTCGGGCGAATCAGAGCAAATTACCCCTCAAGTGCCTTGTTTCTGGTCCCTCACTATAACGTGTGCGTCAGCACGATGCAATCTTTTTTCTACTGTTTCTGCGGGGACCGACTCAGAAACTTTATACCGGGTGGGCTCGTCGAAAGGTACATATCTCATAAGAATGTGCGAAAAATATAATTCCATTGCTTAGTCGGGCCGCCTAACGGCCCTAATTAATTTATATTCTCGTTACAAACACCTTTATTAAACCTAATAATTAAAATCGGTAAGGTGTGCATACCAGGGCACCTCTTTCGAAGAGTTTGGATTAATAAAGGTACTTGTAACGAGAAGATAAATTGGTGTTGGTTTGGAGTAGTTGTTAGAGAGGGTCGCCGTTATATATATATATATATTATTTATATTTTGAAGGGAATTTTAAAAGGGAGTATACATTCCTTTTCAAAATTCCCTTCAAAATATAAATACAAATAAGTATTGTAGAATATATAATCGCACTTAGCTTTCCTCTAACGAAATACAACATGAATAAGGTGGAATAGCCTTGGAATTAATTAGATTGACTTCTGAATTCAGTTATTTATTATTCGATGGCCAAACAAACTTCGTAATTTAATGGTGTTAATCGTTATTATTACGAAAATTTATTCTAAACGTAAAAAGTTAGGATTCAATCAAGTGCTTTGAGATTTAAATTTAAAAAAATTCAAAAAGTGGAGTTAATTGATTTGTGCACTGAACGGCTCATATAGCTTTTTAAGTATCCTTAAGCGTAATTTACCATTAGTTTTAACACGATACTACGGCTCTCCATAATTATTTTTCTCGTCATTGTACACTAAAGGGTTGTACACCCGTTTACTTGTTTAAATAAATAAATAAATAAAAAACAATAATCATTATAGTTCTCCGATTTGGCATAGGCAAAATGCAACCAAACGCATATCTAATGCAGAAGTGATACACCAAGAAGAAAGTAGAGCAGAAAAAAAAGAATTCCCCATCCCTCTATGATAATGGGACACGAGAAAAAAAGGTGTCCGCCGAGTTGGAAAAAGAGAGAAATATGACTCTCGGTTGCGAGGGTGAAATTGAGCATAGGTGGCGCGTAAAGAGACAGAAAAAGGGACGAAGGTAAGCGGATAGGTCGGTCCTACCTTTAGAGAGGCCATGTCGGACACGGATCGATGCGTCTGAATGGTTTCCAACTGGTCCAAGCACCAGTCCAACTCCTCCATCGTTTCCACGGCCAGCTTCATGTAGGACTCCTCTGTAAGGGCAAAGCACCATGAGTGGTTCAATTTATCGAGCACTCGTGTCAAAAGGAAACAGAGAGACCGGTTTCCGTGAGGATTATGCTAATCGGCGCGGTGCGACGAGTTCACGTGAATTTTCAAAATACTTTTAACCCTTATCGGACGCTAGCTTTGTATACGTGATTCTCACTAGGTTTTAATTATTTTCAGTATATATACGAAAAATTGTCAATATTGTAAAAACATTTTCGTTAGAAATCATTTATTTTTTGAAGGAGTATTCAAAATGTATGAGTTTCAAATAATTCATCACCATCGTCACTATCGATTTCAATACAATCATTATCTCAATCACGAACATTTACTCCTTCATTTTATCAATCAGTTTCTTCTTCGTTTGAATTTTGTACAGGTATAACACCTTTCTTTTGGAATGTAATATAGAAATCACTGGCAGTCTCATTACTAGATTCAAAAACACTTTCAGAATTTTTTTCAAAGAATTCACTGCCACTGTCACTATCCAAACTCATGCAATTTTCTTGGTTCATTTATTGGGGCCAAAATAATACAATTTGATTACAAAAGGCATTGTTATATCATTGAACATGTAAATCAACCCGTTGGTATTGTACAATTGAGAAGCAATTGTCCACACATTCCACAGACAGCGAGTTTAGACCCGATTCGTTCTGTCACCTCACACGTGCCATATGACCGAAAAGACAAAGTCCTTTTGTCACGTCAGAGGTGACCTACGACCGTTAAGGGTTAATACGTTGAATGCCACGGTATTTTGCTGGTTTTATCGTTTCTACTGAAGTGAAAGTTTTTCTATGAAAATTACATCTTCACCAAGCAGAAATTTTAAAGACAAAAATAGATATACAGTAAAACCGAGTTACAGTAGAAGATTTAGAGTCAGTAGTTTCACGTGTGACTTCAAAGAATTTTTTGGGGGGAAAATTTAAATTCAGGAAGGAACCGTATAATTCTAACTACACTTCGGAATTCAGTAAAAGTAAAAATTTTTCGTGTACATTTTCATTTAGTTATCTTTGGGGCATAATTAATTTTTAATAATCAAAAAATAGCATGTACGCTGTGAAAAGTCCGCGAGTAATTGCAAAATATGAAAAATGCACCTAAAAAAGATAAAGAGTCAGCGAAGTTACTGAGATAAAATTAAAAAACTGCTTAACAACCTTTCCATTAACGTGAAGGTGTAAAAATTTAATGGAGCAAAGTGCACTTCCTTTTAAGTAAAGAAACCGTCATTGAAGAAGTAGAATTGCAATTTATGAAAAACACTAATTAATTTTCCACAGAGAAAAGTTGTCTCGTTTTATTTTTAAAAAATTTAAAAACTATAACGGTGAGAATATCTGCGATACTACGCGCAAAATTGTAAACTTCTTCCTTCGAATGTAATTAAAATCCAATCTATAAAACAATTGAAGTAAAGCGAAACGAAATTGTGTTCGATTAACCGCAAAGAATTGCAGAAAAAAAAGGAATAATAAAGAAACGTAAAAGTGTCAAAGAAACGACGCTTAAGGCCGCGAAAATTAAAGTAACGAACCTTCGCCGAAAGAAATGGAAAATGAACAGAACAAAACGCTTACAGAATCCAATTAAACCTTAGTGCATTAAATTGCGAAATCAAGGGACGCCGCAAAAACTGCCAATTCAAACTGCGAAATTGCATTCGCATTTCATTCTGCGACAAATAAAATTTAAACAACAGATTGCATTTTCGCTTTGACGGAATGCCGAAAGTATTGTTTCTGAAAGTTACAGTTATGGCGTAAAAATTCTAGGGGATAGAATTGCCTTAAATATTTAAAATTTAAAAATATTAAATAATTCGACAAGTTGTGCATCTTTAAATATTATATCTAAAAATATTGCACTTTATTTGTTACTTAAATTACTTTTCTTCTCGTATTTTCAAATTGTCAGGGAATTTGTCATTATATATAATATATTATTATATAATATAAAGAACAAATGATTCGGTGGTCCGAAGCTCAGATAAAATAGGAGGTTATTACTATAGCAATTAAATTCAACAAATATAAAGAAAGAGAGAAAGAAATTATTGTAATATTTATTTTAAAAAATTGTCATTATTTGAAGAACTTCGTAATTGTAAGAAATTTTATAATTAGGGAAACAGATGCGGTGAGATGGATAATTTTGATTAGTGTATTAATTTCCACGTTTAATGAGCTTGGGATATTTAGAAAAAGGCCGAACAAAGTTACAAAAATTTTGAATATCTTACCCCCTGGCGCCAAAATCCGTGGCTGCGGCGTACTGCTGCCCTGTGCGCCGCTGCTCCTTCGGGATCTGAAAGGAAAAAGGGGAAATCGATTTTACATTCCACTTTGTAAACTATTTTACACATGGAAATTGTGATTATTTTTATATTAACAATGAGCAGCTTCAAAATGAGCAGAATTGAAAAATGAGCATGTTTCGAAATGAGGAGAATTTTTCATTTAAACGATCATTTCAAATTTTTCATCTTCGACGAAATATGAAAATACGATAAAAGATTTCAATGATTCATTCAGAAATTATTGTATAATAAATTTTGAGATATATGAGCCGCTTTCTTTGAAAACGGTTTAAGTCCATTTTTGACAAAAAGTTAGTTAATGATAACAATGAATGCAATGTGCTATGAGCTTTTTATCTATAAACAGTTCCCAAAATAATTCCTTCAAAATTTTAATCATTTTGTCAATATAAATTTACGTAGTTAATGAAATTACAATTATAATGACTTTGAAAGTGGTGTAAGTCCACTTTCCGCAAAGACATAATATTTAGTTGAAAAATTATACTACATAATTTCTCCACTACACTTTGAATTAACACTTTGAAAACAATCACATTATAAACTTAAATCAACTTAATATTTAAAACAAAAAACATAAAACGAACGTATAACATCTACCAATATTTTTCAAACCATTCAAGTATAAACCCTTAACACTATTCCTACCACGAACCGGTCAAATGCCCGTTTTTAAAATTTCGATTAGAATTTCCTATACACAACGTAATTGAATCGCCTTTAAACTTCACGACTTTTCCTCAAATATACGTATAATACATTCACATTATAATACATTTTTCAATATTCACTTCTTTTTTACTGTTCATTTTCTGGGAAAAAATTATCATTTGACAAATTCACCGGTTGCGGTAGGAAAAGGTATACGTGAAGTGTCGGTAGGAATAGTTTTAAATATCTCCATATAATATAAAATGGACTTACACCACTTTCAAAGAAAACGGTTCATACGTGAAATTACTGTGTATACTGCAATTAGACTTCAAGAATACTTTTAACAAACGAGATTTGAAGTCTACTAAAATTACACTGATTTACAAGAAACAATGAAAAATTCATTTTTTAATAATTTTTATTTTTATTTTAATAATTTTAATAATTTTATAAAAATTGAGTAATATAAATGTGAAACTTACTTATTCGTTGGTACATTTGTGAGCGACTGGAAGTTGTTCCTAACCGAGCGCAATGAAGCGAGGATCTGCGCGAAGGGTGTAACGATGAGATCCTCCCCATGGCTGCAAACGAAAAGCAAAAGGAATTTAATTCTCGTCAAATCCCCCGGCGAAACGTCGAAGTCCCGATGAGCAGTGACAAATTTCCAAAATACACGCTCGAATTGCAACGCTCGATATTCGTCTCGATATTCCAAAGCTGCATTCTTTATCGACATGCAGACACTGCTGGTGTATCGTTGCAAACTGTACACCCTTATTCATTGCAATTTTGCAATTTCCAATTGCCATTGCAATTGCCAATCGCAATTGTTTTTCATTTCCACTGGCTTTCCTTTTCGCAAGAATTTTCACATTTGATAGAAGTTTATTTTATTAAATTAAATAATTTGTTATTACACGATTTTCAAGTGGCTTTGATCCTACGCGAAAAAAATATTTGCAGATTTAGCTGTTCTGTCTTTATGGTGCAGATATGTTCGTCTTAATTGCCGGTAGAGTTTGATTAGCAAGTGTTTTAATATTTGAATCTTGGTGGAGTATTTGCAACGTTGAAAAAGCCTTGCAAATAATCGAATTGGCGATGATAATATTTGCAAGAATGACGGAATGCTTGAGTGGAGTATGGTTTAAGGAATTAACGAATGCGAAAGAGTATCGTTAATTGCTTGGACGTGATTCGTCGGTTTAATTGATAAACAATTATTTACAGCGAGAAACATAGGCGAAACGTTGGACGGATTCGCTGTGAAATTCACCGATGCAATTTCGCAAATTTCGACAGCGCCGAACAAAGCGTGCTGATGAATAATTGTTTAATAGCCGTGTTTATGAAGGCTTGCTTCGCTTGAAGCCAGTTTGCAAAATGGAACTTTTGGAACTGCAAACCGTGCAACTTTTCGCGCTGCATACACCCGATTATTCATAATTTTTCGCATAATTGTTTCGTTGCAAAAAAGTGAAAAAGATTAGGGAATTTTAAAAGCTAATTGTATTAGGGATTTGAGTGTCAGTTTTCCCATAATTTCACTGAATTTTATCACGAAGGTTTATCGTTTCTTCTAATGCTGCAATTTCTCTGAAAATTAAAGAGAGTCTATCTCATTTTTCAAGATTAATGCATTCCGGGAATTAGCTAGAAAAAAATATTTCATTGTCTTGATAAATTTCATTTCAATTTTCCTGCGCTTTCAAACATGATTATTACATATTTTCGCTCTGGTTTATAAGATAGTGTGATAAAACGCTCATTTATTGTAAAGTTTCTATTTAAATTTTTCCATAATTTTCATACATTTTCCAGCTCCTTTTTTTACATTTTCTCTGAAATTTATTTATATTTTTTCGGTACTTCTTTGAAATTTTCTTCCATTTTCCTTAAATACTTGTCTCAAATTTCTCAACAATTTCCTCGCAATTTCCTGGAAATTTTCCTGCATTTTCTTCAGAAGATCCTCGATCATAACAGGGATTTCTGCTTCTATGAGCGCAAAAAAATTTAAATTACTTGTTTCTTGCACGGTAGCAAATGCGAAACAAAGATATATCTGGGTTTCCAAAGGATCCAACGACAGATAGAACTAAACTTAATTTAATTAAGGACAATTCTCGCGGAAGCACGCGCGCGCTCGTGCATGCATTCATTTGCGCATCTCCTTTTGAGATTATCCTAAGGTCAAAGGTCGATACTATGGTCGCGTTTTCCCCGTTCGAAATCAGTTGCCGGCTATTTGCAATAATTCTCGCTAATCGGATTAATAATTTAAACAATTCACCCGCATTTCAAAAACATCCCTCCAATATGCTACCGGAAATCATCTCAAATATGCAGTTTAATCTGAAAATTTAGCAGAAATAATGGAAATCAGATTTTTTCAAAAGGAAACAATTTTAACGTTAATTTTCAAACGCGGAGAAACAATGGAAACTAGCTTTCTTATCTGTTCTGTTGTTTAAAAACGAGAAACTTTTTTCAATTTATTTCCTGCCTCTGATATTTTTAATGGAAGTTTATTTAATTTAAAACTCGTAACAATATTCGCTATAATTAATACTTTAAACATTAATGCGCTGCACTTTAATGTATTTAAGACACATCAAAAGAATGTATTAATCAGCTCAAACTCAATTAATAACTCATCAGTCAATTTTCAAGATTAATTCATTTCATTGAAAGTAAAAAAAAATGAAATTACTGGGTTTTTAGCCGTAATTTATCAGTCACTACAATTTTCAATAATAATTTATTCTCTAGAAACTAATAATATTCAGATTATTATGGGTTTGTTAATGACAAGTTATCAGTCACTATAATTCGCAAGATTAATTTATTCTCTAGAAAAAAAAAATGAATTCAGATTGTTAAGGGTTTGTTAATGACAATTTACCAGCCACTGGAATTTTCAAGATTAATTCATTTCTTAGCAGCTAAAGAAGTTTAAATAATTCTAATAGATCTCTGACCTCAGTTATTAAAAACACCGCGAAATAAATGTGAAACTCATTCCAAACTGTAGGTCGTAAAAGAAATGGCCGTCGCAGTTTGCTAAAAAGATTCGCAAATTCTAAACATTACCACCGCTTCCGAGCAACGACCTTTTCTCAAGAAACTCACTGTCAATTAAGAACTAATACATTTACCCTCGGATCTCTTTATCGTCCAAAGAAAACTCGCAAAGGGCAGAAAGTTCTTCAAACTCCGTCTGCTCGAGGGTAACGAAGAAACGAGTGGCCAAAGAAATGGGATTAGAGCTATTTCTTTCGAGGGCCCTGCCACTGCGTCGAGAATGTTTCTCTCGTTCTCGACGTGTAATCTCCCGATTGCATGGAAACGACGATAAATTAAAGAGAGAAATCGTCACAGTGACGGAAGAAAGGAAGGAGCTACATCGATTGGCATTTTTGTAATTTAAATTGGTTCGTTTTACTTATTGCTGCGATCTACGTGAATGGGGGTGGCAAGTAAAGTGTCTGGTTTCCCATGACGCTGATTTCTGGTATCAAATTTCCATTTTAAGAGAAACATTGACATTAAAAATTTGTTAGCAGTTGGAAAGCTCTTTCTAACAAGAAGTTTATTTTTATAATTTAAATTAGCTTGTTATAATTATTAAATTGCGAATGGGGGTGGAAAGTAAGGTGTCTGGTTTCCTATAGCGCTGGTTTCTGGTACAAAATTTCCATTTCAACAGAAATATTGATTTTTCATATTTGTTTGCAATCCGAAATTTATTTCAATCAGGGAAGTAATTTATTATTTGAAAATTGGGGCTATTTATTTAATTTTTGAGACACAGAAAAATTCTTGATCTACATACCTTGTGAAAATAAGCAAAGTAATGCAGACAATTTTGGAATTACCAAAAAGTTTGCGGATTCCGATAGGAATTTTTAATGATTATTCATGCAAAGTACTTTCCTTTAAGTTTATTCATTTTAGTTTCCCCCAAGTGCAGAAAAGGGATAGAAATGATTTAAAAAAAACACCGTAGCATATCTGATACATTTTTTCGTAAAACTGTGTAATCGCTTTACTGAAAAGTGAAATACTTGTTGCAGAATTTCATTAAAAATGAAGAAACTAACTTAGAAAATTAGTAAATGTTAATTTACAAGTACTCTTTCATTCGTTTCCCTAATTAAACCTCAAATTCTTCGGTATTTAATTTCATGTAATCTCTAACAATACAGATAAGAAAAAATTGCAAAAAAATCTCTTGCAAATTTCAAATTCCACGCACAATCCGATCACACTGTTCGATTTACTATTAACCCGATCCCTACGACTAAAGGACCCAATTAAAGCGAATTTGGTGAACACGTAAATTCGCGTATTAATTGCAATTTCAGTGAATCACATTCGCCAGCAGCCCCGAAACCAAAGGCACCGGGAAGTGAATGGAAAACAGAAGCACGAGGCACGATATTCACTGAATATCAAGCTTAATGAAAACGTAATTAGCCGGCAGAGATTTCACGCAAATTTTCCTGTCACTGAAAAGATTTTACAAATTGTCTCGCGAATTTCTGCCAGTCGGAAATTTTATTTCGCGACTCTCCATCCTGAAACGTTGAATTACAATTCGGCAAAGTAGATTTTCAAACGCCAAATGGCTTTCAAACGAATGCCCTGTGCGTTTGCCAAAATATACGCTTATTTTCCACGATGATCGAACATTTCGTTTTGATTCGCAATCATTAAAATTGAGCACGCCAAATTGATTTACGGCAGGGAAATAAATATTGTGAGCTTTCGCAAATTTGTTGAGCATAAGCCAATCATTTAATTCCGCTTTTTGGCTCGACAAACACTTTGCGTACGGCTTTGCAAATGCTGTTGCGTTCGTGCGAAATTTTGTTGCATTTGCCGAGTGCTGAGATCGATTGGGCATTTGTTCCGAACATGCAATTTGCTGATTAATAATTGGTATGACGTTTGTGACTATTCTTGTTTGAATAATGCAGTTATCGAAGAAATGATTGTTCCTTAGAAGACTATGATTTTTTGATACTGCAAAGCTTTTACGTGTTGCAAATTTTTGTTAGGGGTGAATTTATATATTTTGAAAGTAGCAAATATAATGATATTTGTCTGATATTGCAATATTGTCACGCTATGTATTTTTGTACTCATAGAATTTCTTAATTTTGCGACTTTTTCATACTTGCAATTTTTAAACATTATAATTCCTTAGATATTGCAAACTTTTTTCACGGTAAACTTTTCTAAATATTGCAAAATTTTAAGAGTTAAAGAAAGCTGAATGGTTTCCTTATACAAATAAGTTTCTTAATTTAAAAATTGCGAGAAGAAATAATCTCATGTTTTATAAGACATTGTTTTACTTAATGGAATGAAGAATAAAGTGCAGATAATAATGCAACTGAGGCTTAACAGATTCAAAGTTTAATGAGTCTGGAAGAATACAGAATTGCACAGAGTTCAATTTATACATTTTAACAATAACCTCAATGAATTTGAAAATTATTCTAGCCAAGTTTTCATTTTAATTGCAACTCAAATTTCCACTTCGTCTCGTGACAGGAAGTTAGTTAAAAGCAAGCAAGAATCATAAAATAAAATCCTGTGGATGAAAAATGGAAAGTAATTCTGTACTTCTAATGAACGTTTCAAAATTTTCCAGCATTATAATTTCCACCTTCCAAATAAGGAGTTAAATATGAAAATTTTAAACATTGAAGAAAAAACATTTACAATTTCATCAACCAGCTATCATTCTTTTTAAAATAAATATGTCTCAAGCAAATAATTCAATAGAATTGAATGAAAATTATTCAAAGATGTTAATACAAACGATTTAATAAATTTGAAATAACTCTCATTTAATGAAAGGAGAGGTATCATTTATAATTCCATCTTATTAAAACGAAAAGAAAAGTTCTAAAGAAGTGGACTTCATAGACTAAAAGAAAATAAGATTTCCAACGAATTAAATCATTTCGTAGTTTCTTTTATTGCCCTCTGTATCGTCACGTTCGATTTCATATTTCTTTAAAAGGAGGTCACGTTGGAAAAACTCAGGTAGGAAATGCTTTTTAACAGTCGAATGCACATGTGCATCCATCAGAATGAACTTTCACGGTGAATTCAGATTCTCATAAGAATCGAGATTGCTACTTTTGTGGCGCCACGCTCAATCGCATTTCTTTTCCGGACGGATAAAACGAAGTAAGAGAAAATGGCATAAATTCAAGGTGAAAAATTTCCGGTCATTCAAGGCAAATTAACCTCCACGTTTCATTTTCACCCGGTATAAAAGGATCTAGAATTATCTTTCGTATTCAACTACTCGCATTTGCAAGTAAATGATCGAAATGTACGATAAATTTGGAAAATTAGCAAAACAATTGCGTACTCGACAACTTTGAATTCTGTCAGAAATGAGTTCTCAATTAACACTTATATAAATCTGCATTATACAAAGTTATCAAAATTGTTTAAAAATTAGTCCGTAGATTATTCAATGTAACGAAACATGTAGAATAATTTACTATACCATTTTTAACCGGGAACACTGATAAGAATAATTAGAAATCATTTTTATTCACCAGCCACGAAATTTGCATTTTCTTAAAAACAACCCTCAATTGCATTCGCATTTCATTTTGCGACAAGTGTCATTCTGCTGAAAGTGTTGTTTCTTAAAGTCTATTACAGTTATGGCATAAAAATTCTGGGGGATAGAATATCCCTTAAATACACCTAAATACTTATAATTCAAAAATATTAAATAATTGAACAAGTTGTGCATCTTTAAATATTATATCTAAAACGATTGCTCTTTATTTGTCACTTAAATTACTTTTCTTCTTGAGTTTTGAAATTGTCAGGGAATATGTAGTCAGTGAGATGGTTGTGAATTGTAGGGGGCAGAAATTCCTCAAATATTTATACCACAAAACTGTTAAATAATTTAACAAGGTGTGCACCTCCAAATATTATATCTAAAAAGATTATATTTCATTTGCAATTAAATTATTCTTCTTTATCGGAGGAATTTTCAAATTGTCAGGGAATTTGTAATTAGTGAGATGGTTGTGAATTGTAGGGGGTAGAAATTCCTCAAATATTTACACCACAAAACTATTAAATAATTTAGCAAGTTGTGCATCTTCAAATATTATATCTAAAAAGATTATATTTCATTTGCAATTAAATAATTCTTCTTCATCGAAAGAATTTTCAAATTGTCAGGGAATTTGTAATTATTGAGATGGTTGTGAATTGTAGGGGGTAGAAATTCCTCAAATATTTACACCACAAAACTATTAAATAATTTAGCAAGGTGTGCATCTTCAAATATTATATTTAAAAAGATTATATTTCATTTGCAATTAAATAATTCTTCTTCATCGAAAGAATTTTCAAATTGTCAGGGAATTTGTAATTATTGAGATGGTTGTGAATTGTAGGGGGTAGAAATTCCTCAAATATTTTCACCACAAAACTATTAAATAATTTAGCAAGGTGTGCATCTTCAAATACTATATCTAAAAAGATTATATTTCATTTGCAATTAAATTATTCTTCTTCATCGAAAGAATTTTCAAATTGTCAGGGAATTTGTAATTATTGAGATGGTTGTGAATTGTAGAGGGTAGAAATTCCTCAAATATTTACACCGCAAAACTATTAAATAATTTAGCAAGTTGTGCATCTTCAAATATTATATCTAAAAAGATTATATTTCATTTGTCATTTAAATTATTTTTCTTTATCGAAGGAATTTTCAAATTGTCAGGGAATTTGTAACTATTAAATAAAAACGAGCTTCAAGGGAATGCTTTTGGAATCCCGCAACAAAAAACGATGAACATCAAGTTCAGAAATCATCGGCGACTTACAAATCTCGTTTTGGCGGCGACTCGAAGCACTGTTCCCAGAACAGAGCCTTCCTGGACGGACGAAGCCGAAGGGCGGAGGCAGATAAAGTACGGGGCAAACCACCCCCGGTGTTTCCACCACCCCCTGCACCGAGGGAGGGCGAGCTCATGCCGCCGCCGCATCTCTTCAGGCCGCCCGTGGATCCCGAAAACTCCATCAATCCACCGCTGGAACCGGACATCGTTAGACCCTCTACCTCGTCGTCATTTCTCTCATCCTCTGCATTTCACCCACGTTTCTCTGATCTCTGATCTTCCAGGTCGAGCAAGCAGCTTCGATTCATGCTTTTCAAAGGAGCTTTCAAACTACGTCATGAGCATGGCGAATCGAGGACTTTCCGCGAACATTTTGACGTTGTTTGACGAGGATTTCGAGCTAAATCGTTGCCTCATTTGACGAATTGCTCGCTAATTTGTTAATAGTAACGGTAGTTTTACGAGGTTTCAGGTAAATCGTGTCAATTTGATAATTGTGACCGTAGTTTGATAAGGTTTGACGAAGTTTTATGAAATTTCAGTTAAATCATGTGAATTTGATAGTTGTGACCATAGTTTGATAAGGTTTGACGAAGTTTTAAGAGATTTTAGTTAAATCAGGTCAAGCTGATAATTGCGACCGTAGTTTGATGAGGTTTGACGAAGTTTTAGGAGGTTTGAGTTAAATCATGCCAATTTGATAATTGTAACCGTGGTTTCTTAAGGCTTGACGAAGTTTTAGGAGATTTGAGTAGAGTTTCGAGTTAAATCATTGCTTCGTTCGTTTATGTATCAATTGCATAATTGTGACCGTAGTTTGATGAAGTTTGTCGAAGTTCGAAGGTTTAAGTAGAGTTTTGAGGTCGATTCTTTGAGATCTGATAGTTATTGTTGTAGTTTGACGAAGTTTGACGAGGTTTCACGTGGTTTTGGAATAACGGTGTCATCTTGGAGACTCGGATTATCGCCGATCGATCGTCTCGTACTGCAGTCTCGACGTGAAAGGTCAAGGCTTCTTGCTACTTTTGTCCGGTTTCTTTCTACAAATTCTTCCCTCGTTGGAGAAATTGCAGTTGGAAGCAGTGGAAGTCTGAAAGTTCCGAAGCTCACTGCCGGGCACGTGTATTCACTGATTCTCGGTCTTTCGATCACTTTAAAGCTTCTTCGTACATTTCTTCACGTTGTACACTCGCTTGAGAATTTTGAATTGGAATTCTGAAGGAGGAAGAACGTTGCAATCGCATCATTTCGTATTGATGCACTCGAGGCACGGAAAGAAGGAAACGCGAAGCAGGCTGGATGCTGAGAAATTGTTCTATTGATGTTTTAAAAATTGTAATTGATGTTAATACCAGATCTACCGATGATTAATCGAATATATTTTAACACTAACCGTACCAGCCACCTATTTTTATCGTACATCTTTTGACCGGTTATGAAATAACGATATTACATTTCTTAATACAAATTTAATACAGGAGACAAAGCAAAAATCAGTCTTTACTTAACACTAGAACTACCGGCGTTAAATCAAGCATATTTCAAAATATTAAATAAGTACTTTGAAAAAGGAGGGACCAAGAGGCGGAAAATATAATCGATTCGGTGATTTATGTTTTTGAAGATGGACATAGAATATTTATTCCAAGACTCTTCTATAAACTTGGAGAATTTTTTGAAAAAATTGTGTTCTAGTCATTTTGACTGGTTTGGTAGTTCTAGTGTTAATGATACAACTAATTACATATTTTCATTCCATTGAACCGATCATTCGACCGTGCACGGTACGGTCAGTGTTAATGTATCGAATGTAGCTTGGAGGAAAAAATAATGAAGGAGGAAGAAAACTTGATCGATTGAATCGATTACGATCTACACGATGTAAATAGAAAATTGGCAAAGAAACAGCGTCAGGAATTTTAGGAATATTTACAATTAGAAGTGGAGAACAAGTAATTTTATCCATCTTGACAGATCTCAGGTTAATTACTTGGCGAACATATTATGCAATATTTGCTGCCGTGATAGTTTAATTGCGTAAAGGAGTTCATTTATAAATTGCTTATTATTCATCGTCCTTGAGATGGCCAATTAACTTTCTTTTTTATCAGAGACTATTTACAGAGAAACGTGATAATTTAACTGCGATTTGTTCATTTTTTCTACCTTCTGACATTTGACATGTCATGCGTTTCGATATTTCTACTTGTCAATTTTATATGGAAATTGCGACTGATAAAGATATAATAAACTTTTTGCCCTCTTTTTTTACGCTGTTGACACCGCAATTGTAATTATCATGTTGTTCTACGACTCCGACAACGCGATTCTTCCTCGTTAAATTCTACAAGTAGAAAACAAACTTTGCATAAAATTCTACTCGACTCGAACTACAATTTTTAATTAATCTAAAAAAGCCGCACAGATCTCTGTAAATACGTTCAAACTTCTTCAAACACATCCAACTAACATTTTCTAATTAACATATTTAATTACTACAATTCTCTATAAATTCCAAAAAATACCAAAGAAAATTCACTGACAAAGATACAATTTTAAAATCAAGACGATTGTGCCAGTGAAGTAACAGGTGTCAATTAAATACCACCGTTCTCAGGTTCCTTAATGAATGACAATCTCAATGAGAGTATCCAGACAAAGTCTTTTTAAATCCACCAAATCTGAACCACTCGTTGAATGAATTCGGTGGTGAAAATTAGCCGGGAATTATCGAAATTTTTCCGAGAGCTTAAACCCGGTAAGCACGTCACGCCTAGATGAAACAATGGGGAACAATTTTATCGTGGCCTCCTGAGCCCTCACCAGGCAAACTGGGACAAGTACCAACTTAACCAAATGAAACTAATTAGGCTAGACCCTCGCTACTCGTTGGCATGACGGTCTCTTTATTTTCAAGCATAAACGGCAACGCGATACTAAAGTGGAACGTAAGCTTTGGCTCACTTCCTATCCCCTAATCTTGCGCCGGCAATGATGACGATCGATGCCAAAAATGATTCCGAACGCGGGTTCTGCTTTCAATCGTATCTATTTTCAATCACTCGGCGGAGAAAACACAGTTGCCTTCGAGTTCCTCGGTCGTTATTTTATTAATACGACATTTTATCTTGCACTGTTAACAAGCT
This sequence comes from Cerceris ruficornis, assembly GCA_963989415.1. Classification (NCBI taxonomy): domain Eukaryota; kingdom Metazoa; phylum Arthropoda; class Insecta; order Hymenoptera; family Crabronidae; genus Cerceris; species Cerceris ruficornis. The sequence goes on along the minus strand of OZ022530.1, from coordinate 7,164,996 downwards.
TAGCACGTTGAATGCCAACGGTATTTCGCTAGTTTCTTCATTTCTACCGAAGTGCAACTTTTTCTATTAAAATCACATCTTTACGAAGCAGAAGCTTAACACTAGAACTACCGGCGTTAAATCTGTTATATTTAAATATATTAAATAAGTCCTTTGAAAAAAGTAAAATTCAGTGGTGGAAAAGATGATCGATTCGGTAATTTATGTTTTATAGGATGGACGTAGAATTTCTATTTTATGACTCTCCTATAATCTTGGAGAATTTTTGGAAAAAATTGTGTTCCAGTCATTTTGACTGGTTTGGTAGTTCTAGTGTTAAAAGACAAAAAAAGATTTATAGACAGCGGGACTTTACCGTTTTGAGACCAACATGTAGATATTGACTGAATTGACAAATTTGTAAATATTACAATTTAAAAGTGTGAAAACTCGAAATAAACTTGAAACGCTTCACACTTATTTGATAAACGCATAACATAATTTATTAATTAAATATAACAGGATTGAATACAAGCGAGGCCTTCTGCTATGATACAATCTTTTTCATATATAACGAAAGTCAATAGAAACAATACACAACTTAACATATGAATATTTCGGATTACACCAGGGCTGTATCCTCAATAAAAAGTCATATGAAATTTCATTGAATTCAATAGTGCCGGTCACCGGTGACCCCCATGGCATTCAACGTGTTAAGTAAAGTTTTGAAAGTTGAAAGATAGAGATAATAATGTTGGGTAGTATTTGTTATGGTAAAATTATTTGTGCAGTTGGCAAAGCATGGATAGGTGATTCTTTATTTTATAGAAAATATTCTGTGTAAATCTGTCGTTTATTATACTAGAGAAATTTAAAATAAATAACTTTCTGACTATTTTCAAAGTAGAAAGGGTAAATATTTTATTTTAGTATATGAAATAAGCTTGAAATAAATAACTTTCCTCTTTGTGTTCTTTTCAAGTTTGTAATAATGAATTTTTGTAAAATTGAAATATTAATTTGTCACTATTCAATATTCAGAGTAAATCTGTCGTTTATTATATTAGAGAAATTTAAAATAAATAACTTTCCGACTATTTTCAAAGTAGAAAGGGAAAATATTTTATTTCAGTATACGAAATACTCTTGAAATAAATAACTTTCCTCTTTGTGTTCTTTTCAAGTTTGTAATAATGAATTTTTGTAAAATTGAAAGATTAATTTGTCACTGTTCAATATTCAGAGTAAATCTGTCGTTTATTATATCAGAGAAATTTAAAATAAATAAGTTTCCGACTATTTTCAAAGTAGAAAGGGAAAATATTTTATTTCAGTATATGAAATAGGCTTGAAATAAATAACTTTCCTCGTTGTGTTCTTTTCAAGTTCGTAATAATGAATTTTTGTAAAATTGAAAGATTAATTTGTCACTGTTCAATATTCAGAGTAAATCTGTCGTTTATTATACTAGAGAAATTTAAAATAAATAACTTTCCGACTATTTTCAAAGTAGAAAGGGTAAATATTTTATTTCAGTATATTAAATAAGTTCGAAGTAAATAACTTCCTTTCGTGTTCTCTCAAAGTTCATGACAAATTACAAAATTGAAATGTTAATTTTGTACTACTTTTCCTATTATACATCTTCGAAGAGCTTGCTAAATAAAATAATACATTCATAACACGAGACAGCGAAATAGTTGATTTTTTGTGCAAAGTTAAGATATTAATATTTCACTGTTCTTAATTCACCTATTCTCAGTCGCATAAGTTTATTAATCACTACAATAAATATTAGCGTACACAGTATTTTAATTACACCAATAATATTTGCAAAGAGTGCATCGCGTTCCATTAATGCAAAGTTAAACAACTTATCCGTAAAAACCATCGTAAGATGGAACTCTTAGAATCAGGGAGTTAAAGTTTAACAGAGGGTTAAAATTCGACAGTTCGAGTTTTATTGTCAAACTAAATTCGTCCAAGTCGACGGAGTGTTTCGACATACCGCGATATTAACTTTGGACCGTATACTTTACGCATTGCATTATTATACGTCAGAGCCTTGAAATACGAGCTTTTGCAAAAGCTCGATGTTCGAAACAAGCGAAGGACCACTTTCTGACGTAAGCTCGCACGTGTAAACTCGATGGTATCGTGTTTCCATGGGTTTTCATGTACGACGCGCAGTTTGACGACGGAAATTGCGTGATCGTTGAACCCATTTGCTGATAACGAAACGTGCATGATCAAAATTTTCTAATAATTTCCGGTATCCCTTCAACGTCGAATTTGATTTTAACGGCATTTCAACATTAACCCTTTGCAGTCCTATGTCGAGCTATACTCGACATAGTTTTTCACTTCATTTTATTTTCTAGCGATTTAATATCGACTTTCCATTTTCATTATGATTTTGTAATATCGCCTAAATATCCGTCAGTATCTATAGTTATTATTATCATTAAAAAAAATGAATAACAAATTATAGAAAAATGTTGTGAAATTAATATCATTTAACTGACTACAAAATTGAGGAAACAATTCGGACCGCAAAGAGTTAATCTCACTCTTATTGACGCCAATAAAAGTTACGGGAATGTTGTAGTTGTTGCGAGGGTAAATTAATAAATTTTGGAAAATGTGTTAACAGCTACTTGAAGGGATGTTAATTATTTGCTTTAACCCCTTAGCTTACAATAACGTCTGACACACGTGATGCGATAAATGGAATAGGAAATGTTGAAGTATCCCAATAACTATCAAATCGAAAATATGAGCCGGTCACGAGACAATTAAATTATTTCTATAATAGTAATGTTGCAGTCAATTATACCAAATGTTAAAAATCAGAGTGATATTTTTATTTCTGCAATTAATTTTGAGTTATTTCGTACGTTATCAAAATAGAAATCGTAAGGCAAGGGGTTAACACTAGAACTACATTCATAGGAGAGTCATAGAATAGATATTCCACGTTTATCTCATAAAATATAAATTACTGTATTAATCATCTTTCCCACCATTTAATTCCTGCTTTTCTGACGTACTCGTTGAATATATTTAACCTGTTAACCGGGGAAACAATTTTTGTTCAACTCGTTTCACAATGGGGACTTTTTTCTTCAAAGTGATGAGTAACATCGTTACATCTCAAGTACTAAAAGAAAATCGTTTCTAACTTATTGATTTTATTTATTCCGACAAAATATTTTACGATATTTAATATATAAATCAAATACTTTCAATGTAAAAAAATTAATTGAACGAATTTAAATAATTATTTCGCAGTGTGATATTCCTTGAAGCAATGCGGCATACACAAAGCAACAGAAAGATGAGTAATATCATCACATCTCAAGTAATAAAAGAAAATCATTTCTAACTTATTGATTTTATTTATTTCGATATAATATTTTACGATATTTAACCAGTTAACAGTGTTCGACGTGTATACACGTCAATCCAAAGCTTCGTTGCGGTAACCTTTTCAACACTGAATTGTAAATTTTTTATCGAATAAATATGTAATCCTTCCACGTTTTGTTTTCCTTTTTTCGTAAAATTTACAATAGGAGCATTTGCCCTGCATTCGACGTGTATGCAAATCATTGCTTGATTTTAATTCCGCATCCCGTGAGGGATGTTTAAAACTAAACTCCACAGTTAACTGGTTAATATATAAATCAAATATTTTCAATGTAAAAAAAAATAATTTAATAAATTTAAATAATTATTACGCAGTGTGATAATCCTTGAAGCAATGCGGCATACACAAAGCAACACTACAGTTTTTCCGGCCAAAAGCGGCCGTTTTTCCCTGAATAGCGCTTAAGTCACGGATTGCAAAAACGTGAAAGATATGAATGACATATAATCACGCTAGGATTTAATACATAAGAACTACATTAAACGTAATGTAGTCAACATATTGCGGCTGATTTCTATGACGATAAATATCGTCACGTCCATTGAAGTTGTAGTCTGGGTATGACGAAATATTTCGTCATACGCAGTTAACAGGTTAAATATAACAGATTTAACCCATTCACTGCCAGGAAAACTAAGCAAATATTACCTTTGCTTGTTCAAATTTGAGAAGATGACAGAAAGTTTTTAGAACATTGGTTTCATTAATCAAAAATATAATCTCGACATTTGTAATGATACGAAGAACATTTTTGTTCGAAAAATTTCTATACACGCTCGGCCATTATTGTTAACTTATTAATTCAAACTTATAATGCAGCTACGAGATATCTCGCAGTTGGCAGTCAATGGGTTAACGCTGGTAGTTCTAGTGTCAACACAAACATAGGTGTTCAAATGACCGGTTCAGTGAAATAAAAATATATCATTTTTTCTATTATTGTTTCCTATATTAAGTTGACAGTCTCCTGCATTTATTTCAGAATGTTATTATTATTATTACATAGTCGGTGATAGGATCTGTTATGATAACTCTTGGATAAGGATGGATTTTTGCAAGTTAATTAACACGGTACACATTTTAAAGAAAAAGAAGCTTAATATATTTGGAGTAAATAGAATAGTAATTAATAATTAGATATATTTAAATATAACAGATTAAACGTCGGTAGTTCTAAAGAATATTTTTCTTAAAATTATTGCACGTAAATGATGTTTGATTCCGTTGATGAATTATTTGGTGCCTCAAAATTCATTCATTTTAATTTTCATATCAACTATTAAGACAGAAGAGGGAGTTAATTCGAATGTGTTATTTAAAAGGAACTAATTTCTTAATGTTCGTTCTTTGTACTTTCTTAGAGTTATTTTAGCATAAAAAAATTATATTGTATATTAGAATATTGAGAACCAAGATAACGGAAAGCTATTGCTACAGGAAAATAATAATTGAAATTATTATTAGAAAGAAATTAATGTAGTAGAAAATTAATATCTAAGCAGTTTACAATAGAAAAGTATAGTTATAATAAAATAATAGTTGAAAATATTGTAATATACAAATAACATAACAGAAAGGTAGTAAGTAAAATTGTTGCAAATGACTGATAACAGTTTGACAAAATATTCATGACTGATATATCATGACGACTAATTAGGACTCAATATTATATTAGACGAATAATATAGAAGCAGGAAATATTTAATCTGCAAACGATGAACACGTGCTGATAACTGGAATTTCGCAGATGCTTTCGCGAGCCTCAAAGAAGAATGTAAGTCATGGATATTCCACGAATATTCTGTCATCCTTTCGCGAGATCCATCGAGGGAGTTGTTTCACAAAGGTGGATGGAATCGTTCCATTTTTGCATACACTTTTCCGGTAATTTGAAAAGAGCATTCGCGAGGAAATATCGCGGAATTCTGCATCCGTATGGCTTCCAATTTATTGGAAATATCTTATAGGAAGAAGCACTTCATAACTTGTTCTCCGATTACCTATCAAGTTTCGTTTCTCATGAAAATCCTCAAAAATTACAAAACCAAACTACTTAAAACTATAACAAATAAATTAAAGTAGAAAATTTCAATTTTCCGGCTGATTGAAGATTCAGCATAAAATTGCAAAAATTCTAGTGATAAACTCCTCAAAGATTCGGAATAGCAATGCAAAAATAAAATATAACCAAAAACTTTGAATTTTCCGGCTACTTGAAGAGTCGGCATAAAATTGCAAAAATTCTAGTGATAAACTTCTCAAAGATTCGGAATAGCAATGCAACAATGAAGTATAACCAAAAACTATCAATTTCCCGGCTACTTGAAGAGTCGGCATAAAATTGCAAAAATTCTAGTGATAAACTCCTCAAAGATTCGGAATAGCAATGCAAAAATGAAATATAACCAAAAACTTTCAATTTCTCGGCTACTTGAAGAGTCGGCATAAAATTGCAAAAATTCTAGTGATCAACTCCTCAAAGATTCGGAATAGCAATGCAAAAATGAAATATAACCAAAAACTTTCAATTTCCCGGCTACTTGAAGAGTCGGCATAAAATTGCGAAAATTCTAACGACAAAATACTCAGAGATTCCAAATCAAAATAGCAGTATAACACCACAAATTTTCAATTTTCCGGCTGCTCAAAAGTCAGTATAAAATTGTAAAAATGCTAATAATGAAATTTCATAAAACATCGCGTAACCCAAATAAAGCCATAAAAGTTAAATTTAACCGAAGTGTATCAGTTTTTCAAACGTTTTAAAATATCTGTGAAAAGTTCCAAAAATAGGAGACAAAGGCAAGCCTGAAAAATTTGTAAACCCAAGCCTGTCCCATAACGCCGTAAAATTGCCCATAAAAAAGATACGTATCCCCGCTTCATTCGACACCGTTCTAAAAATAAAAATGCGCTTCAAGTAAGTCCATCTAAAATAAAGAAAGAAAAATGAGAAAAGGGTTTAGAGGCCACGCGGGAGAATATGCAAGAACTTTCGTTATTTCCAGACCGCGCGAAAATCGACGCTCGCCTGACGCAATCACGGAAATCCAAAGTCTGAATGTTCGCGAACGAGCCTCGGAACGCGCGAAAAAAAAACTATGGAAAATTTCACCGTGAAAACGAGCCTCACGAGGAGGAGGACGAAGATGAGAATCGACGTAGCGGCGCGACGTTAAATCCGACGAACTGTTGGATGATTGCAATTTGCAACTCGGTAGAATCACTGCACGAGAACACAGAGAGAAGACCGGATAACATTTAACGGGGCCGAGCTTTCCGGAAGCTCGCGTTTACCACGTTAATGCCTGCGATTCGAGTTAAACGAAGGAGGCTGCAAATGGAAACGAAGTTTCTGCCTGCTTGAGCGCGTGCTTCCGCGCGAATTTATTCACTTTCTCGGGCTTTCTGCTGCTTGGATTGTAGTTTCGCAGTTGCAGTATCGTTGACGATCGAATCTTGTTTGATATTAGAAAATTTCAAGGATTTTTTAATTCATTTTCGCTAGGAGTGTCACTCTTTATGGTGGGACTAGGTATTAATGGTTTATTTTTGTATTGTGAATTACTTAGTGTGTTATTTTATTTATATCGGAATGGAGTGTTTTTAGAAATTTCCAGAATTTTTTATCGGGTAGGAAATTTGGCATGTTGATCTTGAATTGGAGTGGCCTGTGCCAATTTTAGATTTGTAATCGGGTTCTTTAGATAAGAGTCGATCTAAGGCTGCTGCAGGGCGCCGGGACACCGGTTGACGAGATTTTGATTTACGAGCAGATTTAGACGTTTTAGATTCAAGTTCAGGCTTCAGGGTTTGAGATAGAGTGGTTTATGTTAGTTTTAGGGGAACTGTATGACAGTACTTCAAGTTATGACTGCTCATCTAAGAACCTTATCAAACACTATCAGATTTAATGTCAGTAGTTTAAGATTATTCGGGTAAAATCATTCGTATAATTTTAAGGCCCGAATTTTTAGGCTAAACTTAGAGATTTTATAATTTGGTTGGAAAAAGTAAGTCCAAATTAAAGGAGCTGTGATTATAATGAATTAGTATTATGGAATTATCATACTTGAGGTCAATCTATAGAATTTTAATTTATGTTCAAATTTTGACGAGTCGGTTGACGGTCCCAATTACTGGGACCAACCTTAAAATTCGATCCTCCTTTAATGCAATACTTCATAGATTGTCGCAATATTTCAAACGAAAAGCAAAAAGATATCACGTCCAATTAGTCTCAAGAAGCAAGCAAATATTCCGATAGGTCCCATTCTCTGACAATAAGGCCAATCCAAAAAAGTCTTTGCACCTTTAATACAATTCTTCATAAATTATCGTACAATTTTAATCGAAATTCAAGGACAGAAAGCAAGAAGATTTAATGTTCAATATTTTCCAACAAAGATCATAGTTTCAAAGAACAACCAAATATTACCGTAAGTCCCATTTTCTGGGACCAACCTAACCAATTCTAATGTTCTTTAATACAATCATTCATAATTTGTCGTACAATTTTAAACGAAATTCAAGAACAGAAAGCAAGAAGATTCAAAGTTCAATATTTTCTGGCAAAAATCGTTAGTTTCAGGAAACAACCAAATATTACGATAGCTCCCCTTTTCTGAGACGAACCTAACCAATTCTAATGTTCTTTAATACAATCCTTCATAATTTGTCGTACAATTTTAAACGAAATTCAGGAACAGAAAGCAAGAAGATTCAACGTTCAATATTTTCTGACAAAAATCATTAGTTTCAGGAAACAACCAAATATTACGATAGCTCCCCTTTTCTGGGATCAACCTAACCAATTCTAATGTTCTTTAATACAATCATTCATAATTTGTCGTACAATTTTAAACGAAATTCAGGAACAGAAAGCAAGAAGATTCAACGTTCAATATTTTCTGACAAAAATCATTAGTTTCAGGAAACAACCAAATATTACGATAGCTCCCCTTTTCTGGGATCAACCTAACCAATTCTAATGTTCTTTAATACAATCCTTCATAATTTATCGTACAATTTTAATCGAAATTCAAGAACAGGAAGTAAGAAGATTTAATGTTCTATATTTTCCAGCAAAAATCATTAGTTTCAGGAAACAACCAAATATTACGATAGGTCCCCTTTTCTGGGACCAACCTAACTAATTCTAATGTTCTTTAATACAATCATTCATAATTTGTCGTACAATTTTAAACGAAATTCAAGAACAGAAAGCAAGAAGATTCAAAGTTCAATATTTTCTGGCAAAAATCGTTGGTTTCAGGAAACAACCAAATATTACGATAGGTCCCCTTTTCTGGGACCAGTATAGCCAATTGTATCATCCTTTAATACATTTCTTCGTAAATAGTCATACAATTTTAAACGAAATTCAAGAAGATTCGACGTTTAATATTTTCCAGCAAAAATCATTAGTATCAAGGAACAACCAAATATTACGTATTCGATTGTTAAGCAATTCCGGATTATACATCCGCCTCGACCAACCAAGGCTTTTCTTACGAGATCGGATGATAATCCAAACGAAACAGGATCTCGATGGCAATCTGTAGAGAATGTATAACAGGTGGGAGCACACAGTATTTTCGATAACTGGTTTTCGCGGTGTTATCGCACGGGGATCAATGGGTACAAGGTTTTCCAAGGAAAACCGGTGCCCAAGAATGTCGTTCGATACGAACTGCTGCACCGCATCGATTCAGCCACGTGAATTGCTCAGATTGAGGAAAGAATTCTTCCCGATTATTTTTAGATCCGCTGATTTCAATAATACTAAAAGGAATAGGTGTCATTTTATTTTTCCCATTTTACACGAGACGAGGAAATATTTTGAGAAGCCATAAAAGTCGTGTTGTCCAAAAACATTCTCATCTACATAAAAAATAACATTCCCAGAGTCATTCGTATTTTTTCCTAAAGCCCTCAAGCATCAATCTCAAAATTATACAATTTCTCCCGCCAAAAGCTATTCCCGTGACAAAAAATCCCACATACTACAAACTCCGAAAAAGATTCAAAAAGCGCGCGAAAACGCTACCGTGGTTCCTTCAGAATCTCCAACAGTCAATTCGAGATAAGTTTCGCAATACCGAATCGTTTTTAATCGCAAACGAGGCGATAAAACTCACTGCCAGAAGTTCAAGGCCCGAATAAGAAACCGGAGAAATTCGCCGAGCCGTTTCGTCGAGTTTGCGATCGGCTGGCTTCGCGAACGGACGTCTAAATCGGGTCTCTTGAAATACGAGACATAACCTCAAAACTCGTTTCTCGCTTTGCGCGGGAAAACTGCGGAAAATGGCTGACCTTTAAAGGCCGACGGGTTCGCGAATGTGTGATTTAACGCGACAGGAATTCATCGGGTGATTTTCTTTTTTTTTCTCTTTCTCTCTCAACGAAACATGCAAAAACACGCGAAAATTCGCTTTTCGCTGCGCTCCTGTGAAAGGGCAATTCATGAGTGTGCATTACTTTTTGAATATTAGCTTTGTACGGCGACGGCTGAATAACAGAATGCGGAGTGGTAATTAGAGGATTTTAAAATTTCGGATTCTCTGTGCGTGGGTGTCTTAGAATAGGGAATTATTTAATGTAGAAAATTCGAGATGTTTTTTGCTGAATGAAAGTACGGTGAAATAATATTGTGCAGTTATAATTCGGAATATTACGAATTTGCACTGAGTGATGCTGATAATCTGTGAAAATTGATACTACAAAAAGATATTTTATGAAATTATTAATTGGGCAAATCCGTAAATCATTGATCCCTTGCCGTATGATTTCTTTTGTGTATTGATTTCTTCTACATACGTTATAATTACACGGTAAATAATTCGAACACAAATTTTGCAATTAGTTCGAGCGGTCCAAATTGTGATATTAAACTGACAGCACGAAAGTGGTTCAATGGTGCTTTATAGTATTGATATCTGGAATTTAATAAAGTTTTAATAAAACAATGAAGTGGAGGCGTAGTTAGCGGAAAAAATTCAAGTGCACTGGAAAGATAACAATTAAAAATATAAAAAGACGTGCGAAGGGATTAATAATTCATGAAGTAATAAAATGGATGTCAAATAAGACAAAAAAATTGCCGTATTTTCTTTAAGTGAACGCAATTTTTCTGTGATAGTTATTCACCGGAAGAGGAACTTCGTCTCTTAATAAATTAGCATCAGTGTCATCTAAATAATTCGTCATCAATAAACTCAGCCGATAAACCCTTCAACAGATGATTCAAATTTTGTAATTAAAAATATATTTAAAAAAAAAAAGCCAACTTTTTAATCCGTAAAACGGAATTCATGAAGTATTAATTGCACCTAGAAATTATATAACAAATTTTTGTTATTTCCAACGAACGAAATTCTAAAATTGAACTGAAAACACGGAGTTTGTACCTCGCAGATTTTATATTCGTCGAGTGTCGCAGATTAATTTGTTTTAATCAATTCTAAAAATACAGTGCCGAGTACACATACTCGTGTTTAAATTTCGAACGGCGGATTTCCATGAGAGTCGATCGCTCAACACGATAAAACCCGAAAATATCAGCTGCGCTATTTCGATAACACTTTACAACAAATGAGAGTATTATCACGAATCTGAAACTTTTCGTGGCACTAAAAACACTCGAAGTACGAGGCCCACCACTCGAGATATGATCGAGATCATTTTTAGAAACGTCAAGTCTTAAGCTGTCACGTACAAAAAATATTTGCGATAATTTTAACTCTTTCACTTGCAATAACGAGTCTGATTAGCCGGAGAAAAAGTATTTTAATTATATGAAAATCTGCGGGAAAAAATGAAAGCTTGTAATTCCGTTGAGATATATTTATGTTGACACTTTATCACTAGATCTACCAAATTAAAATATTTAAAAACATAAACTTTATAAACCATATTTTGACTATTTGGACAAAATGACACGTTATGAATTTTTTTATAAATATTCCCGAACTTTCTCCGCTGTTTTTTTTTCAAATTTCGACGTGAATATTGTAGATTGAGAGCGATTAAACCGAAAAAGTTTATTGACTCCTTTGTTTCATCTGTTCTAAATTGTTTAATACTACTTTTAAATATATTTAATGAATCGCTGTTAGATTTAGTGTAAATTTTAAAAATGTATAATATAACTGCGACTAATTGCAAAATTTTTACTTGGACAGTTTGAAAATCAGCTTATTAGTGTAATTAGTGACTTAGGTTATTTAGATAGTTAGTAAATTGCGAATAATTAATAAACTAGCAGTAGCATAACAGTGACAGACGTAGACGAGAAAGAAATCGTAGGGCAAAATGTTACTAATTTGCATTCTTTAATCGAAAACGTGAACGTTTCCTAAAAACACTTGTTACATTAACTAAGAATTATTACTTCACATTGTTATTTAATGTTTAATTGAAATAGTTTAAAAAATTCTAAAGTTTATCTCAGAGAGATGGCCTTTCGTGCATCATTGTTAAATATCCAATTTTTATGCAAATCGTTGGATAACGTTTTAAATTAAATTCTTCGGTCCTCATAATAAGACGCGATCTCTTTGTTTATATTGATTTTATCAAACTCCGCATAAACTAAGTTTAAGAGCGAAGTTTAATCGCCGAAGTTCCTTCAATTTTTAACAGCACAATAGATACAGCTATTTTCCATCGTAGATTGCAAATTCATTGTTGCCCCCTTCCAAGAACTCTCCCGGGGAATTATGCCGCTGAATTTGCGAAATTTCGAGAATGTCGAAATTGAAATAAAAAGACCGAACTCGTATGATAACTCGTTCGAGACGGTAGAAATTCCTCCTGCTGTCATCGTATGCAATTAATCCATTGTAGCGTGAATTATTTTTAATTAACGTACACCTTTTAACTCGGCGAAATTTTATTTGTCTTTCATTTTCATTTCGGCGCCGTATATGGAATATCACTGCAATATAAATTTGCCAGTGTGAAACACGCTTTTGGCACAAAATGCCCAGGTAAGAGGTGAATTATAGAACGAGGAAATGCAAAGTTTTCATTCTTTGAAATATTTTAGTCGAATTTTCACAACTGAAGTTGAATAGTGAAACATGATATTACGTGATGTTATGTAATTTTACTGTACTTTGTTGCAGTCGGCGTTAATTCTCAGAAGCTTTAACTTTTTGAGTTAAAGAGGATTTAAAATATTCCAGAATTTGAATACGTTGATACGCATGATGAAATATTTGTTAATGTACTTAACTTAATTAGGATATTAATCAGGATATTGAGAAGCATTAAGCCAGACAAAAAAAAATATATAAACACTGAGAAATTCAATTTTAGCGGAATGAAATGAAAAACGAAATCCTGAGTTGTAGATATCGTAGTCAATGATTTAAATAAATTAATAAGCAAAATGTAATCGAAAAGATTTTTTAACTTCTCAATCAAAGAAGAAATTCATAGTTGGGGTATTTCGGGCGACGTTTTAGCTTTTGCATTGTTTAAACATGTTTATATGCTTGTAACATTAAAGTAATATGCATCATTGTATTCGGGAGAGTTTGCAGAATCATTCTGCGTAAGAAAAAATGAAATACATCTTACGGTTAAAATACAAAAAATGTTGAAACTTGGAAATCTGCATTCCCCTCAAATTAATTTTTTCAAAATCGGAGCCCGACGGATAAAAACAATTTTCAAAATTCCGTTCGGCGTCAGAAAATGCATAAAAATCAGTGTAAATATTCTTTGTGGCATAACAAAGTTTCATATTGTAGATTAGTGTTATCAACCCGGAAACAAATCGATTGACAAATAAAAATTGCCAAAATCGCATAATAGCAACAACATTTAAAATTCACAGTGATTTTAAGAATAAAAAAAATGAATATTTCCAATTTCTCTCTGTAGGAATTACAATTTATAATAATTTTTTAAAAAAACACAATGATTGTGAGAATAAGAAAATAAGGACTTCTAATTTTTCTCACGTCCACCTCAAGGAACGAAATTGCGAAATCGTCGAATTGTGCAACAGCCGATAAGCCAATCGGTTCGTTGAGAGATCGAGCGAAATATCGGCACTATTACGTAACCAGAAAATCGCTGTTTTCGAATCTTATTTTCTCAAGAATCCTCGAAGAACGTACTTCAATATCGTCGGACACGATCTCTCCGTGAGAGCTCGTACGATCTTCGAATCCACCTAATCTTCGTCCTCGTATCGCCATTATCTTTGCGTTAGACCGCCAAACACGATCGGCTTTATCGCGAAATCGCGGCACCGATCTTAATCGCAACTGCGAAAGAATTTCGTCATGGCTTTCGAAAGACCAGTGATTTCGTGCTGTTGTGACGAAATGCTGCTGTATTTCGACGTAATCGATTCGGAGGTGTTGTTTGAAAATGTTTGAAAGGTGGGGGAAGTGTTTGTTCAAAGTTTTCTGGGGATTTGGAACGATGTTTTGAGCGTTGTGATAGTTTTAACCTCAGAACTACCGGCTTTAAATCTATTTATTTAAATATATTAAATTAGTACTTTAGAAAAGGAGGATTCTAAAGGTGGAAGAGATAATTCATTCAGTAATTTATGTTTTATAAGGTGGATGTAGAATATTTACTCTATGGATCTTCTGTAAACTTAGAGAATTTTTATAAAAAAATGAAGAATTAGTTGTTTTGACGGCCGTGGCAGTTCTATTATTAATTAAATAGGAGTTGCGTGAAAGACGTGGGAGTTATAGGAAATAAATAAAATATAGAAAATATTAGAAATATACGAAATACACAACAATGAAAGATGGAAAGGGAGAATTTACAATAAATATAGATATATGCAGTCGTCAGGTCATATCGATACTATATCATATTATATATAACTATGCAAAATATGAGAAATATAGAAAATGTAGAAAATATAGAAGATATACGAAATGCAGAAAATTAAAAATGCCGTGGTAGAAAATATAGGTACACGTTGTAGCATAGGTAATATAGATAATATAGTTTATTTAATTTAACTATGAAAAATACAGAAAACATTGAAAGTATAGAAACTGTAGGAAATATAAAAAATATGAAAAATGTAGACAATGTAGAAAATGTAGAAAATGTAAAAAATGTGGGAAATGTAGAAAATATGGGAAATGTAGAAAATGTGGGAAATGTAGAAAATGTGGGAAATGTAGAAAATGTAGGAAATGCAGAAAGTATTGATGACATAAAAAATATGGTTGGGCAATATTTTAGGAATTAAGAGGACGAGAGTTTTGGCAGATTCGCATAAAGAACAGCAGTATCTGCACTTTGTTTTATAATCGACAATATATTCAGGTCTGTTTGTAATTTAAATTGGCGGATCTTCTCGTCAGATATTTATATTGCGGGATACGTTTTCTTCTTGTTCACATCCGTTCTCCTCTTATTTTATCCGATTAATATTTCGCAAAAATGTCGACAAGGAGTGCAATTTATGCGTTCATTAATTCTCGATGCAAGTTTCTTTAAAGTTTTCGTCGAAAGATGAATGACAAAACCAACGATGACATTTTTGTAAGCAGTATTCTTGTTTTTTGCACGTTAAGGATCTACATGAGATGCAAATTTTTGCAGCTTCCCACGCGGTAAATTTAATTGTAAATTCTGCTTGCAAGGAGAAAATTGAGCTTGAAATTTTAAGATACATTAATTAAAAATTGAATCAAGAATTTCTGCAAATTTTAAATAAATTTACAATAAATTCTAAGCTAAAAGCTGCAAATATCAAAATATTTAACTGCCAAACTACGCGAATTTTATGTTATTAAAAACGGCAGTTTATCGCGAATTTCTATAAAATTCAAAGCACGAAATGCTATCTGATAAATTTGCAACATTAGAAAATTCAACGATCAAATTTCCCCAGAAATATTTGCAAACCTAAAGAGCTAATACCGTCGCAAATTTTATAAAATCAGAAGGGCAAAGTTAATTACAAATATAAGGAAATTCAAAAGGCAAAGTTAGGCAAGCATTAGAAAATTCAGGTCGCAATTTGCTCGGAAACTTTCGCAAAATCAGCCCTGAAATATCGTCAGAAATTTGATAAAATCGGAGGTGAAACGGCGAATTTTCGACGATTCGCGTAAAATTCCGGAAGATCATTATCGGAATGAGTTACGAAGCAGCCCGAGGGAATTTTGAGAGGCGCGGTTTTCCTGCATCGGTAACACTGTTTCGTCATCCCCTTTTGCGAGGTAACATTTACCCGAGTACCTTCGACGAGACAGCTTCCAATACGTGGTATACTCTGCAGACCTACAATTCCCCATAATTCCCCTACACCTGACGAGGAGAGCTCGTTAAGAGAACTGTTCAACTTTGTTCCTGCTTCCCGAACTTTCCTTCTCGAGCAACAATTCCATTGTTTCTCGCTCCGATAATCGAATTGTCGTTGCTCACTCCTCAAACGATACGAGGTTCATAATAATAGAATTCTTTTTCAAGAATTTTTGAAATTTCCTTTATGGTCGTGTTAATAATTAATTGCTAACTTTTTTCAAATATTGATTGTGTTATTAGTTATTACATAAAACTTCGTACATATTATTATTATAATATGTGCATTTTTATTGGGAACAATGTGATACAATGAATGGAAAGTTAACACTAGAACTACCGGCGTTAAGTCTATTATATTTAAATATATTAACACTAGAACTACCAAACCAGTCAAAATGACTGGTACATAATTTTTTCAAAAAATTCTTAAAGTTTATAGGAGAGTCATAGGAGAAATATTCTACGTCCAACTCAAAAATCAGAAATGACCGAATCTCTCATCTTTTCCGCCTCTGAATTCCCCTTTTTTCAAAGTACTTATTTAATATATTTAAATATAACAGATTTAACGCCGGTAGTTCTAGTGTTAAATAAGTCGTTTGAAAAAGTGGAATTAAGAGGTGGAAAAGATGATCGATTCGGTAGTTTATAATTTATGAAATGGACGTAGAATATCTGCTGTATGACTCTCCTATAAACTTGGAGAATTTTTGGAAAAAATTGTATACCAGTCATTTTGACTGATTTGGTAGTTCTAGTGTTAATGGAGATTCGTATATTTTTTGATCGAATGGAACGTAGGTCTCCTCTGTTTCCTGTATTTGAATATTTCACGTATTTCCGGTATTTCCTATGCTTCGTATTTTCCGTAATTCTTTTACTTTCTATATTTTCAATATTTTGTCAGGTTTTCTATATTCTATATATCTTCTATTTTTTTTCTATGTAATTACTATTTAATTGGAACTATTCAGACGTTTAAAATACAGTTTCTAATCTTCTAATTCTGCCTTTTCTCTTGCAAGATACAAAGTACGCCCCGTTCGTTTCTCCCCTTTCAAAATATTTATCCGGTACGTCTAAATAAGCCGGATTAATCGTCAATAATTTTCGCGTTTACATATCCAAGCAGGCTCCGTGCTATTTTCTATTTCCATCGCGCTGTATCGCACTATTTTTAATCCGACAATTAATGAACCTTACGTGAAAGTTTGCTAAAAACATGTGCAAAACGAAGCACGTGTTATATTACCGTGAAATAATTAATTAGCATTTTTTAGCGCCAGAGGAAAAGAGATATTCCAGTGAAAAATTGCACTTTGCACCGTTGTCGATTGTTTGTTTACCATTTCGTATGTATTTTGTTGACCGAGAATACATTATCGATCGCGAAGGCCTTTATGAATTTTGCATAGGAATGCGGGAATGTATAAAATGGAATGACAAAGAGAAAATTGCGTCCTATTTGCGATAAGGTAAGAAATGATCAAGGTCGGCCGGCTAATTTGAAAAATAGCACGACGCTTAAAGCATATCGGGAAATAATAATAGCGGAACGTCAAAGATAACAAATATATTCCTCCGCCCAACTTCCGTTTAACGCCGCCGGTTCGCCGTGAAATTTAATAATGTCGTTCAATCGTCCAATTGAATGTCATTGCCCGCGTTCATCCCCAAGCTTTATAGAATTATAATTCGAAAACCTGTTACCGTTTCACGATCCACCCTATCCAATTTCACACCTAAAAAGTCTCCATAAAACTCTAAGCCCACGACTTGCAAAGTCCTCCAGGAATCTTCCAAAGCATCAACGAATCATTCAAACACAACCTTAAAAAACATTTTCTACAAAATACCACGGAAAAGAATCTCCAAAAACTCTCCAAAAAATCCTCAAAAATTCTCTGTAATCCCTCACAAAATCCGACAACCGGAAACTGCACCACCAGCGGACAACCTCGACGTATAAACAAACGTAACGCACCGCTAACAAAATCAATTCGAATCCTGCCCGCCCACGTTTCCTTCGACCATGCCTCTCCGATTTCCCCAGGCTAAAAATCGCATGCACTAAAATGTTCTCCGAACATTTGAACTTCAACGAGACATCTCGTGATTGGATCACAGAAGAGCGAATATAATCGTGCAATTATCACAAGGTCACAGTGGGGTCACTCAACGGAACACTCGAACGATCGAATATTCCCGAGAGAAACTTTTCATAAGGGAATTTCATTACACTGTGGATTCGTTAATTCGATGGTAACACTTCACGAGAAGAAGACACACCGGACACCTCGTGTTTGCCGCGACGTCCAACTGGCCAGGGTGTTCTGGTTCCGCAGATTTCACCGTCGACGAGGGGGCTGCGGGGGTTGGAGGTGCGATTTGCGCGGGAAACTTGCGCGCCGTTACCGTCTCTCCCCACTGTTTTCTTCCGACGATTCTATCTCGCTCTAATACTTGCTTTTACCTTCCTTGTTCGCACTGTCTTCGGTTTGTGTTGCGTATTAACTGCTGGCAATTCTGAGACAGCTTGTTTTGGGGATGCGGCATCGACTGACGAGAGTGGAGAGATTAAGGGTTTTCGAGATTCGTGTTGATCTTTTGAGCGCTTTCTGGTCGGAGTTTGTTGGTGTTGGGCGATGGGAATTGTTAATTTAGGTTTTGCAACGGAGATAGATTGATAGAATTAGTTGCTTTGTGGAGGGATGTTAATTGGAGATTTCGTGTAATTGTTAGATTTTTTTTTCGGTTTTTAGGTTGTTAAGCGATGGAAATTTGAGATGGCTTAGATTGAGAATGTAACATCGGTTAGGGAAATTGTTAAAATTGTTTATTTTGTAGTGTGGAGTAATGCCTTTCTTTGGCTTTTTTTTATTAATGTCGCGGTTATTTGTTGTTGCTTTTGTCACGGAAAATGTCAAGAAACTACTTTTCGTTAGATATTGATAGATGCATAATAATCTGTAGGACTTAAATCAACCGTGTAGTAAAGAGTTTCGACGATAAAATTTCCAACTCGAAGTGTTTCACTTCACGGCATTGGGAGAACTGATCTTTTACCTGTTTCAAGCATCGCATTTGTCTGTTCACCATGTTTGCTTTAAATGGAAGAACTGGATGTTCTTCTTTATCGTCTTTGTCTCTTACGACTCTCTCTTCCTTTTCTCTTCTACTTCCTTATTTTTCTCTCACACTTCATCGCACAATTCTCTTCCGCGAACATTCTATATTCTACGTATTCCTTTCTGCTCATCATTTTCTTGTTCTACTTCCTCGATTTCCTCATTTCCTATTCTTCTCTTCCATAATTCCCGTTCACCACAACTATTACCTTCAATACCATTTTTCTTCCTCATTTTTCTCTACTTCTATCTTTCTCTATGCAATTTCCCCTCCTCGTTTCTCTCTTTTTACTTCTTGTCTTTCTCCCATCCCTTTTCACAGTGATCATTATTCTTCGATTTCATTTTCTTTGTCCATTTTTTCCTCAGTCCCTTTTCTCTTTGCAATTTTTCCTATTTCTCTTTTTATCGTTTTTCCACCTGAATAATCTTCCCTTCTCATTATATTTCGCAGCTTCAACGTTTTCCAATCACCCAGACTTTTCAGTTTAACGTCATACAGAACATCTCAATAGTACGAACGAAATAAAAATGACGTTAAAAAATTCCAGAACCCACCAGCAACCAAAGAGGATTTGAACTCTGACCTTCTCGCGTACGAGCCCAAGCCTTTACCGGCTTGACCACTTCGTTTCTCTGTTCTTTCACTGCTCTATAACTATTTCTATTTCACCTTGTTTCTCCGCAGCTGCCATTAACTCCCGTTTTCACCTTCTCTCGTTATTTCCAAACCAGCATCGACCATTCCATCGTTTCTCGTATCATCGGAATACGAATAATTATCGCGAAATCTCAATCTCTAATGAAATTTTCTCCAACGTTGTACGCGCGAGCATCGCAATTTGCAGGCGGATTAGGAATATGAAAATAATGAAATCCAGTAGCGTCCATTAGGTGAAACGGGAATGCGAATTAATCTCCGCGAGATCGTCGAAATAAGCCCGTGGTTAAATTTCAATGAAAATATACGCATGAAATTAGTTTATGCAAATCAACGATTCACCTTTGGAGCGTTTTAATGCGAATAAATGATGCATTCATTATAAATACCCGATGTATATCGTGCACGCTGCATCTTTTTCGCCATTTTTTTATTCCACTTTGAAGTCTTCCGAGTGAACTGCAACAACAATTTTACGCTATGCATGAGAGAATAATGCTCGACGAATATTCAATGAATTTTAATACGCAGTTTTAAATCGTATCGCCGACACTGGCTCGTTGAATACTCTGGGCACGTATCATTAAGCCATTTAAAGTACCATTGAATATTCGAAATTTTGCATACACTGCGTACATAGCCGCTTTCATAAAACGTGCAAATTTTACTGTAATAGTCGTACGTTTTTCCGATTTCGGATAATTTTATCCGGTTTATCATACTTTTATCATTACAACTACCATATATCATAAATATACCGAATGACTTTTCATTCGATTGATATTTAACACTCTGAACACCATGGGGGTCACCGGTGACCGGCGTTATTACCACCTTCCCGTACAATTTATTTTGTCACTGTCTGAGCAATAATTCAGAATTAAATTGGTAAGATAATAATTCAGCGGAAGATAATTGATCAGTGATTCTTGATATATCCCTCAGGGACCAGATTCAGAATCAGAGAGTGACTGATCTGATCTGGTACGGGCCTAGCAAACCCGAGGTGCCTTAGCTATTGAGTTCCTCAGGACCTGCCAGTCTCTGGCAGAACGGAACTCGCATTCTCGAGGTATCCGAGCTAAAAGTAAATGGGTGTTTTTGCGTTAACACTATTCCTACCACGACCGGCCAAATGACCGTTTTTAAAATTTCGATTAGAATTTCCTATATACAACGTAATTGAATCACCTTTAAACTTCACGACTTTTCCTCAAATATACGTATAATACATTCACATTACAATACATTTTTCAATATTCACTTCTTTTTTTACTGTTCATTTTCTGGGAAAAAATTATCATTTGACAAATTCACCGGTTGCGGTAGGAAAATGTATACGTGAAGTGTCGGTAGGAATAGTGTTAACCCTTTGCCCTACAACAACGAGTGACACTCGTGATGCGATTGCTGAAACAGGACATTTTGAAGTTTCTCAGAAATTATCAAATTGAGAACATCAGTGAAACACGATATTATTCCTATTTTATTAATATTGCTTTAACCATTTGCAGTCCTATGTCGAGCTACACTCGACATAGATTTTCACATCATTTTATTTTCTAACAATTTAATGTCAACTTTCCAATTTCACAATGACTTTGTAATATCACCTAAATATCCGTCAGTACCTATAATTATTCCTATCGTTAAAAGAAATGAATGATCAACGGTAGAAAATGTTGTAAAATTAATTTCCTTTAGCTCATTACAAAATTGACGAAATAATTCGGACCGCAAGGGGTTAGATTCTAAGATATATTTTTGGAAAACTTTAAAATTTCCTATTTAATTTACCGCGCCACTAGTGTCACTCGTTATTATACGGCAAGGGTAATTAAATAAGGTTAAATTCAGTGAAATTTCGTATGACTTTGAAATTTTAATATTTACGAATTTTTTAATACATTCAATATTCAAGGTAAAGTCCTGCTGGGTATATATCTATTTGTGTCTTTAAGGTTTCTGCTTTGTAAAGATGTGATTTTCATGCTAGATCTAGCGTTTTTAAATCTATTATATTTAAATATATTAAATAAGCACTTTGAAAAAAGCGGAATTAAGAGGTGGAAAAGATGATCGATTCGGTAATTTGTGTTTTATGAGATGAACTAGAATATGTGTTTTATGACTCTCCTTTAAACTTGGAGAATTTTTGGAAAAATTGCATATCAGACATTTTCACTGGTTTGATAGTTCTCGTGTTAATAGAAAAAGTAAAAATGATGAAACTAGCGAAATACCGGTGGCTTCAAAGTTTCTTTGAAAAAGGGAGACATCAATAGGTGACAAAGGTTATTAAGTAAGTAATTTAGATTTTATGCGATAAAAGTGGAATATTTGCTGCATGGCTACTCTATCAATTTTGGGAATTATGGACCGCCTTGATAGTTTTATTGTTAATAATATACATATTTTTGATATTTCGCTTCCCTATGCAGAGCTCGTCGAATCTAATATTGCTGTACAATTAAAAGAGAATATTTATATAGCTATGAATTTCGTTATCATAGTTTTAACATCAACTTTTAATATTTTACACTGTATTATAGTCTTTTATATTATTTAAATGTGGAATATTTTATTGTTTTACTTTTCCTACCTACTACTTATAAATCTAATCATTTTCCTCGGGTTAGGACACAAAAATGAAAATTCATTTATTTCCCCGTAACACCTTAACCTTCAAATTCCCAAGTACTTTCAACAAACACTACAATATAATGAAAAAGGAGCCTTATACTTCTCAAAATGAACACTCCACCTTTCAACACCATCACGAAAAACACACCACACCGTAAAGTCACCGATAATTCCTCGCGCATTTCACGACATTTGAATTTTCCCGCTAATTTCAATTGTCCTTTCGCCGATGTCAAAAACCGAGAGGAAATTCGTTAAATCACGTAACTGCACTGTAGAAATTTCGAATTTTATCCAGTGAAATGCCGTTAATTAACGGGTGGCAATAATGGATGGGAAAAAAAACGACGTAAAAAGTGAACTTAATATCGGCGCGGGTTATCGAGAAAGAGGAGAACCGAACGTCTCGATTGTGGAGAAGGTACTAAACAATGTCACGCACTGTCCACAAGATAATAATTGCCACGCATACACAATCGCCGGAGAGGAATCTACGTGGATGTCCCTCCGTTTCTAAACGACCGTCTTGACGTCGACTGACGATCGTTACTTTAATGAGCGCGGCCGGTTAAATCGCTTGTAATTTCCGCGATTCGTATCGCGAATATGCGCGACTATTCTCGGAGATCGTCAAAAGTCCGTTGGAACGGCGTTTTTATTTTTAAAACAGCAAAATATATCAGGAAAAAATCGAAATTTTTGGCCGTTTGGAGAGAAAATCTTTACCTGATATACATAAAAAGTAGTCGAAAATGAAGCTTCCGTTCGAGTAGGAGGTACAGAATATAAAAATATAAATTTCTATGGCAGTACTTGGTGATTTAAGTGTTGAAACATTATAATATATCAGATAATAATCGACATTTTTGGTCGTTTGGAGAGAAAATCTTTAGCTGATAGGATACAAGTAAAAAGTAGTCGAAAATATAGCTTTAGTTTCCGTAGGAGGTATAGAATATAAAATGCAAATTTCTATGATGGAATTGGGTAATGTGTTTATTTATATTAAAAAAATATCAATGAATAGTGCTAGACTACTATTAAATTTATCATTGGACATTTAATAGTCGAACTTTGAATTCAGTCATTACACCAAAATTTTATTCCACGCTCCTCGTAATTAATAATGTAATGATTCAAACTTTCACTTATTATACACTTTATAATTTACACAAAATTGTGTTTTCAAAAATGCCTGCAATCTTGGCAGTGTAATACATTTTATAGAAATAAAAGTCATTTATTTTCAGAGAATGTTCGTCCCCCCGTTAGGTCCGAGTAATTTCAACGTAATGTATTGTTTAAAATAAAATTTATGTCGCTAAATTATTCAGCAATTTTATCAGTGATAAAATGAGTAAGTCAAGGAAGAAATATAACTGGCAAATATTAAGAAAGAAGTATCGCAATGCTGGAGTATTCGTTTATCCCGCGTTAATATATTGAAACTAAATATTATAATATTTGCACAGCCGAATGTTCTGCTGGCAGCACGGCAGAATTTGGAAGATAAATATTAAGAAGGTAACCTTTCAATATTTGAACGTACGAATATTGCAATGCCGGAATAATAATGTATGGAAATCACATAACGGAATATGATATTAACTCTATTTTAACGTTGCATCGAGGAGAGTAATTGAGTATTAGCGTCATAGATCCTGAAGGAATTTCTTCACAGACTTAATCTCTTTAAGTGAAACTTCCGACGAACGTTTGTTTGACGCAGTAAAGTTTCCCCGAGATCGATAGCTCATAGTGCGATTAGACATCTCTCACAATATTAACTAGTCTTCCACAGCATTAAAATTCCTTAAGAAGAAATTGATTTGAAAATCGAACGCCCTTAATCTTCTTCAATTTTTTTTTAATTACTGTGAAATAATACTTCAGTAATATTTACAACGTGCAATATGATTTCGTAAAGTTTCCCCAAAAGGACGTCAGGTTGCATAACTATAAAGGAAATTACGTTACGTAACCTCAACAGGAGTCTAAGAAATTAATAGAAATTACCTAACACCGGTGATACATCATTCCTGAAAAGGTTAATTATTTAATACGAAACGAGAGGCGATAATTGACAAATACAAAGTTGCAATCGGTCATTTGATGTTGAGAATAATTCGATTATCCGGTATTCTTATTAGTGGCGATGGGGAAATAAAAAATATCCCTAGATCGGCGCGCGGGAATTTATGCAAGTTGCGAATTGGTTGATGACCATTTCATGTGCGAATTAGAGACTATTAGCGAATCTCGATTAATCAACGTCAGTCCACTAGTTCATCCCCGTCCAACGATATTACGCAAATACGCCCCAAAAATAAATACTAGCTGCTGCTCCGCGTTATCGCGCGAATATGAACGCACACGGACATCTCGACTACATGGTGGCAAAAAAGTCCCTATGGAACTTAATAATTGAGGTTAATTATTAGCCTCTTTATGGTATAATTTTAATTAAATATTCTATTATTAAAATAGTAAAATTCTGAAGAGAAGTCGAGAGTAGAACTACCGACGATAAATCTATGATACTTAAATATATTAAATATGTGCTATAGAAAAAGAGAAATCAAAAGATGGCAAAGATGATTAATTCAGTAATTTCTGTTTTATAAGACGGACGCAAAATATCTATTCTATGGAATCTCCATAAACTTGGAGAGTACTTATAAAAACTGAGGGACCAGTTATTGCAACTGCCTCGGTAGTTCTAACGTTAATTACAGGTAGAATTTAATTGAAGAGGTATTTCTGCAAGATATTTCTTCTTTCTACTTTTCATATTCGACTAACATTAAATATTCTGTCAGAAAATATTGAAAATTGATGTTAATTTTATGTTGCCAGATCGAACCACCTGTAGTTTTCATGGGGTGTGTCCCACGACCCTCAAACATCAGAAATAAAAATTCCAAGTCTCAGCTATATGTCTGATAAAAGCTAACATGACTTTAAAAATCTTAACATTAACCGTACCGTACCCGATTCAATGGAATGAAAATATGTAATTAACGGGTGCTTTCTGTTTTGTAAATTTATAATATTCAGCATTTCTTTTGAAAAAACATAATCGTTATTTCATAGCCGGTCAAATGATAGGCTACGATTAAGAAGTATACGTAAAGTGTCGGTTCTGTTAGTGTTAAAATATTCTCAAGTACCCAAATATTATTTAAATATTCTGATCGAACATTTAAAAACACAAATGAGAAGAAAAATAGAAATTTCTCAAATTATTTGAAGTTGTCTTCGTTACAATGCGTCAATTATTTCGACGCTGAATTGATACCATTTCTTATGACGATTCCGATATAAAATTCATATCGCTTCACAGAACATGTATATGGTGATTTTAGGAACACCCTATATTTCCCGTTCTCCTCATAGCTAGGGTCAATATTGATTTTCCGACTGGATTTTACGAAGCACGTACATATTATACAAATACCTTTCCACCATTGAAATTGCTGCGACGAATGGAAACGTATTGGAAAGCGTGTAATGGCATTTCCCACTGCGATTCTATTTGTGCGACCAAAAAAAAGAGAGTTTTCTTGTTCGGCGGACTGGCCATGGGAGTTATGGTGGACCGGGACATGGTGCAAAAGTTTCAGGGGGAGAAACTGAGGCAATGGAAACACATAGAAATACGAGGTGCCATTTTTGGGGGTGTTTTTACAGAGTGCAGAATTTACGGCGACTTGAATTTTAGGTTTATGTACAGCGAAGGGATTTCATTTGTTCAATGGAGTTTTTATCGGCCATTATGTTTTTTTTTTTCTATAGGTAGCGTGGTTTTAATTCGTTTTTGATAATAAATTATTAAAAGGGATTTTTGTATGTACATTAAATTTTGTATGTACATTAAGTTTAATGGGGAATTATCGTACAAGGTGAATTAAAACGGTGCTTATTTTTAAAATGTGCAATTTTGAGAAAATAGTAAAATTTTTGTACGATAATCAGAGATATTTTGAAAAATTACATAATATTGTTGAAGTATAATTGTAATATGGTATTATAATTACAGAAACAGAAGATAGTTACGAAGTTATTAGCTATTTGCAAGTATATGTTTCAAAATTTGAACACATAATATCAAAATCAATATTTAACTCTTTAGAAAGAAATCGGGACAACGGATAATAAAATTATTCTACATTACTATTTGTCAAAGAAATTTTAAATAATCTCCAAAATTATCCGGTAACTTGTAATTTCTCATAATCCAAACTGTAATGCCATCTTGCCTGAGATATTTCCACCCAAAAATTCCTAAAAATTCTAAAGTGTCGGCTAACCTGTTAACCTTCTCAGATTCTTTTTTGTATTTATGTTTTTTCGCCTCCAATTGCTATGGTCATTTCACCGAGCAGCTGCTGCTTCGTGTGGCTTCAAAACCACCAAGAATATGATAAACGTATTGAACGATAATTTCAGATAATTATTGCCATTGGTGACGAGGTTTTGAAGTAAAGATTCACTTATTGTGAGCCTTTAGTTCATTATCTACCATAGTCCCGATATTCCTTATTTTTGTATAGCCCTCCCGTTTTAATTTTTACAATCACATAACTTAGGAAATACTGCTTCGTGTGGCTTTCGAACCGCAATGACTGTGATAAGTGTATTAATTGATAATTTAAGATAATTAGTGCCATTGGTGACAAGGATTTCAACTAAAGATTCACTTATTGTGAGTCTGAGCCTTTAGCTCATTATCTACCATAGTCCCGATATTCCTTAATTTGTACAGCCTTTTCGTTTTAATTTTTACAATCATATAACTTAGAAAATACTGATTCATGTGGCTTTCGAACCGCAATGACTGTGGTAAGTGCATTAATTGATAATTTACGATAATTATTGCCATTGGTGACGAGAATTTAACCCCTTGCCTTACGATTAATTTTGTAACTACCTCTGCAATAAAACAGAATTAAATTCCTAAAATAAAAATTCACCAGTGATTCTTGATATATCGTAGAACTTAACGTAATATTAATATTATAGAAAGAATATTACCGCGTCGTGTCTCATTAATATTTCCAATTTGATAGGTTTTGTAATAGTCGAAAATATCCTATCCCATTCACTTCATCACGAGTGTCACTCGTTATTGTAGGGCAAGGGGTTAAACTAAAGATTCACTGATTATTAGTCTGAGCCTTTAGCTGCTTATCCATTATACCTCCACCTTTTCAAATTAGCTAACAAAGGAATACTCTTGAAGAATAATCTTCTAATTGCTCGTAATGAAGGAGAAATGTAAAAAGTTCCAAGAGCCGGTGCGTAAAAACAGGAAAACAGCACGTTCGCGACAGTAGCCTCGGTTTTGCAATCATGAATAACAGTACATGGTCAACAATTCTGTTAAATAGTCACACAAGTCAGAATGGAATGCAGTAATTAACCAGGCTCGTCTTCTCTGATTGATATCATCGTACGATGTCAAACGTTACAAAACACTCTTGAAAACAAACTCGGCAAAATAAATAAACCGTGAACGGTGAACGAAGTAGAAAAATTGCAAATTGCAATGGAAAATGTGAAGGTAGAACGAAACGATTTTAAATCCGATTGAATAATACTCAAAATCGTTGTACCTTGGGAAAATCGACCTTATTGCGATCGAACAGCCAAATCGAAATTCCAAAATCGCCGGAGGATTTTATAGGCGAAAAATTCGAGGGAAATCATTTCTCCGCGAATCTCGCCGAGACGTTCAATCGCGCGAAATTGCACGGATATTGCACGGGCCTCGTTTGAAATTGCACACGCGAATACAACGCGTTTCGCTCGGGTTAATTGCATCTCGTAAGAGTACATATGAAGGCGCTCGAGCAACGGCCGATGGGGTTTAATTGCCACCATAAATTGACAGTTATAAGCGCGGTTAATTTCGATTAACCATGGCACAGAATTATTTTGCGCTTTCAATACTATCTTCTTATTAATGCATCACCTTCATTTCGTCTTCAGTACTCGCGATTTTTATTCCTTTGCCAACCTCTTATTCTATCCATCGTCGTTTTGGCAAAAAGTAATTATTCCGCCATTGAATCTTCGCAAATTGGAATAAAAGAAACGTTGCAATTAAAATTGTAAATTAAAACATTGAAATTTTCGCGCGATGTTTGAATTGGAAAAGTTAGAAGTAATTTTCCATTTTTAAATTGATATGAGAACAATTCGAATTGAACGAAAAGCTCAAGATATTCGATTATTATAATAAGTAAAGTAAAATCGACTATTAAATCAAACAAATAAAACTATAATGGCACCTTTACTTATTTCATTAAACCACTAAATAAAATGTTTGAAAATGGACGAAACTCGCGAGATAGATTTCTATGAAGGTACCAAGAAAAAATGGCACTTTCAATAGAAATTCTCCATTTCGCGGAATCCGAGGGCGTAGATAATTGAAGCATCATATTCCAGCGATGAATTCTTTCTCTGCAACGCGAAATTCCAATAATGCACGTTCTTCGGGGAAACTGAATGTGCAACTTGCTGCAACCATCGGCGATAATCTTCTCTCGACAGATGGAGAACTCGAGGAGCGTAAAATGAGTAGCTACGTATCGCCTCTGTGTTTGCACTACTCGAGATAAAAATATTTGCACGGCGTGCACTTCCACTCACGTTGCATTCACGGTGCAGCATGGAAAATGCGCGGCAAGAGTGGACGTTTGCCATTTTGCAATATGCCGTTTAAAATTTTCGAGGTTCGATGCTTCCCTCGCTATCGAATTTATTGTAAAGAAATTATTTCGTTTGGATCTCTCTGACTTTGCTACTATTTATTGTTTGTTCGTTGTTAAACGTAGTCGACGGTAATTGCGAATTTTTCTGCGGTGTTTCATTTATGTTTGATTTAGTCACTGATTTCTTCATGAGTTATTATTGCAGCCAGTCATGCAATTTGTTGCATTGCATTAGCCTACGTGGAGAGTTATATAATTTTGAAAAAATAATTTCAGACGTTGTTGGAAAAATAAATTGGACTTGGGATTAATTTTGCAATTATTTGAGTGGATATTGTTTAATGTTATTCGGTATAAATTTCTTGAAGCTTTAGATACTGTCACAGTGTTCTTTTAATAATTTTATTTGATTTTCTGGCTAATTATTAAATAGTATATAAGCACTCGACATATTTTTTGAAATAATTTGTAGAGCTTTGCATTTTTCTAAACGGATAATAATAGTTTTGCAATTACTTCGTTCGACTCGGCATAATTTTGAGTTTTAGATATTTGCATAGAAGTATACTCGTTCTTTTTAGGTAATTTTACTTAATTTAAGTGTTAATTAAGCAAATGCTCTAGTGGCCTTTTTAAATAATTTGTAGAGATTTGCAGTTTTCGAAACGGATATAATAGTTTTGCAATTACTTTGTTCGACTCGGCATAATTTTGAGTTTTAGATATTTGCATAGAACTATACTCGTTCTTTTTAGGTAATTTTACTTAATTTAAGTGTTAATTAAGCAAACGCTCTAGTGGCTTTTTTAAATAATTTGTAGAGATTTGCATTTTTCTAAACGGATAATAATAGTTTTGCAATTACTTCGTTCGACTCGGCATAATTTGGAGTTTTAGATATTTTCATATAACTATAATCGGTTTTTAAGGTAATTTTACTTAATTTAAGTGTTAATGAAGCAAATGCTCTTGTGGCTTTTTTAAATAATTTGTAGAGATTTGCAGTTTTCTAAAAGGAGAACATTTTTACCATCTCTTTCCCATTGAGATTTTCATTTAAAGTTGTAAATGTAAAATGCACAACGCGTTTAATATAAATCCACTCTAAAAATTAATATACCAATTTATCGCGTGAAAAAAGTTCTATGTAAAATAATTCGATAACGAACACCATAAATGTTAAGTTCGGTCGGCATTTCCAATGCGGAAATTCCTGCGATTATTCCGGGATGTACAGTTTGCGTGAACTAACGAATTCAAAACGCGTGATAGCCAAATTACGTGATAATGCGGACTTACCTGTACTGATCGGTAAATATCCTGAAAATAAGAATTCGCATTTATTCGAAAACGCTCGACTAATATCATCGACATGCTGTTAATAATTTACGAATATATCGCAAACTAAGTGGCACTAATCTATGCGTTTGTCGGTGTCGGTGTTTCATTGTTAATAATTTTCTCCTCCCCCGCAATAATAAACAACTATCGGGCGTCATTTTATGCGATAGATCTGCCGAAAACTTTTACGAATTACGAAATAATTCGCGCGAATAGAAAGAAGAATCTTGTTTGGAATATTTGTAGAATTGACGGTCTATGCGAATTCTCTTATCTTGAAATTTTTCCTTTTTTTTCACCTATGAATCGGGATTTCAGCTGACGAATTTTGCGCACAATTTTTCATCAAATTACGACGCACGAGCGCTGTGCAATTTTTGCGTTATTTGCAGAGAAGTCCGGCGTTGATGGAAACGGCGAAAACCCAAGTATTCGCGTGTGTTAATTGTTTAAAAAACGTCCGTGGAAACCGAGATAGCGTGTTGCGAGGTAATTGTGCAAGCATCGAGTTAATTAGCGCAATTCTGCCATGTATTCGACGTATTAAATTTTGTACTAAACAATTTCGAAAATTAAATGCTATATTCGATGAAATTAATTACATTTCCATACAGTGACAGTAATTAACAATATATAATTTATAGTATCGTCATTTCGGGGAAGTTTTAATATCGAGAAATATTAATTTTTGAATTATTTCATTTTGGGAAAGTATTATTACGAATTTTAATATTTGCAATGTTAGAGTTGCGTTTTCTTTTTAATTTGTTTGCTAACAGTTCTCTCTTGATACGTGAATTTATATGATAAATTCATTTGTTAATTGTAACTCGTAAACGAATTTTATACAATTATATACATATATACAATTTGTTACAATTACGAATTGAAGGGCTAAAAAATACATATCTTTTACACTCGAGGTTAATTAAAAGTGCAGCAACGCTTTATCTAATGCAGAACTATCGTCCATAAGAATTTATGCACCGTATAATATCACACTATTTGTAATTGCAGCATTTTCCATATTTCTATTCATCTTTACAAAACAAGCCAAGTAGAAATATAAATCAGAGGAAATATATTTGTAATATCGATTTTATCAACAGTATATTTTTTCATATAATAATAATTGATCACCAATAAACAGTTTGTAATGGACAATAAAAAATATTCTCAATAAGATGGGATTTCACCAAATATTTCAATCGAGAAGTTTCAAGAAATGTCTAAATGTAAAGATATTTTAAGAAATTCGAAATATTGTTAAATTGCACGAGCAAGGAATTTCAATTTTTAAGTTATTCCAAAAGTATTTTAACTTTCCCACAAACATTTCGAAACATCTTCAAAAGTTCGAGTATCGGTTTACATTGGAATTTCATTTCTACCCTTCTCGATTACTTCTAAATTTTAATATTTAATTCACCCCCACCCCTCGTTGCATCAATGAAAAACAATACATTGTACAATTAATCAACTCTGTTACTTGCTCGCAGTTCAAGCAGCGCAATGCGAATAATTAAACGGGATAAACATCCCGATAAATAAATACCGATGGACGACAGTTCGTTGTTGCATCCGGTCAATATGGCAGAATTTTTGCCGAACAAGTAATTCCATGCAATTTAACTCGCATAAAATAAAAACGGTGAGCACGTGTTAAGAGACTGC
The DNA here is from genome assembly GCA_963989415.1 of Cerceris ruficornis. Lineage (NCBI taxonomy): Eukaryota > Metazoa > Arthropoda > Insecta > Hymenoptera > Crabronidae > Cerceris > Cerceris ruficornis. The sequence goes on along the minus strand of OZ022530.1, from coordinate 7,133,118 downwards.
ACAGGATAACGAGAAAAGGTGTCTCGAAGATGCAAAGTATTTTCAAAATTACGTTAAAAGTCTGGAATAAAAGAAAAATTGGTTTTAATTGATAATTAAATGTAAAAATCGATGGAGTTTTAACGTTGATTGAAAAATCAACCTCGTTAGCTGATTACACTTCATCAAGGGTCGCAATTAACAATATAATTTGCTTGGGAAATGTAATTATAAAAGGAGAAAATTGCTTCCAATTCTGAGTTGTTAATTCTGCAACTATTAAATATCGCTTCTTCGATATAATAATTTTTTTGATTAACGAATATAAATGGTGACTAAATTGTCCGCTGTAAATCAATAAATTATCTTCTGATCAAACTAAATGATTTTCGTTATTTAAAAGGTGCAATTAATTTTCTATATTTCTCCCTCTATTTTTACTACATTGAAAATATTTACAAAATCTCTTAAAAGATTTGTACAACGACTTTAATACGAAAATATTGTTTTAAAATACAACAAGGACTTGCAAATCGAACAGTGTTTACCGAAATCCTCTTATTTTTCAAACGAAAATTCTTTAAAACAAATAAAAATATTATACTAATGACATTTTAATCCTTGCTGTCCAGCGAAAGGATTAATAGTTCAATATTTATTCTGGCTTTAACGTTCGATAAGTATTTGCAACCCACATTTTTATATTCATATTAAAACTTCAGCATTTCCATCGTAATACAAATATATTATAAAGATTTCCTTATGAATGGACTTGATTCACCATTCATAAAAATTAACCCTTCGCCTTAAATCCTCTAACTGCGCACTGAACTGAGATCTCCGATAAAATGAATTCCTCTATTTAAGAATTACAAGTGCAATTAGTCAAACAAACCACAGTTTGCACCACTCTTTTCATCATGATCAAGCTACAAGCATGATAATCATTAATTAACAGCTTAATCCAGATCTAAAATTGCAAATTGTAAAGAAAATTACCACAGGAGCTTCAACAACTAATGAATGCTTATTAAAGCCGAGAAATGAGATGAAAGAGGCATAAGGTTCAAGTCAATAAGACAAAGGGTTAATAAGATCATTCCCATAAAATCCTTAATACCTTTCTCGTTATCCTATGAACAGAGCATCGAATAGATCTCATCGGCTCTCGGGTGTTTTGGCGAGGGGTGTTTAATTAGTCTGTGAGTGTGTAATACTAAGGTGTTTAAAACCAAGAAAGAAAGATAATAGATAAGAGGATCGAGTACATACGCTCGTTCAACGGGAAGCTCTGTCTCTTTGAACCTGCAACCCAAGGATCACATACATCATATCGTCACACCCCACACCCACTAATGACTCTTAAACATAATGTCACTCGTGTGATGCAGAGAGGCGTGGCCCGATAATAATTTACAAAATTAATCAGAATTTTGTTGCTCTAATATCGGAATATGAATTGAGCAACAATGGCTGCTGTGCGCAAGAACAATAACCCTTTGCACTCGGAACGCCAACGTAATTGGTAATGAAGATTTATTTCGGTAACTGAAAAAATAGGGAGCAGCAAAAGAATAAAATATGACGATAATATTAACACTAAACCTACCGACGTTGTATTTAGTAAAATTTCGATATAGTGAAGAAGTACTTTGGAAAAAGAGAAATCAAGAGGTGAGAAAGACGATTAATTAAGTAATTTAGGTTTTATGATATTCAAGTGGAATATTTACTTCATTGCTCCCCTATCAATTTATGCAATTTTTATAAATAATTGAGAATCGGTCATTTTTACCAGCTTGGTAGGTTTAGTGTTAAAGCGTGATAGTTTTCTGAGTAAAAATTTATTTAAAATTTTCTCCCGATACGTAACTATGCATAATATTTATTATTATCGAAAGAGTGGAAGAATAGCTGAAAATAACTCCTAAGTGCAAAGGGTTAAAATAGGGGATGAATTAAGTGAAATAGAGATAACATTTAGAGATTAAAATGTCAAATGTGTCGATGGAAAAAATTCAAATTTACAGCGAGATAACATTTTTTAAAATTTGGAGATGTTTTTAACGATATTCTGAGATAAAATGTGAAGGGGGAATGTTGTAGGACGGTGATACATTTGTTATAGTTATGAAACGAAGTTTTGGGTTTTTGGGACGAAAGATTTTGTAGTGCAGCGCCTCGCTGCAGAAAAGAGAGGAAGGTATCTGAGATACGAACACGTGAAATAATAAGATACTGTGATAACAATAATAATATAGTGTCGTAAGCAACCACCGCCACCAAGAAGCTACACATATAGAGAGAAAGAAACGAGGAATTACGGACTGTTTTTGTACAGCTGTCGGACAGAAAACAATGGTACACGATACGATTGTGCTCGGATCAGATGTCTTGGAACTGACGCAGTATTTACACTTGTTGCATGTGCAACTTGCAGCTTTGCGTGAGGATTCGGACAGCAGTCGCGAAAAGAGACAGGGGGAATTCGCTGTACGAATTCGTGCGAAAGTATTTTCCACTTTATTATGATTCACGTAAGAAATTTGGGGAAAATTGGTGAAAATGATATCAAGTGGTAGTTTTTGTTGATTCAATGTTGTTTGTTCTTTTACTTGCAGTTATAGATAGAATTAATTCGATGTTTTGTATATCGTGGGCAGCCATAGTGACAGTAGAATTGGTACAACCATAGACAAACACTTGAAGAATTTTATTATTAAGAAATATTAGTTATAATTCGTTATTGAATACATTTAGGTATATTTAATAACAGCAGTTACATTGCTTCTGTTTCTCAATTTTGTTTTTTGTCGTGTACAGTAGAAATATAAGGAATATGAAATTTCGAAAGAAAATTTTGCCCTTGCTTTTAATTGAATTATTTTCGGTAACTTCTTGTAGAGTGTCAGAATTTTTGTTGAATAATGTACAGTCGATACTTCAGTTTTCCGACCGGTAAATACCATAAGATGTCAAGTCTGTCTGCGAATAGATTCTGTCGTGACTTTTACAAGTAGAGACACCTTCAGCAGCTATTCTGTCAAGATTTCTGCATTACCGTCATTTAGTCAAAGCAACTGCAGCTGCACTTAATACTGCATTACCGATAGGAAATCTGTATTATCGAAGCAAGCTGCAACTGCAGCTGCTATCGTTTTTATCGACAGAGTAACGAACTCTGTGCTTTACAGAAAAAGATTCCTAGATTTCGCACTAAAACTTTGTAAGAAATGCAATAAAATTTATCATTTTCGCAAGTTATGACTCAATACTTTGGCTATATTTTAGCAAAATGTTCAGTTCAAAAAATGGCTGATCCATAGATAAATATAAACGTGCTGATAGTTAGAGATTGATTTGTAAATTCGCCTCAGACTACTCGTCAACGCGGATAAATTATTCTGGCAATATTAATATGTCATTACCGTATACAAATGGGATCGTTACCGGGTCTGCATCGCGACAGAAGTCTGTAATCTGCGTGGGCACAAATTACAACAAGCTTGCCTAATTACGATCCATAGTTTCTCGCTGAATAACCAGTAATTATTAATTGTCCTCCGGTGCAACAAGTACACAATTATTTTACTGCGTCAATAACTCTTAGATCGTTACAACACACCACAAAACATACAATATGAACAATTTCATCAAACTTTACTAAACACAAGTAACAATTTAACCAGCCAAATAACGAAATAAAATACAAATCGCCCCAAAAGTTTAAAATTCAGGTGTCTGACTATGGTCGACCGCTACTACTTGTCTCTATAAAACTGCATCGTTGCCTTCCGCGTTACAAAAAATACGTCAAGTATTATAAAAAATAGAAAATATCATAAAAAAATATATTCATCGTAGAATTCGGTGGAAAATTCTCATCAATCGCAGTTCCAAATTTGAACCCCCATTCCCTACCCACATAAAAACACCCCAAGTCGTGTGTGCGTGATAAGTTGTAGTAGCGAAAGCGTGATATCGAGGAAACTATGACATACCTTTCGCTGGCAATCGAGCTGTTTCGAGACATCGACTTCGGCGACATCTCGAAATCGCTATCACTGCGATAAAGGAAACTTTCCCTTCGCTGTGGCAAGGTCTGAAGGACGAGACCTGCACTCGGGGAAGCCCCACCGCCGCCACCCGCACCCCCGTCCAACGTCGAAGCTCCATTTTCGACGTCGAAGCTGAAACAGAAGATGAAATCTCTTAGATAATTGTTCTTACAGTTTCCAAGTATGGAATTTACTTTAGGAAATTATGGTGCTTTGATGCACTATTAATTTAAAGGGCTTTGTTTCTGGCTCATGTCATTAGTACCGCTATTATCCACTAGACGGTGTTGGAGTTTCCTCCTTTTAGGAAAGTAAGGTTATGATGATGGCAGGAATCAAGTTTTGGGCCAGTGGTTCTCAAATTGGGTCCTGCGCTCCTCTAATAACGATTCATACTCGTGGCGTGGAAAACGGAACGGGCAATTTTGAAGTTTTCTCTTTAATTTAATTTTCTTTAATATTTTCACTCTTTAATTTCACTCTTTTAATTCACTCTTTAATTTTTTGTTGCCTACCATCAACTACTTAAATAATTTGCAAAATATAGGAAAAAGGGGGCCTCAGTAAAAAGTTGTATTGCAAAAGAAATTATTATTATTACTATTGTTTTAGAAATTGCATTGTATAATGTCGTGTCTAGCATGACATTAGAGTTGATGAAAGAATTAATTCTTAGTTATTGCGCATTCAGTCACAGAAGGAATCCTGGGGCGAAGTAATTTTTAAGGGGTCATTTAGAACAACTGGTTCAGGCAAAGCAGATGTATCATTGAATGCACATTTGATGATTAAGATTTGTCATTCTCCGAAAAAATAATCTTTTGTCTAAAAATGTTCTTCTAACTGTAGGTGATACGTTAATTGCAGTTAATTTTAAAGGGTCAGAGAGCAATCGAAAAAATTGTGAAGAGATCGTTACGCAAGAAATTATAAAAAAGTTTGAGAGCCACTGGCTTAGATTCTTCGATAATGATTATTATTGTAATATGGGAAACATTTAAATGCAACTTGAATTATGTAATAATAAATATTCAGTAGCAAATTAATTAGGTACTATAAAATAGCGGTTTGTCTAATTTCTAAGTGGAATGGCTTTAATTAATAGCTTCTTAGATCTTTTAATAATCTTCATTTAAAATATTAACGAACTTGCTTCACTTTTGCTCTAAAGTACGAAGAAACTTTTTGTCCAACTCAATATTTCTAACTAGATTTGCAAATAATTCTAACTAGACTAGGAATCTTTGTGGGAAACACAAAATTGCAAAAGTCCCCAGAATATATATAATGTAAAAGTATATATAAAATATTCGGAACATGACATTCTGTATGACGTATACTTAAGTTGTATTTAGAAAAACTTAAGTTTGCATAAACATCTTCAGTCTGTTTGTAAGGTTAACAAATTACAGTAGAATTACGGAAAATTCTGGGTTATACCGAGTAAGAATTACACTGTAATTACGTCCCGCACAATGTGACGGTATAAATAACCTTTAAAAGACGTCGGTCGACGTACTTCGTTATACTAACGACGCATGGGTGTCTCGTTACACCATCAAAAGGAGTCAGATTATACTTTCTCTGGTTTACCGTGTCAAATAAACATATCTAATTAAGCCCCCGTGGAATTCAGAAAATTATCATATTGCAGAATCCAGAGGGATCGTACGAAAAAAGAACTTTGTAAGATGAAACGCTTGAGAATTAAAAATGCTACGAAAATATTGCTGACATTTGTAAAATAAACAGAGTAACGTGTGGAAATTCTAAGGTATATTTTTCTCGAATTATGAATGAAATATTTCATTAAATTTTAATTACTGCTCGGCGGGAGTTTAACGAATCCCTAAGTTAAATGTTTGCACGAGGCTCCCTCGAAATTCGCAAATTGCTCTGTGCATATTTGCAAAAGGGATGTAACACTGAATCCACAGAAATTCGCTACTTTGTCACTTAGGTTTCTTCGCGATCTTTGCATAATTTCAGCGGACCGATATTGCGAAAGATATTAAATACCATTTCCGACTAAATGTTACAGATCTTACGGAGGATTAATAGTTTATTTACTCTTTCCATATTTAACATGAAACTGTGAATCATTAGCTGACTGGTTTATTAGCTGCAAGATCAATTTTTTACAATATCGTTGAAATTTTCTCTTAAATTTTGCCACAAGTTTAAACATAATAAAAATTTCTAACTTAAAAATAATAGAATGATAGAACGACAGAATGATAATTTATAAATAAAATTGAATTTATCTCTTTCCCTTTTCATTGCAAAATTAATTATAATATCTGAATATTCTTTTGACCGAAAGCTCGAACTTTCCTCCATTTTATATTACAATTTGATCAATCGGCAGAAAATTTCTTTCCCTAAAAAGATAATGACAATTCAGTCGGCAATTATTATCAGTAGAATCTCAATCACGAAGTCAACCGTTCCTTGGGAAGATGAACGGGAGGAAGGAAATAATTAGGTAGATCACGACGATCCCCCTCGTTAAGCGGCCTAATTACGCGGCTTAATTAAAATTCTTTTGTTTTCACGGTCGACTCCGATCATCGACGTTGACCAGAACTCGATATCTTCCTGGTCTCGATAGGCATCATTACGTCCTATTATATAAGCCACGATTAATTCTTTAACCTTGTCGTTCAACAGTTAATGGCTCGTTGTTGTACAATGAGTAATCAACGTGATGCAAATGATTATAAATGCGGACAGAACGAAAGTTATCGTGCATTTTCAACGATAATTCTCTGCGACGGCTGCTATTACCGTTTTGTAAAATGTGGGAGAAAAATTATCCTTGGTTAACGTGAACCTTATCGTCGGATTAGCTCGCTCAATGAAAGTAAAATGCATTCCGCGGAATTTGCATTTGTGGAAATTCATTAATGGGAATCCTTTAATGGGAATCCTTTGCAATGATTCATAGAAATTATTGCAATTCGCGAAATGAAGAGTGGTAAAAGTATGGTGAATTTTGAACGATGGCATCTTTTGATAATTAAATGATATTTGAACTTTTTAGTGATTTTAGCTGGCGAACGTTATTCGAAAGATGCTTAAAATATAATAATTTCAAGTAGAAGAGGATGTTATACAGAATTTTCATTCAAGAAGATTCCTATACGACAATCCCATTACTGACGATTCTCTAATGAAGCCACTATTAATTGTTTAATAAATTACGAAATAATAAAACTCACTAAAATTATTTAAAACGTCCTAAACTCTAAATACAAATAACTTTTAATAGTTTAAATAATACTGTGACTTCTCTCAATTTTATTTGCAGACCTTCATTCATAATAGAATGATATTTTTAAAATGAGAAAAAGAATACTCCCAAATTAAAACAGGATATTATTATTTCGAAATTTTTATGAGAAACCGTGAAAATTTCAAGTAGAAGATTTGCGATGTCTGATGCTTTTATTACACCGAAACTATCACGTGAAAGAAGAATGAAATTTCGACTCGACAGAGGCAGGTTTATTTACAAGCCGATACGGCCGAGCCTGAATGGCTAATATTGGCTTTCAGGCGAAATAAAGAAGTGATTAAAAGACACGCTTCATACCGGGCGCACCTATCTACGGTGTATAATATATTACGTAAACTCTGTGTAAACACGCAACATCGTTACAGCTTACAACGTCGAACGGAGGGATACTTTTCGCTGTTTCAAATATTTGTACGGCAAAGTTCATCCATGAAAGTGCGCGTATATTTCCATTGATGGACTGGAGTTTCTATTTTGGTAGAAGGATAGTTTTGCAAAAGCATTTTATTCTTGTAACATTGTGGTGATGTAAAGTTGTTAGGGTTTTTTTCTTCAAACAGTTGGTTTAGGTGATTAAATAGTTAAAAATTGTAGGTTATGATATTCTGTTTAAGTACTTAGTTCTTTTAGGGAGGTAGGTTATCAAGAATTTCAAGAGTTAGAGTTGAAATTTTTAATAGTTTATGGGATTGTGTACTTTATTAAAATTTAATATAGACCAGTATTTAAATATCTTGATTAAAATTAATTAGTCAAAGAAACTTAAATCTTCAAGTTTTTATGCCTCCAGGGACTTAAACTTTCAACTACAAAATCCCTAGGTCCTTAAATCTTCAACTTCTTAGGTATTTTACATTTTAAACAATCAGAAATTAAAAATATCTTACACAATAATCTCTCTGTTCGTTGTTTCGACATGCTAATATCTTTAATGAAATCTAATTAATGAAACTGCCTTTAACCCTCAAGTTTTCACATACCGGAAGCATAAACTTAAACTTAAAAAGTCTCTAGATCCCCAAATCTCCATATTCAAATCATCTAAATCTTCCAATATTTAAAATTTTCAATTTTAAATCCAAATAACTCATTAACACCGCCCTAATTCTTTTTTATGTAATGAGATGACAAACTAAAAACACCATGACTATGGTGGATCAACGAATCCAATAACTGAGAGATTAAGCTGACGATATTCGATCTAAAAATATAAAACCCGTTCGTGTAACATCAAAATCTGTCGCCTGATTCATTATCAGAACCTCTGCTAAAGGTTTCCCCATTGTCTACTGATATCGATTATCGTCACCGTGTTCGGCCCTTTGATGTTCGTGGCTCACATTAGCGGTACCCATTAATCACCGATTCACACCATGACAAGGATCGATTCGATTGTTTGCTAGAACCACCCGTTTATCGCTTTTTTCCGTTTAATTATCATTTTCTATCGGCTTCCAGGAATTACACGAGGAATTCATTGACTCTTTGTCATCCAAATAATTTTCACAATTTATTAGGAATTTATTGAAGTTATGTAGACTACAAATGAAGATAACGGCATATATAGTTAATTACAATTACTTGGTAACTTTAGACTGCGTTGTTGATGCATTGACTGAAGGAGTATTATAGGATATACAATAAGAAATTGGAATTCTTTCACGATAACATTCTTTCGCTGATCCGGAAAATAATTCTTTAAATGGCTTTGGTGATAACTTCCAACTGCAACAGAGTTGTTTGGAGTTTCCGTCAAGAACAGCAAGTAATTGTAGTTGGAAGATTATTTCCTGTATGACTTGATATACTTTACTAACTTGGATCATTTTGCCAGAAGAATATTATAAACCATAGGTTACCTTTCCATTTTCAATTTAGTAATGTCAAAAATAACCCGCATCCTGGTCTGCAGAAGAGCACTTCCTCTGCTGTGAAAGACATTTTCTTATTACGGACTACAGCAACAATATTAATGATCTTCAAATATATACTAACTTCAACGCCAATGTGCACTAAAATTAAGTAAAGAAATTTGGTGACCAAACCCGAACCTAACTCAAGCCTAATTCAAACTCCGACCGATCTCAAGCCTAATTCAAGCCCCGACCTAACTCAAGCCTAATTCAAGCCCAAGGCTAACTCAGGCCCAATTGAAGCTCAAAGCTAATTCAAGTCTAATTCAAACTCCGACCTATCTCAAGCCTAATTCAAGCTCCGACCTAATTCAAGCTTAATTCAAGCTCCGGCCTAACTCAAGCCTAATTCAAGCTCAGATCTAACTCCAGGCTAGTTCAAGCTCAGGCCTAACTCAATGCTAATTCAAGCCCCGACCTAACTCAAGCCTAATTCAAGCTAAGCCCTAACTCAATGCTAATTCAAGCCCAGGGCTAACTCAAGCCTAATTCATGCTCCGACCTAACTCAAGTTTAATTCAAGCTCCGGCCTAACTCAAGCCTAATTCAAGCTCAGATCTAACTCCAGGCTAATTTAAGCTCAGGCCTAACTCAATGATAATTGAAGCCCAGGGATAACTCAAGCCCAATTCAAGCTCCGACCTAACTCAAGTTTAATTTAAGCTCCGGCCTAACTCAAGCTTAATTCAAGCTCAGATCTAACTCCAGGCTAATTCAAGCTCAGATCTAACTCCAAGCTAATTCAAGCTCAGGGCTAACTCAAGCTCAATTGAAGCTCAGAGCGAATTCAAGCCAAATTCACGCTCAAATTTAACTCCAGGCTAATTTAAGTACAGATCTCAGCCACACCTAATTGAAGCTCAGGGCTAACTCCAGCCCAATTCAAGCTCAGACTAACTCCAGGCTAATTCAAGCTCAGACCTAACTCAATGCTAATTCAAGCTCAGAGCTAATTCAAGTCCAATTCAAGCTCAGACCCAACTCAAGCCTAATTCAAGCTTAGATATAACTCCAGGCTAATTCAAGCCCAATTCAAGCTCAGATTTAACCCACATCTACTTCAAGCTCAGATCTAATCCAGATCTATTTTAAGCTCAGATTTAACCGACATCTATTTCCAGCTCAGAGCTAACTCAAGCCTAATTCTAGCTCTGACCCAACTCAATGCTAATTCAAGCTCAGAGGTAACAAGCCTAATTCAAGCTCACATCTAACTCAAACATAATCTAAGGTGAACCTAACTTAAACGTAATTATTGGTCTAGTCTCCTTGGTCGAACCGATACTGACTGATCCGACTGCTTTGTAATATTCACAAAAATATATCCGACAGTATGTGGTACACTTTGAAACTTGCAACGTGTATATCCTTTTTAGACAAGATCTAATTGTAAGACCAGATAGTACAGAAAGTGTTAATCCACCCATCACCCTGTAAATGATCATTTAACTTTTCAGATTGAAGAACAGAAGGTTAAATCTCGAAGTGGGTCATCAGAGCGATTAATTCCGATTCCTAAAAGATTATTATTGCACCTAACTCCCTGGAAGCAAGCGATGTTAACATAACAGTAAATCTTTGCCGTTTCGCGTTTCACTGTGATTAGGCTAATTGCATCTGGTGTATCTGTGCGTGGGTCTCTCTCCCTCTCTATCGCTCTCTGTCTCTCTTTATATATATCTATCTATATATATATAGAAACATTTTCTCCCTCACGGATTACAGGTCGACTAATTAAAAGGGCTCATCGTTACATCGAGTTCATTTCCTAATGGATTCTTTCGCGTTATGGCAACAGAAACGGCGTGGGTACGTTTGAGTGACTCGTTAATATCCCAGGTGAACAATGATCCTGAGAGTATCGTATAAAACTGACCTAACAGCAATTTAAACGTTCGACTTAATTTTACCAGAGAGACCGAAACTCTTACATTTCTCCCCGAGTAATTAAAGCTCTGGGGTTGAATCTAATTGAGCTACTGTGCATTTCTGATTCTTTTAATCGCATGTTCCAGGACTTTTTCGTTCATGTTGATAGAATTGTACAGGTATTCTCGTTAGGTCGTTGCGTAATTGAGTTTCAGATTAGATGTTTGCATTTCGTAAGTGTTTATGTAATACTGGTGTAGAAAGATGTTTTCTGGCTGCTGGTGGGAGCTGCTACTCGTTCCACAATGTTCGAAAGGTCGTTTTGTCGCTTTGTTGGAAAGGAGATTACGTGTAGCTAAATTCTACAAAGTTGGAAAGTGCAAGACAGTACTTAACAAGTTATATTACTAATTATTTCCGCACTGCAGACATTTTCTATGGTGGAGAATTCGGAAAGCTGGTTATCATTGGATATAGCAATTATAGGAACTTTATGGCAATATTTAAAGTTATCTTATTTAGCACTAGAACTAAAGGTGTTATATCTATTAAATTTAAATATACTGAATAAGTACTTTGGGAAAAGAGAAATTGAGAGGTGAAAAGGATGGTCGATTAATTAATTTAAGTTTTATAAGATGGAGCTGGAATATTTACTGTATGGCTTCCCTATCAACTTGGGAAATTTTTCGAAAAAATTGAGAACCGGTCACTTTGACCGCCTTGGTGGTTTTAGTGTTAGTATAGTGCACTGTTTGTTTATGTCAAATTAGAATTATCCCACTGAAATTATATTAATTACATGTATGAATGCAAAACATATTCTTATCTGTCAAATATGTGACGGTAGTGGCAAAAGTATGAAAAGTATTAACATTAAAATATTGAAACGTCGAACTAAGTTCCATAAAGAAAAGTAAAACACTGCATTTTCTTATTAATCCAAAAACTTGCTTGAAAATCGCAACAGCAAATTAAAACTTAATTTTTTCGCACCATTCAAAATTCCTTCAAATCTTTTACAATTAATTTACCACTACACCGATCAATTCCCCTCAATCGATCATCAAAAGACACACAATATCAAAATTTCCCTTTGTATTCCACCCAAAAAATTGTTATTTTAGCACAATCATCATTAAAATAAAGTTCCACAAATACGCGATCTAAGCAGAGGTCAATGACCCCGGCACAGTGGTACTCATACTGGAGAACGTTTAAGTTCATCTCGTCAATGGTGTTCGGTCACCATAAGACTCTGAAAAAGCCCAAAAACTTACGGAACAGCGACGTAGAACAATTTTGGATGGGGTTTTGTCCTGGAAAGCATCGAGACACAGCCACTGTGCCTCCTGAACGATGTCAACGGAAGCGTCACTCTCATCGTTCCGGAATCTCTTCGTGCCAATCTGGAGGACATCTCGTGAGGCACAAGAATAGCGTAGTCATTCATGTCGATGAATGTTTAAATAAAGACCGTCTTCCATCGATGGCTTCTTTTTTTCATTCACTCGACGAGCTCCCACGTACACTGAACGCTTTCAAGCACCTTGTCACTCGAGGCGTTTCGTCCGACTGCCTTAGAGAGGATTTTTCCCGCAAATAACTCGACAATTTGCATTGATCTTGCTATTGTTGTTGACTTTGTCTCTTCTCGGTTCACGCTGTGATTGAGATTTTACGTTTGATGGAGTTTCAGATGAGAGGGGATTTTTTTAAGTGCTGAGGCCTTTGTGCCTTTTTTGAGTTTCTTTTCGTTAGGTATCAAATTGGCCTCAGAAATTGTTTATGGTCTGTGATGTTACTGATATCAATTACTGGTTAATTGCTACTTAATTACTGATGCTTACTATTATTGATTGGAGAAATTACGAACTTTTGTGCAGTTTGGAGCGAGGGATGCGTGAAATTTTAATTTTTGCTGTTTTCGGGAAATTTTCCGGTGGAGCGTGTTTTTATTAATATCAAATTTGTGGCAAAGTATTAATTATAATTCACTGAATGTATACTGATGTCAATTAATTATTGTTCCGTTACTTTAAATTTTTTGTTTTTTAATTACTGCAATTTTCTTGACATTTTCAGGTAGAAATTTATTTATTTAATATCAAATTGGTGTCAAAATTGTCATTACAATTCATCGGATATATGCAGGTAGAAATTGTAGAAAACGAGAACTTTTCCACATCGTAAAATTGGCAGAATTTTAGGTTTTTAATTACTACGATATTCGTCACATATTTGAACAATGCTCGAAGGGAAAACGGCGCCCAAAAGGCCTCAACTTTTCTGGACATTTTCCTATTTATCTTAAAAACCAGACGTCCAAGAGGAATTCTAATAGCAGGGGGCGATAGAGCAGACATTTTTCTTGGGGAAACCATAAATCAAATTTGCAACGCGAGTTTTCTTTTCGGCAAAGAAATTAAAATATCTCAGCGAGACACAAGGTACTGCCAGTGATTCTCAGCGCAGCCGTTTGGCTCAGAAGCCAAAGCGGTTAAGTCAATTTTTTTTTATATTTTCTTTGTTTTTTGTAAATTTTAATAGAATAAATTTCATTCTGTTAAAATTTACAAAAATCAGAAAATATAAAAAAAAAATGGACTTAACCGCATTGGCTTCTGAGGGACTCATATGTAGCTTGCAGTACTTACAAATACACTTACTGTTTATGAGTTACTTTCTGACAATAACGACACACTAAACAAAGAATTATATTTTGAACATTTGGTCCTATAAATAAATAATATTGTTCAATTGCATTTACAATATCGAGATTAACTACAGTGGGTGTAGAAAGTATTCGTACACCGACCAATTTCGAATTGTATATTATGAAATTGCAGTTTATTAACTAATTTTTTATAAATAACGAGTTTGTACATATTCGCGGAAATGTCTAGAACAGATACAAGTGCAATAAAAATTATTTAGTTGAATAATTTGCAAAATTGTCAAGAAAAAAAAACGAAATATTGTCCGAAATATAAGAGCAATAAGTAACCAATAAGCTCCACCACAGTCTCCTGATATTAACCCCATCGAAAACCTATGGGACTACTTGTAACGTCACATTAAAAAACATCACATATCCTCTAAAGAAGGCTTAAAAAATAAAAAATATATTTCCGACAATATTTCTTTTTTTTCTTGATAACTTTGCAAATTATTCAATTAATTAATTCTTTTTGCACTGTGTCTGTTATAGAGACTTCCGAGAATATGTACACACTCGTTGTTTATAAAAAATTAGTTAATAAACTACAATCTCACAATATATTATTCGAAATTAGTCGGTGTACGAATACTTTCTACACCCACTGTATACGAGAAACGAGAGCAATTATTTCCACTTCACTAACCGACGAGTACGACGAACTCCGCGTGTTGTCAAAACATACTCGCTGGTCCTCGGCGACCTACAGGTGTTCGTCTCCTTGGTCCACTAACAATAACAAGTCGTTTCGATGCTCGCCTCGCTATCAGTTTGCCCTCGACCGCCGACGAGTAATCAGTGCTCCGTGACCGGGTTCAAGCATTTTCACCTATTAGTGCGCGTATAATACTTTCCAAGTTGAGATTCAGAATCACCAAATACCTCTCTCTTTCTGGGCTACTTGCTAATTCATCCTTACAGTGGTATTAACACTATTCCTACCACGACCGTTTTTAAAACTTCGATTAGAATTTCCTATATACAACGTGATTGAATCGCCTTTAACACTAGAACTACCAAACCAGTCAAAATGACTGGTACACAATTTTTTCCAAAAATTCTACAAGATTATGGGAGAGTCATGGAATAGATATTCTACGTCCATCTCATAAAACATAAATTACCGAATCGATCATCTTTTCCACCTCTGAATTCCCCTTTTTTCAAAGTACTTATTTAATATATTTAAATATAACAGATTTAACGCCGGTAGTTCTAGTGTTAAACTTCACGACTTTTCCTCAAATATACGTATAATACATTCACATTATAATACATTTTTCAGTATTCACTTCTTTTTTTACTGTTCATTTTCTGGGAAAAAATTATCATTTGATAAATTCATCGGTGCGGTAGGAAAAGGTATACGTCAAGTGTCGGTAGGAATAGTGTTAACCTTCAGTTAGCGGCCGCTTCTTTGCTCTCAGCCACCAAACACTTTTACCGTTGTCATCATATGTCTACTCTCAGCTACTAAAGCAAAGAATCAACACGTTTCTGAGGTATATACAATTCTTACTAAGATTTTGATAGTTTAGTTTTAACACTATGACGTCCGGCGACACCACAGTGGTGACCTTCACACAGTATCGCTCGGCGGCCGGCGACACCACAGTGGTGATCTTCGCAAAGTATCGCTCGACGGCCGGCGACACCACAGTGGTGACCTTTGCTTCGTATCATTTAACACTAGATTTACGGGCGTTAAATCGGTCACACTTAAATATATTAAATAAGAGCTTTGAAAAAAGAGGGATCAGCGGGGAAAGACGAAGATCGGTTAAGTAATTTGTATATTATAAGATACAAGTGAAATATTGACTGTACCACGTCTCTATGAATTTGGAAACCGTTTTTAAAAAAGTAAGAATCCGTCAATTTGACGGCTTCCGTAAATCTAGTGGTAAAAGAGAAATACTAAGTATGTACCGAAGAAAATGTAATTAAAAAAATATATATTTCAAAAAAATTTTACATTTATTTACATATGTACATTTTCATAAGAATAGGTGAGGCGGATTGAAAAATCGTGAGAACTACCGATGAGATTAGAAAAACTTGAAATTTATCATCTCCCAATAACCTCAAAAACAGCCGGCGACAAGTGAAATAACAGAGTTAGTGGTGCCGGCGCCAAGCGAAGAATTGTTTAAAAACAGTGCGGCCGGCAAAGTGTTAACACTGCCGTCCGCGCGATGAATCGAGATTCTTTGGTTCGACGCCGGAGCTATTCGAATTTGTCGAGAAATTATAAAACGTCGCGTTTTACTAATCACAATAAGTTATAATTCTGTCCCGCAATTTGCACGAAATTTCGAGGATATGTAGCGTATTGAAGCCTGTACAGGATACAAGCGATACTTTGCAACTATTTGTGATTGTGAGATATACTGAGGGACCAGAAACAAGGCACTTGCGAGGTAATAACGTCATCTGTAATTCCCTAGTTCCATTATTTCTATCGGACTGAAACTTTTTCTATTAAAATATGCAATAATTATATAATATAATTATACAATAACAGTGTCAAAGGTCAACATAGTTCTACACTCAGCTATACTTCACTTTTGTAATAGGAATATTTAAATATTGAATAAATTAGTTAATCCGTGAATATTCCAATGTAGAAATCATAAGACATTTCATCAAATTCAGAAGCGCCGGTCACCGGTGACCCCCATGACATTCAACGTGTTAATAAGTCGTATGATTTTGAACTTGAGAATGTAATTGAACAATATTGTTTATCAATATGATGTTTTACAAATATACTTCACTGTTTAATGTAGCATTATTGTCGTGAAATAACTCATAAACAATAAATATAGTTGTAAAACAAGCTACATATCACAATACTAGCGCGGGTGAAACGGTTGCGCTAAGAATCACTGGCCTCAGCTTGTGTCTTGCGGAGCTATTTCAATTTTTCAGTCGAAAACAAAACTTGTGTTGCAACTTTCAATTATGGTTTCCTCGAGAAAAATGTCTGCTCCGTCACCTGGGTGAACTTTTTCCATTAAATATCAAACTGTATATTAAATATCAACGTGTCAGAAATTCATTCGACATTCGAATCCACTAACTGCTGAAATTGCAATTCATAAGTACAGAATTTCACAGCTTTAATTATCGCTGTTACCCTGTCCTACTCGATGGAATTTTTATTGGAATCCGAAAACTCTGCCAAATTGCTGTCGTGATAAACGATCCTATAAAATGACTCTTTCTTAACAGAGGAAGAAATGTTTAAAAATAGTTGTTGATTCGAAATTCCAGAATCCCAAAGTATTTCTATCAGACGTAAAAATATTCGAATCGAGAAACTTTCTAAACTTGCTGCATTTCTCAGTGCACCTTCAGAATTATAAAAAACATTTTAATTTTTAAATTACAATTAATTCGCAATCAGCAAATTGCGCAGTTGTATGGAAACAAATAAACTGTGCAAAAAGACAGTTATTTTGGAACGTGGTGATTAAAATATAAAAGATCATCGTTAAAGGAATAACGTTATAAATTAATTAAACTAACGATCCTTAGAAGTAATCGCCTCGAAGGCAAATTTATAAGCGGCTGTCTGAACAAATAGGAATCGTACTCGATTCCTTCTCGGAAACTCGACTAATTAGACAGCACGATTTATTCTAATTACCATTGAAAGACAGAAAGGAACTTCCGGGCAAGTTACGAGGAATTGAAGCTAACAGGTATGTTGGAGCTGAGAGATGCACGCTACTAACTAAAACTAATTTCCCCTCGTCCGAAATGCCGAATACTTGCAATTCAAATGTCTCTAGCAGGAATTATTAATTACGAAAACAAAGGGACGTATTTTTCGATTGTTTGAAGCCGGAACGAAATTTTTACAAAATTTTATAAAGTCACAAAGTAGAAAAACATTTAATGAAGCAGAGAATTAAATATTCTATAGAGAATTACGTATTCTCAGGAATTAATTAGATATATTTTTATAAATGTTCGTTTTCCTATCGCTGGATTTTTATGTTCAGCGTAATATATGCAATTTTTTGTTGGCTTGGTTTTGCAATGAATATGAAAATTAAATGGTGGAATATTGTTTTGTTGAGTTTAAAACTGAGGCAAGAATTACAGATTTTTATTCGCGTCATCATCGAATTTATTTTCGTTGAAGTACTTTCTCCATTATCGGCTTTCATCTTTGGAACCAATTTTCCATGGCATTATTTTCTAAAAAGACCGTGGAGAATCCGTCGAGACAATTTTGCATTTTCCCATGAAAGATTCAAAGCACGAAACTTGGATATTTTCTGGTCTATTTGCAAAATCCTCTTACTGTCGTAAAATTGCGAACGATAATCGACAAGTAAAATCCCACAATTTTTTTTATAAATATTTTCCTGGCTGCTTTGTAATATTTTCGAATCTCATAAATATTGTGTACAACAACGTACATATTTAATAATTTTTAATGGCTATTACCTTTGTTAGTATGAATGAATTTTCTATTAAACTTTCATAACATTTTTTTGCCGTAATTTTTAACAATTACCTTCATCGCGAATTACAAAAATATTTCAGCCATTAATTTATATCCCACGCAATCCGTAAGCGGATTAAATTCGACTAAAATGAAAACACATTGAACGATTATCCGATTATTTGGGGGTGAAAAATATTATGGAATTTTTACTCTTACGTTTGGAAAATTTGTATTATTGACGTGCAAAAAGCACACGAGAATTTTGAGATTTAAGGTAATAACTTTAAAGCCAACTTCACCAGCTGTTTTCACTGCAAAGTAAATTATTTAAAATAATATTTTAAATCTTGATTTTCACTAATTCTTTGATATATAACGGTTTGTCATTGATGATACTTAATGATAGTTTATTATTATAAAGTCACTCGTTTCGCGAAATGAAACACATGAATTGCATTGCTTGTTTGCGAAAGAAGATGTTGATAAACTGGCCGAAGAAATTTATCAAAACTTGAGAGCAAAAGAAACAGAGGAGTGTCGATAAAGAGCTAATTTTCTCTTCGATAGTCGTATCAATCAATCTCGCTCGAAAGCAATACTCTGAATTACACTTCTCGAAATGAACCTCATCCGATAGGAGTTCTTAACGAGAATTTAATTAATAAACGTTGCAATATAAATGAATATCGACGAAATATCCGGGAATTTAATCCGTAAATTTATTAAAAATATAAATAAATTTACGGCATCGTTTGTAACGCGATATATTTTGATTTAGCACCGAGACTGATATTAATATCGTAAATTCTACTGCAATTGAATGTTTATCCGTGCGAGACGATTGGAATCTCTGACAAAAAATACTTTGAGTTTCGATGAAAAATTCACGATGAAAAACTAATATCCGAAGTGCTTTTAACAGACACTTTTTCATCTGGACATTTTTTACTTATTTCACAAGTACACTTGTAGAAAATATCTTTCCTCTGTTTGTAGGAAAAAACAGGAATTAATTTTGGAATTTTTAGCTACCTTAATAATTCATATTAATTTAAAAATTGTTGAATAATACGTATGTAACAATAACTCTGTGCAATATGCAAATAATTATGCAATTTTGAGATTAAAGTTTAATGAGACAGGCCTCGTTAATTGAACGACGTTGAAAAATCGACGATTATTTACGAATGGCGCATATATACGGCCATTTACATTGTACATTGTAATTGTTGTTGCTGTTTTCATAGAAAGCGATGAACATTAAAAAACGACTGGAATTTCGTTAAAAATTTGACAATCTTGAAATATTCAAAGAATCTCAATAATTTCAATAAAATCAGCAAGTTAAAAAGATATTATGAAACTGATCGGAGAAGTTAATATTAAATTGAAACATAGTAATTAAAAATTATTAAATATTCATATCGATGTAGATAACGTTTATCAGGTACAATTAGAACATATCTAAAAAATTTGCAGTTTATTATAGCAAAAATTAAACAGAAATTGTCAATAATATAACAAAGCTGTAAATAAATAAAAATAGTGCAAACATTTTCAAAAGAAGAATCCCAGGATGTCTCCTACATGGAGAAGAGGTTTAAATACATACTTAATCATTTCTTTTTGGTACACCCTGAATTTTTATTTTGAAACTCTGCGCTATTATTAATTACCTATATATCCTTGTTAACTACAACAATTATTTCCAAAAAAAAGATAAACAAGAAGTCTCCAACTTCAAAGAACAGAGCCAACTTCAAACTTTGCGTAAGAATTCACGCTATTCATTTAGCAGTCGTGATAACGTAAGTCGACGGAAGTGACCTCAGGAATGCGATGATAAGAAGTCTTTCAACGCGCAAAATTATTTCTGCGTAAATGAAAGGAGGAAAGAAGGAAGACAAAAGATAATTATTATTACACTTGCACTCGACAAATTACGGCATCGACAAATATTTGCAAAGTCACCCCTGACGTCTGAAAAAAATTCGCATACAGGCCTTCCTTCCAGGAAAGGAAGAAGAAATTGGCAGTGACGTTTAAAAATGTGTAATTAACAAAGTCGGCGAGTTTGCAGTAATTAAGCGGCCGGAGAGAGGGGCGAAATAAATTAGAAGTAAAAAAAGAAACACAGATAACCTGTTAAAACGAAGTAGATACAGATAACGTCACTTTTCTCGCTGTCGTTTTATTAATGGAGCTTTTATCGCGTTTAATTTGAAACGACGCCGGTTGAATTTTTCTCCACGATATTATTCCACGTTTCCATGGAGATTTTTGCATTTATTCGCGCAGATTTCCCTTATTAGTGGACGATCATTCGAGAATACGGAAATACCTGCAAATATCGGCCCTTTAATCCAATTCCAGGAGAATAAATTTCGAGAGCAAATCAGGCAATTTTCGGAGCAATCTTCCGAGGACATTTTAACTCTGAAATCTGCTTGGGCTGATTTTAAGTTTTGATTAGGAGGACTTTATGTAATTAACTGTTCGTATATCATTTAAGTCAAGAATTATTGTTCAGCTTTTCTTACGCAGCTAAATTATCTGTTAAAGAACACACAATCTTTTATAAAAGTATTTTTTTATGTCCTCCGACATATTCAATAATTACATTTTCAACCCTCTTTGAGGGGTATTTTCACCCTCTCACGTATAGACGCCGGCTGATAAAACAAATGCGTGTCAAATTTATTTTTGAGATGTACCTTTCGCGTGAGTTTCAATTTTATGAAAATTAAATGCGATAGGAAATTTTTGTTGATAATGATTCACAGAGAGAAGGTTTATTCTCTTTTGTGTGAAACTGTTGGCATAGTAATTTTCAATTCAAGTATTTTTTAATTACAAATTCACAGAAACATCAATTCTTTATTAAAATTATACAAAATGTCAACGATAAATGATTTGCAAAACAGATTCCTGGAGGAAATTTTCTATTAGAAAACTTCGGCATTAGAGAAATGCTAACTTAGCATTTTTAAACGTGTGCTTTCATAGCAACTTTGATTGAACATGACAAGAATAAAGTATTGCAAATAATGAAACGTCGAAGGGATTTCAATGAATTTCCAGTCGGCTTAATTTCCAATTACACTTTTTATTCGTTTAATTCCACGCGGTGATCTCGGATTATTCGATTTTAAATAAATCCCAAACAGAAACGAACAGTGGAACTGCAATTGTCGTTGGATTTTATGGAGATTAACTTTTCATTCGGCCTTTCTTTCCACATTGAAAATGTCTGGACCGAATGAAACTGTCGGTGATGTCTCGTCACGACAGAAGAAGTCCATTATTCCCATTATCTTTTTCAATAAAAGGCTTATTGACCATTCGCTCCTTAATCGAAGATTCTCGTAATTTGCCTCATTAACTCGAGAATTCGCAAATACATCGAAATTTTCGGGATGCTCTTTCTTTTACGATTAAATAGACCCTGCTTTCCATAGAATATTATCGGACAAACATGAATATTTCCTGGAATTTTCACTCAACATTATCTAAGTGTTTTCTTATTTATTTCTTGCATCCTTGATTATCTGAAATTTTTATTATTTGTTCTTTAAAGAAGATCCGATAAGATGTTTTTCTTGTGCTTCTACGAATCTACAAGTTTATCGACGATTTTTTAATGTTTCTTATTGATTCTTATCTGTGACGTTATAAAATTGTTTATACAGTCAATGTTTATAATATTGATTACAAACTACTGTATTTAATCAGTACTTTTGATAAACACTTGTTACTTAGTACAAAATATCAATAATCTGAGTGGTGGATGTTAAATTGATTAATTGAAACATGTGCGAATATAATAATTTGTCTGCTTTAAATAAATGATCTGTATTCATAATAAAATATGATTTTTTAATAATTATTTTGAAACAAATAGCTAATTGAAGCAGGAAATTATTCATTAAAAAATACGGAATAGAATATATTCCTGTAATTATATTATTTATCCTGACAAATTGCAGTGTTATCGACTAAAAAACAAAGCCAGATAAAACTGTGCTCATTAAATCTGATTCAATTCCTGACTCTAAATTACTCAAACTAAAAGCCCGTTCATTTAAAACAACTAAATTAAATGAAATTGTGCAAAATTCTTATTATTCATCGATTAAAATATCAGTCAAATAAATATAATTCCATCGTAAGATTCTTCTCATTTAAAATCTCCCAGGGCCCCTTGAGAAAGATCTACAATTTTCCATATTTATTCTTCCGCGAAATCCCCTTTAATACAATCTTTCCTACATTTCTCTTTTCGAATTACGTCGACGATCGTTCGCAATTATTTTTTTCCCCGACTACTCGTCCATGATTTCATGCGATTTGCAGTGCCAGCGGGAGAAATACTTCCTTAAATTTTGAACGGAGAACGGGGCAACGAGGAAAAAGCAAAACAGAGGTAAATTTGGAACAGGCATTAAGGGGACCACGAAAGATTAACAGTCGGAACCCTCGACGGATAAATGGAGCCAGCGAGATATGAAACACGCTGTATTAAAATTAGAGCTAAAAGCATTCACCTTCGGTTCGGCTTTGCACGAACATCCTCGATACTTCCGGAAATTTTACTTTGATTTTCTCCTCACTGGCATCTGTGTTTGCTTTTAACGTTGCATCATCGAATGATTATTCTGCTTATATGTCGTTATTTCCGTCGGGAATTTATTAATAAGTCGAAGATCTGGTCGAAAGGGAAAATGCAGATGGAGATTTGTAATGAGATTAGATGGAAAATTGAAAGATTGTTATGATTTAAGTGCGATTTGTAAATGTTGCTTTGTTCTTCAAATTTTCCAACCTGCAGTTACTGTAATTTGTAGAATTTTTAAAGCTGTGATTTTTGCAATTATTAATAATACTACTGTTAGTGGAATAACTGGAGTTTCTACAATTGTTGAGCGCATAATTTGTCGAATAGCTGTCATTTCTATAATTTTCGAGCTCTAATTTTGAGAATAACTGTAATTTCTGTAATTTTTAACACTTTTTGAGCGTACAATTTGTCGAATAGCTGTAATTTCTATAATTTTTCACCCTTCAATTTAGAGAATAACTGCAATTTTTGAAATTTCTACAATTTCTAAGTCTGCGACTTTTCCAAATGAGTACTTTTTCTAATTTCTCATTTTTATTGCAGCTCTGTGAGAAAACAGTTGCAATTTTACTTTTATAAACTACCTCTCCTTTTCAGTCATATAATAAGCTGAGTGGAAACGGTATGGAAAATAGAAAATAGCTATAAATTATTGCAAGAATAGTACAAATGACCATAACAATACGTTGTCAATTTTACCGCAAGGTTTCCAGAAAACTCGTCGCCATGAAACGTTCTATTAACTCCGAATGTTTTCAATGCGAATTATCGCGAATGATTCCGCTGAATTTCGGCATGTCTCAGAATTCTAGCATAACATAATCAATAATACTATCGCTGATACGTCCTGGCACGTAGCACTGACAATTGCAAATGTTTGCGGAGATACGGAAACCGATATCGTAAGTGAATTTCGCTATTAAAGAAGGCAGTCTTCTATTAAACGTAATTCCAATTCGATTTACAGAATATTACAAATCATATTTTTATGACTGTACGAAATTCATTGAATGTTTCAACGAAAAACTTAGGATTTCGTTGAGAATTGTAATTTACACCGTATCTATAAAAGCTATGAGAATAATAACATCAGACTTTGTACTTTTGTTCCAATTAGGAAATATATATTATATTGTAAGAGGTCTTTAAAATAACAATTCTTGTAGAAAAAATTGTAATGATGGAACATGTCTGTAATTTCCGTGTTTTCTAAGTCTGTAATTTTCTGAATATCTGCAATTTCTGCAACTCCTAAATAATTTGCTATTAGGAAAATTAAGTTTACATTTTCTCCAGTGCCCAAGCCTATAATTACTATTATTTTCGAATCATTAGTTTTTAGAATTCTTCTCATTTCCATGACTTGCAAGTCTACAATTTTTAGAATATTTATAATTTCTGCATATCATAAATAATTCTTTACTTAGAAGTTGCAAAATGAAACTTATATTTTCTCGAACTTCTATCATTTCTGAGTCGACAATTTCTACAATCTTTAATCAACAAATTTGCCTGATATAAGATACTTTAATTTGAAAATACAGGAAAATTTGGAAGTTTATTTTCTTAAGAATGGAAATAATAGTAATTACACATATTGTTTTATAACAAAGAAATCTTCCGCAATTGTTTGAATTTCGTGCACTTTTAGACCGTAGAATTTCGGTAAATCGGTTTCAAGATTGAATGTAATTTTCACGCGGAAACATCCTTAACAGTGTTTTGAAATCGCAACAACAACAAAGCACCGTTCGGAGCCAACGTGATTAAAGGTCGGACAACACTATTTGTCCGATCCATTTATTTCCCCTCGCAGTTTACTCTCCACTCCGATTTACTCTTTCGTTCATTTATTCAAAAAGTCAGATTGGCTCAGCGAATTGTTCAAATTACTGCAAAGAACTTTTCGAGGGATTTCAATTAATGCGGTTTCATTTTCTGGAGAGAATTGCTGATGTTTTACTTATCGCATTTAGTTTCTTGCAAAGTGCAACAATTTAACAGACGATATAATTATACTATTTTTTTTGTATTAATTCTGCGATGAAAGTTGCACTAAATGTGGTAATATAATAATTTTTAATCGAAGTTATGGAGATTTAGTGATAATATTCTGGAATTTTGAGAATGTATGAATTTCGAAGATAATGAAAATTTGTTAATTACAAAAAATTTGAGAAACTTCAAGGCTACAAATAGCATTTGCTATTAATTTTAATATTATTACTGTCTCAGCAGCACATGTATTATTTATAAGAACAGATAAATTAGAAAAATTATTATCCTGAAGAACTTGTGCAATAGTAACAAATTTGTCTATCGCAAAAAGATGTGGTAATAGTCATAGATTATTGATACGTTAGTCTCAGAATATTAATAAATATTCAATATTAAAATATTCTATTAAAATATTAAATATTCTCCGATTATTTAATTCTCCTCTAAGGAATCTTCCTTAATGAATTAAATAGAAATTTCATACTTCAAATAACAAGCCACATATCTTAAATAAAAACATAATTAAAGAAAGCCTAGAATCTGTAAAATTTACAATCCAAGTTTGCGATCGAGGTAAATTAAAATACTTAAAATATTTCGAATTTTACGCGAAACTTTGCATCAAACCTCGTAAACTAAAATAAAGAAAAGCATCTCTGACATTTTGCTAATCCTCTTGCAGCCCAGAAATTTGCTATCTTTGCAGAAATTCATCACTGTATAATACTTTTACTAATTCACACACGTAGGTAAATAAATCTCCAATAATTTCTTCAAACTCACATAAATATAAACACAATGAATGTTCTACCGAACAAATTTGCACTCCTTAATTCCGTGAAGCCTCAGAAACCACAATCTCCCTTCGAAATCAGCACATCAAAAGAACTATGTATCTTCTACACATTGATAAACCCATTATTTACAACCACTTGGACGCCTTCCAACTTCAATCACTCAAATCGACCTTTCCCAATTCCCTATGAGACTTCCAAACCCCACAAGTTTCTCCCCTTCACAATTAACCAATAATCTCCTCTTTCACGGTTATCTAACAAAAAAGGAATCAACGAAATACCACGGTAAAAACACAAAGACCTCCTCGAGTGACAGGGCTTAGTAGATGCGAAAGACACTGCTCGATTAATTTGCCGAAGAAATGACAACACAATCAGTGACACACTGCTCCTGGCGCGTGTCCTGGTCCAAGGACAGCGGGACATCACACTGGTGTATAAACCGGAAGTGTTGCGCGTTCACGACGAACGATCCTCATCGGTCGCGTGCCGGTTGAGAACTGACTCCCGCCATGCCGACCGTCTGTTGCTTCTAGCGTTGGTACACGCGTTGGTATAGACTGGCACACCTGCGTACCATCGTGAGGTTCTGGTGGCTTTGTTGGTGTGGTGGATACATAGGTTGCACGGTAGTCATGGTGAATTTTGGAGATGTTTATTAATTTTTTGACGATTTGGAGTGGAATGAAATATGTTTAAAATTCCTCTCTTAACGAGCCTTGGTAATTTTGGTGATTGATGAGGTACGGTAGGAAGATTTTTGTTTAAGATTGTGCTGTTATTGAGTCCTGGTAGTTTTGGTGATTGTGGTGGATGTTTGGATGGATGGTGTATTTTGGAGATGCTTATTAATTTTCTGACGCTTTGGTGTGGAATGAAAAATTTTTTCAGAGTCTGCTTTTATTAAGTCCTCGTAGCTTTGGTAATTGCGATGGATGTTTGGATGGATGGTGTATTTTGAAGATGCTTATTAATTTTCTGACGCTTTGGTGTGGAATGAAATTTTTTTTCAGAGTCTGCTTTTATTAAGTCCTCGTAGTTTTGGTAATTGCGGTGGTTGTTTGGATGGATGGTGCATTTTGGAGGTGCTTATTAATTTTCTAACGATTTGGAGTGGAATGAAATTTGTTTAAAAATCCTTTCTTGCCGAGTCTTGGTAGCTTAGTAATTGATGAGTTATGTTTGGATGAATTTTGTTTGACATTGTGCTTCCATTAAGTCCTGGTAGTTTCAGTGATTGTGGTGGATGTTTGGATGGAAGGTGTATTTTGGAGATGCTTATTAATTTTCTAACGATTTGGAGTGGAATGAAATTTGTTTAAAAATCCTTTC
The DNA here is from genome assembly GCA_963989415.1 of Cerceris ruficornis. Lineage (NCBI taxonomy): Eukaryota > Metazoa > Arthropoda > Insecta > Hymenoptera > Crabronidae > Cerceris > Cerceris ruficornis. The sequence continues at coordinate 7,106,075 of OZ022530.1, read as the reverse complement.
TTGCCGAGTCTTGGTAGCTTGGTAATTGATGAGTTATGTTCGGATGAATTTTGTTTAACATTGTACTTCCATTAAGTCCTGGTAGTTTTTGTGATTGTGGTGGATGTTTGGATGGATGACGTATTTTCGAAATGTTTATTAATTTTCTGACGACTTGGAGTGGAATGCAATTTGTTTAAAATTCCTCTATTACTGAGTCTTGGTAGTCTTGGTGATTGGTGAGTTACAGTTGGATGAATTTTGTTTAACATTCTGCTTCCATTAAGTCCTGGTAATTTTTGTGATTGTCGTGGATGTTTGGATGGATGGTGTATTTTGGAGATGTTTATTAATTTTCTGACGCTTTGGTGTGGAATGAAATTTGGTTAAGAGTATGCTTTTATTAAGTCCTGGTAGTTTTGGTGATTGCAGTGGATGTTTGGATGGATGGTGTATTTTAGAGGTGTTTATTAATTTTCTGACGATTTGGAGTGGAATAAAATTTGTTTAAAATTCCTCCATTACTGAGTCTTGGTGATTGATGAGTTACAGTTGGATGACTTTTGTTTAACATTGTGCTTCCATTAAGTCCGGGTAATTTCGATGGATGTTTGGATGAATGGTGTATTTTGGAGATTCTTATTAATTTTCTGACGACTTGGAGTGGAATGCAATTTGTTTAAAATTCCTCTATTACTGAGCCTTGGTAGTCTTGGTGGTTGATGAGTTACAGTTGGATGAATTTTGTTTACCATTGTACTGCCATTAAGTTCTGGAGGTTTTGGTGATAGTGGTAGATGTTTGATTTATTTATAGCAGGAAGACTTGCATATCATTTACTATGCACCAGTTTTATAACTCCTAGAACTGTTACTAACTTTAGATTCAATGGTAAAGTGAATTCAATAAATAGCAACAATTTTCGTTCACATTCTGACAGAACTATCTCAGAATTGTCTGTCTCTTCAGATTTCTTCAGTATTTATTTAAACAATGCAAAGATACGCAGTGCAAATAACGAAACACCTGTACACTTCCTGTTTGTATTGTATAGGACTCTCACCAACTATAAATATAAACTGACACTGATTGAACTAAATTTGTCCAGTATTCGCAAACTTGTTTATCGATTATCTAACACTTTAGACATCGAAAAATTTGTTAGACAGTTATAAATTTATTCCGCCAGGAAAAACTTTCATACCGTGAACAACAATGCACCTGTAGCCTCAGTGATCTATATCCTCCTGTCTATAAATCTTGGGGCTCTTGCTAACTTTAAATTTACTCTAACATCGACGGTGTTCAATTTACTGAATATTAATTTCATTTTTACCGATTATCAAACTTCTCAGAATTATTAAGGAATATTTCCAAGGAAGGAAAACTTTTGTAGCAATTGAGAAGACAGGAGTGTGTTTATGGTGAACAAGAATTCCCTCCACAGGTTGCAGGAGTGCTACCAAGTTTGATTTTATATTAGCACTGATGTCATTAAATGTTGCCAACATTAATGATATTATTAATTGATTTAAATTTGTTCCAAGTTTGAGTAGAGTGCTGAAACTTTGATATTCTGGCTAAGAGAATTGACCATAAGTCATGGTGCACGTACCGAAATGAAATTTCCATTAGTTTTAACGATACCAAATATTAATAGAATAAACAGATTGTTTGCTCATTGCATGATTTGTGATAAATTAGACGTAGAATTTATTTTGTTAATTTTTTGAATTGCCATTTTCTCTCTTTGTCAAATTCAACGAAGCTTTTTCCAATATTTTGAATTTGACATTTCTAAAAATCTCAAGAAACTTAGTGTAAAATAGCTAAAACACTATTCAGTATGCAACTATTTTAATACGCTGTTAAAATATTAATGCAAACCAGCTGAAAATAACAATATAAAATAGCTGAAATATTATTAAACATAGAAATCCTTCCAGTCGGAGTATTTCTACTCCATAAAACCGTGTTTTTACCAACAAATTTTCCATTTCACTACAAAGCAAAAAGAGACAAAAATCCCTTTACCATTCCACCTACAAGCATATTCAAATTGTTTACCAATATTTCCAAAATCTCTTAAAATTCCTCGAATTTTCAATAACCCTCGTCCCCATTAACAGCTACAATCCAAAACGAAATTCCCAAACCCCTCGATACATTCCAAATTCCACCTGTCTCATAGCAATCCCAAAAATTCCGAGAAATCGTTACGAACCGTCGATAAACATTGTTGCAAATCGTTCGGACGCAACAATAACGATCCCATCGCGGTGAGGATATCCATAGCCCATCGGATCGTTTAAACCCGACGTTATTTTCGCCGTGGTATAATCGAAAATTCGAAAATCATGCCGAGCGAAATCGACGATGCCGAAAAACGCCCTGTCTGGTCGACGGCCACCCGTGATTTGTGCTTTATCCGTTGAAGGCGCGTTTGCAACGCGCGGGAATTGAAATCGTTGAGAGATAGGCCGATCTAAAGGGGGGAAAACGTAACGACGAATCTCGCGATAAGGGTTTCGTCAGGTCGATACGAGAGCCGAAGGGATAAAGTCATGGGAAAACGAAGATAAAGCCGTGCGGCGATGTAAGTGGTAACGCAAATGGAGAATCGTCGGTTATTTGAAAAATTCAGGCTTCTCGGCGCTTTTTTCCCACTATTTCTCATACTTTTTTCTCGCTAGTTTTGCATTTTATAGTACTTTTCTAATTTTTCGTTTGTCAAGTGAAATTAATTTGTATCATTATTACAGTATGATAGCAGATGATTTTTTAGATGAAAATGCGGAGTCATTGGCAGCATGGAAGTCGAAATTAATTATGAGTGAAAACAATGGTGAGATGCACTCGACATAGGATTGCAAAGGGTTAATATAATTCAGTAGGAAATTTTGTAGTTTCTGTGAAATTCTTTTGAGGGTCAAATAAGGTTTTTTGTTATTTAGAGAATTATTTAGATTAAATTATATTCTTATCGCATTTATTTTATTATCAGTTTTCGATATTGATTATGTTCATTGTAGTTGAACTTCTGCGTATATTCAAATTATTTTATAACGACTTATTCTCAGATTTTAACAAATTTGCCAAAAATTGTTCTATCAATTTCTGACAGCAGCGCTGATTGTGGCGTGTATTTCATATTGATAATAATCACGATATATTATGGAAATGACGAGAGTGCGTTAAAGTTATTATTATCGTATTTTTAGAATTTTTGAGAGTCAGGTAAAGTCGTAGTTCAAAAGTTATTTATATCAATTAAAATTCGTAAACAATTTTTTAGGAATTGCTTATATTTACTGTAGTTGAATTCCTGCCTATATTAGGTTTGTTTAATAATGTATTTTTTATCGCAGCCTTTGATTCCCTCTCAAAATTAGTCAACTCTCAAACGTGAAGTTTGCATGAGTTTTTGTTTGCATATTCGTAGGAGCTCGGACACTAATTACAGAGATGTTTATTAAATTATATTTAAGAATCTTCTTAATTCTTTGCCGCCTTGCAAACAGTTGCGAATTTTTCGGATTTCCAAAGGATACTAAATCCAGTTAAATTTGCACTAACATTGCAATACTGAGCGATTAAATTCGTTAATATACTTTCTTTTTTTAATACTTTTCGAAAAGTAAATCTGCAATATTGTAATTTCTGGAGATTCAATTCATTAATATACTTTATTTATTTTATATATTTTACAAAAAATAATCTATACCTTTTTGAAAGCCAAGAAGGCTTGAAAAATTTCCCTTGTGCTTCTCACAGAGGGAAGTTTTTTTTTTAAATATTTTGCAAGTTCTAGTAAATACGAGAAAATTATTGAGAAAAGCGCACAAGATCTTTTGCAAATGTCTTTGCGAATTTCACGGTAGAAGAATGTTTCTTGCGGCGTTGAACGACAGCCCGAACTTGCATTTTATTTTGTGGATGCGATTGATAAAATTCGATGGGAACCATAAAATCGGACGCATCGACGAGGAAGGAATTCGCATGCATTCAGCGTGCAAACTGATGTGCGAATTCTTCGGCGGTGCGAAAGAATCTAATAAAATTTCATTGCCTTGGCCGTGGACCTTCTTATCGGCGATTAAAATTCACTCGGCTCGATGGCGAATTTTTGTACAAAAAAGAATCCCCGACGAAATTAGAAAATTTTCTCTCCTTAATTTTAGTTCGTATCGCAAATGAAGTAGGAATATTTTGCTGATCGATAAATATCTTCCATGAATAATATATGGAATGTGTGGCTATGGTATTCAGCGATTAATCATTTTTCAAGCACGTATCAAGTTGCAATATTTAACGACGAAATTCTGCTGATATTTTAAATTGCAAAAAACAGCAGGAAAATATTGCACAATATTTATTAGCAATTTGTTTCTTCGTATTCTTTCTGCAGAATATTTCAAATGCATCGTCGACTGCATAATTCTTATTTCGCGGATGAAGTGACGGTTTTTGCCATAAAATAAATTGAGTTAATGCAAAAGAAAGTAAGAACATTTATCTTTGCCTATTTTGTTCAGAGAAATTAAAAAAAAAATGTATGGCAAAGGGAGAAACAAAATAATTGGCAATAGTAGATTTTTGGACGCTTTTTCAATTAATTAATATCTATTGATTATGCCGATAACACAGTTTGGTAAAATAATATAACAAAATGAAAGAAATTCAATCACTTTCTTCTATTAATTTCCTTACAGTTAGCGCTCAACCACACACCAATTAAAAATAATACAAAATGTTGTCTCAATCTAATAAAGTCTCACAACAGATTTTATTTTCCGAATTTAATATAAAAACTTCTAAACCATTAGTCTACTTAAGATTATCAAACTCTCATGTTTTCTACTATTACGTAACCATTGCGAAAATAATGACCGATCAAAATTATAAGTCACCATATGAATAAATAATGTACAGAGAAGAACTCAAAATAAATAAAATAAAATTTAAAATTCTTATTGACTATTATCACCTACAATAATTACAAAAATAACGAACCCTTTTACGTCGACGACAGTGATAAAACGTTACTTAAAAACATCCCAACATAAAAGTTGTAATTTTATCATGAAAAATTGCGATATCTTTGCTCGTGCTCCATATCGAGGATAAAATGGAGCGGTCGATGTAATGAAGAAACGAAGCAATTTAAAGTGTCAAAGCGCTGACGAGCGACGATCGCGCGTTTTATTGATACAAGCGATTCGACCGTGCGAATTGAAAGCAAAAAAACACAGCCGGACGGCGACGATCTCGAGGAAAATTGATCGCCTCGTGCTCCTCTAATTGACCATCACGGAAGATCCTCTGCTATTATAGTATTACGAAATGCATTACACAACAATGCGTGGCTGCTCCTCGTGAGACCTGTCGATAGTCGATTATAATTTATTGCCGGCGAACAATAATCCGCTCGCATTCGCATCAATTTAATAATAATACTGCGCTCGTTTTGCTGTCAGGCAAGATTGTAGCTTGTTACGGGGAGATATGGTGGGCAATGTTTATCGCAAAGGACTTGAATGATTTAAGTAAACAGTTTTTGTAAATCTGTTTGTATTTTTTTATATTTCATTTTAAATGGAGGATAAAAATATAGAAATTCTATAGTTATGTCTTTAGGATAATAAATAGCAGCTTGTTAGGGAGTTGTAGCAACAAATCTTTATTATAAAGGACTTGAATAATTTAAACAAACAGTGTCTGTGGTTCCATTTGTATTTTTTTATATTTCATTTTAAATGGACTAAAACAAAATAGGAATTTTATAGTTAGGTCTTTAGGATAATAAATAGCAGCTTGTTAGGGAGTTGTAGTAACAAATCTTTAGTGTGAAGGATTTGTATAATTTAAACAAATATTGTTTGTGATTCTACTTGTATTTTTTTTATATTTCATTTGAAATAGAGTAAAACAAAATAGGAATTTCATAGTTATGTCTTTAGGACAATAAATAGCAGCTTGTTAGGGAGTTATAGCAACAAATCTTTATTATGAAGGACTTGAATGATTTAAACAAAGCGTGTTTGTAATTTTATTTGTATTTTTTTATATTTCATTTTAAATGGAGTATAACAAAAATAGAAATTTCATAGGTATGTCTTTAGGATAATAAATAGCAGCTTGTTAGGGAGTTATAGTAACAAATATTTATTATAAAGGACTTGAATGATTTAAACAAAGTGTGTTTTTGTAATTCTGTTTGTACTTTCTTATATTTCATTTTTAATGGACTAAAACAAAATAGGAATTTTATAGTTAGGTCTTTAGGATACTAAACAGCAGCTTGTTAGCGAGTTATAGTAACAAATCTTTATCACAAAGGGCTTGAATAATTTAAACAAAGTGTGTTTGTAATTTTATTTGCATTTTCTTATGCTTATTTGTGAATGGAGTATAAAGAAACGGGAATAAATTTATAGTAATGTTCTCAGGACAATAAATAGCAGCTTGTTATAGAGATATAGTTGGCAACGACTGTTATAAAGAACTTGGATGATTTAATTAAAGAGATTTTGTAATTTATGATTCTTCCTGTTTTTCTGTACATCAATTAATATATTTTTAATATTTCTTTTATAAATGTTATGTTTGTAAAATGTTTAACAGCAGTTTCTTAGCACTAAATAGTTATTATAAAGTGCTTGAACGATCTAAAGAAAGGGATTTTATGGTTAACTGTTCTATTTGTTATAAACTGATTTGTATCTTTTTTATATTCCTTTTTAAATATGATGTTTGCAGAATATAAAATTGACACTGGCATGAAGAGTGTGGTCATGCATCTAGTTATCTTTGAGTTTGATAAGGTCTTTGTTAAATTGTACCTTTGTTATTTAAATCGAGTTTTAATTGAATTCTGATTGAACACTACTGGGTAAAAAATTTAAGACAACTTCGAAACGATTTGTCGACTTGGAAGTATTCCAATTTTTCCTGTTGAATTTCCTCCTCCCCTTCCCCTCTTTTTTTTTCTCCCAATCCAACTCTCGAGTCTTCTCCAATCTGTGCAAACTACCTGCAGAACAATATCTGATTAACAGAAACTCTATACCACCCTTAAAAAACCTGTTGATAATGCTCAACCCCCTTTTAAATAGACTTTCCTCTCCCAATAGTCGTCTTTTCTCATTCGTTCCTGTTAATAAAAACAATCATCTTCACAAAAGTCTCCATCAACCACTAGATCACAGCATCCACCCTCTGATAAAGTACAGAAAAAAAAAACCCTCGACAATTTCGAATTCTTCCATCCACTTTACCCCGTAGCCATGGAAGAAAGAAGTACCAACAAAGTTCGGAAACAGACACGCGTAACAACCGAAAATAACGCGAGTGAAACGTTACGAGTCATAAATTGCAGCTGCTACACCGTAACTTTAACATTTGGGGAAGTCCGGCGTATATCCTCGCGCGTTGCCACTTCTTCTGTAAACTGCGGCCCCGTTGCGCCGGAGGCTTTCATTGTTGCCTTTGCGTTTAACGCGGCATTAAATTTTCATCGTTAAACTTCGCCCATAGAAACACAACGGGAGAGTAAAGTGAAGCCGAATGCGCCCGGCTTTGTTTAGCCGGGGGGACATCCTTTTTTGCCTCTCGGAGTAATGGGGATTTTCTGTTTATTCACGATATCGGATTCGGTGTAACGGAAAGGGTGAGTTGTGGAGAAATTAGAAAGGTTTTAGAGAATTTTATAAACCCCTTGCCTTACGATTTCTATTTTGACAACGTGCGTAATACCTCAGAATTAATTCCAGAAATAAAAATTTCTCTCTGATCATTAACATTTGGCACAACTGACTGCAATATTAATATTATAGAAATAATTTAACCGTCTCGTGATCGACTGATATTTTCAATTTCATAGTTATTGGAAAACTTCAAAATTTCATACTGCATTTATCGCCTCATGTGTGTCACACGTTATTGTAAGCTAAGGGGTTAACACTTTGAATTTTGGCTTTCTATTAACACGTTGAATGCCACCGGTATTTTGGTAGTTTCTTCATTTCTATTGAAGTGAAAGTTTTTCTATTAAAATCATGTCTTTACAAAGCAGAAACTTTAAAGAGGCGAAGAGGTATATAGACAGCAGAATTTTAACTTTTTGAGACCAACGCGTAAATATTGACTGAATTAACAATTTTGTAAATATTACAATTTAAAAGTCATATGAAATTTTATAGAATTCAATAGTGCCAGTCACCGATGACCCCCATGGCATTCAACGTGTTAAGTAAAGCTTCGAAAGTTGAAAGATAGGATAATAATGTTGGGTAGTATTTGTTATGGTAAAGTTATTTGTTCAGCTGGCAAAGCATGCATAAGTGATTTTTTATTTTATGGAAAATATTCTGTGTAAATTTGTTAGTTGGTTTATGAAAGAAATGGAAAATATATAATTTTTTGACTAATTTCAAAATAGAAAGCGTAAATATTGCATTTTAGTATATGAAATAGGCTTGAAATAAATACCTTCTTCTTTGTGTTCTTTTCAAGTTTGTAATAGTGAATTTTTGTAAAATTGAAATATTAATTTGTCACTATTCAATATTCGGAGTAAATCTGTCATTTATTATATTAGAGAAATATTATATTAGGAAAATCTGAATGTTCGGACTGTAGGAAAAACTCGAGAAAATTGTATATTTGATTTTGTGAAATATTCTCAGAGGGATTGCGATTTTTGATATCCAATTTTTTAGAATATTTAAATATGGTTTTAAGTTATTTGGCGCCTGAATCGATTTTTAGAAGTTTCTGGGAAGAATTTGAAGCTATAGAGTTTGGAAGAATTGCAGATGAAAGGCTTTTAGATAGAACTCGAGGAAATTATATATTTAATTCTATTATCTGTTATCAGACGGTTGGGGATTTTTGATATCCATGGTATCGAATTCGGGGAGAATTATAGAGAAGTTACAATAGTTTCAAAGAATTTTATTAAAGGGAGTTTGTAAAATATTGGGAAAATTCAAAATTGTTTGTAAGTTATTTGGCGCCTGAATCGATTTTTGGAAGTTTCTGTGAGAAATTGAAACTGTGGAGTTTGGAAAAATTGCACATAAAAGGATGCCAGAAAAATTTGAGTCTCCTGAATGGAATCATATTTAATGCAATTAATTATTACCAAGAAAACTTGACAAAATTAGCGTTTATCTTGCGCTGTTAAATATTGTTAATAATTGTGGAGGAAAGTATAGAATACTATTTAAAAGAATTTGAACTTTCTTAATTGCTCCACAGACAATGTGATTAATTACTATAGGAAAAACTTAAGAAAATTATCTTCACCTCCATCAAATATTGCATGAAATTTATAAAAGAAATAAATATTTTTCATACCAAAGAACCACAGAAATTGAATTTTCAGGGGAACAAGAAAATTCCCACCGCACAAATACAAATTTTTCTTGATAAAAGTTGCAAAGGTAGATTTGTTCAAAAGACAGGGAAGAAACAGTGCTTAGTTTTTTTGCATTTTTTTGTTTATTTGTGAATGGAGTATAAAGAAACGGGAATAAATTAACAGTTATGTTCTCAGGACAATAAATAGTAGCTCGTTATCGAGATATAGTTGGCAACGATTGTTATAAAGAACTTGGAGGATTCAGTTAAAGAGATTTCGTAATTTATGATACTTCCTATTTTTCTGTAAATAAATTAAAATATTTTTAATATTTCTTTTATAAATGTTATGTTTGTAAAATGTTTAACGGCAGTTTGTTAGCAGCAAATCGTTATTATAAAATGCTCGAACGATCTAAAGAAAGGGATTTTATTGTTAACTGTTCCATTTGTTATAAATTGTTGTGTATCTTTTTTATATTCCTTTTTAAATATGATGTTTGCAGAGTATAAAATTGACACTGGCATAAAGAGTGTGGTAAAATTTATAAAAGAAATAAACATGTTTCACACCAAAGAACCACAGAAATTGAATTTTCAAGCGAACAAGAAAATTCCCACCTCACAAGTACAAATTTTTCTTGATAAAAGTTGCAAAGGTAGATTCGTTCAAAAGACAGGGAAGAAGCAGTGCTTAGTTTTTCATCGAACGTGTAAGCATTTAAGCGCCATCTGCCTCAAGACTAAATTACCGCGTGGGTGGCCGTTTAATGAGCAACAATGCTTTATTAAGTCCGACAGCAGTTTCCACGTGCGAAGGCTGCAAATTTACGCATCCTTTCGAATCGCGTTAATTCTTGATGGACACCTACGACGCCACATAATGGACGCTGCAAAATTGCAGCGACGAGGCGATCAACCGTGAAAATAAATCGTTGAACGTTTACGTCCATCCTTCTCCTTGCTCTTCGGAAGCCACGATGAATCAACGGCCATTTTCTCCTCAAGTTAAACGAACTTCAAACTTGTATCTTTGCCGTATTGTGTTTCAATTGCGAAGCTTTTTCAGCGAGACATAGGGTATCGCAGAAATGGATGACGAAAGTTTCGAAGATACTTGGTTCGTCTTTGGGATGAAGGAGGATCTTATGGATGTAGGTCTTGAAACACTTCCTAGCTGGGTTCTTCATTCTTTGTACGCGACAGATTTGCAAAATTACTTGCGAAACTCTACGGCCATGCATAATGTGACGATAAGGTGAGAAGATGGTGGTTCTCGAGTCCGTGTTGCGTATGATCTTCGTCCTGGAGCTAAGTAGAATGTAGCTGAAGTTTTATGAGATTTTTTAAGTACACTGTGTACTTTTATGACGGTAGATTTATGGTTTACGTGGACCTTATTTGATTATTTCTTGATTAAAAAATTGCCAACTTATATTGTCAGCGTAAAGAGATGGATGATTGTAAAAATTTCTGAGAGACGTGATGTTTTCATTGATTTATGTCTGACCTAAGTCTTGTTTAATCGCTTCTTGGTGAAAAATTGCAAACGTATGTTATTAATTTAGAGATGAATTAGTATTCAAATTGTGTAGGACGTGATGGGTTCGAGAATGCCTAACTAAAATTAATGTAAATTCTTTTAGGTCATTGTTTGTCAAAGAAATTGCAAACTTATAATATTGCTGCAGAGAGAAATAAGTGTAGATGATTCTGGTAGAAATTATATAAATTCGCTTATTTGGGTCAGTGTCTGTCAAAGAAATTGCAAAATTATAATATTGTTGCAGAGAGAAATGAGTGCTGACGATTCGGGTAGAAATTATATAAATTGCCTCCTTTAGATCATTGTTTGCCAAAGAAATTGTAGAATTATAATATTGTTGCAGAGAGAAAAAAGTGTTGACGTATTCGGGTAGAAATGATATAAATTGGCTTTTTGAGTCAGTGTCTGTCAAAGAAATTGTAGAATTACAATATTGCTGCAGAGAGAAATAAGTGTAGATGATTCTGGTAGAAATTATATAAATTGGCTTTTTTGGGTCAGTGTTTGTCAAAGAAATTGTAGAATTATAATATTGCTGCAGAGAGAAATAAGTGTTGACGTATTCGGGTAGAAATGATGTAAATTGGCTCTTTTAGATCATTGTCTGTCAAAGAAATTGTAGAATTACAATATTGCTGCAGAGAGAAATAAGTGTAGATGATTCTGGTAGAAATTATATAAATTGGCTTTTTTGGGTCAGTGTTTGTCAAAGAAATTGTAGAATTATAATATTGCTGCAGAGAGAAATAAGTGTTGACGTATTCGGGTAGAAATGATGTAAATTGGCTCTTTTAGATCATTGTTTGCCAAAGAAATTGTAAAATTATAATGTTGCTGCAGAGAGAAGTAAGTGCTGACGATTCGGGTAGAAATTATATAAATTGGCTCTTTTAGATCATTGTTTGTCAAAGAAATTGTAGAATTATAATATTGTTGCAGAGAGAAATAAGTGCTGACGATTCGGGTAGAAATGATATAAACTGGCTCTTATAGATCACTATCTGTCAAAGAAATTGCAAAATAAATAATAATATTGCTGCAGAGAGAAATAAGTGCTGACGATTCGGGTAGAAATGATATAAATTGGCTCTTTTAGATCATTGTTTGTCAAAGAAATTGCAAAATTATAATATTGCCGCAAAGAGAAATGAATGTTGACGATTCTGATAGAAATGATGGTTTCAGTTTGAACCTAACTCTGACCTAATCATGACCTTTCAAGGTGAAATCCTGAAAAACAATCTGCAAGCTCGTTATGTCATTGTACATACGTAGCTCTGTGTTAAAAATGTTTTCAGAACACAGATAGAACGTAATTCATCCAGTTATAGCAGATTTCATGAAATTGGGGTAACCACGTCTAGCACGACAGACGATGAAGGGTAAACTTAACGTGACAGAGTTAAATTGAGGGTTCCGGCTGTATGATTACTTCGAAAAAAATAATTCGCGAATTAGGTCTTCAAGCTTGACGAGATAATTCATCATCTGGACTTCGTATTGAAGCGAGTTTTAACGAGTTAATTCGTGTTGCAATTTCGGAAATTACTCGGCCGTCTAAATTCACGCGAAGTATTCTTAATAATTTCTCAAAGATGAAATTATGCTTTCTAAAGCATTTATCACAAATTTCTCATGAAGTTAACGTGACAGGAACGAAAGTGTCAAAGAAACTGTTAACAATGGAACTACCAAGCCAGTCAAAATGACTGGTACACAATTTTTTCCAAAAATTCCTCAAATTTATAGGAGAGTCATTGAATAGATATTCTAGGGCCATCTCATAAAATATAAATTTAAAATATAATATAAAATATAATTTTAAATCTTCTCCACTTCTTAATTCCTCTTCTTCCAAAGTACTTATTTAATACATTTAAATATAACAGATATAGTGTCAACACAGTGAAATAAAAATATATCATTTTTTCTACTATTGTTTCTATTGGAAACAGGTATTTAAATAAATTAATATACTTTATATGAATATTACTTTTATTATAAGGCTTTGAAAGAAACGTCTTTGTACTGCTGGAGTTTAGAACGAACTAACTGTGAATGCCCAAAAGACGAGCTCGGGCCAACTTATTAATTAATTAACTAATTAATCGGCAGGGGCCTACTTTATACTACGTCAATGCAAGACCACATCCGTCAAAAGTGAGCTCAAAAAAATTGCGTGAATTGAAATATGAAATTTTAAGCTACGCAACTTATTGACCTGATCTTCCTTTAACGGTTTATCACATTTTTAAACACTTAGGCCACTTCATTACTGAAAAACAATTCAATAATGAAGGTGAGCTTAAAAAAGTCGCCTCCATTTTCTAATAACTCAGATTTTATTAAAAATCGTACAAAAGCCCTTGTGGATCTTTGGCAGAAGTGTATCGATGTCGATGGAAATTATTTTGATTTATAAACATTCATTTTGCAAAAACTGTGGCATTTTAATGTCGCCGTATACAATCCGACATTTCATATGCGCCAACCTAATATCTATTGGGTTGGCAAGAAAGTAATTTCGGTTTTGTAATATGAAATGAAACTCAATTTTTTTTTAACAAAGAATGAACTTAAAATATATTTTAAATTCTGTACGATAACCTTTTGCCACCTTTTAGACCAATTTATGATTCCGCTCTCATAGAAATTCTGGTCTTTATCAGCAAAAAACTGAACCAGGTGTGATTTTAGGCTAAACATTTGAATTAATCGTTTGGCCCCTCGGAACCAGCTGAAGTACACAACACCTTTGTAATCTCACCAAATTGACAGCATAACTTATTTTTGATACAATTCAGCTTTCAATGTGATTTGTATAAAAAAGTAATGACAAATTAAAATACATCGAAAATGTTCGTTTTTGCACTCCATATTAAAATTCACGCTAAACTAACGATTGCAAACGAAATGAAGCACAATTTGTTTCTAAATCCTGGCAAAAGTGGCAACATTAAATTTTCAGAAGTAAAAAATGATAACATTGTCAGAAGTCCTTCGACACAAACGTAACATTAGCTATCGACGAAAACCGAAATTACTTTCTTGCGAAGCCAATATAAAGCGTCGGTACGGTTAAAGAAATGGCAAAATAATTGGCGAAAGTACCTGCAGAATCGCGGAACCTTCGAGGAAATCGTTCAATTTGTATTCTCGAGGATGATTATGATCCCCCGACTATTTTTACGCGCAAGAGTAAAAGCACGGTATCGATCTCGAAAGAGTTGGCGTGCCAGGCGGTTGTTAAGGGTGTTTATCACCTACGTACTCTTCAGGGTCGCCAGATTTGTGTCAAGAACTCCTTCCTGTACTCGCGCGAGTGCGATATTCAGGTACCAGAAGTCGTAAAAAAACTCATCGAACATACACGGAAGAATTTACGAGTCTGGAATCGCGACTATTTCTATGAAGGACGAGACCTTACTGTCTGAACGATGTTAACACTAGAACTACCGGCGCTAAATCTGTTATATTTAAATATATTAAATAAGTCCTTTGAAAAAAGGAAAATTCAGTGGTGGAAAAGATGATCGATTCGGTAATTTATGTTTTATAGGATGGACGTAGAATATCTACTCTCTGGTTCTTCTATAATCTTAGAGAATTTTTGGAAAAAATTGTGCACCAATCATTTTGACTGGTTTGGTAGTTCTAGTGTTAATACTCCTTGGAATCGCAACAACTCTTTTTAAAGTTTATTTTCGAAAATTCTGCTAAATATTGTTTTCCTGAAATATCTCATTTTTGAAAAATATTGCAGGTTGTATTATTAACTTGCTCGTGTATTTAAATCGTATTATAACGTCTATAAAATGTGGGGTCTGAAAAGTTATAGGGAATTCAACCATAATTATATTCAACTTGTCAAAATATGACAAATAAATCGCTTGTATGGCTTAGAAATGAAAAATAGGATAATAAGTGTATTGTTCAGGGTTCACGTGTTGGACCACAGTGAAATGACCACGTCTGAAACTTAATACCATGCTTCCTTCTTTCTCTTTATGAAATACAACCAAAAATGAAATAACAACTCCTTATGAAGTCTCAAAAATTTGTCTTTACCCCTCCGAAAACTTTCTACATTTCTGCAAAATTCAAACTTACAATTTCCCATCCAGATTCCATAAAATACCATTAACACTAAGAAATCAGTTTGACAATAGAACTACCAAGGTAGTCAAAATGACTGGTTCCTAATTAAAAAAAAGTTTGTCTTATAAAATATAAATTACTTAACTGATCATCTTCTTTGCTGCCTGATTCCTCTTTTTTACAGTACTTATTTAACATATTTAAATATAACAGATTTAACCCCTTACCCTACAATAACGTGTGACACTCGTGGCGTGGTAAAAAAAATAGGAAATTTTCAAATTTCGTGAAACCTATAAAATTCAAAGCATCAGTGAGATGCAACACGATCAAATTATTTCTAATATTAATATCCTATTAAATTACACAAAATATCAATAATCACTGACGAATTATTATTTTTCCAATTTAATTCTGAATCATTGCGGAAGCAGTCACAAAAGAAGTCATAGGTCAAGGGGTTAACACCGGAAGTTCTAGTATTAAGCAACAACGGTTGCACCGATGCATATAACATATCCGGAATGTAACTGCCAAAGAAATTGTGAACCCTTGCCGTACAATACCGAGTGACATTCGTCATGCGGCAAAATGGATAGGAAATTTTAAAGTTTTGCAAAACCTACTAAATTGAAGGTATCAGTGAAACGTGACAGGATAGAATTATTTCTATAATATTAATGTGGGCCTCCCGAGAACAGTAGTTGCGTCGCAAGATGCAACAACCTTGCGTATCGTTGCGTCGCGAAAAAAGCTCCGACGCCCGAGGACAGTTGCTCGTAAGCGGTCATAGTGTAAAGTCGATATGGTTCAATATTTTATTTTACTTTTTTTCTTTATAAAACCTGTGTTTTCAATCGAGAAACCTGAGAATCCCAACATTAGTACGTTAAATAATATGATATATCATGAATCACTGATCAATTTTTATTTTGCCAATTTAACACCTTGCCTTACGATTTCTATTTTGACTGTGAGTGCAACAACTCGAAATTAATGAAAATTT
Source organism: Cerceris ruficornis (assembly GCA_963989415.1). NCBI lineage: Eukaryota > Metazoa > Arthropoda > Insecta > Hymenoptera > Crabronidae > Cerceris > Cerceris ruficornis. The sequence continues at coordinate 7,090,083 of OZ022530.1, read as the reverse complement.
CTTTCTGATTTCTCATATTTCCTACAATTGAACGCTATATTAATATTCAGGAAACAATTTGATTGTCGCGCAACTGATTTATATTTTTAATTTAATAGTTTTTGGAAAACTTCAAAATTTCCTACGTCATTTACACCGTTACGAGTGTTACACGTTATTCTAAGGCAAGGGGTTAATCCTGAATTATTGCGGAGTCAGTGACAAAAGAAATCGTACGGCAAGGGGTTAAAGAAATTGCGAAAGAATCTTATATTTAGACACTTAACCCCTTCGGACCCTGTGCACATTGTAATGTACATAATACTTTTCGTGCTGTATTTTATTACGTATAGGGTTAACTTAGTATCACTTAGTTTTTTTTATACAAATATTTTTCAGGGTCACCTTAATGTTACAAATTTTGCGTAAGGACCATATGTCCATTAAAATGTACATTTACAAATTATAAATAAAAATTATAATTGTAATTATATTAAATTATAATTTAAAAATTCGGGTCTGAAGGGGTTAATCTGATATTAACACTAGAACTACCAAACCAGTCAAAATGACTGGTGCACAATTTTTTCCAAAAATTCTCCAAGATTGTAGGAGAGTCATAGAATTGATATTCCACGTCCATCTCATAAAACATAAATTACCGAATCGATCATCTTCTCCACCTTAGTATTCCCCTTTTTTCAAAGTAATTATTTAATATATTTAAATATAACAGAATTAACGCCGGTAGTTCTAGTGTTAAGGTCGAAAGGTATATCAGAAATCTCCATTAGGGGTGTTTACGGGGTGTACGGTGTATTCGATGAGAAGGTGGCGATAGATTTTCATCGCATGGTCGGTAAGCTGCCGCAAGCAGAAACAGCCCGATTACATTAGCATTTGCTGTAGTAAGGGGTCCGGATTTAATAAACCCTTGGTGGTTGTAATCTTAAGGGGGTTGGTCGTGGTGTATCAGAGAACATGGCCGGCTTATTTCCACGAGGCTGCTTCGTAGCGTAACACATCGTTGATGATATTATTACGTGCTACTTTATTAATCATTTCCAATTATGATTCATGTACAGCAACCCATAACACAAAGGGTGGCTCGGTTATGGAAGACGTGTAAACGTTTCATTGTGATTTTACGACGTTAATGCCGTGCGTCCGAGCAATTCGTTCGTGCAACAATAACTGTAATTTAATTGATAATCTATTATTTATGTTTTACACCCCTTGCAGTACAATTTCTTTTGTGACTACCTCCGCAGCAATTCAAAGTTAAATTGGTAAAATAGAAATTGATCAGTGATTCTTGATATATCATATAATTTAACGTAATATTAATATTATAGAAATGTAATTAGATAGAATATTAAACAATAATATTCTTATGAATTATTATAAATAGCGAAACTGTCTCCCCTCTATATGTTATCGATTGTTATAGCGACAGCAACGAGATGTGAATGTTTATAATAATATGTCATGTGATTCTTGATATATCATATAATTTAACGTAATATTAATATTATAGAAATCTAATTAGATAGAATAATAAACAATAATATTGTTATGAATTATTATAAATAGCGAAACTGTCTCCCCTCTATATGTTATCGATTGTTAGAGCGACAGCAACGAGATGTGAATGTTTATAATAATATGTCATGTGATTCTTGATATATCATATAATTTAACGTAATATTAATATTATAGAAATCTAATTAGATAGAATATTAAACAATAATATTGTTACGAATTATTGTAAATAACGAAACTGTCTCCCCTCTATATGTTATCGATTGTTATAGCGACAGCAACGAGATGTGATTGTTTATAATAATATGTCATGTGATTCTTGATATATCATATAATTTAACGTCATATTAATATTATACAAATCTAATTAGATAGAATATTAAACAATAATATTCTTATGAATTATTATAAATAACGAAACTGTCTCCCCTCTATATGTTATCGATTGTTATAGCGACAGCAACGAGATGTGAATGTTTATAATAATATGTCAGAGAGTTGTCTGTGAACTGTCTGAATATCCGGACCTGTTCAAATAGAATCTCTATTTTTATAAACAATTACTGTCCTATTTACAGCATCAAAGGTTTAAGACCTCATATTTCCAATTTTTCCCGTAATTCAGAAAATGAAGTAACAATCGCGCAGGACGCGAGAAATTCTATTTTTATGAATTCCAATTTTTGCGACTGGTCAAACAAATAAAACAGTCTCGCAATAAAGGCCAATAAAAATGGCCATTAAAGAAGCGAAACCTCATCGATATCGCGACTTACCTTTTATTACGATCAACATAATACCGTCGCGAGTGTCGCCGAAGCCGATGTCGACGTCTGTCTACGTGCGTCACGGCGATCGTCCCTATTTCCTTTGAATTTCTCCTGGATTCGCTGCGATTATCCTTGAGCAGTGAATCCCCGCGAGAATCCCGTCTCTGATCCTGGCCGTCATCCTGCTGATGGTCTTTCGACCTCACCATCATCCAAATGAAGAACGGCAGGGCGATCATCGTTGTCCCTTCGATCATCGCCTCGTTTTAACCCTTCTGCCTTCAAAAACCATAGATGTACCGGTGTCTGACTGTGAATTATTTATTCCCCTTTCATGGTAATTTTTCTGCCATTTTCACACGCGTCCTTGACATTGCTCTTCTTACACTTCACATTGTTTAATTGTTGCTTTGGCATCAGGTTTCATGGGATATTTTGTTTATTAAATTGTACATTTGTTTTTTGTTGCTTTGGTTCCAGGATCGATGCGATATTTTGTTTATTAAATTGTAGATTTCTTTGCTCTTGCTTTGGTTTCAGGATCGATGCGATATTTTGCTTATTAAATTGTATTTTTGCTGTTGCTTTGGTTTCAGGTTTGATGAGATTTTTAGTTTATTACACTGTATGTTTGTCTGTTGTTGCTTTGGTTTTAGGTTTGATGCGATATTTTGTTTATTAAATTGTAGATTTCTTTGCTCTTGCTTTGGTTTCAGGATCGATGCGATATTTTGTTTATTAAATTGTAGATTTCTTTGCTCTTGCTTTGGTTTCAGGATCGATGCGATATTCTGCTTATTAAATTGTATTTTTGTTGTTGCTTTGGTTTCAGATTCGATGCGATATTTTATTTATTACATTGTATGTTCGTTTGTTGTTGCTTTGCTTTTAGGTTTGCTGCGACATTTCGTTTATTAAACCGTGTATTTGATTTTTGATGCTTTGGTTTCAGAAGTGATGTGAATTATCAATAGTAGTTAATTATTTAGGGATTTGATGACGGAGGAATTTTTATTCGGAGGATTTCCTTGAAATATTCGTTTCTTGGCGTTTGATTGGTTTCTGTCTGCGGGATGCCGAGGGTCTTTCTTCGAATGGACAATCGAGGAACTTAGGAGATACATTGTTCTATTAGTGGAACGCCTTGTATTCCGAAGTTTCTTCATTATTAATGCCGATTGTTACGTTTGAAAAAGTGTTCCTTCGATTCCCCGCTGGGAGGATTTCCGGGTTGAAACTCATTTCGACGCACTTCACGTTTCTTGTTAAAAGTTTCGTTAAAAGGAACGTTATTTCGTTTATTAATTCCACTTCACGGCGGTGTTCGTCGGACTTTATTGCAAAACGTTGAGATGAGACGTTTCCGGGCTTAATTAAAAAATTGATTTTGTAATTTTACGTGCTTTAACTTCGATTGAATATTTTTTTAAGTTTCTTGCATTCTGGGGCCGCAATAATTGATAATTATTTTCGTGGTGGAGTTAAAATGGTATTACAATTGGATTTATAGTGCAAAAATAAGCAAAAACTTATTTCTTTGCAAAATCTGTCATTACTAGGAGATCCATGGATAATTAATTTGTCAGAATAATAGATAAGATATAAACAAATATGATAAAATAATGCAAAGTTTGCATCACCAAGTAAATTATACTTGCAAAAGTATTTGCATAAAAAATCAACATGCATACGCAAACGTAGATATTAATCAACAAAAATTAAAATTAGTAAGATAATAATATTTAGAAAAGTAATTCTCAATCCAAAGAAGAAATTTGGAACAACGAGTTTAACTAAAAAATTTGAAACTGCAATGTACATCTTAATAAAAGAGTGAATTGAAAATTTCAATCTCAATAAAGCATTACTAAAATAATAAATTTCCAAAAGTTAATCTTCAACAGGAAAGTTATTTATCCTGAAAATCATTTCCTTTACTGTATCAGTTTCCATTATTTTGTATTTCTCTTCGTATTCCCTGCCCATAAGTTCTTTTGAGGCCAAGGAAATTTATCCCGATGGAAAAATTGGATTTTCCTGTTAAACGTAATTGCAAGTGCAGAAAGCCCTTCAGATTGGTCTCGCAGCATTCACTCATTGCGAGCGAATCTTAAAGATTTCCTTCGGGACCCGAACTCCGGGGAACCCGAAAGTTTTCTCCCTTCGAAATTATTGGACCTCTTCATCCAATTACTGTTACAAACGCGAGAATTCGAAAGCAACTCTGCCAGTAGGAAATTTTATTTCTTTACGGGCTCAGTTGATGGACCTCGAACTACATATATCTTCAACAAACGTTATCCAGAACCAGTTTATCTAATCATGTTAATCTGTAACAATTATTGCAACGCTTAAATTTTTTTTACTGTAATTAGAACTTTAAGGTGTGGAAAAGTGCTAATTAAATAATGGAAAAATACAAATTTAATTGTTCTGGAATTCCAAAGGAAGAACGATAATGAGAAATTAATTTTTTCTGTGTTATATTACATGATATTATCACAGTGCTATCAATATTAAGTATAAAATTACTAACTAAAAATTCAAGAAAATAAAATTGATATCGTGTGTAGACTTAGAAGTATGAGAAATGTCTGTAAATCTATTTTTAATACGTAATCAGAAATGTTGAAAGTACGGCGAACAATGACTGCAATTAACAGAAAGTTGAAAAGATAAAACTTCATTCTTCCGGAATTGCAAAGTCTTAAGACTGTTTGTAACTCTATTTTTGTTGTATCATGCGATATTATCACGGTTTCAACGTCATTAACTATAAAAATACTAACTAAAAATTAAATAAGAAACTCTGCAATGTTTCGAAAAACCAAAAGCTGTGTATAAATCTACTAACTGCAATTAAATACAATTGAGAAACTACAAATCCAAATCCTCTGAAAATCAAAAAGCTTTGAAAAGCAATTTATAAATCCATTCCTGCTAATTAAAAATTAAAAACTAACACTTCAATTCCTCTACAAAATCCAAAGCTTAAAACTATCCCTAAGCTACCCATTAAAAAGCTGAAATTATTCATTTTCATTTAAAAATCATGCCCGTTGAGAATTACAATTTTTCATATTTAATAATTGACTACAATAAATATTAGAAAAATTTGACGTCCAAGCAAGACCAACAGAAACAGTCGGTCATTCGAGACTGTCAATTATCGAAATGTTCGCCTCATTCGGCGGGAATTATCGCGTAAATGCCGAGTGAACACTGACAACTTAATAATACGTGACAATACAGGGAGGACGATCCATTATTCCCGGGATTTAGGACGACAGACGTGGAATATTGTCGAACAACAATATTTATTGTTCGCCAGAGTTCTCCACAGATGTCGCGTGACGGCCGGAAATGCGTATCTGATCTCCGGTGCGAGTTTGTATATTCAGAAGCAGGAAGTTTTCGAGGACGATCGAGAAACTACGAGGTTTTCGAGCTGACATTTTTCCAGGCACGGTGAAACGTATTCGATTATTTTTAAATTTCAAACCTGAGCGTAAATTTAAGACATTTATTTATGGGGAATTTGCAATTTATTCAAATTCTAATTAATCTCGGAAATTGAATTTTATTTACAATTTTTACAGAGGTGTATCAATATTTTTTACTTTCTTTTTGTTTGACAAAATGCACAGATTTTCGTTTTACTGTAGCTTGATTGAACTCTTACAAAAGTTCTGGTTTTGTTCAGCTTTTTATCCGACATTTTATTTGAATGAAATCTGCAGATTTCCGCGTATTTTTCTATTCATTCTACTTTTTATTTGAATTTCTTTTGCAGATGAAATCCATAGATCTCTGACTGTTTTTCTATAGACTTTCGATCGTTACGCTTTTCATATCAATTTTTTAATGCAAAACGTACTTTTAGAAATGCTTATTTTAGAAAATATGCCGAGTACTATTTTTTAATCAGTTGTGCTTCATCCAGATATTCGTTTAATTGTAAAGACAGCAATTTATTTCGCATTGTTCCAGTTGTACTGATTTAATGCGACACTTCATGAGGATAGTGTCCACGAAATGTTGCCATTTCGAGTGTATTCCATTTGCCAAGCGCGAAGTTAGAGTCCTTGAAAATTTATTAGCAAATATTCGCACATTTGTGCACGCGTGCAAATAAATAAACGCGTACGATCCTTGTTCCGCTAATATTGGCCAGAACAATGGGAATGTCACCCATCGTGACATTTTACTCGTGCTATTATTAAGCAAACAGCCCGCGAATAAATGACGAAGGCCCTGAACGAAATCGCACTTGCAAAGATCAACCGTTGCTTCGACACTATGCAAATTAGGATTTAATAAATTCTACAAAATTGCAATTTAAATTGAACACAACGAAATATTTTTGAAGAAAATGGACGCTTTTGAATTTTAATGGTAAATGTTACGGCTTCTTTATTTAAAATTGTACATATTTAAATTGTTTATTTTAAATATTTTTAAATTATGTTTCATAAATTGTATATTTCATTTTTGATGCTTTGGTTTCAGAAGCGATGTGAATTATCGAAGATAGTTAATTATTTAGGGATTTGATGACGGAGAAATTTTGATTTGGAGGATTTCCTGGAAATATTCGTTTCTTGTAGATATAATTTGTAAAATTTTGTACAATTTTAAAACTGTTGATAATTTTAATATTTCCGATACTTTGGAGAACCAAGAAATTATGTGTAAAATCATCCGAGATTACAGTTTATTAATTGTCGCAAGTATTATAAAATCATAAAACCAAATGAACAAAATGGCACGTTTCCAATTTCTATTTTAACGAAAGAATTTTACCATTCTAACTAACATGAGAACAAAAATTTAATTTCAAAGACTTCTACCTTGTTGCGATAAACAGGTACTTTGAATAACGAGAAAAACTGTAATTTATGAAGTATAATTCCCAATGTAATACTCTTTGATATTTCATCCGACTGATGATAAATGACAGAGAGGCAAATATCCATAAAATTACAGTGGAAGTAAATTTTCAAAAATCTGTCGATATTAATGAAATCACATCTATTGTCAGAGAGCGATCGAATCACGTGCCGTTCGTTGTTTGCGGAACGGCGTGCAATTAACCACGTCATTGCTGAGATTCTTTGTTCGATTGTGAACGACCATGACTCGTATGTATGTAAGCTCGTTAAATATTGGCTGTAAGTATCGCAAACCACGCAACAGAAGGATAATCTTGTGACGTCACGTTTTGTATATTGCTCCAGAGCACGAATTCAACAGTGCGAAATTTCGAAGAATGCGAAATTTTAATCGTTCATTTCACGCTAATTGGCTTGCATATTGGGAGAATTTTAGTAGGCGAGATAATTTCCGCAAATTCGAGTAACCTGATAATAGGATTGCCAAATTCGCGAATACTCAAGTAGCAAATGCAGAGTTCGATCATTTGAATTTCTCGGATTTGAAGTAAGCAAATTCTCTATTGTTTGTCTTGATGAATTTCCAACTGATCGAAGATACTGATAGTCGAATGTGCAAGGAGTGTAAGTTCGGGATCATCAGGTACTTTAGATAGCCCGTGATTTAGGTACCTAATTTTTAGCAATAAGTATCCAAATATTCAGGTACTCAATCTTCTAGCCCTCCAAAATTCCCGGGCATCTGATCATCTAAGTCTCCAGATATCCAGGTACCTGAATTCGCAAACATCCAACAATTAAACACTACGATACGTCTGGATAATAAAGAATCTAAGATTCGTGATACACAATAGTACTAAAATATCAGTATCCCTAATTATTTAAATATCCAAAAAATCAGGTACCTACATTTCACAACATCAGAACACCTCGACATTTAAATATCAGAATATCCCGATAATAAAACATCTGAAATAATCGGGCCACAAGTTACTCAATCATCAAAGTTCCCAATTTTCCAAATATCCAAGTACCTAAAGCCCTAGCACTTAAACATTCCAATCTACCAAAATTACTAAACTTCAAATTCTGCAGGAATACACTCAAGTCACTAAGTAGAAACGACAAAATCAACCTGCCAGAGTAACCAAATAACTTCATTTTCACAATACTCCAAATCCCATCAATTCAGGTATCCAACGTTTCTGTCATACGTACAAATTGCTCGTAGACAAGTCCGTAACTCTTAAAATGGTCATCATACAAAAATGGCTCATATAACGAGTCGTTGGGGGATTATTTAATCAGCAACGTACATAACGTGTCGTATTTTAATAAAATCTCTCACGCATGTTAACTTGACGACATATACTTGACATGCATATTAGATTCCAGTCGATTCTACTACTTGACACACATACGCGTTCAGCATCAATCTGCCGGCAGAGTGTTTACCGGGAACTTGGCAAATATTTGGTACGGATTTGGTACCAAAAGCGAAGTGGCAGTTTCCTCAGTCGCTGAAGAGTACACTCGACACTCGAGGGCCGACTGTGTGAGTTGTAAATTATGTTTAAACGTCTTGCATATATGCACGATACTCTCAAGTATTACAAACAGATTTGTTTTGCATTGGGAAAGGTAAAATGTATGGTGACTGTGTTAAATTTTGGTTTGGAATTTCAAATTCAATTTTTCGCAGCTTTGGATAACTTGGAAATTTGATTTTACCGGTTTATCGGGGTTTGAGGAATTTGGTAGCCAGATTGCTGAGGATTCAGGTATGACTTCAGGTATTTGGATATTTCTGATGTAGGCTGATGACTATATTAACTTTTAGTTTCGAATTTTATATTCGATTTTTTGCAGGCTTTGGATAATCTGGGAATTTGATTTTATCGGTTTATCGGGGTTTGAGGAATTTGGGAATTTAGGTGATTGGTCATTCGGTTGCCAGATTGCTGAGGGTTGAGAACTTCAGGTATTTGAATATTTCTGATGTAGGCTGATGACTATATTAACTGTTGGTTTGGAATTGTAAACCAAATTGTTTAAAAACTTTGGATGATTTGGAAATTTTGCTGATTGATCATTTGGTTGCTAGATTGCTGAGGACTGGGAACTTCAGGTATTTGGGAATTTGTGATGTAGGCTGATGACTATATTAACTTTTGGTTTGGAATTTCAAATGCAATGTTTTGCAGGCTTTGGATAATCTGGAAATTTGATTTTACCGGTTTATGGGGGTTTGAGCAGTTCGGAAGAGGAGAGTCATCATTTGATTGTCAGATTGCTGCAGGTTGGAGACATCAGGTATTTGGATATTTGACATGCATGATATTCGAGTACTTGGTAACATGGTGATTTAGGTACTTCGTTACTTGATTCTCGGAGTACCGGACGCAGAAGAATTTAGGCGCCTCGATAATTTACAAACGGGATGCTTAAACATTTGATGTTCTGAGAGTTTAAGTACCTGATTATTTGGTTAGCTAGGCACCAAGGTGCATGGATATCTTGGAATTCCGATACCTGAATATCTACCCGTCAGAATACCGAAAGGATGAAATGATTCTAAATATTAGGTACTTTATGACTTGAACTCCTGATCAATGAAGTACCTGCAAATTGGAAAATTTAGCTGCTCAATTGATAAACTGTCAGTATCCTCGAGATGTCCGGTCATTTGGAATTTCAGTACCTGATTATTCGAATGCAAGAACACATTAGTATCCGTAAATCTTATAACGTAGGTACCTGAATACAGATTTTATTGACCTAACGTTGGTTACGGTCGACACTGTTCTATATCGTGTTCAACAGTCGTATTTCCTTAGAATCTTAGATGCAATTGCATTCACAGCTGAAAGCCGGAGCGAATAAAAATTCACTGCCGCTATTTCAATTGCAAATTTCACATTTCTACTTAAACTGTTCTTCCAATTTTCTCTTTCTTCCTCATTTAAACTTGCTCCTTCTCGTCGTAAATATTTATTTAAAATTACTAAACTTTACAGAACGAAATTCCATCCATTACGTGCATCAGCAAATGCAATTTTGCCCTATAAAAAAATTCTACAATGAATTTCATTAACAATATTCCAAATTTCAAAATCTCAATTTATAGATCGCAAAAATTCTATTATCATTCAAATATATTTTGCACTTTTACGCAATCAGAAATTATTATTTTCAAATCTAGCAAGTGCAATTTTAATTGTGCAAATATAGCAAGAAGGTATAAAAAATTGAAAAAAAAGTAGATGGAATTGAAGGAAGGTAGACATCTCCCTGAATAAATCCACGTTAATTTATCGAGCCTCGGAGACGGAACGAAGCCGGTGCATCGTGCGATGCATCCGCGAATCGAACGTACGTGATTTTTCAACGGGACGCATTACGTTTCGCGATTGTGCCGGGAGAATTGATGGAATCCATTACGAAAATTGAAATTCCCAGGCATGGCGAACTCAACAAGTACTACGATCGAAGGTACTCCGAGGAACAATGCCGAGTACAAAAGGCTCCATGGAGCTGCAGACTTTTCGCACGCCTCAAATACGCGTTCTCCAATATGTACGACATTTTTTTTTACGATTGTTAAATATTAATGAATTTTTTCAAGTTTATTTGCCGATGTGCTGGCCATTTGTTAAAAAAATTATGTTAATTTTGCATTTTAAGTCGTTAAACGCCACTGGTACTTCGATAGTTTCGTCATTTTAATTAAAGTGAAATTTTTTCTATTAAAATTACATTTTTACGAAGCAGAAACCTTAAAAACGCAAATAGAAATATAGTCAGCAAGACTTTACGTTTTTAATGTTAATTTTTAAATATTGAATGAATTAGAAAATTCGTGAATATTGCAATTTAAAAGTCATATGAAATTTTGTTTAATTCAAAAATGCCGGTCACCGTTGACCCTTACGACATTCAACTCGTTGAAATCGATAAGATAATGAAGTTATTGCAATCTTGTGCTTTTAGTTAAATGGAATAATAAATTTCTTGTTGTATGGTGTATGAAAATTGATGGAATAATAAAATGGGATTAGCCTGTACTTTTATAATTGGCAGTGGAATAAAAGGGGAGTAATTTTGCATTTTAATGTTGAAGCGGTAATTAAACTACGTTGGTTTTCAATTTTAAGTTCGATACGGTAATAAAATTACAGTAGGGTAATGTTTGAAAATTTATGGCGTAATAAAATGGGATCAGTATCGATTTCAAAATTATTGCCGCAATAAAAATGAACTAATTTCTCATTTTGATATGGACGGGGCAGTTAAATTATCCCAGTTTTACATTTTAAGTTCAATTTACGAGTACAATTAACATAATTGTTACACATAAATACACCTAATTGTATTTCTACAATTTCAAAGAAACTAAAAAGAACACTAAATAGTTTACCTCTAAAATGCCCTCCACTTTTTAACGATCATTTCGAAATTATGGATGCACAACTTTTAAAAATTATTCTACTTAAAACGGAAAATCAGCGTTTGCAACAAAACCCTGATGTCAGAGATGACATCAAGAAGACCTTTGACCTCGCACGAGCTATCAATACGGTTTAAAAATTTCTACAATTTTAAATACATCAAAAAATTTTGAAACTTCTTGCTCAAAAAACATTAAACTCCTTAACAATGGTTTTCAAACTGATACATTTAACAAATAATTCCACTTAAAATGAAAAACATCCGTGACGTCATTGATGACATTATCCAAGAAATTCTTCGACGTCACAGAGCTAACATCAACTCAAAAACTTTTGCAATTTCAAACATATAAAGAAAAACTTTGAAGCTTCTTACTCAAAATATACTGAACTCCTTCCCAATGATTTTCAAACTGATACTTTTAACAAATAATTCCACTTAAAATGAAAAACATCGGTGACGTCATTGATGACAGCATCCAAGAAATTCTTCGACGTCACAGAGGCTAACATCAGCTCAAAACCTTCTGCAATTTCAAACATATAAAGAAAAACTTTGAAGCTTCTTACTCAAAAAATACTGAACTCCTTCCCAATGATTTTCAAACTGATACTTTTAACAAATAATTCCACTTAAAATGAAAAACATCGGTGACGTCATTGGTGACATCATCATAGAAATTCTTCGACGTCACAGAGGTTAACATCAGCTCAAAAACTTCTGCAATTTCGAACATATAAAGAAAAACTTTGAAGCTTCTTGCTCAAAAACCACTAAACTCCTTTACAATGGTTTTCAAACTGATACTTTTAACAAATAATTCCACTTAAAATGAAAAACATCTGTGACGTCATTGATGACATCATCCAAGAAATTCGTCGACGTCACAGGGGCTATCAGTACAATGGAATAACCGGCTCGATAACTATGCTGAATTTTCAATGAACCTAACGACCGTTTGATAAAGCCGAGCCGGCGGCGGTGCGTGCGAAAGAACCAAGTCGGCCTTCCTCCTCGTTCACGTGAGCCTCGGCTAATTAACGCGAACGTAATAAACATTCGATAAAGATTGCGCGGAGAACTTCGAACGTAAGGATTTCCTGCTAATATCAAATACATATGTAACTCATCGAGCGGAATAATAAAGCATCGAGCGGTGTTTTCATAGAGATGCAAATAAATCAGCGGCGATAATATCGCAATTAGCGTGCGGTTAATCAGATGCAAGATGAAAGATGAAGAGAAAATGGGCAGTGGTTGATCACATGGATTGGAAAATCGTGGAATGAATTATCAAGGGCAGATAAACTTGTTCTTCTTTCGTTAGAAACATCCTTTTACATATTTGATAAATATTGCTGGAAATTTTCAGCAAAGTAATGCGAAAGAATTAAGTTCACAAAAATTAAATTAATGGAAATTTAATATTGAAATGTATTAAGTATCATAAATACTATTAATTCATATTATCAACATTTATAGTATCTTGATAAAGTATATTTTAACGAGCAAACGGTGGGTAATTAGTGGGAAAGTGATAAATGTTCTATAAAGATTGCGCGGGAAATTTCGATCGTAAAGATTTCCCGCGATATTTTCAAAAACGCCAAATGAATTAGTGGCAATAACGTTGCGATTGCCGTGGGATTAATGAAATTGCGAGATGAAACTGAAGAGGAGCAAAATGCCGAATGATTGATCACGGAGAATCGTTGAACTGATTGTAAAAGGGAGAACGTACGATCGGACGGCGTAGAATAAATGTAACTGATGGACTAACTAAATTGTCGGGGAGAAGGAACATCGAATGGGTGATTAAATTCTGAGATTAAATTTCCAACTGCAGCAACATAACTGTAAGATCAAATTGCGATGTGAAAGGAGGTGTCGCTGGAGTAATTGAACGTATAATTCAACTTTATGGTGGAAAGAACGAGAGTTCAATCTAATTGTGACATAGAAAGTTGAAGGAAGAACTGAAGTGTGGAATTAAATTGTAAAAATTGTGAAATATTGTTAGAAAAAATTACTCAATTAGTTTCTTATGAGACTAGTGAAATTGTGAACAAATTTTACATGTAAACTGTAATGGACTTCGTTTTATTCGTACATCTTTTAAGGGATACGACATAACCTCAAACTGAAGGTGGCGCTTCTTCAGTTTCTTATGGGAATTTTATGTTTCGGCTTTAGATGCTATGGTTACTTTATTATATGTCGGTCTTATCGGTTTAGCTGGCTTCCAAACCACTAAGGCTATGATATATCAAATTACAATTTTAAACAAATGTGCAAAAATTACGAATTTTACGATGTTACGAATTTTAACTGTGGCCCGTTGAATTGGGAATTCGAGCCTTTAAATCCGTACACACCATAGCCCTCTAATTGTTATTGTCATTGCCTTAATTACCGTAGCTATGTTATATTTTAAATAATAATTTAGAAAACATTTGCCAGAAATTATGAGGTTGAGTTGACTGAATCTAACCCCTATGGAACTGTTAACCTTCAAACGACCGGAAGTACACTTTAATAATAAGACTTATGTAAAGAAGGATTCATAGAAAAGACAAAAGTAGGTAAAATTTGATTTGTTTTCCATTCAATTTCCGTGAACGTGCTTTATTTACTAGCAAATCTCATAACAAGGAAAATGAACTATTAATTAAGATGATACTTCGTCAATTTCATGCATACTTTCAAAGTGCAAGGAAGAAAACCATTTCAGCTAAAAATTGACTAATAAAATTCTTCTATAAATAATCCTACAATTATCTATAATTAATAATTAACTTCTATAATTATTTCATTTTAAAGACGAATCCTAACCTCAAACTAAAGATGGCGCTGCAACAGTATCATGTGCAACTTTCGGACTTAATATATGAATTAGAATAAAACTGAAACGATGAAATTTAAATGATGAAGATACATGAATCATCAGGACAAGATTTTTAACGAAATTTAATTATCCACGGTTCCTTTCCAATTGAAAATTCAAGCAGCAGGAAATGCACCGATTTGCATTCGTGCAAATCGAAGAATCGGCTGCCATAATCTCACTTAAAAAGAGGTCTCAGTGATATAGCCGGTTGAATTATTAAAGTGTAAACGTATTTGTAGAAAGTAGAACTCGGCGAGCCGGCGAATTAGATCGTTCGTATTTATCTACGGAAGCGAATATTAAATTAGTTTACCGTACAACGATCACGGAATACGAGACGATCGGTGCAAACTGCACTCTTTCTCGCGCTACCGATTTCCCATGATAGTTGCATTTATTTTTCGTCTTTAGGGATAACTTTTCCAATTTTACGTCAATAATTTTTATCATTTTTACCTCACGTTACGTACATCTTACTGTTATATTACTTAAAATGGAATTTATTGTTGTTAGTTATAATTTGCGCGCTTTTTTATATAAATTTGTATCCGTTGCAAATTTGTTTGCAGTTTTTGCAGAGGTTCAGAGATAAATTACCTAAAGAGGACAGAAGATTTTGAGGGCACACAATTCTTCAACTGCACAAATCACTAAAAAAGCCACATTTTACTCTCTCACTGATTCCATTGCATAATTTTGCAAACGAACTCGACGATTTTATTGCACTATTTCTCAATTTCACGGAGTCCTCACAAACTTTCATATTACAATCGAAACTAATGCTGAATTTTATCTCAAACTGAAGCACTCACCAGACATTTATAAAAGTGACAAAAAAAGAAACAAAATGAAGCGAAGGTTATCTCAGGAAAATCATGGAAACATAATTTGTTTAATTTTATTTCGACGACTGAAAGTCTCACGATGGAAAAAATCACAGTTTTATGTTCAAAAACGACGTCACTCGCGGAAGAGAAATTTTCGCAAACCGTGTTCGATCGAGTTAAAGAAAAAATGCGAAAATCGGGAGACGAGAACGTTCCTTCCACGTGAATCGAGGCGAACTAACCGCGAAACACGCGCTCGCGATCACGCGACCTGCAACGACGCAATCTCCGGCGCAGCAGACTTTCGATGCACGCGGATAGTCCGACGTGTATGCACTCGCGTCGATTCTGCATTCTGCATACAACTTGTCTTACTCTCGACACGCAATTCCCGCATTTTGCGGCGCATTGACAGAAGTTTCTCAGTTGTGAACTGTGGATTAAACTTCGGTACTGTAAGTTTCGTTTATTCGAGAATAAATTTACGGCGGAGTGAAATTTGGACGAACAATGTTTCGGCAGCTTTTTAAATGTTTATTTCATATTTGTGCGAGTCGGGTTTCAGGCTTTAAATTTGTTTATAGGTTTTAGATTTTTTGTTGTAGAATTTATATCATTATTAGACCTTTCGTAGCAGATTTTAATTTTAATCAGAGTATTTGTTTTAGATTTGTAATTCAATGTTTATCTAGTGTGCGCTGGATTAATTAAGAATTCTTATTTTTATTTAATTGCAAAGACGGTTTGCAAGTCAGTTTATTCATAGAACTTAATCAATATTTATATGATATCGATGAGTGTTTGGTTTTCGGTATTTTTGGGTTTTAAATTTAATTCTCACTTCATTGATTTTGAAGCGCGCTGACATTTATCGGCGAGAATTCTTTGATCTTCGATTTCAACAATTTTTAAACTTGTGGCACGTGAAATGTTTTGTATTTTGCGTTTGTTTTTCTCGATGAAATGGCACTTTGAAATTTATTTTTTCTGCACTT
The DNA here is from genome assembly GCA_963989415.1 of Cerceris ruficornis. Taxonomy (NCBI): domain Eukaryota; kingdom Metazoa; phylum Arthropoda; class Insecta; order Hymenoptera; family Crabronidae; genus Cerceris; species Cerceris ruficornis. Next base: position 7,073,742 of record OZ022530.1, on the reverse strand, counting down.
TCAAGTCTTCTCTTTCATCCGTTTTTATTTTTCAACTATTCCTTTGCTGCACAAATATCTTTACGATGTATAAATATTTCAGCTTTATTTAGAAAAATCATGTAACGTTATTTGTTGCTTTTTTATTTCACAAAATTTGCGCAACTCCTTGCGAAAATATTGCACTGAAAATTTCACATGCGCGAAACACTTGTTGAACGGCACTTGATTATTGGCGGATTAACTATTGTTCGATATTGCAAAATTCATCGGCGATTTTACGGTGTGAATTTCTAGTGCACTTTTATTTCGAATTTGCAAAATTATTCTTAACGAAGATACGGTGAATGAGTTATATTCTTCTGTATTAAATTATTATTCGATGATTCCGATACACGAAGCCGGAAAGTCTTTCGTGATTTACGACTTCCGATGTCGACGAAATAGCAATGGAATGTGTAATTAAACGCGATCAATATTCATTAAAACACGAACGAAACGGGCGTCAATTGCAGCGATTATTTTACATATTGCAGGTTGTATTTCAGTAAAATTAAAATGCACTTTCATTTTGCAAAGTGAAATGCTATATGAGTGTTATTGTATTTTATTATACAGGTATATTTATAATGTGGGTGTAATTAATTTTAACCCCTCTGCGCAGAATTTAGGGGTGTTAAATTACATATTACTGTAAATCTGCTGTTTATAATGTTTATCGAGTTTTACAGCAAGTTGTTAGTTTAAAAACTTGTAAAATTACAAAATTTATATAATTAAGTAGAAAATGATTAAGTGATTATTGTAAATTAATAAAAAAAGTGAAAAATATGGTGTTACTTCAATAGTCTATCAAAATACCTCTGATAAAATAATTGTTATTTTCTGATTACCGTCAACTACATTCGTCATTACCATTGATTAAAAAATTACTACATAAACAGTTGCAAATAAGTCAATCAGAGTTCAGTAGTCATTACATTGATCACAAACTTTATTAATCAAATGCCATTTCAAATTCGCACTTCATAGCTAACAATTAAATTATTCCATTTGCAAAAATAAGAAAAACTTCGCCCATTACTAAAGACACTAATAATTATCAACAACTGTAATGCAAATTTTTATACCACAATATAAACAATCCAGCCAAATCATTATGAAATTAAGTTGAAACATTAATCTTCTCAGATGTTCTGCTATTTTTTAAACACGAACTTAATATTTCCACTATCACTTTTAAAATTCGTAGATCGACGAATAATGAAAATAAACATTAAATCGCAATCCATTAGTTATTGTCCACTCTCAGTTATATGTCACCATAACTCTTTACTGTGATAATAGTAACATTTTTTCTGAAAATTTTCATAATCGCTTCGCGACGATCTGCGGATTCGCAACGACATGCAATATAAAAGTGGATCAATCCCGATTTCGTGCTTCTCTCTCGTTGCGAGAGACAAAACTGAGAGCACGCTCGCGGAGGAGCCGTTTGAAAATATGTTGGAACGAGAGAGAACGAAAGAAATCGATTGTCTTACGATATCTTCGCGCGCTTTAAATTCGAGCCTGCAGGGAAGTAACATGCGACCCGAGTGCCCTGCACTTTTCAAGTTCATTGTTGTTGTTTTATATTTCGACAGCTATGAGCATATTAACTGGAACCTACTATTTTAAAAAAATTCTGAATCACTGAGACTACAGTGTATTAATAAATTTTAAATGGTAATTGAGTAAAAATTCCACAAAAGTGATGGAGGACTTATACTCGGGCCCATTAATTGTGCATTCGGGCCTTTAACTGCTTAACCATCATAGCCCTTCCTCTTGTTCTGTAATTCACTTTTTAATTATTATAATGATTTCATCTAGAACCTACAGTTTTAGGTTGGTTCTGAACCACTGAGGCAATGGTGTATTAAATGATTAACGAGGAAAAATGTTCTAAAAGTGGCGGGGGATTTGAACTGGGGCCCACTGATTGCTAAACCGATTCTCTATCTGCTTAGCCATCATAACCCTTCTGTTTTGGATTTCTATTTTGGCTATTATGTAATTTCGCCTAGAACCTGTGGTTTTAGATTAATTTGAGGCGTTCTTTTAATCATTGAGGCTGTGGTATATTAAATGATTAACGAGGAAAAATTTTCTAAAGGTGGCGGGGGATTTGAACTGGGGCCCACTGATTGCGAGACCGATTCTCTATCTGCTTAGCCATCATAACCCTTCTGTTTTGGAATTCAATTTTGACTATTATGTAATTTCGCCTAGCACCTTACGGTTTTAGATTAATTTGAGGCGTTCTTTTAATCATTGAGGCTGTGGTATATTAAATGATTAACGAGGAAAAATTTTCTAAAGGTGGCGGGAGATTTGAACTCGGGCCCCCTGATTGCAAGTCCGAGCCCTTCCCTACTTAGCCACCATAGTTTCCATTATCAAAGTATGCCACCGATTCTTTTATATACCTATCTTGTAAACTATCTGTAATATTGTGTTTCTCAGTAGATTCCAATATATTTTTTTATTTAACAATCTTTTGCACCCAAAATTAAAATTTTCGGGTTACAACCATGAACTGGTAATGATACCCTGCTAACAATGATTTAGGTAGACTGCAGCTAAAGTTGGACAGGCGATAGTTCCTTTTGTGAAGGCACAAAAGGAGCCAGGATTCGGGAAAATTTAATTTCAGGCGAATCCGTATCGACGATGTGTACAATTGAAGCGAATAGCAGGAGGAATAATAAATTGTTATTACGTGGATGACGTAAATCTACAAGATGGAGTTATTATTCGCGAATGACGTTGCTCACGTGCTCATCGATCGGATTATTAGCTGATTATCGCAAACGTGTGGTATCTTGTTGTGTAGAAATTGGATTTTTAAAAAAATGAGTCGTTTAAGAATGTTTTTTCTTCAAAACCATTAATTTTATTGAGGTTCTAAATCGAAATTGCGAGAGCATTTGCAAATTGAAATAATTATTGCGAACTATAGTCATATTTGTTTATTTAACTGCGGGTCGATGGTGTCACGATGCTATTTTAAAATGTTGCTAATAATAATTTCCTGATTTATTCAGATAATTTTCAAAAATATTTAAATTCGTCATTTGCAAATATGTCAATTAGTTCACGAATTAAAATGCACTTAGAATTGCATTTTTTAAATAAAATTCCAATATAAAGTTTTGTTGCAGAAAATAGTTGATTCCAAAACTGAAAAACATTTTCTGCGTTTAAATGAACTAGTGGAAAATCAACCAGAGAAAGGACGCATAATTGTTAATACGTCAATAATTACGTCGCTGAAAGAAAGATAAAGCGTTCGTCGTAATGCGAAATTATGACAATTTAAAGTTACGTGCGAAATTCTTCGATATTTGCGAAAAAGAGAGCATTTTTCGCATAGGACTTACGTAAAATCGAAATGTCGCTGCAACAACTGATGAGTTTTATCTGGCTCAACTTACCTGCAACAGAAAAATTAAAATAGTTGATTAGTATCAAGAGAAAAATCGTGGACAGGATTGTAATTAATGTGCGAATAATGAAAAAAAAAGTGGAAGGTTGGAAATACATGCTTTAAACATACAAATTTTAAATATATTATCAAGATCAATATTAACAATATTATTTAACTGTATTGTCATCTGGAAGCGCTGTATTTTTGTGTTAAAAGTTGTCTACTTTTATTTTGTAACAAGACCCTCTCCAAATGAGTAAACTACGAAGATACTCAACGTGATCAGTTAATTATACAGCATTCTCGTCAAATATGTAAATTGTACAAGTACTCGACGGATGTGTTCCCCTTTCATTATAAAATTCTAGAGCCATGAAAAATGAAGGAAGATATTTTCTAATTAAACTTTGAAACTTCTAACAAAATGTCCTCTTTGTTTCTGCACAAAGTATGAAAGTTATTTCCATGTTTTCAGAATGCTTTATCGTATATTTAAGTATTATGAAACAATGTGCAAAATTAAAATAATGCATATTTGATAGTACAATAAATTAAATACATTAAACATTGCCACTTGATGTTATCACAATTTATATAATTTCAATAAATCATTCAATTGAATTTTATTAACAAAACAGTACATTTGGATTTTATTTAAAAAAATGCTATTCCACGTGCATGTTATTTCGTACACTAATTGACAAGTTTACAAATTTGCAAATTACGGCTTAAAATGCGCGTGAAATGTCAAAATTATTATTTTTCAATAATTTATTCGAAAAACATCTTGAGACATTGAAATGCAATTAAAACACAAATTATATTTGCATGGAAGCAACTGTTTATTAATTTTGCACGCTGTTTTATATTATTCAGATATGCGCTTTCTTTGAAAATACGGAAATAAATTTGATATTTTGTGAAGAAAGGCGGCGAACATTTTGTTAGAAGTTTCAAAGATTAATTGGAAAATGAGAAGTCGTTGAATTATAAATTTTATAATATTTTAATTCGGTCGTTGTAAAACCGTAAGAAGCACGATCGATTTATGTATATTTAAACATCTTAGAAGGCAAGACAAACATCGGCATCTTTCTATATGGATAAATATCAAGCAAATGTCAAGCCTCAATTTAAAGCGGATACTTTGTAAAAATACGTCCATGTATTCGGGTCAAACTGCTCAAAGTAATCGATTTCATTTTTTAAATTGCTAAACAGACACGTCAATTTCCTTCTCGTAAACAAAACGTAACAAAATTCATCTTTTTTGAAGTCTTAGCTTTAACTTGAAGAAGTGACGTAAATATGTGATAATTTAAAGAAAGTCATGAAACATTAATGCTTTATATCACCGGAATCGGAGCTTCGTGTTCGTCAATTTTATGTAAATTTATTTGCAATGCAAAATTCGGCACTACAAAGGAAACGAATGCAGCAATTTATTTCATATTGGAAATTTAAATCAACGCTCTGTCATATGTTGCAAATGTTTTACAAGTTTATGCCGAAAATCCTATGGAAATTCGGAAAGTAATTAAATTCCCAAAAGAACTCCTCTGCTTTTTGTAAATTAAAATTGAACTATCTTTGCAATTTTCAGTGATCAAGTCATTTTGTATCTCCTGAGATTCTAGAATATACGTGGATCGATCGAGGTTCTTAAGATTTTATTACAATTGAATTCAATATTATAAAATGTTTAATATAACACTTTTTCATTATTGCTTCTAACTATTAACTATTAACTATTATTCTTTCTATTAACTATATTCGAATATCTTAATTATTTAGCCTCCAAATTGGCGAACTCTTACGAGAAATTAAATAATTGGTTTGCAAAATCCGTAAGAAACGCAATACAGTGTTTATAAATATTAACAACTTTTTTTAATCTCTTCGACTGTATTTAGATTTAATTTCAAAGTTTCTTCGAAATTTTCCTTGTGCATTGTTCAAATATTAAAGAGAAAATTTTCTTCGAAGATTCTGACGTCACTGCTTTCTAATAAAGCAGGCAAAGCTCGACGATCCTCCCTCATCTTTTCAAGTTATCGAGGTTCTTCTAAGTAGGGAAATATTGTGGTTTCCCATTCTCGTAGAAAAACCAACCCCCGAGAAATTCTCGCCATATATTTCGCAAATATATGTAAAATAACAAGAGACATCTATTTATTAAATAAATATCATATTCGCAAAATGATTTACTCTTTCATTTCATTCGCGAAGAATAAAAGTGTCTGTATGTGTTTAACATTTTCATAATAAAATTTCACTATAATTTTATTGTCATTAATAAATTGAAATTAATTGCATTAATTGATCTAATGTGCTTGCATCAAGTAAATCTTGAATCGTGTCTGATCTTCACTGATATATTTTACTTGCCTCGGTCAGAAACAGCTAACGCCATCTCTTGGCAGTGGAAAATACGAGCATTGCAGAAAACAGATGATATATAATTATATATATCTTTATAAATAATAACCGAAGCATCGACGAAATGTACGAGATAATTAAAAGCAAACAAAGAGAAAAAGAAATTGAATAATAACAATGCACCTGAGATTAATAAAACTCCAGAAAATTTGTATCGCTGTTGGGAATTGTTGGTTTGTGCCACTTGTTCTAATTTAAAATACAGTATATCTGATTTCTCTGTTTGTTAATAGTCTGATTTGTTTATTGTTCCATTATTTTCCAATTTTCGTGTGTCTCGTAGTTCGTGCTCCGTTAACAGATGGCGAGACGATCGTCAGTGTCCGACCGAGATAAGTAGAATAAGCCAGAAATATTTCCGTAAAATATTTCCTTAAACTTACAATTTATAATTAAAAAATTTCCTACAATTTAAAAAATGCCAAGAACAGGAAGATAGTTAAAAAAATGGTACAGGCTGTTCAACAAGATCGACAAAGAGTAAAATTAACTTTATAAATTCAATTAGTAAATGAACAGATGGAAATATGAAAAGTATCTTAATTTTTCCCTTGAATTTATAATTAACGGGAATATGGATCACCGATTTAACTTCCTTGTAATTTCGACATTAGCATATTATAAGTCTGTCGATTGAATTGAAGCGATTAAATAATTCAATTAAGGCAGACCCGCAAAGTGCCACCGAAATGGACTTGTTTAATTAATAATGAACGTGATAAAAAAAGCAGAATGAATATTTAAAAAGGAAGAACTCCGTCTGTTCGTCGACGGAATAAAAGGACTGTTAGTCTTTCATTGTACTCTTAATTTTAGTACAATACTTAATCGAAAGTTGTAAAAACGAAGGACGCTCTTAATGCCACGGAATATTTTTTATGACTCCTGTAGATCATAATAAAATTTTCAAGATAAAACGAAAGTCGAAGAAGGAGAGAGCCAAGTTTCCCTGGTGTTCGCGTTCCATCCCCTTCAAAGCCACCTCAAAATCGCACTAAAAATACGTTTAATTAAGAAACCAGCAGAAATTCAGGTCAGCCTCGAAGGGAGCGGTTTTTGTTCGAAATAATGAATAACTGCATCGCGAAATTGTCTGAGTAGAAAGGAAAAAGGAAAACAACGAAAGATCTCATTCCACTTTTCCTCGAAGGGGATTGGAAAAGATTGTTTTCAATATTTCCTGGTGAGATTGATAGAAATAGACTTCAGATCACAATGCCTAATCTGTGAAAAACATTGGTGAACGTTTTAACAAACTGTTAATTATTTCCTTCAAACAGTGAACAGAAATTTTCAATAACAAACCGAGCTGAGATTTGAAGATAGCCAAGATTTTACTAAAGCACGAAATCAATTCTAAAACCACTGCAATTACTTCTACAAGCTTGCTCTGCCAATCACCTGCTAATGATAAGTGTCATCATCATCCCCTTGACACCAAATTTCAAATTCCCTCCCCAAACTATTCTAAAAACAACGATATTCACATTTCTAACTACATCAAACTTTCAACTACCCCATAAATCCAGAAAACATCATCAATACCTCTTTCATTCCCATAGCAACAACCCCTAACCACCAAACTCCAAAACCCTCCCCAAAACAAGCCCCGTGCAAGGATCCTCCCAACAAAAAACCCAAATTGATTCACCACCACCCCCAATTTCCTTTGCACCCAATCCTAATTACATTTTCCAGGGTGTCGCCAATGAGAAATTATATTCCCATCAAATATCACCCCATCTGCATTAACTCGTCGTCGTTCCATTTCTCCAATCGGATACGACCGTTGACGTCGGAGTAGAAAGTCAGAGACCAAGGCTGAAGAAGAGGGATGAAAAAAGCATCCGAAAGTGGAGGGGGTGGCTTCGCCGGCTGCCAGGGGGTTAAGTGCTCCGACGGGGGTTGCAGAGATTCCCCGATACGCACCTGGCCACGCGCATCTGAGGGCATCAGTGACGTCAACCCTTCGGGGGTGGAGGTTATCCTGATTACGTCACTGGCCGAGGCAGCTTCCACTGCCAGAACATCGATCAGCATGGACTACTTGCTGGGGGTGGTGGAAGTAGGGGTGGGATTCGAGGAAATATCGCTAATAACTGGTTGCTGGTGTATTAATTCAATTTCTAATTACTCGACATGATGTTTCGTTCCTTCTCGACGTAACGTTTTGGGGTGAGAGTGTCTGTGAGAAACCATTGGGGGATGGAATTTTGCGATTGTCTTTCGGGGATTTCCCGGGCTTCTGTGGAAGGGGATATTGATATCGGGGTGGATTGGCTTCTCGATTAGCTCGATAGGGGATGTTTCTTTGGAAAGTGTTCCAATGTACTGTGGAGGAATTTGGTTTGGGAAAAAATAAAGCTTGCAGGGGAGAATAGGGGGTTGGGGCTGGTTCAAAGAAAGCAGGGGTGCTCTAATTTTGTTTGGGTTTGATTGATAGTGGCGGTGATTAATGCGGTGTTAAGTGAGGGTGGATGAAAATTGTATGCATTAGGTTGAATGTTTTTTTTTCATTGAATAATAATCAAAGTATTATATTATGCTGAATGATCGATAAAAATTGTTTTTTTAAGTAATGAAAACCGATGAATAAAAATTAACCCTTTGCAATCCTATGTCGAGCTATACTCGACGTAGCTTGTCACTTCATTTTATTTTCTAACGAATTAATATCGACTTTTCAAATTCATGATTTTGTAATATCACATAAATATCCGTCTGTATCTATAGTTATTACTATCATTAAAATAAATGAATTACCAATGGCAGAAAATATGGTGCAATTAATTTCACTTAGGTCGCTACAAACTTGACAAAATAATTCGGACTGCAAAGGGTTAACGGACCTCTTTTTTATATTTATTATGTAGATGAAACGATTCGTGTTTTGCAAATTTTGCACCCCTTTCTTTCGAAGCTTCCACCAATTTTGGAAAAAATTGTTGAATTATGATTAAATCAAGTAAACGATGTGCAATAATTTATGGTGCTTCTTTCATTTAATGGCTTTTTGGTTTTAAAAATAGAGCAACGTTAGGTGTAGTTAAGATGTGAAAAAATTGAGGGAGAAAGGCGGAAGAAAGCTTGTAACATCTTTCCCCCGGGGTTTCCTCCAGACACTTTATTTCTCACCGGAAAGCGAACACGAAATATAATTCAACCAGCTAAAGCTCCATGCTTTCACGTTAATAACGCACTTGGTGGTATATTAAAAGAGGAAATGTCAGAAGTAACAGACGAAAAATACTGCAATGCAACGGAGAATTCGCGGGTGAAAATGGGATTTCGCGAATTTCGGCATCCCGTGCACTTCGGAACGTAATTAAAGCCTTTCGCGGTGATAACGGGTCACATTTATGATCCCAATTTACTACAGAAAGCATATTTCCGACTTGAAATAAGTCCTGATGGCTTAAATAATTATAAAACTCTTGCAACAATTTGATTTCACAATTTATCTCCCCTATTTTATTGCAAAACAGATTTGTAAAAATACTAGAGACCAAACAGGTAAAATAAAAATAATGTTATTTCGCATGTTCATGATATAATGTACTTCGCAAAAATACTGTAAACAAATTATACAATATATGAAAAAATAAATTATTTTCCTAGTGTTATTGCAATATAAAATATACAGAAGTGTCAGACGTAAAATAGATTAAATAAAAATTCCAAATAGTAAAGACAAAATTTTAGAGCACAACTAATAGTTAGAATTATTTAAAGGGAAATAATTGTAGGACAATTTTTATTAACTCTTTTATACTTATATTACTCCAAATATTTTCGAAGTAATCAGAAATATAGTAAACAAAAGACAGTATGTGTCAAGGAGACATAACTTTTTCCGAAAAATAAGGAAGAGCGTGAGAATAACGACCGGCATAAAAGCATCGCCCTTCTTCCTCAGCTTCGGCCATTTCTCCAAGTACAAAGAGGTTCCAGAAGGGCGAGAAAGGGCACCGCATAATGAATCTCACCATTCCAGAGGACAACAATGCGAGCAGATAGAACGGCACTGCCGGAATCGTCCTCAATCGAGCAAGGAATTTTTCCGCCAATAATGTTTCCTTCCACGAGACTTTTCCTTGCTCGACTCCGTTCTCTTTCGCACACGACAACCCGGGGGAAATAATTTTTCCGGGTAATACGGTAGATTCTTCGAAATTTCCTGTGATTGGCTCGAAGGAAATAATAGAATTCGCGAAAAGTATCGTCAATTCTTAATATTGATTACAGAAAAGTCTATATTTGGCAATTTGAAATTATTTTTCTAATTTTCATACAAATTTTTCCTTTGGGCAAAATTAAGAAATGAGACGAAAGTAATTTTCTTCTTAAGGAAGATTGCTTTAAGAAACCAGTTTTCAAAGAATTTGATTTCTTCTTGATTTTGAAAAATAAACTTTACAGAGGACGTTAACAACTGTGAAAAATGACTTGCAAATTAGGACAGAATTTTTTAATAAATACACTGTGATTGTGGCATTGTTTAGAAATGAAATGAAATCAGGAAATGGAAAAACAGGGGAATAATATTTTCCTGAAAGTTGCAGCGAGTCGCAGAGGGTGAACTTATTAAATGAAAATTCTATTTACGGAGGCTGTTTACATCTTTCGTTTAATTATATGACAAATGAAAAATATGTTTATTCGGCGAAAGTTATACGTAATTGCTATCGCGTTTAACTTTCACTCCCGTGGGGGTGAAAGTTCTGAAATACGACTCGTCGTTTGATTGTTCATTCAGTGATCCCCTTGTACAAGAAACTCCATTATTACGAAATCGAATCGAGTTCGTTAGTAATTCCATTTCACCCCCAAATAGGGGTGATAATAATGCGTCTTTGGAAGCCGACAATTGAAGTATCTTTTATAAATTGAAAATACTGCGAGATCTTCGAAATAAAATCCTCCATCATGCTCTCACAATTCTCAAATTTGTATATTTCGAAACTGAAAATAGCCGAAATTCAGTTTCAGTGTTTTAAACTTTTCCATTTCAATTTGAAACAAACAGAATACAACGGGAATTTCGTGTAATAATAAACAACATTGAAAAAAACATCTAAATGAAATTTCACCACAAAAGAAATCTTCATTCGTGTAAAATGTGAATTTTTAATCGCAAATATTTTTTAAAGTTTTTCAAATTCCTTAAAATTCTTTTCGAGGCTAAAATAATGGAGATTTTTGAAACGATGTAAATGGGAATTGAAACTTTAAAAATGGTGAGTTCTTTACAAAGATAAATTTACCAACTTCCCTGCAATGTTTCATTCATTTTCGCGAAGTAATAAAACACCGGGCTTCTCGCGAAAAATTCCTAAAGTCTCGAAACTTTCGAGGTCTCGAAAAATTGGATATTTCTAGGCCGCGTGAAGTGCTCGTGCGACTGCAGAAACGAAGTAAACCTTTGGGCCGGTTAATTTCAGCGAAAATGCAGGAGCTTTAGCGAACTTTGAACGTCCATCACACGCGCCAAAATGTCGGCACGATTCGTTGAATTAAAGCACGCTTGACGACAACACGTGCACCATGATATTTTGGCGCAACAAAGTCGATAATCATCCCCATGAATCGATAGATCGACCTTCCTGCGAAATATTGCATAATTGGGGGGTTCAGTAATATTTCTGTATAACAAAAAATAAAGGGAAACTATCCTGAAAGATGTGAGAATTAATATTGATCGAACGATAGGAAATATTGGTGAAAAACAGCAGTTAATTTTTATATTTTCGAATTCTGGGGTAGAGGGTTGCCAGGGGTAATTTTTTCCACTGAATTGCAATTTTTATTAAAATTGCATTCTTAACACTAGAACTATCGGCGTTCAATCTACCATACTTAAAAATATTAAACAAGTATTTTGAAAAAAGGGGAATTAAGAGGTGGAAAATGTGATCGATTCTGTAATTTATGCTTTATAAGATGGACGTAGAATATTTATTCTATGACTCTCCTATAAACTTAGAGAATTTTTGGAAAAAATTGTGTACCAGTCATTTTGACTGGTTTGGTAGTTCTAGTGTTAATTCAAGTCTACGTGTATTAAAATTATAATAAGTTCAGATTAAAGGAATAATTTTTTCAGGGGAGAGGTTGTAACAAATGTTTCTTTACAACAATGCGTAAATTATTTAAAACACTGCACAATATATAAACATAGTAAAGTTTCCTCGAATCTCAACAAAGCAACTGATATGTGCATCAGGTTGGTACTGCCTTGGATCTAATTTAGCACTGGCTTACAATTAGATCTCTGTTGGATCTACAACGCTGAAACTCAGAGTTGGCCAAATGGACAGAGGGTAAACGGATTCCTTCAATTAGCCTGATGTCCCTTGGCTCTCAATAGTAGCCGTTGCTTACAGATATCTCAGCCAATGACTTGCATTCAATGATGCAACAGCTCTGAGAATCTTAACCTCACGTGAACAATCCTGAGAACGTGGAAGCGATCTCGCTCTAAGTAGAATAAGACAGCCATGTCTCACTTGCGTTTCAACGGGTTTGGAGTAACTTTGGAACTTTCGTTAAATAATTATATTAGTGTAGAAATAAATTCGGTGCCTTGATATTAATTTATTTATAACTCTGGTTTGAATGTAAATAATCGCCCGCCATTTTATAACGTTTAAGTACCAACACTTACAGTTATGAAACATTTGACAACTAGTCAAAACAAAAGCTATTAGTAAGTAAAATGGCGGCGTTTGACAAGAATCACATACGGCACTGCATACTGTTTGCCTTTCAATTAAAGAAAAATGCTTCTGAAGCCGCTGAAATGTTTGTTCTGCTTTGGGTGAAAGTGCAGTAACACATAAAACCTGTAAAAAATGGTATCAAAGATTTCGAAGCGGCGAAAGCGGCGAAAAAAACGGAAAGATTTCGATTTTATTGAATCAAAATCGCCATCTTTTTTCGCCAAGGAATTCGGCAGTTGCCTGACAGATGGACCAAAGTCATCGAAAATGATGGAGAATATTTCGAAGAATAACAGATGTACGATTACTTTATAAATAAATACTAGACTTCTTTTAAAAAGGCACCGAATTAATTTCTACACCTAATACTTGTATTTGCATATTGCAGAGAAAAAATGATAAAATGGAACACGTAGTTTTATTTGGTGATGTTAATGGAGAGAAAATAACGAGTAGGACCCGTGGCGCAGTAATCGGAAAAAGAAAAGCTTGAGGTTTTCTACGAATTGTTTAGATGCAAAAATGAATGATTAATATTAATTGACCTATTTGATGAATGGTTGAATTTGCCACGCAGAAATAAAAATGGAACAAAATGAGATAATTGTTCACGTATTCGAGTTGAAATAATTTAAAACTAACCATATCGACATTTAATGGATACATTTACAAAATACTTTTAATTTAATATAGGAAACAACTTACAAAACAGTCTTTACTTAATATTAGGTTGGTAGAAAATTAATGTCGGTTTTCAAACTTTATCTTTAAATACACATGTTGAGAATGGGAATAACTTTTTTTAATCGAAATAAGTTCCATTACAATTTACACATTTTTCCCAACGAGAAACAAGCTTTTTAATAATTTTTAATTTCTAAAATGATATAAGACAACAAACTGATTAAAATGAACGGCTATCTTAAAATTAAGCGCCAAAGTTTGAAAACTCGAAAACCGACATTAATTTCTTACCAACCTAATAGTACGAAAAATTGCATATTTTCCTTCCACTGAACCGGTCATTTGACCGCGTATGTTACGGTTTGTATTAAGAAGTGAATGAATATATTTGCACATACCATTTCCGTCTCTACAGTTTTTATGGTACAAGATAAAATGTCTATTCTGACGTCATTTGAAACATGACAGGATGAAAAGTGGTGTAAGGAAATTATGAGGAAATACAGCTACCAGAGAAAGAGCAAAAGTAGTATAAGCCGGAGAAATTACCTGTCGCAGTGCCGGTGCGTAAACGACTCATACTACTGCATGGTATATGCAATCGTTACGGTCGACGGAAGAATAAACGGAAGAATTATAATACCATGTGCGTGCTGTTTTCATTTACGCGATAAAATCTCCTGTGTACTTCTTTTCTTAGGCTACTTATTATTACTAATAATTAATGCCAACAAAACTGCCATTTTACAATTCAACGAACCTTAGATTACTTGGCACACTTTTCCAGAATGTACGACGGCGTTTTATCAATTGGAAATTCAATTTTTGATTCATCCCCTGTCATTTATATTGGTAATGTTGTACGTTATTAATGTTGTATTATGTTTAGGTGAAGAACTATCAATTTACAATTCGATGAACTTTGAATTATTTGATACACTTTTCCAAAAGCCTCGAATACTTTGTCAATTAGAAATTCATGTCTGCTCCATTTCCTATTATTTCTAACAATAAAATTTCATTAATTTCGTGTTACCTGCAAGTCTAACAAATTATAGAATACAATAGATGAATGATTTGAGAACAATACAAGCTGAAAGTTAATTGAAATGAAATTTTAAATTGGCGTGCAATTTGAAAACTTAATTCCATCCAAGGAATAATCGTTATTTCGCCTATTATTTAAATAACGCGATAAACGACAAGATCGTTGGGAGATCGACCGGAATATTTATGAATTTTTCCCCCGCCATTGGAATGCTCACGTCATTCGATGTATTCAGACGTCTACTATGGTATTTTAAAACTCTCCAGCGCATCCGCTTTCTGGAAGCGACGGTTTATCGGCCACGACGACCCCATCGTCCGGAATTTCCGCTTAAAGCCGGGTTATGTGTTCTCATGGGAATTTAACGTGAGCCCTGGCCTCTATAGAATGGCCATTCTATCTCGCTTTTTCAAGGTGCACAATTTTTACGAGTTTAATTATTTTAAAAAACACAAAGAAACGAAATTTTAGCATCTAGATTTTATATTTGCGTCGTTTTTTACAACCTGGTAGAAGAATTTTATTCGAACAAATTCTTTTTGCCTTGTAGTTTCTAATTTTGAAAATTCTCGGAAGATTTCATTCCAAACAATTATCTTTCCTTGAGAAGAGGATATCGCGAGGAAATAGAATCAAGCGAAAATTAATTAACGACGCTTTCTGACGACCTTCTCCATCAAGCAAAGCTCTGTAAAATCGAGATTGAAAAGCTAAATAAAATTTAAGGAAAGAGCCATTCACTAATCTCTTGCCTTATGATGAATTTTGTAACTACTTCTCCAATAAGTCGGGATTAAATTCCTAAAATAAAAATTGATCAGTGATTCTTGATATATCGTAGAACTTAACGTAATATGAACACTTTACCGACCGGTAGCCTATGAATAGGCTTTTTGCCACCAACGCTTTTAGACTTTTAGTTTACTAATCGGTTCCCACGGCAATCACTAATTTGTTATTTATTATTGCAGTGGAACTGTGTTAAGGAGTCGATTAGAAGCATTTGTAATTTTCAAAAATATTGTAATTTTCTTTAGGCAATCTAAGCCGAAACAAATCCTTTAAAGTGGATAGGATACTTAACCAACGGTCGGTAAAGTATTAATATTATAGAAATAATATTATCGTGTCGCATTTCATTAATATTTCCAATTTTATAGGTTTTGCAAAACTTCAAAATTTCCTATTCCATTTACTTCATCACAAGTGTCACTCGTTATTGTAGGGCAAGGGGTTAAAGTACCCCCCCCCCCCCCCCCCCCCCGGGCCTGTCCGTATTAGGCGGACAGGTACGGGTCTGACGCACCCGGGGCCTTCCGAGTCTGCGTGCCAATCAAAGCATATTAGTAGTAGCATTGTATTAGCCAACCTACGCCCGCACCAAAGGTAAAATTGCTACCACAGGGACTGGGCTAAGCTCCAGGGGAATTCTTTGAACTAGTCAGGTCATCAGGGTTGGGCCCGTGGGGGCAGAGTGGAGCTTGAATCCCTAGGCGAGAGATGGCTACCTATTCGGACGAGTTTCGCTTGATTCAACTCGGCCACTGACACTACATAACCAATAGAGGTTTAGAAGGGCCTCCTCCTCCCACCATTGGGTCAAATCGTATACCTCGCAAAAATAGAGAAGTCCTCTGGCCTGTGGTTTGTTTTGATTCGGCTAAGAGATAGAGACATTCCTCATTCTGACGTCATTGTCGATTCTAACGCGTTATTGGCCGAAACAGCAGTACATTCGTTGCGTCGTCATGGGAACGATGGAAGGAGCGTTTTGTTTTCGGCTGTCATTCGCCAAGCTCAGGTTTGCAGGACCGATATGGTGGGGATAGGCGGTGCGAGCGACACTCTCCCCTTACCCCGTACCTCATACCGCGAGACTTCTCTATTTTTGCGAGGTATATGCCTGGCAAACGATCTGAAGTCTCGCAGTATGAGGCACGGGGTAAGGGCAGAGTGTCGCTTGCACCACCTATCCCCACCATACCGGTCATGGAAATCTGTGATCGAGTAATGACAACCGAAAACGCAATACTTACGTCGTTGTTCCCATGACGACGCAACGAATGTGCGGCTCTTTCGACCAATAACGCGTTAGCATCGAAAATGGCGACAGAATGAAGGATGTCTCTTTCCGTCAGGCGAATCAGAACAAACCAGAGGCCAGAGGACTTTTTTCCTTTTGCGAGGTTTAGCGAGGTTTAATGTTAACACATTGAATGCCATGAGGGTCACCGATGACTGGTGCTATTGAATTCAATAAAATTTCATATGACTTTTAAATTGTAATATTTATGAATTTTCTAATACATTAAGTATTTAAATATTGGCATTCAAAAGTTAATCTCCTGCTGACTATGTATCTATTTGTGTCTTTAAAATTTCTGCTTTGTAAAAATGAGATTTTACAAAAACTTTCACTTCAGTAGAAATGATGAAATTATCTAAATACTTTCTTTCTAAGAAGAAAGTCTTCAACTTTCTGCTAAGGAAAACATATTTCCATTGGAAATATTCCAACTAATTGATCAAATATTCTGACTGTAACTTATTTATTTTTATGATTGCCACTAATTGTAATATCTAAATGTTAATTAAATTCGTGCGACACAACACGCTAAACAAATAGAGAATATCTCATTCCAGTAGGTTCCCTCAGGGGCCAGATCCAGAGAGTGGCTCTACAGGTACGGGCCTAACAAAGCCGAGGAGCTCGAGCTACTGAATTCCTCAGGGCCTGCCAGTCTCTGGCAGGACGGGATCTCGTAGTTTCGAGGTATTAGGTTGGTAGAAAATTAATGTCGGTATCAAACTTTATCTTTAAATACACATATTGAGAATGGGAATAACTTTTTTTAATCAAAATAAAGTTCCATTACAATTTACACATTTTTCCCAACGAGAAACAGGTTTTTTAATAATTTTTTTTTTCTAAAATGATATAAGCAGACAAACCGATTAAAATGAACGGCTATCTTAAGAATAAGCGCCAAAGTTTGAAAGCTCGAAAACCGACATTAATTTCTTACCAACCTAATATTTCAGATTAAAGTGAATGGGTGTTTTCGCGTTAAAACTGGGACGAACCGCCCACAGATTCCTCGTGGGTACGGTCCCACAGCGGACCTATGTATTGTGGGATTGCGGCGGTACCCTCCTGTAAGAACTTAGAAGAAAAGGACGTGGAAAGTTATTGATACGAGGGAGAGGTCGTTGGCGCTGTGAATTCGCGCCGACCCAAAAGATCTCCGGTGTTAAGCTACTCAGGCCGAGTACGCTGCTTGGATGGGTTACCGCGCGCCTCTCTTTCTTTTTCATGATCCTACAGTATTATATAGACTTCTGCTCTGAGTTCGTAGCTACTTCGTCTTCGTATGGAAAACGGACGGACTAGAATTTTTGACTTTATTCATTGCCTGTTCTATTAACACTTAGCCAACTGAATGCAGAGATCTGCCATTGCTATACCTCGCTAAAATAGAGAAGTCTCGCGGTATGAGGTACGGAGTAAAGTGAGGGACCAGAAACAAGGCACTTGGGACGGAAGGGGCGATTGCTCTCGCACCGCCTATCGCCGCCATGTCGGTCCTGGAAACCTGAGATCGACGAATGACAACCGAAAATAAAACACTTCTTTCGTCGTTCACATGACGACGCAACGAATCTGCGGCACTTTCGGTCAATAATGCGTTAGAATTGAAAATGACGCCAGAACGAAGGATGTCTCTATCCATCAGGCGAATCAGAACAAACCACAGGTCAAACGACTTCTTTGTATTTACGAGCTATAGCTTACTAGTACGCGTTACCGCTGAAAAGTGTGCGGTGTAAGCGCATATTTTGTTTTTTTCTCGGTGGTTGACTCAGTGTTAATACTAAAACTACCAAACCAATCAAAATGACTGGTGTACAATTTTTTCCAAAAATTCTTCTAGTTCATAGGGAAGTCATAGATTAAATATTTTACGTTCACGTAAAAAAACATAAATCACCGAATCGATCAGCTTTTACGTCTCTTGATTCCTCGTTTTTCAAAGTGCATTTTTAATATATTGAAATATAATGGGTTTAATGGGGGTGGTTCTAGTGTTAATTCTGTAGTTGGTCGAACGAAATGGCTAGGAGGCGATTTATTTAAAAATTAAAAAGTATTTCGTTTCCTTGAGGTGGAGAATATTCTTATAATTATTCAGCAAAGCAAATATCGGTGTTAAAACTATGGAGTCCCACTGGGACGGAGTTTAAGTTCCCATTTCTCCGGTAAAGTATTCCCATATACACCAAATATCCTGCAACTGGCAACATAGAGTATAAATGGGGTAGTTTTACGTGAAAATATAAATCCAAAATATCCAATAAATGTTTGTTTAAATTCAGCTATGAGAAAATTGAATTTGAATGTCTGTCTAACTTATGCGTGACGTATTCCACTGTAAATTGTAATTACTTCCGAATGTACCACCATTTACAATTATCAGCGATATTATAATCTCACAAATAACTTTTTCAATTTGCTACTATATCTTTACACTCATCGAAGAGACTTCTCACAAAAAAGTCAATTTTCTCACATTATTCTACACCATCAAGTAGAATCGCCCTTTACAAAAATCCACCCCTTTCATACGACACTCTATGCATCCTAAATATTTCAAAAAGCCCGCCCAAAATTCTAAGTCTACTCAAAACAATTCTAGAACGTAGGAATAACAAATAACCATATCCACAATTAGCTTAGAAAATAATACATTCAAAGATTCATCTAGAAATTCTACAACTCAGGAAAACCCCATTAAAAGTTG
The DNA here is from genome assembly GCA_963989415.1 of Cerceris ruficornis. NCBI lineage: Eukaryota > Metazoa > Arthropoda > Insecta > Hymenoptera > Crabronidae > Cerceris > Cerceris ruficornis. Next base: position 7,054,602 of record OZ022530.1, on the reverse strand, counting down.
TCAGTGTCATCTCACTAACCTACTTGAGGGATGAACACGTGGTCCACAAGGGCAGCATCCGCTGCTCAAGCGTTTCCTTCTACGTGCACACCAATCCTGACCCATCCTTTGCCAATTTCAAAATTCACTTCTTCGACTGATCTACGTGAGATTCCTATTTGACGAAGGGCTCACGAAAAATCTCCTCCATTCGGTGAACTTTCTCAGGAACTCCGACATTACCATAAAACCCTTAGGAATTTTCCTCTCATTTTTTCTCAATAGATATCAATGACGTTTCAACCCCACTCAAATAATTATTCTCCCTCTTCTTATCTACAGTTTTCATTTACTTCGTTTCTTTGATCGTCATTTTAAACAGCATAGAAATTTAAATGACACTGTGGTTAAGTGATTCGAAGACGTCGAGGAATTAATTTTAATTAGTTTCTTTTTACGGCTCCTGGAGAACGACGAAGATAGTCCCTCGATAACAGTTACACTTCTGAGTTGGTGGACGATGAGATAAAATGTCCAGGGTAATAAAAAAAAAGGTGTATCAGTGTGTTGTTACGATATCCTGCCGAAGCTTTCAGCAGAATTGTAGGATTACACGCAATCCTTTCAATTCAGAGGAGCGTTTCTCCCGACGAACCCTTTTAAGGCGTGACCAAGATGGATTTTCGAAAGGTCAGATAAAATATAATATCTTCGGCGGGAACGTTTTCAATTTTTCACTCCAACACTCGGCCTCCTTCGTTTAATTCCATGGGGTTTCGTGATAGACCTTCTATGGCACTTGCACGTGACACTTTTTCGAGATGGTCCTTCTTTCCCATGTGTCGCTTGTGTTGCTTTAATTCCACGGTGTTTTGCGACTTTGGAGTAAAATAGATTTTATAACAATGGACATTAATTATTATATTATTATATGATTAAAGTTTTAGAGTAATTGTTCTGTGCAAATTTTCAAGTGGTAGGTTTTAATTTCTTGTGGTGAGAATGTTAAATCGGTTTAAATTTGAATGCCTTTTTTGATATTTTATCGAAAGTCCTTTTTGAGATTTAAGTCGGCGTATAATCTAAGGAAAGGCTGGAATTATGTTAAGTTTTAATTCTAAAGTTTCTTAGGAATAATCTGAGAGGATTTCTTGAAATCTAAGTTTAAACATTTAAGTGTCGAGGTAAAATACTAAAATTTCCCCTAACTTCTAAGTTATTTAAATTTAATTAGACCGAGTCTTTTTAAATTTTAATCTCTTTTTACAAGTCTGCCGGCATTTAAGTGACTTTGTATGCCGAGGAAAGTCTGAAGTCACTTCAAATTTAATTTCCCATTCACAGAAACTTTTCCAACTTGTAACTCATCTCAACCACGATCTAAGAGAGTCACTTCAAATTTTCATTCCTCCCTCACATATATCTTCGCCTTTACGTCACCTTTCAACTTAATAAAATTCTGAAGACACTTCAAATTGTAATTCTCCGTAACACAAATATCTGCCAAATTTTAAAACATTTTAACAAAACCCAAAGATACTCTCAACATCCACCATCGACCCAAGTCCCATAAAATCTCCCAAGCAATAGTCTCAAACCCATCGGACAATCTCAAATCCGTTCAATCCCACAAAAAACCCGGTATTTCTCCGACCACATTAACCCGTTTTACCCCAACAACTCTCTTCCACCCACCCCTCTTCAATCCACCCTCGAAATATTCACAAAATCACCACAATATCGTCACATGACACCATAGGAATCACGATCGTCCACGATTCGCAGTAGTACAACCAAGTATCGCGCCCGTCTTCTCCGAGGGGATGATGTCCGAGAGCGCACCCCCGAAACGGGAGCTCCAAGTAGGGTTCTCCGAAGGGCAGAGAGGGTGGACAATCGTCGCGGTGGTCGTAGTCGCACCAGAAAGGGAGTATTCTCCGGATGAACGAACGGATTAGGGGTTGAAGAGAGAAAGAGGGTTGCGGAGACGTCGTACTCCTGGGCAGACCGCCTCCAACGTGGCTGCGGAAAGTGTAAACTTCTTTGGGCATGTACTCGCTGGAGGGAGAGAGAGAGAAGGAATAGACGAGGAGAGAGAGAGAGAGGGTGGTTTTCGCGAGAGGAAAGACAGGGAGAGAGGGTGAAAGAAGAGGGTTGGAGGGTGGAGAGAAAGGGGGAAAGACGAGAGCTGTTCCCTCTCGTGGCTCTATCGACGCGAGCGCCTCCTTCGGCGAGGCTTCGGCGCCGAAAACGACGACGCCGCGTTAGGGGTGGAAGGGGGTGAAATTGGAGAGAGGACGCTCAGAGGGAGATACCGGTGCTGTGGATGTGCGTGGACTGAAAATGTATTCAGGAGGAGTCCTGGAGGAGCGTTTTGACTGTCCGATGGGGTGGTTTTTGGGGTGGTTACTTTAGGGGTGGGTTTCGAGAGCTTTTCTTTCAAATTCGAAAAATCTGTGTAGCTGCATTTTGATTAGAAAAAGATAATTGATGTAAACGAAACGCGTAAAATGGTTGTCTAATCGATATGTTGAAAAGAAGACAAGAAATAAATATTCTATATTGTTGTTAAAGGGGTGGTTTTCAGAGAAGATTATCGGAAGCTGCGTTTACGAAAACTGTCAGAAGCTGACAGATACGAATTGTTTATTCTTAAAGATTTTCCTTAGGTTTACTTTATGAATTTTGCAAAAATACGTTGCCATCGGTGTAAAATTTATTACACCGGTGATTAAACTAATTTATTGTACCGATAATTAAACATTAAACAAATTGGTATATTTGTGAATTACCGTTAGAATAACATTTCGTGGGAAAATTGAATGAAATTGTTATACAGAAGACGTTCTATTGTAGAATTCTTGTAAAATTCAATGTAACAAGCCCCAAGAACCCGAACTCAAATTTCATCCCTTATTTTGTACCTGTGAATACTCAGGGGATGCTATAAGGTAGCTGATGCCTTTCCTCCCTCGACAACACTGTGAGGACATTTTCCCGGGGTAATTTTTAACTCCCTAACAATCTACCCACTATATTTATTTCCCCTTTATATCCTCAGGGGTTGAATAAATAACCATTCTGAACTTAATGAAATTTTATAAATTGATAAAATGAATACCCCTGCTCTTAAATTCGCAAAAACTTTCCTATTACACGTTTTAAGAGACACACTTTGAGCTTCATCCCCTGTATCGCACTTCCGTTGTTTTTCCCGCGTAAACTACCCCGTAATGACACCAAAGGGCATTTTATTCCAGCGATAAATCACAATTGATCAGTGATATTGCAAGAGAGTCTATTGCATGGAGAAATTATATGATTTTTCTTTCGTTTTGAGGGGTTGAAGCAGATTTTGGCGGAGCTTTGGAAAAGGAAAGAAGGGTCACGAGACCGCCTGTGCACCCTCCCGACTTTCCATTGATTTTGAACACCGTGGGTGTGTCACGGAGCACGTGGTCCCACGCACGCTAAAGAGATGTTTCGATAAAAGTAACGACTTCCACTTTGCACCGATTTTAATTGCTGATTTGACTCGAAATCCGCCGAAGTTTAAGCATTTATGAATTGTCATTCACGTAATTAATTTTATTGAACTTCATAAGAGGAAGATTTAGAATTTGCTGTGTTCATCTTTCAGAAGTTGAATTTTTTCGGGGATATTAATTTTTTAATTTGTTGATTTATTCTAAAGTTTTGTCACGCGGTGCATTTTTCTAATAATTTCAGTAATTTGTTGCGTTCGGACAGAAGTAATTTTTATAAGATAGAAAATCTCTGCCACTTCGGAGGAACGAGGTACAATTAATTCTTCTCGGCTTCTTCAATTGCTTATCTTAAAATTAGAATAATTACAGCAATGAAACACCTGTTACTTAAATAAACTGAAAATTGATTAAAATTAATTCTCAGTTCCTTATATCAAAACCGTAATATCTTCAGATACATTTCCAAGGTGCCTAGTCACTGATTGCGCCAATGAGGCAAGCATTTAATTAAAGAAAATAAAAATTGCATTCCGTTTAAAACCGGCGCTTTCTTCGCGAGATAATCGGGCGCAGATAAAACGAGGCACGAGCACGGAAAAGAAACGGAGTCGGAAATGCCGGCAGATTTCATCCTCATGATACGAATAAAACCATGACCCGGAGCAACAAACACACTGCTATGGTTATAAACACCGTAGACAGCGAAGGTAGCGGGTTACCTACGACCTACGTCAACGTTGTTGCTGCAATATTGACCCTACGCACGCTACTATTAGCATCACGGAAGGAACAGTCGAAGAGAAAGGTAAAGGTTAACATTTAGAGCGGCCCGTTAAAGCGAAACACTCTAATTTCTTCCTTCCTTTGCCGGCGAAATTGAAAATCCGTAAATTGCACGTCATGAGTTGACGGGCGTCCGTTCAAGACTTGTTGGGAATTTTATCTGGGAATATTGGTTTCCGGGAACGTTTGCTGTTATGAAAGGACGTGTGGAAATTTGAAAATTAATTCCGCTATTGGGATATGGGAGATTTAGAAATTCCTGTGGCACTAGATTAATTGGAAAAATTAATTTTCTCTGCTTAGAAATACTGCCTTTTCTGAGATTTCTAATGTTTGAAAGGACATGCAGAAGTTTGGAAATTAATTTCGCGTTAAGAATTGTCGGAATTTAGAAACTTCTATTGTATTAGATTAATTAGAAAAATTAATTTTCTCTGTTTAGAAATACTGCCTTCTCCGAGATTTCTATTTTTTGAAGATAAATGCACAAATTGGAAAATTAATTTCGCTTTAAGGATTGTGGGAATTTAAAAGCTTCTGCTATATTAGATTAATTAGAAAAATTAATTTTCTCTGCTTAGAAATACTGTCTTCTCCGAGATTTCTATTTTTTGAGAGGACACGCAGAAGTTTGAAAATTGACTTAGCTTTAAGAATTGTCGGAATTTAGAAATTTCTACGGTATTAGATTAATTAGAAAAATTAATTTTCTCTGCTTAGAAATACTGTCTCCTCCGAGATTTCTATTTTTTGGGAGGACACGCAGAAGTTTGAAAATTAACTTCGCTTTAAAAATTGTCGGAATTTAGAAACTTCTACATTATTAGATTAATTAGAAAAATTAATTTTCACTGCTTAGAAATACTGTCTTCTCCAAGGTTTCTATTTTTGGAGAGGACAAGAAAAAGTTTGAAAATTAATTTCGCTTTAAGAATTGTCGGAATTTAGAAACTTCTACTGTATTAAATTAATTAGCAAAAATTAATTTTCTCTGCTTAGAAACACTGTCTTCTCCAGGATTTCTATTTTTTGAGAGGACAAGCAAAAGTTTGAAAATTAATTTTGCTTTAAGAATTGTCGGATTTTAGAAATTTTTACGGTATTAGATTAATTAGGAAAATTAATTTTCTCTGCTTAGAAATACTACCTTCTCCGAGATTTCTAATGATTGAAGATAAATGCAAAAATTGGAAAATTAATTTCGCTTTAAGGATTGTGGGAATTTAAAAGCTTCTGCTATATCAGATTAATTAGAAAAATTACTTTTCTCTGCTCTGAAATACTACCTTCTCCGCGATTTCTATTGTTTGGAAGGACATCCAGAAATTTGGTAATTAAATCTTCTTCAAGGTTTTGGAAATATAGAAATTTCTAAGATACTAGATCAATTAAAAAAATTCATTTTCCCAGCTTAGAAACTCTACCTTCTCCGAGACTTCTATTGTTTGGAAGGATGGATAGAAAATTGAAAATTAATTCTGCTTCAAAGATTTTGAGTTCAAATCAAATTTTGTAATAAATTGACTACTTCATTCAGAAATTCTCCAAATTCAGCAACATCAAAAATATTAACATCAAAACTTCCAACAAATGAAAGTTCAGCCCCTCTAAATTTTATATTTCTCAAAAATTCCCCCCAAATCATAGCATCATTCTTTCCGCTCAATTTCAAATTTCTCAAATCGGTCAAAGGCCATGGAAAATGGTACTAGAAACGCATGAATCGGCCATCGAGAAATGCTATTCTCTATGCTCCAATTTCTGAATCGCCCTGTACATGCAGAACAATACGCTGATTGCATATGTTAGCAGCACAGTCCGCAGTATTGACTCTACGCATGCGAGAACGACGAAAATTTGTTCTCTCCTGTAAAATAATAAAGCACGTGCCTTCACGACACGCCCACGCTGTGAAGTCAATCGATATACAGGAAATCAGTTCACGTACGAACACAGTTTAACTGCTCTCCGACAATATTGCCATTTAGATAAAGAATCGTCTCGCAGACCTTTGTAATTTTCAGCTTAATAGAATTTCTATTTCTTAAGAGCATTAGTTTCTTTAATGCTTAAGAAAACAAAGCGGCTGAATTTTCACAATTAATATTTTTGCTTCAAAATTAACACCATAATAAAGGTAACACTTAAATTAGTAATAATAATAAAAATTGCAGGAAATATTTCAAAATAGACTTCAACAATCGCTGTAGAATTTTTCACAGCACAATTATTTCCATCGTATTGCAGTTTTGCCGAAGGCATACCTATTGAATCTACATTTTTCAATTCCTTTCGAAAGTGCAGCTACTCTAATGGAGCTTTTAACCTCGAGGAGCTTTTCACCCCCTTGAGAAAGTATTCTGTGACGTCTCTGCTGCGACTTCGCGAGAAATATCGCATTTGCAGCTTCAACTTGTATCGTTCTACGAGTGGAGCCGTCTAATCAAGACTAATAAAGCTCTAATTGCAACTAGCACACTTGCAGCACCTCGATTTTTTCATGGCAGACGGTTCTTGATATGCTAACATTGTTCTTTTTAATTATTATTAATATTTTGGAACTATGGAAGGTAATTTGACAATGATATTGGTAAGGAAATATTTGGCAGAGATTTTTTAGAGTGCTTTTATTTCGCCAGGAAGAATCGGAATGTTTAGAAACCCGGTAGTATTTTTTTAACCATTGTAAATCAGTATTATTATCACGATTCTTCGAAGGTTCTTAATTAAAATTCAATTTATTATTTATTATTAATATTTTGGCACTATGGAAGGTAATTTGACAATGATATCGGTAAGGAAATATTTGGCAGAGATTTTTTAGTGTGCTTTTATTTCGCCAGGAAGCATCGGAATGTTTAGAAACCCGGTAGAATTTTTTAAACGTTGTAAATCGGTATTATTATCACGATTCTTTGGAGCTTCTTAATTAAAATGCAATTTTTTTAAGTAAAATGAATGCCTGCCTTCGGAAATCTTTCAAACTCAGCAGTATCAGATATATTGATATTAAAATTTCCAAGTGAAAATGGAAAATGTCAATTATGTATGAAACTCGTGAAGCGGTAAATGGAATAGGAAATTTTGAAGTTTTCCAAAAAGTATTAAATTGAAAGTATTTGTGGGTTCAGAGACAATGAAATTATTTCTATTCTATTGATATTGCGTTTAGTTATATAGAATAGCAGAAACCCATAATAAATTTTTATTTGAGAAATTAAATCTGTGTTATTACGAATTCAGTCGCAAAAGAAATCATAGGGCAATGAGTTAAATCAAAATAATTACTAAACGTGGACAAACACTTCTGCAATAAGGAAAACTTTCTTACGGGGGTGAATCATGGGGGGATGGAACTACTTTATCCCCAAAGACGAAGTCAGCACATCCGGTTGAGGTTATTGATTCAATATAAACGCTTTGGTGCTGCCACAATAGCCCGAGGGTGGAAACTTCGGCTCTCTCATTTTGCACAGTGCAAATTTCGCGTCGGTAAAACAGCAATCGCTTTGAAGTTACCCACAGCGGTGAAATCTTCTGCATTGTAGTCCTTTGGAGCTTTGGTACAGCACGTTATCAACTTTGGCGCTGCTCAAAAATTACTACTCTAGTTGTACAAGCTCTAATTATCTTCCATTGGACAAAGTTACTTGTTTCAGGGTTTTACATAATTGTAAACAAATTGCGCGCAAGGCAAAATACATTAACTGTGTCATTGCAATAATGGAACTCTAAGAATTTCTGTTTCAGATTTATTTAGGGAACATTGGCATTTGATGATAAGCTAGAGAGTTTAGATGCTTATTGTTTCTAAGCCTGAGGCTTGTTCTGCTAGAAGTGATAATAAAGTATTTAAATTTTGGCGGGCATTGAAGCAAGGTACTTAGAACATAGAAGAAATTGTAGGAGATTTCGAGTTAATTGGAAATCTTAAGTAACTCTGCCAGGGCGAGGAAACTGGACTGTGTATTTCACATAGCGGACAATGGTGTTATTAATAATGATGGCTCTTAATTAGTGAATCCAAGATTACATTGTTATCTCTGGAAACATTTTTCTTAATAATCGTGCAGTGTATTACAATTTCTGTAAAATAAGCAAAACAACTGAGAAGCTATGGTGGCTAAGGGGGTATAGGCTTGGACTCGTAATCTGTGTGGGCCCGAGTTCGAATCCCCAACGCCCCAGGAAATTTTTCTAAATCATTATGCGACATATCATAGTCTCAGTAGTTCCAAAACACACCTAAAACTTGGTAAATTTTAGGCAAAATTACCATTAGTAATTAAGAAAACTATGGTGAAGAAGAAGATACAGGTTCGGACGACCCCCGCCCCACAGTTAAAATAGGGTTCAAATTCTAATCTCCATCAAATCTGGAAAATTTTTCGTGAGTATATTACTCAATATACCACAGCCTTCTCTAGCTCAGAACCCATCTAAAACAGTAAGTCGTGGCAAAATCATCATAGTAATTAATGGAAATACGGTGAGTAAGATGGTAAAGGTTCCAAACTCTTAAATAGTAGTAGCAACTCAAGTAGTAGTAATTAGTAGTATCCTTAGTAGCTCTAAACCCACCTGAAACAGTGGTCCTAGGCGAAACAACCATAGCAGTTAGACCCAAAGAAGTACAAAGCAATACCAAACATTCCAATTAAAATCAGCAGAACAATTTCCGCAAACATCTGCCCCCACAGGCAAACCAGGTGAATGCAATTCATTTAATCATCGTAAACTGCAACGACCCAAGATCTAGGAAATTAATTGAAACTCTAACGACTTCGCCGGACATCCCGGAGAAAGCTGAGAGCGTTTCCTCTGTTTCGAGTTCTCAAAATTCGACGAAGGAGTGCAGTACCGGTGGGAAATCTGAAATCCACTTAGTGCAACGGAAACCGATATGCTGAATCGATCGTGCACGCCAGTTACACGTACTGCAAAATGCATACAGAGCAGTACAGTTTAATCAAATTTTCATGCGGACAGCCCAGTTACTGTTCTCGACGTCGACGTGTGTCCGTGTGTGTTTAGGACAAATGACGGACGATTATTACACGTAGTTTCATTGAATCGGTGAGAATTTATATTCAGGCTAATTGCTGATAATGGCGGAATAGGGCTCTCGAGAATATTAATGTCAAATAAAATTGCAACGTTAGCATAATTATCCAACTATGGGAATTTTGATGTTTCTGCATCCCTGTAATTTGAATATTCAATTATAATGCTTTAAAATTCTGCAATCTGAATGAATATGGAGTTTTAGGATGGCGATTAATTCAAATACTTTTTGAAACTTTCGATTGCCGAAGTCCTTTACAAAGTTTTTTTTAAAAATACTCTTTTATTACATTTTTGCGGGTAATTAATGATTGGAATTAAAATATTATTTATAAGAGGATGGAATTTAGAGTGGTAACGTGTATTGGAGGATGTTTTAAATGTTTATTTTGTAAATTGAAGGTTTTTTGAAGCTGGTGGGCGATTCCAAATGGAAAATGAGAGAGAGGAAGTTTTAAAGCCACTCGCATCGATGTCCGCAATTAGCTGCGAAATTAAATTTGATATGATGGCATTAAAATGAAATACAAAGCCGTTCAGGCTGCGTGGAAAATCGGTTTCGTTATGAAACAAACGGATCACGATGTAGCACTAACTATGAAAATTCATCTAAGCCGATTAATCGAAGCTCCTGGAAATCTGGAATCGGCCGGACTAAGTGGATTACGTTTCGAGAGTTCGCGAAAGTTAAAATAGAAATTTCGAGCTTCAAACCTATTCAAAGTTTTCATAAAATTTCCCGGCTTTTTTTTCGTGAAAAACAAAAGAAACTTCGTATCGTTTAATTCGACTGAGAACCAGCAGGTGAAAAATGTTTCTGTATATTTAAAATTTAATTAAAATTTGAGAGCAATTTAAATATTCAATTTAGAACTTAATTAATGAATTATGACACTTTGTACCAAGCCGGTCGAAATGACCGGCTCTCAGTTTTTTCTAAAAATTACCTAAATTGATAGGGAGACATGAAGTAAAAATTAATAAAATCTAAATTAATTAATTAGTTATCTTTTTCACCTCTTGATCTCTCTTTTTCAAAAGTACTTGTTCAGTATATCCAAATTTTAGTAAATATAACGTCGGTAGGTTTAGGGTTAATATTCCAAATAATGACAAAATTTACGTAATAACAGGAGTCTTCGGATTGCAAATAATATAGAAACATCGAACATCCATCCGATTTTTTGCAAAAGAGCTTATGAACTTCAAGAATTTCTAAATCTAATATTTTTGATTTTTCGACGTCGTAAAATAAAAATTTCTATTTCAATCCAATGCTTTTAACTTCTTAATAGTTTAAATTGAAAATATTCATCCAAATTGAACAATTCTCATTTTTTAATATCTCAAATTAATAATTTCTATGTAACTTCAATATTCTTAACTTTTTAATATCTCAAGTTACAAATTTCCATCTAAATTTAATACTTCTTATTTCGATAGCATTTTTTAAAAATATATTAGCTTCGTTGCAAAAAAATCCTGTGAACTTTCGATATTCCTATGGTATTATTTGCAATTCAAAGACGCGTGACGTTTTGCGCAAGCATTCGCGAAAGCACAGAAATAAATTGCACCCGCCATACGCGGCCGCTTAAATAAAACTCTGAATACGGCAGCGATTATACAAAATTTCGCGTATTTTCGTACCGCGAAATCGGAGACGTGAATTCGCGCACACAAACAGAGCAATTTGGCAAACGAGCGCCCTCGAGGCTGATCGAACCAGGTTTACAAAACAGCCGAAGATAAATACACCTTCCGAAATTGACAGTCTTCCATGCGAATGTCATTTTTGCACTCTAATTGCACGAAAATTAATTCGTCAACCTTTTCCCAGATTTGAATGCAAGGAAATTTTTCTATACAATTTTTCATTATCGCCTTTTAATTGCAAAATTCATACTTCACTTGTTAAAAAACATTGTAAAAATATGTGAAATTGAAGAGAAAATATAAGTTTCGCATAATATTCTTTGACTCTCAGTTTGTTGTTAAATAAACTATAAATAACTTGAGAGGTTCGATGTCCTCACGAGCCAGCGCATAAGGTCACTACATTCAATTAAAGTCAATTAGATCGTAATACTTTAATTGCTGAACTGTTAAATGTCATTAACAGTAAGAAGTTGTTGTTTGCCGGCGATTTGCTAAGCATTGTTTACAATTTAACATTACTCGTGAATGGTCTGAATGCAGAAAAGTGTAAATCGATGACTTGTATCCATTCAATTATTTTTTAATTGCAAATATGTCAAACACGTTGCATTATAATTATCAGTCATCATCATTCATTAATTGTTAATAAAGTCTTAACATTATTAGCCCACTCCTTCATGCAACATTTCAAATTGCAATTCCAACTGAATTCAAATTGAATATACAAATATTCACTTACTTTTATACAAATAACTATTTTATTCATTTCTCTCTCTCTAATTAATACTCGAAGAAAATATTCAAATCGCCTTCCGAGAATTTTGCAATGGATAAGAAATTCTTAAAAAATCACACCGTTCGGTTGTGACCGCAAGACGTTAAAATTCATTCACCGAATTCCTAATTCCATTTTAATTACCCTCGTTGTTAAGTGTAACCACTTCGTAGGTGCAGTACGGACGTTATCTGTTGAAATAGTTAGACGCTATCTCGCCGGTCGTAAATTACGAATGAGTTCGTAAGAAGCAGATTCTCACGAGAGCAGAGCGTATATTAGAAGCGACTTAATTAAGTTGAGTTTAAGACACGTGAGTTTATCCTCCGTGTAATATGCTGTTCCATGGAGAAACGCGCTCTTCGTGGGTCGAATGCAATTTGTAGTAGTAATTCTATGCACTCGAGACTTTTATGCACTGTATACTTCATATCTTAACGCTACAACTACCAAAACAGTTAAAATGACTGGTCCTTCATTTTTTTCCAAATTTCTGGAAAATCCATACGGTAGATATTTCAGGTCTTTTTTTTAAAATATAAATTACCAAATTGATCATCTCTTTCAGGTCGCGATTTCTCTTTTTCCAAAGTATTATACTTATTTGGTACATGCAAATATTATAAATTCAACGCTGCTAGTTCTAGCGTTAAACACTGTTATGTATTTATGAAAAATTGCAATCAGCAGAAATGCTCCTATAGATTTACAGAATTTTTTTAATAAACGAGGTACCAGTCATTTTGACCGCTTTCGTAGTTCTAGTATTGAATGCAGTATCGCTGATGACACTGATTCAGAATCAGTGAATTAAAATTCAACCATAGAACTCGGAACGTGGCAACGTCGTCGTTGTACTATCGATTATATCCAGCACTCGAGTTTGCACGGTTAGTAATTGTTTCCGACGTGTTCGACACGGTAACATTGTTTTCCCTTCGTGGTCACAATGCACTTGCACCTCGGGCTCCGGGGGAACATCATTGTATCTCGAGATTCTAAGGAGATTATTGCGTGGGAAACGTAGATTCGATGTTACATAGTGTAACAGTTCGGAACAGGTAACGACAATGTGCAAATTTAAGTTCGCTTTAGCACAGAAATTTCGGGCGAATTAATTCTGGGATTGTTAGTTTAAAAGTATTGGTAATTGCGCTAATTCTACTGGTATTTGTTTCGTTAATTTGTAGTTCCTGTACAGAACATTGTTTATCATTTTTTATGAATTTTCAGCGATTCTGGGTTTGTTAGAGGGAAAATATTGGTAATTGCGGTAATTATACTGGTAACTGTATTAATAAGTTGAAGTGAAATTATATTTCCTTGAAATAATCTGCGTTTTTTTACAATACTTCAGTAATTCTGGGACTGTTGGTGTTAAAATATTGGTAATTGGGGTAATTCTACTGGTGTTTGTTTTGATAATTTGTAATTCCGGTAAAGAACATTGTTTAGCATTTTTTTATGAATTTTCAGCGATTCTGGGGTTGTTACAGGGAAAGTATTGGTAACTGGGGTAATTGTACTGGTATTTGTTTTGATAATTTTTAGTTCCGGTAAAGAACGTTGTTTATCATTTTTTATGAATTTTCAGCGATTCTGGGGCTTTTAGAGGGAAAATGTTGGAAATTGGGCTAATTGTACTGGTAACTGTTTTAATAAGTTGAAATGAAATTATATTTCCTTGAAATAATCTGCGTTTTATGATTTTTCAGTGATTCTGCGATTGTTGTAGACGTATTGTTAATTGGGCCAATTCTACTGGTATTTGTTTCGATAACTTTAAATAAAGTTATATCATAGTTCCTATAAATAACCCCCCACATATCGATTTAAAAGTTTATCAGAGTCTTAGAAGTTGTCATTTCAAAAAATTCATTTCTGCTCAGAGTTTTGTTCAACTCTGTTTTGGCATAATATAACACGAAGTAATTATTTTCGCGAATGACAACTGTTTAATTTTGCAATGAGAATAGTGAGCCATTCAATGAGCAAATGCATTACACTGTTAAATATATTTTACTGTCGGATGAATATTAATAATTTGTTTTAATGAGTTAGTAAATTTAATACCATCGATAGGAAATCGATATCAATTTAAATAAATTCTCAACATCCACCTGGAAATCTTGCAATTACATTTTCTGTAATAATTATTTTCCTGATGTCTCCTGTCAAATGTGAAAAAATATTTTCCACCGTCACTTGGACGATTTACGCAGAGTGATATTTGCATTTTGATTTCCAATAAAAAATGGGACCTCGAATAGCAGATTTTGATGGATCCTTTGAAAGGTAATTCGCTTTTATCCACATTGAATGAACGATACGTGGAACGAAATGAAATGAGTGTTATGCATGAGCCCTCGGAACAATACACTTTCGTAATATTTCCAGGATTTTGCATACTGAATTGCAAATTTCAGCTGGGATGGCGCGACGAGTTAAATGAGCAATTAATTCCCCATCGATACCAGTATCGTTCAGAAATTCTAGAAAATTTTCGATTACGTAATGCATTGAAATTTGAAACGATTTTTAAGCCATAAAAGTCAAATGCAAATTCTACTTTTCATACAATAAATTTTCTTTTCAATGTTCTATCATTCTTCGAGAAGTTATGCCAAAAATCGTATATAATTCTCCATAACTTACATTTTTTATCTTCAAAATACTGTGGAATATTTTGCACTGAAGTTTGTTACAACAATTCAGTTGTAATAATTATTTTTCTTCGAAATATTTTAATATTCCTATGGAAATTTTCCCAAAAACTGCCTATAATTTACTGTTGTTTACTTATTTACCGTTTTAATCTCGAAAAAATAGTAGAAGAATTTACTATTTTTATAATAGTAAATTTTTAGGAACATTGGATTATTCTTAGGAAAATAGGAATGTTACAGAACTTTTTTAACAATTTTTCAACGAAGTACAAAAATGTCTATATTACTTTATTTCATTATTGCACTCTTTTCATATCGTGGGCAAAATTTAACACTGTTTTATTAAAAACACATTTTTCATAATGTAAGAATACAATTTTTGCTAAAAAAAAGTATCAAAAATTCTCTCAATTTAAATTTTTGCATAGCATTTTAATTCTGCAATTTTTAAATAAACATTCCATACCATTTATGTTGTTACGAATATGACCATATATGACGGCATAAAAATGTTGAAAAATTTTGTATGCTTTTCATAAAACGCATTAAAAGCAGAAAATAATTTTCCCTTGCAAAAACAGCTGCAAAAACTTTTTGTTTGCGCGCTCGCATAAAAATGCAGAAGCAAAATCGACGGAAAACCTGTGAGACGAGATATTCCGAATAAAATGTAATTAGCATTTCTCTCTAATTTCACAGTCGGCACTCGAAGCTCCGACTTAATTAATAGAAGCCATTTTTTTCCGTTCCAACAACGAGACACGGAATATTGCAGAGGCAGAGCACGAAGGGCTTAATAATTTTATTTGAGGGATTAACCTTAAAGTGCGCTGGACACAGCGAAGACACTTTTAATTAAAAACTCCGTTCGATTAATGTCCATAAATGTCAGAAATGGCTTCCTAGTGTCAAACGACTCTTACAATTAGAGTATTATTGATAAGCATGAGACACTCTTGACTTCGAAATTTCAAGCATTTAAAATTTTTTACAATTGCCCATTAAAGCTTTAACAATTATTAATTAACGCGAGACTTTGGAGAATACTACTTTTTTGTTATTACGCGATTACAATTTTATAAATTATTATAATAAGCCTGAGATTCCATCTTGAACTCTAACCAATTTTCAATTAAATTCAGTAACTTTAGAATTTTTTTTGTAACAAATTAACTATAAAATATTAGTTTGTCGCGGATTAATGTTAATATTGTGAAGCCAAAGATAACAGGGTTTAGTAATTTTATGTAAGAGATTAACTCGAACGATTCTTGACTGCAGACTTTCAAGAGTTTCTAAGTAAATTCAATAGCTTTAGATTTTTCTTTTGCGATGAATTAACGTTGAAAGTTGTATTCTGTAAGAGAAATAATTAAAAGGAAATTAACAGAAGATATATCGAAGTAAACAGCCAGGATAATGAAGCTAATGACGTACACTGTCGATGCAACATTGTAAAACCAAGAGAAAAATGCAAACTGACGTCTCTTCAGAGACGCAGGGAAAACAATGTTATGAAAATGAAGGTTCTTCATTGAAAAAACCTTTGAATTTCGATGAAGTAAGGAAATGAATTTTCCTGCTCTCATTTTGAAAGAATTCTTTGTTACAACTTGCAAAAATGTAGTTAAAATTGCACCTCGTACGGCAAACGAAGTTAAAATCAGTTAACGAAACAATTGAAATGGCTGGAACTCATTAAGCAGTAATTAAATCGTGCAGTTTCCTTCGCGATGGAGAAACAAAGAGATAAAAAAAGAACAGTGTGCAGTACGTTTTCACCGGTCGTCGTCGAACTTTCTTTGGAAATTCCGATTCCGACGATCCCTGCGGAATTCTAAGCGACGAACGAAGCTTCGTGATCGATTCGACAATTTTCCCGCCGATTTTATCTGAATTCTGAAGGAGATAGAACTGTAGATTCATTTAAAAGATTGGACTTCTTTCCTCGAACTCGAAGAGACTTTTTCGAAAAGTCGCTCTCATTCAGCTGACTTTTTCTTCAAAGAGTTCGTTCAACGTCTTTAAACTCGCTTTCTGTATTTACGCCTTAAATATGTATGAACATTTTACGGATAAAAACTATAACTTTTTGGTAAAAAAAAGGTTTCGAAGATTGATTTTGTAAATTGGCAATTTTGCAAAGTATGAAGATAATTAAATATTGCGCGGCGATCGCAATTTACTTTTGGGTGAATAAAATGGCAGCAGTGGGAATATGGATCAATGGGAGAACAATAAATAAATAAATAAAGGGCTGTATTGTAGGATTGCATCATCTACAGTCAAAAATATGGTATTGAACATCCTCTGTAAAATAATACAATTTGTACAATAAAACAATGAATAACAAAAGGTACAGGTAGCTAGACAATTTTGGAAAAATTCTTTTAGCAAAAATTCACTTTCCTAGTCGTAGAAAATAGTGTAGATTATGATAGAATAAAATAATCTACGATAAAATAACCGGTAATTAAAATACTTCCTAGAAAGGGATACAATAACATAATAAATAATGGAAATGAGGGATATATAGTCATTTTTGTACAAATGTTTGCTATATAGCAACAATAAAAAGTAACATAAAACACAGTAAACTAAAACAATCTACGACAAAGTGTACAGTACTTGAAATTCTTCCGAAAACAACACATAATTAAAAACAAACAATGAAAGTAAAGAGTAGTAAACAAATTTTCAAACAAAGATTCCCAAGCAATAACAATTAGCAAAGGCAACGAAACGACAGAATCTACAACAAATTACACATTAATTAAAACCTTCCTCGCAACAGAACATAATTCATTAACAAGAAACATTGCAAATACAAAATATACAGCAAAGGGGAATACGAATTGCTTTAAAACAGGATAATGAAATATTTTATCGTAATTAATATATCTGCATAATCCAACAAGGCAGTTGCAAATTCGTGTTCAAGAAACCCGCTGACTTATTAGATTACCTTCGAAATTATTCATCAAGAAGGCGCAACGTGGAAACTCGTCTGACACGAATCCGCTGCCAGATCCAAATCCTGGCAATCCAACATGCAGAACTGCACAATTCGTGGTGCATTTGCGTCTTGGAATGGAAGACATTCTCTTAGAATCTCAGACGAGCCGATCGACGGCCTGCTTTCGAAACTAATTTGTTCGGTAATGAATGCGGAAACGGATTAACCGAGAGATAATCAACGAACGGTGGATATATTGAGCCAACTGTGAAGAGAAAAGGGAATTACTTCTTCTGCCGTTTCTAATTACCTGACATTCGAATCTGGCATAATTCGTTTAATTTCACCAAGTTGTAATCGTCGTTTGTACGACATTGGAAAGGTTGCATTTTAGTAGGTGTTACTTTTTGGCTTAAAAAGATTCCGTGGGGAACTTTTACAGCGGAATTAAGAATTTTTGAGAGCGGCGAAGAAGGAATTTTTTTGTGCTGAATTAAGAATTTTTAAAGATATTGAGTTGACGGTTTTATAGATAGATTGAGAGCTTGTTAAGGAGAAGTAGAAAGAATTTTGCTAAATTGTAAATTAATGAGTATTCTAGGTAATGCTAGGTTAAGAATGTTTGAACATTGCGCAGTAACAAATGTTCAAAATTCCGCGTTAAAAATGTTATAAGCTATTATTTAAGAATTTTAAAAAATTCTGAATTAATTTCTTTCTAAGTTTCTGAACCAAGAACTTTCTTTTCTGGGTTAAATATTTTTTAAGTTTCTGAACCAAAAATTTTCTAAAACTCCCAGTTAAACATTTTCTGTGTTTCTGAACTAAGAATTTCCTAAAACTCTGAGATAAATGTTTTCTATGTTCCTGACCCAAGAAATTTCGAATATTCCGAGTTAAATATTTTCAGTGTTTCTGAACTAAGAATTTCCTAAAATTCTGAGTTAAATATTTTCAAAGTTTCTGAACCATGAATTTTCTAACATTCCAAGTTATTTATTTTCTAAGTTTCTGAACCAAAAATTTTCTAACATTCCTAGTTAAACATTTTCTGTGTTTCTGAACTAAGAATTTCCTAAAATTCTGAGACAAATGTTTTCTATGTTTCTGACCCACGAAATTTCTAACATTCCTAGTTAAACATTTTCTGTGTTTCTGAACTAAGAATTTCCTAAAACTCTGAGATAAATGTTTTCTATGTTCCTGACCCAAGAAATTTCGAATATTCCGAGTTAAATATTTTCAGTGTTTCTGAACTAAGAATTTCCTAAAATTCTGAGTTAAATATTTTCAAAGTTTCTGAACCATGAATTTTCTAACATTCCAAGTTATTTATTTTCTAAGTTTCTGAACCAAAAATTTTCTAACATTCCTAGTTAAACATTTTCTGTGTTTCTGAACTAAGAATTTCCTAAAATTCTGAGACAAATGTTTTCTATGTTTCTGACCCACGAAATTTCTAACATTCCTAGTTAAACATTTTCTGTGTTTCTGAACTAAGAATTTCCTAAAATTCTGAGACAAATGTTTTCTATGTTTCTGACCCACGAAATTTCGAACATTCGGAGTTAAATATTTTCAGTGTTTCTGAACTAAGAATTTCCTAAAATTCTAAGTTAAATATTTTCAAAGTTTCTGAACAATGACCTTTTTAACATTTCGAGTTATATATTTTCTATGTTTCCGAACCAAGAATTTTCTAAATTTCTGTGTTAAATATTTTTTATGTTTCTGAATCAAGAAATTTCTAACATTTCGAGTTATTTATTTTCTAAGTTTCCAAACCACGAAATTCCTATCAAATTAAGATCTCCCTAAATACTACAAATTTACTATATTGATGACCTTACAAGTTGCCCAATTAAATATTTCTTAAATAAGAATAACAATCCTTTTCTGAGAACACCAAATAAAATTTTTCCTGAAGCCATTAAAAATCCCCTGAATAGCTCAACCGAGAAATTCTCACTTTTGCAAACAACTAATCTACCCAAATTGTAACTGAAGAAACTCTCAGACATAAAAAATTTTGCGAGGAAAAGCTTGCAAATAATTTTTCCATTGACAAAAAGGTTCCGTATGTCGAGACCATTCCGACACTTTGCATAAAGAGCTCACTTCAAAGAGCTTAATTAATTCCACGCACACATCTAACCTTGTTTATTGATACAAGAGAAACGTTTCGGCGAATATTGTTCTATCATTTTGGACACGAAACAATTGTAATTTACGTAATCCTTTGAGGACACCGAACTTCAAAGATGAGTTCTCCACCGATCGAGAGAAGTTCTACAAACGTAATAACAAACGAATAGCAATTGGATATTGAATATCGATAATATTACTTCGCAAATGACAACTTGCTAATTCGAAGCAATAATTGCTAATTTCTAATTTATAAAATTCTCATTTTTTCATTTCCTGCTACCTGAAATATCCTACCACTGTAAAAAATAATTAATTAATTATATATTGTTTACGAGTTCACCATAGAATTTATCATACTCGTGAATATAACAATTAATTCTGCATGCCTTTTGTAATTATGATATTTCTTAATTGAATTAAAAATAATTGGTAAAATACTATCCTACAATTTTTGAAATTATTTCTATGAATGTAAGAATATAAGAATAAATGTGGATAGAAAGAATCAAAAATTCAAGCAGATCAACGATGTGCGACTAAGTCGTGTGCATGACAAAAGTTTACTCTCAGTGGTGAAAAATTCGGAAATATCAACGCCTTCATCGGAAACTGCAGCGTTGCATCAACATGCAATATCGTGCGATTTAGGTGTCATACTTCTACCTGTCGTAAATCAAGTTTTCTCAAATATTAAAAACCAGCGCCAAAAATTCTCCACCCTCAAAATCATCCTCTTATATCAACCCTTCAAAAACCACCCCAAAAGAAAACCATTGCAACATCCACTGAATTTCCACCAGCTCAAATTACCTCTAACATTTGCCACAAAAATGAATCTACCGAACAATCAAAATTAGCAAAAATAATAACCACTGTTACTCCAAAAAAGAAACTTTAATTTTAACGAAGAGAAGGGTAAAAAAAGGTGAAAATGCAACTCGATTTACGACTCTCATTATTGTCCTGAACCATCACCAAAGGCGCACATGTAGATCGAGCCATCGTAACCATGAAAACCCCAACATCCCCACCGGAAGTGACTCGAAATCATCGAGTGACTTCCTATATCCCGTAGTGAACATCGATCAGGACCATAATTCTATTCATGTTAACTACTCACTCTAAAAAGACCTCGGATTCGCTTCTTGGCAACACCAACCTCGGCAAGACGATGGCCTTCTTGCGTCTCGTCTTCAAGGTCTGCGAAGTGAACTGAAACTCCGACGATTGTAAAGGCGAATGTGGACTTAATATCGTGATCTTTCGATCACTGCCACCTGGACTAGTCAACGAAAAGACGCTAGATGGCGGTGGTAGGCTGAGATGTTGCGGTATCTTCCGTTCTAACCCGGTGTTAGCAAAGAGACCACGTCGGACTTCAGCGTTTAAGCTTTCTTCCCGATGAAGATTCTCGCTGCTTTTCGATTCTACCGTGACGATTTTCCTCACGTCTTTCGTAGAAGAGGTCAAGAAGCTTCTATAGTGACTTCTAGAGGTGCCAACATGAGACTCGGACGATAGGGACAAAGACTCCAGCGACTTTGAATCCTCGTAACGGTCATCGGCACTGAGGAAGTTTCTCGAGGTTCTCAAACTCTCCATCGATCTCGCCGTTATCTGAGTACCTGCACTAGTCGTTAGGAGGTGTTGCTGTTGCTGTTTCTGCTGCTGTTGCCTTTGTAACCTAGATATGCTTTTTATCTCTGGCTCGTACTCCTCTTGGCTAGAACTGGACTGAGGACTTCGATTGAACAGACCCAATCTGGAGCCAGTGAATCTGTTTCTTGATTCTTCCTCGTTCACCCTGATGGTCGTTCTTGTGAGGACATGTTGACGACCTAGAAGAAGAGATTCTGCTTCTTCAGGGACGTCTAACGAATGACGATCCTTTCCGGAGATTCTGTTCCCCTTTTCATCGACTACCAAAGGTTCTGGGGTGTCCTCATCTTTGGGGATGTTCTCAACTTCGGCCTCGGAGGCACACTCCATGGTGTCCGAGTCTTCGTCGGTGTTTTGGCGAAGGAGGAGGATTTCTTTGGAGGTGTATCTCGAAGAGAGGCTTCTAGCTTCTCGTTTGGTGAATTTGTTCACCAGGGTCACCGTTTCGCGCTTGTCGTCCGAGTCATCTTCGTCCATCTTTTGTGTCGATGTGTTTGAAGGTGTTGGCCTTAAGTTCGGTTGAATATGGGACTAGGTCAGAAAATCATTTGAACAGTTTGGAGGATGTTTCGTTGAGGTTTGAAAGTTGAATTGTGAGGAGGTTCTTTGATCTTCGGAATTGTCACGGTGAGAGTAATTGTTTGCGATGTTTTCTTCGTTTAATTGTCATGCCGAGTCTTCAGGTTTCACGGTGAGAGGCTGAAAGAGTCAATTATACCTGGTTCATGATTTTTTTAGGTGTTTTAAATGCGCACTTTTTTGGAGTACCTTTTGCTGCCGTAATAGTGTTTTTCTAAGCTTTTAATTAGCTAAATATTAATTGTTGAACACTGCTGCGCGATGAAATAAGTACTTTGATCTTTCAGTTCAGCTTCCCACCCCATAGAACAGCCACCCTGCGTTCAGCAAGGAAAATCAGAGAATCCGAAAGTTCGAAAGTAACAACTTTACAAAATTTTCCAAATAATCTAATTTTCCTTCGAACGTGAATTACGTTTCATACATTTTCTAAAGAAGCGTTTCTCGAACTGTCAGCTAACAAAACAAATTAAACAAAAATTATAAAGTCTATTTAACACTAGAACTACCGGCGTTAAATCTATCATATTAAAAATATTAAATAAGTGTCTTGAAAAAAGGGGAATTAAGATATGGAAAAGATGATCGATTCGGTAATTTATGTTTTATAAGATAGACGTAGAATATCTATTTTAGAACTCTCCTATAATCTTGGAAAATTTTTGGAAAAATTCTGTACCAGTCATTTTGACTGGTTTGGTAGTTCTAGTGTTAAAGAAAATAGCGTGATTTTTAATTAACCGATTTATCAAAAATTAAAGTTATCACTTCGAATAATATGATATATGGTTTCTCCATAAAGGAGGACATCGTAAATATTTAGCAAAAAAGATTGATCAGCAAAGCTGCCCTAACTGTTGTCTAAAATCAAATCAAGTAAAACACATCTTTCAAATTCCACCTTAATTACCTCGTCAAAAATGTAAATTTCCTCAAACATACAATCATTCATTCGCCGATTAATCCACGAAAACAGTCCAACTCGAGAATTCCATTATCACGGAATTCAATCTGAAGAGAACGTTCTCGCGTGATGGCGATCGGTACAGCACCCGAAATTGATTTCCACGGAAGCACTTTTTTGCGTGCAACAAACGGGAAGATAAGGACGATTCCTAATCGCGGCTTAATCACCGTAATTATCGCCATGAAATCCACGTGTCCCTTAATTCACCGTGGCGATCTGATCCCGCGAAAAATCATCCAACGATCTCCTTCCGATCGCAACGCGGATTTTACGCTTCTGCGATCGCGATATCGCGTGACTATGGGAAATTTGCCATTTTCAAGCTCGCCTACGTCATTGGCCTGGTTTTCCTGTGTAAGGCCAATCATCGTTACCTTGCACCGGCTTCTAAAGCAGCATTTTTACATCGTTGTTAAGTCGTTCGGGACAATTTGCGCGGATTATCGACGATGAGGTAATTGAATAGGGAAATGGATCGATAGAGGAACTCCTTTTCGCTTGGTTGGAGATTTTTTACACTTTTATTGGGGCAATTCTGAATTTTTCGGAGTTACAGGTGTATTTATGTATTTTTCTAATTAATTTACCAAGTAATAAGAGGAAAGAAGGCTCAAAGCCATAATTATTGTACAATTAATTATCAAAGTATTAACACTAAACCTACCGTGGCGGTCAAATGATTGATTTTTGATTATTTTTAAAAATTCTCCAAATTGATTGGGCAGCCATTCAGTAAATATTTTAGGTCTATCGTACAAAATAAAAATTACTTAACTGATCATCTTTTTCACCTCTTCAAATCTCTTTTTTCAAAGTACTTATTTCGTATATTTCAATATAACAGATATAAAGCCGGTAGGTTTAGTGTTAACAGAGAAAAGGCTCAAAGCCACATTTATTGTACGATCATCGTTAAATTCACGCAACTACCAACTTTCAATTGCAATGTTACAAGTAACTCCAAAAAAGGAAGGAGTATCGTTTAAAAATCGGAAGCTCTGCTTTGAATAGCAATTCCCTCAGAAAGTACCACTCTTAAAATCTCAAACTCAAGTCTGAAAAGCTATTATCAAAATTCGGCGAGCCCTTCATCCAACAATTAGCGAGAAACCCTCAAAAACGTCGAAGTACCTCAACGAAATTGACGGCAGAATCTTTATGCGTTTACGGTTCTCTTGAAATCGTTCAAGGTTTGACAATGCACTCTCCACGGAACAATGCAGACAATAGACAGTCTCTCGAAAGTCATGCAAACACGATGCGTCCCATTTTGGGTGCAGCACGTCATCTAATTTTAGCCGGAAACCGTGCAATAGAGTATCAGTGCGAGCACGTCGTATTTCTGGAGGCTCCCTGGAATCTTAATAGAAGATCGACTCTCTTTCCCCCCTGGAGCGAGATTCTATACATAAACCACGACGTATTGCGTTCAAATTTCAGAATTTCCAATGAGTTTTGAGCTCATCTCTGCCGGGGAGAAAGCCTTTTGGCGAAACTGTAAATTTAGAAAGCCAAATCCATTCCTGATGCCTGCTGAGAGCTTGGGAGACGTCGAGGCATGGGGTTGTTGGGGTTAATTTGGATTTCAGAGTTTTTTTATGGGGATTTGACTGTCGAGTGAAAGTGAGCACTTTGAGGTTTCAAGGGTTTCAGAAGGATTCATTGAATGTATAAATGTTTGGGATTTGAATTGACTTTTTAATCTGGCCATTGATATTATTTTGGTAATTAGTTTCCTTCTTTTAGATACTTATATATTTTTTAAGTTTGTAGGAAGTGCAGGTAGTGTAAAATATTTTGGGTATATATGCAAGATAATTATTAGACTCTAAAATGAAGAGTGATCGAAGGGAATACTTCTTTTGACAAAAGGTTGCTGACCGTACTTTTGTATTAGGTGGACCGGAAAGTACTGTCGTTTTTTTACATTAAATTCAAACAAATAAATTTATAACAAGTTTTTATTTTTAATGTATGATGTAATTACCCTCGTTATCAACAACCTTTTTTCATCCAGTGTGCAAATTTTCAATGCCGGATCGGTAAATATCAATTGGCTTTTGAGCAAAATATCCGGAGAAACGACATTACTTTCCGGTCCCACTAATATGTACAGAATCGTAGAGAATTAATGTTTATTTCTTAAAAATTGATCTATAAGATCTTAGAAATAGCAAAAATAGTCAGAAATCACAAAAACTGAGAGAATTGGATGATTCTGCGGTTCGAAGAGCAACATTGATTTTAATCTATTGTTTAAACATGAATAATCGTATTCACTTCAGACCTAACCGAGACTTCAAGAAGTTTTCTTTTAACCCCTTGCACTACGATTACTTTTGCGACTGTGCGTACAATAATTCAGAATTAAATTGCTAAAATGAAAATTAATCAGTGATTCCTGATATCTCTTACAATTTAACGCAATATTAATAACATAGAAATAATTTTACTGTGTTGTGCTCCACTGATATTTTCAATTTCATCATTTTTGGGACTCTTCAAAATTTCCTATTCCATCTACCGCATCACGAGTGCCACTCGTTATTATAGGCCAAGGGGTTAAAGGAAGTCTATCATCAACAAGTAAATCTTAATGTTCTTTTAATTCGAAGGACTTTTTCGACAATTCCAATCGCTTCTTTCAAAGAAAGTACCCTCTGATTATTAGTAAGGGACGTTTTCTCTACAGAAATGCATGTAGGAATAGTGTTCTTGGGTTTAAGTAATTTTTTGAGACACTTCTCACTATGCTGTTTATTAATACGATAATTGCAAACGGTGGGATAGATATAATACAGTAAAAGTTGGATAAATGCGACGCAGTTCGGGGCTCAAGTGTTTCTCTTATGAAATAGCGGTGTCGAATCCTTGTTTACATCACGGCTCCAGCCAAGCGCGAACAAAGAAAAGGACAGACAGCAGAAGAGACAGAGAGGTCTAAGCTATAGGGGAAGCGGCCCGAACGTATCGGTGAGGCAATACTAATTGGAGGATCGGCCGTTTTCATTTTCGATTTTTTTATTTTGAAACCTTTGCCAACGTATGCATGAGATTTTTCTGATTAAAATGATACCGAACACGATATGTTTGAATTATGTTAAATAGTAAGTAAGTATATGTTACATAGTAAGCAAATATATTAAATATTAAGTAAATATAATTCAAACTATGTTGTGTTTGGTATCATTTTAATCAGAAAAATCTCACAAATACGTTAGCAAAGGTTTCAAAATAACAAAGATCAATATTGAAGAAGTTTTATTCCTGAATTGGATGAGTCAGTCTCTTGTTCCGAGTTGCATCATATTACACTTCTCCCTCGTCTTTTGTCGCAATTATCCAGCTTTTACTGAATACGGTATTGCTAATTCTATGTAACGGACTAGACCTCACGCAGACTCAACTGATCAATGGTTACTCTCGATGGTCCCGAACCTCGTTGCCTCCTCCGTTAGGCCCCTAGGGACATTTAATTTTTTGTCCAATTTTAACCATTCCCACATGCATACATTTTTGTTTCAAATATAAAAACTATTCCATTTGCCTGCCGTCAATTGCTTGCCTCGCGTGTCCTTTAACAGATTTGTGGATCATTTGACGATCATATGAATAATTTCATCGAATTGGGTTGTTATTTTATGCAAATGTGGGTTGGACTTGAGATTTAATATTTCTGATTTGTGGCATTACTTCATTTGCCTGCCTCAGGTATCTCCCCAGCAAAATGTACCATACTCTACCAATTTCCATTTACTCAGCAAAACAAATTTACACTAAAATTTTCTTCCCGTCTTTTCAAAGAAAAGCATCGTGGATTTAAGCATCGAAGAACATTTGAAAAGGTAACAATCCACTTTCAACGTATTCCAGCGCCTCGAATAAGTCCTAAGTCAGACAAGGGACACCCTAGAGACCCAGAGCTTGCACCGTGGCTTTTCTCGTCTCTTCTGATTTAATGTAAAATTCGCGAGTTGACGTATAAACGCCATGGCCACCGGTGAGTCATGCCATGCATTATTTTACAGAGGCACGGCACCGGGTCAATTTACGAGGTTGTTTCGCAACGTCCCTCGTATCTTCCTATCTTCTCTCCATAAGCATTTCGCAGCATGCCCGTTTATTTTGCGCCAACGTAGAGGAGTTTTCCTTGTTAAAAGCCGTCCGACAATGCGCCGCGAAGTGCATCCATTAAGTTTCCACTCGCACCAAGAAGCTCCGACGAAATTAACTTCGTTTCAATGAACTTCGTTTGGGAAAGTTCATCGATGAATTCAGCCCGGCCGAGTTAATTGGGGAGGGATGTGTTTTTTAGAAGAATGTGAGAGAAAGGAAGAAACAATGGTTGTTGGTTTGATTTGTTGTTTGTGGGTGTAGTTGGGAGGATTGAATAGGAAATTTCGAGGGTGGAGTGTAATGTTAGGGGAGATTTCGAAAATTATTTTGGGGGGAGAATAATTGATGGGGGGAAATTGAACTGTTTATGGGGTGGTGTATATTTGCGAAAAAGATTAGGGCCTGTTTTGAGGATATTTTTGGAACTTTTTGTTGGAAAAGAAGTGGAGGGAAAGAGAGATCGAAGGATTTTAACCCTTTGCAGTCCTATGCCGAGCTATACTCGACATAGTTTTTCACTTCGTTTTATTTTCTAACGATTTAACATCGACTTTCCAATTTCATA
This sequence comes from Cerceris ruficornis, assembly GCA_963989415.1. NCBI lineage: Eukaryota > Metazoa > Arthropoda > Insecta > Hymenoptera > Crabronidae > Cerceris > Cerceris ruficornis. Next base: position 7,027,198 of record OZ022530.1, on the reverse strand, counting down.
ATGATTTTGTAATATCACCGAAATATTCGTTGGTACCTATAGTTATATTTATCATTTAAAAAAGTGAATAACCAACGATAGAAAATGTTGAGAAATTAATTTCATTTAGCTCACTATAAAATTAATAAAATAATTCGGACCACAAAGGGTTCATTTAAATGAGAAATAATTGTTTTGTGCGACATAAGGAATGCTTTTTTTTATGTTGCCGCTATAAAGATTGTCTTTTTGAGGAAATTTATTTTGAATTTGTGTTTTTTAGAAGAATGTGAGGGAAAGGATGAAACGATGGTTGTTGGTTTGATTTGTTGTTTGTGGAATGTAATGTTGGAGGAGATTTCGAAAGTTATTTTAGGGGGAAAATAGTTGATGGGGGGAAATTGAACTGTTTATGGGGTGGTGTATATTTGCGAAAAAGATTAGGGTCCATTTTGTGGATATTTTTGGAACTTTTTGTTGGAAAAGAAGTGGAGGGAAAAAGAGATCGAGGTATTTTAATTTTAATTAGAAATAATTGTTTTGTGCGACGTCAGGAATGTTTTTTTTTATGTAGACGCTATAAAGTTTGTCTTTTTGTGGAAATTTATTTTGAATTTGTGTTGGAGAATTTGTAGATCTAATTGTTTCGATGTTGAGTTAGCAGAATTTTAGATTTAATACATTTTTGATAGATTTTGAAGGCAGAAATTGATTATTGTGGTAAGCTATTCTATGGAGAACGTAGAGAAAGGAACCGCCATCGACCACACCGTGGGAAAGTTGAACTTCGCCTTTTAATTAACTTCATCGCCCAACCTAATCGATAAGTTTGCCAGGTCGAAGTTAATTAGTTTACGTAATTTTAGACATAAATTGATAATCAATTTTTCAAAAACTCCCGCATGTCACTGTAAAATATAATTTTCGTCACTAAAATTACAAGATATCCGAAATAAAAAATACAAGTTCTTAAAAAATAAATGTCCAACGAAAAATTCCTATCAATAAGTCATTTCAAGTTTCTTCCAAATTTTGAATTGCATTTTAAAACGAATCGCCAATCCGGTCAAAATTTTCATACCAATCGAATTACAGTCTCAAAATTCTCCGAAAAATATATGTGCCTAGAAAAGCTCCTATCAATAACTCATTTCAAGTTTTTTCCAATTTTTAACTGAATTTTAAAACAAATTTCGAATCAGTTCAAAATTGTGATATCAATGGAATCACAGCTTCAAAATTCCCCGAAAAATATATTTGCCCAGAAAAGCTCCTATCAATAAGTCATTTCATCAATCCGGTCAAAATTGTCCTACCAATCGAATTACAGGCACAAAATAAAATTCAATTTTAAAGTTTACCTCTATAATTTCATATCACGTGCCTCTTTAAGCGGAAGAATCTTCCTGCAACTCAACAAAGTGACAATTTTCTCACAAAATTTCGTAAACAGCCACTTGATAAACGGTAGTTCGAGTCTTCCCGACTTTCCGCGTCGTTACGTGTTCTTTATGGGGCGTCAAAGACTCAAAATTGCGCCGAGAGCTTTCAAAAGTATTTTCAATCTCGCCTGAGACAAAGCTGTATGACGCGAGTAACAAGAATGCCGGTTAATTTTAGAAAAAGAGAATTTTATCTTGCAAGGCTGAACGAGTATTGTTCTTGGCCGTCGAGTATGAAGTAATAAGCACCTAGATGCTCGTCCAACTTGTCGTAAGGCATACTTTATACGATATTGCGATATTAATGTCAGGGAAACTGCATGAAGAATGCAAGTCTTGCTTCTGAGCGAATGTTTTGACGGAACGTCAAATTTACAAGAGTTTGTGGTATTTGTTTATGAATTGTTGTAATTCGAAGTATCAAATTTTAACATTTGTTGCTCAGATTACGCATAGGAATTTGATACCTTTAAAAATGATTGAATAACTGGTTTTGAACACTATTAGAAATTTTAGAGAGGTTAAAAGCAGAAGATATTCAAGAAATTGTTTAAGTTTGAAATTTTAATTCATTGTGAATTCTATTAATTGCTAATTACAGTTTCTATTTAATAGAAAGTTCGTTCTGATGGACCATCAAATTTACAAGAGTTTGTGGTATTTGTTTATGAATTATTATAATTCAAAGTTTCACATTTTATCATTTGTTGCTCAAATAACTCGTAGAAATATGTTACTTTTAAAAAATATCGAATAATTGGTTTCAAACACTGCTGAAAATTTTAGAAAGGTTAAAAGTTGAGGATACTCAAGAAATTGTTTAAGTTTAACAATTTATTTCTTTGTGGATTCTGTTAATTGCTAAATAAACTTTCTATGTAACTTTTTTTTGCAGATTGAAGTAACTTTAAGTGGACGCCGTACCGGCAGAAAGTAAATTGAAAAAGTGGATATACAAATTTGTAATATTGAAGTTTCTTTTAAAAAGTAATCACGAGCCAATTTTAAACAGTGCGTTGAAAGTTGCAGTAATGAATAATCAAGAATAACAGAGAAATTGTTTTGAAATTATTAAATCGTAATTTTCAAGAAGATCCCCCAATTTTGAACTTCACTTCTTATTAAATTTCTTTTTTCCGAATCAAAGAAAAAAAGTGAAATTTCCACTTAGAATAAGTTGCAAATGTAACTGTACAAATTTCCGACATTGAACTTTGTTCTAAAACTTAATCACTATTCCAATTGAAGTAAAATGTTGAACTTTACCATAATTAGTAACTAAAGATAATCCAAAAATTGTTTTTAAATTACCAAAATTCATTTCTTCATCAACTGCCTTAATCCTCAAGTCTACACCTGTTTATTTCGTTATTTTTACACGTAGAAAAAACTCTAAACAGTACATTAATTCTCTTTCTTCTTCTTAACTGCAAAAATGTTCACCTCATTATCTTTAATCTCCTTCATCACCCTTAACAACAACTTGCGTCCTCTTAATCACATGTTAAAATCCTCAAAAAATGCATATTCCTCTTCACATACGTAAATCGTAAATCCAACCCACATTTGCATAAAATAACAACTCAACTCGATAAAATTATCTATATAGTCGTCAAATAATCCAGAAAATCTATTAAAAGACACACGAGACAAGAAATTGACCGCAGTCAAATGGAGTAATGGCGCAAATCAGAAATATTAAATCTCAAATGTAATTCATATTTACATAAAATAACAATCCAACTCGATAAAATTATCCATATAATTGTCAAATAATCCACAAAGTCTGTTAAAAAACACACGAGACAAGAAACTGGCCGCATGCAACCGGAGTAATGGTTCAAATCAGAAATATTAAATCTCAAATCTAACTCACATTTACATAAAATAACAACTCAGTTCGATAAAATTATCCATATAATCGTGAAATAATCCACAAAATCTATTAAAAGGCACACGAGACAAGAAACTGGCCGCAGGCAACCGGAGTAATGGTTCAAATCAGAAATATTAAATCTCAAATCTAACTCACATTTACATAAAATAACAACTCAGTTCGATAAAATTACCCATATAATCGTCAAATAATCCACAAAATCTATTAAAAGACACACGAGAAAAGAATTTGACCGCAGGCAACTGGAGTAATGGCGCAAATCAGGAATATTAAATCTCAAATCCGACCCACATTTGCATAAAATAACAACTCAATTCGATAAAATTATCCATATAATCGCCAAATAATCCACAAAATCTATTAAAAGACACACGAGACAAGAAATTGACCGCAGGCAAATGGAGTAATGCCACAAATCAGAAATATTAATAGGCGAGAACGTTTAAAGACAAAGTGACAGAGTTCTAAAGTGGCTGCCAGGAAGAGCTGGCACAAGTATCCACGATGTATTCTTTCTTTCCAATCTAGAATCTCCAAAATGACCTTTGCCGATTTAATGCCTCGAAGGAGGACCGCCTACCTTCGCCATTTACAACATCGACGATTTATCGCTACATTTCGGACGCGAAAACGGATGCACCTGTTTCTGACCCTAAGACGATGCAATTTATATCGCATCGTTGAATCCGTACTGGATAAATGACGACGAATTTATCCTGAGCTCATCGATTGTAGCTGTACCATCGGATGTTCGTGAATTCTTTATGAAGAATCAAAGCCGAAAATCTGGTATAACGATTTTTTATTCGGGGCGTCGTTTTCGAGGATAATAATTAACAGCTAATAATTGGGGTTTGAAAGTTTCTCAAGCTGTTTTTGGAATAATTTTAATTATAATGGTAAATGAAAATTAGAGAATTATGGAAAATTAAATAGACAAATTGGGGATTCAAGAAATTTTGAAAATTGTGAAATATAGAGAGAATTTTATGAGATAGACATCTATTTTTTTGATAGTGTTATAATTTGGTTTAGGGGGTGAAATGGCTCCTTGAATACATTTGCTTGGTGATATTGATATTAAATAACATTTACACAATAATTGCATTGCCTCTTCGCATCTATAAATGTGATTAAACAAAACTGAAAAATTCACGGTTTTTAAATTATTCTATGCACCTGCTATTATAATTGCATTTTCATGGTTTTATTATGGGTAAATTCATCCCCCAAAACCGAATAACAGCACAAGAAAAAAATAGCAAAACTCTCCTATTTGCGATGTATAATTATTTGAATTACTAGATTTTATAAATCTGCTTGCCATCCAAAAAGAGAACCAAGTCTCCCAATTGTTAATATTTCCACACTCATAAAAACAGAAAAGACATTAAAATATCATAATACCATTACGCTACTTTCAGGTCAGGTCAAAAGGGCGAGAACATGAGGCGCACAGTGCCCAATTTCAAAATTAATTTCCTCCAAAACCAACTCCTAACCAAAAAATCACAACCCCACATTTTCTATGCATTTTTTCTCAATGAATCAATTTCCGCTCGATAATTCCACCCCTATCATCACAATACATAATTATTTAACTTTTAATCTACTTATTAATTCCTACATCCCCACCACAATTGTCACAGTACACTCGATTCATTTAGACAGCAAGGAGGCACTAAATACTATTAATTACTGTGCTAAAATTATCAATTTCTACATCCCCACCACAATTGTCACTGTATACTCGATTCATTTAGACGGAAAAGAGGCACTAAATACTATTGGGTCGGCAACTAAGTGATTGCGAATTTTATATAAGAAGGAATTTCCTTAAACTGACGAGGAACCCATAAATTGAGTTTTTTAACATAGCAAAGCTGTTTCAATTTTTTTTAATGCATATATGCGACACATTGAGCTTCTCTGCAATCTCACGTGTTGTGCTATGACGATCTGAATCAATAATAGCCTTGATATGACTCTCATCAACTGTAACTGGACGGCCAGATCGTTGCGCATTTTGGAGTGAAAAATCACCCGAAAGAAATTTGGCAAACCAATTTTGACACTGCCTATCTTTCAAGGCTTCATTCCCATACACGGCACATAACTTCTTGTATGCTTGGGATGCGTTCCTTTCTCGGAAATAATACAATAAAATATGTCTGAAACGCGCGTTCTGTTCTTCCATTTTCAAATTGGGATAAAAACGAAACTAACTGACTCATGGATACAATTTTTTTTACTAATTAAAGATGGAAATCCAAACAACAAGAAAACTATAGATTAGGTGCTTTGAACATGTTGACGAAGCAGAAAAAAAGTGCTAGTAGTCAAAATCGACAATCACTTAGCTGCCAACCCAATATTAATTACTGTACTAAACCAATCTGTTTCTACATCCCCACCACAGTTTCCACAGTACACTCAATTTGTTTACGACGAAAGCGACAAACGAGAGACAGAAGTACAACGCCATTCTCTAGAAGATCAAAGTCTCAAGGTTGCACTTTATCGTGACAATTCCAGGCATGCCAGAAGAGACTTCGTCCCGAAACCGTTTCCGGATGATTTAGCGGTACCAGAGGCGCCGGAACACCAGCTGGTTCACCCAGATTGCCAAAGTTCGAGGTCAACCGACGCCTTCGCTTCGCCAACTGGAACCGTCGCGATAATCTCCAGGCCTGGAAATGCACCGACATGCTGCCGAGGATCGATAGGCCCACCGAAATGCATTTCACGCTGCAGTTGGGTAATTTATGGTGAATAATGCCGATAATGCTTGGGAAGATGATGATTTAGGGGTCGGTCGAACCGTGGGTAATTGTTTTTTTTTTAATTGTTGCATGCTGTGTTTTAAATTATTTTATGGGTTGTGGGATTTTGAGATTATGAGAATTTATTATGGAGATTTTAATAATCGTTTTCGAGTGGAGTCGATTGGTTTGTTAAAATTGAGTGGATTTGTTGAGGTATTGTTGATTGTTTAGTAATTAGGGATGATTGTTGGATTTCAGGCAATTATTGAAGGTTTCTTTGAATTATTTTCTGGTTTATTTATGTACTTTGAATCGAGGGGATTTATTGCATGATTGTTGAATTTGATGATTTTACGTAGCTGAATAGTTTATTTGGGATTGAAACGTTTCCTGTGACTTCTGGGTAATTTTAATCAGAATTTCGGCGGTGTGGTTTGAAAATTTTGCGATTCCAGCTGACGCTACGAGTGATAGGATTTTCGAAGTGCATTTAGCGATGCAGCTCGGTAATTGATGGCGTATAATGTCGATAATATCGATTACGAGAATCTCGTTAAAATCCAGGCAGCCAGAGAGAAATCAACGCGAGTGATTTGGAAACAATTTTCAAGTGTGCGTTAGGTACGGATAAACGTTAATGACTTAGAAGCAATTTTCAAGCCTGCTTTAACAATGTTACGCCTCAAATGACCAAAGCAGATTAATTCGTACCTCCGAAAAACCATCCAACAATTAATAAACAGAATATTCATCTTAAGAAAAATCCAGCATTAATATTAAATGTACTCATGACATTTATTTATTTATGCGCTTCAGATATCATGAAGTATATACCGCTTAAAAAATTATTTAAAGAATTCCAGGACCTTTCATATTATATTTAATATAATTCTACAATTATATTAAATAAATTATGAAATTCCATAAAGTCCCTTGTTAAACTATTCAACCGTAATTATTTAACCGAATAGTAAAGTACATAGTTAAAATTCAACTTGCTATTTCTTGCAAAAAATAACTATCCAAATAGCTGAAAAATTCAATCATCATTCCAAAATTATTCGCAATATACATCAGTATATTTGCACAATAATACTTGAATTTCTGTAAAAAAAGCAATATGTTCAATTTTCTTAAAATCTAGCAAATCGAAGTTTCACAGAAACCCAAGAATTGAATTTTTCTAAAAAGGGATTGTTTCTCGATCCACAATTTCTGCAAATAAGATTAAATTTTCTTAAAATCTAGCAAATCAAATTTTCACAGAACCGAAAGAATTGAATTTTTCTAAAAAGGGATTGTTTCCCGATCCACAATTTCTGAAAATAAGATTAAATTTTCGTAAAATCTGGGAAATCAAATTTTCAAAGAATCCAAAGAATTGAATTTTTCTAAAAAGAGATCGTTTCTTGGTCCACAATTTCTGAAAATAAAATTAAATTTTCTTAAAATCTAGCAAATCGAATTTTCACAGAAACCAAGGAATTGAATTTTTCTAAAAAGAGATCGTTTCTCGGTCCACAATTTCTGAAAATAAGATTAAACTTTCTTAAAATCTAGCAAATCAAATTTTCACAGAAACCAAAGAATTGAATTTTTCTAAAAAGAGATCGTTTCTCGATCCACAATTTCTATAAATAAAATTAAATTTTCTTAAAATGTAGCAAATCGAATTTTCACAGAAACCAAGGAATTGAATTTTTCTAAAAAGGGATCGTTTCTCGATCCACAATTTCTGAAAATAAGCCGATGTCAATTGCCGCAGAAAATTCTCGCCTTCGCAACGGTTCGGGAGGAAAAGGACTTTCATCTTCAAAATTTGAAGTATATTTCTCCACTATTAAATTCCCTATTCGCAAATATCACATCCTCGCCCGGAAGCATTTCATCTCGCTCACGGGTGATATGAAGCCGCCTCGAGTTTCCGGCTGTTTTTCCTTTTCCAAAATCGAAATGCAGAGCGGGAGGAATGCATCGGCGTACAGAGATATTTCTAAATGAATTCATGCAGAGATATTACAGGGTGATCATCGCGGCACGCAACGATTGCGCTAATGACAAATCATTAAGCCGAGCCACCGAAAGCGCTTCTCAGACGGGACGGATAAATAATTCAATCCCAGCGGATTAATAATTAATAACGGTGTGCTTGCTGGCCTGTTCACGTGAATTATTGCAGACGGAATGGTAGAACGTAATTTGCGTGAACCGTGGAAGGATTTCAATAATGGATTATAATGCTTCGTTTGAAATAATGATAAGGAAAGGGCGAATAATAGAAGAGTAGATTGTGATCAACGAAAATTATACGATTCGTTCGATGATCCTTGAATTATTTAGAGTGGGCGAAGATTTTGGAGAATTTTGTAGTCCGCCATTGTTTTCTGTGAAATTTCCTGTTTGATTGTTTAGTATTTTTTTTACTTGTAATGCGATAAGTGTTGTTTGAGGAATTTTAAAAATTTCCTGTTTGCGAAGTATATAATTGTATGTGAAACTATTGACTTTAGAAGAATTTTTAGTTTTTGGATGATTTTCAATTTATTTTACTACAATTGGAGAAAGACTTTTTACAGGGGATTGGAATACTGGTATTCTTTACTAAATATATTTTAATTGCGACGTATTAATAATCCTGACAAATTGTACAACTCAGGAATTAGAATTTACTCTGAAAATTTTCCGTCCTTTATTATACAGGGTGTCCTAGGTTTTAATGTTTAAACTTTGGCAGTATATTCTATGGCACCAAATAAGAAAAAAATGTTATATGAATAGAAGTATTATAGGAATAGCAACCGACTTGCTGTTACTACAAGCATCGGCTCAAATGGATCAGCAATATTTACATTCAGTGTGTTTATATAAGCCGTGTTTACTATCTGAGGACACTTAAGATTGCATTCAATGAAATAAAACAGAATAGAAACGAAATTCGCACAGTTATAAATTCGATCTTTGACCGCTGTCAGTCATGTATTGTCAAGAACAGTAGACATTTTGAAATGTAGTAATAATTAACTATAGAAGTGACGATGTCAAATAGTAAATACATTGATCTGTTCGCCGTTAATAATGTTAAAATTCGCAAATACAGCTGCAATAATTACATAAATCGTAAAAAAAAACAATTTTTTACGTCAGTTATTTCTTGAAGTCTTCAAATGTAACATAAAGGTTACATTATCCAATTCCTCTGAATTCTAACAGCGAAGTTTAATTTCCATCGAGCCGTTAATAATTTAAAAATTTACAAATATTGCTGCAATTACATAAATCGTAAAAAAAAACATTTTTCACGTCGGTTATTTCTCAAAGTCTTCAAATGTAACATAAAGATTACATTATCCAATTCCTCTGAATTTTAACGGCAAACTTTAATTTCCATCCAGCAACAATTACATAAATCGTAAAAAAACATTTTTCACGTCGGTTATTTCTCAAAGTCTTCTAATGTAACATAAAGGTTAAATTATCCAATTCCTCTGAATTCTAATAGCGAACTTTAATTTTCATCTGGCCGTTAATAATTTAAAAATTTGCAAATACTGCTACAATAATTACATAAATCGTAAAAAACAATTTTTCACGTCGCTTATTTCTTAAAGTCTTCGAATGTAACATAAAAGTTGCATTATCCAATTCCTCTGAATTCTAACAGCGAACTTTAATTTCCATCCAGCGGTTAATAATTTTAAAATTTGCAAATACAGCTGCAATAATTGCATAAATCGTAAAAAACAGTTTTTCTCATAAATTATTTCTCAAAGTCTTCGAATGTAACATAAAGGTTAAATTATCCAATTCCTCTGAATTCTAATAGCTAACTTTAATTTCCATCCAGCCATTAATAATTTAAAAATTTGCAAATGCAGCTGCAATAATTAAATAAATCGTAAAAAAAAAACATTTTTTACGTCGGTTATTTCTTAAAGTCTTCGAATGTAACATAAAGGTGACATTATCCGATTCCTCTGATTATCAGAATAGGCATTGTCATCGTATCATTGTGTAATATCGTTACGATGTCACGTATTGGCTTCGTGTAAAATTAAGCGGCCCTTTAGACGGCAATCACGGTGTTAATTAAGAGCAAGCAGCGTAAATTGAATCGGCGTAAACCTCGTGCGGACGCAGAAACGCATAAGCATTTCGCTCGTGTGCACGACGTGTAGATGCACCGGCGTTTATTATAGGTGCACACGCATCTACAGAGCCATGACATATCTGCATTATCCAATGTGTCTCTGACAAAGGACCCCATGCCTTCGACGTGGAGATTCATTTCGAGCTGTCGGATTTGCTGGCCTACGTTATCCGTCAGCTTGGCAAAGTTGCGCGGAGTTGCAATATTAATTCAGCAAAGTCTGTAGGAAGATTGGGAAAGAAGTTTGTGAGGATGTTATTTCATATTAGATTTGCAAAACAAAGAGAATTTTCCATTGGATTTATGAACAATCGCTGTTGGATTAATGAAAGGTATTGGCAGATAGGAATATAAATATTTAAAGTTATTTAAAATATTTGTGGGACCTCTCATTATTCTGTGACAATAAAGGTGGAACACTTGTTTGATAGAGTTACATTAATTTGCGAGATTAATTTATCAAAGTCCTCATAAAAACTGTGAACGACTTTATGACTTTAATTGATATTAATTTATCGGGAAGTGATTGCAAATATAACAATGTTTATACGGTGTTATTATATTTCAGGGTGAATTAAAATATTTGTGGAATATCTCGTTATTTTGTGATAATAAAGACAACTTTCTGTTGCAAATTTTACGATCCTGCAGAATTAATAGGCCGTCCGAATAGGTGGGAAAATTGATGAACGATTTTATGATGACATAAATTGATATTAAAATATCGGAAAATGAGTGCAAGTAGATACCTGTTCATTATACTTTTAAAGTTAATTAAAATAGATAGAGTGTCTCATGCCCGTAGTGCAATAACGATTATTAAAAAAATGGGAAATATTAATTAAACTGAAACCTCGCTGAGTATGCAAAAAATTAACTTAAATACTTTCTTCAAATAACTCAGCATTTTCCAAAATGAAATGAAACGTCAGGAAATACATGAAAGACTTAGAAATTCACACAAATTCTCCACTAGAAGAATCCTCGTATTTTAACGGAACAACGCAAAATTTATTCACCCGAAAAACACACCAAAAGTCCACAAACTCCCGCGACTTTTGCAATTTCGCATTCAATCATCCGTCAGAAATGAAATTATTAGAGCACACAGTTTTTAGTAGGTGAATTTTGCACGATATTTAAGCTTCGAAACAGCATATTAATTATGAAAATCCTCGGAAAACCGAATGCCGTTTCTACCTGAAAATTAGCGCGATTCAGTTTATCGCGAATTATGAAGCTACAGTGAATGCTATCCGCGAACCAGTGACGTCACATCCTCTTATACGCCAGAGCATCGAACTGAATGGAAGTCCAATTAAATAACACAAATTCCATCGATATGATAATCGACCAAATAAAAAAAAACTTCATTTTAAAGAATAACACATCAACGAAGCAAATATCAAATTTCCAGTATATTCAACTTACTTCAATAAATTCTGCATAAAAAAGTGCGATAAAATGGTCTTAAAATATTTGCAATAAATTGCACTCTTGAAAGAAATCACGAAATATCTGCAAGAAATTTGCAAAAGCCTTGGTAAAAAATGTCCAGAAAGAAAAAAGTGAAGAAAAATAGTCAGTTCGTGTCATCGGTCTGTTTGAAGCATCCGAAACGAACATAAATGACCCTTCTTTCACAAGATTTCGCGAAAAATGCGGTTACAATATGTTGAACATCCTGCATTTAAGAAGACAAAGAACTACCATTTGTCAGAGTTAGCGGAGGATCCTACCGACAATTTCTTCGGGTCGACGTAAAATCTTCGGGAAGAGTTTAGCGCCCCCGCGGGCAACCCTCGTATTTCAAATTCTTATTGCACTCTCCCGGTGTTTTATAGATCGTCATTTTTCGACGTTTCTAAGCTCACCTTGCATAATATATTTCCACGGTGATCCCATGGAGGATTTCACGAAACCGAAGGAACGGCAAGTTATTGCGTGAAGTGAATTTTCGTCTCTTCATTACGGCATGCAAATCGTTTCTTGATTATGGATGAGGCTCGTGGATTAGTTTGGGAAGATTTGTAGGTTAAACTTGTTCGATGGAGTATTTTCCAGGAGTTGGGATGAAAGTGCATTTTTTTGGAAATTTTTGAGAAACTGATGTATCTGAGAATATTTAAGAATTTAATCTCGTGAAATTATTGCGGATAACGTATGGAAATTTAGTCATTAAGCGACAGAATTAAATGTTGAATGATGGAATTTGTCATTTTTATTCCTAATTAAATGTTACAAAAGAATTGCACGATTTTGAAATGCTTAAAGTCACTTTTTTCAACTCAAAATTTCTAACGACTTTTTGAAGGATGTATTAAGTCCGAATAAATATGGGAGGGGTGAAAAATCGATCGGTGGTTCATGCATTATGCATCGAAGTACCGGAAATTAATGTCACTCTCGTTGTACATTAAGTAAAAAGTTTAACATCGCGACAACTTTGAAAAAAATTCTGACGATGCATAGCGTTTAAAGAGCTACAGTAAACGTTCATCGATTTTCCCTTCTCGTCATTTTCCTTTCAACACTTTCGACAAAATTTACTTATACGTTATAGTTATAATTATTTTCATTTTTAATTCAAAGCTGGTTATATTCATCAGAAAATGTAATTTCATTGAAGGTATTAGTCACGGGATTTAGATGTTTCAAAAAAGAAACATTTCCTTTGTTCACGTTTTATTTAATTAATCAAAATCAAGTCCGTCGATCCACTTCCAGTGAGAAAACAACACGTATGTGCAAGCCGGAAGCAATGCCAAATGCTGCGTGAAAATGCAAGGGAGGCATTGTTTCACGTTTCTCGATCACTTTTCTATTCGGAGAATAATGAAGCCCAGCATCGAGGCAACCTGTTTTTTTCCGGAAAACATTTATCAACGAGCTGCATATCGCAATGCGAAAAATTGTACGGCCAGCTACGTGGGTCGTATGTCCTGTGCAAACTATTCGCGGAAAATGCAAATACTTTACTCGTGTCGTGTTTTTTTAAGCCGATGGCCCGTACCGGCGGATCGATGCCACTTTTCTCTAGCGAATAAACTGCTGAAGCAGTCATTTTATTAGCGCAAAAGTGTGTAAAACATTTTTCAACTTTTCAAGTGGACACTCCGACTACACGAACGGCGGCCATGTTTAAAATATGGCGTTCACGTGACTAAAATAAATATGTCAGTAGAGCCGTGTTCGTTTATAAAAGAATTGGAGCAGTTTTTTCAACAATTAAGAATTTTTTATTAAAATAAATTGCGAGAGAACTGTAAACCTTCGTTTCGTTGATTTACAGAATGTTAAATATTTTAACGGACAGCAGAAATTTATAATATTTTTCTTCTACTGTAAACTCTGAGAGAACTGTAAACCTTTCCAACGAATTTGAAAATTGTAGATATTTTGAATCAATGGCTGAAAATTTCTGGATAAAATGCTGGAAGGGATGTTTATTCAAAGTTGTAAACCTGCAAAAATATATGTCAAGCTTTCCATCAAGATGTCTGTAAAGTTTTGCCACACTTTATATTCATTCCCTGCAACTTCCTTCCCAGGATTTCGAGAAATCTAACTCCTCTAAGTAACCATGGGATTAAACAACGGCGTTCCTGTATGAATATTAAACAACCCTTAAATTACCGAAACTCCAGGAAGTCCTACAAAGGCTTAAATCACTTTGAACGACCGGAATCTTAAATAATTCTTACTGTAATTCACGTTGCAACTATTTCTAACACAAATATCAACCAAAGACTTTAAAAAATCAGCTAAAGGCAATTCTCAAGAGCAACGAACATGCAACCGGAGAGGCGGAACGTCTTACAGCAACGTATTACGAATCCTTCTCCCAGAAAAGGAATTACTTCTCCCCCTGGAAGTGAAATTACATTTCATAGAGCAGCAATAATAAAACTCGAACCATCCCCTTTCAAGCTCCTCTTAATTTCCGGCTATGTTTCAACCGACAGACAGCAGGAAATCTGATTTATTAGTCACAAAAAGAAACTGCTACTCTACGAAACATTGCGCGAGCCACATCGTAGCGGAAAATCTTGAGATATTTCAAATTTCCAGCACTATTTTCCAACTACGCAATAACTTTCTTTTTATTCTAACGAACGCTTTGCAGAATCTTCTCTTGCACTTTCAGGAATCTTCTTGAAATTGTTTAAAGGAATATTCTCCGATACTTTGAACATTCCCAAGATGTTTGACATAATTTTTCGCGGATTTCCAACGCATAAAACTTTGTCGCTCTTCCGTGAGCTTTATAGACACAGGAGGGTTGCTTCGTTTAACAAAACGTGCTTTCTGTCGCGAGTGGTCTGACGTCATCTGCATTCGAACGAGTCCCTGAGGAATACGACGAAGATTTACGCTCGAAACGGAAGGGAATAAAAGTTTACCATTTTCCACGGAGGACTTTGCTGTTCTTCGAGATTCTAGCTGTTTAGTGTTTTTCTTCCGCGTGCATTAAATCGACGATAAATTAGCGCGGTTCGATTTCTCGAGGGAGTTTTGTAAATTAGTAACATCGTACGCAGTAGCTTCATTCGATGTGGTGAGCATCGATTATAAGGTGTTTAATATCTTGCAACTTTAACTGAAAGCAGCACTCTATCGTTAGAAGAAAAAAAAGGACCCGGTTTTGTATCTTCATAAATTATACACGAAGAAAAATGAACAATTGAAGATCCATTTTAATCTGTGGGTCCTCCAGAAGCATAAGGTGAATGTTAATTGCAAAATGTTAAACGAGTTGCAAAGTTGATCCAACTGATTCAACTTCTGTAAATACTTTCGTATAAGAATTGTAAATGAATATTTAAATTCTGAAGGTCAAGCGCAATCACCAGATCTTCTAAAATCGGCGTTAAATTAACGCAGTTCCATTTGTCGAGGAAGTTTTATAAATTAATAAAATCGCACGCAGCAGTTTCATTCGTTTTGGTGAACATCAATTAGAAAGTGTTCAACATTTTGCAGTCCGAATTATTTTGTCAATTTTGTAGTGAGTCAAATGAAATTAAGATCACAATACTTTCTACCGTTGGTTATTCATTTTTTTAATGATAATAATAACTGTAGATACTGACGGATATTAGTTGATATTACAACAGCATTATGAAATTGTAAAGTCGATATTTAACCCTTTGTGGACGGAGACGTTTTTGAGTGTTAAGAGATAAACATTTATTTGGCGATCAAAAACTACTTTTTTATCAGAAAGTTCGAGTATTAATGTATCCGAATTATACATTACTATTTGCACAATCACATTTCAACGGTTATATTTCAATTTTTCAATTCTAATCGTGTATACATGCCTCGATAAACTATAATCAGATTTTTTCTCAGGCCGCATATACGCGTCAGTAGTCCTCAAAGGGTTAATCGTTAGAAAATTAAGTGAAATGAGAATCTATGTGAAGCATAGCTCGACATAGGATTGCACAGGGTTAACATAGAAGAACAAAGTCCAGGTTTTTTATCTTCATAAATTATACATGAAGAAATAATGAACAATTGAAGAGCCATTTTAATCAGTGGATCCTCCAAAAACATAAGGCGAATGTGAATTGCAAAATGTTGAACGAGTTGCGAAGTTCATCAAGATGGATCGAGTTCTGCGAATACTTTCGTATAACAATTGTAAATGAATATTTAAAGTTTGAAGGCCAACAGATCTTCTAAAATCGACGGAAGAACATGAATCATCCATTGCCGAACCACCTTCAATATCATCCAACAACGAAATTTCTTTGCCAAGTCATCATAATCACCCAGATTAGCAAATATTGGGTTGGCAAGAAAGTAATTTCGGTTTTGTAATATGAAATGAAACTTATTTTTTTTTTAAACAAAGAATGAACTTTGATATACATTTTCATTTTGTTCGATGACCTTTTGCCATCTTTTAGACCAATTTATGATTCCGCTCTCATAGAAATTCTGGTCTTTATCAGCAGAAAACTGAACCAGGTGCGATTTTAGACTAAACATTCGAATTAACCATTTGGTTCCTTGAAAGCAGCTCTAACTACACAACACCCACCAAATTGACAGCATAACTTATGTTTGATACAATTCAGCTTTCGACGTGGTTTGTATAAAAAAGTAATGACAAATTAAAATATGTCGAAAATGTTCGTTTTTGCACCCCATATTAAAATTCACGCTAAACTAACAATTGCAAACAGAATGGAGCACAATCTGTTTCTAAATCCTGCCAAAGGTGACAACTTTCAATTTTCAGAAGCAAAAACTGATAACATTGTCAGAAGTCCTCCAAAACAAACGCAACATTAGCTATCGACGAAAACCGAAATTACTTTCTTGCCAACCCAATATTATGACAGAAGACTCACAAATGAATATTTAACTTATATTCCACTCAGTAAATCCTGAAGGTCAGCCGATGAACATCAACCTTTCTATCGAACCTGTTGCAACATCAACCAACAGCAATGTTCACCAGATCGCCCAACTCACAGCTTCGCATGTCGTGGACGCAATATGAGAATCACAGGGAAACGGAAGTGACCGTAAAATATTCCCTCCGATAGAAGCAGCTAATCACCGACATCCAACGTCAGGTCGACGAGAAGCGGAAACAACGGTTGGGTGAAACGATATCACGAGTCATCGTGGCACTTGGCAAAATGCCGACGTTGTATATCGTAGAAAATGAGGGCAGAGAGGACAGAGCAAGGGATAGACGGTTAGAGGAAGAGAGAGAGTGGGCCAGAAGCCTCGGAGGACTTCGAGGGGATGCGAATTTGAAATTCATACCATGTAGCTCGTGCTAAGGTAGCACACACTGGTCGACCTGTCTCTCGTTGCATTCCTATTTGCCATGGGAAGAAAGTGTGCAAGGAAAGGTCAGGTTACGCGAGTACGAAGCCTGAAATGGAGTCTCGACGAAACGGTGAAGTGGATTGAAAATTTCCCGCGGTGAGATCAAGTATATCCGGTGAAACAGTTGCTGCTTCGGGGTATCGAAAAGTATCATCCTTTTCTGATTCCGTTCGCTTTTTGTTATTGGCAGGAGTTGCAAATAAGTTGCAGTAGATGCTGTGCAAGTGGGGAAGACGTTTGTGATGTTATTTTGTGAAAATATCGAGGGGACTGTTGATAAAATTTTTTGGTATTGCGTTAGGACTGAGTTAGGATCGAATTAGATATGTAAAAATATTTTATGAATCATAGGGTGCTAATAAGGAGAGTATCTGCAACGATAATTTGCAGAAACAAGCAGAAAATTGTTGACAGAATTTTTTGGCATTGCGTTAGGACTAATTGTAAGTTGGGTTGGAATTAGACATGTAAAAATATTTTATAAATCACAGGGTGCTAATAAGGAGAGTATCTGCAACGATAATTTGCAGAAACGAGCAGAAAATTGTTGATAGAATTTTTTGGTATTGCATTAGGACTGAGTTAGGTTCGAATTAGATTTGTAAAAATATTTTATGAATTATAGGGTGCTAATAAGGAGAGTATCTGCAACGATAATTTGCAGAAATGAGCAGAAAATTGTTGATAGAATTTTTTGGTATTGTGTTAGGACTGAGTTTGGTTTGAATTAGATATGTAAAAATATTTTATAAATCACAGAGTGTTAATAAGGAAAGTATCTGCAACGATAATTTCCAGAAATGAGCAGAAAATTGTTGATAGCATTTTTTGGCATTGCGTTAGTACTGAATTAGGTTGGAATTAGATATGTAAAAATATTTTATAACCCATATGGTACTAATAAGGACATTATTTGCAATGACAATTTGCAGAAATGAGCAGAAAATTGTTGATAGAATTTTTTGGCATTGCATTAGGACTGAGTTAGGTTCGAATTAGATATGGAAAAATATTTTATAAATCACAGGGTGCTAATAAGGAGATTATTTGCAATGACAATTTGCAGAAATGAGCAGAAAACTGTTGAAAGAATTTTTTAGTACTGAATTAGGTCTGAGCTTGATTTGATTAAGTGCTAGTTAGGCCTGTAAAAGGTATTTTACAACTTACAAACCGCAAATAAAGGAAATATTTGCAATATTACTCTGCAGAAATAAGCAAAAAATTATCGACAGAATTTTTTAGTGCCGAGTAAGGTCCGAGTTAGGTTTGTCAGGCAAACTTTCCTTGCCCTTCTTAACGTACCTTCGTTAACGTACAGAGTGGCTTAAGGTAGTTGGTAATTTGTGTTCGATTGTATATTGTAATCTAGTGTATTCATAACAAAGTTATGGAGTCATATAACGCAATAATGTTTGCACGAACATTTGCTGCCGTTTAGTACGCCTGCGGTTAGATCGTGGAGCCATATTGATGGAGCTGCATGGGTGTATACACGTGTTTGTTGTTGTTCAGTACGGTGCAGCTGAAGTAGGATTTTTACGAGAGCCAGGATGGTCGGAATAATAAAAGAGAGAAGCTCATACAGCGATTACTTCGAAACTGTACGCCACTCTTCATACGCTCTCCACATTAAATAAAATAATATTTTTCAAATTTTAATCCTCCATTAATCCGGCTATTTCGAACGCGCCATTAATTTCAATATTTTAAACTCTATCATCCAGGAAAATATACATCCTTCATTTCCATCCACCTACGCCTCTACACTTTCGCAATACAATTACAACTTCTCATACTGAACAAACTCGTTAGAAATTTGCAAAAAAATCCTCTCATTTTCTTAGTAATTTGCAGCTGAATTTAAAATTTATCAATTAATTTATTTATAAGTGATTTCCATGCCACTTTATTTCGCAGAGGTTCCACGAATGTGACATTTCAACAATGATAAAGTTTCTTGCATTTCTGATTGAACTTTAAAGATGGCAAATTGCATTTTTATCGGTATCGAAAGGGGGCAAATCGTGTTTGGAGCAAATGCGAACAAAGTGGCTCGAGTTATGTGCAAAAATAACGTGAATATCGCCGTGGAGAATTGAATTTTATTTTATTGGATCACAGGAGGGACAAAGCTCGGCGAAAGGTCGACGTCGCCGTAGGTTTTCTTTCTTTATTATCGAGAACGAACGACTTTTCCCCGAAGAAATCGTTTGTCGTGGAAAAAAATGAACGATATACGAATTCATGAAGAATAATACATCATATGGGAGGTGCATCGATCATGGGTTGCCATCAATCGCGAGCGAGACACACGTGACCCATCGTTTGTTCCATGTCTGACCCAATTTGCAAGCTTTTTTTTTTCGCGGCGCGATGAAACGGGACGATTCGACGGCAATTTTTGCCTTTCGGTGATGCGTTTTGATTTGTGGATTGTGAAACACGTAAATTGAATTGCATTGGTGAACTTTGATGTCGAAATACGCTTTGTTTGTGGGAATTTGGGCTTTTTGAAATTTTGGTAATGGAAGTGGGATGCGGAAAATGAGAAAAATCTTTGCACTGTTTTCGGTTCGGCTTGGAGAGAAATTCAAACAGGGTCAAGTATTTGTTTGATTATTTTTAAATCGGTTGTGGAATGTTTCAAGTAATTTTCCGCCGAAACTGGCGGCAGTGAAAATGCGAAAATATTTGCAGTACCGTTATTCCGATTTGGAGTACATTTCAAGCAGACTCGACTATTAACTTCTTTTTTTTTAACACGAATTTTGCATTAGTTCCGGTGTTTTACTTTTTTAAATTATTCGCAAATGAAATTGACAAATGCAGAATTGTAAAACTTTCTACAGTACATTTATTTTAATTCGGAGCGTATATGAAGTAGGCTCAAGCATTTATTTCATTGTTTTTGGCGCAAATTCTGCAGTAGTTTCGGAGTTTTCGTATTTTTAAATACGAAATTGGCTGACGTAAAATTGTGAAATGTTCTGCATCGCTTTTAAGTCGTGTTATTTTTTTTTCGCATGAAAACATATCAATTTTGCATTTGACGGAAATTGAAGCAATTTGTCAATTATTTCTGCAATGCACCTCTCAAATAAATTTTGCTATTTGCAAGCACTGAGTTTCGAATCGAATTCCAAGCCACTCTTGCAAATGGAACGAGGAAGAGTAACGAAAACACACTTTGTTGAAATACTTTTTAACGTGACAAAAACACCATTCATCCGACTGTTAACAGTTTCAGCTTCAAATTACTTTTCCAATTTGTTGATACCGGCAAAAATAATAAAATATCGAAGGAAATTTCAGGTGCAAATGCCAAACATCGACAAAATTCGAAGCAGAAGATAAGGGCTTAGAAATCTAATAATACAAATTTTAAAAATTATAAGAACTATAGATTTTGTTATGCAACTTTACATTTTTCAAGTAGGAGACAAACGCAACTTCTTCTCAACCTATCGAAATGAATAAAAATAAAAACAATGCAAATATTTTGTAGATTTTAATGAAAAAATAATATGCAGAAAAGCGAACATTTTATTAATGCTAAATTAAGGATTATTAACCCTTTGCTGTACAATTTCTTTTGTGACTGCCTCCGCAATAATTCAGAATTAAATTATTGGCAACATAATAGTAAAATGCAAATTGATTAGTGATTCTTTATATATCATATAATTCAACGTAATATTAATATTATAGAAATAATTCTATTGTGTTGCGTCTCACTGATATTTCCAGGTTGTCAGATTTTGCAAAATTTCAAAATTTCTTACCCAATTTACCGACTTCAAATAAAAATTGATTAGTGATTCTTGATATATCATATAATTTAACGTAATATTAATATTATAGAAATAATTCTACTGTGTTGCGTCTCGCTGATATTTCCAGTTTGTCAGAATTTGCAAAATTGCAAAATTTCCTACCCAATTTACCGATTTAAAATAAAAATTGATTAGTGATTCTTGATATATCATATAATTCAACGTAATATTAATATTATAGAAATAATTCTACTGTGTTGTGTCTCACTGATATTTCCAGTTTGTCAGATTTTGCGAAATTGCAAAATTTCCTACCCAATTTACCGATTTAAAATAAAAATTGATTAGTGATTCTTGATATATCATATAATTCAACGTAATATTAATATGATAAAAATAATTCTATTGTGTTGCGTCTCACTGATATTCACAGTCTGTCAGATTTTGCAAAATTTCAAAATTTCCTATCCAATTTACCGCATCACGAGCGTCACTCGTTATTGCACGGCAAGGTATTAATTAAAAATGTAATCAAAGAATACCAAATATTTTCACCGTTAATATATTATTCTTCCAAAAACCTTGCATTCCAACCCATCAATATCATTCCACCCACAAAAGTGCTCATTACATTCTTCCAAAATTTTCAAAACGCAACTTGAAAAATTTCCAATCGTTAAAAACCAAACGAACAATCCTACTCTCCTCACTTCTCGCTTTCAAACAATCCTGCGAATTCGTTTCGAACAACAATTCGCCGAAAATCCACCTAACAGTTTCGCAAATTCGCACGCTTAAACAGAGGGTAAATCTTGGAAGACGGAGGGTTGTCTGGAAGTTAGGGCAACTCAAACAACAAGAAGCTGAATTCATTAACGGTATCAACGGGCTGCTCGTTAGACATTAACTCAGTTTTCATTCAACTTCCACGTTAATTACGTACCAGCAATTCTATATTAAATGCAACGGAGGGCATTGAAGCGTGAATGCAACTCCCGCGAATCGAGCCGAAGTGCTGGATAATATTTTTAAGTAGATATGTCCTCGGACAAGAAAGTCAGAAAGGTAAGAACAATTTTCAGTGATATTTTTCAATTTTATTTATTTCATCTGTGCGAATTTACGAAGCGAAAAAGAGAATTCGTTATTGTTTCCTTAGTTTTGCAACTTTAAAAGTTACCTTCGCTATCTATTCCGTTGAATTATTGTTGGTTTCGTGAAAGAAACTTGGCCATTTCACTGAAGTACCATTACTGTTGTCTTAAAAGAATGCAATGAGTAATGAACGACTGTTTGCCGACAATGTGGAATTGCCAATTAACGATAAAAGTTAAAATTGCTACTAACTTTAACCCATCTGCATTCGGAAGTGGAATTATTTCGCGGATGACGGTCGTCTTATTTCACCAGCCGCGGAATATTCCGCCCTGTACAATGTTAAACTGCTGCGCGCGGAAGTGCATGGTACTACGGGTCTTCTGCAGTATTTAAAGCTATGATGCAAATGGCTTAACGTTCATTCTGATGAAATAAAGAATGTCACATTATTTAACCCTTTGCACTCGGAATATCAGGAAAGTTTGCATAAAAATTTGTTGCAACTCGGAAAGCATTCACGATTTGCATAAAAAGGTGGGCTGGTGAGTAACAAAACAGTAAAGTAGATCAATAACGTCAAAGAATAATTTTTCAATTAAAAATCCATGCTAAATTTTTCATAATAAAATCAATGTAACATTATCGAGTAGGTGAAAAGAAAAATGTGCATACTTTTCAGTGAAAAATGTTTTTCATTACCGTTATTATTTTCTCGCATAACAGCAATTTCTTTTGTTGTTAAAAATTCTCCATCGGCATATCTTCCAGAAAATAGCAAAAGTTAATTCTGTTTGTCTTGATTCCCCGTCCATTTATGACGACGTGCATTTCATAACTTCTAAACATGAAACGACGAAAGCCTCTGCCATCAGGAGAAGCGCGATTAATAATTTAAACGGCAGCCTGGTGTTCCTGTCACTCGACTGCAACTTTTATCGTGCTCTTTCCTTTCCACGTTTATTCATTTATTCTCTCGTAAATTTATCTGCTCTCCGAATCACCTGCACTCGCCTCTTTGACGTTAAAACATCTTAAAGTTGCAAAACTACAAAGTGTTCCATATGTAAAGAATATTTCTCAGTTTAGATTTTAGATAATTTAATTCCGTGCGTAATTTTCGAGAAACTGGTGTGTAATGGATTATGCCGATATCAGAGACCATGGTGGAGTGGAACTTTTGTTACTTGGAAGTTCAGGGGGTTAAGTTACCACCATAGATAGCGGAGACCTGTGGTTTTAGTTGGATCACAAACTTCGAAGTCTGTGGTGCACGTTCTGGCTGATGGAAATGTTTCCATGGCAGTGAAAAGAAGACGAGGAGTAGTAAAATTTATTTTGGTGGACGAAACGCTATTTTTGTGAACCCCATAACTCTCAGAGCGCTGGGAGAGTTCGTGGTGAAAGGTCATGGTACTAGGAACTAGAATAAAATTAATCTTACTTATTTTAGAATACTTTTAAAAAGTTATACCACAATTTCCTTGATCGCTGCGTCCCATAAATGATAATTATATTGTTGGAAAATAAATTTATTAATTAGCTTAAAATTGACGATATTGCTGAAAGTGATTGTTAAATTTTTATTTCAACGATTTAATTTTGAGTAAAGTTGATATAGAAATGATTTAATCGTTTCTACCAGATGTTTCAAGGGGATGATTTAAAATGAATTTAGTTCGAATTGAAAGAAATTTCATGAAATTATGTAATATATAAAAATGAATTAAAATTTATGATATTGCTGAAAGTGATTGTTAAATTTTTATTTCAACGATTTAATTCTGAGTAAAGTTGAAGATATAGAAATGATTTGATCGTTTCTACGAGATGTTTCGAGGAGCTGATTTAATATTAATTTAATTCGAATTGAAAGAAATTTCAAGAAATTATGTAATATAGAAAAATGAATTCCTTCACGCGGAAAGAATTCCTTTCAGTTTGGAATTATTCTTTAAACCGTTGTTAGATTCTCTCAAGATCTTCATCGTTCCTTGACTCGAAGTTAGAGAGATTTCTCCGAACATAAAGATTTCCCGAGAGAATAATTCACCAAGTTACCTTGAATAATTATTTGAAAGAGAATAATCAATATCTGAGAGGAAAGAATATGAATCCATCGGTTGACTGAACCGGAACAGTGAGTTCTTTGACTTCGTCTCTCTTTTTATTTACAATTCTAATTGCTGCCTTTCTTTGAAAAAACTCTCCAAGATTTTTATATCACAGGCAACGGAATTTACTTGTAGATGATGAATTTAATTGACAACGAAGAAACTGAAACATCGGGGCTAAAGTGGAAAGGGAGGTTCGGCCTTGCTATCAGTCAGCACAACATACTGGGAATTTTTAATTTTAGTGATTGCATTAGTCTTGTAATTTAACCGATTTTTGAGCATCCTCAATAATCAAAAAATGCATCATTTCAAAATGCTAATTTCAGAAAGATAAGGTTTCCTGATATTAGCAAATACCAGAGCACGAATTCTCCTTCGACATGTCTGAGAAATTTTTGCTAATTATAATTTAATATGTCATAGCCCTAATAATTAGGATGCCACTTAAAACAGTAGGTTCCAGAGGAAATAGCCATAGAAAGAAAGGAAAGTTATGGTGGCTATGATGCTAAATATTTATTGTTAGACTTATAACTGGATCCGTGTTTAAATCCCCCTCTGCCACATCTGATTAATTTCTGCTAAATGATCGTTTAAAGTGTCATAGCCCTAGTAATTAGAAATCCACCTAAAACATTAAGTTCTAGGCGAAATAATCACAGAAGTTAAGGAAAGCTATGATAGCTATGGAGCTAAAGACTGAAACTTACAACCAGTGGTTCCGAGTTCAAATCCTCCTCCGCCACATCTGTGTTTTAATCTGCCCTAAATTACCGTTTGAAGTATCCATAATCCTAATAATTAGGGACCCGCGTAAAACAGTAGGCCCAATACAAAAAACCATAGCGTTAAACCCGAAAAAATACAAAAAAAAATACCACAAACTCCTCTCTCCAAATCCCCGATCGTAAAGCTTTCCAAACACCTTTAATAAAAGGTACTAAAAATATGTTAAATTTCACAAAAATATCCCATAAGCCTGTCCAATATTTTTCCAACATTTAATATCGACGAAATGCGAATAACAAAAGACAGAAATACCATAATACCCCGTGGCAGAGCATCGACCGACGACACTGAAATATTCGTCGAGTATTTCATTCAGCCGAAGTGTACCGTGCCATTGAGAACGAAACAGCTGTGTCATTTTAGGGTAAAGTTCTATACGTTTCATTCGGTCGATCGAATTTCTATTTGCGGCAAACAGGAAATTCGCGCGGAATTCGGACGAAAATCCACGTTATATTTATACAACACAGTGAAACAGAATTGGAGGACACGTTGCTGTGGCATCGTTCAACGAAGCCACGTGTCCCACGGGTGTTCGTTAAAAAGGGTACGTATTTAATTATTAATTGCGGCTCATTATGCCGTCGCGCAAAGTGGTCGGCACTTAGAGGAAGACATCTGTATTCCGTGCAATTAAATTTATTTTGCTATTTCGTTCGACAATGTGTCGAGTGAATTTAGAGGGCAAAATAATAGCGGTTGAACGAGGGGTGATTGGTGAAAGTGATGGAAATTTTTAATTGTTGGGTATTTGAGAAATTTGGTGTTGCAAAATGGAAAATAGTGGTGCAGGGAATTTTAGTACAGTAGACTATTTTTTTGGGAATTTTTATTTATAAAAATTGTATTAATCTTGTGAATTAAGGAATTGTGAAAGATCCTGATATCTGAGAATATCACGTGAGAATCTTAACCATTTGCGGTCCGAATTATTTTTTCAATTTTGTAGTGAGTTAAATGAAATTAATTTCAAATTTGTCTATCATTTGTTATTCATTTCTGTTTTAATGATAACAGTAACTATAGGTACTGACGGATATTTAGGTGATATTACAAAATCATTATGAAATTGGAAAGTCGATATTAAATCGTTAGAAAATAAAATGAGGTGAAAAGCTATGTCGAGTGTAACTCAACATAGGACTGCAAAGGGTTAATATCAGAAACGTAAGGTTTTTAATATACCGAAAAATTAATGTTATTACTGACCTACATAAAACTAAAAAACTCAAAAGAAAATACCCCAATTAAAGCAAAACAGAAGACAGCAAAGAATTCTATAAATGGTAATTTTTAAATTAGCACTATTAATTACTTGACAAAGACAACTTAAAAGAACCTCGTAATTTTTATTAAATTTCACGGCCAATACTTCATTTAACCTAAAATCATAAAACCATCATTCCAATATTTCCATAATTTATTATATCACGATCTCAGTTACGCAACGAAGCCTCAAAAAAAAAGAATTATACAAAAATTTCAAAGCATTAAATTCAAATACGAAAAACGCTGATTCGACTTTGATAAAAGTTTTTGAAACTGCTAATCCGCAAATAGACTATCCACGACATGGCAAAGTGGCGTTTATGGGGTAACGAGGAAGAGTTTATCTCGCCGCACCATTACAATGCCATGGGATCGCGCAGTCATACTTTTATCAACGCAAATCCTCCTCTCGGAGAACGATGAAAACGCAAGGGAATTATGGAGATTTAACGAGAGCTCGTTATCGAACTTCGTCTCCTTTTTCTCTTTTTTTCGTGCGATTGAATTCTTGAAATGGTTCGCATCTTATTATGCTGAGCCCTTTTCGAAGATGATCGAACTCTGCCTAATGCAATGAAAGAATACCTCCTTGGAGAATATCTGACGAGCTGATTTTCTTTTCTCAACGTCGACGGAAAATTGGATTTGAGACGATTTTTAATCAATTTTCAGATAGAAGTAATTTTTGAAAGGGAAGGAGTTGAAGGTTTTTTTTATAGAATCTCAGATTTCCTGCATATTGAAAATTAAAGTTCGTCAAGCTCCTTTGTGGCATCTTGAGGATATTTTATGGTACAGGAAAATTGCACGTAGTTAGAAATTTATCTTAGAATGTTTAATACTTATATTAAACTTCATATTACTTTATGTAATTATTAACTTTAAGTAAAATTTATATTAGAATGTTGGAAATATTTGACGATTGAACATTTCAATACATGTAAAATATGAGTTTATCAAATTTTTGCGGTGTGAAAATGAAAGAAAGATAAAATTCTTAAGTCCGAAGTGATAGTAATGTTTCTTGGTATAAGACAGCAATTTTTCACAATAATTAATGCAGTTTGTATGCCTGAGAAATTGCAATGATTAATATTCTATCATGATTTCTTATAATGTTAGGAAAAATATTATTTGGAAAGAAATTTAAGTTGTTTGAACTTTGTTATAATATTGTAAATATTGAATAACTAGATAATTAAGAATTTCAACAATTTAGGAAGTAATTGAAGTCTTCAATTGTGAAACAGCAGCGGAAATTTAATTTACCAAAATAGTAATACTCTAAGAAATCTGCATATTCTTCTGTACTTCATCATCCATATTCCAAACATCACTAATTAAAATTTCAAATATCTCCCACAGAATTACAAATTCCTTGCACTGAAATTCACAATCCAGAAACTAACAATTTTGCATGAAGAAAAATAAACTCCCAGAATTTCTATTTTAATGCACATAAATTAAAAATTACCTAAAACAGAATACTTTTCGAAAAACAACCTCTTCACTCTGAAATTCAGATCCTAGTAATTAACAACCTTACACGAAAAACAATCTGCGTCGACAATTTGTATTTTAAAATTCACCTAAATTAAAACCGTCCCAAAACAGAATACTTTTCCAGAAACAAATTCTTCACGCCGTAACTCAGACCCTAATAATTAACAGTGTCACATGAAAAATAATCAAATATCCAGAATTCCGATTTTAATACAACTAAATTAACAATATCTTAAAAAGAAGTACTGTTCAGCAAACAAACTCTTCTATCTGAAATTCAGATCCCAGATATTCGCAATCTTACACGAAGAATAATCTACTTCGACGTCTATTTTAAAATTCACTAAAATTGAAACTGTCCCAAAGCAGAATACTTTTCCGAAAACAAATTCTTCATGCTCAAACTCAGACCCTAATAATTAACAGTGTCGCATGAAAAATAATCAAATTTCCAGAATTCCGATTTTAATACAACTAAATTAACAATATCTTAAAAAGAAGTACTGTTCAGCAAACAAACTCTTCACTCTGAAATTCAGATCCCAGATATTCGCAATTTCAAACGAAGAATAATCTACTTTGACAAACTCTATTTTGAAATTCACCTAAATTAAAACTGTCCCAAAATAGAATACTTTCCCGGAAACAAATTCTTCACGCTCAAACTCAGACCCTAATAATTAACAGTATCGCATGAAAAATAATCAAACTTCTACAATTCCGATTTTAATACAACTAAATTAACAATATCTTAAAAAGAAGTAGTATTCAGCAAACAAACTCTTCGCACTAAAATTCAGATCCCAGATGTTCGCAGTCTTACACGAAGAATAATCTACTTCGACAAAGTCTATTTTAAAATACACCCAAATTAAAGCTGTCCTGAAAAAGAACACCTATCGTTTATTTCAATTGTTAGACAATAAACGGCAGAGCAGATCCTAAGAAGTATATTAACTCTTTCACGTGTCAACGTCAATGTCGTCGTTGGACGTGTTTCCATGAAAAATGAGGGGCGATAAGGAACGAGGTGAACGTAAGATAAGATAATGAGCGAGAAATAAAAATGCGCCGGAAATATTTTCAACTGTGCAACGTCGACGACGATGGTAATGTTTTACCGATTGCCGAACTTTATAGCATTAATATAAGTGTCGGTACATTACAAAGACGATCCAAATGAATTTTATTGCATCGTTATCGCATACGTTGATATTTCGGTAAATTAGAAGGAATTAACGAGCATCCATTATGATATTTTCGTTTGTTTTGAATGAGCCATGAAGAATTTGCATATTGTATTTGTGAAGAATCGACGATGTGTTTTATCGTAGAAACATTATTTTTCTGTGTTTTTGAATAAGGAGTGGGGAAAATCACGTGGAATAATTAAGGAGACGTGGAATTTTTCCGATTTTGGCGCAGTATAATTGTTTTCTGGTATTCTAAATATTAAGGATTTTAAAGTTATTGAAAATTACTAACGAATGTTATTTTTGTCCGTAGAAATATTTATATTCGGTGGATACATAAATTTAGTGAATTAAGAATTGATACTTTCTTTAATTTCCTTGGATTAAATTACTGGCTGTTAATTATGTAACTGTTATCGTCATTAATGAATGTTTCTAATTTCGATGGAGATTGTTTAAGATTTAATTCCACCCATGTTATTGATAACTCACGGAATTATGAAAAGGTAAAGGGAATTCCAAGACTTCGTTATCCTTCGACGGATTTCATAAAAATTCAAATTTCCCGGGAGACACGCGAACAATTACGCAGAGGCGTAATTAAAATAACGAATTGCAGGGCGGAAATAACAAGATTAACGCAACGAGGCAGTTGAATTTAATTAATTAACACGCGCGGTGTAACAATACTTTGTCCGCGACTCTGTAGGTTTTTTCCAAAGACGTTCAAATTCAACAAATTTTTCATAAAAACAAGTATAACCGTGGCAGAAATTTCTTCAGGCTTCATTAATAAATTAGAAAAAAACGCCTTGGACTTCTACACAGCAACAAAATTTGAAAATAAATGAATTTTTAATATATAACATTTGTTTAAAGAATTATCGAATTTCTGTGGAACATATTTGAACATTGAAATTTGAATTTTTAAACGCCTGAAAAATTTTAACATAAAATCGTTTGAAATCCCAAAATAACAATTACCGCAATTATTTAATTATTTAATATCCATTTAAAGGGTTAAAAAATCTCAGAAAAATATTTCAAAATAAAATGATAAGGAAAATCCTTAAATATTCTCTCAGAGAATTTCCACGCACCTTCAAAAGAAGAATTCAACAAAAGTGTAAGCAAATACCGTAAAAAACAAAGTCAAAGTCAAAAATGAATGCAATATAACATTCACATTTTAATAAAAATTATTAATCTTCCTGAAGTCTCGAAAGAATGAAAAATTCTTCAAAATACCATTTAATCCGACGACCGAAAAGAGGAGCTCAACACGTACTTTCTGACGCGTTTCGGGATTTTCTGCTATAGAAACGCGCGAAAAATCATTTGACTGCGAAAACACAAAATTCTTTTTTCAACTGCAACGGAAAAAGCACGAAAGAAACGATGGCATTGCGGTTGCATGGAACTGCACACATCGATGGATTAATTCGGCTGGATGCAGGCAGCTCGAAATAACGTGTCGCCAATTTCCACCGAAAAGGTTTATTTACAACATCGCACAAATTCAATGTGTCCCGAAATTCTAAAATGTTTTTTAAAAGTATCTTTAATTAATGATATTTTGAGGAATTTTTAATAAAATTTTGAGTGCAGTATTTCGTTGATTTTAACAGTGCCATTAAAGTGTAAGTTTTTCTGTTAAAATCACATTTTTATATTAATACAATTGTATGACAGTAATATTAAAATAATTTTATGTTCAACAATTGTTTAGCTTCTTAACAGCAATAGTTAAATATTGTTTATTTTTATCTAAAATATGCAAGACTATCAATATTAGTTTATTTAATTTCCAAGTTAAAAATGCGGTATTTGTTTCGATAAAAGTAATTATTAGCTATCCATTTTTATCTAAAATATGCAACGCTATTAACCCTCAAGCTACCACATTAAAAGAACGTGAAAGACCGAAGGGGTTGAACAAATCCAAATGTAAATTAATTAAATAATTGTTATAAGAATTCTTTATACTATTCGTAATAGCAACATATTATTTCTATCACATTTGCAGCGCAGTATTCTCTTCTGTGCCACTTTCTTTACATACCTTTTATTATTAAAGTGAACGTCTGGTCCTCTGAGGGTTGAAATTAGTTAATTTAATTTTGTAATGAAAAATTCAGTGTTTGTTCGACTAAGAGGGATTGGGAATATAAAAACAAATTTTTATTCGTGTGATATTTAGTGCCCGGCGGACTGTACTTAAAATGTGTCATGTATTGATCATCATCGATTTAAGCATTCATAAATAAACGTGGCGATAGTTGTCCCGCACCGACTGGACGGTTATTTGCAGCAACTTTATTTTACAGTAAGAACTTCAGAAAAGTTTCACAGCCTGGATACTTAATAATTTACAGAGTCAAGAATCAAAGAATCGAGTGTTCGAGAATTAAAAAGATTGCTAGCTTTTAGCATAAAAAAAGAGGTATCTGAAATTCCAAAGTCTGAAAGTTGAAGTATTTAAAAGATAGAAGATTTCAGAGTTCCATTTTCGGAGAATTCTTCAGACAGAATATTTGAGTATTTAGAAACTGATAAATAGACCAATTTTTTATTCTGAAATTCGATAATTTATAGATTGATAATAATAGTCTGTGAAATAGGTAATTTTTAAGTTTAAGGTGTGCAATATTCCAAAAGTAGAAAATTGAAATTTTTTACACTAACGAATTTCTCTGATAAAAGATTTAATATTTGACAATTCAGAAGCACAGAAAATTTATTAAAAATCCGAAAACACCATGGCATACAAATTCGAGTTACAAAACTCAGAAGATTCCAAAAAATTCACACACCATAAGAACTACCGAGAATTCTCAACCTCAAACATTAAAAATTCTCACCATCGAAACTTCAAGGATATTAAAACCTATACGAAATATTCACCATCAACCAAACCATCCATTCATTTCTCAAAAAAATCCTACAAATACCCCATAAAATGACGATCTTAAAACACCTTCCCATAACCCAGTGAAATAAATGTCAGAACACCGTCAAAATGTCGTCACATCGATGCGATTCTCCTGTTCATCGTATCGATGCAGTTATGCTGCATCCTCGAACGCATCACTGCATGCCAGCCGAATGGTGCACTGGTTAGGCGTTAACGATGCAATTTCACAGATGCAGGAATGCATCGAGGACTGCATAGACCTCAGGAGGAGCATGGCAATGATCGAACATCCATTTGCCAGCATTCGTTGCGAATTGTCTCGCGCGTAGGCGAAATTACAGCGACGTATGCCAACTTCTGTCAAGGATTCACCTGTGTCAACGCTGGCAAATAATTATCACCGTGGCCTTGTAACAATAGCTTGGGCAATTTTAGCTGTGCTCGTTTTGCGGATTATGGTTTGACATTACTTTATTACATTTCGTTCGAAAATATATATGGCGCAGGGGAATAAAATGTAGAAGCACGGAGTGATTCATTATGAATAAAATAAGTAGAAAGTGTGGAATGGAATTTTTTCATTTAAGACTTAGTTTTTGAGAAAGTCAGGTCAAACGATTTAAATTTTGAATATATCGTGTAAATAAATGCATTTGTGGTGATTTTATTCTTAATGATTTTACACTTAAGATTAAAACTCATGGTCCCCATGACCATCCTTGTATTTCTCCCACGAAAATGAGAATATCATAATATAATGAATAACATAAGTGCTATTAAAATTTTGAAAAATTCCAAAAAGAAATTCTAAAAAACCTACTTCATAATTAGTACATAAAGACTAAAATGCATGGGCCCCATGGCCATCCTTACATTTTTCCCACGTAAAATGAGAATATCATAATGTAATGAATAATACAATTGCTAAGAAAATTTTGGAAAATTCCAAAAAGAAATTCTAAAAAATGCACTTCATAATCAATATGTAAGGACTAAAATTCATGGGTCCCATGGTCATCCTTAGATTTTTCCCACATAAAATGAGAATATCATAATGTAATGAATAATACAATTGCTACTAAAATTTTGGAAAATTCCGAAAAGAAATTCTAAAAAATCCACTTGGCAATCAATATATTAAGACTAAAATTCGTGCCGCCCTTATATTTTTCTCGGATAAAATATGAGGGTATCATAATGATTAGTAACAAAATATATTATTACTAATTTAACGGCCATACTGATGTACGAAGAGAATACTGTAATATTAATTATTATTAATAATTCGGAAGAGAATAATAATTATACTAAAATGTACAAAGCAATTATATTATTCTCCCCATAGACCGATACGTTCACCAGCATGGTAATAACGTCTTTCTCTTACAAAATGACTAGAAATTCCACAATAACTTTTACTTAACGTACCGCAATTGCACTATTACTCTTAAATTCGAGTGAGGAGCACTTGCGAAAAATAAAATTAGGAAATAATGGCACGAGTGCAGTGATATAAAGGCAAAGAGCGGGCTGAGAGTCAGAGCGAGTGGAAATGGGTTAATATGTCGAGTGGAGTGTGGAAGGAGCAGGGGCGAATGTGATTTAAATTTAGTGGAAAGGAATGTGCCTTCGGTGATTAGGTAATTGGCGAAATGTCGCGGAGATTTTGGTGCTGGCAGAATCATTTTTACCCGGTTAAAATCTTAATTGGTGTTATCAATTGATGTTAGAATAATTCTGGAAATTTTGAAGACGAGTATTCCCTGATTTGAGTATCGGGAAATGCTGTAAGAGGTTTGTCAAATCTGCTGGCAATGTGAGAGTATCTTCTGTGTATCGGAATTTTTTTTTGGTGTAATTAATTCGTGGTTTGATCTGTGAATTGGGAGATTTGAAAATTCGACAAGAAGAAATTCGCAGGAAGACAAAGAATGTTGAGATTCTAAAAATTTGAAGGCTGAGAGACCCAACGTCGGGCAAATTTAATATTGGGAGATTTTGAACAGTAATTTTGCAGAAAATAATGTGTGGAAGACTTTGCAAAATGTTCTGCAACGGACAGAATATTTTCGATGCACTTAAAACATTGTTCAACGTCAAGTACTGATATTACATGATTTTTAAATTATTTCTTGACTTATTTTCTCAAACTGCCCGGAGAATTTTGATATCAAGTAACATTATCTTTCCCATCTACATCATGTACCTCTTTACATCGCAAAATTCTGCAAATCGGACAGACAAAGCAATTCAAAAATACATGATCCTACAATTTTAAAAATGGAACAATATTTTTCCGCAAAGATATCAAATTCCGCGAAACATTTGTCCCTAAAATTTAAAAATTTTAAATGCACGAAAAAATTCTAATAGTAGCAGAAAATATTGCAAAGTCCCTCATGTACAGTACATTATTGTTTGCCAAATTGCTGCAGATCGTTCACTGCTAAAATTTCGAATAGCATCTCTGCCTTCCAATTTTTGCGCTTAAGCCGCAATAATTTCCACGAAAACGCCATAATGGAGTTTCCATTTATTCCCCGCGCAAATCGCATCCCACAATTGCGCGGAATAACCGCTCGCGGAATAACATTCCCGGAGATTTTCGCATTAGAGGAATTTTAAAAAGATTCCAAGCCGCTAGCAGGGAGGCTCGTCAGCGTGCAACGAAACTGGAGAACAGTGAACGCCGGGATGAAAATAATTGTTTATTTTGAAAATAAACCAAATCGAAACGGCCGGCCGTTCTCGTTGCCGAGTGACGGGGATTCTCTCTGATTATTCATTTCCTGCGAATTCGTTCACTTTCTCCGTGATATTTGCGTGCATCCGCAGCCACAGAGGAGATGCATCTCGGATTGCAATTAACGTGTCAGTCGGCGCATCAAACGTGAGTCTTAATGCTGGAAAATTCGAGATGGGAATATTAGAGTTGAAGGGATTTTTCTACCGAATGTTCGAAGGGTTTTGAAACGCTGAAGTGTCTTGTAATTGGGATTTTAAGTATTTATATAATTTAATATCAAACTGGGGGGTTTTCAAATTGTTTAAAATTTCGATATTGTTGGTATGTGACAATTTGAGAAATTTTTCATTTGGGTTGCGATTTTCATAATTCAAGTACTGACAGTTTGAGAATTTTATCCAAATTTAGGTAGCAGACAGTCTTAAAGGCTCAAAATTTGTGAATTTTCGGATTCAAATGGCTGGAAGTTTGAGAAATCAAGATTTAGGATTTCAGAAGTTCAAAAGCCGAAGCTTTAAAACACACGTGAAAAGTCAACTGCACTGCTACTTTATTTTGAGAAATGTTTATAAAAAATAGTAGCAATCCGTCAATTTGGGGAGTTGCGATTTTGATAACTGAAGGATTGACAGATTTACAATTTCGGAATAATAAACTTTATGTAGTGTCCGGCCTTACAGGCTCAAAATTTGTCAATCTCCGGATTCAAATAGTTGAAAGTTTGAGAAGTCAAGATTTTCGGATCTGAGGCATTCGAAAATATTTCTGAATTAGAAAAGTAGGAACCCCTCAATTTTAGGAATTTCGATTTTGATGGCCGAACAAATGACAGTTTGACAACTGTGGAATACTGAAATTTAGTAGGCGTTCTTAAAATCTCAAAATTCTGCAATCTTCAGATTCAAGTGCCTCAAATTTTGAAAAATCACGATTGTAGAACTTTAGGAGTTTGAAAACTGAAGCTCTGCAGTATCTACTGTACAGCTTTCCTATAAATTCGAGAAACGTTATAAAAAAGTGTAGGTATCGCAAATATAATATCAACTCCCCCTCCAAAACCCTAAGAAAGGTTAATCATCCAGTCCTAAACCAAACAAACCCACAATCCCAACCTTTTCATTACTTAACCGTCCCTCTCTCAACAAACGAAACAAAAACTCTCCAGTGTCTCCACCCAATTTAAACTCCGCCGACTAAAATCCAAAGTAAACAACCCGTGAAATCCTTCGGCGCAGTTGTTTCACCACAATCACGATGTCTGTTTACGCGAACGAACAGAGTTTCCTCGAATGCGTCGAAGGAGGATCGGATAACGACACCAGCAGCGCAATTCACCTCGCTCGGCGACGCATTTTTTCGCAACAGCTGTTGCTCTTCACAGCACTGTCCCACTTTCTGCCATACATTACTGTCATTCCCACGTGACACTGCCAGCTGACTGTCAGTGTCGACAGGCGCCGTTTAAACGCGGAAAACAACGTTACGGGGTCAGCAGGCGAATGGTTGCCTATTTCGATCGCCCTTTCTCTCTGTTTTTCTTTTTTTTTTAGTTGTCCGTTTGAAGCTTTTTTTTTGGTGGAATTGCAGTTTCAGGGTGAGAATTGTAGGCGATGTTGAGACTACAGGGTGCTGTGGAAAAATAGCAGGAATTTAGGGATGCCGTGGTATTGCGAGAGCACTGGAAAAGGGTGAGTTTTTTGGGGTGGTTTTGTAGAATTATGGCATGTTTAATGTACTGATTTGAGGAAATTGCTTTTTGGCATTGTTTTGGGGTGAAATTGCTGTTTTGGAGTGATGTTGAGACTAGAGGTTGAGTTTTTTGGGGTTATTTTGTAGAATTATGGGATGTTTAATGTACTGATTTTAGAAAATTGTTTTTTGGCATTATTTGGGGTGAAATTGCTGTTTTGGAGTGATATTGAGACTAGAGGTTGAGTTTCGTGGGGCTATTTTGTAGAATTATGGGATGTTTAATGTACTGATTTTAGAAAATTGTGTTTTGGCATTGTTTTGGGGTGAAATTGCTGTTTTGGAGTGATGTTGAGACTAGAGGTTGAGTTTCTTGGGGTTATTTTGTAGAATTATGGGATGTTAAATGTACTGACTTTAGAAAATTGTTTTTTGACATTATTTGGGGTGAAATTGCTGTTTTGGAGTGATATTGAGACTAGAGGTTGAGTTTCGTGGGGCTATTTTGTAGAATTATGGGATGTTTAATGTACTAATTTTAGAAAATTGTGTTTTGGCATTGTTTTGGGGTGAAATTGCTGTTTTGGAGTGATGTTGAGACTAGAGGTTGAGTTTCTTGGGGTTACTTTGTAGAATTATGGGACGTTTAATGTTCTCATTTTAGGAAATTGTTTTTGGCATTATCTTGGGGTGAAATTGCAGATTTAGGGTGATGTTGAGACTAGAGGGTGATGTGGTAAGATAGCACGAATTTAGTGATGCAATGGTATTGCGAGAGGACTAGAAAAGTGTGAGTTTTTTGGGTTGTTTTGTAGAATTATCGCATGTTTAATGTATTGATTTTAGGAAATTGTTTTTTGGCATTGTTCTGGGGGTGATGCTGAGACTAGAGGCTGGTGCGGAAAAATAGCAGGAATTGAGGGACAAAATGGTTTTGTGAGACAGTTGGACAAGGTTAATTTTTTGTTTTTTTTTAGAATTATAATATGTTTAATATACTGATTTTAGGAAATTGTTGTTTGGCATTGTTTTGGGGTAAAATTACAGTTTTACTGCGAGGGTTGATGGTGATAATACGATTAGAGGGTTTTTGTACAGAAACAGCAGGAATGGGGGGATGAAATGGTTTTTAAGAGGATTGAAGAAAGGTGTTGGGAGTATTTGTAATTCGCGCGCGACTTAAGAGGATGAATCTTCCATTGTTAAGTAACCTTACCCTTTGTGAGGAGATATGTACGTGTGATATAACTGTAATGATATAGTCTTTTAAAATTATATAAAACCCATAATTCTGACAAAAGGGTCATGGGGTTGTTTTGGAGAAAGTGCGAGGAGTTTTTGGGGATTTCTGTTGGAGAACTTTGAGATATTTGATGTTCTGATTTATGGAAATTATGTTTTGGTAAAATTGAAGAAATTGGGAGGAGTGTTAATGTAAATTTGGAGTTGAAGGACAGTATTTTTAATTAATAATCTAGCCAATTTGTATTGTAAAATTTGTATAATTTTATCATCAGTTTTGAAATTTCAAGGTTTAAGGTTTAGGAAAATATGATATAATTTAAAAGAATGACTGTTCTTTTCTGGCAAAAAATTTTGTACTGTTTTTTCACATTTTTTCATAGTCACACTAAATAAATTATTAAAGCCATTAAAATCAACCAGCGAGTGACACTAAACATTTTCAATTAATGGCGAATATAATGCAAATTGCGAACAGAAATTTCACGATTTTCGGTGAAGTTGGTAAATGAAATATTCAAAATGCAATAATAATATGACAGAATTTCTAGGAAGGATGTTTTCCACCGTGTTGCAGTTAATCCAGTATTCAAACAGTTCAGCGAAACTCCGAGTCAAACTTTTGCTATCTGTTTACCATTTTAATGCATTTCAGGTCGCGTTTGCATTCTCCTCGTCATGAAAGTGGCCCATTAATTAACATAGAGCCCGATGATTCTTATAAAAGCAACGAAATCCAGAAAACTCCCGGCACGTACTCCTCCCCGTTCTCTCGGAATTAATTGCATGTTTGTCAAAACGTCAAAAGCGCAAAAGCAGAGGGAATAATTCCTCACCCAGCTCTAAAAAATTCTAGAACAATTCCCAAGAAATGAAATCTCTCCGTCATCAAATTCCCGCACACGAAATAACTCCAATTTCTCCAAATAAAATTTTCCCTTTCGCTCCAACAAAGAAATATTTCCCTTGTAAAAATTTCCGGTCACTGACATTCCGCACAAAGCTACCTTTTTTTCCCACCAAACTGCGTCACTTTCAAGTGTATCGCGTTTCCCATACTCGAAGAATCGTCAAAGCAGCCAAAAGTCGTCATTAGTGAAACCAGAGGATTTTCG
Organism: Cerceris ruficornis; assembly: GCA_963989415.1. NCBI lineage: Eukaryota > Metazoa > Arthropoda > Insecta > Hymenoptera > Crabronidae > Cerceris > Cerceris ruficornis. The sequence continues at coordinate 6,988,665 of OZ022530.1, read as the reverse complement.
TAAAAAAAAGAAGAGGAGAGAACTTAAAAAAAAGAAAAGAAAATGAAGAACGAAGCACCACTTAAACAGCTCGGAAATTCCGGACAACGTTTTACGTCGGAGAATTTTTCTAGGTCGAGTGATTTCGCCATTGTGGACCAAAGAAACTTCGAATTCTCCGGTGCGATTCTCACCGATTGCGATTCCTGCTGCAGTTTCGCAAAAGTCCAACAAAGCCGGAATCGAAACCCAATTAACCTCGCTTTGTCAACAACGTCGAACGCGTGTAGGTTCCAAATGAACCAATCGCTGACCAAATAGCCGGTCGTTTTGATTCCCTAATGGATCTGTGAATATCGGACAGCAGAGAGGTTTGACGTTTTGGCTGAAAGTTGGGAAAGGAATACTCGTGGAAAAGGAATCAGACGTGTTCAAAGGTGAATATGAGGTCAACGAGAATAATGATGATAATGCTAGTCAGCTTGTTTTGGCGCCTGTTGTGGTGTTTGTTTTGAGAAATCTGTTATGCTTGATGTTTGCGTGCACAGGGCTGTAGGGAAGGTTGCAGACTATTGGGAAACTGATTGACGTGTTGTTTGATGTATTGTAGAGGGCAGTGCATTAGAACCTGCATTATTTGGAAACTTGAGACTTCCGGAGGGTTTGAGGATGATGTGAATTTGATTTTGGAGTTGGAATTGGAAAATAGCCAGTATTTGGGGCTTTAAAAATTTTGTTATTAATGTAGGGTGTACTAATATTTCGTTTAGGTGGATTTTCAACTGATGTGCTGTAGATTACGGGTTGGGGTTGATGTTATTTGGAAACTTCAGCTTCCGGGAATATTAAGGTTGCGGAGGATTCGATTTTGGAGTTGGAATTGGAAAAGGGTCAGTATTTAGGGCTTTCAAAATTTTACTGTTAATATGGAGGGTGCTAATTTTCAGTTTAGTTGAATTTTGAACTGATATCCCATAGATTAGGGTTTGAGCTGATGTTTTTTGGAAACTTGAGACTTCCGGGGGTTTTGAGGATGCTGTGAATTTGATTTTGGAGTTGGAATTGGAAAATAGCCAGTATTTGGAGCTTTAAAAATTTTGCTGTTGATGTAGGGGGTATTAGTATTTAGTTTAGGTGGATTCTCAACTGATGTCCTGCAGAGTAGGGGTTGGGGTTGAGGTTATTTGGAAACTTCAGCTTCCGGGAATATTAAGGTTGCGGAGGATTCGATTTTGGAGTTGGAATTGGAAAAGGGTCAGTATTTAGGGCTTTCAAAATTTTACTGTTAATATGGAGGGCGCTAATTTTCAGTTTAGTTGAATTTTGAGCTGATATCCCATAGATTAGGGGTTCGAGCTGATGTTTTTGAAAACTGGAGACTTCCAGGGTTTCGAGAATTTGATTTCGGTGTTGCAAATTGGAAAAAAGCGAGTATTTGGGGCTTTACAAATTTTGCAGTTAATACAGATGGTACTAGTTATTAGTTCAGTTGAATTTTCAGCTGATATCCGATAGATAAGGGGTTTGAGTTGATGTTATTTGGAAACTTGATCTTCCGGGAGTATTAAGGGTGCGGAGGATTTGATTTTGGAGTTGGAATTGGAAAAGGGTCAGTATTTAGGGCTTCCAAAATTTTACTGTTAATATGGAGGGCACTAATTTTCAGTTTAGTTGAATTTTGAGCTGATATTCCATAGATTAGGGGTTTGAGCTCATGTTTTTTGGAAACTGGAGACCTCCAGGGGTTTCGAGAATTTGATTTCGGTGTTGCAATTAGAAAAGGACGAGTATTTGGGGCTTTACAAATTTTGCAGTTAATATAGATGGTACTAGTTTTTAGTTCAGTTGAATTTTCAGCTGATATTCGATAGATAAGTGGTTTGGGTGATGTTTTTTGGAAGCATGAGACTTCAGGTATTATTAAGGGTGGCTGAGAATTTTATTTTGGAGTTGGAATTGGGAAAGGGCTAGTATTTGGGGCTTTTAAAATTTTGCCGTCAATTTAGAGGATACCAGTTTTTAGTTTAGGTGGATTTTGAGCCTCTGTCCATAAAATGAGGAATTGCAATTTGTTATCTAAGCAGTTGAGGATACTGAAAGCTCGGCGAACCCTCAGAACTTGTTTTAGGTGTTTTTATTTAAAAATCTGTTATCATTTGATAGTTTTAGGGTTCTATCGTCAATATGAAGGCTTAAACCCCCTAATTTAGGTGAATTCCTAGGCGATAGCTCAGAAATCCGGTTTCAAACTTGTTATTTGGCAGCCTGAGACTGCTAGAAGCTAATTTAACCTTGAGAATTCTAATACTGATGATGTTTTAACGGTAAAAGAGATACTAAATGGCGATTTCAATGTTCTGACATTACCTCGACAAATAAAACTCTCCACTCCCAAGTCAATCTGTATTCAAATGTAGCTGCCCACTGAAAGAAGACTTGTAAAAATAACAGAAACGACCTCGAATGTCCATTATTTACAAATCTGCAGCTTCCAACTTTTCCACAGACCCTGAAGATCCGTTTCAAGTGGAGTTTCAACTGGATCAAAACTACATCTACCAAGCAAAACTCTATCCTTTCAGAATCATCAGCCACGAGCAGCACTCGATACTCGGACCTAGTGAATTTTTAAGAACCGTCCACCATTCTCCGATGCACCGGAAAAGGTTAGAGCCGAAGGCGAAGCCACGAGAACAATGTCGGCGAAAGACATCAGAATTTTTCTCGTCAAAGCTGCCGTTGTTTGCACAGTTGGAATGCATACTCCGATTCGCAGAACGCGACGTTTCCTCTCGCTAACAGAGCTCCGACTTGCTCTTGTTACGTTTCACGTTGTATTATTTTTTTAATGAGCATCGAGAAATGTTTTTTGGCCGTTGCTTTGGAAAAATGGGCCACGGCTATCTTCGTTGTCGTTTAAATTTTCTGAGATAATTATTTGAAATTTTTTGACAATTTTGTTATTATAGTGCTACTGTTTTAGTTATAGAATTCTCAGCAAACGATTATCATTTGCAAATTACTTTCTGGAATATTATTTTTATTGTATTTTGATATCAGAATATCGCAAATTTTGAAAAAAACAACTGAGATAGATAAATTGTTACGAGTAATTAGATTTTTTGTGATGAGTATCTAAAATTTGTTAACTTATTTTTGTAATTTTGCTACTGTTTTAGTTATAGAATTCTCAGCAAACAATGATCACTTGCAAATTATTATCTGGAATATTATTTTTATTGTATTTTGATGTAAAAATATCGCAGATTTTGAAGAAAATCTGAGATAGACAAATGCCTGCAAGAATTTAAATTTTCTGAGATAAATATTTGAAATCCGATGACTTCATTTTGCAATTTTCTGTCTGCTATTTTAGTTTTGAGTTTCTCAACGAATAGAAATAGCTACAAATGTGAACGAGTAACAATAATTTGCTAATTAGCATCTGACCGTGAGATTTTCTTTACGTTTTATTTCTCTTTTCAGGTTCAAAAAGGATGTAAGTTTGTTATTAAATCGTTCGGAACTTTTCTGTTTGACTCTTTGAGATCCAAATAATTTTTCCAACTTCTAGTCGGTGCATTAAGAATAATTTGACAATATTTCCATCAGCAGAATTTTATTTATCTTTATTCATCACTCTGACGGTGGCTGTTGCAATAAATATTACAGAACACTATTAAGTATGTAAAACAATTAACCTAATTATGTCCCATATTCATTAGATACTTATTTTTCTTCGATAAATTTTGCAAAACACTTTCCTGCAATAATAAAATTAGACTTGCTAATATTCTCCAGTACCAAGAAATTTATTTATTTATTTTCCTTTGACGACAGCTGCAATTCAAATAATTGCAAATTCTATTAAATACAACGAACAGTTAATTCACTAATACTCTGCCCCATGAAATATTCATTTTGCTCAATATCAATAACGAAAAATATCTCAAACTACTTTATTTACCTGTGCAAAATTAATTCTGAAAAATATTTTGCAAATTGAAAATTACATCAACTCGAAAACTGTGACATAAGAGTTCATCATTTACCACAGTTTGGACATCACAAAGCGTTAGGATACCAGACTTATTAGTCTTCAATTAATTACGAAACCTTCCTCAGCACCGGACACTCTTAATTGCCCGAGGTCGGGATACATTTTCAGTAAACCCAGACTCGGCATTTGTTTGGTATTCAAATCGACTCGAAATTCTATCTAATGAACCGGAATATTATTCCGGTGCACTTCAAACAGTTAAACATCCTATTCTGACTAGAATTCCCATAGAATATAATATCCATTCTGTATTCGTTGCCCGACAATCGATTCTTGTGCTAACGATATACGAATTAATTAATGCATCCCACCGCACAATGGTAAGCCTTAAAAATGCTTTCAGTCTGACTATAAAGGATTTAATACGGCAACTGTATTTAGGTACTCCAAAAAAGCCGAAATAACGAGGATAAAAAGGCCATTCGCGGCAGGTGCAACTGCAGCCATTTGTTCGAGAGGAACGAAATTGCAGGTTATTCAAGGACTCTCTTGTAAAGGGGAATAGTTTAACCATAAAATAATATTCATGATTCTTTTTTAATGCAGATATCCGCTTTTTAACTCTTCAGGGACCATTATTAATAATTTTTCATTATTCTGCTCTTATTGCTTCTGGCAGAATTTTATTGTGGATCATTTCCGAGATGTTTTTACGTAAAGAAAATCTTTACGGGGGATGATTTCACCCCTTGAAATCAAATAGTGGCAAGCGCAAACTAGGATGGAGAGAGAAGATAAGGGATATTTAACTTTGGAAGAGAAAAAAGAAAATTAAAAATGGGAAATTCTAATGCACTGTAAAATGTAATTGGGACTTTGGAAAAATTAATAAAGAAAGAAATTGGGAGGGATAGCAAGGAAAATTAAAACAGAGAAATCAGAGAAATTGTGAAAGTTTATGTAGAATTGGAGTAATTTATTTTTAAAACGAAATTGTTTTCTATTCTTGCCGCTATTTCATTTTAGAGGGTGAAATCATCCCCCGGAGAAATGTTGTTTATAGAGAAATATGGAAAATGATTGGAACGAAATTTGTTGCCTTAAAATTGGTGTACTTTTTCAGGGGGTGATATCAGCCCTTAAAACCAAACAAAGATACAATCAAAAAATGCATTGCTAATATACGTGAATTACTCTGCCATTTTCGTATTTTCTTTAAATTTCTCTGGCAATTTTGAAAATGCTTCGATACAGCAGATAAACACATTCGGAGAAAATTGAAAAAAGGAAGAAAACTTATACTTAGAAAACCGAAGAAAGGTAAATATAAGTGTACAATAGGAATTATAACTCAAACTAAAAATCCAAAGAAATATTTACCTTCTATTTTCCACCTTTCTAGATATCAATTATTTTTGCACAAAGCCAGGGATCAGTAATTTTTCCGATTGCATTATTTTCAATTCTCATAAAATCCAAAACTCTCAAAGCACTCGTACAAAATTTCTCCCCACCATAAAAAAATAGTGCATCGACCAGAAGAGTTAAAAAACACGCGACTCTGTTTAATATCATTTGTTTCCGGTGCCACTGATAATCATTTCACTGACTACACTTAATTGCACAACGAAAAACGAATTAAATCTTAAATCTCCCTCTAACAATAAGACATAAAAGAACAAATCATTTCCGCGAAAAAAAATAATCCGCCTCGAAGGGCCTCTCCTCGATTTCGTAAAATTACCATTAAAACTCCCTCAACGTCCACGTTTTCAAAACACGTTTCCGTCAGCCTGTACTGTTTTAACACACTGAGTGCCATGTCAGTCTTCTATAAACACCATTATTCTTTCAAAGACAATGTAATTTGGCAGACGATAATCCGCGCTGAAATACACTCAAAACATCCACTTAAATCTTCTAGATATTTCAAACGGTTCAGTTCACCCCTTGCCTTTCAGTGACCAGTGATATTTCTGGTGCAGAAAGTGGAATAAGGAGACTTGAGATTTTCCAAAACTTTCAAGTCGGAGAAGTCAATGGACCTGATCACGTAAAATTATTTTTGCGTTGTTCGTTTTGTTTTGAAGCTTATGGTACGGTGGAAAGCACTGGGCAATTTTTATTTGAGAAATTTGATGCTCGGCTAATTGGAGCATATGAGTCGTATTGTTCGAAAGTGGTGTAAGTCTATTTTATATTATATCGAGATATTTAAGGGTTTGAGATATTTAAACATTTTATGTTTTTTAACACTATTCCTACCACGACCGGTCAAATGACCGTTTTTAAAATTTCGATTAGAATTTCCTATATACAACGTAATTGAATCGCCTTTAAACTTCACGACTTTTCCCCAAATATAATATAAAAATATTCCTCAAATAATACATTCACATTATAATACATTTTTCAATATTCACTTCTTTTTTTACTGTTCATTTTCTGGGAAAAAATTATCATTTGACAAATTCACCGGTTGCGGTAGGAAAAGGTATACGTGAAGTGTCGGTAGGAATAGTGTTAAATATTAAATTCATTTAAGTTTATAATGCGATAGTTTCTAAAGTATTAGTTAAAAGTGAAGTAGGGAAATTATGTAGTATAATTTTTTCACTATGTATTATGTCTTTGCGGAATGTGAACTTGCATCACTTTCAGAACAATTATATTTGTAATTTCACTAACTATGTAAATTTATATTGACAAAATGATGAAAATTTTGAAAGATTCTTTTGGAGAACTGTGTACAGCTATAAAGCTCATAGAAGATTGCAATCATTGTTATGCTTAACTAACTCAAGAAAGAAAAAAAAATGTAAAAATGAATTTGCAGTTAATCTTTTGCTTATCTTATATATATATTTCATTAATATTTGTAGCTTCTTTGAAAAATGACGGGAAATTGAATATTTTTATAGATTTTATAGAACATAAAATTACAGAGTTGCAATAGCGTGTGGAATAAATACACTTTTAGTTCATTTGAATCTCTGTTAATTAACAAATAAATATTGACCAGTGATTTCTCACATATTGTATACTCGAGCGTAATATTAATATCATGGAAACAATTTTATCGTGTCCTGTTACTCTAACGTTTGCAATTTCACAGTTTTTGGAAAACTTCAAAATTTTCTCTTCCATTCACCTCTGCAGGAGTGTCACTCGTTACGGCAGGGCAAAGGCGTAATGCAGGATTCTCCAAAACAGGCACTCAGTGCACAAATTAGCACAGACATCCTCAAACTTCACAAGTCTGAAAACCTGTACACTTCCGACATCCACACCCTCCACGTGACACTATCACCCACCCTTCACGAAACCCAAAACTCCCCCACCCCCATTCACCCCTCAACAATTAACGCTGGAAGTAACAAGGCAGTCAAACTAGCTGCCAAGTTTTTCAAAAATTCACCAATTTAACACTAGAACTATCGGCGTTAAATCTATTATATTTAAATATAATAAATAAGTAGAAGAAGAGAAATCCGGGGGCGAAGAAGATTGTGAATACAGTGATTTACATTTTATAAACTAAAATATTTTATATCTTATAAAATAAAATATTCTGTATTTTATAAAATAACATATTCTGTATTTTATAAAATAATATCTACCGTATAATTTCTCTGTAAATTTAGAAAACATTTGTAAAAATGTAGCAGCCAGTACTTTCAACTGCATTGGTAATTCTTCTGTTAACCCACTCATTCTATCTCCATTTCACGAACCATAAACGACATAATCGCTCATCTTATCCACCTCGTCGTCTCTCCGAAGTATTCATCCCACTCATTGAAATCCAATAGAATCAATACCGATAGTTCTACCGTTAAAAATCCCACCCATCTTCAATCTCCAAACGCACCCTCACCTCGTCGATCCTCGAAATCCAGCGACCGTAGAACTCGATGATCAAACCAGCAACGAATATCGTCGCAGAGGACGTCCCACTGTTTACCACAAGACGAGTTTCACCTTGAGCCACTTCAACGTACGAAAACAAAGACGAAGATCCAACGCGGAAGGATCGAAGAGCGGAAAGCGGAGCGATCGACGATCCGCTCGAGGTCGCGCGTGCTGTCGGACTGAGAACAAGCAGCGAGCTGCCCTCCTGCGAACCCGACGTGACGTGTTTCACCCGCTCTGCTACGAGCATGCTCTCTCTCTTCGTTCAGCGACGCTTGGAGCTGTGCTTTGCCGTATAGAGCAGAGGAACGGTGCTTGCTCTCTGTCCTTGCTTCGTGTGCAACGATGATGTTCATCGTTGCAGTCGTCGAGGGATTAGGATGGTTTTCGGCTGGAATGATCGGATTGGACGATACGACGGGGATGGACAGAGGTTGCGGGGTGGATGATGGGGGTTGTTTCGGTGAATTCTAGGAGGTACGTTGTCGAAGGGGGAATTGAGGGGTGTTTGAGGTTTTTGGGAGATCGCGAGGTGGGGATAAATAATTAAGTTTGGATTTTCGGGATGGTAGAGAGTGGTATTATTTTTTGAGGTGCATTGGAAGGGAAGTCTCGAAGGGGATTGGACTTTAGGCTGGAGTTATCGGATTGGGGGATGTGACGGGGATGGTCAGACGTTAAGGGGTGGGTGATGGTGGTGGTTTTCAGGGATTTTACGGGGCGTGCGGGTGTAGGTGAATGGGGTTCGGAATTGTGGGGTGTTTGAGTGTGGTCTATGGGGTGGTTGAGGTTTTTGAGAGATTGTGAGGTGGTGGTGATAATTAAGGGTGGATTTTTGAAGTGTATTTGGGTTTTCTTGAAGGTCCGGAGTGGTAAAGGTCAGAGAGGTTGGAGGACTGTGAGGTGGTGGGGGTGATTAGGGGGGTTTGGGGGTTGTGAAGTTGTTGGCAGTGGATATTTGTGATGTTAGAGCGTCGTTTGGATTTTCAGAGAGTACTGGGTGCTTCTTGAAGTTGTCGAGCATTTGTAGGGTTGGAATTCTGAGAGATTGTATGCTGGTGGGGGTGATTAGGGTGGTATGGGGGTTGTGAAGTTGTTGGCAGTGGATATTTATGATATTAGAGCGTCGTTTGGAATGCTAGAGAGTACTGGATGTTTCTTGAAGTTGTCGAGCGTTTGTAGGGTTGAAATTCTGAGAGATTGTAAGTTGGTGGGGGTAATTAGGGTAGTATGGGGGTTGTGAAGTTGTTGGCAGTTGATATTTATGATATTAGAGCGTCGTTCGGAATTCTAGAGTGCTGGATGTTTCTTGAAGTTGTTGAGCGTTTGTAGGGTTGAAATTCTGAGAGATTATGAGTTGGTGGCGTTGATGAGGGTGGTTTGGGGGTTGTGAAGTTGTTAGCAGTGGATATTTGTAATATTAGAGCATCGTTTGGATTTCTAGAGAGTACTGGGTGCTACTTGAAGTTGTCCAGCGTTGGTAGGGTTGGAATTCTGAGAGATTGTGAGTTACTGGGGATGGTTAGGGTTGTTTGGGGGTTGTGAAGTTGCTGGCAGTGGATATTTGTGATATTAAAGGCTCGTTTGGATTTCTAGAAATTACTGGGTGCTCCTTGAAGTTGTTGAGCGTTTGTAGGGTTGGAATTCTGCGAGATTGTGAGTTACTGGGGATGATTATGGTAGTTTGTGGTTTTAAAGTTATTGCGATTAAACTTTTACCATATTAGAGGGTGGTTTGAATTGTTCGAATGTACTGTGAGTTTTGCGAAGTTGTGGAGTGTCAGAGGTAGGTCAGATGGGTTGGGATTTTGTAAGAATTTCACATACTTGAGATGGTTTGACGTTCTTGCGAAATTGTGGGGTATTTTAAGAGGTTAAAACTCGTTTTGTTTTCGTCAAACTGTACGACCTTTAGATTTGTTGGAATATTTTGGTGTATCAAACTGTTGATAAATTGGACTGGATTAGAATTTTTAAGAACTTTTTAGAGATCATTTTTAAAAGCTTGGCATCTGAAGTACACTTACTTTTTTTCTATAATGGGGAAGTTTTGATTGGTATCTGCAGTTAAGAATAAGGGTTGGGAAAGTGCAGTGCTGGCGCGAATTGCAAGCTTTACTTTGGTAAACATGCCAACGATGGGGTGAAAGCAGGAGCACGTTTCTTAGAAACTTTAGTGCATAATATAGCAAAAGTACCACAAAATTATTATAAAAGTATTTCTCCTCTTTGATATGATTAAACAATTACAAAAATGTTGGTAAAGTGTACCAGTGGTGCTAAATATTGACAATTTAATTAAAAACATAATGTCAGGCCAATAAAAATACGAGGATAATTTTTAACAAAATTCAAACTATAAAATTAGCAAAATTACCAATTTCAAAGCTGCATTCATTCAACTCAGCGTACAGATTACTATTGTAATTCCCATGCAAATGAAGCACAAGGAGCTGCTTGAAACATATCGCTGCATAAATATCATTTCCGCAAGGCGAGTCCGCATTTCGGTCGATCTTTCGTCGGACTAACAATAAGACTTTTGCAATGTCACCCGTGCGACTCATCCAACTCGTTCAACTGACAAACACGAGTCATTTCTGCCAATGTCATCCACCATTTTCCTAGATACAATCGACACAATAACGAACACTTCCACGATATCATTCTGTGTTGGAAAATAAATGTTCGTTCATGATGAATTCCACGAAACGGAAACATCAGATCGAAAAGTAAAGGAAATACTTTCTCTGTAAATATAGCTGTGAAAGGTTTTGTTAAAATGGTAAAAGGTTGAATTTTTGAGCTACGAGCTTTTAAATGTTGGCGGAGGTAAAATTGTTGAGAAATTGTTAAGAGATTTGTAGCAATATTATGACTTGGTTAAATACTAATATTAAGAAAATAGTTTGGAGGGAAAGAAATTCAAGGAATGCAAGAAAAGTGTTTAATTTCATATTTCAAATTTTGGGAAACGGTCTTAGAAAAGCAATATGATATTAGAAAATTCAGAAATTGCAGAAAAATTCGTCTCAAAATTAGGAAATTTTGATATATTAAAATTCTGCGAGACAAGATTGAAAAATTAATAAGATATTACAAGTGTTAAAAATTAGAGAACAATTCGGCTCAAAACCTAGAAGTTTTGAAATATTTAGTACTTTAGAGGCAGGGTAGGAAAATTAATAAAATATTAGAAATATTAAAAATTGGAGAATTATTCTTCTCAAAACTTCGAAATTTGTATATATTTAAATTCTGCGAGGCAGCACTGAAAAATTAATAAAATATCACAAGCGTTAAAAGTTAGAAAACAATTCGTCTAAAAATTCGGAAATTTTTATATATTTAAAATTCTGCGAGACATTATTGAAAAATTAATAAGATATTACAAGTGTTAAAAATTAGAGAACAATTCGGCTAAAAACCTAGAAGTTTTGAAATATTTAGTATTTTGAGAAACCGGGTTGGAAAATTAATAAAATATTAGAAATATTAAAAATTGGAGAATAATTCTTCTCGAAACTTAAACATTTGTTACTTTGACTGTCTTATAATCAGCATAAATACAAAAATGTCTCCACCTTACTTACTTTAAATATTTTAATTGTCGGTACAATTTAAAATTGTTTTAATAAGAAATAAAAGGGCGTGCATCGTCAGAAATTTGCATAATTTTCATAGAAGATCAGAACCAGACAGTTTGACTATCTTGGTCGTATATTTCGAGATAATAACACTTGCGGCTGCTGATGTAAATTTACGTCATTTCGAATTCTGTTTTCGGTTAGCTCTGACGTGAATACACGTCATTTTGAATTTTGTTTCTGGCCGAAGCGTCGCGTCGCTGACGTGAGCTCACGTCATTTGGCAATACTTTCTTAGTTGCTGTTGAATTATCGTGTCTAACAATTTCTTCAATTCCTGACGAACCTGATATGATACGCCAAATTCTATAAACTTTATTCTTCTGTTAATGTCAGAACAAAAGCTTAAATTCCTCTATTTTACTCCGTTTTGAAAATAAACAAATCAGTTGCTGGCTGCGAATAACAATTTTCAAACCGCAATTCAACATTGAAGAATCAGATATTCGAAGAAATTTGATTATTATAAAACTTGTATAATCAACTTACAAATGTATCTTTCATATTGAGATATAACTAAATAATTCAACAAATTACATTACAAAAATCACATCAATTTATGTTAACAAACCGCACAAACAATTTTTCAAAATACAGCCAATATTCTACAAATATAATTAGCACAAATATCCTATCAATTTTTGTCAAATTACTTGAAAAATAGAATACAAACATCAACAGCGCAAAAGGTAAAAAAATTAACAAAACTATTCCCATCCATTAGGCCTATTGCCATCATAAACCCGACCTCCGCGAATTTCCAATTGAACAATCCATATCCGCCGGAAATAGCTTCGACGAGACGAACAACAAGGGAAGATTAAAACCTCCAGGTCGTTTTTTTGGCTCCGTACAAAGGGAGGTGGATGTAAAAGTTTATAAATCGCAGATGTGCCTGTGTGCACTGCAACAAAAGCTTAAGAAAGCACGGGCTGACCTTTCCTTCTTTTGAGCAACTTTCGAAGAGCATGCTCGGCTTCCTCCTTATCTCTGTCCCTTGTTTCGCTTAATATAGTATCGCTGTTTGCCCACAGTGCGCCTGACATTGCCAGCAGCAACGTAGTCGACCGTACTGAAGGGACTTACAAGCTTCATCGTATGAAAACTCTGGTATTTATCTGGCGAGAGAGCACCAAAGTGGTCGACCTCCCATGTGACTCGGTATGGGATATGCTTTTTTTGCGGCAAGTTAGTTTTCTTATTATTGGACAATTTTTTAGGATTGATATTTGGTAGTTTGGTTAAGTAGAGTTTGTTTTTAAATGTACATGGGTTGGAGTATTGAAGATATCATATTTGTGTTGCAAGAAAATTGCAAAGAGAATAGATGTTGCGGAGGGGTTGAAGAATAGTACATGTTTACATTGCATATTAGTTTTCTTGGTAATTGACAATTTTGTAGGATTGATATTTGGTAGTTTTGTTAAGTAGTGTTTGTTTTTAACTGTAGATGCGTTGGAGTATTGACAATATCATATTTGTGTTGCAAGAAAATTGCAAAATGAATAAATGTTGCGGAGCGGTTGAAGAGTGGTACATGTTTATGTTGCATATTAGTTTTCTTGGTATTTGACAATTTTATAGGGGTGATATTCGGTAGTTTGGTTCAGTAGAGTTTATTTTTAATTTTAGATGTGTTGGAGTATTGAAAATATCATATTTGTGTTGCAAGAAAATTGCAAAATGAATAAATGTTGCGGAACGGTTGAAGAGTGGTACATGTTTATGTTGAATATTAGTTTTATTGGTATTTGACAATTTTATAGGATTAATATTTATTAGTTTTGTTAAGAAGAGTTTGTTTTCAATTGTAGATGTGTTGGAGTATTGAAGATATCATATTTGTGTTGCAAACAAATTGAAAAGTGAATAGATATTGCGGAGGGGTTGAAGAATGGTACATGTTTATGTTGCTTATTAGTTTTCTTGGTATTTGACAATTTCTTAGGATTGATATTTGGTAGTTTGGTTAAGTAGAGTTTGTTTTTAATTATAGATTTATTGGAATATTGAAGATATCATATTTGTGTTGCAAGAAAATTACAAAGTGAATAGATGTTGCGGAGGGATTGAAGAATGGTATATGTTTATGTTGCATATTAGTTTTCTTGGTATTTGACAATTTTTTAGGATTGATATTCGGTAGTTTGGTTAAGTAGAGTTTGCTTTTAATTGTAGATGTGTTGGACTATTGAAGATATCATATTTGTGTTGCAAGAAAATTGTAAAGTGAATAGATGTTGCGGAGGGGTCGAAGAACGGTTCATGTTTATGTTGCAAATTACTTTTCTTAAAGTCAGAAAATTTTCTACGATGAATATTTGGTAGTTTCGTTTATAATAGTTTCTTTATTGACTATAAATATATTAGAACATTAAAAATGCCAGGTTCACATCGCAAAAAAGTTGTAAAGTGTGTAGCCGTAGCAAATGACTCAAACCAACAAGTCCCTTCGCCAAATTAACTGTCCACCCATTAAAAAATAACCCCCCACAATTTTTTATTAATTCTATTCTCCATAATCGTGTTTTCTATCGCACCTAGATGAAATGTCTCAAAGTGCCTACGTCAATTCCGCAACAAAATTAAAATCCAAACTTTTTCCAACCCAAAAACGTCCACTATGAAATTAATAACTTCTCCTGCCAGATTTCTCCACATTTTGCAATTCCATCAAGCGATATAAAATTCCCCATTGAAGAAACCCCTCTCATATTACATTTACACCCGCCACTTTCATTAACCGTGGCCCGAATTTCAAATATTAAAAATTCCCGCCGTTTCATCCGTACGTCAGGATGAAAAGACACTTGGAAACTTGCCCCGTAATTCGAATAAACTTTAAAAATTCATTCACAGCCCTGAAAAGGAGTATTTGAAAGTTCGAACGAGGTCTCGTGATGCTTTCAGAGCCTCGATTATAACTCGTACATTAAATTTCTTACAATTTGTCATGAAATAACTTGAAAAGAATGGTCCACGTTTCTCCTACGACGTATCTCCGGCCTTTTTCCTTCGTTTCAACGAGATTCGACGAATCCTATCCGCTGTTACTTTTTCTACGTTTTCTCTCGCCAGACATATTTCCTGCGAGCAATCGGAAAAACTCGGTTTAAGCGCCTGAAGCAAGAGTTTCAACGTCTATTCTCAGATACGGCACACATTTGAGATCGAAACCGAGCTAGCTACGCCGGAATATCATCGTTCTTTTCTTTTTTTTTATGACACAAATCGGGTAAAATCGTTTCACGTTAAACTAACCGCCAATAGAAACGGATGTTTCGTGGTGGAATTATTTCATTTATCGGCGAACGTGGAATTAAAATTGACGGGTAAATGATTGGCCGAGTTCTGGAGAGTTCTATGGGAACGGAGTATTAAATGATTATTGAGTTTTGCGCGGGAAACTTTTTAAACAGGATAACAAAATATCGAAGAGAACCATTTTTGACATCGACTTTTGACGAGACTTGCGTTGGATGCTTCCAAATTGAAAATTGGCTGTTGAGTGATAGAGATTTTCAGGATGTTTGAATATTGTGCAAATAATTGATGTTAATGATTACAAATATTTCTGGTGTAAAGTTAGAAATATAGATAAAAGCTGCAAATTTTTAAGTATCGAAAGCGAGAAGTTTATGGACTTTTTGAAAATTCCAAATTTTATGAGCGTGGAATTTTGCAAGTGGGAGAAATTTGAGAAGGAGTACGTGCTTGAGTAAATTCTGGAGAATTCTATGGGAATGAAGAATTAAATGAGAACTGAGTTTTGTGTGGGGAATTTGTTAAATGGCATAATCAAGAGTAGAAGAGAATATTCTTGCCGAACTGTGTGATAGATGGATTGAAATTGGAAATTGATATTTTATGATGTTGTGAACGTGCACATTGCAAACTGGAAATTAAATTTTGTTAATTCAAGCTTCCTAAATTCCACGAATTGGCTGTTTAAGTGTTGCGAAATTTTCTAAATATTTTACGATTTTCTACAGTCAAGAATCTTTGGGATTTTTCTTTGCTATATGATTTTTTGTGAAAATTTCGAAATCAACGATTAATTTCCGTCATTTTGAAAAAAATATATAGTGCAAATGGAGAATTCAATTTCATCCATGGAAGTTTTAGATATTATCCCAAATAAATTGTTCACAGGCCGGAAAAATTTGTTGATAGACAAAAATATTAAAGTTGAAACTTATCAAATAAAAGAAATCCCTATTTTCCTCAAAATTTAAAGAAATTAAAAAAAAAGACAAACAGAAATCTCAATTTAAAAAATGTAATGCCAAAATATTGCAAATAGAAGCAACATTTAGAATGTGAATAATAAGAAAAATACGAAAATGAGCAAACATTGGCAATTTTAATTCCTCAAGCACAAACGCAAAGTATCGCAGACAACTAAAATCCCAAGAGCATTAAAAAAAAGGCCTTCAGAGAGTTAAGGCTCTCCGAAAATCCAAACTTATTACAGCACCGGCGTAAACGGCGAATTTTGATTATTATTGCCACTATAAATCGGCGAGTATTGCTCGAGCACCGCGATAAAGTGTCTCTCATGCTCGTAATAGCGACATAAAATTAAATCCCTCGGATTCGTCATTCGCGGAAGAGGCGAGGAACTCGTGCCATTTTTGTGACTTGAATCACTGTCTATTTCGTTCGCCGATCGGCGCACAAATTCGCACAACGATTCAAGTGAAACGTGCCTTTGGAATCTCGGAAAATCCTCCCTGACATCAGACTTTTCGCGGATGTAAACTTTCCCAGTTTAATTCTACCATTCGCGAATCGCAATCTCGGGAATGCAATGCTCGCGAACGTTTGTACTCCGAGTCCGTTCCAGGGACATTAGGAAACTCGGGGTATTCCTGTCACGTGGAGTGTTTCATCCTACTTTTCATGGAAACATAACTTTTATCTCGCTTCCTTATGGCGAACTCAACATTTTGAACTTTATTGGAGGTATTTTACGTTGGCGGGGATTTGAAAATGATGAAGATTCTTTGGTTGGACATAGGTGTCATTCTTATGGGCTCTGATAACTTTGGAATCATTTTATTCACGTGGTTATTGCAATTTTTATATTTGCTCGTGATTTATGATGATTCTTTGATGTTGGAAGGGATTTCTGATGGAGAAATCATCGAAATGTGGACGAAATTAGTGTAAGGTATTGCACGGCGCTGAGAAAGTGGCAGTGGGCTGTCATTGGCTCACTAGCACAGTCATTATCTACTGTGGTGATTTTATGATGATTCTGTGATGTTGGAAGGGATTTCTGATGGAGAAATCATCGAAATGTGGGAGACATTAGTATAAGGTATTGCACGGCGCTGAGAAAATGGCAGCTGGCTGTGATTGGCTCATTAGCACAATAATCATCGAAATGTGGGAGAAATTAGTATAAGGTATTGCACGGCGCTGAGAAAATGGCAGCGGGCTATGATGGGCTCATTAGCACAATAATTATCTACTGTAGTGATTTTATGATGATTCTTTGATGTTGGTAAGAATTTCTGATGGAGAAATCATCGAAATGTGGGAGAAATTAGTATAAGGTATTGCACGGCGCTGAGAAAATGGCAGCGGGCTGTGATTGGCTCACTCGCACAGTCATTATCTACTGTGGTGATTTTATGATGATTCTTTGATGCTGGAAAGAATTTCTGATGGAGAAATCATCGAAATGTGGGAGAAATTAGTACAAGGTATGGTAGGGTGCTGAGAAAATTGCAGCGGGCTGTGATTGGCTCATTAGCACAATCATTACCTACTGTAGCGATTTTATGATGATTCTTTAACACTTTGCGGACGGAGACTTCTTTGTTAAGAGAAAATCATATTATTTGGCAATCAAAAACTATACACATTATGATAAACTATACTTTATTAACTACACTATATACATTATGATAAACCATAATCAGATCTTTTCTCAGACTGCATATATGCGTCAGTAGTCCTCAAAGGGTTAATGTTGGGAGAGCTTTCTGACGAGGAAGTCATTGAAATGTGGGAGAAATTAGAAGGTATTGTAGGGCGCTTAGAAGATGGCAGTGACTGTGATTGGCTCATTAGTACAATCACATAGAGATGGAATAGAGGAACTCCGTATATGGATGAGATAATTAACTCTATTTGTTTAAAATGTATAGCTAAAATATAACAATGGAATTTTTAGCCCCCTGTAATGTCTCAGCTGCCAGCTCTTTAGCTTCTGACAATACACATTAGAAAGATTAAGCTGAGGTTTTGAACCTCTTAATTAATTAGCCACTAACCTCTTAATTAACTTTTATAAACGAAAGTAATTTCGGGAAATATTCTACAGCTCATTATTCATTTTTAATTAACAACGTGAAGAACTATAGAGGAATATCTATGTGAAGGTACAACGTTATTGTTAAATTCCAAAGTTGAAATTCAATAGATGAAATGTCAATTACATCAAAAAGCCAAAGATGAATTTCTCTAATAAATTATACAAAAACCTAAAAAATTACTAAACTTTTAATATTTGTTTCGTATTCTATAACACATCTATTTGTTTCTTAAATATTTGAATATGCGAAAAATCTCAAATGGTCCTCAGAAATTAAGTTTCATCACCTTTGCAACATACCTTGCAAATATTTTTCGAATAACATCGCGAAATTCTCAAAGACCTATTTCACCAAAGGAATTTACCTTGTATTTATTTGCACAATTCCTCAAACAATTTTTTATCAATAAATTATTCGTTAAATATCAAGTTACCCTAAAACTCTTTCAAGAATTTACATAAATCAATTTTTTTAACTTGGTCAACTAGAACGAGTCCAAATCGAAGAGGTCATCGGAGGTCGTGTAAATTGTCATTTCGAAATTGGAATTCGTAACGGAGTGCCTCTATTTCGTGACAAATTGACGTTACGAGAACGACAAACATTCGCATTTGTTATCTATGGGATTAATCGTATTCCACGTTAGGATGAGTTTGGATTTAAAGCACAGTGCAATTACCATGGCTAATCGTGATAACGTGCACGATCACGCGTGCGAGGCTTATGGAGGTCAAGGCCTTCCTTGGATAAACTTTCGTGCAATTAATCACCATGCGAACAGCTTTAACGAAACATCGTAATTTCTTCGTTAGTTTAATAAGCGATTGTATACACGATAACGGAGATAATGTTTGCTCTTTTGTCTGAGAATAGTCTGCTTGGATGTTTCATTTCTTGTGATTTATGATGCACTTAACGGGACTAAGCGTTATCCTATTAACAATAAACGAATTTTGGAAATTATAAATATATGCGGTACTAATTATTGTAGTATAAAAGTAATTGGTGAAATTGAAGGTAAAATTGCTTATGGTAACCTCAGACCTTAGAAAAATACTTATTAACTGTTTCATACTTACTTATTAATGCATAATTCTAATTTTTTAAGTGTAATATACGGAATTTAGTAAATTGGGAGCCATTTCTTTTGGTCTTTCGAAGAAATTATTGTTTTTGTTGCTCTTTTTATAATTTTATTCAGAACTTTGAAAATTTTATATTAAAGTCTTAATATTTTCTGTTCGACGCAATAAAATTTGAGTTTTTCAGGGAAATATTGATTAATTTGAACGGAGGATTAAACAGAACAATTAAAATATTAGTATTTAAAGTCCTTTTCCTTTGGAAAAACTGATATTTTAAATGTCAATGTCACTTTTAAGTAGTTTTTAATGAACTACTTCCACTTTTAACATTAAAAATATCTGTTACTCAGAGTTTCTTTTAGATTAATTAAAAACGTTAGTTTTCCTTGTAAATTAAGACTAAAAACTGGCGTCGTAATTATCGTTAAAAAAACTGGAAAAATTGCTGCAGTGAAATTTCTACTAATAGAAATTCATACTCCAATTAAATCGAGAATTCTCCTAAAGCACAACTTCACATTTTTAATTGCAAAATGTGCGAATAAAATAACTTACTTGAATTGTATTCGTTAACTGCAATAACACCAAATGTAAAACGAAAAGGAACGTTTCATTTGACGTGAAACACGTTCCTGTAATTGCCATTCTTATCATCCTTTTTTGCACAATAAACGGCGAAATAAACCGTAATAATCGGCGGCATTAAATCGCGCCATAAAGTTCTGATTCACAATCATTTTCAATCCTCGCGAATTTTTGGCAACGGTGCAGAACGTTAAAGCGGAACGTCTTGATTCTGAAATTATTGAACTGAGATTAAATTCAGAATTTCGATACGGCCAAATAAAAATGCTTCGACGACGCAGAGAAATTTCATCTCTCGTGCCAAACGGGATAATTAAAATAATCCTCAAAAATTCCACGAATTCTCAACGATAAAGTTCCACGCAAAAATACAATTACTTCGAAAAATAAAATAACATATTCCGCAAAAAAAGTAATAGTTAATAATAAATAAAAAATTCATCGAAACAAAACACTAAAATCCGATTACAATTCTCTTCCATGGACTTTCGCGAAATGGAAATATTTGCAAAGAATGGTAGCCAATTTTAAAACATCAACGTTTAAATTCAATCCTTCTTCCGCTTCATCGATATGCACAGAAACGAGGAAAATTTCTGTTTGCTTAAGACGTCGTTTTTTTTTGCAAGAATGGTGAATTTTAAGAAGAGAATTTTTCAGAGGAAGATTAATGGGGTGGAGCGAAGGAAAAGGAGTTTCCGGGGAACAGAATTTGCTGTATTAATTAGCGCAATAACTTGTGTCGGTTTACGCAGGATGCATTGCTCTAACGGCGGGAAATCTAATTTTCTGGAAACTTCGAAGCAATTTCTAATGCCGTTCAAACTTTCCTGGTGGACAGGGCCTAATCAATAAATCTGATGGCCGATATGTAATTAAGGCCATAACTGCAAAAGCAGGGGGGATATGTTTTCGCGGAAGTTCGAGAGACGAATCCTGAATACTGAAGGACATGTGGAAGGATCAGCATCAGTGGTTGCAGGATTTTCTGCAAGAGGAATTGGCATGTGCCAATTGTACCGAATAATTTCGCACATCGATGGATTTTCCGAGCGAAAGAGCTTTTCGGAATGTTCGGATAAAGTGAAAATAATTGATGTTGAAGATCATAAATATTTGTGGTGCGAAGTTAAAAATAGAAAAGTTGAAGATTGCAAATTTTTAAATATTTACGGTTGGAAATCATCGTCTTTCGGAATGTTGCAAATTTTGTGCATGTGTGAAATTTGAGAGGAAGTGAAAATACTCAGAATTTTAATAATCATTGCACAGTTAAAATATGGAAAAATATTAAAATATTAATATTTAAAGCATCATGAATCTTAAATATTGCAAATGTTGAAATTTTCAGAGTGTTTGAAAATATCATCAGTTGCAAATAATTGGAATGTCAATTATTGCATCGCCAAAACAAAAATATTCAATATTAGTATTTAAAAAAATTTTAAATTTGCAAATCTCAAATTCAGAAATCCACCAAGTTTTAAAATTGCAATTAGATGCAATGTAAGCTACTTGTGCCGCGTAATTCCCAAATATCCCAAATACAGAAAATTTAAAAATATTCAAAATTGCAAATATCTGCAAGATTAAATACTTTCAAATTATGCCGAAAATTATCGACAATCTTTGAAAATGAAGTACCACGACTTTTAAACCCAGGAAACACTATAAATGTAGAATATCATAAGAATCAAATTTACAATATGAAAGATGTTGAATAAAAACACCGTAAAACATTTTCAATCCTGCGAAATCTCCAAAATCCGCTTCGTTAAATCCGAAGCAGAGTCCCTCGTGAATTATCACTGCGAAATTCGATCATTTTGCAGAATCGATTGTTTCGTGCTTCATCACGAATCACCGTAGCCAATATCGAAAATGCAGAAACTATTTGCACTGATCATCGGCTCATCGATTGCACTTCTAAGCCACGTACGTTCGATGCAAATATTGAAGGGATTAAATTCAGTATTTAATGCACGACGGCGAACTCTGTTACTTTTAATGCATACCTTTCAAAATCAATGAAATCAGATTCACGATGTGAAATTCGCGAAAACGTCGACGGAATACCGTTGAAATTTCTTCGAAAATAAGTGCACTTTTGCAACATTTTCAATGGAATTAATTGGCCAAATTAAGGAGCTCAATTTTGAAGATCAGTTTCGAAGGATCAAGTGTTTTTTGATATTTCTTGACAAGTGGCATTTGACGTATAACTTCTTTTGGATTTTTGCGAATTGCCCTCGTAAAAGTTGCCTCGATGATGAAGTTTACGTTTTTAATAAACAACCGCCGTCTGCAGGGAGGACAGCTTTGAAATTGAAAATTAAAAATAACAACGTCCATGTCGACGAGTTTGATTAAACGATCGACCGAAGGGAATGGGTTTTATTTCGAACTGTGACGAGAAAGGTTGCAGATTTAACAGGAAAAAAAGAGTGATTAAATGTCACGTGTTTTGCGACGTTCCGTCGGTTTTGTCGGTGGTAGTACTAATAACGAAGAGTTAGAAATAAAATTTTTGATGTAATCCTCTGCAATTTGTAGAAATTCCAGCGGGAAATTTGTTACGCTTTCTGCGTTTTCTGGTTGCCGTTTTGAAACGTGGAACTAAGAAAAAATACTGAAAAAGAGCAATTATAGTTGAGATTTTTATAGAGAACTTTACGAAACGATACTCTAGAAAAAAGGTGAAGGAAATTAGATTTTTTTTATGGGGGGACTTTCTTAAGAAGGAGACCGAAAATTGTGCAGTAATGCACTAAATACTGATTTTTCCTAATTTAGAAAGTAAACCGACAAAATAGAAATGTGTTTGTACCGATAAGAAATAAAATTCCACAAAAAGGCCGAGGAAAATCAAAAATTTTCTAAGAGGAGGCCTTCTTAACCCTTTGTCCTACGGTTTGTTTTACGACTGCCTCCGCTATAATTCAGAATTTAATTGCTAAAATAAAAATTGATCAGTGATTCTTGATATATTGTACAATTTAACGTAATATTAATATTATAGAAGTAATATTATCGCGTCGCATCCCATTAATATTTTCAGTTTGATCAGTTTTGCAAAACTTGAAAATTTCCTATCCCATTTACCTCATCAGGAGTGTCACTCGTTATTATAGGGCAAGGGGTTAAAAGGAGCTGCTCATCAAAATGGCTACTGAAGTACTAAATTCTGATTTCTTCTGATTTAGAAAGTAAACCGACAAAATAGAAATGTGTTTGCAGTGATAAGAAATAAAATTCTATATATAAATTTTGTAAAAGGGGGTCTTCTTAAGTGGGGGCACCAATTTACAATGGTTCAAGACATTTCTATGGGAATTAACGACTTGATCGTTTAATTCGCTACTCTATCGTCCGTTCTGGGTAGCTTATGAAACCAGAACTGTTATCACGTGTGATATCGATCTAGAGCGGCTATATACGATCTCCTCGGAGGTCTCGAGAGCTTTTGAAGTCCGTCAAAAGGTGGCGACGCGATGCGATTTAAAATATACCAACGGCCAACAAAATTGCATTACCGACGCTCTCAATATTTGGTAGAAAAACAACCCTAATTCGAAGAAAGTTGACAATTTTTTCAATCTGGAAAAATACGAGGAAGTCTGACAGTTACAGCTGGAAAAATTGTACTCTTGAAACAAATACTGTTTTGGTAATTTCATCGGAAGAATCATAATTGGATAAAGTGATTCCAATCACAAACTACCCGCTGGATAAATAAGTTTGTAGTTACTTGGATTGTTGTTTCATTGCAACGAATCGAAATGTCGTTGTTTTTTTATTTTACTGAAAAATGCACTGGTTATCCTTTGAAACAGATGGAGCGTGATTCGTGAAAGTTAGTGCGCATTAAGAAAATAAATACTAGTTTAATTTCATTCAAAACAGAAATCTAATTCATATTATAATAAAATTAGACAGTTGCTTCTTTCTCTCACTTCGATTAGCGAGCATTTAAATTCAATTTCGTCTAAACAGCCATCGTTTAATAATCACATCAACCCCCCAACTTTATTTATCAAATCTTCAAGCTGCATAAAATCTAAATAAATAAACCAAACTATCACTGCAAAAAATTAAAAAAATATCCCGTTACTATAAAATTACATGATAAAAATCAAGACTCAGAAAATACAACTTTTATCGAAGGCCAACGGAAGGACACCGTCAAGTATTTTGATAACCCAATAAATATAATTTTCCAAAAGATCCAATCTCGAGCCAAGTTAAATATCGTTGTAATAATTCTTCCAACTCCTATTTGACGTTTAATTTTCGACGATTTCTATCCGGAAGAATATTCCAGAGGTCTACTTACCGTACTTCATGGCCAACCACCACCGTCCAACCCCTACGGCGTCTCCTATCTTTCCTCCGTAATGTTTCCGCGACACTGAGCCTCTCCATCGTGACTTCTGCACCGACAAATCTTCCTGGTTGCTATTAAATCGGCCTTACTTCGTGAATTTTCCTCTTATCGTTGGTCACGTGAAGGCACTTATTCATGTTACCAGGAGTTCCTGAAGAGGACCGTGCCACGATAGCCGGGAGCACGTGAATTTAATGGGATTTTCGGGTGTATCGAATAGTTGCAGTGTAATGCGCTTATTTCTCGAGGTTTTCCAAATTTTTCGGGTTGGAATTGAAATTTCAGATGTTTCAGAATTTCAGGTCTTGTTGTTAAATGGAATTTTGTGGGGGAGGTGAGCTGTTTGAGGGTTTTGTAGAATTTTGGAGCTTCTTGTAAAATTGTGGTGTAATGCAGTTGTTTCTTGAGATTTTTGTAATTTTTCGGGTCGGAATTGAAATTTCGGACGTTTCAGAATTTGAGGTTTTGTTGTTAAGATTTTTTCAATTTTTCGGGTTGAAATTGAAATTTTGGATGTTTCAGAATTTCAGGTTTTGTTGTTAAATGGAATTTTGTGGGGTAGGTGAGAAGTTTGAGGGTTTTGTAGAATTTTGGAGCTTCTTGTCAAATTGTGGTGTAATGCGCTTGCTTCCTGAGATTTTTGTAACTTTTTGGGGTTGGAATTGAAATCTAGGAGGTTTGAGAATTTGACCTTTCTGTCGTAGGTGCAATTTTATGGGGAAGGGTGAATTTTGGAGTGTCTTGTCAAATTGTGGTGTAATGCGCTTATTTCTTGAGGTTTTTGTAATTTTTGGGGGTTGGAATTGAAATATGGAAGGTTTGAGAATTTGAAGTTTTGTTGTTAAGTGGAATTTGAGGGTTTTGTAGAATTTTGGAGTTTCTTGTAAAATTGTGGGGTAATGCGGTTATTTCCTGAGATTTTTTAAATTGTAGAGTTGAAATTCAAATTCTGAGATTTTTTTGTGGGAGGAATTTTATGGGAAAGGAAGATTTTTCGAGTGAATTCGAGGCGCTTTTGTCCTTTCAAAGTATCTGGTATCCTCGCACTAAAATTAATCTGGCTCTTCGTCTTTATTCAAATTACACGCTTATGGTTAATCTTTACTTAAAAGATTAAGAGAGAAATTTAAAAACTTCCAGTCTAAAATTTGCAATTTGAATACACTTTAGACTTCCTTGCACTCCCAATTAAAATTTTGATTATTTCTTTAATTCGTTCATCACTCTCTTAATTAAAAAGGTCTTTAATTTTTATAATATAAAATTCACGAAGGTACAGAGCTGCCCTTCACCTTTCCACCAAGAATTTTGTAAATCTGAAATTTCATTACTTGAATAATTTCTGCTTCTGATAAGGAGTCCACATTCTTTCAAGAATTTGTCCTCCCACACTTACAGTTTCACCATAACACTACTGAAATAATATCATAAAAATAACAATGAAACTTTGCAACAAATCCTCGAATTTATTGCACTTATAGCGCACTTTGAATTCCACACCTCAACTGCACTTCCGCCTCACCTTCTAATCCTCTCGATAATCCTCACTCCACCATCACAAAAATATCCAAACCATCGACTCGAAATTCCTCTCTAGTTTCCAACCAGGTTAATCTCAAATTCAAAGCACTTATTATTCCATTAAGCACTACATTTTCGACACTTCCTGTTCACTGTTCCGCGAAACACGATATCGAAAACCCGCCAAAACACTCGCAAGAGAAACCTGTTACCAAAGACAGTGCAAACTCGCACGAAATTCACGAACTCCTTCCGGATGATCTTCCAACCAGATGGCCTACTTTCAACGCAAGCGGATGGAACTTCCGATTTCAATGACTTTGAGACTTTTTAATAAAAAAATAAACTAAACAGCTCCGGAAAGGATTAGATGAGATAAGCATCTGAACATCGCGACGCACCGCACAGAACTGAATGCCGTATTGTATTTATAGAGCGACTGAGATTATTTTGAACGTCGCTTTTCTTACGTATTGGTCGTTCGTTTCTTCAATTCCCTCGTTTTTGACCATGGGATCGTCGCTCTCATCTTTTTTTTGCTCTCACACTTGGTGCTGGTTCGGAGCTTTTTTGTCGACCCGAATGCCAGTCGAATTCTGGGTTGTAACGATTTGTCAAGTGGCATAATGGAGCCATTGTTAGGTATTTATATTTTTGAATACAGATATCGAAGCAGTTTTTGAGATTTGTTTGTGAAATGTTCGAATATAATTTGAGTAGCTTTTTTGGGTATTGGATTCTGGGCTGTAACGATTTGTCGAGTGGCATAGTGGAGTCGTTATTAGATATTTTTATTTTTGAATGCAGATATCGAAGCAGTTTTTGAGATTCGTTTGTGAAAGGTTCGAATATAATTTGGGGAGCTTTTTTGGGAGCCTAAATGACAGCAGAATTCTGGGTTGTAACGATTTGTCAAGTGGCATAATGAAGTCATTTTTAGGTATTTATATTTTTGAATACAGATATCGAAGCAGTTTTTGAGATTTGTTTGTGAAATGTTCGAATATAATTTGAGTAGCTTTTTTGGGTATTGGATTCTGGGTTGTAACTATTTGTCAAGTGGCATAATGGAGTCATTTTTAGGTATTTATATTTTTGAATACAGATATCGAAGCAGTTTTTGAGATTTGTTTGTGAAATGTTCGAATATAATTTGGGGAGCTTTTTTGTGGACCCGAATGCCAGTAGAATTCTGGGTTGTAACGATTTGTCAAGTGGCATAGTGGAGTGATTGTTAGGTATTTTTATTTTTGAATACAAATATCGAAGCAGTTTTTGAGATTTAATTGGAAGATTAAAATTTAATTTGAGTCATTTTTTCGTGGGTCCCAATGCAAGTTGACTTGTCTGAGTTGTAAGATTCGTCGAGTTGTTGTCAGGTATGTCTTATGGGTATTTTTATTTTAAATGCAGATATTGAGATAGCTTTTAGATTTAATTGAAATGTTCAAATTCAATTTGGGTGTTTCATTCATCTCGTAGTTAAAATGGAAAAAAATATTGTGCTTAATAATCTTAGGTGCATTTTTCATGGTGTACTGTCCGAAGTTGGATAGATTTATGGATAAAGATGTTGAGAAATGCCTGGGTTTCAAAAAACTGTATAATTAAAAATTGTGGTGTTCAAAAACTTGCTGCACTTAAGAGTTGCAAGTATTTTTATTGGTAATGGTGTGTCATTTAAATGTGTATACCTTTTTGGACGGAAATATCAACAACTGTTTTCAAATTTAATTGCGATATTTTAAGTTATATCCGAGTCTCTCAAAACTCTAATTAACGAAGTCCAAAATTCAATATACCCAACAACTTTTAATAATTTGTTCCATAATTCTGCGATACTAAAAATTGTACAAATTTCTTCTTTCAAAAAAATTCAAAAAATAATTGAAATATTTCAAGCAATCCGAACCCTTTAAAAACCAGTTTCTTAATTCCATCTACTAAAAATATACCAATCGTTATTCTTCTTAATTTGCATATACCAAACGCTGTGTAACATTTTTCCAAACAATTGCTGGTATCAATTGGCGCCATATTTCGAAAAGTTGGTATTGAATAACACCAGTTTCAAGATGAAGATTTGTATATTTTTCTACTTCCTCCTTCGAATCGAAGGATTGAGCACCACTGGAATGGGAGAATTGTGCCGGGATATTTTTTATACACGCTCTTTGGCACGTTCTCCCAGTCACATTTTATTAGTCGTGCCAACGTCAGAGAATTTTTCTCCCACTCACTTTCAAGATTGCTAAGGCTACCTCAGAACGATCGAATCCTAACAAATTTCCCTCCAGCCTTATTAATTCGATTAGAAATTTCAATCTTCCATAGAGAATTGAGAGCAGCATTGTTTTAAAAAGATTCAAAACAGAGGCGTTCTACTCCCATGCAAATATAACAAAATAGTGAATTAGAAATTCTGCACTACATTGTGATATTTATCTATTATTATTTTCCCTACTTATAATTGAAACTTTATTTCAACTTTCCAATTTTATTCTATTTAATTTCCAATTTTACGGATAAGTTTTGCATTACGTATTTAACGATGCGGGTATCGACAAGTTAGAAAATATTTTCCTGCAGGAAATCCACATGTTTCTTCTTATCGTAGTTCTTTTCTATTTATAATTTAATGTTATCTTTATTTTTCGTATGTAATTTCTAATTTATTGAATAACGTTTGCTATAAGTGTTAATTGTATCTAATTAAATATTGAACCGAGCAGGCACTCAGAAATTTGAAAATACTTGCGAAAAGATATATTAATAACAGGGAAATAAGGTGCAATTCCAAATAAACACCACGGCTTACGACGTTTCTGAAATTTCATTCCAAAATGTCAATCCAAAATAGCAAAATGAAACTGTAACTATCACTTTCACAGTAGGCATTGCGAAATAATTTCTATTGCCATTTCAACGTAAATAAGTCCCTCGGAATTCTGCAAATAACAAAAAAGCAGTACGCTATTCGCGAGAATACTCGAAAATTCGCAAAGTCGAACGGAAGTGGCGATCTTGTAACGTTTCCCTTGGCAGAGATGCAAGTTTCCTCGGATAAAAGCAATCACGAGTCCTATCTATCGTTTTCTGATACACCAAGATCGAATGACGAATTGCAATTTGTCAGAATCTCATCAACGATCGAGAATGATCGACGGCTTGACACATTTCTTCGATCGATAAGTTTCGTCGCGAATGAGACGTGAAATTCCTCCGAGACGAAGCACATGGCGCGCGAAATGTTTACAAAATATTTGCCAATATCGCGACAAACGCTGATTAATTCGCGACGAGACGCTTGCCAAAATTCTTTCGGCATAGCTCTTCGTCTCTATTCCAGTTAGCGAGGTTTCTGCACGGTGCCTATGACATTTGCAGGCAATTATTGCACTATTTGCGAAACTAATTGCATGATTTTTCGCATTGTTCATATGTCAACCGACTCGTGAATTCTGACGAGTTTCTTTTTCCTGCCAAAATAAACTGTCAGGAAACCGGATATTCAAAAACTTACTTCTGTAAAATTATTAATTTTTGCTGATAATTAAAATTGTTAATTTGGTATCAAAAAAGTATAATTTATGAGTAGCAGCGATTTCGCAGAATATTGAGAGCTGATTAAGGAAGATCGATAAATAATTAATATTCAAACAAATAGAGAGAAGTATAATTAAAAATTAAATTATTCCTGTTCAAACTTTCTTATTGTCTGAACAGTAAATATTGAGGTAATTTTGCCTAAGTTTTTTAAAATATCTTCTGACTTTCCTTTTGGTTTTAATTGGATAGTTTTACCATTTTTCGCTTGCATTTACGACTTGCTGAACTTTTTGTTGCGTTCAGCGCTGATTTCTATGAATACCCTTCAAATTTTGCAACGTCCATGATTTTCCGGTGTCCTGTATTTTGTAAAAAATTGAATGCACTACGGTGAAAAGTGTCTTATGCAGCTTGAAAAATTTGATGAATAAAGTGCGAAAAGAATGGCGCAATTATTGCGTGATAACTGTTTACACGAAACGGTGAAATGCAATTGCTGTTCGCCAGCAGCGTTTGGCGAGGGCGACGAGAGGCCAATTTTATTAACTCCAGAAAATCTGCAGAAACATTGTGTCTTCGTGTAATAAACACGGTTAGAAGTGCGCAGTTTTAGATATAAACGCTCAGAAAGATGTAAAATTTGCTGAGGTGATATGAAACTTTATTGCGAAACACATTCGAGGGAAAACCCCATTGAAAATCTCAATGAAATCTGTTAAGGAGGAACTTCAAGAATGACACACTTTTCAAAGTAATTAAGAGGCTATTGCCTTTAAATTAATTCATCAAAATTCTATAATAAAACTATAGATTTGGTGTCGGAAGTTTTCTTTTTCAAATTATTTTTTAATACACCATACATATAAATATTAAATAACATATTTCAGAGTAATTCAAACGAGAAAACTTAAAATATCAAAATTCTATGATAAAAATGTTTGGTATCGGAATTTTTTTTTAATTACTGCTCAATATACCGTATATGTAAACATTAGATAACATATTTAACCGTAATTCAAAAGAGAAAACTTGCAATACCAAAATACAATGATTAAAATATGTTTGGTATCAGACCCTTTCGTTTTTAAATTATTGCTTAATACACCGTATATATAAGCATTGAATAGCATATTTAACAGTAATTCACAAGAGGAAACTTCCAATATTAAAATTCTATAATAAAAATGCTTGGTATCGGAATTTTTCTTTTTTAAATTATTGTTTAATACACCGTATATATAAACATTAAATACCATATTTAACCTTAATTCAAAGGAAAGAACTTGTAATACCAGAATTCACTCATAAAAATATGTTTGGTATCAGAACTTTTCTTTTTTAAATTATTGCTTAATACACCGTGTATATAAATATTAAATAACATATTTAATCGTATTTCAAAACAGAAAAATTTCAGTACCAACATTCAATAATAAAAATGTATATTTGGTATCGTGAATTTTCTTTTCCAATTTGTTTTTTAGTACACCACATATATGAATATTATATAAAATATTTAACAGTGATTGAAAAGAGTGAATTTCTAATACCAAAAAGCCATAATGAAACTTCGTTTCTTCAACTCCAAAATCGTCGCCCGCCGGAAATAAATTTAACGACGCCATGAATAAGCTTGGTAAATATCTAATCTTTTTAAATCCGCCATTCTATTTTAAACCGCATTTTATCACCGGCGTTATTTTAAAGAACAAAAATCCTAAGCAAAACAAAATAATAAAGAGCTTCGTCCAACGTAACGTTACATTTTCCCCTCCAACTTTAGTGCCGTTGAGAAAGGTTCAACGACCTGTTCTAACAAAGGCAGCTAGGGAAACAGGAAGTTCAAGAAATTATGGAACTTCGTATACAAAACAGAGTAATTCATCTATAATAAAAATGTATCTTTTGTTTGTGACATAATTCTGTGTAGGTCGAAATGTCCCCTTGAAAATATTTCTTCCACGCAAAAATATTTCGTGGACGAGATACGTGAAAAAATAGTGTAAAGAAATTTCTCATTATTCCCTCACAGCTAGAAAGCTGCTTAAAATACTTAAAAACGATATTCTTCACGTTACTTTTTGCACGAAGTTTGCAAAAATATCTTTTATAACATTACATAGTTCCTGTGCCCTAAAACACATAAATAAATTTGATAAATTTGATCGAAAAATTTACTGTAAAGTCGTCTGGCAATTATTATAAAGTACGTAATCAAAGAATTTTCTAAAACGTTTTCGAAATTGAATTTTCACATCAACTTCAAGGGGCAATTTACCCCAAAACCGAATTACAATCCCAAAAAATAAATAAATTCTTCCTACGTCAACATTACTCCCTTCAAAATTCCCTAATTCCTCAAACTGCCGATTTCCCAATTTCCCCCGTAAACCCCAAACCGTCGCCGCAGAACACAAACAGCAAAAAGAAAGACCCCATAAACAGAGCCTCGGTAAAAAGGGGTCTCTCGTTGAAAAGGAGAAAGAAAAAGCGAAAAAGAACGAAGCAATAAAAAAGTTCAAACGGCCAGTTATGTTTAGATCGTCGTCCTTGATAATTCGCAGGAGGAAAGGGACAAGCGAAAGAAAAAAATCAACGACGCCGTAAGGTCGGCGATTATTTATCGCGAACTCGCGAAAATGTGCACTGGTCGCGAATATAAATCGCGGGAGTCATATGGCCAATTATAATGCCCGTATTTTCGGACGTCGTCCGCCGGTGGCCAACTTCGACGTCGGTCTCGCAGCGCGGCGGGGATGCGCGATTTTTTTCGCACTTGCAGAAAATTGGCAAACCACCGGCCGGACGTCGGGAGCTCGTGATGCAAGAGGGAGATACGTGAATCATAAGGCTACGTTATAAACGGATCTAAACGCGGCTCAACGCCAAATTGTGGGAGGAGGGGGACGGATTCTTTGGGGAAACGAGATGGGGACTTTTATGGTGGCCCTTCGTGCTTATGGGGGTTGGAGGTCGTTCGTTGTGTGGACGTTGATGGTCGAATATTGATATTCAGGGGATGAACGGTGTGATTTACATGCCGATGGGAATTTATATAGTAAATTTTCGAGAATTCTTGGGGTTTTTTGGAAGTCTGGGAATTAGTTTGAAAATTTGGATATCTTAATTGCGGAGACGTTTGAATATTTCGTTTTTGTGATGTTTGAGATGTATGGGGAGGGAGATAATTGTTCTATTATTTATTTAATCAGACCTTTATGTATTTTAGTTCGAAAAGATTGTAAAAAGGGCAGAGAAAATTTTAAGATTATGATATATCGTATTATGTTTAATTTAACACTATCAATTTCAATCTCAGTTAAGATTTAGATTAATAACATTTTAATTTATTTAAGATTTTTTAAGATTAATTTAATTTAAGATTAATTTAAGATTTTAATTTATAACATATTCTGTGCCTTCAGATTTCTCTATAACATTTTATTCATATTGAAATGACAACTCTAAACATTACAAAATGAATAAACAAATAGTAATTATGTACAAAGAATATTAGTATATTGAGTTAAAATATTTAAGTAAATATTAACTGTTAAATATTAGAACAATATATTGCAAAGTCTGCTAAATATAACCGTTTCACACTGTTAAAATATTTTAATTGCAACTCAAAGATCCTAGAAAATCCAATTAAATGATATTGCGTTCGATAAAGCGTAGAAATTCGCGAAACAATTTCAGAGAGACCATTTTATTCAGCAACCGGAGAATTTTACAGCCACGTCTATTTTTCCTCGTCAATTTCGCAACGGAGAGGCAGAGATAAGATGAAAGAATTCTTCTAATCTTTCAGGAATCGATAGGTCGATCGGCGAATTATTTATAATACTTTGAAAAACCGCCGAAAAAACTAAGATTTTTGGAGCACGTTCGACGGTATGTAGGGCGCAGCCTTGCCGCGAAATATGTGACTGTTATTTTGTAATGGACCGTTGTCTCCTCTTCACACGACACGCTGATATATTCGCGAAAGATTGGCCTGCTTTCGGAATGGAACAGCGGGGAAAAAAATAGTCAGCGGCGCCTCAACTTTTCAGCCCGATAGGACGACTTTTCATCTCGCGAATTCTCGTCGAGTTGCCTATAAATGCCGCCCTATTTTTCGACGATTTGACTATGCTTCAATTTCCACCTCGAATTACTTCGAAATCTTTCAAAGAAATCACGTTATTTTAAACGACAAGAAAAAAAATGTGGCACAAACACGAAGGTAATTAATATAAATGCAAAAGAGAAGGATTTAGAAAGAAATAATAATTTTTCAAGTTTTTAGAAGAAATAATATTTACTTAAACCTTTCAAACGGATGTGTTATTATTCTTCGTAAAGAAATGCTGTGTATTTAATTATTTTTCAATTTTTAGAATATACATTTGAGTGTGAATAAAATTTGATAGCGAGGTATGGAGTTTTTGGGTATTTGTTAAATTAGAATTTTGATTTAGATTGAAATTTATAGTGTTAAGTTGCAATGTTGGGGGACGTCGAGGAAGTTGGAGGTTTAAAAAACGCGGGCTGCTGATTTTATCTTTGTTATCAGCTATCTGCAGTCGGTAAACGCTGCAATATTGTGGCGCCATCGGCGAAGCGCGAATGAACCGTCTGACCACGCATGGGAATGTTCTACTACCGCTGCGATATTGACTGTAGCTCGATTTACCGGCTAAAATTTCCTGCAATTGCGAACCTTAGCCTTGGATATCCTGTTTATCATCGTTTTTGCAAATACTGAACTTTCATTTGTTGAGGAATATTATAAAGAAAATTCTAAATTACAGAATATTATTCTAATTTATATCGAAATGATGAAAGAAGATTGACAAAATTGCAACAATTTGCCTCTGATGCTCAGTGTACCTCGTTTTCTGCAAATATTGATCTTTCATTTACTGCAGATGATTAAAAAAATTGTAGACTGAATAGAATTATTCTAATTTATAAAGAAATGATGATAGAAGATTGACAAAATTGTAATAATTTGCCTTCGATGCCCAATTTACCGCGTTTTCTGCAAATATTGAACTTTCATTTACTGTAGAATATTATTAAAAAAATTCTAAATTGAACAGAATCATTCTAATTTATAAAGAACGAATGAGAAAAGTTTGACAAAATTTCTATTAAATAACTTAGAAAAGAACAAAGTTATTATTAAAATAATAAAAAAAAAAAGAATTCACTGATATGTTTGACTATTTTAATTTTATAAAATTTGAGAAAGAAGAGGCAGACGAGTTTCAGAAAATTTCTATTAAATAACCCAGATAAGAACAAAGTTATTATTAAAATAATAAAAAACAAGAATTCACTGATATGTTTGACGATTTTAATTCATTAAAATTGAAAAAAAAGAGGCAGACGAGTTTGAAGTTTTATTTAAACTGATCGAGCAGGGAAAACTGAGGAGATTCTATTTGCAATTTTTCTTCTTAAGTGTACATCGATGTTTAAGTTAAGTTAGTTATTAATTAAGGAAGAGGAAGAGACGAATGTCACTTGATACTGACCTAAAGTCATTTTTAATTGCATCAAAGTCACTTTTCACAGAGAAGTGTACGTTGAGCGCGCTCTCAGCTGAAAATGGCAATTATTTTCCGGTATGATCTATAAACGGGCTCTCCTTTGATGCCTCCGCCGGCAAACGGAGCAAACATTGGAAAAAGAAAAGAAAAACTTTTTCCCGGCTAATTTTACATCGCATCGCGAAAAGAAAAAGAAGAACCGCTACGTCACAGAGGCTCCGATAAAATCGCGGACTGCGCTCACTTTGCGGAAATGTTTAAAAACTTTTTAATAGCCGTTGCATTATTATTAAACGCTAATTCTCTTCTCGCGATGTTTTCGAAGTGTACTGGATATAAATTTAACAGGGAATATATTGTTTTATTGAAATAATTAAATACTTATTCCAAAGTGGCCTCTTGAGGTACTTTGCGTATTTTAAACGCTTTGAAAGCTACTGGAAATATTGAGATTCAGAACCACTTTTTAAAAGGATTAAGAATTTTAATTAACCACTACTTCATTAAATCAACATCCAAATACTCATCTGTATATTAATCTATGAAGGTAATCGAGTCTTCGTGAAAGTTTTATCAGTCCTTCATTAATAAAAATAAGTCCGAGAATATAAAATTCATTTTGCCAGCAAAGACTACGGGGCGGCAACTTTTTTAAAAAATTTACAGCCATAAACAGTCAAATATCATGCTGTAAATATTAATTCGGATATAAAATCGAAATTATTTGAGGCAAAATTTAACGCTAACCGTACCGACACTTTAAGGATACTTATTTGTATGATAGCAGATCCTGAAACCAGTAACGAAATAATAATAATACCTTTCTGAAAGGAATGCACGATACTATAAATTTAATATACGAAACAGCACAGTGTTTACTTAACCCTTTTCCCTACAATTACGTGTGGCACACGTGACGCGGTAGATGAAATAGGGAATTTTTAAGTTTACCAAAAACTATTCAGTCGAAAATATCAATGCATCAGGATACATTGAAATTAATGCTATGTTATTAATATTGCGTTAAGTTGCACTGCATATGGGAAATCAGTGATAAATTATTATTCCCACAATTTATTCTGAGTTATTGCGCGCGCAATCACAAAAGAAATTGTAGGGTAAAGGGTTAACTGTACAAAAAATTATAAATTTTCATTTCATTAAACCGGTCATTTCACCACTTATG
The DNA here is from genome assembly GCA_963989415.1 of Cerceris ruficornis. Taxonomy (NCBI): domain Eukaryota; kingdom Metazoa; phylum Arthropoda; class Insecta; order Hymenoptera; family Crabronidae; genus Cerceris; species Cerceris ruficornis. Next base: position 6,952,948 of record OZ022530.1, on the reverse strand, counting down.
GTACGGTTCGTGTTAATTGTTTTAGTTAATCTGAAGAGACGGTTAATAACCAAAAATACCACAATTCGCCGCTGTAACAATTAATCTACTAACCCACCATCAACCAAGAACGAGTATATCCCAACAACAACTCCCTTAATTCACTGAAACAAACTCCCCATAAATTCCTCCCCCAGAATACCTTTCAAGACACACCTCACCACTCGAAAAATGCCCAAAATTGTCATTCTTATTCGTCCCTCAACTTTTCCAACCGCACAAAAACACCCAACGTTTCCGGGCTTCTTCATCCGGGCATCGCTCTTCTCACGGAAACCGTTCAAGATGCGAAAGACGGGGCGCCAAGAAGAAAAGTAAACCGCGGAGCGCTTAAGCACTTTGCAATTGCGCGCGAACATTAAAATGCAAATGAAAGCTAAGAGGCGAAACGAAGAGAAGGAGGTAAAGGGGACCGAGATAGGCCAAGCAGGAAAAGACCATACCACTGCTGTTTACCCGAGGAGGGACTTCGGTTTACTCGGCGATTCGTTTCCACGAACGAGCGAGGCATCGCTAATGCGATAAACAAATACAAGGAGCGTGCAATAAGGGCCACTCGAGCGCATTCTATGCTGCAGGATAAACATCGCCGGGCGTAATTGCAGCGACTTGGCGAAAGCCAAGTCTAGAATGCAGCCAGTCGTGACAAAAGGTCTGGCGAGTAATTATTTGGGAATTACGATGAATCGAGGAGCCGAGGATGAAGTTTGGTTTTAGGGCTGGTGGATACTATTTGGTGTCTTTATTGTCTGATTACTTATTTCACTTATAAGTAATGCAACGTGGGGGCACTGATGTGGCTTGAGGAAGCGGAAGAAGATGAGAAAAGATGGCTATAATGATCTGGTTGAGGGTGATCAATTTTTTGAAATTTGATGAGTTCGAATTTTGGGGCTGAAGGTTGTTTTTGTTGTTGCAGATTTACTGGTTGGTATCTTCAATGTCTGACGAGTTATTTAAATTGGAATTAGTATAATAAGAGGGCACTTTTTTGTTTACGGAAGAGTGAACAGTTAATTTTAAGTTGGAACTGCATTTTTATCGCAGGAAGTTGCAAGGTTCTTGCTCTTTGTGTCTGACTACTTGTTTCACTTACAGGTAGTGCAACGTGATGGTACTGATGTGGCTTGAGGAAGAGGATGAGTTATTTGACTTAGAATTAGTACAATAGGAGGGTACTTTTTCATTTGAGAAACAGCAAACAGCTAATTTCAAATTTAAATTGCAGTTTTATGGTAGGAAGTTGCAAGGTTCTTGCTCTTTGTGTCTGGCTACTTATTTCACTTGTAGGTAGTGCAGCATGAGGACACTGATGTGGCTTGAGAAAAAATAAGTCAATGGGGAAAGATAACAACAATGATCTGCTTGAGGGTGATTAATTATTAGACATTTGATGGGTTAGAATTTTGCGACAAAAGTTTGCTTTCAATGCAGCAACTTTGCCAGTAGGTGACAGCTTCTAATAATTTAGATTTAGCATAATGTATGGAAACTTTTTCGCTCCGAGAAGACTAAACAAGTAGTAAAGAGTGTGCACTGTATTTTTATGATAGGAATTTTCATGGTTCTTTTCCTTAGCATCTGACTACTTATTCCACTTAGAGTTTCTTAGCCACATGAGCACTACTTCAGTCGGAGGAAAAGTCAATTAAAATTCTAAGAAGATTATGAACTTCATTATACATTATTAAACATTAGCAAACTTGCAAATTATTAAAAATTGTGAGTGACGAATCGATTAATAATTCTACTACCATCATTGATTAATTGCTCGCTTATACAAATTACTAACACTCATATAAATAATATTTAAAAATCATTGTAGACCAGAAATATTCATGGATTAATTCGTTGATCATGTGCTTAAGAAATTTCTATTCGCAAATTATGTAAACGTGGACTTCTATTATCGTAAAACTCGCACACAGTGTTGAAAGTATTGCATGTTTTATGGAATCTCCACTGAAAATGTCGTCGGTCATTCCCATTGTTCAATGAAACGCGAGATACCATACGAATCGTTTGCCCTTTGACTTTTACCTGGTTCACTTTTGTATTTCGCGAAACGGCAAGGATGAAACGAAAGTGGAATCTCGAGTCAGTGAATATCGGCTCGGAAAATTGGAGGGAAATTGAAATTGAACGGAAGCTCATATGTAAGAGACAACTACAGAGTCGATTAAACGAAACTGGAGCAAGCATGAACGTATCTTTCAGGTATTTCATTATCTGCCGGACTCAAACTTCATTTCCTCCCTTCCCATCATTCATCTCCGTGCATTTATCAACAATTAACGAACAATTAAAATCTCATTTACTACATTCTTCCTCCTCGACACATAAAATCGAATGTAACATTTTTATATCGTACAAGATTATTATCTTTTAATTTCTTTAAATATCGGCCGTTCGAAAAACATTTTCTAAATTGAACATTTTCAGAATATTTTCAGTAGTTCAGTAGTTTAATGATACTTTCAAATTCGAATTTTAAACAGTCTTCGGAATAAAAATTGCAAAGCTATTGTCTTCTGGTTGGAAAGGCTCTTGGAAGATACCAATTCACGATGCAAATATTTTCTTTGCATTATGGCTAGCTCATCGTGCAAAATTCTTCAAGTTTTGAAGTTAGTGTTCATTCATCGCTCGATTATACTGTCTCTGTGTTTTCCATGTCAAAATATTTCGCCTCGTAAATTCAACATTCGCGTACAATGCAAAACTTGTCTCGGTTTCTTGTTGCAAATTATTAACTATGTCCTATTCTTCTTGCATTTCCGTCTGCTATAACTCATTAACTATTTGTTCGTCTTTCAAGCTGATCAAATTTTATGAAGCACGTTTCAAGTGTTTGTTACCCGTTTCATCGAATTTCCTCGATGCTGCTGCGGACTTTCGAAGACAATTGCAGACAAACTTTGAAATTTGCAATGTTCTTTGGTCTTTGAATCATGAATTTCTTTTAAACCAAGTTATTAACAACAGAACTACGGACGTTAAGGCTACCAAAAAATATTAAATTATATTATTAATTATAATAATATAAAATATTATAAATTATAATATTAATTTAACTATATTAAATAATTACTTTAGATAAAGCCAAGTCAAAATATGAGTAATTCAATAATTTACGTGTCAAAAGATAAACGTTCGGAGTTTTTATTAAGAATGAGCAGTTATTTTCATTGCCTTGGTAGTTTTGGTATTAAATAATTACGATGATATTAATTTTATATTTTAATTGAACGATTATTTAAATTATTCTATGACAAATTTAATGCAGTTAATTGTTAAGAAGACCTGCATTTTTATTCGAACCATATTTTCTGGTTAAGTTAAATATATGGACTCAATTTTCCCTCATCGACGTACAAATTCGCAACAAATCGCAAATTCGTAGAAAAAGTCAACCATGCCGACCCAAGGCTCTCGGAGAACAATGAGAAATAAATTCATTCGAATAGCCGGACTTTTATTAGCTTGTTTCTCCACGGTCGGCCATCTTTCGGTGTCCTCCCCTTTCTCCATCTATCGTCGGTGACACGCGAAATGAGCTCTCTCAAAGAACAACGAGAATACATCATGGAATCAGTGGATGGTCAAGGATTCATTTGCAAGGATTTAATTAGAACCTCGGCAGTTTCAAATTCCAAGCTTTCATCGCGTTTCACTGGCCGCCGTTCTGTTCTCTGACGCTGGATAGTTGCAAAAATCGCTTCAACATTTTACGCTCGGGAAATTGCACAGGTTAGACTAGGTTCACTTTTTGGACTTTGGGAACCTGGTCCACATAGGGGACCAGATGTACGAAAAGAATTGAGAATTTTGGAAATTTGTTAGGCTGAGTTCTGACGACGGTTTTGTGGAGTAATTTGTCCTTGGACTTCGGTGCTTCAGGGGTTTTAAATGTGAGATTATTAATTTTGACAGGTAGATATTTATTTTATGGTTTGTATGGTGAAGTTCGAATAGTGTATGATGATAATTTAGAATATTGGAAGGTGAAGAGCTGGCAGTCGGAGAAAGAAACAATAGGAAATTCAATTTCAGGTGGTAGCAATACAATTTAGGTCTACAAGCGTAATTGTCTCGAGAATAAAAAATATTCTAAGGAGCTGTAGTCTATTATAGTAGACTGCCATATTTTTACTTATATACAGTAAGTACTCGTTAATCTAAAAATTTCTGTGCCCCCTTTAACAGTAGAATTACCGGCGTTAAATCTATCATATTTGAATTTATGAAATAAGTACTATAGAAAAAGAAGAATAAGAAGATGGAAAAAGTGATTAATTCAGTAATTTCAGTTTTATAAGATGGACTTCGATTTTTTATAATTCGATCCCCTATAAACTTGGAGAATTTTTATAAAAAATGAGGGACCAGTCATTCTGACTGCCTTGGTATTTCTACTGTTAAAACGAACAGATGAATCGGCGACCCCTGCGCCCTCTAACAATTTTCCCCCACGAATAAATCTCACCTAAATTCCTCCAATCACCAAAACAAGCAACTCCATAATTAACTCAAAGCTTGAAGACTTCCCTGTGCCAAATGCACCTCCGCCACTTCAAAAATCACCCCATAACCATCACTTCCCCATCACCAAGTCGTTTCGAACTTCAGAAGCCACCACTCTCGAAGCAGCCTCTTCCTAATAACACTTCTCCAACTCTCAATCCCTAATTCCACCCCCATAACATCACAAACGAGCATCAACCACCGAGCAAGAATCCACGATGATCACCTTCCCCACCCCCATCCCCTAATCCCTCTAAAACAACAATTACAACTTCGACAGTCGTGATATCAAAAGCAACGATCGTCTAACAGTCATCTCATAGCCAGTTTCATCGGTTTCCCGCCAATTGGTGCAAAATTCACCGTGCAATTTCATGGCAGGAATGACGTTACAGCAGCCAGCGACTCCTTATCAAGGATGCATTTCAATGCAACGAGGCGGCTCGCAATCGTCCAGCAATTCTCTACGAGGAATTTCCATGGACTTCGAGCTGCCGGCGGAGCTTTCACGAATTACTCTGCCGGGCTACACGGAAAGCCACTTCCTACCTAGGACCATTATGCAAATTGTACCTACTGGCGACGAAACATTCGACTGCTCGAGCTTGGAGAACGATATAATACAGGTTTTACAAGAACGAGCCGATGCGCGGCTCGCTTTGTCGTTAAATGTCGGTATGTTTAAAGTTTTAGCACGAATTCCGCCGTTATTGCAGTGTGCTGGGTATTGTTAACACTAGAACTACCAAACAAGTCAAAATTACTGGTACACAATTTTTTCCAAAAATTCTCCAAGTTTATAGAAGAGTCTTAGAATAAATATCCTACGACCATCTTAACACTAGAACTACCAAACCAGTCAAAATGACTGGTACAGAATTTTTTCCAAAAATTCTCCAAGTTTATAGAAGAGTCTTAGAATAAATATCCTACGACCATATTAACACTAGAACTACCAAACCAGTCAAAATGACTGGTACAGAATTTTTTCCAAAAATTCTCAAAGATTATAAGAGAGTTGTAGAATAGATATTCTACGTCCATCTCATAAAACATAAATTACCGAATCGATTATCTTTTCCACCTCTGAATTCCCCTTTTTTCAAAGTACTTATTTAATATATTTAAATATAGCAGATTTAACGCCGGTAGTTCTAGTGTTAAAAAACATAAATCACCGAATCGCTTATCTTTTCCGCCTTTTGATTCCTCCTTTTCCAAAGTACTTATTTAATATTTTGAAATATGATAGATTTAACGCCGGAAGTTCTAGTGTTAAGGTGGTGGACGCAGAAGGGAGAAGTGATGATAGGAGAAATAAAGTGAGATGGGGGAATTTGTTGGTGGGGATGTCGCGAGGGAGTCAGATTCATATTGTTCTGTTTTTTGAAGGAAATTATTAATTAACACTAGATCTACGGCAGCCAAATCTGGTATATTTAAATATATTAAATGAATACTTTGAAAAAGATGGATCTAGCGGTAAAAAATACAATCAGTTAAGTAATTTGTGTATTATAAGATACACGTGAAATATTTACTTTACTGCTTCTCTAACAATTTGAGCAAAATTTTTAAAAAAATAAGAACCCGTCAATTTTAAGGCGCCCGTAGATCTAGTGTCAATAATAGGCTTACCGGGCGGGAAATTTGAACTGATGTCGAACTTCGTGAGGGAAATTACGGAAACCGTTTACATTTTTTTGACATTTATTCATTAAAATATATCGAAATTCATTTTCTGCAAAGCTTTCAAATTTTGAACTGCTCTATTTTCTTCTCAGATGTATCATCACATTTCAAATTTGCTAGATGAAGTTGCATTATTTATTCGCTTAAGTTAAATTGAAAAATTAAAAAAACTGGCTAGAACACATATAAAAAGATGTGGTGAATGAAAATAGTTACGAACACTAAAAATAATTGTGAATTTCGTATTAAAAATTACTGTGAATTTATAATACGCCGAAGTTATCAATATCAATGACTCAATGCCACTGATCAAATTAATTAGCGGACCTCCCTTAATTTTTGCTAAAGCCACCTCGTTAAATCGAACTCGGGTTCGTCGTTAGGGAGAATCGATTGATATTTTCCACGAAAAACAACCAAAAAACTGATTTATTTATGGCAAAGGATAATTAGAATCTGGACTGCGCCTGAGTTTGCTAATTAGTAATACGCATACCAACGAATATCCAATCAAACTGGAAAGCAATTTGGAAAGCAGACTGTAATTTGTCCTGTGGCACATACAGTTGTCAGTTATTTGTAATTACAAACCTAGCCGAGTTACTGTTTGGTTATTAATAAACGCCATCCGTTATTTGATACACGAATATCGTAGCAAGGTCCTTTTATTTATAGAAATGGGCAGCTTTACAGAATTTTCAAAACGGAAAAATCACTTTTGTATATCTTGCTATTTTTAACGAGTAACTGCACCAAATTTCATCCACGTCGTAGAAGGAAATGAGAATGTCTGTTCTTATTACTCTGTCATTTTTCCTTTGGGTTTGTTGAAATTTTAGTTGAAAGGATTTGCACGGATTACATGCTGCATTATAGAGAGTATATTGTATACTCATCTATCATCTCAAAGTAAATTTATATCTGGTACCTCCATCAGCTTACATAACCCATAAGGTTAAGAGGCCCCATCAAGCAAGAATCTTCATCCCTTCGAAATTATGTTCGGCGCGTGAAGCACCCTTCCTTCCGATATTATTCTACGACTTTATCTTCCACGGAGCTCGGTTTACCCTTCAAATTTGTATATTTTGAAAAAAAGTCTATGAATGTCTGAAAATTTTCTGCATTTCTAACCAGAGTTAGAAATTAATTCGGTTAGATAAATGAAGTCTTTACAATTGATAATTTAATGAGAATGTTGTGAGTTAATGAGAAACATCTAATTATTCTGAGTGTTTGAAACTATTTTTAGTAGAAGGAATGATTAATGAAAATTCATAAATTGGGTTAACGTGTCGAAATTGAAGTAGAATATTTTTTCAGGTATTATAGGATGATCGATGAATAAGTTGGGTATGTATATTTTAAAAATTCAGTCTTGCAACAATGTGGCGCCTGTGAATATTTGTTGTCATTAGTAGCTGCATAATGTTACGCTGTTAAATATTCATGGAATAAGAATATTCTCATGTGAATTCCAATGGTTCAACTGGGCAACAATATTTAATTTGTTCTGCGTGGTATTCGAAAAATAAAGAATCTACTTCATATCAGATTGGTGCATATGAAATGTCGGATTAAATCTATACACCACATTTCGGCCACATTTTGTAAATAGGTAACCGTAAAATTAATAATTTTACAGTTGAAACAGGTTATTTGGTCTATTCTCTCAATATTGAGTGTGTTTTTTTTGGAAGACTCCTAATTTCTATAAAAAAGATATACTTTTGTGTGCAACGTGAGTACTAGTGAAATGCGAGTAGTAATCCGATATGAATTTAAACTTGGTAATAATGCTGCTGCTGTAAGACTTAACATAAAAAGAGCATACAGGAGGCAATTGTTAACAAAAAAATCGTACAACGTTGGTTCATAAAGTTTCGTTCTGGATATAAGTATCTTCAAAATGCGTCTCGTGGTAGACGCATAACCGTATGCCATAATGATGTCCTAATTTATATGTGGAAAGCTGAACTTCCTTTTTTTCAAGGCGATGAAAGAATTACTACTGACAGATACTGTAAAAAAGTTGAACAAATGCTTGTAAAATTGAAAATACTGCGTTCGGTTTCAATTAATCGGCAGGGGCCTACTTTATTGCACGGCAACGCAAGATCATATCCGTCAAAAGTGAGCTCAAAAAAATGTCGGGAATTGAAATATGAAATTTTACGGTGCCCACCTTATTCACCTGATCTTCCTTTAACGGATTGTCACATTTTTATTAGACCACTTCGGTACAGAAAAAATTCAATAATAAAGATGACCTGAAAAAAGTCGCTTCCAATTTCATTGCTTTTAAAAACTCAGATTTTATTAAAAATCGTATACAAGCCCCTGTGGATCTTTGGCAGAAGTGTATCGATGTCGATGGAAATTATTTTGATTTATGAAGATTCATTTTATAGAAACTGTGGAATTTTAATTTTGCTGTATATAATCCGATATTTCATATGCACGAATCTGATAATTAGAAATTATAAGAAAGATTTTATTTTAAAATTCAATGACTAGTATATAAAAACCAAATGTTATTCACGTGCGCTCTGAAAGTCGAACAAAATTGTATATTCACCCTAGAAACTTCTCTCATAGATTCCAAATATTTGCATTAGCAACAATATACTATTGGCGAAAATTTATTATTCACAACAGTACATCTACAACTTCCACTTAATTCGATATTCATCTCATGAGAGTATCTTCGAACGAATTTCAGTAGTTCTCCTTTGCAACAAAGTCCAATTTGCAATATCTACTATTTACGAAACTACAACCCTTATTTGCATGAAAATTATATGTACAAACTTTATACGAAATTTCCAATCGAAGATATAACTTCCAAAAATCGTTTATCCTGAAGTAATCCACTTTTGCAAGTTTTCAACAATGTTCCACTTACGAATGTTCAACGAATTGTACGAAACTGTATTATTCTCGAAGATACTTATACAATCCATCTGAAGGCAATATTCTGCATAAATTCCAACAACTCCCTTTTGCAACGATGTTCACTTTGCAACATCCTCTATTTAAAAATCCGAATGTTCATCCCACACCGTGAACCACATAGAAAACCTTTATACAAAATTCTCAGACAGATATACAACTTCCTAAAACTATTTATTCTGCGTTAATTAACTCTTGCAACTTTTCAACAATGTGCCACATAGAAAACTGCATTATTCTCAAACGTATTCATACAATCCAACTCCGATGAATATCCATCTGAAGACAATATTCTGCATAAATTCCAACAACTCCCTTTTGCAACAATGTTCACTTTGCAACATTCTCTATTTAAAAATCCGAATGTTCATCCCACACCGTGAACCACATAGAAAACCTTTATACAAAATTCTCAGACAGATATGCAACTTCCTAAAACTATTTATTCTGCGTTAATTAACTCTTGCAACTTTTCAACAATGTGCCACATAGAAAACTGCATTATTCTCAAATGCATTCATACAATCCAACTCAGATGAATATCCATCTGAAGACAATATTCTGCATAAATTCCAACAATTCCCTTTTGCAACGATGTTCACATCGCAACATTGCCAATTTAAAAATTCGGAAATTCATTCCATGATATAAACTATTTAAAAAAGCTTTATATAAAATGCTCAGACTAATATATAACTGTCGCAATACCATTCGCCATGCAATAATTCACCCCTAGAACTTTTGCAACAATGTGCCACTTGTAATACCATTGGCACACTTTGAGCACGCGTCGAGTTTGCGTTCGAGTGACAAAAAATCCTACAAGGCGGCTGGGAAGCAAGGGTGGCAGTGTAGAAGTTAGTCAGTTAAAGGGTGTAGTTATTCAGAGGGATGAGAAGGGGGTTGGTTGGGGCTAGGACAGGTTTCGGGGGCGGTCGATACCACTGGCCGTCGTAGCGCCATCGCACAGTGGTACAGATTCAATTTTTTCGACGGTCAAAATTACATTTTCATTTCACGACGATCGCCAATTCAAATTGTTTGCTCGTACTCTAATTTTTCAAATGTCCGGGGATTTTTTCAAAATGCGCTAAATGAATCGTTGGCTACCTGTTACCGGATGTTGTATTTTATTCTTATTTTGATACTAGTTGCAGTTTTTTGTGGAATTATTATGCGAGAAAATTAGGGAAGTTCCAAAATTATTTGGGAATTGATAATTTAATTTAGAATTGCTATATTTAGCAGGACGCTTTTGACCAAAAATTACAAAGTGTTTGAGTGGCAGATAATGTGGCAACAAAGCTTCAAAGGAGACTGCAAATTGTTGTAGTGAGTGTCAGTAATATTTAACAAAGGAAGGTACCTTAAATTTTCTTTTCTGCGACGTGCTAAACCAGAAACAATTCATATATTATTCTCCCTTAAATATTTGAATAATTTATATATGCAATTTTAATGCAATTTTAAATAGTAAAATTTTAATAAGTAAATTAGTAATGATTTTATTAGACATTCTATTCGAGATAAAACGCTATGGACTTTAATTTTCTTTTTTAATCGTAGCAATTGCAACCTCAGGAAATTTTGCAACGTATCCTCCAAATTGAATTTTCGCACAAATGAAACGAAGAATGTAATATAACGTTCTGAAATTATTCTCACCATCAAAGAGCTGAGTTATCCTTCGACTAATTCTGAATGAAGTACCAGAAATTGCATATTTTCTTAAGTGCGCCGATTGATCCTCTTGCTTTTTGCACCGAACAATGTAAACGATTGTCAAAAGCAGGCAAGATCTGCTCTTAATCCTGCGTTCGGTAAATACTCGGATAAATTTAGCGGAAAATAGAAGAGCGGATATCAAAGTTAGCCGCTACGAAACTTCCTGCGTTAAAGCTAAATAGTTCTTCCTGTTTTTATCGGCATCTTCATCAACGGGCTTCTTAATGAAATAAAAGTTTTTCAGCTGCTTGTTAGTTGGGCAAGTTTTTTGAGAATTATAATTCATTAATAGTTCCTTAGAACGTCTACTGCACGGACTTTTCATTAAATCTCGCTGAAATATTGCATGATTAGAATTTTGCGATGTAAAGTGCAGGGAAATAAATACTTGAATACTAATTTCGTCAATAAAAAGAAACTTGAAAATGTCGAAGAGACAGAATAAGAAAATTTACAGATCTGTAGAAAATTTCTTGGATTAAATTTTCATAAATACACAATTTTTCTGTATTATTGGAATTGTAAAATTTGGATTTTCCAGGGCTAAACTAAATGAAAATTGTATCTGTACCATCCCCTGAGCAAAATATTAAAAATATCAACACTAAAGTGCGACAAAATTAATATTGGTCAATTATACTGACTTTACAACAAATTTCTAATTGAAACTCTACATTTCCACCAAATAAAATATCGTACAACCCGCAATTGTGTCTCTAGCGACTCCTAAGTTAAAAACGAACAATTTTAATAACAAAACCTGCAGAAAAATTAATATTTTTCTGTTATACTGACCTCCAACAAATAATTCTATTTTCAATAATACATTTCCACCACCAAAAACACCATAAAAATCAAAAGCTAGATATTCCAACTATCAATCAAGCAGAGAAATGAATGTTTTTCTATTGTATGTACCTTGCTAAATAAAATTCTAATTTGAATAGTTAAATTCCCGTAACTCAAACACCCCAAAAACCAAATTTATATGTGTAGCAAACCCTAATCCGGAAACTGAAAGTTCCTGCAACTAAGTAATCAGCGAAATTAATATTTTTCTATCGTATAAACCTTATAAAAAGATTCTAATCTGATTAATTAAATTTCCACCAATTCAAACACCCCAAAAGCAAAATCTATGTATCTAGCAACCCCTAACTCGCAATCTGAAAGCTCCTGCAACCAAGTAAGCAACGAAATTAATATTTTTCTATTGTATAAACCTTATAAAAAGATTCTAATCTGATTAATTAAATTTCCACCAATTCAAACACCCCAAAAGCAAAATCTATGTATCTAGCAACCCCTAGCTCGAAATCTGAAAGCTCCTGCAACCAAGTAAGCAACGAAATTAATATTTTTCTATTCTATAAACCTTATAAAAAGATTCTAATTTGATTAATTAAATTTCCACCAACCCAAACAATCCAAAAGCAAAATTTATATCTGTAACAACCCCTAACTCGAAAAATGAAAGCTCCTGCAACCAAGTAATCAGTCGAATTAATATTTTTCTCTTATATAAATCTTGCAATTAGTAAAATAAGAAATTGTAATTTGACTATCTAACAATGAGCTCCAAAAGAAAAACTAAAATCCCAAAGATGCAGAACGAAGGCTGTATCGGAGCAGGCGAATTTCACGAATTGTGCAGCTTTGCATAACTGAGGAAAGTGTATACGAAACGAGGGTTTCTCAAGGATAGACGGATCCACGTTCTCTCCTGGCATTCTCGACCCTCTTGAGAGGGTCCTCCGATTCGGTAAGTAGCTACAAAAGGGTTCGTGCACCAGGCCACTTTCCACTTTTCCTCGCGTTAAACACTTTTCACGAACGAGCCCTATGGGTGGCAGTTTTTGCAGACGTGTTTCTCGGAAGCCTGAAAATTCGGGTGTAAGTGCTGTTTTTCAAACCTGTTTTAATTTTCCAGCGTGCAGCTTTTTTTTCTGGCAATTAACAACGCCGAATTTAACCATAATTAATTCCCCTTGGTGTTAATATGTAATTTCTTTTTTTTTAACACTAAATTTACGGGACTGAAATCGGTCACACTGCAATATATTAAATAAAGACTTTGGAAAAAGAAGGACCAATCTGCAAAGCTGATAATTCGTTAAGTAATTTTTGTATTGTAAAATACACGTGAAATATCTACTGTACTGTTTCTTTATATATCTGAGAAGTGCTTATAAAAAAAGTATGAACCCGTCAATTTGACAGCTTCCGTAAACCTAGTGTTAATGATAATAATTCTGTATGTTTAACTATTTTGCTTGTTAAAGTTTCAGTGAACTGTACAGATGCGAGGTTTGAAGATAGAGAATGTTAGGAAGTAAATTTTGGTACGGAATTATATTTTAAATATTTTCTCAGTTAGTGAGGGTTAATTTTGTGATTGCTTAATGTGAATTTTGAGAGGAAATAGGGCATAGGAAGAATGAAAAATTTCACTGTAATTATTGTTAAAGAGGAATGGTAAAATAACCTTGAAATTTTAACCCTTGAGGCTGGCCAAGATTATTATTAAATTTTACGATCGAGGACCTTCGGAAGACTGGTCTAAATTCTCTAATTATAACGCCGGTGACGTGTTCCGCTCACAACATACAAATTGATTTAAACCTTGTCGGACACCTCTGCCAAATGGAATTAAAAGTCCCATTTTTATCAATTACCATTTGCAACGTCCGACATACAATATTTGTAGAAAATAACAATACCAAATATGCTTCTCTCTAAATTAATTCCAACGAAAAGTGTTCTATATTTACAAAATCATCACTAATTCTACTAATATTCTAAATTACGGGTGATTCCATCGAACACAGTTGAAAAACACCATCAAAAGGGCCAAGTAAACGATATTTTATCATTTCGTGTGACAAGTGAAATGTAAGTGTGTCATTTTAATTGTGCATCCTTTAATTTTCGTAAATAAACGTCACTGCAAGATTTACAAAATTCAGCGTTAAAATATATTTCCAAATTCCAAAAAATCCCTATGAAGGGGACCAAATAACTGAAATTTCATCCCTCCGTTAGACGAGTATGTAAAATGCAAAAATCTGAAATTACAGCGTATTATTTTACACGAGCACCCTTCATTTTTCCTAAATAAATCCTACTGCAAAATCTGCAAAATTCATACTACAAAAAAATATTTGAAAAATCGAGGCCCTAATAAACTGAAATTCCACTCTTCCGTGTGACAAGTATAATATATAAAACACTAAAACTAGCAACTCGAATGTAAAAATTCCCTGGATCACCCTTCATTTCTTCCAAATAAAACCTATTGCAAAATCTGCAAAATTCATACTCGATAAAAATAGTAAAAAAAATCTTATCGGTGTAACCAAGTAACCAAAATTTCACCCTCCATGTGCCAAGTGTATAAAATACAAAAAACCCGCAACTGAAATTGATATTATCATGCTTAAAACAAATTGTATCGGCGGGACGAAATAACCAAAATTTCACCTTCCGTGCGCCAAGTATATAAAATACAAAAACTCGTGATTGAAATTGATATTACCATGCTTAAAAAAGATCGTATCAGCGGGACGAAATAAGAAAAATTTCACCCTCCGTGCGCCAAGTATATAAAATATAAAAATCCGCGATTGAAATTGATATTATCTTGCTTAAAAAAATCATATCGGCGGGATGAAATAACCAAAATTACACCATTTGTGCGCCAAGTATATAAAATATAAAAATCCGCAACTGAAATTGATATTACCATGCTTAAAAAAGATAGCAGCGGGACGAAATAAGAAAAATTTCACCCTCCGTGCGCCAAGTACATAAAATACAAAAATCCGCAACTGAAATTGATGTTATCATGCTTAAAAAAAATTGTATCCGCGGGACGAAATAAGAAAAATTTCACCCTCCGTGCGCCAAGTATATAAAATATAAAAATCCGCGATTGAAATTGATATTATCATGCTTAAAAAAATCATATCGGCGGGATGAAATAACCAAAATTACACCATTTGTGCGCCAAGTATATAAAATACAAAAATCCGCAACTGAAATTGATATTACCATGCTTAAAAAAGATAGCAGCGGGACGAAATAAGAAAAATTTCACCCTCCGTGCGCCAAGTATATAAAATATAAAAATCCGCGATTGAAATTGATGTTATCATGCTTAAAAAATATCGTGTCGGCGGGGTGAAATAACCAAAATTTCATCCATCCGTGCGAAAAGTATGTAAAAGGCCTGAAATTGGAGGGTCTAATTTTACTCGAGCACCCTGCACACCAGTTTCAATGGTTTCATCCCGAATCGCGGAATCGCGTGCCGTGGCCCGCTCGTCGGTGAGCTTTTATAGGTCAAGTTCTCGTTTCGTCTGGCCAAGAAGATGTGTGCGAAACCGTGCGAATATGCCTCCAGCACTGTCCACGTTCTCGTGTGAGTTTGATAATGAGCGTGAGTTGGCCTAGGCCTAGACCTACCCTGATATTTCCTACTTGACGATAAAGACGACGCTCCCTTGGCAGTCTATCTCTTAACGTTGCACGATTATCTGCAATTCCAGGCTGCTTTTAATTAACTTCGAGAAAGTATTATATCTTTATGACTAATTCTTCGCCACCATAGCTTCCGGCGATGTTTTATTCTGTCTAGATATCTTAACGCTAGAACTACCAAATTAGTGAAAATGACTGGTACAGAATTTTTTCAAAAAATTCTCCAAGATTATACGAGAGTCATGGAATATTCTAAGTCCAGTTCATTAATACTAGAACTACCAAACCAGTGAAAATGACTGGTACAGAATTTTTTCCAAAAATTCTGCAAGTCTATACGAGAGTCATGGAATATTCTAAGTCCAGTTCATTAACACTAGAACTACCAAACCAGTGAAAATGACTGGTACAGAATTTTTTCAAAAAATTCCCCAAGTTTATAGGGAATTCATAAAATAAATATTCTACGTTCATGTCAAGGAACATAAATCACCGAATCGATCACCTTCCCGCCTCTCGATTCCTCTTTTTTCAAAGTACTTATTTAATATATTAGACGATACTAGATTTAACGTCGGTAGTTCTAGTGTTAACACGTTGAATGCCATGGGGGTCACTGGTGACCGGCGCTGTTGAATTCGATGAAATTTCTTATAAATTTTTAATTGCGATTTTCATGGATATGCTACTATATTCGATATTAACCCTTAGCGAACGAATGCAGCCGTATTCGAGACATTACAAATATTCCAAGAAAATCGAATGCCGCCATGCAGGCGGCATGACGTGATACTTTTACTAAAACACCTGGTATTCACATTGGGAGAAGTACCACACTCAAAAAATAAATAAGTAATTTTTTACTTTTTTTACGAATGCCGCCATATTCGCGACATGATAAATATTCCAAGAAAATCTAAAAAAACTGATATCCACATAGGGGACTGTTGGGGGAAGTACCACACCCAAAAAATATATAAGTAATTGTCTGCTTCTTTACTTACACTTTCTATTTTGTATAAATACATTGTAAATCTATAAAAAATAAATATATAAATGTATATAAATTTATACATTGCATACATACATCTATTCGTTTATTTCAAACCGCATTATTTTTCCGTAATTTTCACTTCAGTGTCTTTTTGTATGGACATATCTAGTAATATACTACCTATTATTCCTGGAAATTTCCATAAAATCCAGTAAAAGCAATATTAATTATGCACTTTTCCTCGCTCTGGTGATAAAGCACTTAATTTGTTAAAATTCCGTCGGTGAGCTCGTTCGTTAAGGGTTAAAATATTGCTGTTACAAAAGTGAAGTATTACTGAGTAAGTAACTGTCCTTACTTTTAACATTTCTATCCTATAAAGATGTGATTTTAATAGAAACACTTTTTGTTCGGTGGAAATGATGAAACTCGCGAAATACGGGTGGCATTAAACGTGTTAATAATAAATTACAGAATTGATCATATTTTTCACATTTTAATTCTCCTTGTCTCAAAGTGCTTATTTAATATATTTAAATATAATAGATTTAACGCCGGCAGTTCTAGCGTTAAGTACAATACATTAATCTACGACCCTTTCGAGAATTTTGCAGCTTGTTTTTTTGCAAATGTTCGCTGATTACAAGGTGCAGAACAATGGCTTGTAGTTCGAGACAAATAATTTGTAACTTTCTGTACATGGCTTTCTGGAATGATCGACTTAGTGTTACCTGTCCACCCCCGTCGTGCACCTAAACACCGTCTATTTGCAACCAGACACCATGGAAGACCATAAATGTAGAATTAGAAGGGGAGTGAATTTAATTGGGAGAAATTAGCGTGCTCCTGTTAATGTGTAATTAAATTGTGGCAAAAGTTAGAACGGAATGGTACTTTGGCTGACACTTGGGTTGTTTTGTGGTTGGAGAATTCGAGGGTTCTAATTGGAATTGGTTAATGTTGCGGTGTTAGGTTGTTAAGGGGTACGTGTATTCGATTGAAATCGTGTAGACTATTTTGTCGCGTAATTAATGAAAAGAACAGAAAATAGTCAATATGGTGTAACAGAGATAGCTTCTTAACAGTCGAATTACCGGAGTTAAACTTATAATTAAATATCTTGAATAAATACATTACTTTGGCGAAAGAGGAATCAAGGTGCGGAAAAGGTGATCAATTCAATAATTAATGTTTTATAGAATACACGTGAAACAGCCATTGCATGACATCCTATTGAAAATGCACCTTAATCGGTGGCGTTGTTGTCAAGTTGTGTTTTTATTTGAAGGGCGACAATGTGAATATATTTATAATTATTGGATTATATGAATAATTTTAAGAATAAAAACAACACATCCCTATAAATTTTAGGAATTTCTCTAGAAAAATTAGAAATCATTCATTTAGACTTTCTGGCAGTTTTATTGTTACTGTGAAAGAAGAATTCGCCACATTTCTCTGATTATTAATATTCACTTTGCGATATCACTTAATACCAATAATTCGATAGCAATCTTCTGGTATCATTGAACATTAATAATTTTCTGCAAATGAAGAAACATTTATTTTTTAATTGTCTCGGAACAAATATTAAGTAAAGAGAAAAGAATCTATAAATAATACGATAATTGTCCAGTTGAAAATACAAGCAGACGTTGAATCTGTAAACTGATTATCTCTAATAAACATTCGACTATCGTAATTATATCATTAATTGTAATTCCAATAACGTAATGTTGATTAATTTATTATGCAGGCGGGGACAATGATATCGAAGTTATTATTCTGAATGCAATTATAGCGATAACATGTAACAGATTACCAGCAAATGTAAATTAAGGAATAACATTTGTTCTAAAATATTGCAATTGCAAATGTCCCGTTATTTTATTCCAACGTTCCGAGAGAATTATTGTTAAAGTTTTTGCGATTGCAACGAAGCAACAGCATTAATGTGCAGTCGCGAATAAATTTCGCCGAAGTCTCCTCGTCCTTTTTTCGCTGACAACTGAAAATTCATTTGACAACCTTGCAAAATGTTAGCAGAAACGTGACCAAATTACTTTACACGTTTTACATGTAACATTATCCCTCTTCCTTCGAATGTCTCGAAAGAGAACCATAATAAATTCATTCGGTTTAACGATAATAAAATATTCTCACAAAATCACAATATCTCATTCGTACAGATTGAAAAATAAAAATAAGTGAATACAAAAATTAAAACGAAACCTGTAATCTTTAATTTCTAATAAATAATTTTCTGGCAATTTTGATCGACATGATTCTACAAACCCTCCCAAATATAACGATGCATATTACTTTAATGTTATAAACATTTAAACATGCTTAAACAATGGTCAAAGGGAAAGCGACGCCCAAAATGCCTCTTTTGTGGATATTTTCCTATGTGTCTTAAAAACTAGCCGTCTAGGGGGAATTGTAATAGAAGGAGGCGATAGAGCAGACATTTTCCTTGAGGAAACCATAATTGAAAGTTGCAACACAAGTTTTGTTATCGGCTGAGAAATTAAAATAGCTCCGCAAGACACAACGTACTGCCAGTGGTTCTCAGCGCAGCCGTTTCACCCGCGCTAGTATTATGATATTTGTAGCTTGCTTTACAGCTGCATTTATTGTTTCTAATTTCTTTCACGACAATAACGCTACATTAAACAGAAAATTATATTTGTAATATTTGCTCACATGAATAAGCCATATGGTTTAATTGCATTCTCAACTTCGACATTATACGACTTACTAAACATAAAAGTGTTTGTCACAAAAAAAACCTACACAATGCCGACAAACAGATTACACATCTGAATTCAGCAGAAAGAATACTATTAGAATTACATATTAAAGCTTTTGTACCAAAAGAAATACTTTATTTCTCTTGTACTACTTTTCATTAATCCTTTGCGATCATGTTTCATTAAGAACAAAATGTGTGATCGCACTTGAAACAAAACTAGAAAAATCTTAGTAGGAATTCATCAGAAAAATCGGGAGGATCGGCCGCTTTCATTTTCGATTTTTTTTAAACCTGTGCTAACGTATTTGTGAGATTTTTCTGATTAAAATGATACCAAACACGACATACTTTGAATTATAGTTACTTAATATTCAAGCAAGTTTGACCTTGAATGAATTGAGTCATAGGTCATTGAACTCGTCTTGAAACGTACTATTTCACGATGAATAAAAAAAACATATCATCCCATTTAAAAAAACAAAGTTGACCTTCTATTCTCCGAAACGTCTTCACCTATAAAAAAAATTAACACACTACATAGTGCACCCTTTTAAACCATGTAACTTTTCTATATAACATTCTTTCGTGCAACGCATACTTTAAAAGTTATTCGAGGTGCACAAGTTACGTGGGCCACCCTGTATAACTCAGAAACGTGTTGAATCTTTCCTGTGGTGGCTGAGAGTACACAATGGAAACAATGAAAATGTTTTGCTGGCTGAGAGCAGACAATTCGACCGCTAACTGAGGGCTAATATCACTGTAAACATGAATTACCAAGAAGTCCAGAAAAAGAGAGGTATTTGGTGATTCTGAATCTCGTCTTGAAAAGTATCAGATACGCACTAAAAGGTGAAAATTGAGCCATTCACTTGTCAAATAGATTAACTCCATAAAACCTAAAGTGGAGAAACGTGATGAAATAGTATACACTCCTTTTCAAAATTCCCTTCAAAATATAAATACAAATAAGTATTATAGAATATATAATCGCAAGTAGCTTTTCTCTAACGGTGTATAAAATGAACAAAGTGGAATAGCCTTGGAATTAATTAGATTGACTTCTGAATTCAATTATTTATTATTTGATGGCCAAACAAACTTAGTCATTTAACACTAGATTTACGGAAGCCGTCAAATTGACGGGTTCCTACTTGTTTTATAAATATTTCTCAAATTTACAGAGAAGCTGTACAGTCAATATTTCACGTGCATTTTATAATACAATAATTACTTAACGAATTATCATCTTTGGCGATCGATCCCTCTTTTTCCAAAGTCCTTATTTATTATATTGCAATATAACAGATTTCACGCCTGTAAATTTAGTGTTAATGGTGTTAATCGTTATTATTACGAAAATTTATTCTAAACATAAAAAGTTAGGATTCAATCAAGTGCTTTGAGACTTAAATTTAACAAAATTGTAAAAGTGGAGTTAATCACTTTGTGCTGTGAACGGCTCAATTCTTGAACCCGATTACGGAGTACTGATTACTGGGCGGTAGAGGGCAAACTGATAGCGAGGCGAACGTCGAAACGACTTGTTATTGTTAGAGGACGAACGAGACGAATTCCTAGAAGGTGCCGTCGCCGAGGACCGCAGAGTTTGTTTTGACAACACGCAGCGGCCATCTTACTTGTCGGACAGTGAAGTGGATATAATTGCTCTCGCTGCTCGTATAGTTAATCTTGATATTGTAAATGCAATTGAATAATATTGTTACGGGTCGACCGCGCACGCAAAGTCCTTTGGGACATAGTAAATGATTAACATACTTTTATAGAAAAGTAACAACGTTTTATTTCAAACACACGTCCGTCAACGAGGAGCTCTGACAATAGAATCACTTATTTATTTATAAACAACTGACATGTCCCGTAACCCAGTAACATTAATACTACTGGGTGTTGCGTACATACATGGGGTGTCGCGTAACAATATTATATATTTTTATGACCAAATGTTAAAACTATAATCCTTTGTTTAATGTAGCGTTATTGCCAGAATATAACTAGGATATAGAATATAACAGAATGTAACATTAACAATAAATGTATTTGTAAGTACTGCAAGCTACAAATAACACTAACGCGGGTTATTCGGCTATGCTGAGTATCACTGGCAGTAACTTGTGTCTTGCAGAGATATTTTAATTTCTTAATCGAAAAGAAAGGCCGTGTTGCAAATTTCAGTTTTGGTTTCCCCAAGAAAAATGTCCGCTCTATCTCCTCCTGCTATTAGAATTCCTTTTGGCCGTCTGGTTTTCAAGATAAATAGGATATTTCATTTCAACATTTCAACATTTAATTTTCAAAATTTTTCCTTAGCAATTGCATTTCTGCGATATGAAAACATTCCCAAACAAATTCTTCCAACTGTTTTTAGAATAAAACCTGGAAAAATACCCTGTTAATTAAAGCTTCTACAGAATCTAACGATGGAAAAATTCAATGACCACAATCTTCCAACATTTCACCATTGTTCTTTCCATTGGCATCGCGTTTTTCGCGATCTCGCGTCTTTCAGAGTTACAAAAGCGCTTCACCTTCGCGAAGAATATCTATCTTCGCGTGACTACTCCTCCATACGAAAAAAAAATATAGTAAAAACCGCCATTGTAAAAGTATATTCGCCGGTAATAAGCCACAATAGATAGCAGGGGGTTAATTACAGTGGCAGTAAAAAAAGACGCCGCCATTAACTCGTCGCGAGAAGAGCATTCATTACGTTCGTTACAGGGAATTCTAGCGCGAGACGTAAACGCGGATGCATTTCCATGCATTTCCTTGCATATCGCAACGTCTACGGTGTAATTTATGACATTCGGAGATCCGAACTTCATTGAAGACACTGAAACTTCGTTCTGACGTCTTAATGATAATTAATGGTCTTTGGGTATTTGCAAATCGATTATGTAATTAACAGAGTATTTCCGTTACTGCTTGCGAGGAACTTCGTAGGTTGGAAAATTGCAATTATAGTTGGATATAATTTTATGATGTGAAAATCAAATTTCATTTCTTTCTTAATCCGATAAGAATTTTTATCTTTGGTCATCTAGACTGGGACCTACTATTTTGGGTGGCTTACAAATCATCAAAGCCATAGTATTTTAATTATTAAATTAAGAAAAACTTTCCAAAGTTGACGGAGTATTTGAACTTGGGCTCATTAGTCGCAAGTCTGATTACAGGTATATTATTTTTTCAACTTTGTCCATCCTTTAATTCGGAAATATTTGAAAGCTACCATTGCGATTACCCTGCGATTCAACTTACAAAAACTCTGACAGAAAGAATTCTTTTCTTCTTCTATAAGAAGTACACTATATAATTTTCTCCGTTTTTAATTGCACAAGAAACGAATGTTCTCAAGCTGCAAAAGATACTGAAAACAGAAATGTATCTCCTTCCTCCATCACAAACACATTCTTTTCAAATTCTACTACAATTAACCCTAGAACTACCGGCGTTAAATCTATTATATTTCAATATATTAAATAAGTACTTTGAGAAAAGAGGAATCAAGAGGCAGGAAAGGTGGTCAATTCGGTCATTTATGTTTTTTGAGTAGGGCGTAGAATATTTCTCCTATGTCTCTCTTATAAACTTTGAGAATTTTTTTATAAAATTGTGTACCAGTCATTTTGACTGGTTTGATAGTTCTAGTGTTAAAACTTCCAACATTCCAGTTCGTACAAATTTCAAACTACAAATCCCTACGTTCAGACTTGAAAATAAAACCAAGACACTTTCAGTTACTTAATAAATTACGTTACCTGTGTTGTACTTAATTAAGTGTCTCAATTTGATTTCCAACTCTAAACAGACACACAAAAAGAAACAGCATTTAATTTTCCCCCATAAAAGATGTCCTCGACACCGAACACTGCAGAATAATCGCGAAATCTACAATCACTTTCAAAGCGCAGCAGATAACGGAACAACCTCGACGCTTCCGTGACTTCCGGTCACCGGTAGCCGTCGAATTACCCTCGACCTTTTGCGAAACAAGAGGAGAGACGGGAGTCGAAACAATAACTGGCACAGTGTCGTTTCTGACGGAGAAATAATAAAAACGATAACGGGAGAAGCGTGTCGGTGGAGCTGTGCATTACACACGGCAGCAGAGATACACAACGACTGCAGGGAAGACAATGATCCCTGAAACAATGCCGGGACGGAACAAAGGAGTGGTTGGGTGTTGCTTAAGGAAAGCGTTAAAAATAACCGGGTTGTAAACGCGAGGAGGAAAAAGGGTGGAAAATTCGCGTGCGGAATGGACAAAAGACTCGGGACGTGGTAAACATTTTTAATGCACTAACGATCTTAGAAGCACCGCTGATGGAAACGTGGAAGAAGGACGTAATGCCGTGGGATCGTTCTAATCTTGGATTAGGATTTTAATTAGAGCTGCAGATTTGATGAAGAAGGAGGAACGGAAGTGGGAAGAAAATGTTTGTGAAAGTGCGGAAAGGGATTTGATGTTTTTGGGTTTTAATTAGGGCCGTTGATTTCTTGCGATTATTAGATTTAGAACAGCGTTGGAAATATGAGTGAAAATAAGAAAAGAAAAATTCAACGGGGAATGCTTTTGAGCTGTGAATTTTAATTTGTGCAAATTTCGAATTTTTACAAAGTTACAGCTTTATAATTTGCACAAAGTTGCAGATTTAATGAAATAAAGAGAATTAGGACAGCAAAAACGTTTTTCGAAATTGACAAACGGGTGTGGTATTTGGAAATTTGGATTTTAATTGAGCTCGTTGCGTTTTTGTGATTATAAGATTTAGAATTACGATGGAAATATTAGTGAAAATAAAAAAAGAAAAATCCAACCGGAAATGCTTTTGAGTTGTGAATTTTACTTTGTGCACATTTCGAATTTTCACAAAGTTACAGTTTTATAATTTGCACAAAGTTGCAGATTTAGTGGATTAAAGAAAATTCGAACAGCAAAAACGTTTTTGGAAGTTGACAAACGGGTGTGGTGTTTGAAATTTTTTAATTTAATTGAGCTCGTTGCGTTTTTGCGATTATGAGATTTAGAACTGCGATGGAAATATGAGTGAAAGTAAGAAAAGAAAAATTCAACCGGGAATGCTTTTGAGTTGTGAATTTTCCTTTGTGCAAATTTCGAATTTTCACAAAGTTACAGCTTTATAATTTGCACAAAGTTGCAGATTTAATGAATTAAAGAAAATTCGAACAAACAAGAATGTTTTTGAAAGGTGTAAAGGGTGTGGTGTTTGGAAATTTGGATTTTAATTAAGCTTACTACTTTTTTGAGATTATAAGATTTAGAATTGCGATGGAAATATTAGTGAAAGTAAGAAAAGAAAAATTCGACGGGGAATGCTTTTGAATTGTGAATTTTACTTTGTACGAATGTAGAATTTTCACGAAGTTGCAATATTAGAATTTGCAAAAAGTTGCACATTTTATGAAATAAAGGAAATTAGGAGAGCAAAAACGTTTTTGGAATTTGACAAACGGGTGTGGTGTTTGGAAATTTGAATTTTAATTGAGCTCACTAATTTTTTGGGATTATAAGATTTTAAATTGCGATGGAAATATTAGTGAAAGTAAGAAAATAAAAGTTCAACCGGGAATGAATTTCTGTTGCGAATTTATTTATGCAAATTCAGAGTCGCAGATTTGATGAACCAAAACGAATTAGAATTGCAAAAGGAACAATTATGGAAAGGAAGAAAAGAACGGAGTTCCTCGAAATTAATACGTCTTAAGAATTTCACTTTCTGCTAATTTAGAATATAATCCAAGTTGCGGATTTCACAAAATGAATGAACACTAAAAAAGTAACCTCAGAAGCAAAACAAAAATCAAAGTCCGAAATTCCCATTCCAAATTTCACTACATACAAATTTAAACTTCACTACCTACAAATTTTCTGAAACGCTATAAAATTGCAATTGCAGAAAATTCAATTCACGTACCGTCACTCCTAAATAACACCTAAACTTCGCCACAAAATAATGCAATTCCATACTTGGAAGCTGCCCGAATCCTCAATTATCACAATTTGCAAAATTTCCCCATAATGCACTTAGAATATATTAAATTAAATATTCCCGCAGTCCGATGATTCCCTGTAGAATTTCTCCTCCACGTTTGCGAACGAATCAACGAAACCGTAGACGCCGGGAAGGTCATAAGCAAAGTGCATTTCGAGATGCAGTTTCGAGTGCGCGATGGAAAATCGGCTCAACATGCGTCGATCGTGATTCGAGTTTCACGAGTACCTTCGACTGGCTGGAGAATGGCAAATGGGGTTAAAAACCGCGAGGAACAGTGATCTCGTAAACCTGAGTGCATTTTCCGCTAGATGCATGTGCATGCATCCATGTATGTGCAACTTCTGTTCTGACATTGGATATCGAACGAATCGTGCTCCGATTCTGAGGCAATCTTTTCATCCCTTTTACAACACAGAAAATGTATCAACACCGAGAGACATTTTTTACAAAGTTTGAAAGTAGAAAAAAGATTATTTTTCGGAGAATATTCCGCAGAAAATGTACACTGAATTTCACTATGAAGAATAACGAACAGTTATTTTTTTCTTTATATTTGTTTCTTTTCTTTGTAAGGAAAAGTTAAAATTGAGAAAACAGCTGTGGAAAGGAAATGCAGAAATTAACAAATCTTCTTTTAATTTGAAACATTTGTTAACGGTGAACAGCGATGAAATTCAGAAAAATTATATTTCTGAATGAAGAACAAATTTGTTTTGAGAAACGAACAACTTTCGTGTTCGAGTGAATGAAAGAATTAGCTTAATCTGCTTTCCCCCGAGAACGAATCCTCGCCGATGGTAACAATGGCGAAGACGAAACGGACAAAAGGTAACGGCGAAATTAAATGGCATTAGCGGACGCAGAGAAAAACATTAATCAGCCGGGTTTCTCGTATGGCATTGCTAATTAAAAGCGCGGAGAGTACAACAGGAGACCCCGGGGAGAAAAGTGGACGAAAAATGTGCAAAAACAGCGAATGTTTTATTCGTCATGCATTAACCTATGTTTTATTCCTCTGCCCTTTTTGTCGCGATAAATTTCAAAAATATGTCAAGTCGAAAAGAAACGCAACGTACGAGTAATATTTAAATATGAAGACAAAAGGTATTTAATATCCTGCTGGTTTTATCGAAGAAAGTATCGATCATTTTTCTAATGCATGGAAAATTCAGAAAATTTACTCTTCTGTAAAATTGCATTCTTTATTGATCGAAGAAAGCTGTTAATTTTGCAGTTTTTAGGCATTGTCAGTAGAATAAAAAAAAAGTACTGCTATAATTGTACATAATACAAGAAAAAGAATTCAAAGATAATGTAGGGAAAAGTCAGCTGAAAATCGCCAGAACTAGCAATCAACCAGGGCAAACTCAATTAAACGCTTTCAATCCAATCAAACGGTAAATTACAAAATACAACAGTAACTGAGATACACTACAAGTGTAACTGACACAGCAGTAAACTCCTGGTATGAAACAACACAAAGTAACAACGACAAATGGAACAAATCCAATAAGCCAAATAAAATATAAAAAGCCATCAAACCGCGGGAAACAGAATTATTCAAAACATATTCCGCGCATATACAATAGGATATCAAAACCGCAACTGACGCAGGAACAATGTATTGAAGCAACCAATTCATATAAAATCCCACAAATGTCAACAAACCGCGTCAAACACCATGCAACACCGTCGAACAACCACTCGACGATCCGAGTTTAACGGATAACGATACAAAAAGGTTATCATTGCATTTTCAGAGAGTTTACAATTTCCATACCCAACTCCACCCCCTTTTTTTCACTGTCAACAAACTGTCGTTTGTCCGAAACAACCCCGTTTGCTCGAGCACAAAAATCGATGTGAGACAGCCACGGGGTTTTATGATGCTCTCGACGAGAAACAACACGCGAACGAACGAAATAAATCCATTCCAGTGTCAGTGGGAATTTTTTTCTCTCTCTCCCGACGTGTGTAATTACACGGGTACAGAGTGGAGACGTTGGTAATTCAATTCTGCAAACATTGTACGCTGTTCTGTCGCAAATACGCGACAACCAACCAGTCGCGTGTGAAGTGCTCACGAGAGCTTCCGGTTTAATGAAATTTTCACGAAATCGTTCCCCCCCGTCCCTATACTTCCGGCAACGTGTGGCTATGCTGTGCAAATTCGCGCGGAAGCGGTTTATGGGACGGCGACAGTTAGCAACTATGAAATCGATTACCATGGACTGGACGAATAATTGTTTGACTTTCAAATATATACGGTACGTGTTACAAATTTGCGCGGGAAAGTTTTGGTTGTCGTAGGAATTATGGGGGAGTTGTATGGAAAATTCAACTATATGGATTCAGTCGAATAGAAATATTAATATCAGATTGTTGGTGGAAAGTTTGCTTTTTGATGAAGTTAAGAATTTTAGGATGTAAGCACTTAGGGAGATTAAATTCAAAAAATTTAAATTTGAAAAGTAATGTATTTTGATAGATTAAATTTAAATTATTTGCGCGGGAACCGTTTATGGGACTGGAATGATTAGCACCTATGAAATCGATTACCATGGACGGGACGAATGATTATTTGACTTTCAAACATATATATAGCACGTGATACAAATTAACGCGGGAAAGTTTTGGTTGTCGTAGGAATTATGGGGGACTTGTACGGAAAGTTCAACTATATGCATTTAGTCGAATAGAAATATTAAGATCAGATTGTTGGTGGAAAGTTTGCTTTCTGATGCAATTAAGAATTTTAGAATGTAAGTACATTTTTACAGGTTCGATTTAAATTATTTGCGCGGCAATGGTTTATGGGGCTGCAACGGCTAGCAATTATGTACATGTTGCAAATTTACGCGGGAAAGTTTTGGTTGTCGTAGGAATTATTCAGGAGTTGTATGGAAAATTCAATTATATGCATTTAGTCGAATAGAAATATTAAGATTAGATTGTTGGTGGAAAGTTTGCTTTTTGATGCAATTAAGAATTTTAGAATGTTAGTATATCTTTGCACGTTAGATTTAAATGATTTGCGCGGCAATGGTTTATGGGACTGCAACGGCTAGCAATTATGTACATGTTGCAAATTTACGCGGGAAAGTTTTGGTTGTCGTAGGAATTATTCAGGAGTTGTATGGAAAATTCAACTATATGCATTTAGTCGAATAGAAATATTAAGATTAGATTGTTGGTGGAAAATTTGCTTTTTGATGAAATTAAGAATTTTAGGGTGTAAGCACTTAGGGAGATTAAATTAAAAAAATTTAGATTTGAGAAGTATTTTGATAGATTAAATTTAAATTATTTGCGCGGGAGCCGTTTATGGGGCTGGCATGATTAGCAACTATAAAATCGATTACCATGGACGGGACGAATAATTGTTTAACTTTCAAATATATAGCACGTGTTGCAAATTTACGCGGGAAAGTTTTTGGTGGTCGTAAGAATTATGGGGGACTTGTAAGGAAAATTCAACTAAATGCATTTATTTGATTAAGAAATATTAAGATAAGATTGTTGGTGGAAAGTTTGATTTTTGATGCAATTAACAATTTCAGGGTGTAAGTACTTAGTGCGATTAAATTTAAAAAAATTAATATTGAAAAGCATTTTGATAGATTAAATTTAAATTATTTGCGCGGGGGCCGTTTATGGGCCTGGAATATTTAGCAACTATGAAAACGATTACCATAGACGGGACGAATAATTATTTGACTTTCAAATATATATAGCACGTGGTACAAATTAACTTGTAAGGAAAATTCAACTAAATGCATTTAGTTGACTAAGAAATATTAAGATAAGATTGTTGGTGAAAAGTTGACTTTTTAATGGAATTAAGAAGTATATTTCGCAGGTTAGATTTAAATAATTTGCGCGGCAATGGTTTATGGGGCTGCAATGGTAAACAACAATGTACATGTTGCAAATTGCCGCGGGAAAGTTCCGGCTGTTGGGAGAATTATGGAGAATTGTTTTATTGAATTTCACTACGTACATTTATAAATAATGAATGGACGAAACTACGAGAAACATCCTCTCGCAGGATCAGCGTAAACGAGAATTTATTGCTGTCATCAATCTTCCTCCGACACAAATCGCAACAACTAAGAGGACTATGGAGAAGGAGGGAAAAAAATGTACAACGACAAAAACAGTAGGGAGTTTAAACTTTACACATGGAATCTTCCGGGACCCAATCGCTCATGGACAGACATCTGGGATGATAAAGAGGACAATTAACATCAGATGCTGCTATTGATCACCGCGTCGAAATTATCCATAAATCATCCAATTGTTACTGTACCAGTTTTTTGAACAATAGGTAGTGAAATGTCGAAGTGAGATTTTCGAAAATTAATGGTTACTGTAGTTTTCAGGTATTTTTTTAACATATGTAAATATGATTTATAGTAAATTTCACATAGAATATATAAGTAGCATTTAATTATTGGAAGATTCGCAGTAGCGGAAAAAATTAACTATATAACTAATTAATATAAAAGAGTATCACTAATTCCTGCGTGAAAATGATACCATTTTTTAACGTTAATAATACAGCCGAACCCAGTAAAACGATGCAGAAGAAAAAGTGTTTAAATTTATTACTTTTTTTCAATAAAACTGCAAATACGATCAAAGTGTTTTTACATTTCCGTCGTCTTTTAATTTCAAGGTATTAATTACACAATTTCATCCTAATTATTTCTCTTCCAACGATATTAACTCTATAACTGTATTAAAAAAACACGTCTAAATTTAATTAAATTCCCGCAAAAACCGACGAAGCCGAAAGAAAATAAATTTCAATTACAAAATGCACCGCAGGAAAGTCAGAACGAACATTTCTGATCGTTCGCAAACATTCAACGTCGAATGATGATCACCAGGTGACATTCCTGTCGTGACACGACAATTACGGTGACCTTTCGCGATTACAAGAAAAATGAGAACACGTGTCCCATTGGCACGTTTCATCTCGAACACGATGGAATGCAACCTGCATAATGATAATACATCTGTCATCGATGCAACGATCATCATTGTAATAATTCTGAACGTCGCAAATGTCGAGCTATTAGCCTCTATCACAACCAGATGCGGAATTATCTCCATTAAAATACCAGGAGATACGCAAAATCCGGAATATCGCAAGAGATACGCACAATTGCATAGGTTGCAGCGTTTCCAGTGAACCTGGGAAGCGTATGATTCACATTTGACAGAGCTCTGTGCTTTCTTTTTATAACTCGTCGATAGTTAACCTTTTCGATCGTTCCATGGTCGACAGACTTCAAGCTCGATGTGTTTGAGGTCGACTATAGTCGACGAGTGATTGCCACAAAGCAGCTGTGCATTTTGGATCGATCAGTTCTGCTTTCGCCCCGTCTTATCGATCTGGATTATTCTATTCCTTCCAGTCATATCTACTTTTCGTATTGCGCACTACATTGCTTTTATGATGGCGCGAAGATTAGGGTAGGGAAGGAATTAATGCGGGGAGGGTTATTTGTCAGCTGGCAATTTTCTATTCTGACTTGTCCATAATTAATTTGGTCTTCATTCGTGAAGAGAAAGTCGACGTTTTGTTATTTATGATATGATGAAAAGGCTTTTGGTATAATAGAAATATTATGAATGGGTTGATGATGCGGTAATTCGAATTTTTTGAAAGGCTCACAATCAGTTAGATCTAAATTTAATTTTTGTGAATTCTTATAAGTGGATAATTAGCTCGTCCTACCTTTGCACATGTTGAAATAATAAAAGGTGAGATAAAATTTCAAAATATAATATGATTTGAAAATTAGAAATTTAAATATATCTGTTAGGTCCCCCAGGGGGCCTGCTGCAGCGTTGCAACAGGTACGGGCTTTGCGAACCCGGGGCCCCGAGCAAACGGTCCGAGTTAGGTCTAAATTTAAATGCTCTAAATTGTTACAAACGGATAATTAGTTTCTTTTACCTTTGCTCACATTAAAATAATAAAAAATGAGATAAAATTTCAAAATATAACGATTGCAAAGTAGAAACTTGAAGTTATCGGTTAGGTCTGCATGAACTTCAAATTTTTATAGAAGATAGTTCATCAGAAACTTCACATGTTTAAAATTTAATTTCGCAGTTATCCTCCAAAGAAGAAAGTGCGAATTAAAATTAATTTAGTCCAAAGTAAAATAAACTTTCTAATTTTATTTTCCATTCCAAATCAATGCCATCAGCTTTCAGTCGCAAAACAAGTTTCAGTGACATTCCTGCAAGTCTTTAAACGCCCGACAATTCAATTTAAATAAACGGCGATTAACCAGCGGGTTAATTGGCACGTTATACTCCGACAAATTACGATTTTTTGCAGAGTTCGCGAGAAGAAGAAACCCAACTGCAGTGACGCGATAGGATGCAAGATGTCGACGCAGCAACGCAGATGCATCTCTCGACTGCAATCATCATTATGCCGGTTGCATGCCTACGAACGCAGACGCCAAGATATCGCTAAGCACGCACACTGATAGTTGCGAAATTCTGCCAATTAAACGATCGCCAGTGCCGAGCACACCGCGTGGAATTACTCGATGCAACGAACTGCATTTAACGGGGGCGTTTGTTCTTCGCATTAAGGGTAAAGGTGCTACATTATGCACCTGGGATTTCGAGACGTTTAATGTTGATTTTTGGAGATCTTTAATACATTGAACGCCATCGGTATTTCGCTAGTTTCGTCATTTCTACTGAAGTGAAACTTTTTCTATTAAAATCACATCCTTATAAATCAGAGACTTCAAAGACACAGATTAATATATATTCAGCAGAATTTTGTCTTTTTAACGCCAATATTTAAATACTGAATATATTATAAAACTCGTAAATATTGCAATTTAGAAGTCAGATGAAATTCTATTGAATTTAATAGCGCCGGTCATCGGTGACCTCCATGGCAGTCAACGTGTTAATCGCAGAGTGCGGTGAAATTATTGCGCAATTATTGCAATATTTTTTAATTAAGTTAGGATGGCAAATTTTTATTTTTATTTAGGATAAATGCGGGTTAGATGACATTAAAAATGATAGCTGACGAATTATTGAAATACGCAGAAAAAAATCGTGAAAATTTGAGAATTTTCCAGAGACTTTTATTTAAACGAGCTTGGTAATTATTGCATCGATGCACACACCTTGCAAATATTGTCATAGTACAATGTCATAGATCATACTTAGCTAAATACTTGGAAGCCTGATTGTTTATTTTCGCCAAAAATCAAAAAACTAGGACTGAAAATTCTTTTTGTTAATCGCAAGTATTTAAGTCCCACTTTACAATAACCTCTTAACTTTCATCGCTTAATTTTCAACCAGTCGCACAGCTCAACGATTCATCACCATAAATATTCGAGTTTCTCAATCAGCGAATTCCAGTGTTCCGCAAAGTGCAATACTTCAAGCCATGGCCGAAAGCACGAAACAACACCAGTCATATGAATCATGCGCCCGAAAGATCAATTTTCTCGGAAGACAGGTCAGGTTCCATTGTCAGGAATCTCTCAGCGTTTGACCGAACATCCATGTAATTCGTGTCGGGCTTACATGGTCAAGGATTCTGGGGATTTTGTAACCGATGGAACCAAAGGGTGAGGGTTGTCGCCTATTGGCGAACGTGCAGCTCTCACTCTGTGCAGCAGCAGTTCCACCAGGCAACGCTTCGTATCGATCCCTCAGGACCACGTACGTACCTCCCCGGTAGACCTCCATTCTGTTTTCCATCTACAAGGTGGCCACATTTCGGCTACGTGAGGTCGAGCTCAGTTTCACTTCGTTTGAATCATTGTTGGTCGCCTTGGAGTTGGGTTAAAGGAACGTTTCAGGGTTCTAAGCTGTACAAGGGTGGATACCAAAGTGTTTCCCACCTGTGGGTGGTCCACGGTGCAAAATTGTATCGAATACTCTTTTTTTTGCATATAGGTGGTAGGAGAATAGTGCAAGGGTCACGGTGGTTTTACCTAAACCACCGTTGGTCGCATTGGAGATGGGTTAAATGAACGTTTCAGGGTTCTAAGCTGTACAAGGGTGGATACCAAAGTGTTTCCCACCTGTGGGTGGTCCACGGTGCAAAATTGTATCGAATACTCTTTTTTACATATAGGTGGTAGGAGAATGGTGCAAGGGTCACGCTGATTTCACCTAAATTATCGTTCGTCGCGTCCGGGATGGGTCAAATGAACGTTTCAGGGTTCTAGGCTGTATAAGGGTGGGTACCAAAGTGTTTTGGTCCCACCTGTAGGTGGTCCACCGTGTGAAATTTGTCTCGAATAATTTTTTTTACATATAAATGGTTGAAAATGGTGTAAGTATAACGCTGATTTCATCTAAATTATCGTTCGTCGCGTCCGGGATGGGTCAAATGAACGTTTCAGGGTTCTAGGCTGTATAAGGGTGGGTGCCAAAGTGTTTTGGTCCCACCTGTAGGTGGTCCACCGTGTGAAATTTGTCTCGAATAATTTTTTTTACATATAAATGGTTGAAAATGGTGTAAGTATAACGCTGATTTCATCTAAATTATCGTTCGTCGCGTCCGGGATGGGTCAAATGAACGTTTCAGGGTTCTAGGCTGTATAAGGGTGGGTACCAAAGTGTTTTGGTCCCACCTACAGGTGGTCCACCGTGTGAAATTTGTCTCAAATAATTTTTTTTTCATATAAATGGTTGAAAAATGGTGTAAGTATAACGCTGATTTCACCTAAATTATTGTTCGTCGCGTTGGAGGTGGGTTAAATGAACGTTTCATGGGAGGAGGCTATATAAGATTGAGATTTACGGCGATGCAGGGTGGGTACCAAAATGATTTGATGCCACCTACGGGTGGTCCACCATTTGAAATTTGAATTAAACAAATTTTTTGTATCTAAATGACAGCATAGTTGTGTTAGAATAACGATAGTTTCACGTTAACCATGGTTTGTCGTGCCGGAAATGGGATTATTGAACGTTTTAGAGCAGACTGTATAGGATTGAGATATACGGCGATGCAGGGTGGGTAAAAAATGATTTGGTACCACCTGTAGGTGAACTACCTTGTGAAACCTTTTTTGTAATTTTTTTGAAATTTTTTGTATCTAAATGACAGTCGAACAGTGTAAGGATAACGCTACTTTCATCTAAGCCATCGGTGGTGGCATTGGAGATGGGTTAAATGACCGCTTTAAGGGTGCAACGTGTGCAGGGATGGGGTATAGGGTGATTGAGGTTAGCTACAAAACATAAAAGGAACATTTCAAGTCTGCAATGTGAATAGAATTGAGGTGAATACTGAGGGAAGCACTTGAGTAGCACGTGTGCATGGTCCACTATGTGAATTTTAAACTACATAAATGCTGACTATCTCCATGATAACCGGATAATGATAAGGTGACTTTGAATTCACTCGAAGTATGGTCAACGCTGTGGAACTTGGACTAGACAAATATTTCCTGTCTACATAGTAGGTGGCTCCAGTCTACGTGATGTTAAGATGACTTTGGTTCTAGCACGTACTTCCTCCTGTTGAACTTGGACTAAACAAGTATGTTTTAGCTACATTGTGGCCATGTTTGTTCTACGTGGTATCAATGCGACATTAGTTCAATTTGTAAATGGCCAACCACGTTGGATCTGGTTGAAGCAGATGTTTGCTGGCAAAATGTCTTCGAAATCATTCTTCCAATCACGTCAAATTTAGATTTTACATTTTAGATTTAGAACTACATCGACGAGCTGTTTTTTAGCAATGCCATATGGTAATTAGGATTGCACCATGTGGTATGAAGATGTTTTGATTTCCATGCTTGTACAGTCAGCCCCGTTAACACTAACTGTATCCTCACTTTCTGGATATTTATTCCTACCATTGCAGATCTTTTAACACTAGATTTACGGAAGCCGTCAAATTGACGGGTTCCTATTTGTTTTATAATTATTTCTCTTTGCAAAGAAGCTGTTCAGTAAATATTTAACGTGTATTTTATAATACAATAATTGCTTAACGAATTATCATATTTGGCACCCGATCCCTCCTTTTCCAAACTCCTTATTTAATATATTGCAATGTAACAGATTTCACGCCCGTAAATCTAGTGTTAATCGCTCATGAAATAAAGATGAAACTTTTCAGAAGGAACGCAGAATACTGTCAACTTAAAACAAGAAGCAACGTACCATCTGCCTGTACTTAATAATACAAAAAATTACAGATTTTCATTTCATTGAACCGGCCATTTAACTCACCATGGTACGGTTAGTGTCAAATTAGAAAAAAATATAACTTCGCTAACACTTTCTTCATCATTAAGGACTCTCATGCAAAAATATACGTTCCAATTACTATGTATAATATTCAAATTTGCACCATATCAATTTCTACGTGATGAATCATACTTAACCTGCCCAAAAAAAATTCTCACCATCTGCAGAACAATCACTCGGTAGCATTTTCTCAACCGCGTTAAATTCCAACCAAAGAAATATTTCCACTGTTGAATTATTATTAACAATATAATATTATATATATTAACACTAGAACTACCAAACCAGTCAAAATGACTGGTGCACAATTTTTTCCAAAAATTCTCCGAGATTATAGGAGAGTCATAAAATAGATATTCTACGTCCATCTCATAAAACATAAATTACCGAATCGATCATCTTTTCCACCTCTGAATTCCCCTTTTTTCAAAGTACTTATTTAATATATTTAAATATAACAGATTTACCGCCGGTAGTTCTAATGTTAAATGAGTTCAAAAACGGCTCTACGTTTTAGGAATTCCTATTTTAAACAGGAGACTCTGCAGTGTAGGGGAGAATAACATAAACAATTTATATTACTGGGTGGGCCCGAGCTCGTCTTTTGGGCATGCACAGTTACTTCCTTCTAAACTCTAGCAGTATAAAGACGTTTCTTTCAAAGCCTTATGATACAAAGTAATATTAATATAAAGTATATTGATTTATTTAAACACCCATTTCCAATATCCACCTACCCTCGACACCCCACAACCTCCCCTACACCTTCAATTCAATTTGTACAAATGAACTACATCGAACCAAGACTAAACAACCCTATGTTTGCAAACCTGCGACATTTCTACCACATCCCTTAGTTCTTCCACCTGTGCGCCAAGAAACCCAGTGAACCCGGATACAAAAATATACCCTCCAATTACAGTATATAAAATATCCATTTGAAATATATTCATTTCTCCATGACGAACCATACTGAACCCACCCCATATAAATTCCGACCATCTGGAAAACCATCACTCGGTAGCATTTTCTCAACCGCGTTAAATTCCAACCAAAGAAATATTTCCACCCACCCCCGACATCCTCACAACCTCCCCCACACCTTCAATTCAATTTGTACAAATGAACTACATCGAACCAAGACCGAACAACCCTCTATTTGCAAACCTGCCACATTTCTACCGCATGCCTTCGTTCTTCCACCTGTGCGCCATGAAACCCTGTGAACCCGGATACAAAAATAAACCCTGCAATTACAATATATATAATATCCATTTGAACTGTATTCATTTCTCCATGACGAACCATACTGAACCCACCCCATATAAATTCTCACCATTTGTAAAACAATCGTTCGGTAACATTTTCTCAACCGCGTTAAATTCCAGCCAATGAAATATTTCCACCCACCCCCGACATCCTCACAACCTCCCCCACACCTTCAATTCAATTTGTACAAATGAACTACATCGAACCACGACCGAACAACCCTCTATTTGCAAACCTGCCACATTTCTACCACATGCCTTCGTTCTTCCACCTGTGCACCATGAAACCCACTGGTCTCGAATTAAATAGACGTTTTCCATTTACAAGACGTTCACATTTCGTCTGCATGACATCGCTACGACTTCGTTTCGTGCATGGTTCACCATGCCGGTCCGGGATTAAATTTTCAGAAGGTCGAACGAGGATCTCGAGCTCGTGACCCTCTGGTCGTTTTTCTATGGTTTCGTTCAGCCTATCCGATGGCTTGCCAATTTCGGAAATTGCCCTCGAACGTATGTAGCTCCTGGGATGGAACTTCTGAATCTTGTATTTGGGCTGCCGAGGGAACTTCGTTTAGCCGGATTAGTAAGCGAGGAAATTGTGCCGCGATGGGGAAGTTTCCTTCGATGGGGTCGAAAGGAAATATTGTTATTTATTTTTTTCCTCCGTATTTCGACGTCAACTGTTACGGTTATTTTTAGGACTTACAGTTTTAGGTGAGTTGTAACTCACCGTTGCTAGGATACGTTGAATTATAATTTACGAAAACGTCTTCCGGAAGTCATGGGGGATTTTAAATCCTTGGACTATAAGGCAGGAATGGCACTCGTGACGCGGTAAATGGAATAGAAAATTTTGAAAATTTCCAAATGGTATTAGCACGTTGAAAGCCACCGATATTTCGGTAGTTTCAATATTTTTACTGAAGTGAAACTTTTTTTATTAAAATCATGTCTTTGCAAAGCTTAACAGTAGAACTGCAGGTGTTAAATCTGCTATGTTTTAATTTATGAAGTAAGTAGTTTGGAAAAGGAGGACTCAGGACGTGCAAAAGATGATTGATTTGTTAAATTGTGTTTAATGAAATAGAAGTAAATTTGGGAAAATTTGGAAATTAGTCATTTTGACTGGCTTGGTAGTTCTAGTGTTAACACTAGAACTACCGGCATTAAATCTATTACATTTAAAAATATTAAATAAGTGCTTTGAAACAAGACGAATTAAGTGGTGGATAAGATGATAGATCCGGTAATTTATGTTTTATGAGATGCACGAAGAATATCTATACTATGACTCTTCAATAAACTTAAAGAATTTTTGGAAATAATTGTGTACCAGTCATTTCGACTGGTTTGGTAGTTCTAGTGTTAAAGACACAAATAGATATATAGTCATCAGGGCTTTACATTTGCAATGCCAATATTTAAATATTAAGTGTATTATAAAATTCGCAAATATTACAATTTAAAAGCCACATGAAATTTCATTGAATTCAATAGCGTCGGTCACCGGTGACCCCCACGGCGTTTAGCGTGTCAAATTGCAAATATCAGTCGGGTAGGAGACGATAAAATTATTATTAATATTGCGTTTAATTATACGGAATATTCGAAGTCTGAGAGGAATTGTACAATAAGAAATTCAATGCAAGATTTTCAATGAAAAAAATGATTTCAGGTAGACAAGAAATCCTCAGCGTTTCCAGTCATTCAAACTACATTTCTCCTGTAACAAAAACACCAGAATTTTTTAAAAGCAAAGAATACTCTTAATTAGAATTTTCTCTGGCGAAATTTCCAGGAAATTTTCCCCTCTGTTAAAAACCTTCCACGATTTTCACCAGCATAAAAACATCTCCCATCTGAGAATTAAACAACAACGCAATGCAGCCAGGTGCCTAGAAGAATAAAAATTGCAATTTTTTTTCAATATTACCCCACGTAACTTTTCCACTTTGCCGTTCAAATTCGCAACCCGTTAAAAGCTTCTTCATTCTCCCAAAAAAAAATACTCTCCTCGCGTAAACGTAATTCCCTCGAGGATCTATTAGATTTATGATAAAAAACAAAAAAAAAGAGAAGCGACGTGTCTCACGAAAATTCCGATACGTTTGCTTTGCACGCGAGAAAAGCTATCGAGCGTCGAAAAAAGGAAGGCGATTTCGCTGGGTAGAGAAAGCAGTTTCCCAAGTTTTGCCAGATACGTCTTCCAACTTAACTCGATACAGGGGAGCAACGAGTGTCCTCGAAATATATCCGGTTAACCTCCAATTCGAAGCGAGGAATTCGACCGGATCCCATAAATCCCTGGCATACGTTTTATTCCGACGAAGAATTGGAGCATCCTTATCCGAGCTTCGTGTTTCCACGATCGTTAACAGAGCCATGGAAATTAAGAAATGTTTCGAGAGTTTTTATGGCGAGGAATAAAAGGTTGTGCTCAAATGGATGTTGGATATTTGCTTTTTTTTACGAGAAGTTTAGCTATTCTTTTTTTTTAAGTCTGTACAATTTTTTGTAATGGAGTGTAGATTTTTAGGGGTTTGCGAAATTTTTTCTTGTCATGGGATGTTTGGAATTACAGATTCCAGGAGAATGGGAATGGTAGAAGAAATATAGGGTTTTTTTGTTTGATGTAGTTCACTATTTCGTAAGTAAATTTCTGTGGTTGAATTTTGAAGAGTTTGCGTAAAAGAGCGCAGTTTCGTTGGTAAATATCAAAATAGAAATTTGTTAAGCGCGGAGTTAATTAGAATGGAAGGTTAAGTCAACAATTTGTACTTAAGGACGTAAAAAATTAAAAATTCGACTTTGCAGAAATAAAGTTTCAAATAAGAAGACTTTGTTATAGTTAGAAAGAGAGAAAAATATGAAGATTTAATTACACAGTGAGTCATTTTCTTTGAAAGTGGTGTAAGTCTATTTTGAAAAATATTGGTACATGTAATACGTTTATTTTATGTTTTTTACATATTAAATTGACTTAAGTTTACAATGTGATCGTTTCTAAAGTATTAGTTAAAAGTGAAGTAGAGAAATTTTGTAGTATAATTTTTTCTCTAAATATTATCTTTGCGGAAAGTGGACTTACACCACGTTCAAAGTAATTATATTTGTAATATCATTAACTACGTAAATTTATATCGACAAAATGATGCAAATTCTCCAGGATTTTTTTTTGGAAACTGTCTATAGAAAAAGAGCTCATAGCAGATTGCATTCATTGTTATAATTAACTAACTTTTTGTCAAAAATGGACTTACACCACTTCCAAAGAAAACGGCCGAGATATAGAATGAAAATCTTTTCCTGTATTCGAACAGGAAATGTAGAAAGAAAGTTTGCATTTTACTCTTTCCACTTATTTCTTCACCTGCAATCATTTGACAGCAGATTGCGCTGCCAATTACATGGTATTTTGTGTTTATATGCACATTTGCGAGAATTATTCAGGGTAAATGGCTCCGGCGCACGTTCGGAGCATGTTCTTTTCAGCTATTAGCAGGTGATCGCCGATCGAGCGATTTTTAAGTAAATTCAATGGGGTCTCATTACCGTAATGGGATCCATTACGTCGATGGTATAACTGAGTCCCATGGAACGCGATTTCTCGCGTCTTATCTCGCTGGAGAAGATGCAAATTATAGAAGAAAGTGGAAAAAGATTTAAATATCAAAAGACAGAAAGCGATGAAAAGTGAGAAAATGTACAAAAATTTATGGAAAAAGGTAGAAACGTTCCAAAGCGGAGCGAAAAATGGAGAAGAATCCAAAAAGCACGCTCGCAAAAGCGAGAATCGGCAGAAACAGGACTCGAAACCGCAAACGACCACGGAGAAATAAAAAAAGGTAGAAAAATAAAAAAAAAGGTAGAAAAATCTAAAATCAGAGAAGTAAAAACTCTATGAAACAGTGCAGCGTGGAGCGACTACAGAAAATGGAATAAAACACGCTACAAAAGAGTCCTCTTCTATGCAGAACAAACTTGTATACTAAAATCTAATCCCCTTAATATCTTCACTGCTTATTAACATTGCGAATAAGTCCGTAAAGTAATATACACTTGCTGCAGCGTTAAAACCTACTTAAAAAAAGAAAGCTGACGAAGAAACAGAGAAAACGGTAAGCAAAGAAGAGATAAATCGACAAACAAACGTATGTAGACGAGTAGAAGTGCAGAAAGAGGTAAACACAGAGAGGGAGAGAGAGAGAGAGAGAGAGAGAGAGAGAGAGAGAGGTAATGTAAATAAATCGAGAGACAGAGATACACAAAAGAAAAGCAGCAAAAGATAAACTAACAGAGAAGCAGGGGTAATAAAAAATAAGTATAGTGGGAAAGAAAGAATGATGAGAGAAAGTCAAAAACAGGTAAGCAGAGAAAGGCGAGAGAAAACGTGGAAAGAATTAAACAGGGAGAGTGGGGCGATCAAAAATAAGTAAACAGCGAAAGAGAGAAAGACGAGAGAAATTCAGGAGGTAAACAGAGAGATATAAAAAATAAGTAAACAGCGAAAAAGAAAAAGATGAGAGAAATTCAGAAAGAGGTACACAGAGAGAGGCAATAAAAAGAAATAAAATCAGAAAGATTGAAAGATGAGAGAAATTGAGCAGGAGATAAATAGAGAGAGCGATAATAAACAAATAAATAGCGAAAGACAGAAATATAAACCAAATTCGGAAAGAGGTAAACACAGAGAGAGATAATTAAAAAATAAATAAAGTGCAGAAGAAAGATGAGAGAAATGCGGGAGGTAAACAGAGAGATATAAAAAATAAGTAAACGGCGAAAGAGAGAAATTCAGGAGGTAAACAGAGAGAGGCACTAAAAAAGAAATAAAATCAGAAAGAATGAAAGATGAGAGAAATTGAGCAGGAGGTCAACAGAGAGAGAGATAATAAAGAAATAAACAGCGAAAGACAGAAATGTGAGGCAAGTTCAGAAAGAGGTAAACACAGAGAGAGATAATTAAAAAATAAATAAAGTGCAGAAGAAAGATGAGAGAAATTCAGGAGGTAAACAGAGAGATATAAAAAATAAGTAAACGGCGAAAGAGAGAAAGATGAGACAAATTCAGAAAGAGGTACACAGAGAGTGGCAATAAAAAAGAAATAATATCAGAAAGATTGAAAGATGAGAGAAATTGAGCAGGAGGTAAACACAGAGAGAAAGGTAAAAAATAAATAAACAGTGAAAGAGAGAAAGATGAGAGAGAACGAGAAAGAGGGGGTAGAACGAGCCACGAAGGACTATAAATAACAAGTTAATAAAACGAACGCACGGTGTTTTTGACCTCCGGAATGCAGTACCGGTGATCCAAGAAAGCGCCGATGCACTCTCGTTGCACGATCAACAACCGGTTGGGAGGAACGTAAGGACCTCAATGATTTCAGTCACTGATTTCACGCTGCCGGCACATTGCCTCTTGCTGGCCGGGTTAATTGAAAATTTCGCGAAGATTAATAGTAACTCATTCTGTGAAACGTTCTCTTCTCTTTCTAAGATTAATTTAACCCTTTTGAAGAATACGGTTTCGATTTGACCACGGGGGTCTGAACAATTATTGCCTTTTGTTATCGGTCGATGGAGATTCATTTTCGATTTCTTTTTTTATAGTTTCATGTCTTTTCGGTTTGGGCAAATATTTTATATATTTAGTTTAAGATTATTTGATCAATTGTGCGGGATTTTTAATTTCTCTTGCTTAAGTGTGTGGAATAGTTAATTTAAATATATATTGATTGTCATTTTTTATAAAATATGAAAGGAAATAGAAAATTCACGAGCTCCAAACGGAAAGTTTCACCGAGCATTTTTCAATTCGCCGTAGATATTTATGAATAAAAGATATAATTTATGATAAGCTATCGCAAACCTGTAGGAGCAGATAAAAATGCGAATTTTTCAGCAAAGACGATCTCCATCTTCCACGATGCATCTGCTGTTTTTCGTGCAACGAAAAGGATGTTTAAAGGTGGATAAAAAATCAAAAAGAGGAAGGCAGAATTTTATGAAATTTCCTCGGCGAATTATCGGGACAATAGTAATGACGAATAGGAGGAGAAACCCGCCGCTTTCGCGGCTGCGTTTGTTTCGCTTTCGACGAGAGAACAATGATATTTTACTCACACGGCGATGCTGCAACGTGTACTGCAAAAACTCAACTCACCTGGAACAAACAAGGAAAAGTTATATTAGAATACAAACAGGGGTGGAATTTAACGAGTTTAAAATATCAACGATACATGAAACATTCTATTCTAAAGTCTCATTCATACGGTCGAGTTTGCAATTAAAAGTATGGAATTGTTTCATTTACATTTAGATTAATTTTGAAAAATCGTATTGATTCATTTTGAATACTATGGACGCATTTACTGGAACAAAATTCGACAAACGGAGAAAATGAACTTTCAGATTTTTAATGAAATTGCAAATGCCGAGAAATATCGGCAGTATCGAAGCAGCAATAATCCAAAAACGGTAGCAGATCCTTCCTGTCTTTAAACTAGGGAAAAAAGTCGTTTCGACGAGCGGCCTTCGGCAGAAAACTGTGTCGATTTTGTGAGGTAATAGTCGCAAGATAAATAGCCGAGAAAACTGGAGATAGAACCGGTAGGGCAGGCCATCTGAAATCGATATTCCCCGATCTCATCGTCGTGTCTTAAAGCCGCTCGATTTTAAAGCGAGACTCCGCTCGGAAAATCGCCTCTTACGACCGAACGAAACGTCCTCCGTTTTCTTCATTTCGTTTTTCTATTTCCACCATCATTTCTTTACTCCTCTCAGCCAAGCATTTCATGCAAACAATGCCGGGAAAAAAGATACGCGGAGTCGATTCCATTTGCATTTTACGAAACAGTCCATTTTTATTCCTCGAAAGCGTCGTGAAGTTGTTGCGATGTATTTTCTTATGGGATTTCACGATGCTCGATGGAAAGAGGAATTTTTAAAATATATCAAAGATCGGAATGCAATTGGGGAAGTGGATTATTCTTAATGAGAATGATCAAGTAGAAAGAGATGATCAGACGTGGACTCTGGCCATCAGAAAAGTTACAAAATTATTAGAAGAATTTTTAGAAGTATACAAAAGATCGGAATGCAATTGGGGAAGTGGATTATTCTTAATGAGAATGGTCAAGTAGAAAGAGATGATCAGACGTGGACTCTGGCCATCAGAAAAATTTCAAAATCGTTGTGAAATTTCTGCAATAAATTTTTCTATGGCTTATAGGGATGCTGGATGAAGAAAGGAATGTTTAGAAATATTTAAAAGATCGAGATGCAATTGGGGAAGCAGATTATTCTTAATAACAATGATCAAGTAGAAAAGGATTATCAGACGTGGACTCTGGCCATCAGAAAAATTTCAAAATCGTTGTGAAATTTCTGCAATAAATTTTTCTATGGCTTATTGGGATGCTGGATGAAGAAAGGAATGTTTAGAAATATTTAAAAGATCGAGATGCAATTGGGGAAGCAGATTATTCTTAATAACAATGATCAAGTAGAAGGGGATTATCAGACGTGGACTCTGGCCATCAGAACAGTCTCAAAATCGTTGTACAATTTCTCTAATAAATTTTTCTATGACTTTTTAGGAAGCTGGACGAAGAAAGGAATTTTTAGAATTATACAAAAGATCGAAATGCAATATAAGAAGTGGATTATTCTTAGTGAAAATGATTACGTAAAAAGAGATGATCAGTCGTGTACTTTGGCCATCAGAAAAATCTCAAAACCATTGTGCAATTTCTCTAATAAATTTTTAACTAGCTGTTTAGGATGCTGGGCGAAGAAAGGAGTTTTAGAATTATGCAAAAGATCGGAATGCAATTGGGGAACTGAATTATTCCTAATGAAAATGATTAAGTAGAAAGAGATGATCAGACGTGGACTCTGGCCATCAGAAAAGTTACAAAATTATTGTGAAATTTCTGTAATAAATATTTCTATGACATTGTAGGATGCTGAATAAAGAAAGGAATTTTTAGAAATATATGAAAGATCGAAAAATTTAAAGAAGCAGATTATTGTCAATGAGGTTGATCAGCCAGAAGCAGACGATCAGGCATCGGCTTTCGCCATCAGAAAAGTCTCAAAATCATTGTAAAATTTCTCTGCTGTCTTTTAATATTGCTTTCTAGGTTGCTGGATGGAAATACGAATTTTTAAAAATGAATGAAACATCGAAGTTTTGAATAATATTAATTTAGTAGAATGAGACATTTGAATACGGTGTCC
Organism: Cerceris ruficornis; assembly: GCA_963989415.1. Lineage (NCBI taxonomy): Eukaryota > Metazoa > Arthropoda > Insecta > Hymenoptera > Crabronidae > Cerceris > Cerceris ruficornis. Next base: position 6,907,960 of record OZ022530.1, on the reverse strand, counting down.
CATCCTGAGGTAAACCTCAAAACCGTCGTAAAACTCCTGTGATATATTTTCTTACGATTTTTTAAAATGCTGTGAGAAAATAGAAGTTTTTCTGCTGCGCTTCGGTCTGCAGATAGATTTCAAAACCATTGCAAAATTGTTTCTATGCATTTTCTTTTGTCTTTTGCTGTACTGGGAAGAAAAACAAAGTGTCATTTTCGCAAGTACACAGTAATTTGTGTCATATAGGAAGAAAACGAAGCAGATTATTTTTGAGTAACGTTATTCAAGTGGAATGAGACGTTCAGACACGGCCTTCGGTTCTCAGACAGGATTAATTCGGATTAGATTCGTCGGTCAGATTGCCATGGTAAATTACCTAAGATTTCTATCTACCTCGACACTTGAGGATTATGCAAATTTTACCACGTGCAATTGCCAAAGTCGAATTTTCAAAAGAATTACGATTAACGAGCGCTCGATGAATGAATCGTCGCGATAGATTTCGCTGAATTCTATCACCAAAAACGCAGAATTTGTAAAATTCGCAGCAAAAGCTATGGTGAAAAATATTTTTTATCTTCTTTCTCAAATGTCAGTTTTCAATGATTACAAATTAGGGTGACACTTTACTTTAAAAGTCATAGAATTTTTATCCAGATTTTTCTTGATGACCTTTACAAATTTTATGGGTTGCTTTATGGTGAAACAGTGACACAGATGTGTGCTTTAATTTCACTTGACCTTGCAAAATTATGAGATACTTCTTAAAAATATCTTGTTAATTACCATAGTAAGGCATAAAATGAATTTGGAAAATGTTTATTTTGTCTAAAATTGTTGAAGTGATTTTGAAAGTTGCTCAAGTTTTTGACACTTGTAGTCACAAGAAAATTTCATTTGTTTTACTGAGGAAAAAAGGGAATTGTGTATCAAATGTTTACTATGGTCACCCTTCAAATACAGATGTCTCTTTATGGTGAGTAACTACAGTCACCTTTGATACCGAAAGCGTCAATAACAAAATACACTTCAGAAAAACTCGAATTATTTTTAGATGTGAAATTTTATACTGCAGTCCACACAGACTTTTTCACCTCAAAGGGCAAAAGGCCAAACGACGGTCAAAATATCCGCGAAAATAAAAATGAAGGGGGATTTAGTGAAGCTTTGCGATGGTTCGAGGCCATCGTTTACATGAAAAGGGTTAAAATTACGGAATTTACAAAACCATACACGGTGAAGTCTAACGATGAAGTCATTAGCGCCAAAGAACACTTCAGAATAATTGGAGTCTTGCTTAGAACATGGAAGCAACTTTTTTGCAGTTATTATCAACTATTTTTCCATCAGAGGGCAAAAGATCAAAGAATTCATAAAAATAAGAATGCGGAATTTATAAACTTTCAGGAATTATGATTACACAGAAAAAGGGTTGAAATGATGAAATAAAGAACAGCAGAGAGCAATGGAATTCGCAGTGTTACAAAGCACCCCCAGGAAATTAAAATAATTTCAAATAAAAGCAAGGAGACCTTGCAAAATCTCATCCCCTATAATTGCATAATTACCCTTAGCGAAATAATTAAACATATCAAATGGACAAAAGCACAAAGCAAGAAAATTTTCAGTGTGATAAACCACCCCTTCTAAAAATTAGAATAACTTTAAAAATGGCACGAAGAATTTATAAAATGTCAGCTCCTATAAGTACACACTTGCCCTTAACGAAATAGTTGAATTTATCAAAATAAAAGAATGTTCAGTGTGACAAAGCGCCCCAAGAAAATTAAAATAATTAAAAGAGCAAAAAGAATGTTTAAAATTTCACCCCTAAAACTACACAGCTACCCTTAGCATAATATTTAAGCATATAATATTACAAAAAGCACAAAATTATAAAATTTCCAGTGTGACAAACCAACCCAAGAAAATCAAAGCACTTAAAAAAGCAAGCAGGAACTTTAACCCTTTCAACACTGAATTTTATTTCTTCAGAAAGTGACTAATTTTTAGAAGTGTATATTTTGTGACACAGGAAATGGAATAAAAATACGACTGAGAATGAAATATATTTTTTTTTATTTCAGGAGTTCTCAGATTTTCAGGAGTTTTCGGATATTTTTATCCCAGCAGTAAATATTGCCACATAAACAAAATTATATATGGAAATAAATTGTACAATAATAACATGAAAATTATATGATAATGTTCGGGATATAAAATATCCCAGTAGTGTCGTAAGGGTTAAAATCTCACCCCTATTATCACACAACTACCCTTAGTAAAATATTTAAACATATCAAACAACACCATAGAACAGGAGGATCTTCCGTGTCTTACACACCCCATAGAAAGTAGAGCAATTCCGTAAGAACGCAAAACAAAATCATTCCCAGTCGCACTCACCACCATCTATTCCTCCAAGGACGAAAGGACGAGCGAAGGGCATGCGAAGTACCGATGAAAATAAAAGTCAAGAGGGATTTAGCGGTTTCTCTCGAACGACGAAAAATAGAGGAACGCACTTGTCCTCAATCTTTCCTTTGAAAAGCAAAGACAGAGCATCCTCGTTGGATCTGTTTGGACTTGTTTGTTCGCGTTGTTTCGCGAAAAACTTGGCCGTGCAACGACAGCGGGCCAACGAAGTATCCGAAGCTCCATTCATTATCCTGTCCTTTAGAGAAGACGTTCGTTCGTCGTTCAAAGGAAGAAGGAGAACGGAAAGAAAACAAGACGAGCGGAAACCTCTCTCCCTTCGCGCACAATGATGTTTCGAGGAAAGAAATAATGGGACGAGCGAGTTACAAATTTCTGCGGAACGAGATTCTTAATCTTGATGGCCTAGAGCGATGGTATGGTATTCGAAGATAGGATGAATGGTATGTGTGGGTGTACGGTGTAACGTTATTGATTAAAAGAACTGGGATAATTGTAATTGTTTCGATGCGGTTGCTGGAATTCTTCGAGATGCCGGTGTTTTAAATTAATGAAAAACGGGCGAAGAGTCTTTTAGAGACGTTCAAAGTGGGAAGATAGAAGGAAAATACGGAGAGAATGTTATCTATGGTTGGCTACGATGCATTAAGGGAAAATTTGATAAGGTGTTCTGTATCGTCTTGGTTTTTGTATGTATTGAAGAGCTGATGCTAGAATTTTGAAATAGGAGTAGTAGTTAGTAGTAATTTAAAAAATTGCGAATCGTCAGACAAGCGCGAAATACCTTAAATGTACAAAAATCTCTACGAATAAAAACGTCAAAGGTTGTCAAATAAAATTTTAATTTCACAAGTATATAAAATATGCCATCAGTTCCTCGTCTCATTTAGTGACAATTTGTACAATAATTAAAAAAATTGCGATTTCGCAAACCATCACTCTACAAATCCCTACGACTGAAAACATCAAAGGTTGTCAAATATAATTTTAATTTTGCAAGTATATAAAATATGCCATCAGTGCCTCGTCTCATTTAGTGACAATTTGTACAGTAATTAGAAAAATTGCGATTTCGCAAACCATCACTCTACAAATCCCTACGAATAAAAACATCAAAGGTTGTCAAATAAAATTTTAAATTTGCAAGTATATAAAATATGCCATCAGTTCCTCGTCTCATTTAGTGACAATTTGTACAATAATTAAAAAAATTGCGATTTCGCAAACCATCACTCTACAAATCCCTACGACTGAAAACATCAAAGCTTGTCAAATATAATTTTAATTTTGCAAGTATATAAAATATGCCATCAGTGCCTCGTCTCATTTAGTGACAATTTGTACAGTAATTAGAAAAATTGCGATTTCGCAAACCATCACTCTAAAAATCCCTGCGAATGAAAACATCAAAGGTTGTCAAATAAAATTTTAATTTTGCAAGTATATAAAATATGCCATCAGTTCCTCGTCTCATTTAGTGACAATTTGTACAAAAATTAGAAAAATTGCGATTTCGCAAACCATCACTCTAAAAATCCCTACGAATGAAAACATCAAAGGTTGTCAAATAAAATTTTCAATTTGCAAATATATAAAACGTTCCGCAGGTTACTCAACTCGTTTAATGAGAATTTGTGATATGATTAGGAAAATTATAGCTCCTGGAACAAGTTCGAATCACGCCATAAATAAAGAAACCCCTACAATTGAATACAACCCCATCAAACCGAATCTCAACTCTACAAACATATACAATTTTCTATGTCATTTACACCGACTAGCGTCAATTTATCAACTAATCAACAAACACTCCAACCCTCAAAACACCCCAAAAATTCCCGTAATTCCCAAAAACAACCTCATCAAACCTGATCAAACAAAATATCAATCCAAGTACCATATGAAATTCCCTTCTCGCATCAAATACAATTAATTCATTCGCCAATCAAGAAAAGTACAGTCCTCCTCTCGAAACCAGCCTCTACCACCCTAACAACCAACCCCAAAATCCAATAGATCAACCTACCCCGAAATCAAATATCATCAAGTACTGTACAACTAGATAACATTTCCTCAGAGTTTCTCATATCGAATAACGTTGATCCACACAATAATCGAGAGAAGTATCGTGGGGAAGTCTCGATAGGGGATGACGAGGGGATGGAAGGGGTGTGTGGAAGGGGTTTCCCGTTGCAGGTGCCGGTAGGAAATTCAATTTGGTGGCGTTCACCCTCAAGGAGAGGCTCGTTCCTTTTCTTCGAGAGGGAGAAAGGCAACCGGCTTCGCACAAAGGAGCCCTCGTAGGGCTCGTTCGATCGGCGGCTATTTTTTATGAAGCACCCTGCGCGTGCTTTAACGACGGTGGCTCCTTTGTGAGAACGGCTTTTTATGTTTTTATTTGCCAGATGAGAGGCCCGCCGATCGCCGTGCAATCGGGCTCATCGATTTTGCAATTATAACGCCTCTCTATTATCGGCGCTTTATTAACACGCGTTTTAACACGTCTTCGATGGGACTATGCAACGTCGTTCTGATCTTCGATGGTTGCTTATAAGAAAAATGATGGAGGTGGTTTATTTCCGTTTCTTTTCTTCTCTTTTTATATTGTCGAGGAATGTTTTGGCAATTATCACGCCTCTCTAATATCGGCGCTTTATTAACACGTGTTTTAACACGTCTTCGATCGGACGGTGTGCAACGTCGTTCTCATCTTCGATGGTTGGTTATAAGAAGAATTATGGAAGTGGTTTATTTCTGTTTCTTTTCTTTTCATATTATTGAGGAATATTTTTGCAGTTATAATGCCTCTGTATTATCGGCGCTTTATTAATATGTATTTTAATTTTTGGTTATAAGTAAAATGACGAATGTGGTTTATTTCTGTTTCTTTTCTTTTCTTTTCTTTTCATATTATTGAGGAATATTTTTGCAGTTATAACGCGTCTCTATTATCGGCGCTTTATTAATATGTATTTTAATTTTTGGTTATAAGTAAAATGACGAATGTGGTTTATTTCTGTTTCTTGTCTTTTCATATTATCGAGGAACATTTTTGCAGTTATAACGCGTCTCTATTATCGGCGCTTTATTAATATGGATTTTAATTTTTGGTTATAAGTAAAATGACGAATGTGGTTTATTTCTGTTTCTTTTCTTTTCTTTTCATATTATTGAGGAATATTTTTGCGGTTATAACGCCTCTCTATTATCGGCGCTTTATTAATATGTATTTTAATTTTTGGTTATAAGTAAAATGATGAACGTGGTTTATTTCTGTTTCTTTTTGTTGTTTTTGTATTATTGAGGAATGTTTCTGCAATTACAATGCCTCTCTATTATCGGCGCTCTATTAATATGTCTTCGATGGGACGATATGCAATGTCATTCTGAACTTTGATATAGTGAGGGACCAGAAACAAGGCACTTGAGGGATAATTTGTTCTGATTCGCCAGACGGATAGGGACATCCCTCACATTCGTTGCGTTGTCATGTGAACGACGAAAGGAGTGTTTATTTTCGGTTGTCATTCGTCGATCTCAGGTTTCCAGGGCCAACATGGCGGCGATAGGCGGTGCGAGAGCAATCTCCGTTCCGTCTCAAGTGTCTTCTTTCTGGTCCCACACTATAGTTGGTTATAAGAAAAATGATGGAGGTGACTTACTCCTGTGCCTTTTTTTTGTTTTTATATTATTGAGGAATGTTTTTGCAATTATAAAGCCTCTGCATTATCGATGCTTTATTAACAGGCATTTTAACACGTTTTCGATTGGACTGTATGCATCATTCTGATCTTCGATGATTGGTTATAAGAATAATAGAGTCGATAGACAGTTGATTAGTATGAAATAATTCAACATTTTTATTATCATGGAAATACGAATATTTACTTGGGTGAGTTTTTCTCACTTTTTGCCACTGCGAAGATACTGGTTCAATATTGTTTCAAGACTTTGAACTCGATTTGAATTATTTGCATTATTTCCAATTTAAAGCAGCACCGAAAATGCAATCGTTAATAAAAATTGTCGGATTGTCATTCGTATCTGCGAAAACGAACTGAGAATTTTACGTAGCTTTAATGTACCGTGTAATAAATTCCTCTGGCGAAAGATAATGTATCTTCATATTTTGCAAATCCCGGACACGAATGGAAATTGAAATGAGATTCCGCGTAATGATTTCCACGTGAGGGATTCCGTGGGAATTCATTTTTCGCGATATTACGAAAGATAATTCACGATTTGCTGCAACTATAGAATTTCTCTTTATTCCTTGCAGTATCGCAGAAAGCGTTGAAATATTGAAAAATAAACTCCTTTGAAATTTACTGCAACGTATGATTGTAATGTTTATAAAAAAATATGTTTTGTAGCTGATAGAAGAAACGTGTGAAAAAGAAATTGCAAAAATACATTTTACGGGGGAAACGCAATAAAATTGAATATCTTCGATCAATTTCACCATGGAAAATTTGTATTTATTTTTGGGGAAAAGTCAATGGGATGAATTGACGGATTGTATTTGATTTGTGCGACAATGAAATGTACAAATTACCTGAAAAACCTCTTCTTTATTTTATGGTGAACTGTGCAAATGACGAGTACTCCAAAGGCTCATCCCATTTCATTATTACAAATCGCAGAGAAAACCGTGATCCAACTAATTAATGGTACTCGTTAATTATCGGAATTAAATTTTACACTTTGCAGGTTGTTTGCGGAACGCTTTAGCGATTGGACTAAAAAATCTGGTAAGATACTAAGCTAGGAAGACTTGGACTTTCAACTAGGAAATTTCAATTAATTAAACAGATTATTATTCTTTCAATTTTTATTGAGGAATATATCAAAGAATCGACGTCTGGAAAGCCTAAAATTGTAGATTTCACTGAAAGTGATCACGGTAATTAAGATTATAATGCAAAGAAACCTTAATAAATTACTAAACAAAGGACTTGTATCATTTTCGTTTATAAATTTAAAAAACAATGTTAACTTTCTGTAAAAATAAATAAACAGTCAGAATATAATATTACGTTGCTCCACTAAATAACTGTAAAATTATAGAAAACAAAGTAAACTGCTTCCTCGCGTTTTACGTATTTTTTACAACTTCTATAATACCTTTATAGACAATAAAATGTTGATAAACCCGCAAACAACAAACAGACGCACATATCCTCATGCAATTTTTTATTCTTGGCATTTATTTCCAAGTATACAACCGCGATAAAATGTTGCATAAAACGATATTGAAAAAGGAAACAAGATCTATAAACTCCATAGAAATAATCTGACTGGATAATATGAAGAATAAGAGGAAAAAACACTACGAATCTCGTAATTGACAATTTAATGAAGAATTATCGATTTTTTATTTCTTCATCGATAAGCCACCCACGAATTTGTCATCGTTATCTCTCGACATCATTATTCTTTTCCACTCAACGATCTGTCGTTCGTTATTTAGAAGAGAATCGGAAGTAACGTGGCAGACGCGTGTCGTATATTAATAGCCGATTGTTTTCGATGCGAATTTACACGCACGCCATACAGAAAAGTGTCATGGTGTCACGGCACTCCACTATTTTTGCGCCACTTGAAAATTCCGATCACGCGCTCTCGAGATACCTATCGAGCGCATTGTCTTTTCTTTTCTATTTTGCGCCTCTTTATGTGGACACGATCGACGATAATAGATACGGAAAAGACGAGGCGATAATATTAATATGTACGCTCGTAAATGCGACTGATAATTTTATCGAACTCTATTTTCTGCTATTGGAATTCCATCGAGGATGATGGACAAAGAGGTGTCGCAAGAAATGTGTATTTATTTTGCGAGGATGGATGATGAATAATTTAGTAACGTTAATTTGATTAAATGTCAAGGGGGTGCTCGATTTTGACGAAATTTTTGGCAAAATAGAGTTGTCTATGATTATGAGGATTTTTTGAAATTGATTTCGAGATATTGACAATTTTATTGTGGATGAATAATAATTAGGGAAAACGTGAGAATTTGATGACTTGTTTTATTTTAAGCTTTGAGAAATTATGTTGATTGTATTTGATAGAATTTTCTGCAGGTAATTCGGCATAGCAATTTTATAGATAAATAATTTGGGGAAAAGTTTGATTGGTGGTCGATATTTTACTTCAGATTTTAGCTAATTAGCCTCGAATATGTTTGACGGAATTTTTACAAGATTATTACGAGTCTTTGGCAATTTAATACTAAATAAATTTTACAGGAAAAAAATTGAATAAACGATCTATTTTGACAAAATATTTCATTTTAGACTTTGTCAAATTAAAGATATTTTATAGATAAATATTATGGCGAAAAAGTTGCATGGGTTGTCAATATTTAATTTTAATAATTAAATTTGATGGAATTGTTACAACACAATTTTGAACCATTGGCAACTTAATTCCAAATAAACACCAAAGGAGAAAAACTGAAGAGCGGCCGACTTTGCGAAGTCATTTTAAATTAGACTTCGACAAATTAATCTCAACTAGAATTATATTTCGTTCGAAAAATAGAATAACTGCACAATTGTGAGAAAATCTTCCTCTAATCACAGTATCAACATTTTAACGACATAATTCTCAACTATTGACAGTCTCATCCCGTGCGAATATGCCACAACAAAAATCGAAAATTCATAAGCTCGATCCACAAACTTGGCGAAATTAAAGCACTCAACGAGCCATGTCCAAACCTCGACGCACCATCTCAAACAAACCACCATGGATCCCTCAAACATCGTCAAACCCAGGAAATAAAATTCCACGCTACCCTCGGCCATCCGTGTTATCACGGTTTTCCATTATCTCGCGTTCGCGAAACATTCCGCGAATCTAAATTGTCCGCGTGTTGATGCATCGCGCGAATGCAATTTTCGCTCCGTCTACCATCGGCTTCTACCGCACCATGGAATTCGCAAGGGAATCCATTCGAGGCTCGAGCGGATCGCGAATTTAATGAAATTGTCGCAGATTCCGTGGGGTGTTTCCTTTACGCTCGCGAAACCTCCATCCTCTTTCGCGAATCTTCCGACGATACGAAATGATCTTTGCATTTCCGCGGAGCATCTAATCGCCTTATCTAGACGGAGATCGTGGAATAGAAGCGAAGAGAAGAGACGAAGAGAAAGCGACGTAATACGGCAAAGAGGCTTATCCGCCTTGAAAAATGATTGCTTTTTCCTTTACCACTGTGTAGGCCTTTCAGCTGCACTGAATTCGTTTAATTTCCCAACTGCTGGAGGATAGGAGTTTCCATTACCATAAGTCGGAGCGTTTTAATTAAATTTCAAATGCGGACTGTTCGATGAATTTAATGCGGCTCTTTCGTGCTCTATTTGTGCCGCGTGTAATCAACGCAACTTTTTCTAATATTAACGCTGCTGTTTCTAGTGCTGTTTGATATCATTGGAGAGGAGGAATTATTTTGAGCTGTTGATACGATTTTTGTGAGATTTTCAGACTCTTTTACAGTTAGAAGCTGCATGGGGGAAAGTTAATTAGTATTAAATCTACGAAGATTTGCTTTTTTCAGTGTTAAAAAAAGGAAAATTGAAATAGTCCAATTTGGAGAGTTAATTTTCTACATTGGACTGCTGGTATTAATTTAAAAATATTTATTTTTTATCCGTTTACTTAGTATTTAACAAAATGTCTCAAAACTATAAACACGGTTTCAGTCTATGGGAATTCATAAGTTAATTAGCTTCAAAATCACCTAGAAACTTATGGGACTATCTTTCGTAAGTGATCAAATACATGAAACTTTCCTGCATTAAAAATACTCTCTGTTTATTTGCATTCTCGTATATTTCCCGTGTGAAATATTTGATTAAAGTGAATTGCAAAGTGACAATAAAAAGTCACGTGGAGGAATGGTCCGAGTTAAAATGTTCGTTGGCGATTACTCAGGCAAATTGGCGCAAAAGTTCGGGACATTTTGACGAAGCAGCAGCAGGGGCTCTAAACACTTGATTTTTAATGGGACAAGAAGTGGAAAATTGAATTTTCCTAAACGCTATTAGCGCACGATCAGCTTCGTTCATTAAGCGTTAATTGGAGCCGAGGCAAGCGTGAAGCTCGACCGGAGAGCCCTTACAACTGGATCGACCCAGCCTGTTATCATACATCAGACTACATGGCTCTTCCGAATTTAGCAACGTGTCGCAAAATCAACGTATAACCTTCCCTCGCCATATCCTTTCAGATTTCGAACAAATTACGGAAGTGATGTACATCAAAACGTTTAAAGCACCTTTCTCAATATTTCTTCTAATCTGTGACATTTTTTGACACGCTATAATACCATTTGTTTCTTAGATATATGAAACAGAAAATTTATACCAGGACATGTCCCACCCGCGGCATAATTTTACTTTTTCTGTGGCTCTTATGGGTTTTTCATAGATACCTGTTTTTATGTAATAAAAAATCTAACGAAAATTACAATATATTTTTAATAATTAATTGGACACCTGTGTATATCGTTTATGAGGGGTTAACAGCGTGTAGAGTTTTTTCATGGCTATTTTTTTATGTCGTACTATTTAAAGCATTAACACTAGATCTACGGGCGTTAAATCTAGTATATTTAAATATATTAAATAAGTACTTTGAAAAAAGATGGATCAAGTGGTAAAAAATACGATCAGTTAAGTAATTCATGTATTATAAGATACACGTGAAATATTTACTGTAGTGCTTCTTTATCAGTTTAAGAAAATTGTTGAAAAATGTAGGAACCCGTCAAATTGATGGCGGCCGTAGATCTAGTGTTAATAGATGGCTCTTCCGAATTTAGCAACTTGTTGCAAAATCAACGTATAACCTTCCCTCGCCATATCCTTTCAGATTTCGAACAAAACGGAAGTGACGTACTTGAAAACGTTTAAAGCACCTTTCCCTATATTTCTTCTAATCTGTGACATTTTTTTACACGCTATAATACCATTTTTTTCTTAGATATATGAAACAGAAAATTTATACCAGGGCATGTCCAACCCGCGGCATAATTTTATTCTTCGTAAGTGATCAAATACATAAAACTTTACTCCATTAAAAATATTCTATGTTTATTTATATACTCGTATATTTCCCGTGTGATATATGCCCTGATATTAACCCTTTGACGAAGACGGAGGCATACACGGTTAGAGTTGAAAAATTGAAATATAACTGTTGAAATATGATCGTGCAAATAATAATTTATAACTTCTGTACATCAACACTCTGACTTTCTGATAAAAAGATAGTTTTTTAACACCAAACAAATGATTATTTCTCAATATTCAAAAAAGTCTCCGTCGCAAAGGTTTAAAGTAAATATGCAAAGTGGCAATAAAAAATCACGTGGAAGAATGGTTCGAGTTAAAATTTTCGTTGGCGATCTATCGGCACAATTAATTACTAATCCTCAAACGCCACCACCTATCCTCTATTAACACTAGACCAACCAAACCAGTCAAAATGACTGGTACAAAATTCTTTCCAAAAATTCTCCAAGTTTATAGAAAAGTCTTAGAATAAATATCGTATGTCCATCTTAAAAAAACATAAATCACCGAATCGAGTATCTTTCCCGCCTCTTGATTCCTCCTTTTTCAAAGTACTTATTTAATATTTTGAAATATGATAGATTTAACGCCGGTAGTTCTACTGTTAAATCCATGAAATCCCAACCAACTGAGTCCAATGAAACTCACCCGCAAATCCAGGAGTGTCTTCTCCTGGGCACGCTGCTCTGTGGCACCAGCAACAAAGGCGCGGTGCCCTTTATACTTCCGGTATTCCCACCATTCCCTCCTCCGCCGTCGCCGGCCGGAAGCCGCAGCTCCGGCACCTGAAGGCTGCTCATCTTCGATCCTCACGCCTGTTAGGTCACCAAAATGGCACCCAATCGGCGTCCCCGACGTCCTCGCCGATGGCTCCTACCACTGGCATCACTGATTCTTTTACTCTTCGATCGATTCCTCGAAGAATCGCCGAGAATCTCGGCCGGTATTCAACCTCGGCGATTACTGTTCTCCAAAGGACATCTCGGGTTTCTAGCTTCGCTGTCTTTTGACTTAGCATCCGGTATCGTTGCGCTAGGAAACGCGATAGTTTCGGGTGAAATGACCGAAGGGGATGTTCTTTCGGTGCTGGTGTGATTAACACTTTGTAAGATGACCCCGGGTATGAGATTCATGGGGTCGTTTTTGGATTATACGGAGTCTCTGAGAAGTGGCTATGGTTTTTTTTGTGATTCGGTCATATTTCTGGTACTTTTAAAAAAGTATTACTTTAACTCTGTGGTTGTAGTTATTTATTTAAGTTTCTAGCTGACGGTAATTAATTATGTGGAATTTAATCCCGTTGGTTGTACTTTTTTATTCGATGCTAAGAATAATTGAGTTTTTAAGTTGACAGATAAATTAACTCCAGGAAAACTAGGTTGAAATACAAATCGATATTGCAAAATGTATAATTGCGCGTGGCTTTCTTGTAACGAAATATCAATTGAAAAAGGTGGAATAACCTTGGAGTTAATCAGATTTAATTGAGATGTAAATTATTTATAATTGGACGGCCAAAAAAACGACGTCGCTTAGCGGCGTTAATCGCTATTATTAAGGAGATTTGTAATGAATATAAAAAGTTAGGATTAAATCGCGTGCTTTGACACGTAAATCTTCAAAAATTCAGAAACAGGAGTTAATCGATTTGGCAAGCAAACGACTCAATTATCAGCCTTGAAAGATATCTAGGTTTTAATTTCCATTTTTGGATATAGAATATATCTGGAAATTTTAAAAATATTGCAAAACTACTATCAATTAACTGGCACAAAGACAAAAATTATTCAGAGAAAAAATTGTTAATGTTTCACGAAGAAGTAACAAATGCGTGAGCAGAAATTCGTCGATAAGAAAAGTTTCTCCAATAAAAAGATTATTCGCAATTGTTTTGTCATTATTCTTCCTTAGAAAAAAATAATAAACAAATCAGTGCCACTTATCTTTAATCCAAAAATAATTCCTCGCTCCGATAAAGTTTCTTACAAAGAATTAATCACACTCTGAATCCTCTAAAATCGTCTTTCGATGTATCAGTGCTATGTGACGAGGAAACACTCTCCGCCAACGTAATCACCGTAATGGTAATAATCATTAAATTTACAATAACATTTCCCGCCTATGAAAACTCTCACACCTATAACGATCCGGTATCCGGATCGATCAGAATTAATTACCAAGTGATTAACGACAGGAAAACAGTAATTTATAAAGTTTCAGTGTAACAAGGATTGCTATCATTCGGGAGAATGTTTTCCCTGTAATCAGCGTACGCTTTTTGCCGCTGATAAGACGTCAAACTTGACCGTGAACACGCGACGTTTATGTAATTCAATTACAAGTATCGTTTCGATCGTTGTTCGATTTTAACCTAAGTATTGATAGACTGAGGACGGCTAACGATTGTAATGTTAGAATTTTAATAGTAGAATTATCAGTTTCCTTTTTGCAATAAAACTCCATATCGCCGTGTAAAGAGAATGTTGCAGTGAAAAACACCATAGCTCTCGAATTCGGAAGAGAATTGTAAGATTGTTTGGCTTGGATTAAGGAAAATTTGAGTGATAAATAAAAGTGGAATTCTACCTAATTGGACCAGTGAAATCGTCCTTAATTACATAACATTTGTCTCTAATTGTGGGACACCTAGGACTTACTGTTTTATGTGGATTTTTTGTCATTGAAGGTATGATATATTAAATGATATTTTAGGAGAAATTGTTCTAATTTGAATCAGGATTTACTAATTAGGAGCGAAAGTTCCTAACTCTTCAGCGGTATTTATTTGCGGTTGGAATTATACTACTTTTTTACAATACGTAAAAATTAATTTCGCAAAATTTTCACCAATTAGTTATTCATGAATTTTCGACGACAGTTTTAACTATACAGTTGTCAAAGGAAATTTAGAAGAAGATAGGAAAGCAGTGTGAAATTATAAAGTTAAAATTAACTTAATAGCAAATTTATTGCAGGAGAAAAATAAATTTGCAATTCAATTCTCTTCGTTTTGGAAAAATCAATGTATTAAATATTCTCTAATAAAATTTCAGGAAAATTCTGCAAACTGTAAAATCTTTACATATCTCTGAACAGAAGACCAATAAGTCAACACAGGGAGGATTATAAGGTTAATTAAATTGTGCCTCCAGCATGATAACTCATTAGCTATAAATTCAATCACGAAGAAATGAAATCGCGATTTCCAAGGCTAACCCTGACAGAGTCCAGGCAAACAAAGAACCCGTGTAAAGACTTTGAAGATTAATTAAATTAAACCCCGAATGTGAGGGGACTTCACACGATGACCTACTTGCTAAGAGCCTTCGTTTCCTGTTCCGCTCGATGAAACGAATCCAGATGACTCGTGCTTTCGGTCAAATATACTCGACATTATCCTCCTCCACCTACGATTTCCTCGTCCAAAGATCGAAAGTCCATTCAACGACTTCGAGATCGCACTCGAAACTGTTCGATTCCATCGATCGTCATAGTATCGTATTCGCCGCTTCATTTTAGACGATTGTATCGCAAATTCGCCAGATTTCACGGTAAATTGTACTTTGAAATTGATTAATCGTGACTTAGTTTTCACAAATTATGTTTAATTAGGTACGATACCGTAAGTTAGAAAATTCATAACAATTGTGGACAGGAGGATGGAAGGCTATGATGGATAAGTAGATAAAAACTCAAATTCCAATTAAGGAGATATGAGTATCTATCACCAGTCAAACCTGAACATTTTTTAAAATTGTCATCTGATATATCACAGACTGAATGGTTCAGAAGCAACCTAGAACCGAAAACAGTAGGTTGTAGGTCGAATGACAATAGCAGCTAGGTGGTGCTACGATGGATAAATAGATAAAGACTAAAACTCCTAGCCAGTAGATTTGAGTTTCAATCATCAGTAAAAATTGGAAATGTTTTAAAATAGTCATTCAATATATCACAGACTCAATGGTACAGAAGTCACCTATAATCGGAAACAGTAGGTTCTAGGTCGAATGACAATAGCAGCTATGGGGGGCTACGATGAATAAGTAGATAAAGACTAAAACTCCTAGCCAGTAGATATGAGTTGCAATCACCAGTCAAATTTGGAAATTTTTTAAAATTGTCATTTAATATATCACAGACTGTATGGTTCAAAAGCCACCTAGAACCTACAATAGTAGGTTCTGTGCCAATAACAATAGCAGCTAAGGAGGGCTATGGTGGATAAGTAGATAAAGGCTCAAACAGTAAATATGAGCTTAAATCACGAGTCAAATTTGGAAATTTTCAAAATTGTCATTTAATGTAACACAGCGTCGGGGTTAAGAAACCACCTAGAACCGAAAACAGTAGGTTCTAAACCGAATGATAATAGCAGCTATGGGGGGCTAAGATAGATAAGTAGATAAAGACTAAAACTCCCAATCATCAGATATGAGTTTCAATCATCAGTTAAATCTCAAAATTTTTTAAAATTGTCATTTAATATATCACGGACTGGATGGTTCAGAAGCCGCCTATAACCGGAAACAGTAGATTCTAAACCGAATGGTAATAGCAGCTGTGGGGGGCTACGATGGATAAGTAGATAAAGACACAAACTCCTAGCCAGTAGATATGAGTTTCAATCACCAATCAAATTTGGAATTTTTTAAACTGTCATTTAACCCATTGGCTGCCAACTACGAGATATCTCGTAGCTGCACTATAAGTTTTAATTAATAAGTTAACAATAATGGCCGCGCGTGTATAGAAATTTTTGAATAAAAATGTTCTTCGTATCGTTACAAATGTCGGGATTATATTTTTGATTAATGAAACCAATGTTCCAAAAACTTTCTGTCATCTTCTCAAATTTTAACAAGCGAAGGTAATATTTGCTTAGTTTTCCTGGCAGTGAATGGGTTAATGTATCACAGCCTCGAGGGTTCAGAAGCCACCTAGAACCTAAAACAGTAGGTTTTCGGCCAACTGACATTAGCAGCTAAGAAGGGCTATGGTGGATAAGTAGATAAGGACTCAAATTCCTCCTGAGCTTAAATCAAGAGTCAAATTTGGAAATTTTAAAAATTTTCATTTAACATATCACTGCCTCGATGGTTAAGAAGCTACCCAAGAATGGTTAATCTTGTTTTTGTTTTGCATTTCGACTTCGACTCCGGTTTTAGGTGGCTTCCAAACCACCAAGACTATGATATACCTATCTCATAGGAAAAATGTTGAATTTCCCAGAGGTAATGAGGCATTTGAACCCTAGCCTACTAATTACGAGTCCACACCTTTACCTCCTCATCCACCATAGCCCTCCTAAGAATTATTAACGCTACCAGCTGTATCTAACGTCTCAAGTACCCCCAAAGCCCCCATAAAAATCTAAATTTGTCCACAAAATTGAGCCTGATAGATCACAGTAAATTCAGTCATTCCCCATCAAAAGTGATTCTCCACCACATTGATGTTAAAAATCCATCGACCATGATCAGAGAGCACCGTAGGTTACACCGTCGTTGGACATAGAACGGTGAAGCTATCGGCTATCGATTATCGGCTTTCCCCATAACTCTCTCTCTCGCTTTATGCGACAGGTGCTCGCTTATTAATAATAACGGAAAGGGCGGCATCGCATGTGCACCTGCATCGTCCTGCAACACGATGCACATTAATCGCACCGACGGAAGCCCTTCTTTGTCCCTTTCCAATGGCATCGTCGTTGCGACGATCCTCCTGGTTCAGTGAAAATCGCGCGTTTATTATTAATAATAACAATAGCGTGCAGCTGCATCGCTGTAGTGCATTCTGCACGATTAGACTCGGCAATCCAAGCATCCCTCTTCACCCTTTGGCCATTGTAATTTCAAACGGATCGGCGGTCCTTTCGTGTATAATTTAATGACGAGTGCTGAGTTTATGGTAAAATGGCAAAAACTTTCTTTTAGGAAGAACTTGAGATTTTTATATTTCATGGGGTAATTGTCGGGTGTTGGAATTTTTGAAATATTTCACGGTGAGTTAAATTACAATACAGAGATATTTAAAAATTTAATTTTTAAGTTTTTTGATTTATAGAGTTTCTGGGATTTTAAACAAGCTTTGATTAGGGGTTTGCATTATTTATTTTAAATGGTAGAATAATTAATTTTATATTTTCAAAAATCCGCAGGCTTTGTTTTATCAGACATCTGAATTATAGAAAATGTTGCATATAAATCGTTCTGCAGCTTTTGGTTTTTTATATTATTGAAGAGAGAGCGAGAGAGAAATTCTTTTAAAATCTAGAAGTCGGGATTATATCTTTACAGCAAATTCGGCAAGTTATAATAACTTTTCAATTTCATTGAATAAAAATAATTAATATTCTCCACATTGAGAAGAAACAATGCTTCAATATTCGCAAACATTCAGAAAAATCCAAGAGTCTGAATCGTCATAATTTAATAATACAAAAAATACATAAATTGCATCTCAATTTATTCGCAAAATAGGAGACAAATAAATTGTGACCTGAAAGTACCAAAAGAAAAATTAATCGACAAAATGACAATATAATAAAGTGATTAAAACACTGGAAAGAAGTACGCGTCGAAAATCGAGGCAACGATCATGAGACTACACGCATGTACTAGAAATGATTAGGCTACGGCAGTTTGAAGGAATAATGACACCTTAATTAACACGTACGCAGCCAGTCATAAAAAGACCTTACGTCAGTGTGAATGCATTTGTTTCCTATTATTTAATCACACTTACAACTGCCATATTTGTGCAATTACATGAGAAAATATTCATTTCCAATTGTTAAGAAAAAGTGACAATCTAATTGCAGTCAATATTACATAGATACATAGTGCACCAGAAATTATAAACTCGTTTCAAGATTTAATAACTTTTTTTCAATCAATACTGAAGTTCTTCAGTAATTTTATTGCTATAAAATAAACACATCTCCAACGTTAATTGTAAACAGTGCAACAATGCTGTAAACGTAAGATACAAAATGAAAAAAGTTATTAAAACTTTCAGCAATTTCGTCATTTCTGGGCCACCGTGTGTAACAGATTTTTTTTTAAATTGCACGAAGCAGCAAAGTGGCTGGCTTTTTTCCACATTTTTCCTTGAATAAATGTGCCACAGTAATTCGTTATCTCGTGCAACAAATATTACGGTCGAAAATTGCCATTCAGAGCACATAAATTAAACTCTGCTCTGTGTGCGACGAGATTATCGTGTTAACTCAGCTGTCGCATACCTGTGATTTCATTATTGAAATTCGATTATTATTTTCACATTAAAGAAACCTGTCCTCACATTGGTACACTTCAACGAAAATTCCACGTTCCCCGGATTCCCGAAAATCGAGGTATCGAAGCGCGAAAGACACTTGGCATGGAATTTTTCTGAGCAGAAAAGAAAATATTGTGGAATCTTACGAATTCGTGTCGTTTGTTTGATAATACAGATACCGAGAAAACTTACTTTCTGCAAAAAAGGCTGTTAATTAATCATTTGAGTTTTATGCAAAATTCTGTCAATTCAAACTGTCAAGTAAAACTTGAATTGTTAAACCTATCAACTTATTTAGCAGAAGGTAAAATTTAAAAAACTCTGCACTCTTTTCTGTTATCTGTAAAGGAGGTCTATGGAGAATTTTTATACGACTGTAAATAAAGCTATTTTACTGTAAAACACGAAAATAAATTGCCCCATTTATTGAAAATGAGACAAAAATCGGTATTTCTTGTAACTACCCCCGGATGAAGGCCACAGGGTTGAAAGATACTCAATGGTTCCATATGGTCGCCCATGGAATGACCCATCGCCAGTAAAAAACAGTTAAAAAAACTCTGACGCCCTATATCCCCCATATGCTTGTGTTTAAAAGTTTTGCATAATTTACAAAATTTTAAACAAGGCGTTACAAAATGTATAAGCCAACCCCGTTACATTAAATTTGCATCAATTTATTTATCGAGAACCTTGCCCAAATACTCATCAGTTATTCTGAAACGTTTCTAGATTTTGAAACAGATTGTCTAACAATTGGCAAAATATTTGCGATACCTGTTACTTTAGTGTACGAAGAATTTAACAGCAGAACTACCAAGGCAGTGAAATTAAATGTTTCTTCATTTTTGACAAAAGTTTCATAAATTATAAACTCGATTCAAGATTTAATAACTTTTTTTCAATCAATATTAATTTTTTTCGGTAAAATTTATAGGTAAGCCGTAAAATAAATATTCTGCGTCTATCTTATAAAATATAAATTACCGAAAGTCATCCTTTTAAATTCACTCCTTCTAAACTACTTATTTAACACTAGAACTACGGCCGCCGTTAATTTGACGGGTTCCTACATTTTTCAAAAATTTTCTCAAACTGATAGAGAAGCACTACAGTAAAAATTTCACGTGTATCTTACAATACATGAATTACTTAACTGATCGTATTTTTTACCACTTGATCCATCTTTTTTCAAAGTACTTATTTAATATATTTAAATGTACTAGATTTAACGCCCGTAGATCTAGTGTTAATATAATTCAGTATAATAGATTTAACGCCGGTAGTTCGAGTGTTAAGGTATTCGCAATTTGAAATTTCGCGGATAATCGAGAGATTTTGCAAGTCGTTAGTACCGTGGAATAAAAGCCAGGGAGAAATAGTATTCAGTTTCTCACATCCATTGACGAGCAAGTAACGTGGCGTGAAATGATCGAGCAATTCGTAGACGGAGATTTACCGTGGCAGGAAACGTACAAACTATACACGGTGTATCGTGCCCGAGCAATTTTGATCAATCACCGAGCGACGGAAGCATTTCATTCTTAACGATCGCGATCGTCATTTGCAGTCAATTCCAATGACGTGTCTTGGCAAAACATCGACCGAAATGCATAACCAATTGGATAAACTGTTTTCAGCTTTGATACGAGGTGTCATTAAAATTCCAGTTCGAGGAAAAATGCGGGCTCAATTAGATTGGTGTATGATTTACGTCATGGTGAAACGTAATTGCTGGTGTTTGATGATAGCAGTTGAAATATCTGTTTAATGACCGATCTGATGGTTTAGTTTGGCTGAATCATTTGATTTCTGATAAACAGTTTTGAAAAATTAGGATTAATAGATCTTTTGGCCGTAGTATTTTATTAGTTCAGTTATACGTTTATTGGGAGTGCTTTATAATAAAATGAAAGACAATGTGGGCCTAATTAGATTGGAGTGTTTTACGTAATGGTGAAACGTAATTGCTGGTGTTTGATGATAGCAGTTGAAATACCTGTTTAATGACCGATCTGATGGTTTAGTTTGGCTAATTCATTTGATTGTTGATAAACAGTTTTGAAAAATTAGGATTAATAGATCTTTTGGCCGTAAGATTTTATTAGTTCAGTTATACATTTATTGGGAGTGCTTTATAATATAATGAAAGACAATGTGGGCCTAATTAGATTGGAATGTTTTACGTTATGGTGAAACGTAAACCTTAGTATTTGATTATGGGAGTTTAAATATTTGTTTAACGGCAGATCTGATGATTTTCTAAGGCAAATTAATTTGGCGAGTGATAAAGAATTTTGAAAAATTAGGATTTTTAAATCTTTTGGCAGCAGAATTTTATTAGTTCAGTTATACGTTTATTGGGAGTGCTTTATAATAAAATGAAAGACAATGTGGGCCTAATTAGATTGGAATGTTTTACGTTATGGTGGAACGTAAACGTTAGTATTTGATTATGGGAGTTTAAATATTTGTTTAACGACAGATCTGATGGTTTGGTATGTTAAATTAATTTGGTGGGCGATAAAGAGCTCTGAAACATTATGTTAGGATTATAATTTTGAGATTATTAATTTGATTTGGTAATTTATGTTGAGGCAGAGAGTAGCAGATGCATTTTTGGAATAGCTGCTTCATTTTTCAGTCCGTAGAATTGTATTAGTTAATTAAAAGAGTAAAGCAATTTGAAATATGCTCCAGACAATTCTAATATTATAATTAGTCGTTTAATGGACTAATAACCGATGGAAAATCCTCAGAATCCATATGTTTCTTAAAATTGAACATTCCTAATTCCTGAAACCAACACATTCTCTCTCACAATTACCTTAAAATTAAAGTTTGTAGTACCAAAAGCTCCAAAAACTTCTGCAAAAACTATGAACTCAACGTGAAAGTGAAACTAGAGTTTCCAGAAGAAAAAGAAAATTTTCCGAAGGTCCTGAAGATCGACAGAAACCGATGTTTTGAAAAATTTCAACCCTTTCCTGCAGAATTCGCAAGAGTTTCAAAGTCCACGACTTCCGAAGCACGCAATCCCGCGGAAATAATATATTGCAATGTCCGAAGCCAGTCAGAAAGAAATATACTGTTGCTTCAGCGACAGTGAATTCGTCAGAAATTGTCGGATTCGTGCAACTCCCAGGGAATGATATAGGGTGAATCCAGTCGGAAAATCCTGGAATACATCCTGTTGCTCCCCTCTCGTTACGAAACGACAGCTCTATGCATTTCTGGATTACGCGCTATTAAACGAGCCGGGTAAAAGCGTCTAAAATTCACAGCATGATGACACGATCATCCATGGGCGTGCAGAACGTTTTTGCACTCTTGACTTGTTAAATTGCAACGTTTCTAAAAATGATGGCGCAACTGCTATTTAACCCCTTAGCTTACAGTAACGTGTGACACACGTGAGGCGATAAATGGAATAAGAAATTTTGAAGTTTTCCTATAACTATTAAATTGAAAATATCAGTTGATCACGAGACGGTAAAATTATTTCCAAAATACTAATATTGCAGTTAGTTGTGCCAAATGTTAAGGATCACAGAGAAATTTTTATTTCTACAATTAATTCTGGAGTATTACGCACGCTGTCAAAACAGAAATCGTAAGACAAGGGGTTAATCGTAGGTGAAGTGATTGTAGAAGGAAATTCCTGGGTGTTGATATTTTTGCAGCTTTTTGGAGAATTGTGTAGAGATTGGAAAAAAGGTCCTTTTTGTATCGTTTTATTTAGAAATTGATATGCACTGAAACGTTTTGCACCATTGACTGGTTAAATCACAATGTTTGTAAAAAGGACTGAGCAATTGCTACTTAATTATAGGTGAAGTAATTGTAGAAGAAAATTCCTGAGAGTTGATATTTTTGCAGCTTTTTGGAGAATTGTGTAGAGATTGGAAAAAAGATCCGTTTTGGGTCGTTTTAGAAATTGATATGCACTGAAACGTTTTTCACTCTTAACTGGTTAAATTACAATGTTTGTAAAAATAATGGGGCAACTGCTATTTAATTATAGGTGAAGTGGTTGTAGAAAAAAATTCGTGGGTGTTGATATTTTTGCAGCTTTTTGGGGAATTGTGTAGAGATTGGAAAAAAGGTCTTCCTTGTGTCATTTTAGAAATTAAGACGCATTGAAACGTTTTGCACTCTTGACGTGTTAAATTAGAATATTCGTAAGAATGATGGCGCAATTGCTACTTAATTGTAAGTGACCTTTAAACTGCGATATTCACGAATTTGCTGATCCATTCAATATTTAAATATTGCCATTACAAAAGTAAAGTGCTGCTGAACATTGAATCATTGTTATTTTTAATATTTTTGCTCCATAAAGAGACTATTTAAAAAAAAGAAGATTCAGTTCGATAGAAATGGCGAAACCAGCCAATTGCTGTTAGTATTTAACATGCTAATAAATGGTGCTACATCTGTCTTAATTAATGCCTGAAAATTATCCCAATTTTATTCTCAAATTCCAAAAAAAATTCCTGTCAAAACAGCACCATAAAAAAACAAGTTTGTTTATTACGATAAAAACCTTCCCTCGTTCCATTGCAAAAAAACAGAAAGAAATTAATCCTGATTTACGAGGGTGCACCATTAGCGTATGTTATGGGAAAAGCAAGGGTCGATACGTGAATTTCTGATGCGAAACAATAGGGAGGAAAGAACGAAACAACGATCGCGAAATCGTCTCACGTGCGGCTACCATTTGACTCTCGTTCTTGAGCCGCGAAAACTTTGGACATTTTGTTGGTACGAAAAGCACCGAGTATATTTCTTCACCGCCATAAATCCATATAAGTGCGTATGCTAAAAATTCCCAACTTCTACGGGGTAGCATCTTAATATGAATTCACCCCCGAGTGTGCTTACTTTTTAACGCGAGACAGGATACTTCTTCGTGTTCTTTCCGCCGTAAATCACAAATACATGGACGTATAATAAAATGTTAGAAAATATTCACAGTTTTCTTCCATCGTCGGATAAACTTATTTCTATGCAAATTGGCTGTAGATTGAAAAATTACTCATCTCTTCCGGCCATGGAATTCTTTCTGGCGGTAATTTAAAGAAGTTTCCAGCTTTGTCGAAATGAAAGTAACCGACGTCGTGTTTCTTAATGAAGCATACATTTCGAAGAATAGTGGGTTGTTTTATTATCCTTTGTAAGAAGATTACGGTTTTTGGAATTTTGTATGATTCAAGTAAGAGGGGATTATTATTTGTAGTAGATGAAGATACAGGTTTATCTTGCTTATTACACCGTGACACGCATTTTAAAAAATAATTAAGTACTCCCTAAGTTACAGTAAAGTAATTTCTATGAATATAATACATTTTCAATAATATTAGGATACATTATTGAGGGATTTGAAGAGATATTGCTGAAACAATATCACTTATTTGCTACATCGCAACGTACATTTTAAAGAACACTCAATTATTTTCTAATTCGCTGCAAAATTCTTTACCTTCCAACTCAGTACAGTTTTAATAATTTTTAAAAATTAATAGACACTCCACTATCAGTCTGGGGCACACTATTTTTATTTTTACCTCACCATAAATCCAAATTAATACAGAATTCTCAAAAAACTGAGTTTAAAGACGTCCCATAGTTTCTGCGAGTCACCAAAATTTTCACCATCAACGAAAAACTCCAGGGGCAATTAACGAGACAATTTTTTTTTAATTAACCATACATTCAAATTAATACAGAATCGTCAAATAATGAAGTTTATAGACGTCCCATAGTTTCTGCAAGTCACTGAAATTTTCACCATCAACGGAAAATTCCAGGGTCAATTATATTTTCATTTTTAATCAACCATACATTCAAATTAATACAGAATCGTACAAAAACGGAGTTTAACACTAGATCTACGGCTGCCGTCGAATTGACGGGTTCCTACTTTTTTAACACTAGAACTACCGGCGTTAAATCTATCATATTTCAAAATATTAAATAAGTACTTTGAAATGGAGGAATCAAGAGGCGGAAACGATAATCGATTCGGTGACTTATGTTTTTTAGGATGGACATAGAATATTTATTCTAAAACTCTTCTATAAACTTGGAGAATTTTTGGAAAAAATTGTGTACCAGTCATTTTGACTGGTTTGGTAGTTCGAGCGTTAAAAAAACTTCTCAAATTGATAGAGAATCAGTACAGTAAATATTTCTCGTTTACCTTATAATACAAAAATTACTTAAATGATCGTATTTTTTGCCGCTTGACCCATCTTTTTTCAAAGTACTTATTAAATATATTTAAATATACCTGATTTAGCGGCCGTAGATTTAGTGTTAAAGACGTCCCATAGCTTCTGGGTCACTGAAATTTTCACCATCAACGGAAAACGAAAGTCAAGCCGAAACTCGAGGAATAACGCGACAGAAAGACTTCTTCTTTCGCGCGGTGTTGAAAGCGTTAAAGTTGGGCGACTTGCAATCTGTACTTGGAATTCTACGTGACTTTCGTCGACTCGAGAGTTCATTCTCAGGATTTCTTCGAGGAGAAGAGGGAAGGAGAGAAAAAAAATTGAAGAACCGAACAAATTCTGCTGTTCCAAAGTTTTTCCCGCCCCTTTTGGCAGACGACACATCCAGCATGTTCTCTTAAGCGGATTTCTAAATGGAACCCCCTGTGTGTCACGGACTCGCTTCTCCCCCCATCAAACTTTATGCAGAGCTATTGAAAACTTTCCCTCTAACGAGATCTCGTCAAAGAATGGCTTTACTTTTATCCGATCATCGTGCAATCGCAAACGATCCATCCTCTTTTTTTCCAAATTGTTTTTCATCCAGAAACTTTGACCATTTCCATGGTAATGTATTTTTAGCGAGTGGAATTACGGTGTTTCTTTATTATGTTAAATCTGCCTGATAATTGCGAAGGGATTTGGATCCATTAATTCAAGAATTGAGACTAACTTAATACCGACCTGTTTTTTTTAAATATCGCGCCTATTTCACAGGATCTGTTTGGGCATAGATTTAGTCATAGATTGCCTAAAGAAAGCTGCAATCTCTTTGAAAATTAACACAGTTACACCGCAGTGACAAATAACAAATTACTGATCGCCGTGGCCACCGATTAATAAATTAATAGTCCAAAAATTGGGAACAAAAAATCAATTAACAAGCCACCGGTTGGTTAAGTGTTAACCCTTTGCATTCCGAATTATTTTACTAACTTTTCGTCAAATACGCAAATATAGTCTCGAAAAATTGCCTACCGTTGATTATTCATTTTTACTTGATGCTAGGAGGAATTGTTGGTACCGTGGGATATTTATGTTAACACATTGCACACCAAATTCTGTTTTTGCACGGTCTGTTTTTACACGGTTTTGATTTAACACGGCTCAGAAAAAAAATTGATTCCGTTTTCACACGATTTCATTCGATTTAGTACGATTAAGGAATCTAAAATATTCCTAAAATAAATTTTTTAATAAATTTATTTTAACTGTTTTTTACAGGGCTGAAGAATATGGAACTAATCCCCTTTTTTCTATATATCTACTTCATATCTTTTTTTACACGGTTTTGTCTGGAACGTATCTACCGTGTAAAAACAGAATTAGGTGTATATGATTGTAGATTTTACCGATCAATATCAGTCATATTATTCTGTCCTGAGGAAAACGGCGAAGTGGACAAAAAAGGCAGTATTATTTCGTTTAAATTGTGCGTTACTTAATGCTTTATATTTGATATTGATTTAAATGTCAACATTATCAAATATAACAAATTTCGCGGCAGATGTTTAGTCGGTGTGCAATGTGTTAAGGTGCAAAATTATCGTTGATTTCGAAACGTCGATAATTAGTAGATAAAACGAAAGTGCCATAGAAAGCTGTGTCGAGTGCAGCTCGACATAGGAGTGCAAAGGGTTAACACTAGCCGTACCAGAGGTGGTCAAATGAGCGGCTCATTAAAACGAAAACATAATAATTATAATAAACCTTTATTGCTAACAGAATATAGTTGACACATGCAGAAAATATGGACTTTGTAGCGAAGGTCATTTTTAAGATATTTTTGCGTATTGGCCGCACCCACCCCTCCTCCACCACCCTTATAAAAAGGCCCCTAATTGACAAGGAAATCGGTCGAAAATTGGCGATCAAAGACTTTGCACTATGCGGTCGGATGATCCACTGAATTTCAGTCGAAGCCTTGATGTCCGTGCATTCGAATTACTGTAAAACCTCGATGAAGGCATCAGAAGTTTCCCTCGATAAATGCATCATGACTATTCCCTCCACAGTGTAACATGATACCACCCGAATGTATCTGTGAGGCAATACTAATTGGAGGGTCGGCCGTCTTCATTTTCGATTTATTTCAAACCTTTCTTAACGTATTTGTGAAATTTTTGTGATTAAAATGATACCAAACACGATACAGTTTGAATTATATTTTCTCAATATTTAATAAATTTACTTACTATTTACAAAATTCAAACTATATCGTGTTTGGTATCATTTTAATCAGAAAAATCTCAAAAATACATTGGGAAAAGTTACATTTAGGAAAATTAATAAATAAACAAGTTTATCGTTGCATTATCAATGCCTCGCCGATACTTTCGAGCAGCTCACTTTGTTTGCTTGCTCTCTCTGTCTCTTCTACTGTCTGTCTTCTTCTAAGTTCACACTTGGCTCGAGCCCTAATGTAAACACAGATTCGACACCGGTACTCGATAAGAGCACTGCTTTGCTCTCGAAATCTGTGCATTTACCCAGGTTTTACTGTAGTCTGAAATGTCGGCGTACGATACAAAGAAACCTATCCGATTCGTCAGTGTGCGCAACAGATCCTCAAAAGCAGGCTCGCGTGAGAGGAGAGTTTCTTTGGCACAGGACGAGGCCGACGATGTCGCTCTAATCAGAAGAGAGGCCAGCAAAGCGCACCTTGTCGACTCTCAAAAGACACCTTGCTATATGCTCCTTGCACAGTGTATCTATTCATTCCCTTGACACCTTTTTCCACGGAGTGCCACACCGACAGGAGAATGATGTTTTGTGTTGGCTTAATTACTTTTTTTTTCGCACTCTCTTTTTCTCTCTCTTCTTCTCCTTCGAGATGACGGAAGATACTTCGCTAAACAGACGTTCAACCGCGACCTCCCTGACTAGTGTGCACGGTCGATGATCACTGACGAGAACGGAAAAAGACTTTTCACGACCTTTCTGGCCTAGATTTCAAGGTGACGGATAAGCGGAGAGGGCTCTCGCGATGGAAGACACGGACGAGAAATCGTTGGGGTGTAATGAGAGGAACAATGGATGTCCTGATGATGACAATCGCTTTGTCGGGGATTCGAGGATCGATCGGAGTGCCGGGGGTTCTTCCGGGGGTTGGTTCTGTTGGTTGTTGTCATTGGTTATGGTTGGATTGGAGGATGTGGTGGGGTTTTTCGGGGATTGTAATATCGACGGTGGTATAGTGGGGTTATGTAAAAATCTATGGTGGGTTTGGAGTTAAGGTGGTAATAAATGGGGCTGAATTGAAACTTTTGGCATTCTTGGGAAATTTTGCAATTTTTTATTTACTGTATCGATGACTAAGTGATTTGGAAGATATTTAAAATTGTAGTGATCGGTTATGGTTTGATTGGAAGATGCAATGGACTTTTTGGGAGATTTGATGGGGGATTATAATATCGACAGTGATAGAGTGGGCTTATCTAAAAATCTATGGTGGGTTTAGAGTTAAGGCGTTGATAAATGGGACTGAGTGCAAAGCTTTTGCATTGTTTGGAGATTTTGCAATTTTTTATTTACTGTATCGATGACTCAGTGATTTTGAAGTTATTTAAAATTGCAGTGATTGGTTATGGTTTGTCTGGAAGATGCGATGGACCTTTTGGGAGATTTGATGGGGGATTATAATATCGACAGTGATAGAGTGGGCTTATCTAAAAATCTATGGTGGGTTTGGATTTACAGTGTTAATAAATGGGGCTGAATTGAAACCTTTAGCATTCTCGGGAGATTTTGCAAATTTTTATTTAATGTATCGATGACACGATTATTTGGAAGTTATTTAGAATTGCAGTGATCGATTTTGGTTTGATTGGAAAATGCGATGGAGTTTTTGGGAGATTTGATGGGGGGTTGTAATATCGATGGTGATATAGTGGGCTTATCTAAAAATCTATGGTGGGTTTGGAGTTACAGTGATAATAAATGGAGCTGTGTTGAAACCTTTTGTATTCTTCAGAGATTTTGTAATTATTTATTTACTGTATCGATGACTCGATGATTTGGAAGTTATTTAAAATTGCAGTGATCGGTTATGGTTTGTTTGGAAGATGCGATGGAGTTTTTGGGAGATTTGCTGGGGCATTATAATATCGACAGTGCTATGGTAGTTTTGGAGTTAAGATGTTAATAAATGGGGCTGAATTGAAACCTTTGGCATTCTTGGGAGATTTATCAATTTTTTATTTAATGTATCGATGACTCAATGATTTGGAAGTTATTTAAAACGGCAGCGATCGGTTATGGTTTAATTGAAAGATACGATGTAGTTTTTGGGAGATTTGATGGGGGGTTGTAATATCGACAGTGCTAGAGTGGGCTTACATAAAAATCTGTGGTGGGTTTAGAGTTAAATTAATTAGTGGAACTGAGTTCAAAGTTAGAAGATTATTTTAGACTTTTATTTCATGTATCTTAGACCCGGTGAATTAAAAGTTATCTAAAATTGTAATTTCTAGGTGAAATTAACATATAGCTAAATCCAAAAAATAAGAAATGGAAAAAGAGAATTATTGCAAACTATGGTGCTGATGAAGATGAACACGGAATCGTAATCAGTTGGCCCGAGTTCAAGTCCCCCGTAACCCCAAGCAAATTTTCTCTAAGTTATTAATGAATATATCAATATTCATTAATGAATATATAACAGTAAGTTATTACTGAATATATCAAAGGTTCAATAATCCAGAACCTATCTAAAACAATAGGTCCTCGAAGTTACCATCAGAGTGGGAAAAAGAAGAAAAGAATTGTCTTCAAGGGCTACGATGTATCTGCCATTAAAAATTCCAACTCTGAACAACATTGTTCATGAATTATATAATACTAACACTTCACTAACGTTGAAAACTGTTCGACACCTATTTCAACCACCTAATTCCCCCTCGAGATGCAACCACGTAAATTCCATTGAACGCGTGCACCACCGCAGACGGATTCCAATGAACCGATACGCCGCTGGCGGAATTCCCGGCATCCTAATTATTGGAGAACCTTGTTTAGAAACCGAAGACTTCCATTTCTGCGCGATTCGTGTCTTGGGACGTAAGGACGTCAGTTGCAGAAACGAGGAGGCAGCGGTTGCATCCAGTCGATCGGTGCAACCAGTTGGAATGGGATTTCTACGCTCTTCAACTTCTGTCGGTTGCACTCGGCATTTCACCTGTTCAAGGATTTTATGGGGCGCTGTTACGGCAAGAGTCTCAGCTGGATTTTTATCCGAAATCGAGAATACGAGATTCTCAGAAAAAAAGTATGGAATGAGTAAAAATTTGAGATTGTTCTTGTTTCGTATTTCTCCGGTTGCAATTGATGCGGTTATTTCGCCTAGGGCATCGTGTTTTTGGTGGGTTTTAAAATATCGATGTTATGATGCATGTAGCACGTTTGCATTTTTTTGGAGGGAGAGGACTTTTGATAAGCATGGAATTTCCAATTTATTCTTTTTCTTTTGTATCTTTTGTAGATTGAACTGTTATGATTATTTCGCATAGAACTTAATCTTGAATGCGGTGTTATTTTTGAAGAGCAGGGAATTTATAATTTGGTTTAATTTCATATTTTGCAGCTTTAATTTCTATAGTCTTTTGGCCTAAGTTCAACTGGGTTTGATGGGTTGGAAAAGATGATCAATCAAGTAATTATGTTTTGTAAGATAGAGGTGGAATATTTACTTCATAGCTCTCCTATCTTATTTTGAAAAAATAAGAACCGGTCATTTTAATCGCTTTGGTAGTTTTAACGTTATACCAACTGTTAAAGGATAATTCCTTAAACTAATTCATCATAATTTCTCATTTACCTCTGCAAGTCAGCAACTTAGAAATCTCAAGATGAGAAACTTTTTAAAAATTGAGAATCGGCTATTTTGATCGCTTTGATAATTTTAATGTTAATATATCAGCTGTTAAATAATAATAATTCCTAAAACAAGTTCATCATAATTTCTCATTTACCTCTGCAAGTCAGCAACTTAGAAATCTCAAGATAAGAAACTTTTTAAAAAACTGAGAATCGCCCTATTGATTGCTTTGACAATTTTAATGTTAATATATCAACTGTTAAAGAATAATAATTCCTAAAACAAATTCATCGCAATTTCTCATTTACCTCTGCAAGTCAGCAACTTAGAAATCTCAAGATGAGAAACTTTTTAAAAATTGAGAATCGGCTATTTTGATCGCTTTGATAATTTTAATGTTAATATATCAGCTGTTAAATAATAATAATTCCTAAAACAAGTTCATCATAATTTCTCATTTACCTCTGCAAGTCAGCAATTTACAAATCTCAAGATAAGAAACTTTTTAAAAAACTGAGAATCGCCCTATTGATTGCTTTGACAATCTTAATGTTAATATATCAACTGTTAAAGAATAATAATTCCTAAAACAAATTCATCGCAATTTCTCATTTACCTCTGCAAGTCAGCAACTTAGAAATCTCAAGATGAGAAACTTTTTAAAAATTGAGAATAGGCTATTTTGATCGCTTTGATAATTTTAATGTTAATATATCAGCTGTTAAATAATAATAATTCCTAAAACAAGTTCATCATAATTTCTCATTTACCTCTGCAAGTCAGCAACTTAGAAATCTCAAGATAAGAAACTTTTTAAAAAACTGAGAATCGCCCTATTGATTGCTTTGACAATTTTAATGTTAATATATCAACTGTTAAAGAATAATAATTCCTAAAACAAATTCATCGCAATTTCTCATTTACCTCTGCAAGTCAGCAACTTAGAAATCTCAAGATGAGAAACTTTTTAAAAATTGAGAATCGGCTATTTTGATCGCTTTGATAATTTTAATGTTAATATATCAGCTGTTAAATAATAATAATTCCTAAAACAAGTTCATCATAATTTCTCATTTACCTCTGCAAGTCAGCAACTTAGAAATCTCAAGATAAGAAACTTTTTAAAAAACTGAGAATCGCCCTATTGATTGCTTTGACAATCTTAATGTTAATATATCAACTGTTAAAGAATAATAATTCCTAAAACAAATTCATCGCAATTTCTCATTTACCTCTGCAAGTCAGCAACTTAGAAATCTCAAGATGAGAAACTTTTTAAAAATTGAGAATCGGCTATTTTGATCGCTTTGATAATTTTAATGTTAATATATCAGCTGTTAAATAATAATAATTCCTAAAACAAGTTCATCATAATTTCTCATTTACCTCTGCAAGTCAGCAATTTACAAATCTCAAGATAAGAAACTTTTTAAAAAACTGAGAATCGCCCTATTGATTGCTTTGACAATCTTAATGTTAATATATCAACTGTTAAAGAATAATAATTCCTAAAACAAATTCATCGCAATTTCTCATTTACCTCTGCAAGTCAGCAACTTAGAAATCTCAAGATGAGAAACTTTTTAAAAATTGAGAATAGGCTATTTTGATCGCTTTGATAATTTTAATGTTAATATATCAGCTGTTAAATAATAATAATTCCTAAAACAAGTTCATCATAATTTCTCATTTACCTCTGCAAGTCAGCAACTTAGAAATCTCAAGATAAGAAACTTTTTAAAAAACTGAGAATCGCCCTATTGATTGCTTTGACAATTTTAATGTTAATATATCAACTGTTAAAGAATAATAATTCCTAAAACAAATTCATCGCAATTTCTCATTTACCTCTGCAAGTCAGCAACTTAGAAATCTCAAGATGAGAAACTTTTTAAAAATTGAGAATCGGCTATTTTGATCGCTTTGATAATTTTAATGTTAATATATCAGCTGTTAAATAATAATAATTCCTAAAACAAGTTCATCATAATTTCTCATTTACCTCTGCAAGTCAGCAACTTAGAAATCTCAAGATAAGAAACTTTTTAAAAAACTGAGAATCGCCCTATTGATTGCTTTGACAATCTTAATGTTAATATATCAACTGTTAAAGAATAATAATTCCTAAAACAAATTCATCGCAATTTCTCATTTACCTCTGCAAGTCAGCAACTTAGAAATCTCAAGATGAGAAACTTTTTAAAAATTGAGAATCGGCTATTTTGATCGCTTTGATAATTTTAATGTTAATATATCAGCTGTTAAATAATAATAATTCCTAAAACAAGTTCATCATAATTTCTCATTTACCTCTGCAAGTCAGCAACTTAGAAATCTCAAGATAAGAAACTTTTTAAAAAACTGAGAATCGCCCTATTGATTGCTTTGACAATTTTAATGTTAATATATCAACTGTTAAAGAATAATAATTCCTAAAACAAATTCATCGCAATTTCTCATTTATCCCTGCCAATCAGCAACTTAGAAATCTCAAGATAAGAAACATTTTAAAAAACTGAGAATCGGCCATTTTGATCGCTTTGACAATTTAAGCGTTAATCAACTGTTAAAGAATAATAATTCCTAAAACAAATTCACTATAATTTTTCCTTTACCTCTGCAAGTCAGCAACTTAGAAATCTGAAGATAAGAAACATTTTAAAAAACTAAGAATCGGTCGTTTTGATCGCTTTTGTAATTTTAGCGTTAATATACCACCTGCTAAAGAATAATAATTCCTTAAACAAATTCACCATAATTTCTCCTTTACTTCTGAGTCAGCGACTTAGGGATCTAACGATAAGTAGTTTAAGGGATGCGATGATCAAACGCAAGCAATGCATGAGACCGTTTCCAAAACTGATCAGAGACCTCTTACGAAAATTATGGGAGGCCGTTAACCGTTGTACCTACGTAGATACATACGTATGATCGACGATATGGCTCAGAATGAATAATGGAACGAAGTTAGCTGCCATTCCGTGTAGAATCATGGCGAATACGAAACGAGTTCCGAACGGGTTATCGGCTGCGAACTAGCAGGAGGAAGACGAGCGAGTAAAAGGAGCCTTTAATCTGCCATGGTGCTGCAAAAGGAGAGGAAGCTGCGAGGCCAAAAGAGAGAGGATCGACCGAGAGAATAATCGTGGAAATTTCAAACGAATCGAATTGCTTCGTTATTTATTGACTGCAGAACTTCTATCGGGGTTTCGATATTTTTTAACGCTGCTTAGTGGAGCGATTTAAACGTTGCTGTTATTTAATGTAATTAATTGTACTGGCAGGAGTGAGAAATTGTGTGGATAAATCTAATGTGCTCTGAAATTGTTCGTTTCTCTTTTAGTCTTGTAGGCTTTTGGAAGAAATTTTATAATGTTTTTGTTTGCATTTGAGAAAGTAAATTATATTTTGTCGATGAGGGGTAAATGAAAATAAGATTTATGGATAGATATATTATTTTTAATTTTTTTAAAAAATTTTGAATACTCTTCAGCTTAATTTTAGGGATTTCTATCATTCAGAAACATGATACTTATTTCTAAATTCATTAGGAATAGTAGAATTGAAATAATGAGAAATTTTTAATTCTACAAACCGCACGTGAATGAAATGTCACACAAATCATTAAATTAAATATTTTTATCACAATCTGTTGCAAATTGTGTGTGTAGAACGTGGAAAAATGATTGAATAATAATTTCAGAAGTTTTAAGAATATAGAAGACATTTTTCGAAAGCTTGAAATTCCTTCGAAACGATTGAAGTAAATATTTGAAGTATGCAAGTAATTATAGGAAGGTAAACATTGCAGACGTGTCGCTGCGAAAAAACTGAGCACATTTCACAGGCAATTAACCTTTTCATCGCAAGATAAAAATAGCGAAATAATATCATTAAAAACTCGTTCGTTCCAATCGAGCAAAACAAAATATAAATCAAGAAAAACATTCAAAATTGACATCATTAAAAACAACATAGAATGAATCAAATCGTCAGCTTAACATCTCTGTTACAAAACAAACTAAAAATCAAATTTACTACGGTAGGAATAAACAAATTAAATACACTGGTTCGCCACAGTTTCAAGAAACAACAAATAAATCTTCCAAAATGTTCAAAATGCAACGAGGCAATTGCCAACTCTGTCATCGAATCCAAAGAAATGTAAATTAAGTCTGTCGAAATATTCACTGAATTATCAGTCAGCAATATAAAATAGAATAATTCTCCGTCAATTAAAAATGTCTATGCAACAAAACTCACTAATAAACGATAACGTACGATCGTTTTAAAGTAAATCGGTCGAAACGATCAGATGAGAACGAGGCAGCTAACGACTCTTTGTCAGCGAATCCGAAGAAATGTAAATTAAATCGCATTAATGTCAGCACGAGGATGTTTTTCTCTTACGAACACGTAGCACTGTGTTAACGACCGCTTCTACGTCACGGACGACGTGACAATCGATTATCAAGTCCAATCTTGTTTTTTCCTTTCATTGGAATTCGAGGTACGTGCCTCAAGGAGTTGGAACGCCTTACATACGAACACAGTGCCGATCTCGCTAACGGAAATCTCTCGGTTAAATCTTTTGCCGCTGTTTATGTTTATCGTGCTGGCAATTGTTTTAGGTACATTTAATTTACTTACTTACTTTATTTATCTGTTATTTACGTGCAGTAAAAACCGCTCGGAAATTATAGAGTGGAAAATAAAAGGCGTAGAGTATTGCAGATTTAACTTGCAATTAGTGACAATTAAACGCTTAACATTACAACTACCGGGGTTATGTTTCTTATATTTTAATATTCTGACTGTCGAATAAAAGCCTTTTGGAAATTATAGAGTGGAAAAGAAAAGATATAGAGTATTGAAGAATTAATTTAGAATTATTGACAATTAAACGCTTAACATTGGAACTACTGGGGTTATACATCTTATATTTAAATATTCTGGCTATCGAATAAACGCCTTTTGGAAATTATAGAGTCGAAAAAAAAGGTAGGGAGTATTGAAGAATTAACTTGCAATTAGTGACAATTAAACGGTTAACATTGGAACTACTGGTGTTATATTTGTTATATTTAA
The DNA here is from genome assembly GCA_963989415.1 of Cerceris ruficornis. Lineage (NCBI taxonomy): Eukaryota > Metazoa > Arthropoda > Insecta > Hymenoptera > Crabronidae > Cerceris > Cerceris ruficornis. The sequence goes on along the minus strand of OZ022530.1, from coordinate 6,872,000 downwards.
ATATCCTGACTGTCGAATAAACGCCTTTTGGAAATTATAGAGTCGAAAAAGAAGATAGGGAGTATTGAAGAATTAACTTGCAATTAGTGACAATTAAACGGTTAACATTGGAACTACTGGTGTTATATTTGTTATATTTAAATATCCTGACTGTCGAATAAACGCCTTTTGGAAATTATAGAGTCGAAAAAGAAGATAGGGAGTATTGAAGAATTAACTTGCAATTAAAGACAATTAAACGCGTAACACTAAAACTACCGGTATTGTATTTGTTATATTTAAATATCCTAACTGTCGAATAAAAGCCTTTTGCAAATTATAGAGTGGACAGGAAAAGGTCTAGAGTACTCAAGAATTAACTTAGAATTATTGACAATTAAGCGCTTAACATTGGAACTACTGGGGTTATATTTCTTATATTTAAATATTCTGTATGTCGAATAAACGCCTTTTGGAAATTATAGAGTCGAAAAGAAAAGGTATAAAGTATTGAAGAATTAACTTGCAATTAAAGACAATTACGCACTTAACATTAGAACCACCGATATTGTATTTGTTATATTTAAATATCGTGAGTAAGTACTTTGGATATAGAGAAAGCAAGTGGTGGAAAGATGATCGATTAAGTAATTTAGGTTTTATAAGATGGAAGTAGAATATTTACCGAATGTTTTTGAATTTTTTGAAAAAATTGGAAACCGGTCATTCGGACCGCCTTGGTAGTTTTAGTGTTAATTGTAAGTACAGAATTGTCGTATAATAATAGGAAAGATTTGTATAGGCAATGTTTGCAATAGTTTTAAATTATTGTAGAAATTGTGGTAGAATCTTCAGATTAAGGGATTTAACACTAGAACTACAGAAGCTGTTGAAATTACGGGTTCTTAATTTAATTATAATTTTTTATGAACTATGCTTGCAGAATTTCTTTATCTCATAGAGAAGCAGTGCAGTAGACACTCCACGTGTAGTTTATGATAAATAAATAAATTAATTGATCATTGCAGTTTGATTCCTCTTGCAAAGTACAAACTTAATATATGAAAATATAACAAATTTAACACAGGCAATTCTAGCATTAAAAGGCTGACGTTCCTCGTAGGAAATTCGACCGCGCGGTTTTAAGTTTCCACAAAAGAAAAATGGTTCACGGCAAAGAAAGGCGGACTTTTTAAATCGCGCGAAGGCCACGCGAACGAAATTATTCCTTTTTATTCCTCGGCAACTGTCGTGAATTTTATCTCAAGTATGAATATCTGCGATGAGTCACGGCGAATAGAAACGACTATAATTATCCACACATTGTTGGCCTCTCTCTGTGCCCCAACAGTCGTCATCATATAGCAAAAATTTGCAAGTACATATGTCGGAAATCTTGGCATAGAAAAAAAAGAAGAATGGTAAGCGAAGAATTTCGTTTATCCACGACTCGTGGCACGGATTATCAACGATTCCGTGCGATCCGTTTGCCCTCGGGCTGTGTTTGTTTAGTTGTATCAACAACAATCCTCTCGTAATTTTCAATACTTATTAACAAAGTCTATTTACCGAAATACACGTATTTGCCCAGAAGCACCAAAGACGGCTTTATCGAGATGACCTCGGTGTAGTCGCACCGGGGACGTCAGATAAAAATTTATTTCACGAACCATCGCAAAACGCCGCGTTTGTGTTTCCTTCTTCTTCTTCTTCTTCTTCTTCCTCCTTGCAAGATTATCTTTCGTGCCTTTCCCTTTTCATTATGACTTGATGCACACAGATATGAAGCATTTCGCAAAACTTTGTGTAACCTTAAAGATTTAAGATCACAGCAATGATGTACAGAGTGATTCAAAAGTTTCGATCTTTTGTTAACTAACGTTACACTTGTAAAAGTGTTTAAATAAATATATTGGATAATAGACAACAATTTGAGGGGGAAAAATGGACGCGCAATTTTGGTTGGTGAATGTGTGCTCTTCCTTTGTTTCTCTATTTTTTTTATTGTAACTGCTGTGATCAATTCACCTGATGTGTATTGTTTTAAGTGAATTCCGAATCACTGAGGCTATGGTGTAGTAAGTGATATTTTTGCAAGATTTCCCATAGGTGAGGGGGTATTTGAAGTCCGACCCTCTGACCGTGAGTCCGAGCTTTCATCCCCTTACTATCCTGAGTCCTAATAAAACTCTTTTTTTACATTTTTTTGGTTTTAATCATTACATATTAACCCTTTGCAGTCATATGTCGAACTACACTCGACATAGCTTTTCACTTCATTTTATTTTCTAACAATTTAATATCGACTTTCCAATTTCACAATGATTTTGTAATATCACCTAAGTATCCGTCAGTACCTATAATTATTCCTGTCGTTAAAAGAAATGAATAATCAACGATAGAAAATGTTGTGAAATTAATTTCGTTTAGCTCATTACAAAATTGACAAAATAATTCGGACCGCAAAGTGTTAATATATGTAGCGATAATTTATAAAGATTTCCCATAGGTGATGGGGGATTTGTACTTTGGTCCACTGTTTAGAAGTCCGAGCCTTTGTCTCTTTAACCCCTTGCCTTACGATTTCTATTTTGACAGCGTTCGTAATACCTCAGAATTAATTTCAGAAATACAAATTTCTCTCTGATCTTTAACATTTGGCACAAGTGACTGCAATATTAATATTATAGAAAAAATTTTACCGTCTCATGATCGACTGATATTTTCAATTTAATTGTTATTGGAAAACATCAAAATTTCGTATTCCATTTATCGCCTCACGTGTGCCACACGTTATTGCAAGCCAAGGGGTTAACCTCCGTACGCCGCCTTAACTTCTATGGTCATTTCTCCTACGACTTTCAATTTTAGGGGAATTCCAAACCATCGAGGATGTGGTATGGGTGCATATCATATAGGAAAAATTGTTAATGTTCCAGAAATGACAGAGAATTTGAACTGCGGCCCACTAATTGTGGGTGCGAGCCTCTCCCGAAGTACCGTAGCCCCTCTTAACTGCTATGGTCACTTCTCCTACGACTTACAATTTTCAGAGGATTTTAAACCATCGAGGATATGGTCTAGATACATATCAAAAATATAAAATTTCCCAAAATGACAGACAATTTGAGCCCCGGCCCACTAACTGTGGGTCCGAGCCTCAGTCAAAGCACCGTAGCACCTCTTAACTGCTATGGTCACTTCTCCTACGACTTACAATTTTCAGAGGATTCTAAACCATCGAGGATATGGTCTAGATACATATCAAAAATATAAAATTTCCCAAAAGTGACAGAAAATTTGAGCCCCGGCCCACCAATTGTGAGTCAGAGACTCTCCCAGCACGTATCCCCCAGAACACACCGTATAATATTCCTCATTCGCCACAGTCCAAGGCCAAACATTGGTTATCGCTTAATACCAAGTAATTCTCCATGAAAAACTGAAGAGAAAACATCCAATAGAATTTTCACCTACGATGTTTAGATCCAGAGAAAATGAAGTTTGAAAATCTGCTGTGTACGCGTAGATTTCCAGCTAAGATACGGCGCGAATGTAAGGTTTGTCTGGGGACGTACAGCGCCTATCATGTTTGTATACAATATTTATGCGACGTTTACGAGTTACTAGCTTCAAGATAGGACAAAGAAGCACAGCACAAATTACCGTTACAAGAATCCAGCGCCAAAATAATACCAGTGTATTCTCTGTTGGTATTTCGTCGTTGTGGCAGTTCCGTGAAAACTGACGGCTCAAATAAGACACAAAAGGAAATCGCGCAGACATTCTACGTGAACGTGATAGGCGTCATACTCCCCTCGGGGAAACGTATTTCACTGTATCGTGGCTGTAACTCTACTCGTGCACGCTAGATTTTTGAACTTGGTTTTCCCGGAAATTAAGCTGCGCTTGGAAAAATTGAATTCTAGGTTTTTTGATGTATTTTTTCCGAAACAATCACGTGCATATTTTTATATATGGTTTAGTTTTGTAAAGTGATATACAAGGGACTTAAAGTTTCTCGGAAATTGAGCTGCGGTTGGAAAAATTGAATTCTAGGTTTTTCGATGTATTTTTTCGTAAACAATCACCTGCATATTTTTATATATGGTTTAGTTTTGTAAAGTGATATACAAGGGACTTAAATAATCTAATGTGGGAATTTTATAAAACCCGCGCGGATCTTTCTAGATTCTTCTAGAGCAGTGGTCGGCAAAGTGCGGCTCCGGAGCCGCATGAGGCTCTTTGGCTCCTTAAATGCGGCTCTGGCACAAATATCCACGGAAGGCGCAATAATATTTTCATTTAAAAAAAAAACTTGGTAAGAAAAAAGTTACATCTTATTTTGATAAATTAAAATTCTTCTATAAATCGAGAACATGTATAATTTTTTGTTTAAGTTAAAAGATAGATAGGTAATTAAAATTTTATATTGTTGTAAAAATACGTAACGAACATCGAGTTTAACATTGAGTTTAAGGAGATGCAAGCACATTGTTCGCATTAATAAATATTTATTAAGTATGAAATTTAGTTTTATTTAGTGTACTACTTATTTACTGTAATAAAAGTTTACTAAACAAGCAGATTTGGCTCCCATTTTTTTTTAAAATTGTTGTAATGTTCATATTTGCCTCTTTGGCTAATAAGTTTGCCGACCACTGTTCTAGAGAGATCCAGCGAAAGACAAACGACAGACGAAAGACGGACGTGGACTGCACGCGGTTGAGAAGACGCAGAAAGTTGACGAACGCCACGTTAGACGGACACGTTGGTATACTGAGGGACCAGAAACAAGGCACTTGAGGGGTAATTTGCTCTGATTCGCCCGACGGATAGGGACATCCCCCTTCCTCACGCACTTTCGATTTTGACGCGCTATTGGCAAGGGAGACCTGCACATTCGTTGCGTCGTCGTGTGAACGACGAAAGGAGTGTTTTATTTTCGGCTGTCATTCGTCCATCTCAGGTTTCCAGGACCGACATGGCGGGGATAGTCGGTGCGTGAGCTATCTCCCCTTTCGTCCCAAGTGCCTTATTTCTAGTCCCTCACTATAGACGAGTAGAAGAAAAGCCATATAGACGTAATAGACGAGTAGACGCATAGACGATTATACGAACAGACGTACAATTAGACGATTAGAGGATTAGAGGAATAAACGAGTAGACGAATAGACGTATAACATGTAGACGAATAGGTGTACAGGCGATTAGACGTGAATAACAAGTAGACGAATAAGCGCGACTAGACAGACGATTGTTTATTTATTAGTAACCGTAAGAGTGTGTGTATGTGCGTTTAAGTATTTCCCGTAATTCTGTGTTTGCATTCGAACTTTATATTTTTAATGTGTATTTGTAATAAATATCCTACACTAATGATATTTTTGTTTATTTGTGTAGGGCCCTCTTATCATGAATGCAACGTTGTATTAAATTGCAATTAATGTTGATCAACTGACACTGCATATTCTATTTTGTTTACACGAATAATTCTAAAGATCTAGGTAAAATGGAACTAAAACAGTATTTATGTTCGAAACATTGTTTTTTGGGCGATTAACGATGTTGAGGAAAGTCAAGTGGGTTAGGTTGAAATGGTACACCGTGTATGTGGAAATGATGCGCGGAACTGGGACGGGTTATGTCACTATTTCAGATGAAGATAGAAAAAAGTCGTAGAGGAAAAAGTTACAAGGTATAACAATGCTTTTTTGCCTGTGCACCTTTTTATGCCGTAAATGCAACGATGCACCGGCAGAGTGCGGTTGGAATTTTGATCTGAATTAAATGAGATACCATTAGCACGTTCATTGCATGCACAAAATATTCTGATAAGAGCAAAATTCTTATTTTTTTTATTTCGGTATTGAATTATTTTAAACAAAATTCGAAAGCTTATACAAAACACAGTTACAATGGTATTCTCATTACACAGTTAATCCTATCAAAATTTTAGCTTAAAATTCAAGATATTGTTATTAATCCAACTTATGATATTTAGGAGCCGCCTGGGCTCGACGGGACCCTCGAGGACTCTCTCGGACCCGCCTGGACCCGCCCGGACCCGCTCAGACTCGCCTGGCACCGCTCGGACCCGCTAGTAACCGTCTGGAACTGCTCGGGCCCACTGAGACCCGCCTGGAACTGCTCGAACTCGCTGGGACCCACTTGGAACTGCTCGGGCCCACTGAGACCCGCCTGGAACTGCTCGAACCCGCTGGGACCCACTTGGAACTGCTTGGCTCCGCTTGGGCCCACCTGGATCGGTCCGAGAGGGTCCGAGCAGAACCAAGCGATTCGAGGCGGTTCCAAACAGCTCTGAGCAGTTCCAAACTGGTTCGAGTAGTCCCAGTGGGCCCCAGTGGGTCTCAGCGGTTCCAGGTGGGTCCGAGCGGTTCCAGGCGATTCCGAGCGGTTCTAGGAGGGTCCCAGTGGGACCAAATGCGTCCAAGCGGATTCTACAGTTGTTTCAGAACGCCAATGAAACTTTAATTTTAAATATCTTAAAGATCACTGACCCTCTGTTCCTATAATGAGGTATATTCATAATCAGGACGACTTACTTTGCAAGTATGAAAAGTTTCAACAAAATCGGCGACTCGGAGGGCTTGCGTTCTCCTTGTAAGTGAAATTCAACGTAAATGGAAATTCTGTTCCATTACTTACTAACAACTTAAAAGCAACTTCGCAGAACATCCGAAGAAGTTGAGACGCGGTTCGCTTGCCTTTGCAGTCAAGGCTTAACACTTTTTTGATGACGGTGGAAACTTGGATAATGAATATAAAAGTAATTAATATACTCCGTGACACATCAGCAAATGTTCTGTCAGACTTCATTCCACTACTACGTAGAAACATGATTGATTATTATGAATCTGTTAACAGGCGCCATTTAATTACCAAAAAAATGCAACAGAATATTATAAAGTAATAAATAATATTCTCACAATGTAAAAAAATGAATCTCCTTCAAACTGATAATTATTTCTTCTCGTTATATAGTATAAAAATAAATAAATAAAATTTTCTAAGAATAAATATTCTTAGAAAATTATATTCTTTGGTAACAAATAATGTAATAATTTTCTTTAAATATTACCAAAATTCCTTCGAATTCATTCAGTTCGTATACTTGATGATTAAACTGTTTAAAACAATTCTATAACACTTATACAGTTAACTCGCAAAAGGTGTTTTATTCGAGGAAAAAAGAGTTCTAGAAGAATTATCGAACACGCAAAACTTTTTCCAGGAATAAATCGGCGCCTGCGAAAGGAAAATTGATCTAACGCAACGTCGGTTAGCGGTAATTAAGAAAATACTCGAAGCAGTTCAGACCGGTAAGCATTAATTTATACTCCGTTACAGATATCACATTGCAATCTTGAATGTGTTTATTCATGCAATATCTAACCTTCTCCTGGTGCCGTAAAAAGATCAGATAATTCATGCTCCTGAAGTTACGCCGCGGCGATGCATTTTTCCGAGGATCGAATAATGCACTTCCGGTCGTGCAATTTCATTATTGACATTTAGAATATCCTATAGTTCCATAAAAGAATATTTAAAACGTATATTTCACGAGGAATTTACGTATACGAACCATAAACAAGCATTCTTTATATTTTATCACCAATTTGTATTATAATTCTATCAATAACTTTGAAGACATCAAGTTACGTTTATGAGGTTCGTGAAAAAGTGGAGTAAAATGTTAAGTCGTTGAAGTTTCGAAAATATTTAGATTTTTTATGGTGCAACCCTGATAATAAAACTTTCTGGTGCACTATTTTGTTCTCCATCGTCATTCAAGGAAATATTAGGAAATTTATTCGTGCACTAGAGGAGCTATATTGTACCTGGTGTCCTAATGAACAGTTTATTATTACGTTATATTATTACGTTAATAATAATGCGCATATCAAACATATCTTATTGTATTATATTATTTCCGAAAAGGCAGGAACGTATCCCAAGCATATAAGAAGCTATGTGCCGTATATGTGAATGAAGCCTTGAAAGAAAGACCATGTCAAAATTGGTTTGCCAAATTTCGTTCCGGTGATTTTTCACTCCAAAATGCGCAACGATCTGGCTGTCCAGTTACAGTTGATGAGCGCCATATCAAGGCCATTATCAATTCAGATCGTCATAGCATAGCACGTGAGATTGCAGAGAAGCTCAATGCATCGCATGCATGTATTAAAAGAAAATTAAAACAGCTGGGCTATGTTAAGAAACCCGATTTATGGGTCCCTCGTCAGCTTAACCCCTTCAGACTCGAATTTTTAAACTATAAATTAATACAATTATAATTATAATTTTTATTTATAATTTGTAAATGTATATTTTAATGGACATACGGTCCTTACGCAAAATTTGTAACATTAAGGAGATCCTGAGAAATATTTGTATAAAAAAAAACTAAGTGGAACTAAGTTTAAACCTATACGTAATAAAATACTGTACGAAAAGTATTATGTACATCACAATGTGCACAGGGTCCGAAGGGGTTAAGGAAATTCCTTCTTATATAAAATCCGCGATCACTTAGTTGCCAACCCAATAGATCAGGCAATAGATTCTCTAAATATCGAATACAATCGTAAACTGAAGTCACCTTGGTGGTATTCTACTTGTACAAAATTATTTTGATTGTTCTAGAGACCTAACTGAAACTCTTGTAGCCAAAGTTCATGGAATTATAATTGAAGAATTGTTACGATAGTATAATTGCAGAGTAGCAGCACACTGATGCATTGTCTGAGCAAACTCGTTTATGTATTGAAGAACTCACTGTTCTCTTAGTGCCTTACAATTAGATAATGGTGTATTCACCTACTATGTTGATAAGCTGCAGCCCTAGTCATTAAACGAGCTACTTATTGTTACGTACGAAGCACCCAGTAGAATTCATATTTGATGTTATCTAGTCAATTGTTACAAATAATATGAAATAAAATTATAATAATAATACCAACGATCTAATATTGTCTATGGTACTTCTTCAGCTTTAACCCTTTCGTTACGGGGGTCCGCTCTGCCGGAAAGCTGCCATTAAACGCGACAGCGCGCCAAAGACAGAGTGTACATTTCAAAAGAGATTTTTATTACAGCACTTTCTTATCGTGCAAATATTTCACTGTCGAATAAAAAAAACAGAAGCTATTCTCGACGGTGAAAATGTATTACGTATGTTCAAAACGGACTTTGAATTTGATTAATCCAATAGGGGTCAATACTTTGAACGCCATGGGGGTCACCGGTGACCGGCGCTATCGAATTCAATGAAATTTCATACGACTTTTAAATTTCAATATTTACGAAATTTTCTAATGCATTTCATATTCAAATATTGGCATTAAAATATTAAAGTCCTGCGGACTATTCATCTATTTGTGTCTTTAAGGTTTCTGCTTTGTGAAGATGTAACTTGAATAGAAGTTTCAATTCGAAAAAAAATATGAAACTAGCGAAATACGGTGGCGTTCAACGTGTTGAATGATTATTTAGGAAATACTTGTCGAGTCTGAGCCTTATCGATTTACTCACCATAGCCCCCCTTGGTTGCTATGGTTATTTTGCCTAAATGCATTGGTTTAGGCGGATTTCGAATCGCTAAGGTTAAGCTAAGTTAAGTAACAATTTAGAAAATATTTCCCAAACTTGACAGGTAATTTGACTCATAAAATGATTTAACAATTAATCGCATAACATGTGAAATTTATAGCTCACATCAAGCCTGGATAACTTGCGGCTTAGAAGCAGCACGTGATTTGTTTCTGCTCTAATTTCTCTCCTCACATACAAATAATCATCCTCACTTCTCTTCGCTACATTATATTTCTTACCTACCCACTTCTGCCATCATTTCGATTTATGCATCGCGTGTGAACAGAGAATTTTTAGTAAAGTAATATAATTTTATAAAATCCAATTTTTGAAAAAATGTTTCCAATGAATTTTATAATAATAAATATTTCATTTAAATTGATTGGGAATTAATTTCATTACAAAAAACTTCAATTATCTTGTATGAGTGAAATTGGCTCACGTCAGTAAAAATAGGGTAGATAATTAACATCAGTAAATCTAGTGTTAAGTTTCTATAGCAATAGACAACTAATGGTGCAAGAAGAAAGCAAAATGAAAGTCATGGTATCATATTTCGCAGCTAAACTATAAATTACCATAGAGTTCATAGATCAATTTGGAAACTTAGGCTGTTCCTGTGTTACATTGTGTTCACATAGTTAATGGATGAGCTAGTAAATCACGAGGTAAAGAGGAACTAGGACTCTAACAACACGAAACTATAAGTACAAGTTGACGATGCACCTTATGTTCGACTCTGCGATGAAGGTAGCACTATGATACAATATTTCTATTGTCTCTAAAGCGATAAATCAACTTGGACACTTGCACTATCCCTATTCTATCTTTTATGTTGGGGTTTTGCATGGATAAGCTATACCAGATAGTAAAGTTAGGTAACAACGTTACTAGTAAATTCTTCGTAGATAAGATTCCAGTAACAAACCTCATTTTGGTTGAAAATGGAACTACGTGTTTGGAAATAATCTCAAGACTGTGCTTTCGAAAATTCTAGAATGTTTATTAATTCTAGGCAGTGTACTTTTTAGATAATACTGATGTAAATAAATTATTTCTCGATAAAATTCCAAGTTCAATCGTTGTTTCGTTTTGAAGTAGACCTACATGGCTACAGTTTAGGAGACCTCACCATAGAAAATTCCAAAGGACAGACAGTGGATTTTCTAAGTAAAAGTAATGTAAATAAATTATACCTAGATAAAATTATAATGTACTGCCTTATTTCATTTTGAAGTAGACCTACTTGGCTACAGAATTTTAGGAGACGTCACCATAGAAGATTCTAGAGCACAGACAGTGTATTTCCTGGGTAAAATTGATATAAATAAATTATTTGTAGATAAAATTTTAATTTACTGCCTTATTTCGTTTTGAGACAGACCTATATGGCTACCAAATTTTAGGAGACGTCACTATAGAAGGTTCTAGAGGACAGACAGTATATTTGCTAGGTAAAATTGATGTAAATAAATTATTTATAGATAAAATTTTAATTTACTGCCTTATTTCGTTTTGAGACAGACCTATATGGCTACCAAATTTTAGGAGACGTCACTATAGAAGGTTCTAGAGGACAGACAGTATATTTGCTAGGTAAAATTGATGTAAATAAATTGTTTATAGATAAAATTTTAATTTACTGCCTTATTTCGTTTTGAGACAACTCTACATGACCACAGAATTTTAGGAGATCTCACCACAGAAGATTCCAAAGGGCAGACAGTGCATTTGCTAAGTAAAAGTAATGTAAATAAATTATACATAGATAAAATTACAATTTACTGCCTTATTTCGTTCTGAGACAGACCTATATGGCTACAGCATTTTAAAAAATCTCGCTATAGAAGATTCCAAAGGACAGACAGTGCATTTGCTAGGGAAAATTGATATAAATAAATTATTCCTTGATAAAATTACAATTTACTGCCTTATTTCGTTCTGTGGCAAGGCTACATGGCTACAGAATTTTAGGAGATGTCACCATAGAAAATTCCAAAGGGCAGACAGCGTTTACCAATATTTACAAGATCGAAAGCCCCACCTTTTGAAGATTGTAGATGATAAACGGTACCTCTATTATACAGCTGCCACTAATTATTAACCCTTAACGAACGAGCGCATTTTTCTAGAACAATGACTTTTATATTGACTTATTTTTTACTTTAATTGTTTTAAATAAATAATTCATACATTTACTTTTTACTTTAACATTTACTTATATATTTTCTGAGTCCCCTATGTGAATACCAGGCTTTTTAGTACAAATATCACGGCATGCCGCGATTCGATTTTCTTGGAATATTTATAATGTCGCGAATACGGCGGCATTCGTTCGCTAAGGGTTAATACAACAAATTCTTCGTAGGTAAAATCACTGATAGCAACCTCATCTCAATTTAAAATCTAACTACGCAACACTGAAATCCGAAATCTTCACAGACACCACTAAAAGTTATACAAAACATTCAGGAAGTTTGCTAACTGACAACAGCACAAGTAATTATTTATAGATAACACTCAACTTACAAGTCTCGTTTGAACAATAATTACAATTCTAACTACACAATGTGCAAACCCCAAGTATCCTGACAACCGAAACAATTCTAAAAAAAACAATCTACGCCGTAATAGATGTCAAAGTTCAAGGTGAAGATATCATCTCCAATGAAGAATAAAGTCTCGCTCCTATAACAACTCCATCGCCGTTAAATCCACACGTCGGACCAAGTACTTGCAACGTCTTACATCGTTTGCGTTCGTTTGTATGCAGGTATTCTATTGATAAGCCACATGTCAGCCCCGGCGTTTAGTTATCGATCAAGCGGACATACGATATGCTAGCTTTAAGGCTTCGAGTTCTGTCGAGAAACGGCTTTTTTTCCTCCGATGGAAAACAACGGGCAAGGAGGACAAAAACTCTTTTACCGTTCCCCTTCTATCCGCGAGAGATTTAATACAATTTCGAAGAGAGCCTCCAACGGCGGTTGGACTTCTTGTCCTTGGTTCTTATGAAAGTGGAGAGTGATTTTTGTTATCGGAGAAGATCCGAATGCGTCTGCGAACTATATTTACTTTGTGTAATGTGTGCTAGGAATGAAATTAAATAATGGTCAAGTTAATATCATTCATATTTTGTTGTGTTATTCGACGTTAGAGAAATAAATCTGGGTGGGGATGTGTTGGAATTTACGAGATGTAGTACTTTGTATTTGTTTAACCGATTGCAGTCCCATTTCGAGGTATACTCGACATTACTTTTCATTTCGTATTATTTTCTAAAGATTTAACACTAAACCTACCGGATTTATATCTGTTATATTGAAATATATGAAATAAGTACTTTGGAAAAGAGGATTTGAAAAGGTGAAAAAGATATTCAGTTAAGCAATTTTTGTGTTATACGACAGACCGAAAATATTTACTGAATGGCTACCCAATCAATTTGGGGAATTTTTAGAAAAAGTCAGAAAGCGGTCATTTGACCGCCATGGTAGGTTTAGTCTTAATATCTACTTTCCAATTTCATAATGATATTGTAATATCACCTAAATATCCATCAGTACCTAAGTTATTGCTATCATTACAAAAAGATGAAGAAGCAACGATAGGAAATTTTGTGAAATTAATTTCATTAACTCGCTGCAAACTTGACAAAATAATTCGGAGCGCAAATTTTTAAAGTGATAAAGTTAAAGAAAACTGCAAAGAAATGTACAAATATCCGTCGGTATCTATAATTATTGCTATAATTATAAAAAATTGAATGACCAATGATAGAAAACGTGAAATTAATTTCATTTAACTCACTACGAAATTGAGAAAATAATTCGGACCGCAAAGGGTTAACACGTTGAATGCAAGGGGGTCACCGCTATTGAATTCAATGTTTCGTATGAATTTTAAATTGTAATATTTACGAATTCACTGAATTTGAGCTGTGATGCAAGTGGGTTAAAAAGGCGGGTTAGTTCTTGATACTCAATACACTCCATAAATGTAACTTTCTGAGGTTATGGTGATTATGGAGGTCAGGACTCTAACTCGCTATCAGTAGAACCGAGTTCAAAGCACTCCTCAACTACGGAAAATTTTTTCTAAGTTACCAGTTCATATATTACAGTTTTGGCGATCTAAAACCCCAAACAGTGGTCCTAAATCCAATGATAATAGCAATTCAGCAGGCCTATGGTGATTATAGAGGTCAAAGTTCGGACTCATCACCAGTGGGCCCAAGTTCAAAACCCTCCTCAACTCTGGGAAATTTTTTCTAAGTTATCATTTCATATATTACAGTCTTGGCGATCCAAAACCCCAAACAGTGCTCCTAAATCGAATGACAATAGCAATTCAGCAGGCCTATGGTGATTATAGAGGTCAAAGTTCGGACTCATCATCAGTGGGTCCAAGTTGGAAACCCTCCTCAACTCTGGGAAATTTTTTGTAAATTACCATTTCATATATTACAGTCTTGGCGATCTAAAACCCCAAACAGCAGGCCCCAAATCGAATGATAATAGCAATTCAGGGGGCCTATGGTGAATATGGGGGTCAAAGTTCGGACTCATCACCAGTGGGTCCAAGTTTAAACACCTAGTCAAATCCGGGAAAGTTTTTATAAATTATCATTTAGCAAATTAAAGTCTTGGCGATTCGAAACCCGTCTGAGACCCAAAACAGTATGAATGAAGGGTCCTATAGTGAATATGGAGGTGAAGGCTCGGTCTTTCCATAGTCTTGAGGATTCAAAACCACCCTAAACCAACGGTTCCTAGGTGAAATGCACGTACCAACAGACCTCAAAAAACTACAAAACAACAATATAACCATTTACCATATTATAGAAGCCTCTCCTACCGTTTTTACAAATTCTATCACAAAGTTTTCCCCATACTATACAAATTCACGGTATAAAGTCCCATCCCACCTCCCTAAAACCTTCCCTCAGCTGTACTTACAAACCTGCCAAACTTCCTATATTTGCTACACCGAGATTCCTCAAAATGCAACCTTTTTCATCGCAAACCAACAATCGATAAGACCAAAAGATTTCTAAACCGCAAGCAAATGTAAGAAAGACACGAAGGAATTAATAAAGCACGAAGACTCGTGGTTCTTAACAGAAAGAAATATTCCAAGCGTCGTCTCTGAACCTTAATTCGAAGCGTTCAATAAGCGAGCAAATAAACTCGTTTCCACGAGATACGAGAAGCGGGAGAGTGTCGTTCTCGGATGAAAAATAAACGGAAAGAAATATTCGTAGCATGGGGGAAGAGGAGGGACGCCCATGGAATTATGCGCGCGAAAGTTCAGCACAGTGGAGAACCAACCGAATGAGAAATATTCGCGGAGACGGTGGAAAGGAAATTCGCAAAACTCGCGAAGAATAAGAATCCTCTATAAACGGCTAAAGGAATTATGAGAGAAGAATATTTCTTTCTTCTTTCTTTTTTTACGTCACTATCAGCCACGTTTTGAAATCCATGACAATGCTGTACGGTCGACGTCGAAACGTTGACTTTGAAGGGGATAAATAAATGGAAATAAATGCCGTGTACGTTCCGCATGGTGGAACGTTTTTCTACGGTAAAATGCAACGGGTTTTTTGTTATGAAAAATAACATCGTACTGTGATGTTCTTACGGGTGTTTTCGTTAAATGCTGTTACTACGTTGCAGCGGACGCTTTCAGTGGTTTATTTTGTTTCTTCGAGCGTATGGTTGAATGGGGATTGAAGATGTGTTGGGAGAAGTCATGGGGAAATTGAATTAATTGCTGGTGAGATACTGCGGGAGTTTTTTCCGGAATTGCATGCGTAGGTATGGGATTTATGGTTGGAAGAACATTGTTTAGTTATTGGTTCGAAAGTTTGAAATGTGTGGGCGAAAATAAAATTTTCAAAAGATTGTTTATATTTGGAAGATGAATATTTCCTAGTTTTAAAGAAACGTAGTGGGTTCTGGGCAGATAGTCATAGCAGACAGAGGAAAAAATGTGCAAACTTTGATATATCAGTGGTAATGGCTGCTTTCTTTGTTTTATATTTTTTCTGCTGCAAGTGCTGTTAAGGCTAACACTCTCAATGTGCCGAGGTTTACTGTACGGCCGAGAGGGCGCTAATTTTGAAATATTAATTAATTACGGCGCGCTATGAAGGCTGCCTTCGGCATCGGTGGGCCTAATCCGGGAACGCCAAGTCTCCTCTAATATAAGGAAATTTTCAAAAATTTCAAATGTCAACTCAAGTTGAAACATATTTGGTGGCAAGTTTCCTATTGTCTATAGGTCCAAGGCGCGTCCGAGCGGAGCCAAGCGGATTGGAGCGATACCCACTACAGCTCCACTATATTTCATATTGATTCTAACAAGGGAACATCCCGAGGTGTAACTCACCGATTTTGATGAAATTTTAGTATGATATACTCCTCGCGGAAATATTTGACACGTATTTTTTTTTATCGGCAATCGTCCACGTTAAAGGGGTGAAAACCACCCTCAAAGTTGGCACCCTGAAACTTATTTATTGAATATCTGGAAAACTATTAGAGATACGAAAATTTCGTAAAGAGAGAAAATTAATGTATTTCGACCACAAATCTAATGATATAAATATTTTTTTTTTAAACTCGTTTGTTTAAATAATATGCTCAAAAATACAACTTTTTTAATGATTTTGTAAGTCAAATTTCAATAAATTCTCTTGAATATTTTTCTGAGAATACCATATACCGAAACACAAAATACGGATAAAATGGAAATTTGAAATTTTTTTTGTAAAAAAAGTTATTGCATTTTTAATTTTTTCTCTTACGTTCTTGTTAAGTTATGCCTTCGTATATACATGTATGACTGTTTTAAAAGGCCAGATTTTATTGCCAGACACACATATCGTCTTCATATAAATTAAAAAAATTTGATTGATTAATTAATAATTTGTAACAATTATTGTAATAATGGTATTCATTGTTATTCTTATAACCAATATTTTCTTACACCACGAGCATTCTAAAGCATCCCTGTAATCAATTCAATCATGTAACGTCCGAAAATAGTAAATATATAACGCATACCTCCCGAGAATTAATTAATTTATTTGGCCTGTCGGCGGATTCACATTGATATCATAAATGACTATCCCGAGGTGTAACTCACCAATTCTTATGAAACTATAGTATAAGGTGCTTTTCGTGGAAATATTTAATATCTACTTTCATTTATCGGCAATCGTCCACGTTAAAGGGGTGAAAACCACCCCCAAAGTTCGGATAACGAAAACTGTTCTATCGAATATCTCGGAAACTATTAGAAATACGAAATTTCCCTAAGGAGTGAAAATTAACGTATTTCAATCACGAATCCAATGCTATAAACATTTCTTTAAAAAACCCGTTTGTTTAAACAATATGTTAAAAAATACTTTTTTTTTCATAATATTTTCAGTTAAAATTCTTTCAATTTTCTTAAATAATAGTTTGTATACACTATATAGTCAAACAAAAAATACGGATCAATTAGAAGTTTCATATTTGTGTTACAAAAAAATTATTGCATTTTCAATTCTTACGCTTGATGCACTTGTCAAGTTTTCCCGTCGTATATACATAGTTGATTGATCCGTATTTTTTGTTTGACTATAAAGTGTATACAAACTATTATTTAAGAAAATTGAAAGAATTTTAACTGAAAATATTATGAAAAAAAAAGTATTTTTTAACATATTGTTTAAACAAACGGGTTTTTTAAAGAAATGTTTATAGCATTGGATTCGTGATTGAAATACGTTAATTTTCACTCTTTAGGAAAATTTCGTTTCTCTAATAGTTTCCGAGATATTCGATAAAACAGTTTTCGTTATCCGAACTTTGGGGGTGGTTTTCACCCCTTTAACGTGGACGATTGCCGATAAATGAAAGTTGATATTAAATATTTCCACGAAAAGCACCTTATACTATAGTTTCATAAGAATTGGTGAGTTACACCTCGGGATAGTCATTTATGATATCAATGTGAATTCGCCGACAGGCCAAATAAATTAATTAATTCTCGGGAGGTATGCGTTATATATTTACTATTTTCGGACGTTACATGATTGAATTGATTACAGGGATGCTTTAGTAATGCTCGTGGTGTAAGAAAATATTGGTTATAAGAATAACAATGAATACCATTATTACAATAATTGTTACAAATTATTAATTAATCAATCAAATTTTTTTAATTTATATAAAGACGATATGTGTGTCTGGCAATAAAATCTGGCCTTTTAAAGCAGTCATACATGTATATACGAAGGCATAACTTAACAAGACCGTAAGAGAAAAAATTAAAAATGCAATAACTTTTTTTACAAAAAAAATTTCAAATTTCCATTTTATCCGTATTTTGTGTTTCGGTATATGGTATTCTCAGAAAAATATTCAAGAAAATTTATTGAAATTTGACTTACAAAATCATTAAAAAAGTTGTATTTTTGAGCATATTATTTAAACAAACGAGTTTAAAAAAAAAATATTTATATCATTAGATTTGTGGTCGAAATACATTAATTTTCTCTCTTTACGAAATTTTCGTATCTCTAATAGTTTTCCAGATATTCAATAAATAAGTTTCAGGGTGCCAACTTTGAGGGTGGTTTTCACCCCTTTAACGTGGACGATTGCCGATAAAAAAAAATACGTGTCAAATATTTCCGCGAGGAGTATATCATACTAAAATTTCATCAAAATCGGTGAGTTACACCTCGGGATGTTCCCTTGTAAGTATCCTCAAATTTTCAAAAATTTCAAATTTGATCTCAAGTTGAAACAAATTTAATAATAAGATTCTTATCGCCCATGAGTCCGAGCGTAGCCAAACTGACTGGAATGATATCCAGCACAGCGCCACTACGGCCCATATTGGTTCTAAGTATCCTCTAATTTTCAAAAATTTTCAAAAGTCTCAAATTTTATCTCAAGATGAAACATATTTGGTGGCAAGTTTCCTATTGTCTATAGGTCCAAGGCGCGTCCGAGCGGAGCCAAGCGGATTGGAGCGATACCCACTACAGCTCCACTATATTTCATATTGATTCTAAGTATCCTCAAATTTTCAAAAATTTCAAATTTGATCTCAAGTTGAAACAAATTTAATGATAAGATTCTTATCGCCCATGGGTCCGAGGGTAGCCAAGCTGACTGGAACGATATCCAGCACAGCTGCACTACGGTGCATATTGGTTCTAAGTATCCTCTAATTTTCAAAAATTTTCAAAAGTCTCAAATTTCATCTCAAGATGAAACACATTAGATGGCAAATTTCCTATCACCCATAGGTCTAAGGCGAGTGGAGCCAAGCGGATTGGAGCGATACCCACCACAGCTCCACTATATTTCATATTGAATCTGAGTATCCTCTAATTTTCAAAAATTCCATATTTTATCTCAAGATGAAACACATTTGATGGCAAATTTCCTATCGCCCATCGATCCGAGCGTAGCCAGGCGGATTGGCGCGATACACAGTACAGTTTCACTATGACTCATATTAATTCTAAGTAACCTCTAATTTTTCAACAATTTGTAATTTGATCTCAAGCTAAAACACATTTGATGGCAAATTTCCTATCGCCCATGACTCCGAGCGTAGCCAAGCGGATTGGAGCGTTACCCATTACCGCTTCACTCTCACTCATATTAATTCTAAGTATCCCCTAATTTTTCAAAAATTCGAATTTGATCTCAAGCTGAAACACATTTGATGGCAAATTTCCTATTGTCCATGGGTCCGAGCGTATCCAAGGGAATTGGCACGTTACCCAGTACTGCTTCACTATGACTCATATTAATTCTAAGTAACCATTAATTTTTCAAAAATTTCCAATTTTATCTCAAACTGAAACACATTTGATGGCAAATTTCCTATCGCCCATGGGTCCGAGCGTAGTCAAGCGGATTGGAGCGGTACACAGTACAGTTTCACTATGACTCATATTAATTCTAAGTAACCTCTAATTTTTCAAAAATTTCCAATTTGATCTCAAGATGAAACACATTTGATGGCAAGATTCCTATCGCCCATGGATTCCGCACTAAGGATCATACTACTTAGTAATTCGTCGCAAACAGGACCAAGTATAGGACGCAGTTCTATGAGAATCCGATGCTACTTTGACATGGAAGTCCCCAGATACTATACGCACGAAATGTAACCGAGAAACACGTCTGCGAAGGGCACGAAATCAATCTTGTATTCGCGAAGTCCCACGGGACGCAGCGTGGATTCGGTTACCGGGTTTCACAGGTTTCACAGAGCGACTCAAATTTCTGGCTTTGCCCGTTGAATCATTAGGGTAATACCGATAATCTGCAGCGGCTCGAAGGATACTATTTCGATCGCAAATTACTACGCAAACGAGCAGTGTCTCGAGGTTGCTAAACGCGATAAAACATGCGCGAAATTCGACTAATTGCTTCGAGGGTTTTGCTGGTGTCATAGGGTCAATGGGACGTTCAGTTTTCGCGGCAAAATCAAAAATTAAAATTGTTTCAATTAGCAAGGGAGTATTGTCTGCTAAGATTCGGTAAAATTTATTTTCATAAGATTTCTTTTCAATTTTTCTGTCAAGATTAGTGAAATTTGTTAGTAAGAGGGCGGGATTTTGAATTGATAGAATTTAACGATTTGGAGACTTGAAATAGTGTTACAATAACAGAGGTACTCTGACATAGCAATTTTCCACCTTAACACTAGGAACATTTAATTATTATAATATTAAATACTATTTCAAAACGACAGAGTCTCATGTCAGAAATTTGGAAGAAGTATTATATTTTAATGTTTCTAATTTCAAGGTGGAAAATTAGAGAGATGAAATTCATGGAAATCCGTCGTAAATTATCATTACAAATGTTACAACCTACGTATTCTGAAACCCACGTAAAGCAGTACGTCCAAGGCGGAATTGCCATACCAATTAAATCCCAAAAAGTACAAAAGTAGAAACAAAAAAACTCCCCCATCAACTCTCCAAAATTTTCCCTAAATTATAATTTATCACATCACACCCTAAGTGGCTTGAAACCAATCTAAATCAATAGATCAATCGCAAAATTACCATATCAACAGCGAAAATATAAAGAACTGTCTTCCAAGCATAAATATCGATAAATCGAATAAACGAAATCTCATTAAAACGGATTATTCGAATCAAAATAAAATTCCAATCCCAAAGGTTACTCGAAAAAAAGTATCTCCAAAACTACCCATTGAAAGGTGCAAGAATAAACGAAACATTCCATCAATCGTCGAGCAACAGCCGAGGAGTTAAAAGGACAAAGGGAAACCAGCGCACGATTTGCGTCGCGATCGAGAGGATTTGTTTGACAAGAGTTTAAATCGAAACGCTTGTCACATTTGCCGACAGGTAGTTTCGATCTCGAGACGTCGTCGAGAACGCAGCACAAACAGTAACGGCCGAAGAAAAATACAGCGGACGCCGTTCGAGGAGCAAGAGAAATGTTCGGTTTAACTTGACGCTACGTGTAATGCCGTCCCGGTAAATCACACTTGCACGTCCAATCATTTTAACTTATACTCCTTACGACTACTCCTCGCATGCGGAATTTTTCTCTAGCTTTTGAGAAACTCGATGCATTCGACAGCCTTGTCGATCAGTTTTCACCGACTTTATTATTATTATTATTACTTTATTGACGGGGAAATTGCCCTTTAGTATACATTAACCGTTTGAGTGCGGCGCAGCGCTATCGCGCTTCTCTTGTGTTGTGGCAAAAATGAGCAGAAGCGCGATCGCGCTGGTGTATGTTACTACAATATAATTTTCGCATTAATTGAGAGCAGGATAAGGCGACTTTCGACAGTGTGAGGTATGCAGTAAAAAAAATGGTAGTATAATTAAACGATCCAACTTAATTTGCGCTATATATGAAAAAGGAATTCATGGAATTTGTGCAGCAAGACACTCTTGCAATAAGTGAGAATAAGAAATATTATTGTCGGTAAAAATTATTTTTTATGTAATAATTAGAGTTAATTATAACCGTTTCTATTAATTTGCAAAAAAAATAACTACGTGTTTCATGCCACACTTTTGGCATATATACAAGAAAATTCTTCAGCACTCAAACGCTTAAGAGCAACAGTAGTTATATGCAAAATAAAATATTAGATAAAATTAAATAAAATAAAATGTTATATGTAATAAAAAAATAAAAATATAACAAAGTGTAGTGGATAGGGATAAACAAAGCAAACAACGTGAGTAAGGATTATGGGAAAGGGAAAGAGTTAATTTAGCTCGTTGCCGTACGATTTTCTTTGTGACTGCCTCCGCAACGATTCAGAATTAAATTGGTAATATAAAAATTGATCGGTGATTCTCGATACATCGTATAATTTAACCCTTTGCACTACTATGTCGAGCTACACTCGACACGGGTTTCTATGGTGACTTTCGTTTTATCTACTAATTGTGCCATTCACTTGTCGAATCGATTAACTCCATAACACCTAAAGTGGAGAAACGTGATGAAATAGTATACATTCCTTTTCAAAATTCCCTTCAAAATATAAATACAAATAAGTATTGTTGAATATATGACCGCATGTAGCTTTCCTCTAACGAAGTATAAAATGAATGGTGGAATAGCCTTGGAATTAATTAGATTGACTTCTGAATTTAATTATTTATTATTCGATGGCCGAACAAACTTCGTCATTTAATGGTGTTAATCGTTATTATTACAAAAAGTTATTCTAAACATGAAAAGTTAGGATTCAATCAAGTGCTTTGAGACTTAAATTTAAAAAAATTCAAAAAGTGGAGTTAATCACTTTGTGCTTTGAACGGCTCAATTATCGACTTCAAATCAACGATAATTTTGCATCTTAACATAAATATCCCGCGGTACCAACAATTGTTCCTAATATCAAGTAAAAATGAATAACCAACGGTAGACAATTTTCCGAGACTATATTTGCATATTTGAGGAAAAGTTATTAAAATAATTCGGAGCGCAAAAGGTTACAAAAGTAAAGTATTACCTAATATACAACTATTGTTACCTTTAACATTTTTTTTCTATGAAGATACGGTTTTAATAGAAAAAGTCTCACTCCTGTAGCAACAGTGAAACTAGAAACATACGGGTGGCATTCTACGTATTAACGTAATATTATTATAATAGAACAAATTTTATCGTGTCGTGCCTCACCGATATTTTCAATTTCATTGGTTTTGCAAAACTTTGAAAATTTCCTATCCAATTTACCGTATCACGAGTGTTATTTTACGGCAAGGGGTGGACACTTTGTTGCTTTATTTCGAGGGTTATTGGGTAAAGTAATTATTGCAATAATAATTATATATCTTGTATATTTCTTTATATTAATTTTGTATTAATTATTGAGGTAATTTTGAGTTTGGCATGAGACAATAATATTGTGACGTTATTTGAGTATTCCGCGGTGATTGCAGTAGTTTTTATTATTTATCGAGCAAAGATTTGCATATAATTAAATCTGGATGATTGAATTTATGAATATTAATAATAAAAATGGGTAAAAATTGCACGGATTTGGTCGAGAATTTCGTATTTTCGAATAAAGGAATATTTTTTTATAGTAGATCTATCAGAGTAGAGAAATACCGTTGTTATTTATATTTTTATTAAATGCAGTAAAATGCAATTGAGGAGAGTAGAAGCTAATTACTTTAACTATCAAAATCAATTTTCTACCGAGCTTTTCTAACGAGCTTTATCGATGAAACTCCATTTCGAATCGAGCCAAATTCGATTTCAAGAATCGCAATTAAAGTTCAATAAAATGTCAATGCACTCACATTTGAACTTTTCGGACGTGAAAGTTGATCGATTATTTTTATTTTTATGAAAACCGAGCATCTATACCGAAACTATAATAATTTTCATAATCTCAGAAAGTTAAAAAACATTAATTGCCAATCCAATCAACTACAATGTCTCCGAAGCACAGAAAAATAAATATTAATCTATCAAATACAAATAATTATTTATTTTCATTTAAGAATTTTAGTAGAAGTTAATTACTTTGACCATCAAACTCTATTTTCTACCTAACAATTGAGGGTATTTAATAATTAAACCAAACCACCAGCTTTATCTATGAAACCGCAATTCGAATCAATCGAGCCAAATTCGATTTCAAGAATCGCAATTAAAATTCAACGGAATGCATAAACATCCGGACTTTTCGTACTTAAAAGTTGATCGATCCGTCCCATTTTTATAATACGCTTTTATAAAAACCTTGCGAATATTTCGAAACAATAACAATTTCCATAATCTCGTCCGAGGCGTAACAAAGCGTAGGATACTTTACGACGAAGAATACGTATCTTACGTCCAACAACTCAGCCATTTTCAGGGCTTCACATAAATTTGCAATTTTGAAGAAACTACTGCTTACGAGTTTTGCGAGATCAGAAATGGGAAATACGTGACACGCGTGCGAATGCCGTCGTGCTATCGTCGTTTCATTGCCACAGGAAACACAAAGGAAGCTAACGTTTCTTTTTTATTGCCGATAATCCCTCCTTTAAAACGTATTGTCAACTTTGCCTGTATTTTCGTATCTTTCGAAATACTTTCGATAGGTCAGAACTACAACTTTGAAAAAATTGTGAAACTTTTACAGCAAAACTGTAATTTTCTTGTCTTTTATGCAAAATGATGGGAAATTATTCGCGCCAATTGTATATTTTCCAATTAAAATGTACTCCAAAATTTGTTTATAATATAATATTGTTGTTAAACAATGAATATTAACCTTCATTTGTCCCTCGGTTCTTTTTTGGCCCAAATCGAGATGTAATTTGACCCAAATCGAGAGAAATTGGGCGCATTAAATGCACATTTTTCGCAATAAAGGTGTTATAACGAAAAAGTAAAGAAAAAACCTTGTTTTTTTTAAGTATAAGGTAGACTACGGGTCGGAAACGACCCTAGAAACTTCAGTGTGATTTTATTTAACACTAGATCTACGGCCGCCGCCAAATCGACGGGTTCCTATTTTTTTAAATTTTTCTCAAACTGATAGAGAAGCAGTACAGTAAATATTTCATGTGTATCTTATAATACAGAAATTACTTAACTGATCGTATTTTTTACCGCTTGATCCATCGTTTTTCAAAGTATTCATTTAATATATTTAAATATGCCAGATTTAGCGGCCGTAGATCTAGTATTAAGGAGCGGCTGAAGATTAAATGCGCCGGAATTAATTAACAAAGAAAATCTAATAACATTAAATATTTGCTATATCAATTTTTAAGAAATTCTTTACGTTGAAAGTAGAAATATAATTAAATATTCTACAATTATACATCAATGCATAAGAGGAAAATAATGAAATAATAATTATTATAAGAAAATAATGAAAATTCTAACGTGAATTACAAGTTTGGTGGAAGTTTAACAAAACTGAAGTAAGTAAAGGTAGAATAATGAGTTTTAAAAAGCGCGAAATTTCAAAGACCGTAAATAAATCAATTTTGCGTAACATCAACACGCAATATCGCACTTTGCTATGTCGGACATTGAAAGGTCAGATTCAGTATGTAAATTATGTGTAAGTCTCATTAAGGAGTAATCTCTGCATAAACTTTACGCCAACTCCTAATACGAAAGTCCTATTGACTTAAACAATTAAGAACACCGAGTGAAATGGGTTAATAGCTAATTATTCTCATTTTCTGTGAAGATTTCGCCTCGGCTTCGAAGGAGAAACAGAGACCGGCAAATATTTCGAGCGGGACTCATTGTAAGGGAGAAAAGGAGAGAAAATAAGAACAGAGAGAACCAGTGTGTTTACATGGTCACGCATGCACGCACTCTTCAGCTATTTAACGCAAGCCTGTCATCTAATTCTTTCTTCCTTCTTCTTCAGGAAACTCTAAAAATATCGTGTTTTCACTTCATCCTTTCTTCTCCTACAAAGTTTCGTTGTGAAAACGCTCGACGACGGTCGTCGAGAAATATAACCGAACGTCACATAGCACTGATTATTTCAACGTTCTTTTAAACCACATCGAAAGACGAATCGTTGGAATTATAATTTTAATTATATCTCGCAGAGAAACGCGAATAAAAGGCGATTCTCCGCGAGAAATTTCAGTGAACTATAACCTCACGCAGAGGACGCTGATGGAATAGTAAAAATTTGAAATAATGTATGTAAGAGGCGAATGATAATTAGTCGAATAATCTTCCAAATAGTTCTTCCGTTAGATAATGCAAAAGTAGTTCAGATGTATTAAAATTTTATTTGGAGAAATGGTTTCTGCGTATTTTAGCGTTAAGTGAAACATATTTTCGGAAATTGCAGAGTTTCACGGTGATGATTATGACTTTACGTTAAAAATGGCGGAAGGTTATCGAAATCGGCTAATATTTGGTTCAATAAACTTAATTGAGAATATTACAAGGCTCGTTTCATTTTTGCGCTAAAATACAAAGAAACTTTTTCCCTGAACCAGCAATTCTACGGTTGTTATTCGTTAGAAATAATTTCAGACCATTTCGTTCTTCGTGTATGATGAATTTTAGACACTGAATATTATAATATCGTGAAAACTCATTTGAATTACGAAGTTAACCTCAAATTCGCCATCGTTTCATAGAGCGAAGCCGTGTCAAACTCACCGCTCCTGTCAGAAAGTTCTGCCGGATTTTTACACGACAACAATATCAATTTAAATGAACGTTTGGCCGTTGATCCCTATTTTACATACTGTGCACTAATTTCAAGCTGTCAAATGACGCGCCAAAAAAACAAGTTACCGAAATTCCGGTAGACAAGTCCATACAACTTAACCTTAACACCAGAACTACCGGCGTTAGCATTATTAAATTTAAACATATCGAACAATTACTTTGTAAAAAGAGAAATCAAGAGGTGAGAAAGTTAAATGCACTTTTCCAAATCAATTTCGAGAATTTTTCAAAAGAATCGATAACCGGTCATTTCCAGTGACTTGGTACTTTTACCTAGCTTTTCAAACAGCAAATCCGACAGAACGTTAGGCTTAACGCATTAAAGCGTCCACTGCGTGACGTTTTTCAGTACCGTTAAAAAAACTCCGTGAGATTAGTTGCAAACTCACGTGATCTCTGCGACCTCTCGCTTCTCCTCTTCTAATCAGCCGTGCACACTGTTCTCCGCATACCCAGCAAGTGTCAACGTACTCGCCGACAGAAAAAAAAGAGCTGCTTACAAGTTGCACGGGCATAAACACAAACACACGCGGCACAAGAAGTTACCATGAATTCACGAAGCTGTCAGGAATTCGCGAAGCACGTGAATTAACACGATAACAAACACTCGCGTGTCTCCTCGAATCGTACGGAAAGAAACGATAATCCTCGGCGCCCTCTCGATCGACCTATCGAATGCGAATTCTCGATTGTCGCACGACGGAGAACGACACTGGAAAACTTAGTAATTTCGGAGAACCAACTACTCTTTTTGGAGAACGAGCGACGGACACTTCGTTTAGAATTCACACACGAGACGATCCAACCTCTCTCGTGGCACGCGACGAGAAAAGGAGAATCGCACGACGTGCGCACCAGCCGGCACGGTACACGACTGACTGACTGACTGACCGACGACGAGGATCCACGAGAGAGGAACGAGAAACGATGTGCACCAAGCAGCGGGACGATTTCATGGCAAAGCGGCGTAGTGATCGACGCGCCAACGGGCGCCGAGGATGAATGAAACTACGACACGGACGTCGTTCTCGGGGCGCGCGTGCTTTTCGCGCGTCGAGCTCGTCCAGCCGCGACCACGAGCGGGCCACGATCCAAGACGACGACGACCACCACGTCGAGGAAGCACGAAAACTACCCGCGCTGCGGCGCTGCTACCTCCCGGCAGGGCCGCGGGACCGAAGGTTCCCGAAGCGAGGCGGAAACGCACGACGCCTATGTCGCGGTGTCTGTTTCAATTTATCATACGTGCATTGTTTTAACCTTTGTATGCTTGTTCGATTGTTAATTGTTCTTGTTGTTACGCTGGAGTTTATGGGATAAAGTTACGCGCGGAGGTATGTATCATTGGTGGTTTGTATTTAAAATGGTGGGATGGAAAGTGATACGGATTTTTCGAATTGTTTGAGCAATTAGGTTGTATGGGGCTGTGTACTTTTTTAAATGTTTCATTTGGGAATTGTTGAGGGTATGTTTGTCATCCGTATTGGGGCAAATTGTTGAGAATATGGGAATGAGATCGATTTTGATTGTTTATTTGTTGATTGGGGGGATAATTATATTTGTTGGAAATGTTGTATTATGTTTTCGGAAACATTCGGGTACAGGTGACGAAGTTTACCGAGGAGCTACGAACATTCACGAAGGGTGAACGACCCGCCGACACTTCATTTGTAGTGCGTAGTTCGTTGAAAATGTTCGTCCTTGCTGATTGTTGTTTGTTTTGGTTGTTTGTTGACATCTGCAGAGCTGCGTCGAGTACGAAGGTAAGTTCCGAGAAATTTTATACCTCGTAGAGATCAACATCGATTTCGATCGTGCAAGTTATTACAGCAATTCTACGTCGCGGTGTCGGCTTCAATTTATCATACGTGCTTTGTTTTAACCTTTTGTGTGCTTGTTCGATTGTTAATTGTTCTTGTTTGTTCGCTGGAGTTGTATGTGGAGGTATTTATCATTGGTTGGTTTTTAAAATATTGGGATGGAAACTGATTCGGATTTTCTGAATTGTTTGAGCATTTAGCTTGTATGGTTCCGCGCGCTTTTTTGAATGCTTCATTTGGGAATTGTTGAGGGTGTGTTTGTTATTAGTATTGGGCCAGATTGTTGAGAATATATGAATAAGATGGATTTTGATTGTTCACGTGTTGATTAGAGTGGTATTTAAATTTGTTGGAAATGTATTACATTTTCGGAATCATTCGTGTGCAGGTGACGAAGTTCACCGAGGAGCTACGAAAATTCACGAAGGGTGAACGACCTCCCGAGACTTCATTTGTAGTGCGTAGCTCCTTGCAAACGTTCGTTCTTGCTCATTGCTGTCTGTATTGGCTGTTTATTGAGATCTGCCGAGCTGCTTCAAGTACGAAGGTAATTTCTAAGAAATTTTATACCTCGTAGGGATCAACATCGATATCGATCTTGTAAGTCATTACGGTAATTATCGTGAATGGAGGAAATCTTAGGAAAGGCGAAGATGAGCCTGATGCTTGGCATTATTCGTGTTGTTCAAATATCAGATTTCATCAAGTAGATTACTAGCGTTTCGGAAACATGGCAAACAAGCCAATCTCGTTAGCTGTGTCAGATTACTTCGCGTGCTATCGATGATTATTGATGTTGATCTCCATTCGTCCGGTGTCACGATGCATAATGAGAGATACGTGATTGCGACTCGTCGGAAATACCTGCACAGGGTGCACCATTTAATTGCGCCTCGTAAAAATTTCCATTGTAACACAAAATTCTACAAAATGAGCGTTACAAAAGGTCTACAGCTTTATGAGCGTGAGAATGTAACGCAAAATTTCGTCGTATAGTCTGGTGTATAACCTACAATTTTACATTATAAAATGTTTAATATTACGTGTAAATATATTTCTTACAAAAATTCCATAGTTTTATGGAAGTCAAAGCATAAATAATATAGTCGGGTATCTAATCTATAATGTTACATTACAAAATGTATATTACATTAAACAATGTTCCTTGCAATAATTGTACAGGGCTATGGTGACCAGAAAATGATAGAATACACTATTACATATAATTTTGAATATTACAGTATAAAAGATGGTGTTTTAGCTAAAAGTATGTTTTTTACAAACATTGCCTAGTTCTATGGGGGCCACAGCATAAGTAATATATTAAGGTAACTATTTGACAATATTAAATTATAAAATATAGCATATTACATTAAAAAGTGCTCTTTGAAATAATTGGACAGATCTATGGGGACCAAAAAGTAATAAAATACACTATGACATACAATTTTGAATATTACTATATTAAATATGGTGTTTTATATGAAAGTATATTTATTACAATACTTGTATAGTTCTATGGGGGCCAGAGAATAATGTTAATACTGTGGTATGTGGCCTAGTGTATTACATTATACTATGGTCCCCATAGACCTTTACAGCTATCCTAAGGAACATTTTTTAAAATATTCCATAATATAATATACTATATTCAGGATTGTAACATTCCAAATTATATACTAGAGAACATTACATTGCTCTGTGACCCCCATAGACCTGTGCAACTTCCCTGAGAAACATTTTTCAATTTAATACACCATATTTCATAATATAATATACCATATGTGATAATGTAACATTCTAAATTATATACATTATTCTATGGTTCCCATAGACCTGTGGAACTTTCCCAAGGAACATTTTTCAATTTAATGCACCATATTTCATAACATAATATGCCGTATTTAATAATGTAACATTCTAAATTACATACGTTATTCCATGGTTTCCATAGACCTGTGCAACTATTCTGAGAAATGTTTTTCAATTTAATGCACCATATTTCATAATATAATATACCATATGTGATAATGTAACATTCTAAATTATATACATTATTCTATGGTTCCCATAGATCTGTGCAATTATTCTGAGAAATATTTTTCAATTTAATACACCATATTTCATAATATAATATGCCATATTTAATAATGTAACATTCTAAATTATATACATTATTCTATGGTTCCCATAGATCTGTGCAACTATTCTGAGAAACATTTTTCAATTTGATACACCATATTTCATAATATAATATACCATATGTGATAATGTAACATTCCAAATTCTATACTAGAGTACATTACATCACAGTTTCACTCCCATAGACCTGTGCAATTTTCCTAAGAAACATCTTTCAATTTAATACACCATATTGCATAATATAATATACCATATTTGATAATGTAACATTCTAAATTATATACTAGAGTACATTACATTACACTCTGTCCCCCATAGGCCTGTGCACCTTTCCTGAGAAACATTTTGTACTGTAATATACTATCTTTCATAACATAACATAGATACAAATTATACTCTGGTCCCCATAAAACCAAGCAGAATTTGCGGAAATCGGTTTTCCAATTTTGTCTTACAACGGATATACAGGGTGTCCCATAACTGGTGGTACAACCGAACACGGGATGATTCTACATGAAAAACTCAATAGAAAATATAGAATAAAATTTTTTCATACAAGCCTTTGTTTTCGAGAAAAATGAGTTTGAAAATTTGTCTAGTGTGCGTGCACTCGGCTTACTTGCGGCTCAACGGACTTTATTCTGAGTTGCCTCAACCTTTGTTCGCAAAGGTTTTCGAGGTTTGTATACATCGAATAAATCGAAGGTCGAGGTTACAACGTTAGAATTGCCTTTGAGGAATGCGTTGAATTCATAAATTGCTGGAAGTGCTGTCCACGTTGTTGTAGACATAATTGTGCCCTTCGTATTAAATTCCTTCGAGCCTCTTGTAATGTACAATTATTATGTTACTTTAATGTTCAAACGCTATCAGAATTTTGTGTTGTAATTGTTCGATGCTCGTTATGTCATCACGATACACAATTTATTTCACCTGACCGCACAAATAAAAATCTAACGGTGAATTTTCCAACTCATGTTTCTCGAAAACAAAGCCCTGTATCAAAAAAATTTATTCTATATTTTCGATCCAGTTTTTCACGTAGAATCAGCCCCTGGTCGGTTGTACCACCAGTTACGGGGCACCCTGTATTAAACGTGATAGAGTTAGATGGTACACCGTGTATGGCTTAGCGGTCGAGACATAGCGAACGTCCCCGCGCACCGTTGTATTTACAGTGTCTCGACAACTTTCAATCTCTGCACTATACCATTGTTCTGATAATTGCCACCGTTCATTATGTATCCTAGCATCGAAAGTTATGTCAATGTGTCGTTAAGAATAAAGGCAAGGCGTTAAAAGCGAAACTCCCACGGATTTTAATCACTGACGTCACTGCTTCCGTTTAAAAACATTATTATGCAATAAACAGCAGATATTGCATGCAGGTGGCGATAAATCAGCTTAACCAAAACTGGGACAGTCGATATTTAGACGCTCTTTTTTACATTGATAATATCTTTCCGAATTTGGTATTAAATTTTGACGTGAAGGAAAATTCGAACTGTAAGTATTTTATATTTTTGATAAATCTAAGCTTTCCAAGATACTGCATTAATAATTAAATAAGAACTATTGAGAATATTGCATTAATAGTTAAATAAGAACTGTTGAGAATATTGCATTAATAATTAAATAAGAACTATTGAGAATATTGCATTAATAACTAAATATAAACTTTTGAAAGTACTGTATTAATAACTAAATATTAACTGTTAAAATATTGCATTGATAATTAAATATAAACTTTTGAAAATACTGCTTCAGCAACTAAATGCGGACTGCTGAGAAAATCCCATTAAATTTCTTGTTTAAGTTACAACTTCTTTTCTTATAGTTTCTAATCATTTCGTATTGTTGATATTAGTTAAAAGTAACGCTATATTTTTGAAAAATGGTGACTAATTGAATAACGAGGGAGATCAGGTTTTATTCGTAGAAATTACAATAGAAATTTTGAAAATAAGTTCTGAAAGAATACTTGGTCCTTTAGAATTCTCTTAAATCATGCTCGGTAGAAAAATGAATCTCGTTGAATATGAATTCGGATTTACGACATCGTCTTAAGCTTCTGGATGAGAAAATAGGAGAAATGCCGGCATTATTATTCTGACATCTACGATTTTTTTCACTATTTTCCAAACCCCCTGAAAGACAAAAGAAAAGGATTCTAAGTTGAATTTCAATTATGCCATATATCGTGGCAAAAATATTATTACCGTTTAGGAGTAGTAAATATGCAAATTAGAATTTTTTTTTACGGAATATATGAGTAATCAGAAATGTTCTTTTCATTGCTATTTTGTTTATCTATCTTGTTTTATTAATTAATAATTGTATGAGTGTGATACGGCAGAAGAAGTGGCTCAATTTTATTCTTAATGTCCAGCAATACCACGTAATTTCTAATTATACCATTGCGATTATCTTCACTGATCGAAAATATCAATCACGATAATTTACTATTTACAATAATGTGAATAGTAAACATCAGTCAATAACACAGGAATTAACACTTTAATGGCCGCACGACTACGCAGTTAAACTTCGTCCGTGGCCGGCAACATTTTTAACCATTAAATTAAAAAAACTTTATATAAATTTATGAAATAATTGAACATGTTCGAACACACGAATTTTTAATAAAATAAAACAATAACAATTAAGTAACGCTACCGCTAATAGTTGTTCCGGCTATCACACACATGTTGTGTGAGCGGCCGTTAAAGTGGTAAAAACATCATATATAATATAATATTGTATACAAAACATAATGATTATTACAATTTTTAGCTTGTATCAATTAAAAACCACAACCCCGACTATTTAATACTCTTAATTAATAATCCAATCAATAACAATTTCTACGAAGTACATAAAATTAAATATTACTTTATAAAATACAAATAATTATTTATTATTATGTACAGTTTTATTAAATGCTGTAAAATATATTTGAGGAGAGAAGTTCATTACTGTAACGATCGCAATCAATTTACTCCTTTTCTCAATTCTCTACCTAACGATTAAAGGCATTTAATAATTAAACCAAAACACGAGCTTTATCGATGGAACGCCATTTCGAAT
This sequence comes from Cerceris ruficornis, assembly GCA_963989415.1. Lineage (NCBI taxonomy): Eukaryota > Metazoa > Arthropoda > Insecta > Hymenoptera > Crabronidae > Cerceris > Cerceris ruficornis. The sequence goes on along the minus strand of OZ022530.1, from coordinate 6,838,603 downwards.
CAATCGAGGCAAATTCGATTTCAAGAATCGGAATTAAAATTCAATGGAATGTTAATGCATTCACATTTGAACTTGTCGGACGTGAAAGTTGGTCAATTAACTTCACTTCGATCCATCGATTATCGTTGACTTCGAGATAAAACGAGTCGAGCGATTCACGATGGCCGATGCACTGCATAATTTAGTGTTATCTTCCGGAGGATGGGTTTTTCAGGAGTTTCGAAACTGTTGATCAAATTATGAAAGGCCATCGTGGACCCTTGTTTCACAGTGGCAGAAATTTCATCGCGAATATCGGTTAATTAGTGGCGCGTAATTATTGACGTGAGATGATAATCGAGTGCCTGGGAATTAGTTACTTTGCCATGTAATTATGCAGAATTATTCCTGAGATTTTTAATTCAGTTTATTCGTTTTCTCCGGTACCAGGATGGAAGATAACTTTATACTTATTTTTTGAAGTTTTTAGCTTTAATTTTATTTATTGTACTTTGATATATATTAAAATTATTAGGTTGGTAAGAAATTAATGTCGGTTTTCGAGTTTTCAAACTTTAGCGCTTAATTTTGAGATAGCTGTTAATTGTAATCGGTTTGACTTTTTATATTATTTTAGAACAAAGAAATTTATTAAAAAAACTTGTTTCCCGTTGGGAAAAATGTGTAAATTGTAATGGAACCTATTTTCATTAAAAAAAGTTATTCCCATTCTCAACATGTGTATTTAAAGATAAAGTTTGAAAACCGACATTAATTTCCTACCAACTTAATACTAGGTTTACTTTTATATGTATCGTGCCATTTGAAATATTTAATTATCAGTTATTTCTGACATTTTTCAGCAGCACCAATATAGGATATACTTTATCTTCATTAATATTAAAATTTCTAGATTTAAGCTTACTAACCTTCCACATTATCTCAAATTACTAGATTAACTCTTTGAGGCACGGCGGGCCTAAAAGTGAAAATTTATAAAGTTAAAAAGTTTAGTAAGTTAAAAAGAAAATTGATATTACTTTATAACTTTGGTAAAAAAATAAACCAATAATTTTGTTCAATTAAAAAGAAAAAAAAACCTTCCGGTACGATTTAATAATGAAAAACTGTTCATGAAACAACCATTTAATTTTTATTTAAAAAAAAACTTGTTTCATTTTCTAATTCTTACATATTCTTAATTAATATCTATTTTTACATATTGTTAACACTAGAACTACCGGTGTTAAATCTATCATATTTCAAAATGTTAAATAAGTACTTTGAGAAAGGAGGAATCAAGAGGCGGAAAAGATTCTCGATTCGGTAATTTATGTTTTTTAAGATGGACATAGAATATTTATTCTAAGACTCTTCTATAAACTTGGAGAATTTTTTGAAAGAATTGTGTACCAGTCATTTTGACTGGTTTGGTTGTTCTAGTGTTAAATAACATCGAAAACGGTAAAATTAAAAAGAAATCAAAGCAAAACCTTAATAAGGTATATAGTTAATAGTCTTCAAGCGTGTGGTACTTTCCAAAACACTCTGGTAAGTGCAAAGGAATCCAGCATTGTTTACAACACGTGTTTAAAACACGTTTTTTCTTTAGCAACAATATATATTGACCGATGTTCACACTAAATGTTTCCAAGATTGAAATCTTACAGACTAACAATCATTTGGCCGTGACTTGTACCAAGAAATTCTACCGGTAAACAATATGTGATAGTGATCTGTGATATTTCCACAAGTAACAAAGGTTGTCAATTTCAGTACTCTAGAAATTTTAAACTAAATTAATTATCATATTCAACAGTAACTTTAGTCGCATGACGAGTGTAGCTCGTCATTGTGCGGCATGACATGAAAAACCAATGACGAGCTAGACTCGTCATTTTACCGGAAAAGGTTAAGGATATCATAGCCACAATAGTTCGAAGCCCACCTAAGTAGTAGGTCACACGTGAAATTATCGTAGCAGTTAACACTAGAATTACCGGCGTTAAATCTGTTATATTTCAATATATTAAATAAGTACTTTGAGAAAGGAGGAATCAAGAGGCGGAAAAGATGATAAATTCGGTCATTTATGTTTTTTGAGTTGGACGTAGAATGTTTCTGCTATGACTCTCCTATAAACTTTGAGAATTTTTGGAAAAAATTGTGCACCAGTCATTTTGACTGGTTTGGTAGTTCTAGTGTTAAAAAGACAGTGTAATGCAACATCCCCTCCTCGAATCCTCGCGATCCTCGCAAAGAGAGACGTCGAAGATCCATCGTTAAATCCGAAGCGACAGAAATAGAAACCTTTCTCGCGATAGCATGAATTACATTCACAAATATTTCGCCGGCGCTTTTAACAGAGCTGTATATTACAGTGGCAGAAGTGTTTAATTAACGCCACGAGCTACAACATCGTACGCCGAGCCGAGTATGAATTACGTCTCTCGCTCATCCGTAACTAACGTGTTGTGCAATTAAATGTATGCCTGTCGTGGGACTCTCGCAGATATTTTGTTTCGTGTTTCGAATACCGAAAATAATTGTCACTGTTAAGATAATAATTATACGTCCGACGGAAATGATTATTATTCGGGAGAGAGAAACAGAGACGTTATAGGGGCTAACGAGAACGTTTAATATTTCGACGTTCAATTTATGTAATTAGGTTACTTTAATATTCTCTGTATATCGATTTTCATTGTCGAAATTTACGATTTATATTTTGTACAATTTTATTTTAGATTTGATACTATTTTATTTTGTGTTTTTGCAACAATTTGGAGGTATTTATTATCGCTAAGCAATATTTGTTACTTGCGGAATTACCTGTTAGTATAAGAGATATAATTGAAATTGTCAGATTTCAATGATGAACTCATGGATATTGGAGATAAAGTATATTAATGATTGGAAGAATTTTTTAACATCACAGTCATTTCAATTAATTTCGAATTAAACGTTTCATTTAATTCCCTATTAATTTCGAGACTCAATTATTAAAACAGCAATTAAGAAACTGAAAGCCATTAGAAACTTGGGTTAAAAAATAACAATCCGGATGGTTAAAATTTAAAAAACTGAACTACCCATTAATACTAACAAGAGACTAAGAAAAATTGTCAAATTTCAATTACAAAGTTACGGATATGGTAGATAAATTGTTACATTAACACTAGAACTACCGGCGTTAAATCTGTTATATTTAAATATATTAAATAAGTACTTTGAAAAAGGGGATTTCAGCGGTAGAAAAGATGATTGATTCAGTAATTTATGTTTCATGAGATTGACGTAGAATATTTATTCTATGACTCTCCTATAAACTTGGAGAATCTTTAGAACAAATTGTGCACCAGTCATTTTGACTGGTTTCGTGGTTCTAGTGTTAATGGTAAAAAGATTGCTCCAAAGTCTCAAACACTTTCTTTTCCTTCCCTGCCGATTCAGAGGCTTAATTATTAAATGAAAAATGAAGAAACTGAAAGCCATTTGGAACTCAGCTGCTAAAAGAACGATCAAGAAGTATAAACATTTTAACGTCGCAATAATTACCTACAAAAAAGTAGCTCCATTTTCACGGCCAGTCGAGTGCATCGTATACATATTTGCAAACGCAACGCGGAAAAGGTATTATCACAGTGATTAGTGTCCCCGTTCGAGCACCGTGACGATAATTACGTGAAACAGGAGTCACGCCGATAAATTCGGCGTCACGCATCGTCGTGTGTCATTTGCAGGCTCGCACCGTGCATTCGGTATAATATATTTGCGCTGTATGCAATATATTTGCAATCACGTAACACTCTGCTCGTCCTCGGCTCGCGGATTTTTATGATTCCACGCCGGCGATCGAATCTCGATGGACTTCGGTCAGCCTGAGGCTTACGTCACTCTTTCTTGCTTTAAATGCCACTAAATGAGATCGATTTTAATGGTGTTATTCTTCATTAATATCATTTTTATGCGCTTTGGAACTTTTATCAAGCTTCGATGTAATGTAGAATTTCTTTCAAGCATTGTTGTAATATAGAATTTTTGGAATTTTATTCCTGGCTTTAAATAGGGTTCGAGGGGTTGGAAAGGTGTTTAACATTTTTTCCCCAATATTAGCTACTAGATGAGATCGATTTTAATGGTGTTATTCACGATTAATATAATTTTTATGTGGTTGGGAATTTTTTTCAAGCTTTGCTGTAATATAGAATTTTATTTCTGGCTTGAAATAGGGTTCAAGGGGTTGGAAAGGTGTTTAACATTTTTTTGCGAATGTTAGCTACTAAATGGGATCAATTTTAATGGTGTTATTCACGATTAATATAATTTTTATGTGGTTGGGAATTTTTTTCAAGCTTTGTTATAATATAGAATTATTTGGATTATATTCCTTGCTGTGAGATGAGGTGCAAGGAAATAGAAAGGTGTTTAGCATTTGTTCGGAAATATTGAGCACAAGATGAGATCAATGTTAAAGGTGTTATTCTCGATTAATATAATTTTTATGTGATTTAGAATTTTTTCAAGCTTTGCTGTAATATAAAATTTTTTAAATTAGGTTCGTAGTTTGAGACAGGGTGCAAGGGGATGAAAAGGAACGTAGTGTTTGTTTGGTAATACCAGGGACTGTATGAGATTAATTTCGATGGTGTTGCTTTCAATGAATGTAATTTTTATGTGGTTTGTAATTTTTTCAAGTTTAATTGCAACAGGAAGTAATTTGGATTTCCCTGCCTTGAGATGGGGATTTTAAGAAGTGGAAAAGAACTTAGAATTTTTTCGGTAATATTACATTCCGGATGAGATCTATTTTAATGGTGTTATTTACAATAAATATGATTTTTATGTTGTTTAGAACGTTTTCTGAGTGATGTTGCAATAGAGAATTATTAGAACTATATTTCTTAGTTTATTTTGCGGCTACAAGAGGGTGGAAAGGAGTTTAGCATTTCTTTGGTAATATTACGTGCTTGATAAGATCAATTTTGATGGTGTTATTCACCATAAGTGCAATTTTTATGTGGTTTGGAATTTTTCCAAGCTTTGCTGTAATGTACAGCTTATGGAATTGTATTCTTTGGTTTAAGATAGGGGTGTATGGGGTACAAAAGAATTATTGGCTGGCAGAATTTTTTCCAACAATCTTCAGAGTGTGTTTCGAGGTAAATGCATTAAGGAGGAAACTTTAATCGACGTAGGAGGATTGCTGATTATTTATGTAATTAGCTAAACTTTTGTAACCCACTGTTTTCTCGTATTTGCATAATTAACTTTATTTTCCATTGTTTCGTTTTGATTGTAGAGCGATGTTAATGAATTCACCGGATTTGTTTTATACGATCTTCTTATTTCGAACGATTAATATTACTTAAAGTCGTGTGCAGTTAATGTACCGGTATTAAATCTCAGAAATTACCTAAGATAATTAGTCGACAAACAGACCATTTAAATTCGGGCAATTACAAAATGGTACAATAAATTAATTGATATAATTCGCACGATTTTACTTCATGTAATAAGTACTTGAGAAAACCTACGAATTAATTTATACTTTTTAATCAAATGTTTCCATGAAAAAGATCATTTAGACGCAAAGCATTGCAAGAAGTATCATAAATTGTGAAAGTTCGGGACTGCTAATTAATATTTTCATTATTTGATATGCATATAAGAATTCTATGCATAATTTAGGAGCATAGATTTATTGGTTAATAAAAAGGCTATTTAAATGCAGAAAATTATGGAGAATATGATAACCTCATGAAATTTTAAAAAGCTTGCATTATGCAATTTTGTTAGTAAACCAATTTTCATGCAGAGCTTAACAACATGAGTTTATCAATCAATTAAATGGTTGTTTAAATGTGAAAATCACAGAAAATTTAATAAATTTGTGTAATTCAAATAATTCTGTCAAGCACGATAAGTATTTGTAACGTTCAATATTTATTAATTTCTGCATTAAAAAAATGTCGTACAGTATTTAACAGCATAAATGTGTTAAACAACAAAACAGCTACTTAAACACAGCAAATTATTCAGAATGTAACAATCCTAGACAATTTAAATATAAACTTTCTCAATTCAAACTTAATTAATTCCCAGGGCAAGACGAATTCCTTGTAAAATTAAACAGCACAATTATATTACCCAGCAAAGCGACTATTTACATTCAATAAATCATAAAGACTGCAACAAACCTATAGAATCTAAACAGAAACTTTCTAAATTCAAAATTAATTAACTTCCGCGCCAAAACAAATTCCTCGCAGAATTACGCACCATAAATATGTTACCCAACAAAGTGGCCATTTGAATTCAAAAAATCATCAAGAGTTCAAAAAACCTATACAAATCAAAAACAAACATTCTAAAATCAATTGACCTCTACTCCAAAAAAAACCACACCACAATCACTCAGCGATACCGCAAAGAATTACAACGTAAAACAACAAATATCTGCTATCCCGCCGACCAATAAATATTCTCGCTCGTCCCATGAAATTCCCCGTAAAAATTCACCTCTCAAAAGCAACAGAACAAATTTCCTGCGTTGCAGCGTTCGTTGCACGGTCAATTTGCATTCTGCACTGTCGATATATGTATTTTGTTATCTGCGGTTACCCCGCGGCGGATAATATATCGCCGGCGATCTGCCCGCGTAATACCGGATTGTTACGTCTCTCGTGTGAATACTTTTCTGCGGTGACGTCATTTGTGTAAACATAATAACAGCTGTTAAGTGTAAGAGCACACGAATTCTTAACGGCACGGCGCACAGGCGCCTTAACCCCGTGCCCTACAATAACGCGCAGCACTCGCGACGCGGTAAATGGGATAGGAAATTTTCAAGTTTTTCAAAACCTATGAAATTGATGATATTTAGAGACGCAACGCGATAATATTATTTCGATAATATTAATATTACGTTAAATTGTACGATATATCAAGAATTACTGACTAATTTTTACTTTAGCAATTTAATGTTGTATTACTGTAGAGGCGGTTACAAAATAAATTGTAGGGCAAGGCGTTAACCCGGTGAATGGGAAAGGAAATTTTCAAGTTTTTCAAAACCTATGAAATTGGAAATATTAACGCGTTGACTGCCACGGGGGGTCACCGGTGACCGGCGCTATCTGATTCAATGCAATTTCACATAACTTTTAAATTGTAATAATTACGAATTTTCTAACACATTCAATATTTATATGTTGCAGTTAAAAAGATAAAAATTCTGCTGAATAAATTTCTATTTGTGTCTTTAAAGTTTCTGCTTTATAAGCATGTGATCTTAATAGAAAAACTATCATTTCAGTGGAAATGATTAATCTAGCAAAATACCGGCGGCGTTCAACGTGTTAACGAGACGCAACGCGATAATATTATTTCTATGATATTAATATTCCCTTAAGTTATACGATATATCAAGAATAATTGATTAATTTTTATTTTAGCAATTTAATGTTAATTAAATAACGTGTGGCACCTGTGATGCGGTAAATGTAATAGGAAATTTTTCATTTTTTCAAAAACCATTGAATCGAAGGTAACAGTGGGTCAGGAGACGATCAAATTATTTCTATATTATTAACACTTTAATGGCCGCTCACGCAGCATGTGTGTGATAGCCGGAACAACTGTTACTGGACTGTATTAGTTAATTCTTATTGTTTATTTATTAAAAATGTGTGCATTCGAACATGTTCAACTATTTCGTGAATTTATATAAAGTTTTTTGAATTTAATTCTATAAAGATATTGCCGGACCCTGGCGAAGTTTAACTACGTAGATGTGCGGCCATTAAAGTGTTAATATTGCGTTAAATAATACAATGTATCGGACATCAGTCAGAAATTTAGATTTCAGGAATTAATTCTGTGTTATTGCGCGGAGTCACAAAAGAAATCGTAGGGTAAGGTGTTAAGGTTTCGGTGTTACTAACACCTTATCAGAAATCGGCTGCTCTCGAGCGTTGCAATTCGATAGGATTAAATCGTCTGCATCGACGGAGTGGCGAAAATCGCATTAGTTTGGAAATTCGAGGTGCATTTGTGGTGGACGATATGTAAGTTCTAGTGGGAGGAATCGAAAGAGCGGGAGACTGATAAGAAAGTGTGATAAATTAATTCCGTGGCAGTAACGGGGAAATCAATGGATCTTAATTAATTAGCCGATAAAAAAAAACTGCGTCATTGAAAATACTTCATGCTGCTTCGGAATCTTTGAAGTATCGAAAGAATTCCGTATGGAATTTCGCTAAGTAAACTGCTAGAATTTACGTAACTTTATCAGGTAACCTCTGATGCTTTCAATTATAAAGTTTTATTACAAAATTTTGTTTAAATAAAATACACAACTTTACATTTCTGACGAATCAAATCGCCAAAAATAAGTCCAAGGAATACAAATTGAATTCTTTACAACAAACCACAGTTCAATTTTTACACAATGTAAATTTTCCACAAAAACTGGCTCTAACTTTTAAAAAAATCCAAAAGTATAGAATCAATAAAAATATTAAGGAATTCAACGAAAGCAACGATATTTTAAGTAAATATTGCCTGAATAAATTCGAAAAATTATTCCTTAAAGTGCAAAAAAGAACGAACAATTGGCAATTATCATAGAATTCGCGAATTTTCGTTGCGAAATTCATCGAGAAACTGAGACGTTCTCGATGGAATAACTTCCATATAATTGAGTTAATTTACGCGGATTATATTCCAACGTGTCGATATCGCGCGAATCTAATAATTGCAAATACCAACGGGAAGTGCGGATATTCGCTCTGTCACGTCGTGCACATCCGGGGAACAGGGACAGGGAGGAAGTTATATCCTGGTAAGTCAAACTTCCTCCGCAAGTTCCCGCGAAATTACAGTGTTACAAACATTGTCGAAAAGCTTTAATCGCTTTGGAAGTTTTTAAATTAGAACGATCTTCGCTTGCGATTCGTTAATTTCAGCCGTTTCTACTCTTTTGTAGCATTATAATGAATTCCTGTAATTATCAAGCTTTGTTGCTGAAATTAAATGAGCTTAAAGTATTTCTTCCTTCTCACTTTTTGCGATTTAATATTATATTCTTTTCAAATTAACAATATATTTTCAAATTTTACATTATCAGGTATTGATTTAATGAATATTCAATTAATTAGATTCGGTCATCGAAGTCTCTATTATATTTTTTATTTAGTTTTATCGAAAAGATTTACATAATATCGTAATTAAGATTTTTCCGCTTTTTTTTAAGTATTATCGATGGTAATTTAATCATGGTGGATTGTTATAACGTTAGAACGTTTTTTCATGAATTTGTTTGTTAAAAATCCGAGATCGTACGTGGTTAATTTTAGATTTCGATATATTTGAGCGACGCATGGTATTTGTTATGGGGAAACAAGTAAAGATTTAGTGCGGAATAAAGCGAAAAAGTGGTTTAAAATAATCTTCAAAATAATTCCGAACGCAATCCAAAAATACTCAACTGACAATCTTTTTTTCTGTTTTTTTTTTTATACAATGAAACTTCCCCGCTGAGAGATAAATCTGTTCAAACGAGAAAATTCAGGAAATTTATGCGTCCAGCATAACACTCGGGTGTATTTTCAATTTTTGATATTCTTTGAAATAATATTCGCAAAAATAACTCCGTTCTTCGCCGATCTCCGGAACCGATCTTCTGTTTAATTACTACTCGATTCCTGTTTAATTACAAGGAATTAAAATAATTCATGGAAATTCCATTAACGATCGGAAATTTATCTCAATAAAATTTCCCATTCAACGAACGAAATTTGCATCGAGTAATTGAGCACCATCGTTAATTACGTCTAAAATTACATCGACTATATTTTCTTTCGCTCCTTCCGTTATATCGCGCAAAGAAATGCAATTTATTTTGCACAATGAAGTGCAAATTAATTTTTTTCATTACCACAAATGTTGCAAAATATCCCCTATATTATTTTTAAAGCGACGTAATTCATATGGTTGCTGATTTATTTAACGAGCAAACTTTGCCAAATTTTTACATTCTCAAGGCGCAGACGTAATTGCAAATCGAGCGAGGAATCGCAAGCAAACGAAGTCCTCACGTACGATAACTAAAATCCATTTTGGAATTCTCCGAATGGCAATACGTCAAAGCAATAAGTTTGAAAAGAGGAAGCTAATAAAAATACCGCGTCCCATCCGCAACATTGTACTCGCGAAAATCTATTGCAACGCTCGTCAAAATTTATTGTCGCCATTCCTCCCTCTGTCTTCTATTATAATCCAGAAAATATTTCTACGCGAATTCTTCGCAACGACGGGACATTTTTTTTTTTGAGGGAATTTTCTTTTTTTTTTGTTAACACTGTGAAAATAATTTCTATAGTATCGCAAATATACGTGTATGCGTTGTTGGACGAAGCAAGTTCCGAATGCTATTTAAGTCAAGGCGTATTTTCAAATTCGCGCACACGCGTCGCCCGTCTGTGAAATCATTGGAGCATAATCGTCAAATAAGTCAGAGCACCGGGCTCCACTCCGCCTTCGTATTTAACACGTGACTTTAGAATGTTTCAACTAATTTCAGCAGGTACCTTTAACTTGGCAACGCGTTGATCCGCCAATTTTGGAGCACTATAAATATCTGAATAGATGAACTGAACAAATACATGTAATTATAGCGCGCGCAATGGAAATTATCCTGGGCGACACGGAAATAGGCGGACAAAATTTATTAGATTCTTCTACTGTACCTAAAGATAGAGAAAGATCGGATAATTGTGGAACCGCGAACATTTCCTTTCCGAGATATAGATATCTCAAGTTGTGGTGGTGCATTGTGGAGATAATAATTACATAAGCCTATGGGCACCTATAGATACTCGTCATGGAACGCCATTCATGCATTTTTGGCTTCTATAGTAGTACGCCAGGAAGCCCTGTTCCTGCACGTACTATTGTTGGCTGACTAGAAACGCTCTTCGTATAGAAAAGTTGCTATAGCTTTCGCCGCGAAATACTGTTCATACGGTTCTAAGAATTATAGTAGTTCACCAGAAAAAATGACTCATATCGGTACTATAGTCGTTCACCAGGAAACGCTATTTAAATTAACTGAATAGAAACTCTCTTCGTATACTAACAGTTACTATAACTTTCCGTCATGGAACACTGTTCATATAGTACTGTTAACTATGGTATCTCACTGGAAAATATTACTCATATTGGTACTGTTACCAGTGCTATAGTCGTTCGCAAGGAACTCTATTGGTATAAGTACTATAGCTGTCTGTCTAGAAACCCTTTTCGTATATTAAAAGTTCCTACAGTTTTTCGTTACAGAGCACTGTAGTACTGGCAACTATAATAACTGGCTCGAAAACGTTACTCATATTGGTACGATTGTCGGTGCTATAGTCGTTCGTCGGGAAGCTCTGTCGATAAAAGTGATATAGTTGCTAGACTGAAAACCCTTTCCGTATATTAAAAGTTCCTATAGTTTTTCGTTACAGAGCACTACAGTACTGGCAACTATAATAGCTGATTCGAAAACGTTACACATATTCGTCTATTATCGTTGGTATAGTCGTTCGCCAGGAAGCTCTGTTCATATAATTACTATAGTTGCTAGGCTAAAAACGCTTTTCGTGTACTAAAAGTTGCTGTAGTTTTTCGTTACACAGCACTGTTTATATAGTACTGCTAACTATAACAGCTGATTCGAAAACGTTATTCATATTGGTCTATTGTCGGTGGTATAGTCGTTCGCCAGGAAGCTCTGTTCATATAAGTACTATAGTTGCTAGACTAGAAACGCTCTTCGTATACAAACAGTTGCTATAGTTTTCGCTCTAAAGCACTGTTCATATGGTACTAGGAACTATAGTACTTCACCAGGAAATGTTACTCATGTTGATAACATATAATAACTGTTATAGTCATTTGTTGAGAAACGCTCTTTGTTTATCAAAGCGAATATACTTCCTCCTTTCTTCTGTAGAGTGCTTTTCATATAGCACTGGCAATTGTTTTAATTGACCAGGCAATTTAACTTATATTGATAGTATAGTTGCTGCTATTGCTGAACTGTAGTTGCTGCTACAGCTATACCGTAGTTCAGTGGAAATCATTTTGGTCCCTATGATTCAAGCCTTTATGGTGGGCAGCAGGTATTTCGTCCGATGCCGAAGCTCTTTTCTTTTTTTGACCAGCGGCCATCACAGGAATTGACTTTATTTCTCCTTTAAATAAAAAGATAAATTTAACTCCATATTTTTACCAAACCTTCACTAACTAATTTTACTAAACCTTCAAGTTTCTGCAGAATCGGTGGGTGTTAAGAAAATGTTACTACTAACAAGACTACCCCTGCTGTAGTTGCTGCTACTGCTGTACTATAGTTGCTGCTATAGCTGTACTATAGTTCTACTATAAAAGTAATTCTATAAAAGTCGTTGCTAATTACTATAATCACTCATTATGAAACGTTTTCTATACCTCAGAGACTACTGTATTCACTCACAATGAAGCGTCGACCTCACATGATACATAGTTACAGTAACTCACAATTATAACATTCGAAACAATACTATAATTAAACTCGTAAAATAAACTATATCACTATAAGCCATGTCAATTAACAAGTAATAATTACACCGGTATCCTACGATTAAACTGAAGAGGAATCGTAATCCTTGGAAAAACATTTAACGAGCGGAGGAGAATGAAAACGTCGATGAGAAAAAAGGAAGGTGATAGAGGAGCTCGCAATTGGGTTGCAGAAAGTACAAAGTTCCATCGTTTGTCGCGTGAATTCGCACGTGTGTGAAGGCGAAAGGATCCTCGTTTCGAGCGAGTCACAAGGCGAACTGTACCTCAGAAAGGATTTTAATGATTCACTCGATGGGAAGCACAGTGCTTCCAATTTCACGCAAATAGAGGCTTCCCGGGGGAAACTGCTATCGCGGCGCCTCGTTAAATCCTTCGATAGAAGATCCCTCCGCCACGGAAGCCCCGGATGTGGTTCTTTGTTTTCGGTTTTCCCGGGCATGCGATCAGTCAGCGATCGAAATATCTATTTTGTCGCGAAAAAATTCACGCCTGAGAGTGAAAGATAAGAAGATTTTTCTAAATATACTCTCTGGAAAAATTCAATATTAACACGTTGAACGCCATGGGGGTCACCGATGACCGGCGCCATTAAATTCAATGAAATTTCGTATGACTTTTAAATTGTAATATTTACGAATTTTCTCATGCATTCAATATTTAAATATTGGCATTAAAGAGGTGAAGTTCTGCTGACTTCATAACTACTTGCGTCTTTAAGATGTCTGCTTTCCAAAGATGTGATTTTAATAGAAAAAGTTTCACTTCTGTAAAAATGATGAAACTAGCAAAATATCGGTGGCGTTCAACGTGTTAATTATCAACTCAGTGACGATCGGCTCTTAACGTTGCATCCGACACAGTAAATAATCATGAATAAACTAAGAGCACGAATTAAAATTGCAATTTCCTTTCATCTAATCGTGCAAAATTCGTGAACAATAACGTAAGAAGGAAAGAAGCAAGAAAAAGGAAATTACCCACGCGTACTATTCAATGCAGGATTTATCTGAAAAGTTTCTGAGATCCATTAATTGCAACGACCCGCCCAGAAATGGTATTTCCCTTTTATCCTGCATCTCGTCGATGCTTTCACGTTTCCCTTCGAATTGCGATATCGACACGTCGCGTTTTAGTGTCATCAGAGAAACGTTACACAGACTCTTACCAGGGAACCGCAAATACGAGCAACGGTGAGCTTTCAGCGACGTGTACCTTTTTTTTAAAAAAAAGAAACGAAAGATCGGGAAAACGCAGGACAAACCGAGAATTTTCTTTCGGACGAGTAATTTCAACGGGATGCTCTGATTTTCATCCACTCGCGATAGAAAGTCAATCTTTCGATGGACTTTAACACTTGAACGTAGATTTACAAAACGATTTGAAAAATTGCAAAAGATTCTATATGTATTTTTTAATATTTTTCTCTGGAAAGTTCTATCTCAAATTATTTCGCATTGGTTGGAAAAATTTATAGGTTGTTTTGTATTCAGTCTGTAAAATTTCGTCGATGTGTGAAGATTGTACACAATTTTTGAAAAATTTTGAAGAAGGAGCTCCGCGGAAAATATTGCTAGCTGTTTTCAGCGAAGCCAGCGCAGATGCTTCAATTTTTTGTATTGGATGGCACCGGAGGTGAGCATGGGATGCATAGGAATTTTGTTATTAAAAATAAATTTCAAAGGTGGCATTTTTTATGTGAAATATCTAGATCGAAGATTGTTCAAACAAAAATATTACAAAATTTATTGGCGTAAATAGAAATTGCAAAAATTGGGATGATAATTTCGTAAATGAAAGCACAGTGGCGTAGAGTTACGAGGTGGTTTTATATCTAAATCAATGTTTAATAGTAGCGTAAAATCCACATAAATCGCTCAATAAATATTACATTACCGACTATCATGGGATCGTGAAAATTAAATTCAGAAAATGTACCTTTTTATTTGATTTCACCCGCATTTCCTAGTATCTCTCTCTAACGAGGTAAAATAAATTTCCGAAAATACTTTATGCAGTAAAAAAGACAGAAATTAGTCAGCCAAAATTTTGCCTTTACAAAATTCAACTCAAACAAAATAAACCTGAGAAAGTTTCTACAGACACGAACATTTCCTCATTTCATAAATGCTAATTCTAATTATAAAAATACGAAAGGTAGACAAAATAATTATAATTATTACAGAGTATCTATTCATCTACTATAAAGTATTAAATAAACAAATTGTAGAACAATCTAGAAGAATACTCGAGATTTTTGACATTACCATTGCCATTTCGTTTGTGAAATTAGAAAGTTAGACCATTTTTATTGCGAGTCACATTATTCAAGATTTTTTAAACTTCTACCGTCATTTTGCTTGTAAAATTCGAAAGTGAGGCCATTTTTATCGCAAATAGCTGATGTTATAATAGTAATTCGACGACTTTGACGATCATCTTTCACCGGTGAACGATGATAATAATGTTCGATGATAAAATGGCCGAGGGAAAGATGATTAGTTCGTAAAACGTGGGAAATAATAAAAAAGGAAAATCAATATCCGTCACTCGAGACGAAGTTCCTTATAACGTAGAAGTTGCAGGTTATACTGACAAAAAAGTTTCGCAGTTTTTGAGGGCGAAGAGAGAGAGAGAGCGACCTTTTCACGTAATCTTCGACTTCTTCACCCTCGTTTGAACTTCAGGACTAATGGACGAATTATCGGATCGGAAGAGAACCGGAAAAACTGCGAGATAAAGGCACTTCCTTTGCTTTCTTTAAAATTTCAAAATTTGTCAAGATCGAACTTTCCTTCAAAGTGTTATCTTTCAATTTTTATCTGCACATTGAATTTTTATTCCAGCAGGTTCTGGAAATTCAGGCTTTATTATAATATTTCTGACAAATATATTTTTTAGATACGTATTAATTAATTGGTTTCCCTTCTCTTCTGTAAAAATTATTTGATGTATAATTCCGAAAATATTTAAGTACTTGTTAATGCATCATTCCGAGAATATTAAAGTGTATGTTTAAACGTTGAATTATTGAATGAATGTTTCGCTAAATATTCAATTGTTATACTCTCAAATTCAAATCGAACATCGCTGAAATATTTATCGCTTAATTTGAGATAAATTTGAGATAAACGTTAAATGACAATTTACGGTTCAATGGATATTAAAATATTTGAGATCTCGGCGATTAAAAATTGAAAAGCGTAGCTCTTGCAAAGGATCTTCAATCCAGTTATTTTTTCTTAACCTTTCCCTGACCATTTTGCAGGGCGAATATTTCGAAAGGCTTCAATGCCCGAAGAATCTGAAGAATTTCTGTTCGTTGGTCGTTAATGAGTGCTCGTTAACCAGCCGTGAGAAAATGAGAGTCTTTGCAAAAACTCGTCAACAGCTGCTTTTCAAGTAGTGTCTGCGCGTTGACGATATTTTTACCATGTCATTAATCATCGCGAAAAGATTGGATGCTCGAACACTCTTTGAAAACAAGGACATCGTTGCCAGCGCACACTTCAAGCTCGCTCTTTTTTTTTCAAGAACTAATTATAGCAATAATGGAATAGTGTTTATTGATTCCCTCGGAGTTATATTAGCACCCTATATCGTGCCATTGAGAAATGTGCCCATAATTATGAAAGTGGTCAAAGTCATGCATTTCTTGTTTCGAGATATTTAATGGATTACATTTGAATAACTGCAAAAATATCTTTATATTATGCAACATTTCAATTTAGAATTTTATTCGTCTTGGCCAATGAAAATTTATTATGATTATGACATTTTGTGTGAATCTTATACGAAAATGTTGTTTTTAAAGTTCGAATTGACTTAGACCATTTTCAAAATTACCTGAATGACCTATAAATGACTTAATGCAATAAAAAACTACGAGTTTTATTAGAAACAATAGTTTTAATGAAATAATTCATGGACATTTATTAATTATTTTTAAAAAGTAATGCATCTTTATCATTTTACACTTTTATCATTATGAGTTTTGAGATTCTGAAAATTTTCCTGAAAAACTGGAGGGAAGTAAGGTAGTAAACACATAATATCTTTGTTTTTCTTCCGTTACTGTTCTAGTGGTGGTGTATAATGGAAGTAATTTAATATTTCTGTATATTTTTTTTCTTTATATCCGAATAATTAACATATTCACATAATAAGTACGTTGTCACTAACTTACCTGAACTGCTATCTGTTGACATAGTGGTAAAATATATGTAGGGATACTAGTATTGATGGTAATGACAGTCGGGTTAAACTAACGTTTATTAACTTTAAAAATATAACAAGAATACAAAATGAAATAACAAAAATAACGAATACGTTCCACAGTCAAGCAATGGCGTTCTCAATCTCTCTCTGCACGCTTTCCTTGCCGTCTTCTCCAACTTACTGTCTTTTGTTTTTTCCATTCCCAACTCCGCACCATGCTTTCTCGCTCTCTGTCCATCAAACACTCTCATTCACTCGCTCATTCGCTCTGCATTACCACATATATAAATTATTTTTCCACGATAATTATTTCGGAAGAGCCCAACTGAATGAACGCACTTTCAAAATAAAACTAAATCAATTCCATATAATGGCAAAATGGCTAACACAATGTAACGGTTCGTTTTTCACAAATTCACAAGGGTGAATTTGCGTTTCTCGTTCAAAGAATGTGTTACCATCGTTATCATTATCGTCGTCGGCTGATTTGTAATAACTGATAAAGTCAATTTTTTAAAATATTTGACTTAAACCACTTTCATAATTAACACTAAATGAATACCATATAATGTTGAAATAACAACCACTATCTAATTGTTCATTTTTGACAATACTGTGAAAATGACATTGAATTAATTTAGTTTAAAATAATGTGGTGTGAAATAACTGATAAACTCATTTTTTTTAAATTTTGACTTCAGCCACTTTCAGAATTAAGAGCACAAATATAGAATAGTAATATAATGACAACGCTGTGGCACAGCAGAACGTAAATAGGGTCGTGGAGAATGTGGCTTGTTTTTGCAAAATTATATTTGCAATAGGACTGAATTAAATAAATATTTAGACAAAAGCGGCTCCTCCGCCAACCAGACCTCTCGCTCGGCAGGCTCAAAAATGACACTCCCTTAGAAAATGCGTTCCACGTTTAACCAACGAAGATGGACACGTTTACCCTACAGCAATTCAAAGTAGACAAATTAACGATTCGAGCAAAAAAAAATTCGCCACCTCAAACCACCGGAAGCGGAGAAACGAATTTTCAAACTTGAACGAAGATCGGGCTGGCGGTCGCCCGGCTCCTGGGACCGGCGCTCTCTAAATTGAGTCTTCTTCGACTTTGAAAAATCGTATCTCGCTCATTTCTGGACTGATCTCGATGGGCCTTGTTTTTGTGTGTTCCTTGAAGTCTTGGCTTTCGGCAGACGTCTCAAATTTAATTCTAGAACGATTAGTTTTTACAAAAAAAAATCGTCCCCCTAAGATCACCCGAAGCGGAGAAACGAATTTTCAAACTTTCGGTTAAATCTTTCCACCGGTCGATGGGATATCCACAAGAATTCGTCGCAATTGGTAGAATTTAACCCCTTGC
This sequence comes from Cerceris ruficornis, assembly GCA_963989415.1. Lineage (NCBI taxonomy): Eukaryota > Metazoa > Arthropoda > Insecta > Hymenoptera > Crabronidae > Cerceris > Cerceris ruficornis. The sequence continues at coordinate 6,820,428 of OZ022530.1, read as the reverse complement.
CGTACAATAACGAGTGACACTCGCGACGCGTTAAATGGAATAGTCAATTTTGAAGTGCTCCAAAAATTATTAAATTAAAAATATCATTGGGTCAGGATAAAATAAAATGAATTCTATGCTATTTAATATTGCGTTAAGTTATACACTGCATCAGAAATCAGGGATAGATTATTATTTCAGCAATTAATTCAGAGTTATTGCACATTCAGTCACGAAAGAAATGGTGCGGCAAGGGGTTAATAAGCAGAATTTGAATATGGTCGATCAACAAGTTGAAAGATCAACGTTTCAACATTCCGTCGATGAACAGTGCAACGATATAACCCCGACATTGTAAGTATCGCGCGAAATATTGTCAATGACAGCACTCTGTTGGAGTGGTTCCAACGACGCGTTTCTCTCATAAATTTCTGGCAGACTCCGTGAAATATCAAATGTCTCGTGTGCATCCTCCGTAATGCAACACTTGCAGTCTATCAAACCGAACGCACTTTCGCATTTGTTTAAGGCTACGAGCCGCTCCGTGCGATTCTTGGCATCGTCACGTGGAATACGATATTATAACCGAAAGAATCGGTCGATGGTCGTTACCCATGAAAAACTCGAATTGCAGGAGTTCAACTAAGTTTTGCACGTTGTTAGAAAACTGGAAATAAAGTCTGCAGAAAGTTACATGGCGGTTTGCCGTAAGCTCCATTGAAAATGTAACTCGCGAAATCACAAGGAGTTGCTGTAATCTTTCCTCGTTTGCTTATCGACGTTCTGAGCTGGAGTTATTGTACGGCAAGGTGTTAATATATTTAAGTTTAACAAATTTAATGTTTGCAGATCTATCGTTAAACCCATACAAATTGATAAGAATTCTAGAAATTACAATTAAAAATTGAAAAATTTAACGCTTTCTTTAATGAAAGCCTTTTGTCAGCTTTAACTCTTTGAGGCATGGTGCGATCAAAAGCGTCCCACCTCTTTGATGCATGAAGATGCACAGTGGGACATTTTTGTCCCACCTCTAAAATGTATATTATTATATAAATTTGTTAATAAATATAAACCAACTTTAATCAATCAAAAAAAAAAATTGTGCAACATGGGTCATTTAATTTTCTGAATTCCCGTGCCTCAAAGAGTTAAAGGATGAAGTCGAAGACACAAATTTCAGAGTCATAAGTTTTTATTAATGACATTTCACCAGTGTTTGTGGAAAATGTGCCAATTTTCCGTGATGAACGCGATTCTGAAAATAAATGTCTTATGTGACAGAAGACTTGTGATTGTATCGTGAAAATACTGGCAACGGGATTCATAGACAGTATTGAATTTCACGTCTCGGAACAAGAATAGAGAAAGACTGAATGAATTGTGCGATTCTTGTTGAACGAGTGTGCATTCTTTAAGTATCGTCCTACAAAATTCTTCTACACGAATACACAAAGTCAAAACAACACTGCTGTCTAATCCTAATCGAAAGATGTAAATTTAAATCAACAATTTTCTGTCCACATTTTACATTTCTTAAATTAGGAATATGGATATAGAAAAATAAAAATACACTCCTTTGGAATAAAAATTCAAAAGTAATTGAAATATTTATTCCATTCAAATAATTTGAATTTAAACATTTCTTTATGAACTTTACAATCTTGAAATTAGTCGATGTCATTTTAAGAGTAGTCGAATTTCCAGGGGTTAATTTTACCCCTCAGTGTTGATGCAGGGAGGAAAAGAAATTAGGTAATGTGTGGCTGTGTATGTTCTATATATTTGCATAGTTTCATAATATTCCGAATGTCTGCTTCGAGGATATTCCTGTTTTAGTATTCTCAGTTATTCTGGATCTCTATATTTGGTATTCTTAGAAGAATCTTCAGAGGATAATTTTATTCCTGCGGATTGAATTTATACATCGGTGACAATTACACAACACATGCTTAATATACTAAATCTACTGAATATACCCTTAATATACCAACTATTTCATAATTTTTCTGGAAATTCTTGTCAAGAATATTCTATTGTTAATTATCCCCATTTCGTGGTATTATTAGCAGAATTTTCACGATCCAATTTTACTCCCTTAGACTACCTCAGCCACCAAAGAAAATTATATGCCATTTTCTTATTCATATAGGACTGGGTTGCACAGATGTAGTTATATTGGAACGATATGCATACTAGAATTTATTTATTAATATTTGGCATAGAAAAACTAGGTATGATATAAATGTGTCGCTCACTCGCATGCACTCCCGTTCTTCTCTCGTTCTTCTGTTTTCTTCTCCGTCCTCACTCATTCCCCATGCACGCTTCTTTTATTCCCAATCTTCCTCCGTTTCTCTCTCTCTCTCTCTCTCTCTCACACACACGCATCCGGTTTCTCTCTCATTCATTCAATGTCTCTCTCGTATAAACGTGAAAACCACTTGCTACGACCGACGAGCCGTCGAGCTCGCCTTCCTATAGTGAGGGACCAGAAACAAGGCACTTGGAACGGAAGGGGGTATTGCTCTCGCACCGCCTATCCCCGCCATGTCGGTCCTGGAAACCTGAGATGGACGAATGACAGCAGAAAATAAAACACTCTTTTCGTCGTTCAAACGATGACGCAACGAATGTGCGGGTCTCTCGACCAATAGTGCGTCAAAATCGAAAATGCGTGAGGGAGAGGGATGTCCCTATCCGTCGGGCGAATCAGAGCAAATTACCCCTCAAGTGACTTGTTTCTGGTCCCTCACTATACATACATGTTCCCCAAATCCCCATACTTTCATAATTCTTCGAATCATCGAATTAGCCCTTCACCCTAAGATTTCTACTTTGACCTCGTAGCGCAACAACACCGATTTAATTTCTGATATCAAAACTTCTCTCTGATTTTTGATATTTCGTATAATTGACTGCAATATTAACACATTGCATGTGGCTATGTTTCGCCGTGGACTTACGCGTGTAGCGGGCGTTTTTAGGTGAATTTCGCGGGTGTTTGGTCATTCAGTGAAATTGAAAACTACTTCCTTCTTCTCGACGAACCATTTTTTATTTTATACTTGGAAATCTACTCTATGATTATTTGTAAAAAATGCAATATTTAGAACAGGTTCCGCGTTCCGGTAACAGACTCCAAAATATATATATATCCGAAGTATAGAAATAATTTGGTCGTCACGTGACCAACTGATATCTTCGAATTAATTGTTTTTCTAAAGTTTCAAAATTTCATATTCCATTTACCGCGTCACGAGTATCACACATTAATTATAGCCTAAGAGCTTTAATATCTAATATTTTATATTCAAGGAAAATCAATAAAAATATTGACACTATAGATTGTAGGCGAAATGATCATAGCAATGCAAGTCAAAAAGTAGAACAAATAAAAATACAAAATATCCCAAGCACCTTTTACTAATGTGACTCATAGAAACTTATAAATTCTATAATTTAATTAATGAAACTTCATACTCCAATTAAAATTCCTATTTTTTTATATGTTTTATTATCGAATGCTACTTGCTACCTGTAAGAAGCCGTCTAAACAGATCTCCTTGGACAGAAAACCGGTTTACAATTGCAGATTCAGCGCCAGTAACCTGGCTCCTGATTATCTCTGTCCACTTATCACCTGAAAACTTGTACGTCACTGACACCGTCGATATAATAAGACACGTTTTAGCATTCCCCTATTCTATCCTAATACGCGGATAAATCTGCATCGAACCATTCGACAGGAAAGAATGTTCGAATTGAAAATCCGGATTTTTAATTCTTTCCGGTGCAATTGGGATTTTTAGATGTGAAAAATATTTTCTGGTGGAAAATTCAGGTTTTAATAAAGTTCTGTGGGAATGTAAAGCACAATGGTGCAACGGAAATACATTTTTTCCACGGTTATTCAGTACGAGGGGGTAAATTCATCCCTCTTTGCGATGAATTTTTAGCTGTTTTAATTCAGCTTGGTTGTGAATCATAAACCACCGTTTTGTCGAGAAAAATGAGCAATTTTGTTATTTAAAGCTACTTTGTGTCTATTGAAAATGAAATTAAAGAAAATCGAATGATCGATTGCGTTTGAAAGGTGGTAACTGCCCCTTTACGTAGATTTCTTCTAAATTATATCAAATTACCAATATTTTTTGGCGCCAAATATCCAAAATGTTTAATTTCCAAATTTCCTTAAACTCCAAATATTTTGTAAAAAGATTCCTACCCTTTTTAAAATTTTTTTTTTGAATATCGAGCAAGTAAATTTCATCAAACTTGTGTAGTTATTAACAAGTGGAAAATCGACGTTCAACAATTCAGTAATACAATTTTTCCTCCCATTTCTCAGTCTATGCACGACCTATGAGATTCGAATCTCCGAATATATGGAAATCAATTCCCGCACGAAGCAACCTCATTTTTAGCATCGTTTCAACTTCTCACAATGCTCCCCGCGATTCCCATACACCAGTTGGAACTTGTTTCGTATTATTATTCAACGTCGAGGCATCCGAAAGTATCGAAAATAGCACGTTTCCACGTAGACCTGGAAAAAATTCGCTCCAACGAAATCGCTAAAATACAAGACAAAAAAGAAAGCGCGGCTTACGCCTTCAAATGCTCCGTTACATTTAAAAGTTGCATAAGTCAATTTTTGGAGAAAAGTTTCAGTTAATCATAGCTTTCTTCTTTTTGCATTTTAAATGGCAAAGCAAGTGGAATGAGTTATCGTTATGATTTCGTTCAGAAAAGTTTTATTGTTGCTAGTTATAATATGAGAGCTTTTGTACGAACTCTCAAATATCTCAAAATAAGAAGAAAGTGAGTTGTAACATTTTTAAATATGAGCCGTTTATTTTTAAAGTGGTATACGTTCATTTCTGAGAAAAGTTTTAGCTAAACATCGGTGCCTTCTTTTTCCATTTTAAATTACAAAACAAATGGAATGAAATATCATCATGATTGCGTTCAGAAAAGTTTAATTGTTGCTAGTTATAGTATGAGAGCTTTTGTACGAACTCTCAAATATCTCAAAAAAAGAAGGACAGTTGTACTATTTCCAAATATGAGCTGTTTATTTAGAAAGTGATATAAGTCCACTTTGTAGAAAAGTGTTTATTTTTGTTTTAGCTAACTGTAGGTGTCTTCGTTCCGCATTTCAAACGGTGAAGTAAATCGAATGAAATATCTTCTAGGTTTCGTCCAAAAACTGTTACATGTTATAGCACAAGAGTTTTTGTACGAACTCCCAAATATCTGAAAATAAGAAAAAAGGGACTGGTGCTATTTTCAATATTGAGCCGTTTATTTTGAAAGTGGCATAAGTTACTTTCATTGCAATCGAGATTTTAGGGTTTGCAATTGATTTCTTATCGTGGGTACTAGTAATTTCGTATTGTCATTAAAAATCACCATTTTTAATTACGGTAAAGTGACTCGTGCAACTTTTAAAATAAATGTCTCATATAACGGCAGAAATAATAAAATGTCGATTTTTCAAGTATAGAAAAATACATTTATTTTTGCAAAAATTCGTAGACAATGGAAGATATCTGAATAATTATTTACAATGCTCGTGAGAATAATTAGACGAAGGTACTCGATTAAACTCGATGTTCCATGGGAGTCGTCTTTCGAAGTAAAAGCTTCACAAAAACGAGATTACAAGCGGGCACTTAAGATGTTAATGTAACATCCAATTAGGTTCGAGTAAAATCTGATTAACGAGGGAACTCGGCGAATCTGAAACCGTCGATTTACATGGAAATTTCTGGGACTGAGGAGCGATTTGTCACGCGATTGATCGCGCTTTTCTGATTCTTAATTGCTCCGGGAAACGATGAGATTGTTGCCGAACTTGAAAGACGGAATTTTGCATCCCATTTGCAAATTGTTGAAAGGAAAATTAAATATGGAATGTGCTCGAGAGGAATAAAATAATGGACAAAGAGATACAAGAAAAGATTCCCTCTTGGAAAACAATGTTCAAAAACATTTTTCTTCAAAGATATTTGAAAATAAATTCGTTATTTTCGCATGCTAGTTTTCATCTGGTAACAGCATGCGAATAATTTCGCAACTTCATACATTGTCATTCAAATTTATGTATTTAATTTTACAATATTCCCTTCAAATTCCATGTATCCAAAAAGGGCCGTTTGCAATTTTTGAGAGCTACTGAATGTTTTTGCAAAAATGCCGAATTTAATGTAAAATTCAGGGAATATTCGAATATTAATTAGTGAGATAAGACATTGCAGAAATGATTATATTGTTCAAGGAGTGTCAAGTGACATTTTCCAATCAATTCTTTAGTTATCAAACTTTACAATATAGCAAATTAAAAATAGAAGACGACGAAAGACCATTCTTAACTTATCACATTAGTTTTCCTAATTTTCTTTGCCATTCAATATCACAGACATTTCGAAAGATTTCAATATTTCACAGACGTAAAACAAATTCTCAAAATCACCTCCATATTTTTCTCCTGCCATTCAGCGTCTCGTAACACCCCCCCCCCCCCCCCCCACACAATTTACAACCCTATAAACCACCATACAAATCAACACTCCCAGTTTCGTAAAATTCCCTCGACATTGTAAAACCACAAGTACTCGCAAAAATAAACAAACCCTCGAAAATTTTTCCCTTTTCACATCAAAATTCTTCACTCGCTCCAAATCTATTTGCCAAGCTTAAAAAAACCCATCGAAGCTGAACATCATCCGCTACAGCAAAAACCACCATGACCCATAGAACTTAAAATCTCGCCTCGACAAAATTAGATCAGGTATCATGAAGAAAATCCTCCGGCGAGCTTCTCATCCCTCCTATCACCTTCCTCGTAGCTTCGTAGCTACCCTGTTGCGAGTAGCTTCTATGGGAATTCCCATAACAACCCTCCATCCTCTGATGAACGAACGACGATCTTCTGCTTGCCCCTGTCTTCCAACTTCCAATGGTATTTGACGACGACGAGGCGTTTTTAATCTTCAAAGACGATCTACTTTGACTAACGTAAGAAACAGACATTCTACTTCGATCCCATGGTTCCACATTTCTCGACTTAGCCATAAATGCAGACGCCATGGCGTAAGATTCAGCGTTGCTGGCAAACGGTCCGTTGTTCCTCCGGGGAAAAGATTTTGACGAATTCTCCATTTGGAGGTTAGGAACTTGGCGATTCGGTCTTGACACAAGTCCTTCAAATGGGTTTGGTTTAGTGAGATTGAAAAGAGGCACGCCAGATGGCTCTGGCATCCCATCAGTGAAGATTACAGGGACGATGATGATTTTGTCTTTGTCCTTCGACGTAGAAATGCTCCTTCCTTTCGCAAGGCTCAATTTGCATTTGGATTCCGAAGATTTCATGAGACTTTCCAGAGATTCGCCAAGATAGACGTCGTTCTGATACTTCAGGTCGACCTGTGAGCATTGAACGTTGAAATCACGATGACTCATCTTCCTTTCAGTCCCAGATGTCCTCTTTTTCCGTGTGAAACACTCGGAGGAGTGTCTGACGACGATTGCTGAGTGAAGGTCCCCGGAGAGTGTCTCATTATCCTGTTTTCCAACGGGTGTTCGACTGTTAGACATTTTTCTGTTGAGTTCTCTTACCGTGGAAGCTTCGTGAGATAAAGAATCAGAGGATAGGGGAGTTTGATGATTTTTACTGATTTCTTGAGGAGGCAGGTCACTGTCGAAGTGACCCTGTATCGTTGAGGATGATGTTCTGGCTTTTCTGAAGCGGCAACTTTGAATTGGGCTAACTCCTGGCGTGTTATAGAGTTTCTTCTTAGGTTCAGGATCATTGAGGACATGCAGCTTCGAAGGAATGTTCATGGAGGAAGTACATGCCGCTTTAGAAACAACTCTGGATACAGGTTTATCATGCGACACTTCAGAAATCTCTGTTTGAAAGGATCTTGCGGAACTGTACACTTTATTAGTACAAGAATTCGGACACCTAACTTTACCAAAATCTGTACTCGTCGCGGTAGAACGATCGGTTCTTTTCTGCCTATGTTGTCTTCTCGTTTCATCGTTAAAGCTAGTGCGACCGACGTTGTTTCCTTTATCCACAAACATCCTGAGTGACTGTCCTTTAGACCTCTCATGATTCCTGTAGCAATGACAGGAGCCTTTTGCAGATCCCATCGATACATTCGATCGTTCTTGGTCCACTTTTCGATAATCCACCTTTCTAACTTCACACGATTGGGTCAAACTGATGTTGCTATTTCTGGATGTCCTCCATGTATCCTTTTCGCTGAGCCAATCGCTCGAAACGTTAGACTTTAAAACATCCCTTTCCAAAGTGTCCTCCAACGTCCTCCTGGACCTCTGCACTTTTTCACCATCGAGATATCCACCCCTGTTGTTACTTTCATGAAAACTATGTTTATTGACGACAGAATGATTCTCCAGTGACCGCTCCTCCTCATCAGCTCTAACGGAAGGAGAGAATTTTGGTGAACCTTTGTCAAGTACCTCTGTGTTCTTAGAATCGTGTCCAAAATTGTCTACACGCTGTAATAAATATCTAGATACGCTTAAAGAGGGTGCAAATTGTGTCGAGTACTTTTGATGACTGCTCAAGGACGAGATATCAATTCCCAAGGTCACATCGGTGAAATTCATAGCGCGAAACTTGCCGGTTAGCTCGCTGAACTTTTGCTGAAGGGGACCGAGCTCTCCGTCGATTTTTAGGAGAGCTTCTAGGTCAGGGTGCTTTCTCGAGGGTGCTGATGTGTTGTCGCTTCCATGAGGACACGGAGGGAAGTAGAAGGACTTGATTGAGGAATGTGGATTCTCAGCGATGTCTATGAGATCGTCGTTGGATTGGGGCTCGTGTAATTTCCGGGGGATTTTGGGGTTCTTCGAAGACCTGGTTCGTTGGGAGTCTGCTGAGGTAACGTTGATTTGGGTGGTTCTTGAAAGGTCAGCGAAGGTCACATCTTTAGGGTGATTCGCTGGCTCGGTTTGGTCATCCTGGATGAAAGGGATGGTTAGGAGAAAAGGATCTTGTTTTCTAGCATCATTAACACGTTGAAGGTCACCGGTATTTCACTAGTTTCGTCTGTTTTACAGTCATTTTACAAAGTAGAAGCCACAATATTAATAACATAGAAATAATATTATCGTGTCGTGTTCCACTGATATTTTCAATTTGATAATTTTTGACAAACTTTAAAATTTCCTGTTCCATCAACCGCATCATGAGTGTCATTCGTTGTAGGGCAAAGAGTTAATGAGACGCAACGCGATAAAATGATTTCTGTAATATTAATATTACGTTAAATTATACGATATATGAGTGGTTCATAGGTCAAATCGATTAACTGGACTTTTTGAATTTTTTTTAACACTAAACCTACCGGCTTTATATCTGCTATATTGAAATATACGAAATATGTACTTTGGAAAATGAGATTTGAAGAGGTGAAAAAGGTGGTCGGTCAAGTAATATTTGTTTTATACGATAGACCTAAAATATTTACTGAATGGCTGCCCAATCAATTTGGGGAATTTTTAGAAAAAAATCAGAAAGCGGTCATTTGACCGCCATGGTAGGTTTAGTGTTAAATTTAAGTCTCAAAACACTTGATTGAATCCTAATTTTTTATTTTTAGATTGAATTTCCGTAATAAAAATGATTAACACCGTTAAACGACGAAGTTTGTTTGGCCATCGAATAATAAATAATTGAATTCAGATGTAAATATAATTAATTCCAAGGCAATTCTATCTCATTCATTTTATCTTTCGTTAGACGAAAGCTACATGCGATTATACATTCTTCAATATTTATTTGTATTCATATTTTGAGGGGAATTTTGAAAAAGAGTGTATAATATTCCATCACGTTTCTCCACTTTACATTTTATGGAGATAATCGATTTGCCAATTGCGTGGCTCATATCAAGAATTACCGATCTATTCTTATTTTAGCAATTTAACGCTAAATTATTGTAAAGCCAGTTACAAAATAAATCAATGGGTTAACAAGTTAGAATCGCGTTTGACAACCGAAGAATCTTTTATTAGAAATTTCGGATAATAATGTGTTGAAGGTAGCTTTTTAAGTAGTGTATAATTATTTTTTTTAAATTAGCATAGAAATATTTCCTTATTCATTTTGCAAGGACTGATTTAACCCTTTCGTTACGAGAGTCCGCGCCGCCAGAGAGTTAAAAAGATTTTTCATTACAACACTTTCTTATCATACAAATATTCCACTGTCGCATAAAAAAACAGAAATTCATAGGCTAAAATGTTTTTTGAGTTGGATTAATTCAATACGGGTCAATATAATCAAGAGATACATACTTTACAGACACACTATACACCCAATTCTGTTTTTACACGATTTTGATTTAACACGGTCTAGAAAAAAAAATTGATACCGTTTTCACACGATTTCATTCGATTTAGCACGATTAAAAAATCTAAAATATTCTTAAAATAATTTTTTTAACACTATTCCTACCGACACTTCACGTATACCTTTTCCTACCGCAACCGGTGAATTTGTCAAATGATAATTTTTTCCCAGAAAATGAACAGTAAAAAAAGAAGTGAATATTGAAAAATGTATTATAATGTGAATGTATTATACGTATATTTGAGGGAAAGTCGTGAAGTTTAAAGGCGATTCAATCACGTTGTATATAGGAAATTCTAATCGAAATTTTAAAAACGGTCATTTGACCGGTCGTGGTAGGAATAGTGTTAATAAATTTATTTTAACTATTTTTTACAGGGTTGAAGGATACGGAACTAATCCCCCTTTTCCTTAGTATGTACTTCATGTCCTTTTTTTACACGGTTTTGTTTGGAACGTATCTACCGTGTAAAAACAGAATTAGGTGTAATTCAATGTCGACTATATTCGGCGCTCGTACACACAGTTTGTCGTGTGGATTCCGACTATAGTCGGCGCCCGTAACGAAAGGGTTAAAAGCCATAAATATTATAGATTCAAATCCTAGAAATAATTTCCCCTAACCTGAAGTACAGGCAAGACAGTCCTAGACTCCAGTTTCTTAGCTTCATACTTTTCCTCCCAAGCATCCGTCCTTGAAGCGTTAGCAGAGGTTAGGTTTGACTCGGAAGAGGTCAGTTGCTCCATCTGTGCAACAATCATGTTCAACTTCTTCTCTCGAACCAACGACGACTCCGATGTCACTGTGACATCCAAGCTTTTCTCGTTCTCCAACGGCAACGTAGCCTTCAAGATGGGCATCGACTCTGACTTGTTCAAATCACTCTGAACAGAATTCCAAGTAACGTCTCTGCTAATTATCGAGTCCGGTTTCATCGATAGATCATTCCTCGAAGTATCAGTCCTTTCGCTCTGACTTCTCGATTTATTTCTGGACGACTGGATATCCATTAATCGAACCTCCTCGTTTTCGCTGTTTCGTTTTGCCTGTGCAGATCGAACAGGTCCCTCGCTGGAGGTCTCGTAATCTCCGTCTGTTTTACAGGTGAAAAACGATCGTCATCGTGCCGTTACAGGATGTTATGGTAATTGAACGCGATGCATTTAATTACAGTCGACGCTCCTGTAATTACTGCTGTGGAATCTTGATATTAATTTTAGCGATGCTCGCTGTACAAGCTTGTTCAAGTTGTTTAATTACTTCAAACGAGTGTCAGGTTTGGCGCGAATAATATGCTCTGACGGGGAGAAGATTGATTCGATTGGAAGTGGAAATTTTGATAGTAGATTTTGGAATTTAGAATTTCAAATTGTAGAATTACAATTTGGGAATATGTGTAAATTTTATAACGCACATTAAAAATGTTTTAATATTAAGCGATAATGAAATTCTGAGCGAAAATTTATAATTGTTAAAGACATTGAGAGGATTAGCCCGTAGGAAGTGCTTCGTTATATTTAATTAACTCTTCGAACTTTGCGAATTCGTGATTACCAATCCTCTTATCGTTCAGTATTTCTCCTCATTAATAAATCGATGTTTCCCGCCGACTCTTTTAAACCTACGGACTGTTGATTAAAATATAAAATATCACATTTTCACCCCTCGGTTATTCCATGAGATATGAACTCCTAAATAAATTACCCCTTCGATTTTCCAATTATTTTTGTATCAGAATGACAAAAAACGACATAAATTTATTTCAGAGTTTAATCCCTTCCCCTCTAATTTGCCCTACGACTCCTGACGTGACTGCCCCGCAATGATTCAGAATTAAAAAGCTAAAATAAGAATTGATCAGTGATCCTTGATACACCGTATAATTTAACGTAATATCAATATTATAGAAATAATTGTATCGTGTCGCGTCTCAATGATATTTTCAATTTTATAGGTTTTACGAAACTTGAAAGTCTCCTATTTCGTTCAAAGAAGTTCGTGAAAGTTCGGAGTGATAGTAAAATTACATTTTTTGGAGATTTATTCTTGCTTATTCTTATTTATTCATAATAATTAGTAAGTCATTTTTTCTTAGCAATTAAACGATATTATTTATGTTCGTACTGCATGAAGTATCATTTTTGAAACACCTCATTTTTCAAAAGAAACAATTAAAACCTACATACTAATTATTTCTTTTTATATTTCTGCATAAACCTATATAATAAACTACATGTAATAGATTTTTTTCCGCCAAAAGTAAAAGATCATGCATTTCAGGGTTAAATTAACTGTATGTAATATATAATAAACCACATGCAATAGATTTTTTCCGTCAAAATTAAAAGATCATGCATTTCAGGGTTAAATTAACTGTATGTAATATACAGGGTGTACCACGTAACTTGTGCACCTCGAATAACTTTTAAAGTATGCGTTGCACGAAAGAATGTTGTATACAAAAGTTACATGGTTTAAAAGGGTACACTATGTAGTATGTTAATTTTGTTATAGGTGGAGGCGTGTCGGAGATTTGAAGGTCAACCTTGCTTTTTTAAATGGAATGATATGTTTTTTTATTCATCATGAAATAGTACGTTTCAAGACGAGTTCAATGACCTATGACTCAAGATCATTCAAGGTCAAACTTCCTTGCATACTAAGTAACTATAATTCAAAGTATGTCATGTTTGGTATCATTTTAATCAGAAAAATCTCACAAATACGTTAGCAAAGGTTTAAAAAAAATCGAAAATGAAAACGGCCGATCCTCCCGATTTTTCTGATTAAAATGATGCTAAACACGCATACTTTGAATTATAGTTACTTAATATTCAAGCAAGTTTGACCTTGAATGAACGTGAGTCATAGGTCATTGAACTCGTCTTGAAACGTACTATTTCATGATGAATAAAAATACATATCATTCCATTTAAAAAAACAAAATTGACCTTCAAATCTCCGAAACGCCTCCACCTATAAAAAAAAATTAACACACTACATAGTGTACCTTTTTAAACCATGTAACTTTTGCATATAACATTCTTTCGTGCAACGCATACTTTAAAAGTTATTCGAGGTGCACAAGTTCCGTGGACCACCCTGTATAATAAACTACATATAACAGATTTTTTTCCGTCAAAATAAAAAAATCATGCATTTCAGGGTTAAATTAACTGTATATAACAAAAAGTTAAATTAGTATTCTATCTAACCATAGTTCTAAACGAGGTCCAACTAACAATAAACAACCGGTAAACTACTGGCGATGAATTTTCCTACATTCATAAATCTCCTCAACAATTTCCAAAACCCCAACCCCTTCATCCCACCCGAAAAAAAACCAACCATCAGTCTCCGAAGCGCAAGTACTCGCACCACAGCTGACCGTAGAAACCGGAACCAAGAATTCCTTCCCCTTTTCCTCCCCGAGTATCCGTTTCTTCTCTGGGTCCACCGGGACGCTCGGCCTCGATCCAGGATAATCCAGCGAGCAGCTTCCGGCGATCGCAGTTTCCAGTGACATCACGACAAAGGCAGGTTAGTCAGCCACGCATTTCGATGATCCTATTATCGTCCTCGCACCGATCTCGCCGATAGATGGACGTCCTTGGATGTTACTCACGGATAGCATAATTCCACGGAATCGCGGGGCTAATCGCGTGATATCTGGACGACTTAGCGGACCAGGAGGAGTCACTGTGAAAGCCGGATTTGGAGACTCATTGACACAGGGAAGTGAAGATAGGCGGAGTCGAAGACTCGGTGAGGTTGGCGATTAGGGTTTTTTTTTGTTGGGCGTGGTGATTCGTGGGAATCGTGAGGATCTAGTGAGTTTTCTTTTGGAGGGTTGATGATTATTGCTTGGGATTTTTCATGCGGTCGGTTTGGCAGAGTTTGAAGACTTGATTGCGGAGACGTTGATTTTTCTGCGTAGTTTTTGTTCGGTTTTAAATTCTGTGGGTATTTGGGAACACCGAGATTGTGATACGAGCCTCTCACATTTGATGAGAAGGAGAAATAGTATACTAGAAATAGTCTTTTTTTAAATTATCTTCAAAATGTAATGGATTTCGTTGGTTTAGTGTAAATCTCGGGTTTTCGTTTTTTTACGTATTCGTACGGTGGAGGGGAAAATTGAAAAAATTCCATCCGGACGTGAAACGAAGAGATTTGGTAGTTTTTTAACATCTACAGCTTAATGGAGCTTTAATATCGAAACTTCCGTCTCCCTGAGCCTCGAAGCTTTCGCACCCGAAATACTCATTCAAATTAAAAAAATGTTATAGCTTTCTATCCTAAAAAAGATCCATTATATTCCAAAATCCCAGATACTCAAAGTATCACATTCCCTGCATCAAATTTCACGTTTTAAAAATTATTTTAATCTGCTGCAAATATGCAAAAATTAACGCTGCAACCGCCAAGGGAATGAAAGTGAGCGATTTTGTTTCGAAAAATTCTCCGTATTGATAGGAGATCCATACAGTAAATATTTAAATTCTCTCTTATAAAACATAAATTACTTAATCGATCATACCTTAAACCTCTCAATTTCTCCAAGCTACTTATTCTGCATATTTAACACTAGAATTCCCGGCGTTAAATCTATTATATTTTAATATGTTAAATAAGTACTTTAGCGAAAGAGAACTGAAAAGGTGAAAGAGATGATTACTCCAGTAAATTTTGTTTTAAAAGGTTAACTTAAAATATCTACTCAGTTACTTTCCTATTAACTTGGAGAATTTTTTGAAAAAACGACGAACCATTTTGTCTGCCTTGTTTAACGTTAACACTAAATCTACGGGCGCCGTCAGATTGACGGGTTCTTATTTTTTTAGAAATTTTTTTCAAATTGATAGAGAAGCAGTACAGTAAATATTTCACGTGTATCTTATAATACACAAATTACTTAACTGATCGTATTTTTTCCGCTTGATCCATCTTTTTTCATAGTGCTTATTTAATATATTTAAATATACCAGATTTAACGGCCGTAGATCTAGTGTTAAATGTAATTGATTCATCGACGGTAGTCCTATTATTTAAAATGTTAATTAACCTCCAAAAATAACACTTTTCTCTACTGCCCCTTTTACAACCCATGTTTCGTCCAAACAAATAATATAACTGCACAAATAAATAATATATCTTTAAAAATATAATAGGGTGACCGGAAAGTAATGTCGTTTCTCCAGATATTTTGCTAAAAACCAATTGATTTTTATCGATCCAACATTGAAAATTTGCACATTAGATGACTAAAGGTGGTTGATAACGAGGGTGATTACATCATTCATTAAAAATAAAAACTTGTTACAAATTTATTTGTTTGAATTTAATGTAAAAAAACGAAATTACTTTCCGGTCCCCCTAATAATAAACATTGCCATTCATCGAAAGGAAGCACGTCAGAAAAACTCTGAAAATCGTATCAACAGACGGTTACTTTACCAATAAAGAAACTTCATCGAATAAAATCGAAAAGCATGGACGATATTCCATAAAAATGAACTAACAAGGACACTCTATTTTCCATTCACAAAAGTGGAAACCATGTCTCGAATACTCTCAGGGAGGCTTCGCCATGCACTCTATTGGATGCACAATCAAAATGCATAACCGGCGGCATTCTGCATACTAAACTACGCTGGCATGCCGATACGACAGGAGCACACGAAAGGATTTAACATTCCAACCAACTAAAATCCATTCCCGTTGATATCCTAAGCGTACACGTAATTCCGCACGTAATTAAAATTCCGCGATTAGCGTGGCCCCTGTTGTGCGGCTTGTTAGCACGAATGATGAAAATGATTTGACTTAAACGGTCAGTTGTTACTGTCAGGACTGGTTTCACGCGAATTGCAAATAGTATTTCGTATAAATGCATTGATTGATTTCTTTCTTTTTTCTTTAATTAATTTGGAATATTCTCTGTACGGTTATTTTTCTTCTGACTGGGAAAGAATAATTTGGAAATTAATTGAAGATTTGAAGGAATGTTAATGCAGAACGACTTTCTGTTTGGTTTTCGATTTTTTAGATGCTGTTACGTTTGACAGTTAATTGACAATTTTGTGTGGTTTTTTTTATTTACATTGTGCTATATGAAGAATTTTGTCAAATTCCTAAAGAGGGAAGTTAGCGAAATTTGAAAAATTACGAAATTATTTGTGCACGTAAAATTATTCGAGTTTAAGAAAAATCTACTTTTGACTAGTTGCATAATTCGACATTAGGCGGTGAAATCACCCCGTGAAGGAAGAATTTTTATATTTAGGAAGGAAGAATTTTTATAGTTAAGAATTTTTATATTTATAAATTTATTTTTGTATCTCTACAGTCCAACATTTAACCAATTTCATTAATCGCATTTAAGTTAACCGATTTATAATTGTTTTTTAGATTTCGATTTTTATTGTGCATTTTACTTTATCTATATTTTTAATTCGCATAGTCTTCTAGTATTTAATTATCTAAATTTTATTCATTAGCGTTCGTGCAGTAGGAAAATATAATTTGAAAAGTAAATGCACTCCTGTTAATTGACACGTATACATGGAAAAATTGCTTCTGAGTATCGTCAATAAAATGTGCAATTTCACGGTGGAAACTTCGCGAAAAATTTGCATGCCAGAGGACGTGTTAAAATTCGTATGCATTTTAATTCTGTCAGATTAACGATCGTGTTCCCATAGAATTAATTAATTTCTCACGGACGGCGGATAAAGATAAACGATCTCAATTTTTAATGACTCTGAACACTCGTTAATTACACGTCTTCGTGGCTCATTAAAACATCCCATAATGTAAATTGACGTTGTATACATCAGTGAAATATATTCGTCACTGCTCGTTCAAATCTTGTGTCATCAAACGGCTTAAAAGAAACAGTCAAAATTCGATACAATTTTTTCAAAAATCCCAAAAGATTCATAGAATACTAAAAATAATGATCGTGATGTATGAAAGGATGAAAGGGAGACTAATGATAATTAGAAGCCTCCGAAGGGAGATAAATTGAAAGGTAACCCCTTTTTTTGCACTCGTACGTGCCGTGCGATTTTCGTAGAATTTTCCCCGGCTTCGTTAAAAAAGTTCGCGATTTTTTCCGAGGCCCCCATAATTTATTTAGTCTGTGCGAAAGTTCATTTTCACCCTCGAAACATAATTACACGGTTTTCTGTTGCGCGTATGCAAATATCATTAAAAGGCCTATAATCATTTGCATTTTTTTAAACATCTTTCAAATAATAACACCTAATTTGCACTTCGGAAAAACCGAAACTGATTGGAAAATTATTCCGGATGAATATTCTTTCAAATGTTCCATTAATTTGTAATTGAACGTTGCATAATTTAGAATAAACATTTTTTCCGCAAAATATTCAGAATCCAAATTTTTCGCAAATTCGGTAATCAGTATTATATGAAATTCGACCATTAAATTGAAATAATTAAATCAGAAAGCTGAGAGGATTAAAACAAATAAATCTAAAAGCCAAATGGAAATCCAATGCAAATTGAACAAATAAATTACGATATAATTTGTACATTTAATTTGTAATTTAACTTTTTAAAAATTAATAGTTTCTCGATGATGCAATAATTCTCAGACGACAATCAAAATTCATACGATTTTCCACTCAACGTCTCGATCGTTAACTTGACAAATGTTCACCTTAAACGCGAACTATAAAAATTTATAAACCATCGGAAAAACGAATCGTAAATCTTCATTCCAAAATACCTCAAATTAGTCTTCGAATGTTCACGAATTTCAAATAATAACAGAAAAATGGATTCGAAGTTGCAAAAGACACTTTTACCTGCACAAATTTTATTATTCTTTCATCATACCTTCGAAGTATCCTACAATGTCGGCAAAACACATAAAGAAAAAGAAATAACATTTCAACTTAATTAAAATCGATGCAATCTAAACGATAACTGACGAGAGAACGCGAAAAGAGAAAAAGTTGCATATGGAATAGTAAGTGCATCTACGAAGTATGGAAATATCGTTTAAAGAAACATCATAATTGCGATTGCATTTAACTTGAACATTTATGTTATCGCATTACTGCGAAATAAAGTAATCGTTGCAACCTGATCATTATCGTCCGCTGATTTATCAAAATAACTGCCACTTTACACATGTTTTTATTCTTATCTGTTTATTCTCGGTCTTCTTTTTGTTCGTGTATCTTTTTTCTGTGTGTATGCATTTATGTTGATACTTATATGTACATACATGAAACATATAGAATAGTAATTTCGCGATGTTCTTCACAGAATGGTTTCACTCAAACGCACTCAATAAAACATGGCCGCATGTGCGATTCTATTAAATCAGTTAGCTCGTTAAATCTGCAAAACCTTTTACCAGCGATTTGGTTGCCATTAAGTCGACGGCATTTAGCGCCACTTTGATACAAATTGCACAAACGAAGTCTGCAGTTTCGACGAATTGATTACCAGTTTGAGGTTTTGTAAAATTATAATGCACTCGTGATTGATCCTTTTTTTTGCGCATCATTATGGAAGGAGGTGTATGGATGAATTTATTCGATGTTATCAGCGGTGCCAATTTGCGATGTGTGAAGTGTGCAATAACAAGTGGAAAAAGTTGTACTGCAAGAACAACTGATGTTTATACTTCTACGACTTCACTTTGAAAGTTGGCAAATAATGTATAATAAATAAGGAATATGAAGAAACTGGAAAAGAAAAGAACCTTGCAAAATTAAATGTTTTCTTTTATTGCATAAATCTGATACAACAAGATTACGCATTTATTCAGCCATTCTGAAAGGTTTAGGATTTCGCAAAACTATTTAATATGTTCTGTGAAGTTAACATGATTCAATAAGAAATTATTTAAATTTTCCTATTCCATTTGAAGCAAATTAGATGAAAAAATATAAAGTAGCAACTTTTATACTTTATCGATCATCTGGAATGATTTAGAATTTCGCAAAATTATTTAATATCTTCGGTGAAGTTAACGCGATTCGATAAGAAATTATTTAAATTTTCCTATCCAGTTTGCAGCAAATTAGATGAGACAATATAAAGTGGCAATTTTTATATTTTATCGATCATATTGAATGATTTAGAATTTCGCAAAATTATTTAATATCTTCGGTGAAGTTAACTCGGTCGGAGAAGAAATTATTTAAATTTTCATATTCAGTTTGTGTTGGCGCAATAGGGTTAGAGTGTGGATCACTCTCCTTGGGTATAAATAATTCACCAGTCAGTTTACTTATACAATTATATCACTCGTTTATTTATACATGGCGTTTATACTTTCCGAAGCAACAACGTTTGCAACTACAATATGCTCAAGCCGGAAGTGCGATGTAAGGCGCGCTGGGGCACATTATTGCGCACCGCGGTGGGCCCCGAAACTATGAGCGCGAATTATAACTCTATTACAATCCCCCACTTTATAATTCGTTCGCGGATACCAATCCTAATCCCTCAGTAGCTTCTGAATGCAAGTTTCTGCCTAAGGCCTTTGTAAGTATATCAGCCTTGTTGTTCGATGAAGCAACGTACTTCAAACATGCCACACCACTGTCAATGGCCTCTCTCACATAATGATATGCTACATCAATATGCTTGGTTTTTGATCTTTCTATTCGATTACTTGCAAAATCAATTGCTGCTTTATTATCGCACCATATAGTATAGGGCGTTTTGATCTGTTTTCCGAGATTCAACTCCTGAATAAACAGTTTTGTCCAGTTCGCTTCCTTTGCTGCAGTTGACATGGCCACATATTCAGCCTCCATCGTTGAGGTAGAAATACATTTTTGTTTTGACGTCCTCCAATCGACTAAATTTCCCCCAATAGTGATCGCCATGCCACTGAATGAGCGTCTATCATCCACGTCACCTGCCCAGTCAGCATCCGTCCATACTTCCAATACTGGTGCTCTCCTCTGGTATTTTAACACCAAATCGGACGTCTTGCTCAAATATCTCAATATCCTCTTCGCCTCCGTCCAATGTACCTTTCCAGGATTAGATACAAATTGAGATAACTTTGTCACCGCGTAGGCAATGTCTGGTCTCGTGCCTCGCGCCACGTACATCAATGATCCTATCAATTGACGGTACGGTATGTTTTTGACTTCTTCTCTTCCTGTTGCGTTAATTGGGCAATCTTCTTTGCTTAACTTGATTCCCGGTTCAAGTGGGGTATAAGCCGGTCTACAATCTAACATTCCGTAACCTTTTATTAAAGACTGAATGTATCCCTTTTGGTTTAACGTAATCTTATCATCTTCTTGATGTATTCCGACTCCTAAAAAATACGAAATTCGTCCTAGATCGCGTATCTCATATTGTCGACCTATGTTGGTTACTATCTTATTCAGCATTGCTTCGTCTTTGGCAAATAATAATAGGTCGTCTACATATACGACTACAAATGTACAGAAGTTCAATTTGTACAGGCAGCTGCACGACGACTGTCTTACGAATCCAGCTTTACGGAGATATGTGTCCAATTCTTCATTCCAATTATGACCACTTTGCTTTAGTCCATAAATAGGTCTTCGAAGCCTTACTATCTTTGTCTTTTCACCTCCGCTAACCGTTTGCATCCTCATATAGATCTCTTCCTTGAGACTTCCGTTCAGGTATGCGCACTTCACGTCAATGTGTCTATTTTTCCACCCGTAAATTACGGAAAGTGCTAATAATTGCCTTACCACTCCAAAACTAACTACAGGAGCATAAGTTTTGTCGTAGTCAACTCCTTCTTTTTGTCCAAAACCCTGAGCTACGAGTCTGGCTTTGTACCGAGCTACTTGACCATTTTCATCTGCCTTTACCTTAAATACCCATTTACTCCCTATACAGGTTTTTCCTTTAGGTAACTCTGCATCTTCCCACGTTTTTAGTCGTTCTAAGTTTTCCACTTCTTCCTGAATCGCTGATTCCCAGTGACCTGCTTGTGGTGACGATAGAGCTTCTCCTAGGCTATTTGGCTCTTCAATTTCCATCAGGTTCAACTCCACCGTTTCCTTGGGTTTTCCCTTTCGACCATACGGATTTCGTACCGATTTCTTAGGCCTGCCTACCTTTCTTATGGATTTTGGTGTACTTTCCTCCCCCACTATCGGGGTAATCACATTTTCTTCATCAGCATCCGACTCATAATTACTTCCTGACATACTAGTGTCCGTTTCCTCATCGCTCGATTCTTCATCTGGCAATTTCTCGGGTTGTCGATTCAAATTTATTTTTCTTGTTACGTCCCTGTCCTTGTTCTGGAACTGAAAACAACATGAGGTAGTATTCCCATTTAAATATTCGAATCCGACCTTGTTTTCATCAAACTTCACATGCTTTGTGTGTATTATATCCTTTGTCTTCGGGTCCCATAGTCGATATCCCATCGTTCTGTTTGAATATCCGACGAATATGCAAGTTCGTGCACGCGGATCTAATTTTCTTCTGCCTTGGCTAGGAATATGAGCATACGCCAGGCATCCGAATACCTTTAAGTGGTTGACACTTGGTCGTTTTTCTACCCAGATTCCTTCCGGTACACCGCCTTGCACGTTGCTATGGATCATTCTGTTGCGTACGTATGCAGCTGTGGCTATGGCTTCAGCCCAAAAAGTTTGGGGTAATTTCGCTGAAAGTAACATTGATCTAACCATGTCTAGTAAAGTGCGGTTAGCCCTTTCCGCTACCCCGTTCATCTGAGGTGTTTCGACACATGTCCTTTCGTGCGTAATCCCTCGTTCTGCAAAAAATTCTCGAAGCCTTTTGTTACAATATTCTAATCCGTTGTCCGATCGGAAACGCTTGACTTTCCGTCCCTTTTGGGTTTCGATTTTAACTATATGCTCTTTTACTTTGCTCACTACTTCATCCTTCGATTTCAGAAACATTACATCCATTTTACGTGAACAATCGTCTATTATAGTTAAGAAATATATCGAACCTCCATTTGACCCTACCGGCATCGGACCGCAAACATCTGAGTGGAGTAAATCCAACGTTCTTGAAGACGACTTTTCATGAAGCCTCTTACACGGTGCTTTCGTTGACTTTCCCAGACAGCATCCATAACATTGATCAGGATTTGTCATTTTGTTATCCAATCCATGAACATAATCCCTCTGTGCTAACTCGGCTATACTCCTATTGTTTATGTGGCAGAATCTGTGGTGCCACATTCCTGGTTCGTTTACCGTTATGGAATTAAGTTCCTTTTTATTCGAAATGTGGTTTTTCACATTTCCCTGTAAAACATACAAGTTATCCTGTCTTCGAGCTGTAGCAATGATTTTATTTGTCCTTCTATTGGTAATTTTTGCAACTCCTCCATCAAATATAACGGATTTTCCTTTCCTTTCTATTTGCGAAACTGATAAAAGATTCCTGCGGCATCTAGGAACATAATAAACATTTTTAAGCGTTACTTCGTAATCTATGCTATTTTCCCTTGTATTCAGTATTATGTCTCCTATTCCTTCAGCTATTAATGTTGCCTCGTCCTTTCTAACAGTTGTTTCCGCTGTACCAATTGGTTCTGGACTAATCTGTCTAAGATTCTGAAACCAATCTTTAGTTTTACATACATGATGAGTTGCCGCACTATCAATCAACCATACATCTTCTAACGCAACGTGGTTCACATTTATTGATAATATAAATGATTCTTTTTGCTGAGAATATACTCGTTGTCTTGTGTCTACCTTTTTCTTCCGACACTGATTTGCAAAGTGACCGCTCTTACCGCAATTGAAACATTTCTTGTCTGACCTCTTGAAATCTGTGTGACGATTGCCCTTATTTACTTGATAAGCTGATGCTTCACCTCTTTGATGGTCCTGGTCCTGATCTTTTGACATGCGTCTTTCATATTCCATTAGCAATGCCTTTTTGATCTCGTTCGAGGTAAACTTGATGTCTTCTAAATTGGCCAGGGACATTGTCAAAGCATCATAGGAATCTGGAAGCCCTGAGAGCATCGCATAAGCCACATCCTCATCCTTCATTTCTGATCCTGCGTCTTGTAGGTAATCAGCAATTATTTTTACTCTAGATAGATATGAGGCCATTGTCTCGTTCTCCTTTAAACGAAGTCTAACAAACTCTCGTTTAAGTTGCATTATCCTTTGTCTAGATTTTGGCTCATACACTTGTTGTAGAACATTCCATGCCTGTGCTGCTGTTTTGCAGTCCACTATATGCACTTGCTGATCTGGTTCAACAGCCAGTGCTATGGTCGCAAGTGCCTTTTCCATTCTACAATTAAATTGCCTTTTTTCTTCTTCAGTTGCATCTACTTTGACTGTTTCTTCACCAGTTACATAAGGCCATAGATCTTTTTGTATAAGGTACATCTTTGCAGAGAACTTCCATGTTCTATAATTATCACCATTTAACCGATCTATTTTTCCAGCCTTCGAAACGTTCGCCATTTTTAACACGTGCTATGAATTTTCTCGAACTCTAACCTCAATACGATGCCTGGGCCCATGACCTTGTTGGCGCAATAGGGTTAGAGTGTGGATCACTCTCCTTGGGTATAAATAATTCACCAGTCAGTTTACTTATACAATTATATCACTCGTTTATTTATACATGGCGTTTATACTTTCCGAAGCAACAACGTTTGCAACTACAATATGCTCAAGCCGGAAGTGCGATGTAAGGCGCGCTGGGGCACATTATTGCGCACCGCGGTGGGCCCCGAAACTATGAGCGCGAATTATAACTCTATTACAGTTTGTAGCAAATTAGATGAAAAAATATAAAGTTGCAATTTTTATATATTATCGATCACATCGAAAGATTTAGAATTTAGCAAAATTATTCGATATTCTCTGTGAAGTCGATACAGATCGATAAAACATAATTTAAATTTTCTTACTCGATTCTCAGGAAATTGACTGCAAAATTTGAAAATGATAATATAAATTTATAAATTCGATGTCTATAAATTTATGCAGCCTATCAACTATCCTGAAAGCTTCAGAATTTCGCGAAGCTGTTTAATATTCTCTATGAAGTCAATAACATTAAAAAATAATTCAGTTCCCAGCAGATTAAATACAAAAATATAAAAATAACTTTTTACTGCCATTAATCCGACAAAATACATTTGTAATTTCTATCGCACTATAACTGCAATCAACTGCAACGAAGTAAACTGACAATAACAAAATAAAATCCTTAAGAAAAAAGATACATATAAAAATGGCAATGCTTTTTCGCAGGATTATTGCATCCAAACAGATTGCACATGAAAGTTATATCTCAAAATCTTATATGACAGTAAAATAAATTATTCTCCGTCACTCTGATAATAAATTGCGACAAATATCGTTACTATGGTTATTGTTATCATCGTATCGGACGGACTCGGCGAAAGTACGAAAACATCGGGCAATATTTCGCGAATGTAATCGCATCGGAGTTACTTAATGCATCCACTCACTTTTTCGCGAGTACGAATTCCGTGTGATTTGTGCGAATGCAATTCTCTGAGAGGCATTCATACGTTATAGTTATTGAGTAATTCTGCACCGAGGAATTACGTGCCCGTAGCCGAATAGAGGGAAGAAATTGGCAATACTCGATCAAACGTGACTGATCGACATGATCACGTGAAATTTTGCGGGAATCCGATAGAAATTTCTTGCGAATTTTATAGGAAAATGTCCCATTTTTGCGTGTTAGCAAATAGGTTCAATTTTCAGCAGAAAATATCAAGCATTTCTAAAGATACAAAAAATTGTTAACTAAATCAGGTTACAAATTCTTGCATTTCGGAGTTTTATTTAACTATAAATTATGGATATCTTCATTACAAATTGCATAATAAGTATAATAATAATAAGCTACTAATATTGACAGTAGAAACAAATTTTAATTACCATAGAAACGAAGTAATTTCGTTAACGTCTCTTTCAATTTAAGATTGTCTTGTAGAGAGAACATATCGATAAGTTACGCGATTGAAAAGTTAATCAGTTTTGACGACAAACACGCAAAATGATGAGGAACGTCTGGCTATAATTTTCGCGCAATTAAGCTTCTTCATCAAGCGACGTTCTCGCAAAATAAAATGAGATACTGCAACGGATGAACCTGTGATTTGTCCGAGAATGATGGAGTACACGTCGATCTTGTATTTAAGATCGAAACAAAAGGAAATCGGATGATGTAATGGCACGTTAATCGTATCATGTAACAAAGACGAATTAGCATAATAATTGATAGCGATTGCAACGACAACCAGCGTGCGAAATTGACTGATCTGCGAAAGGAGATTAATAGTCACGATGCTAATTTGCAATTCTAGCATCGCAAAACGACGCTCGAGAATTTGAATACATAATAAGTGAGATCAACGTGCAACATAAATTAACGATAATTTTGCAATCCTTCTTCTCCAAACAGTCTGACGATGTCTTGTTGCCAATTGGGAATTTCAATTTACCTTGTATCTTGTTACCACAACATTTAATCTATCCGACCAAAAATGTTCGTTTCTATAAAATAAATACATTCAGAATATTCTAAATTCATTCAATAATTTTTATCAATTATAATTTTATTCGGTTCCTTAATTAACAAGCTTTTGTTTTCTTCCATCAATCTCTCTGAATCATCTTGACCCTCTATAGTCCGAATTTTCTGTAGCATCTGAAGATCAGTTGCACATTAGAAAATCATAAAAATACTATTATAAATAATAGATTAACCTTGATCTTGAAACATTAAATTGTAAATAATTTCGTGATCTTTAACCCCTTGGCCTACGACTTCTTTTGCGACTGCTCCCGCTATAATTGAAAATTCAATTGCTAAAATAAAAATATGTTAATGATTCCTGATATATTTTGGAATTTAATGCAATATTAATAACATAGAAATACCATTATCGTGTCGTGTTCTACTGATTTTTTTAATTTGATACTTTCGGAGGAGCTTCAGAATTTCCTCTTCCATTAACGCATCACGAGTGCCACTCGTTGTAGAGCAAAGGGTTAAGAACTAAATTGTAATATTACTAAATTAGAACTAAATTATAATATAAATTCGGCAAAGTTGAAAAACTGACTTTGAAGACTAAAAGTTTAGATTTGTCTTGTGTTACTTCAAAGTTACACGGAAATTTCAAAACTGTCAAAATACCCGATGCTGGAATTTTGAAAAAGAAAAGTTACTTAAATTTCTGTCGGCTGAAATTTTTGATTTCCTACACTTGTTTCTAAAAGACAGGGGTTCGAATCAATTAAGTTACTTCCACCCCCATTCCTTCTGTTTCCATCTAATCATCAGTTTCTTTCAATTTCCCAAATCAATCGCCGGCATTCCTGGTCTTAAAAATTTCTCAGAAATTCCTAGAAAAATAATAAAATGAATTTATCATTCAAAATGCAAAAAGACAGTCTGCTTTGTCAATTTCATGCAAACGGAAAAGAAATCGGAATTAATTCCTCAAGAAGATAGTAATAAGAGAAAAAAATCAGTGTATACGTGGCCGCAATGCTGCATCTTCAAATTATATTTATATTTTAACACTAGAACTACCAAACCAGTCAAATGGTACACACTTTTTTCCAAAAATTCTCAAAGTTTATAGGAGAGTCATAGGGAAAATATTCTACGTCCAACTCAAAAAACATAAATCACCGAATTGATCATATCTTGCGCCTCTTGATTCCTCTTTTCTTAAAGTACTTATTTAATATATTAACCCCTTGCCTTACGATTTCTATTTTGACGGCGTGCGTAATACCCCAGAATTAAATCCAGAAATAAAAGTTTCTCTCTGATCTGTAACATTTGGCACAACTCACTGCAATATTAATATTATACAAATAATTTTACCGTTTCGTGATCGACTGATATTTTCAATTTAATAGTTATTCGAAATCTTCAAAATTTCGTATTCCATTTATCGCCTCACGTGTGTCACACGTTATTGTAAGCTAAGGGGTTAAAATATAATAGATTTAACGCCGGTGGTTCTAGTGTTAAACGACAAATCAAGGAGACGGTGTCACGTGGTCAGAAACACGTGATACATCATGAAAGAATTCCGGGCAAGCTGAAGTGATTCATCATACAGGCAGCAACCTATCTTGGCCACCGAATGAACGTGGGTGGTGCGGAAGAAAAGGTAGACTTTTATGATTCCACGCTGCCATAATACCTGAAACGTTATGCGCGCATCGAGATACCCTAGCCGCACGAGAGGAATTAATTTTTCATGAGG
Source organism: Cerceris ruficornis (assembly GCA_963989415.1). Lineage (NCBI taxonomy): Eukaryota > Metazoa > Arthropoda > Insecta > Hymenoptera > Crabronidae > Cerceris > Cerceris ruficornis. Next base: position 6,792,789 of record OZ022530.1, on the reverse strand, counting down.
AAATAAGTTTCCGCCTTGACGGAGGATCGAGAGTCCAGTTGCAGAAGAGATGGGAAGGATGTTTGGTGAAGTGGATAAATTATCTTTTGGCAACGATAAATTTCATGATTAATGTTGCGAATGTAAGGATAACAATATTTGGTGAAATCGGTAACTGTAAAATGCGATTAACACTTTGAATGCCACAAGTATTTCGCTAGGTTCATGATTTCCACCGGACCGAAATTGTTTCTATTGAAATCACGTCTTTATTGAATAGAAATGTTAAAAGTAAGAGTAGTTATGTACTCAGTAATATTTCACTTTTCTAACTGCAATATTTTAATATTGAATGTATCAGCATATCCGTGAATATCGCAATTTAAAAATCATGAGAAATTTTGTCGAATACAACAGTGCCGGTCATCGGTGCCCTCCATGGCATTTAACGTGTTAAAGAGAGTAATCGGTTTGGGTAATGGAGAGGGTTGCAACTTTAACTAGAAATTGTGGTTTCTGTGTCGATTAGGACAGCGTTTTCTAAATTATGGTCCACGGCACAGTACCGGTTGGTAAAAAAAATTGTTAACCCCTTGGCCTACAATAACGAGTGTTACTCATGACACAGTAAATGGAATAGTATATTTTCAAGTTTTGCGAAATCTATGAAATTGAAAATATTAACCCCTTGCCCTGCGATTTCTTTTGTGACTGCCGCCGCAATAATTGAAAGCTAAATTGCTAAAATAAAAATTTGTCGGTGATTCCTAATATATCTTAGAATTTAACGTAATATTAATAACATAGAGATAATTTTATTGTGTCGTGTTCCACTGATATTTTCAATTTGATAATTTTTGAGAAGCTACAAAATTTTCTGTTCTATCAATTGCATCACGAGTGTCACTCGTTCTTGTAGGGTAAAGGGTTAATAAAGTTTATTTCATACTAGAAATACCAAACCAGTCGAAATGACTGGTAGACAATTTTTTCAAAAAAATTCTCCCAGTTTATAGAAGAGTCATAAAATATTCTACGTCCATCTGAAAAAACATAAATCACCGAATCGATCATCTTTTCCGCCTCTTCATTCCTTCTGTTTCAAAGTACTTATTTAATATATTTAACCCCTTTTAGGACTACAGACGCATATATGTGACCTGAAGAAAAATCTGATTGTAGTTTATTGACGCATGTATACACGGTTAAAGTTAAAAAATTGAAATATGATTACGCAAGTAGCGATATATAACTTCTGTCACTTTAACACTGTGACTTTCTGCTGAAAAAGTGCTTTTAATTACACAATAAATAAATATCTTTCAAAATTCTGAAAAGTCTTCGTCCGCACAGGGTTATATGATAGATTTAACGCCGGTAGTTTTAGTATTGAAAAAATAGCCTGAATTTTGATTAACTTAGTCATCAACAATTAAAATCAGCACTTTAAATCATATGAAATATGTTTTTTACATAAACGGGGGGCCGCGTGAAAATTTTGCAAAACATACTGATCTGCGTTCGTTTAATTTTACTTCTTATTTTGTATCAAAATGTTTCCGCCGCAAATAAACTGATATATGGAATATAACAATTGTTAGGTTAACTATTGTTAACCTAATACACCTAACCCCGATTTACACGGAAAATAGGTTCCTTAGAAAATCGTGTAAATCGAAATTGTGAATTTGATACGTAAAACTGCATAATTCGAAAAGAAACTAAAACATGTATAATTCAGTAATTTATTTCAACGTTAACCCTTTGCGGACGGAGAGATTTTTGAATACTGAGAAATAACCATTTATTTTGCCATCCAAAACCACCTTTTTCTCAGCAAGTTAGGCTGTTGATGTATATAATTACAAATTACTATTTGTTTAATCACATTTCAACAGTTGTATTTCAAATTTTCAACACTAACTGTCTACACAAGCAGCGATAAACTATAATTGAATATTTTCTCACAATCAGACCACATATATGTGTTGCTAGTCCTCAAATGGTTAAATAAAAATAACGAAATGAAATTTTTTTAACACTAGATTTACGGAAGCCGTCAAATTGACGGATTCCTACTTTTTTGAAAACGGTTTCCAAATTTATAGAGACGTGGTACAGTCAATATTTCACTTGTATCTTATAATATACAAATTACTTAACCGATCTTCGTCTTTACCCGTTGATCCCTCTTTTTTCAAAGCCCTTATTTGATACATTTAAGTGTGACCGATTTAACGCCCGTAAAACTAGTGTTAAGAATCCCTTATTTTAAAAACCGTGTAAAAGCGAAATCGTGTAAATCGGGGGATAGGTGTATATAACTATATATATATCAGTTGTCCCCGAAGAACGCAAACTCTTGAACTTTCGATAAGTCAACGTGAAGTGTCTATTTGTAATAAATAAAATATCTGATTGAATTTCTATTTCAACAAAGTTTCCACGTCCCTGGTACCGGAAACACAGTTCTCCGCAGCATTTCCTGTTACGTGATCTATTTCGCGTTCGAATCACGCGTTAGCGATCGTGAGAAAAAGGAGGAACGGCGTGCAAAGCTCGGAGGAAAAGCGATTTTCGAAGTGGAAGGGAGGAACAGTCGAAAAAAGTTTTGCGGGTGGGAAATGTAGGATCGATCGTGTGACCCCGGGTGCATTACGTAATTCGTTCTCATCGGCTGGCTGACTTCACCGGAATTCCGTAGATTCGTAAATCTCTGTTAATCCTGCGAGCAATGAATGCCCTCTCGATCCACGCGATATCACTCTTTCTGCTTTTCAATTGTTGAGTTAATTGCGACCGCAGCGTGACCTTGATCAAGGACGACAAATGGATACCTTATTTTCTGAGCCAATTTGAGAGTAATAATTTTGATGCTGTTTCGAAGTTCATTTTCAAGTTCGGTGAGAGATAGTGCGAAGATTGAGGTGAATTTGTGTGGTAAAAAATTGTAATGGGAAATAGAGGAACGTAGAAAGATAAGATTTTTTTGTACGATTAGAAATGAGACTGAAGTTTTTTTTTAATTATTAGTTGTAAGCTGAAATTTGTAATTGGTGTAAATTTGTTTGAAATTAATTTGTAATAGACGATCGAAAGTGAAAAGTGCCCAAGCATTATGAAATGCATTAGGAAACTCTTTGCTCAAAAAAGGAATGGTGGTAAAAGGATTGTTGCAAAGTTCGTAAATCTCTGTTAATTCTGCGAGCAATGAATGCCCTCTCGATACACGCGATATCACTCTTTCTGCTTTTCAATTGTTGAGTTAATTGCGATCGCAGGATGACCTTGATGAAGGACGAGAAATGAATAGCTTACTTTCTGAGCCAATTTGAGAGAAATAATTTTGATGCTGTTTCTAAGTTCATTTATAAGTTCGATGATCAAAAACGACAAATGGGTAGCTTATTTTCTGAGCCAATTTGGGAGAAATAATTTCAATGCTGTTTTTAAGTTCACTAACAGGTTCGGTGAGAGATAGTGCGAAGATTGAGGTGAATTTGTATGGTAAAAAATTGTAATGGGAAATAGAGTAACGTAGAAAGATAAAATTTTTGTATACAATTAGAAATGAGACTGAAGTTTTTTTTTAAATTATTAGTTGTAAGCTGAAATTTGTAATTGGTGTAAATTTGTTTGAATTTAATTTTTAATAGACGATCGAAAGTGGAAAGTGCACAAGTGTTATGAAATCCATTGGGAAATTCTGTATTCAAAAAGGGAATGGTGGTGAAAGGATTTTTGCAAAGTGCAGGATTAAAAATTTGAAAAATGTGAATGAAAATTTTACTACAGTAATGGAATAGAAAATAATTCTATAGTGTTTGCAAAAAGATCTTTATTGTCGACCACTCAGAAGCCAATTAGAAATGAATAATAAAATTTCTGAAGTTCCATTGAATTTCCTAAGAAATGATAACCGTTCTAAAATCAATAGAAAATTAATTTCTCATCTGTAGCTTGACAAGAATGAAGTTAGCTAATTACACAGTGGAATCATATACTTTAAGCAGTTGAACTCAGGAGCACTTGTCTTCTTAAAATCCTAACGAGGACTTGCTAATTGCCGCAACAAAGGTTTCGCTAAGACTTTGACAAGACAAAGACATAAGCAAGCTGCGGTTCGCGAAGTTCTTCCTTCAGTTTCTGCGAAATTATCTCGAAACTTTTGGCAGGCTAAAATTTGCCACATTTAATTATTTTCAAATTTTAACCTTTACTTCCATTTAAAATCTTCCATTTTAAATATAAAAAAATCGGAAAACATCATTGTAGAACATTGATACCTTTGATTTTCCAATTAATAGAATTTATTATCGCAAAAGTGCCATTTTTTTCCAAGTATAATTTGATTCTCTAAAAGCCTCCGATACAAACGCCGAAAAATAACGAAATCTACATACTCAATTCCTATCGGTACCACTGCGAATCTATCTCCGGCTGCATATCCAAAAATTCCAATGAAATTGCAAATGCAAGTTTTCCAGGAAAAAATTGTATTTCCGCACACATCGCACGTACGACTCGATGAAATGGAAATATCAGTGCATTTTGATGTTAAAAAAAAGAGGATATCGTAGATTTCATTCGACAAATCGTTCGAATACTTTTGAGTTAATCGTATTCTTGCACAAATTAACGAATGTGGCGGGAAAGATTTATGCGGTTCTTCGAGTACATCAAATCGAATAATTCGACTATTCAAAAAATCCAAAGAAATTGCAAATGCAAGGTTTCCAGATAGAAATGATATTTTCGCACACATCGCACGTACGAGTCGATGAAATGGAAATATCAGTGCACTTTGACGTAGATTTAACACTAGAATTACCAAACCAGTCAAAATGACTGGTACACATTTTTTTCAAAAAATTCTCCAAGTTTGTAGGGGAGTCATAGAATAAATATTCTACGTCCACCTGAAAAAACCTAAATCACCGAATCGATCAGCATTTCTATCTCTTAATTGACGTGGTTTCAAAGTACTTATTTAATTTATTTAAATATACTACATTTAACGCCGGTGGTTCTAGTGTTAAAGGAAGAAATTATAGATTTGGGACTTATGGTGGTGTCGGAGGTAAAGTCTGGAATTCGCAATCGATGGGGATGAATAAAAATTCTTCACCCCTGGCAAATTTTTCCAAAATTATCATTATACATATCATAGCCTCGTGTTTCGGAACCCACCTAAAAGACTCTTGGTTCGAAGTGAAATTAATTATTAATAAACTATTTATTAACATATTATATATCCCACCTAAAACAGTACATCCTAGGCAAATTGACCACAACAATTAAAGCCGATAAATACCAAACAAGGAAAAAAATAATGAAGCCATGGATTTTATTTCTATCCTGGATATTTAATTTTTAAGATAAATTGAAAAATATCCAGAAAAATGTGTGCATTTACATGTTCAAAATGTAAGATATTATACTTGCAAAAGGAGTAGCAGTTCACAATAAAGATTTCTGGTGTCCTTCGAGGAACTCGGATCGGATAATTCGGCTATTTAGCGGGTCCGACTTCCTTATCTTCCTTCTCCGTTTCCGGATGCCATTCTTCTTTTCTCGCCGCCCACCGCCCTTCGTTTTCTATCAGCGTGCACTTTACAGGTTCTTTCAGGAAGAAGAAGAACAGTGCTCTCGTTCTGTACCATTCCGCCGGCTATTTGTCTTTTCGTTCAATAACGACCTCTCGTTTACTTGCTCGTGCGAGCCGCTCGCAATTTATACGAAACCTGCAGACACGCGGAGAGGAAGTCTGCAATACGTTCTTTTTCGCGATTAATATTCGCCGACTATCGGAAATGGGTCTACATTTCTTCACGGTTTTAAGCGAATTGCTTGAAATTTCTTCTATCGATAATAGATTTTTTTTCCTATTTTTATTTTATCGCTGCTTTATATTGCAAAGAATAAAGAACATCTCGGCGATAGCGCAACTTTTTGTTCGTTAAAGGCCTACGGCAGTTGGAAAGTTGCAGAGGAAAATTGTTGGGTATTTTTATATGGCTTTATTATTGTTTAAAATATGTTATATTCAGTTGAGAAATATATAGTGGACTTTAACACTAAAACTATCAAGCCAATCTAAATCACCGATCTTCCATTCTTTTTTAAAAATTCCCTAAATTGATAGAGGAACTATGGAGTATATATTTCACTTCTTTCGTATAACATTTAACCCTTAAAAGATATCTAAAAAAATCACGTTAATGGTATCATGGGTGTAATTTCACCCCAGTAAATGAATTTTACTTTATAAATTTAATAAAGACATGTAAATGAGAGTAGATATATTATAAGAATTACATATTTCATGAAAATGATAAAGTTTATTTTTTACAGTTATTGCAAACAATATTGCCGTGTCTTTTACAAATAAATTTGACACATATTGCACACCCCGCTTTATATTTTCTTTATATCTTCTTTCCTTGTACATATACAACATCTTCCTTGCTTAGATGCGGATAGTGGTATTGGTGTTGTTCCTCAACCTTTCGCCAAGTATTTCTAATATTATTTTCCTCAGATTATGTGGCAAATTCGGTATTTTGAATTGTTCTTTAACCCTTTGCACTCCTATGTCGAGCTACACTCGACACAGCTTCCTATTGCTCTTAACTGTCCATGTATTAATTATCGACTTTTCGAAATGAACAATAATTTTTCATCTCAACATAAATATCCCGCGGTACCTATAATTGTTCCCAATATTAATTAAAAATGAATAATCAACGTTAGACAATTTTCCCAGAGTATATTTGCTTATCTGACGAAAATTTAGTCAAATAATTCGGAGCGCAAAGGGTTAAGAAATGGTTTAATGAGAGAAAATCCTAATTCTGGCAGGTAATCATCCCAGATCAGTTTTTTAATTGTGCAGCGAATAAAGTACATAACAAAAGTGAACTTTTTTCTGATAATGGTCATCTTTTTTAACCTTCTGATTCGCCTTTCGCCAAAGTGGTTATTTAACATATTTAAATACAGTAGATTAAACGCCGGTAGTTCTAGTATTAAATATAATACAGACAACGCTGGTAAATGTAGTGTTAAGAATACAAAAACTGTTACGGGGCCTCTACAGCATCATAATTCTCTACTAGGCGTAATCGTGCCGCTATGGTGTTTCTCGATAGAGGTGATTACCCCGTAACATAGTCCATCAATCAACCATGGACATCGTCCTAATAAAACACAAATTCAGGTCCGATATCCTGATATAAATCAAGGGTCTCTTGTTATTCCCGTCCCTCCTCCCTTTTCTTCCACCCTATTGTAACGTAGGCAATATTTTTAGGGGTAGTTTGTAGTCTTTGGAACTTACAAGGAGAACGCAAGGCCTTCGGGTTGCAGATTTTCTCGAAACTTTACAAACTCGTAGAGTAAGTCGCCCTGATTACAAATCTACCCCATTGCGGGGCAGACGGTCGGTTTGTACAGAAACGACTAGGGGTTCTATTGGCTTCGAGCCGCTTGGTTCCGCTCGGCTCCTCTCGGCTCCGCTCGCATCCGTTCAGCTCCGCTCGCACCCGCTCGGAACAACTCATGACCCGCCCGAACCCGCTCAGTCCGCTTGGCTCCGCTCGGATCTGGCCGAGCTATGATTGGTTCCGTGAGGGTCCAACCGGGTCCTAGCGGAGCCGAGCGGTTCCGTGAGGGCCCGACCGGGTCCTAGCAGAGCCAAGCGGGTTGAGTGGGTCCGAGCGGGTCCGATTGAAGCCAAATAGGCCCGCGCGAGTCAGCGCGGAGCTAAGCGAGTCCGCGCAAGTCTAAGCGGAGCTAAGCGGTTCCGCGCGAGTCCGAGTGGAGCCAAGCAGTTTAAGTGGGTCCTAGTAGCTCCGAGTGGAGCCAAGCGGTTTAAGCCCTTGACCTACGGTTTGTTTTGTAACTGCTTCCGAAATAATTCAGAATTTAATTGCTGAAATAAAAATTGATTAGCGATTCTTGATATACCGTATAATTTAATGCAATATTAATATTACAGGAATAATATTATCGCGCCGCGTCTCATTAATATTTTCAGTTTGATAGGTTTTGCAAAACTTTAAAATTTCCTATCCCATTTTCCTCATCACGAGTGTCGCTCGTTATTGTAGGGCAAGGGGTTAAGTGGGCCCTAGTAGCTCGGAGTGGAGCCAAGCCGTTTAAGTGGGCCCTAGTAGCTCCGATTGGAGCCTAGCGGGCCCTAGTAGCTCCGATTGGAGCCAAGCGGGCCCTAGTAGTTCCGATTGGAGCCAAGAGGGTCTTAGTAGCTCCGATTGGAGCCACGCGGGCCCTAGTAGCTCCGATTGGAGCCAAGCGGGCCCTAGTAGCTCTAATTGGAGCCAAGCGGGCCCTAGTAGCTCCGATTGGAGCCAAATGGGCCCTAGTAGCTCCGATTGGAGCCAAGCGGGCCCTAGTAGCTCTAATTGGAGCCAAGCGGGCCCTAGTAGCTCCGATTGGGGATAAGCGGGCCCGTGCGAGTCGGAGCGGAGCTAATCGGTTCCGCCCGAGTCCGAGCGGAGCCAAGCGGATTCGGGCATGTCTGAAGGTGCCAGATCGGGTCAGGGCGCTCCCGATCGGATCGCTCTGCAAACATCCCCTAACCTGAACCTAATCTAGACCAACCCCTACCACCCCTCTCCCCATTCATTCTCTCATCTCCCCGCCAACATCTTCAGCACAACGGCCTAACAAGCATGGTCGACGAAATTGCGAGAAAGAAGACGAGAAACCGTTCGCCGTCAATAACCATATGGAAAATTACGACGGACATAAGATAAATAGACGTCGCCGCAGACAATAAGGTTCATGGTTACCACGGTCCGCAAAGTACCAGGAAGAGGAGGCGATTTTCACGTGGGCCGTTACGCGAAATGAGCGAAAATACGAGTGCGATAAAAAGCCAATGTCCTTCCCAGCGAGTCGCCTTTACTCGGGGCATCCACCCTCTCTGATTTCCTCGGGGAATCCCATAGAGTTTACGACACCGGCCGATACTGCGTTCCTGCGATCGATTTATGGCGGTATAATCGGGTCGCTATCGTTTTCCTTACCGAGACTGAATAAGGGTGGCAGGGTGGTGGCCCTCGCTGGGACACGATCGTGATTTATTAGACGTAAAGTTTTAAAAGGGTAGATTAATTTCATCGGGATGAACGCGTTTTTAGCGAATTGAAAGTTTCCTTGGGGGAGTTTAATACGCTTCTATGGGATCGCCTGTGTTTATGCGGCACGTTTAGGGTTTTCGATGAGAGCCGCGGTTTTCGTGATGTCGGATGTAGGTTTCTAGGTTGTGGTGACTTCCTGAGCAATGATTTCAAGGTGATATCGAATCTGTGGAGGCTTTTTGAATTTTTAGTATTAATTTTGTGTATTGGTAGGTTTAGAATTACCGTAGAATTAACAGTAGAACTACCAAACCAATCAGAATGACTGGTACACAATTTTTTCCAAAAATTCTCCAAGTTTATAGAAGAGTCTTAGAATAAATATTCTACGTCCATCTTGTAAAACATGAATTACCGAATCGATCATATTTTCCGCCTCTTAATTCTCCCTTTTTCAAAATGCTTATTTAATATTTTTAAATATGATAGATTTAACGCCGGTAGTTCTAGTGTTAATGTTGATATATTTATATGTAACAGATTTAACACCGGCAGTTCTAGTGCTAAACACTTGAGTAATTAAACTCTTGAAGCAGATTAGACGTTACATTTTATCGAATTAACTTTTCATCACACGTTTCATTTCATAATCGAAGAATAAACTCCCCTTTTAATAAAATTAGATGTTTTAATGTATCAACGGACAGACGCATTGTTACTGTGACTTATACCACTAAAACTACCGATCTGATATCTCATCAAAAGGTATACTGAAAAAGTACTTTGGAAGAAGAGAAATCAAGAGGTGAAAAAAATAATTAATTAACTAATTTAGGTTTTATAAGATAGAAGTGGAATATTTACTTCACGTCTCTTCCATCAATTTGGGGAATTTTTAAAAAAATTTGGCAACCAGTCATTCTAACCGGTCTGGTAGGTTTAGTGTCAAATGATAATTTAAAACTTTTCTATGGGGTTCTACGAGGTGACGGGGTATTTGAACTCGGACCAAATGATGGCGAGTTCGAGCCTTTGCATCATATTTATAGCTACACGAAGCAATTATACATTCGTGCATTTAATTTGAAAGAAATTAGTAGGGAGCATTTAGCATACATTCGTACTTTCATCGATAATTCTACAAGAAATTCGATTTACCACGTCGCCAATCACTTTCCCCGTCACGCTTTCGTCTTTTTTTCGTTATACAATAATTAATTCAAAATCACTGTGTATTTTTCTATTATCTGATTCAAGCTTACGTTCGTTGATTTAATTTCACTTATCATTATTCGATCCTATCGATCTCCTATACCGATACAAAAAAATTTGCACGTAATTCCTGCAATTTGAAATTATTTCTGAATAAATCTACGCCTTAAATTTTATTTTCTCCAAAATTTCACAACAAAACAGAAAATGTGGAACAGAAAGTTTATTTATCTTTTATAACGATATGAAAAAATTTGCACAAGATATCTGTACGTTGAAACGTTTCTAAATACGTCTACACGAAATTATGCACGTCTTTTATAAAATTACCCTTCAAAGAAGGGAAGGCAGAAGAGATAGATATTCTTTTGCAAAAAATCAGGAGCCACGAAAATACATCAATATGTAGCTCGATCGAATTTTTCGCGAATAGGATTTTTGCAGAGAGAAGTGCTAATATCGGATGAATTCGGTGGAAAATGAACGGTGCAACGAATCTCGGTGAATCCGAAAATTATCTCGCATTGTTAGCCGCTTTGATTGGCAATCGTGGGATTGCAAATTTGCGAATTACAGTTGCCCAGATGTACTCGATCGGAATCCAACCACCGATCGCCACTATTTCATTGTTCGCATTAACAATGGAAAAAAAATGTCCCACACATTTCCATGAAAAACCGACACTATTCATTACGCACCAAATTCGCGAAATGTTAGCAAAACTTTTTATCGAAAAAACTTATCAAAAATTGCAAAAAAATACGAGAATTTTATAACAAACTTGGTGTACAAAGAGTGTGCAAAAAATTTGCAGATGTTCGCAAAACGTCTTCTTAATGCTAGAACTCCCAGTGTTAAATCTATTATATTTAAATATATTAAATCAGTACCTTAGAGAAACAGGAATCAAAAGGTCGAAAATATGATTAATTGAGTAATTAATGTGTTATAAGATACATGTAGAATTTTTACTCTATGGCTTCCCGATAAACTTTGAAAATTTTTATAAAAAGTAAAGAACCAGTTATTTTGACTGCCTTGGTAATTTTAGTGTTAATGTAAAAGAGGCTAGCAGAAATGATAGCATTTGGTAGGATCTTGATCGTTAGATCTGCAGACATTAATCTCGGCAGCAGAGAATAGGTGACGATCTGATTGGCAATTCGAGGGAAATATATCGTGCAAAAAATTAAGACCACCTTACATCCGTCGGAATAACAGGTGGATTTAGAAGGACCACGATGGTCAAACGGATAAAGGCCCCAATGTGGAAGGATTTCGATTCGGATTCCTGAAAGACCTTGAATCTTTTTTCCATCAAGATATTTATATCTCATAGATTCCCATGGTTTCAAACGAATCCTTGGATTACGACACCTAATAATATTCTGGGAATTCGAATTTGCAATTTGATTCGATCCTTGAAAATGAAATGGGAAAAATAAATGAATAAATTGCCATTCATACAAATTGTATCACTGTTTCGAAATTGATTGGATTTTTGTTTTCTGCTTTCTTATACTTCTATTTAAATGCATCAAACATTTATGAAAGCTTTAAGTGGCAAATATTTGCTATATGAAAGTACCGAAATACCGCATGGAAAATGGATATCATAAAATTCTATCGCATCCATTTCCCATCCTCTATCGTTTGCAAGCTGAATAAGAATCAGAAAAAAAATGCAATTCTTTTCTTTATTTTCAGCTAGTTCTATTTAAGTGCGCAAGAAATGTATTAAATTTGTAATTAGCAAATATTCACAGTATAAATATATCACAATATCACACAGAAATTAGAAACCATAAAACTCAATCGCAACATACATTTGCCATAATCCATCGCTTACGAACTGATTAAAAATCTTAAAAAATTGAAATTTTTCCCTTCATTTGCTTACACTTGCATTTAAATCCATAAAACGTTTATTAAATTTGTAATTAGCCAATAATCGCAGTACAAACATATCAGAATATCACAGAGAAATTAAAAATCATAAAACTCAATCGCAACATATATTTTCCATAATCCATCGATTACAAATTAATTCAAAATTATAAAAAAATTGCGATTCTGCCCTTCATTTAAATACATTTATTAAATTGTCAATTAGCAAATATTAATATCAATATACTGCACAGAAATTAAAAATCGTAAGATTCATGCGCAACATTTATTTCACCTAATTCAGCGATTACGAACTGATTAAAAATCGTAAAAAATTGAAATTCTCCCCTTCATTTGCTTACACTTGCAGTTAAATCCATAAAACGTTTATTAAATTTGTAATTAGCCAATAATCGCAGTACAAACATATCAGAATATCACAGAGAAATTAAAAATCATAAAACTCAATCGCAACATATATTTTCCATAATCCATCGATTACAAATTAATTCAAAATTATAAAAAAATTGCGATTCTGCCCTTCATTTAAATACATTTATTAAATTGTCAATTAGCAAATATTAATATCAATATACTGCACAGAAATTAAAAATCATAAGATTCATGCGCAACATTTATTTCACATAATTCATCGATTACGAACTGATTAAAAATCGTAAAAAATTGAAATTCTACCCTTCATTTGCTTACACTTGCATTTAAATCCATAAAACGTTTATTAAATTTGTAATTAGCCAATAATCGCAGTACAAACATATCAGAATATCACAGAGAAATTAAAAATCATAAAACTCAATCGCAACATATATTTTCCATAATCCATCGATTACAAGTTAATTAAAAATTATAAAAAATTTAAATTCTGTCCTTCATTTGCTTACACCTGCATTTAAATACATTTATTAAATTGTCAATTAGCAAATATTAATATCAATATACCGCACAGAAATTAAAAATCATAAGATTCATGCCCAACATCTATTTCCCATAATTCATCGATTACGAACTGATTAAAAATCCCAAAAAAATTGTAACAACAAAATCATAAATTCCCAACATCGTTAGGTATTGTTATTTGAAGAACTCACTCGGCTTCCTTTAACAGAGCGAAACGACGAAAAACTGTGCCGTATTTTCTGACAGTCAGCGCGACAGTATCGAGCAATTTGAATAAAGCGTACTTTTGCGAAAATACACGCCATGAATATAAAGTGCTCGATGACGTCAGTGAAGTTCAGCGAGAAAAGGATTCTGCCTCTTCGTCTTCGGAAACTTTCCGACGAAGAATATCTCGGCCTACATTGCCCCCGAAAATTCGCATGCCACATCCCGCGGGGGCACTCGGTTATTTTCAAACGCCGGAAAATCGTGACGTTCGATTTTATTATGCTCCTTCGCAATCTCGACGAAATCGCGTCATTTCTGCTAACGTCCATTTTCGAAGGATTCCTCGCACCTCGATGGAGCTGAATTTTTACGTTGCTTGCATATCTTTGTTGGACTTAAAAAAGAGACTTTTGGGAAAATTATTTTTCAGTATTTTGTGACTCGTTGATTGTTTGGCTGGTAGACTTAAATCGATGGTTGATTAATTGGCGAAGATGTATTGAAAATTATTTGGAATTAGAAATAATTGGAGTCGTGTTGTATTGGTAATGAAATTTTAAAATTTTGAAGGAATTACGTAGCTGTCATTTAGGATTAATTTAGGATTTTTTAGGCTTCATTTAGGGTTAATTATCTTACTCGGAGACTTTTTGAAGAACTGATTATTGAAGAGATATTTGCATTTTTATAGGATTTGAAATGCTTGCAATAATTTTTGATTAAGAAAGAGACTTAATAGCAATTTCAAAAAGTAGTTTTCTATCGGTGACCATTAAGGAAATACTGTACTGCTAATTTCTGAGGAGTTAGAATAATTAATGCAACTCTTTATTTGTTAATAGTAAAATTGTACAAGTTTTAAGTCGGAAGGAATTAAATTTTGCGATGTTTCTTCATTGAGAAATAATAAACTAATAATGCTACTTGATTAATTTTGACTTGTAGAAAGTTCTTAAGTATAAATATATTTTTTTAATACAAACATTTTATTTAACGAGTTTTAATCTTCTGCTGTACATTAAAATTAATATTTACAATTATTTTATATTGAGATTAACAAAATTCGAGCAATTTCACATGATTAGATTAGCTTGTTTAATCGTGGATCTCTGGATTTGATTATTTTTGCTATAGAAAATATTAAATTACAATAATTTGTGATTGCTGATAACAATCTTATTCTCACAGTAATTAGAAATATCTCTAAATTCGTTTCTATAATTTTGCGTGGCACAGTAATAACGTGAATTAAAGATAGTTTTTAAATGCATTGTTTCCAGCGGAAAAAAAACTGTGCAGAGAATGCAAATTTTGTTATACAATTTCCTGAAATAATTGCAATTTCGTGAATTGTCTAATGCATGTAAAAGATGACTACAGGTCAAAATAGCTATATTTTTAAGGGTTAAAATATTTGCAATGTCATTGGCAAACTATCGCATGGCTGTAAAAATGTTCGTGTAGATGAATGCCATTACTGCGAGATGGGTTTGATAGTTCTAAAATATTATGGCCACCATAGCTGCTGCAGGAAGTACATTTTTTACATTCTCGTGATAGTGCTTCGAAGTAATTTCAAAGTGGAAAAATGTCTCAAAAAGTTTTTTATCACTTTTGCAAATTTCACGTAGAATCTTCGAGGAAAATACAAAAAGAATTTATATCTTTCGCATGTTTAAAGATATTCCAAATGCAAATTTCTCATTCCTCCCTTTCAATATTTATTACTTTAGGCTCTCTTGCCGCAATGTTATCAATATCCAAATTTTATCATTTACTTTGAGACAATTCTCCACACTTAAAACGAGGTACTGTAACCCATTTCCAGCAAAATTTTTCTTCGTTTGATTGTTTCTAGAAGAAGTATTGTCGTAGTGCAAAAATAAAAATAATTCATGAAAAATACTGCTTAAGAGTAAATTTAAAACAAACTGTCTTGAACACATTTAATCTCAAAAGCATGTCAAATATCTAAATTGAATGCTAAAAGACATAGAAAATGAATAAATCCCGAAATGGGGACCATAGAAGGTAATGGGTTAATCACCTCATTTATTTCCATTTCTAATTACTTATCAAATTATATAACAATCCACCAAATCATTCTGAACATTCCAATCTCCAACACAATTCTTCTTTCTTATTCGAATTTCCTGAAATTCATCAAAGTTAAAAATACCGATGTCAAGTTCCTCGAAAAATATTCAAAGCAAGTAAATTACCCGATCAAAAAGAAAAACCCACTATCTTCTTCAAATCCCAGCATAAAGTCCCGCAAAGAAACAATCCTCCAACGAAACCATCGGAATTTCTTCTCAATTCTTTCCTCCCTTCTCTTCTAAACTTAGCCAAACAAAGGTGAAGTTCATCCACGGTTGATGCCCGATTAACAATGGAAAAAGTCCATCAGCCCGACAAATCTCTGCCGCGAAATGTGGCGAGATAACAAAGCACTTCTTATCCTCGATTGTGCACTCGGAAGAAGCGGAACAAAGAGCCGGCTTTTTCTTTCGCATTAATTTCAGGGCAGAAACGTCGAACGAGTCACCGAAACTCGAGCGCGTATTGACTTTCAATGCGGAAGAGAAGTCGCCCGATGTCTTCTTTTACTGCAACCTCGCGCCTTTCGATTTCGTGGCTATTATTGGTTATCTTGTATTAGATAGCTGGATATCGCTACCACGCTGATGCCGGTTCTTTATTTTTTTTTCTCCCCTCTGCCATTTCCGTGCCTTTCAAAACTCCGTCGATTAAGTTGCTCGCGTTACACGCCCGATTCGGCGACTTAATCCTCCTGGCAATTTGTTCTTCTTAGCGTTTTCCCGTTCAGAACTTTCCATGCGAGGTTTTATTAATTATTACGTGCACGGCGTTAACGATCCTCTTATCGGGGACGACTTTTACCGGCGATTTGCTCGGTGAAGGAGAGATCGATTGTTGAGATGATGTGCTGCTAGGAATAATTGCGATTGGGTACTTTAGGCTGTTAATCAGTTTTGTGAAGGTTTGTTTCGATGGCGTAAAAAAATATGAGCATTTAAAAAAAAGGTACACCAATATTGTACTAGATTTTCGATTTATTAAAATTGAATTACAAGGCTTGAAAAAATAATAAAAGTAGAAAATATCAGCGTAAAGTGTGGAGTTGAGGTTGCTCAACAGTTGTTGATGAGTTGTTGAAGGTATGTTTCGACGGTGTAAGAAAAACAGTCCAACAAACAACAAAGACAGTTGTAGGTTTTATTTAATATAAATGTGAAAAAACTGCAGTTACTTTTTCCAAGCAGTGTTAAAAGTAACAAAAAATAAGAAAGAGTTGTGAT
The DNA here is from genome assembly GCA_963989415.1 of Cerceris ruficornis. NCBI lineage: Eukaryota > Metazoa > Arthropoda > Insecta > Hymenoptera > Crabronidae > Cerceris > Cerceris ruficornis. The sequence continues at coordinate 6,776,156 of OZ022530.1, read as the reverse complement.
GATAGTTTACAGGGAATGATATTGTTTAAATGAATGGCTAGGAATTAAAGGAAAAATTGAATAATAATACCATTGGAATTATTATGTAGCTCGAAGCCTTTCATCGCCCTCGGATCGATTATTGAAGAGATATTTCTGGCGCTATGGTATTAGGAGTAATTACAATAATATGTTATCAGTAATGGTACTTGGTAGAGATTAGGATTTTTCCAGTAATTTATTCGTTATTAATTACGTTGCTGGTAGCCTTTTATCATCGGTTGATCGATTATCGATGAGATACCGTAAATGCTCTGAAATTAGAAATAATTGCAGTCATATTTTATTGGCAATAAAATTGTAAAAGTTCTGTGCCGCCAGGAATTAAAGTACTTTCATTATTTCACTTATGATTAATTATATCACCCGAAGACTTTCATCGCCGGCTGATCGATTATCGAAGAAATATTTGCAATTCCATGGGATTGGAAATACTTGCAGTAATATTTTATTAGGAATGGAACTTAATAGATATTTTCTTAAATTTTTCCCAACCACAGATAAAAAAAGAAACATTATATTTTTAATGTTTGCACACGTTAAAATAATTAATGCAATTCTTTGTTTGCAAAAATAATTTAATTAACGAATATACAGTTATTATTTTTTTTAAATATCTTTTAACTTCGTTATGTTTTGTGGATAAAATTTCAAATCTTCTTTTAATTCAGCATCTGAATGAAACTAGGTTCAGAAGCTTGGAAAATTGACAGGGAATTAATAAAAGAAGAATGTTAATGATTTATAGGAAATAAAATTACGCTGTTAGGTGTGAAAGCGATATAATCGCTCACTTAAGTAATTTATGACTTAGCTGATCAAATACAATACAAATTTTGTTCAGACAGCGCCAAAGACAGTGCCATGTTCCCTGAAAACATTTTTTACTGCAAACTATTTAACAGATCAAAGCAAATGATTAATTTAATTTGCAATAAATTGTTTATCCACGTTTACAAATCTTTACATGATCATTCGCTCAATATCTTGCATTGAAAATAAAATTTTCTTGGCGAATAATTCATTCTAAAGTATCGTCAAGAAAGAACATCTTTAAAAATGGCAATGAAACAATTTCGTTGCAACGATGCGTTAACGATGAATTCCAATTCGAATCGAACTGCAATTTTTAGCATCATGCAACACAGACGTGCATAGATATAATTTGTTTTCGCCGAGCAATTGTTTCCTTGCAAAACAGCTCCTCATTTCGAATAGTCAAACTTTCTAGGAAATACAAATTCCACGTCCTCGTCTGCATGCACTTTCATATCGCCCTTTCAAACTGTAGTCCGCTGATCGATGATCCGGTGCGATCTACACGATTATTTCTACTTTAAAAATGCACATTAATTAGCACACTACATGGAATTTCATAATTGTATAAAAGAGAATTTTACAACGGATTCTAGAGCGAAGAATTTTGTCCCGTTGTCGATATCTATGCAAATTAAAATATTGAATAAAATTAATCAATTTGCTTCACTGCTTCCTTGGAAGAATTCAAAAGAACTATTCAAAGTTCACTAAAACTGAGTCCTTGACGCAATTACCATCGCTGAATTCTGTCACTATTTTTTATAATCAAAAATTCAACATTCTTTGTTGGCATATTAAAGAATTAACCTTCAACGCATGTTATCGGCTAATAAATCCATTTGACATTATCAAATCGATACCATTTCCTCATTACAACAATTTACTCCACTGCTTCCTCAAAAAAGTTCAAAAGCACCATCCAAAACTCGCCAAAACTGAATCTCTGACTGCTGAACCATCACTCAATTCTATTTCTAAACATTTAAAGCAAAAATTAAACGTCCTTTGCAATTCTTGCACCCTAAAAACCCATCGAATTAAACGAATAACAATCAACGCATGTTATCGGCTAACAAATCCATTTGACATTATCGAATCGACACCATTTTCTCATTACAACAATTTACTCCACTGCTTTCTCAAAAAAGATCAAAAGCACCATCCAAAACTCGCCAAAACTGAACCTCTGGCTCATGAACCATAACTCAGTTCTATTTCTATTAATTTAAAGCAAAAATTAAACGTTCTTTGCCCTTCTTGCACCCTAAAAACCCATCAAATTAACACTAGATCTACGGCCGCCGTCAATTTGCCGGGTTCCTACATTTTTCAAAATTTTTCTCACACTGATAGAGAAGCAGTACAGTAAATATTTCACGTGTATCTTATAATACATGAATTACTTAACTGATCGCATTTTTTACCACTTGATCCATCTTTTTTCAAAGTACTTATTTACTATATTTAAATATACTAGATTTAACGCCCGTAGATCTAGTGTTAAACGAATGACAATAAACGCATCTTATCGGTCAATGAATCCATCTGACATAATCGAATCGATACCATTTCCTCGTTACAAGCGACAAATTGCCAAAGGATGTCCACTAAGCCTGTGGCACGCGCGCGTAAAAACCACTGCACGCTGTGCACATGCGCACGACACGCGATACCATGGGACCGTTAGAAAGGCCCCATCGATAGCGGAAAGATCTTTCGACTGGCCCAAAAAAAAGGCGGCAAACTTCTCCATCATCACGAAGGCAAATGTATACGGATGATTGCACGGTGACGCGTGTTGTCGTGTAAACGCGGAATCGAACTACTTTTGGCGGGAACTCTTTCCCTCTGTCCACACCGCATAGACTCGGTTTATTGCGGTTACGTCAACGGAGAGGGATCGGATGAAGCCCGGCCGAGAAAAATCGGAAGGAGCGTATCTGACCAGGGCGTGCACTGTTCGTCGTTTCAGTGAAAGTGATCGCACGCGTCTATCTGGCAACGGACTACGTGTATAAAACCGGCGAGTGTGCTCGAGGATGGCACACTCCAAGTTAAACGCAGCTACGGGACAGGAGCAAGGATGAGGAACCTTTTAGTAAGTAGAATTAGACGGTTGAGTATCTGGCGAGGTAGAGTTATCGTAATTAGGCGTGGAGTTTGATTGGAAGAGGATGGAGAAAATTTTCGGATTTGACAATTGGCAATTGGTTTAACCGTCTTAGTGCCAGGGTTTTTTAAGAATCCGTGTCGGATTGTGCCATGCAGCGCGATGGCGCTTCGTTCATTTATTTGCAAGAAATGCCTATCGACGCGATCGCGCTACTTTTTTTCGTATAGAAGTAAATTCAATAAAAACAGCTTATTTATGCAGGTGGTTTACGATTATTTGAAAAAAAATAGTAATTAGGAACCAAGCGCGTTGCGAATTGACGGTCGGGACCAAATATCGCGACACAGTTCACCACAGTACGCGAACAGCGCGATCGCGCTGCGTGGCACTAAAACGGTTAAAGAGATATTCATCAGGAGCTACGATGGATGTGGAGCTAACAGATTAGATGTTGAGTCAGGGAGATTGTGTTTAGGTGTTTGTTATCTCTGGGGTATTTTTTCTTTATTTATCAATAGAATTACCGAGGCAGTCGAAGAACCTGGGGTTAGAATGTCTTTGAAAATTATTTATATTTTTATTCGTTTGGTTTCTTTGAACTTTTGAGTCTGTTTTGCGAAGTATACACGAGTTTGAAATGTGGATCGATCGGTTTTCTGCCACTTATTGTTTCTTTGGCTATGATGTATTAATATTCCGTTTGGAATATTTTAATTTGTATTCGGAAAGTTGTATTATTTTGAGGAGTAGCTTTACGAGACCGATGGATCAAAGGGTTTTCTGTGATTTGATAACTATAGATTAATTGAGATTGTTTGGCTTCGAAGCTGAATAGACTGTTGGAGTATCTGTCGGCAAACGTGTCAATTTGGATGATGGATAGTTTGTATTGGCCTCTCTTATCGGGACTGTAAAGTTCGACAGACAAAAGAAGACGAATATAAAATACCTCTGATACAAGCTGTAAGATAAATGATTCCTCTCAACAGGATAGACACGTCAGTCTATTGTGGGATATTTGATTTATCTCGATAGATTCTTTTGAAAATCGTCAATAATTTTCCGTTCAGATAGAATTAATTTTCTCCTGGAGAAAAAACATCGTACAAAAATGCCTGAACGTCAGAAGTCTCTTGGGACTTACAAATCTGAAATCTGATGATAAAACACTTGATCCTAGCAGCTTGAAAAATACCATGATCAAAATTTATCCTAAAATGTGACTACATCAATATTATGAAATGTCAATCACCCAGTATAATTGGTACTCGATGCTACCAACTTTCAAGACATATTAATTATTACAAATAATACAAAAAAATACCCTGGGCTATGCTGTTTATTAGATTGTGGATTTTTATGCATTTATAATAAATTTAACACTGCTAAAGTACACAAAAAGCATGTTATATAAAAAACTATGTGAAACATCCAAGACACGGCATTCGTTGTAACATTTAACGAGTGAAAGACACCTCTACTTGGATTCTTCTTTATTAGCTGCAATTAGAAAAATTTCAATTTGCATAAACATCCACAGTGTAGTGATCACATATTCAAAATCTCGGACACCTAATCAGCGGTCTCGAGTTCAAATACTCACATGACCTCTGAGGAACTTGTCCTAAAATACCATTCAATCCCAGTTACTTCTACACCATCCAAGTATTCTAAAATTGTTGCTAAATTATCCTAACACACGAAGCTGGAAAAATTCTCAAAAAATAAATCCATGGACGCACAACGCACTTAACAATCTGCACAAAAACCCAAAAGACTTGAACACGCCCCATCCATCTCACAGATTTGTCTTCTGGCGATAACCGCCTTCACCACCGCGGCGGAAACCGAGAAGCAAGAGAAACAGAAACGTGGAGTCCTCCTGGGAAGTTCCGGCGGTTCCGGAATAGGCGGAGGTCTGGGTGGATTAAGTGGAGGACTCGGTGGTTCCGGAAGTCTAGGTGGATTAAGTGGAGGACTCGGTGGCGGACACGGCGGAGGACTTTCCGGAGGAATTAGCGGAGGAGGTCTCGGTGGACTTGGTGGAGGATACGGCGGAGGACTTGGTGGACTGGGAGGAGGATTAAGCGGAGGATACGGCGGAGGTGCTGGAGGACTTGGCGGTCTTGGCGGAGGAGCTGGAGGACTTGGTGGCGGACATGGTGGACTGGGTGGTGGATATGGCGGAGGATTAAGCGGAGGAGCCGGAGGATTGGGTGGATACGGTGGAGGATTGAGCGGAGGAGCCGGAGGATTGGGTGGATACGGTGGAGGATTGAGCGGAGGAGCCGGAGGATTGGGTGGATACGGTGGAGGATTGAGCGGAGGAGCCGGAGGATTGGGCGGATATGGTGGAGGAGCCGGAGGACTGGGTGGATATGGCGGAGGATTGAGTGGAGGAGCCGGAGGATTAAGCGGAGGAGGACTTGGAGGACTCGGTGGTGGAATCTCTGGAGGATTGGGTGGTCTCGGCGGAGGACTCGGTGGAGCTGGTGGAGCTGGTGGTGGCGGCGGTGGAATAACCGCAGGAGTAGTTCCAGTACCAGTACCAGTTGTCGTCAGACAGTCCGTTCCAGTTCCGGTCCCTGTACCTGTCGACAGGCCCGTTGTTATTGCTCAGCCTGTCAGAGTACCACAGCCGGTAATTGTGACTATACCACAACAAGTCTCTGGACCTGCTGACATCGGTGGAGGCGCCGGTGGTCTTGGAGGTGGCCTGGGAGGTGGACTTGGAGGTGGCCTGGGAGGTGGACTTGGAGGTGGCCTGGGAGGTGGACTTGGTGGCGGCCTGGGAGGTGGACTTGGAGGTGGTCTAGGAGGTGGACACGGGGGTGGTCTTGGAGGTGGTTTAGGCAGTAGTCTTGGTGGTGGACTTGGCGGTGGTCTAGGAGGCGGTCTTGGAGGTGGTCTCGGTGGAGGCTTAGGATCCGGCCTGGGTTCTGGCTACGCTCCGAGTTATGGTTCCGGTTACTCTTCCGGAATCGGCTCAGGCATCAGTTCCGGTATCAGTCTTGGTTCACTGGGAGGTGGTTTGGGCGGTGGTCTGGGCGGTGGTCTAGGAGGTGGCTTAGGCGGTGGTCAGGGTGGTGGTCGAGGTTCGAAAGGAGGTTTGGGCTCACTCAGTTCCGGTCTGGGCTCCATTGGTTCCGGTTTGAGCACCATTGGTTCTAGTCTGAGCTCCATCAGCCAAGTTGGTCTTGGTTCTGGAGGAGGCTCTGGATATGCTTCCGGATATTCGTCGTACGGCGGTGGAATTGGTTCCGGTTTGGGCGGAGGTTATAGCTCTGGAATTGGATCAGGTCTTGGTGGTTCTGGTATTGGTTCTGGTGGTTATTCCGGTGGTGGATATTCATCTGGAATCGGTGGAGGGTCGCAAGGCTCCCTTGGATCCGGGTATTCTTCTTATTCGTCAATAAGAAAGCATTGAATGAACGGATCGTACGAGGAGAGATAAATGTAAACGTGTTCTTGGAGTGTACGTATTTTCATAGTCAGCGTATGATCAGATGTAACGGAGTTAATTTACGAAGAAAATGTGATAGGTGAGGAGTTTTGTACACAGAAATAAAATTATATTTTTATACGATTTTTACTTATACGATTTTTATTTATTACGATTTTTATACGATCCCGTTTGTTCGTTTTTTTTTCAGAATCTCTGGAAGATTGTCAGCAATTATTATTTTACTATTTATATCAGTAATAAGTGAAGGCATAGGTCTTACATATTACGTAGGATAAATTAGTTCAATTAATTCAGTAGTTTCTGGATGAATAAGTATGACGGTAATTATGAAATTATCAGCGAAAGTTACGATCACGTGCAAAGAGAACAAAGTAAATATAGACTGCAGTAAATCGTATTCGTATGAATACGAAGCATTTGCAACAAACTTTCATTTTATTAACTTAATTATTGTATGACGATAGTTTATTTAATTCACTATCGATTATATTGGACTCGCAATTAATATCCCTACAGCTCTATTTGTGATTTCACAAATGTTAAGTAATAGAAGAATTTCCAATTTTTTGTGGCACTAAATTAATAATGGAATAAATAGCTGCTGATACTTTTACAATATTATTTTACTTGCGTTATTAAGAGTATCAAAAATATTTCTCATTAATAATAAATATTACAATTACTTTTACATCGATATATCTGCCAAATAGATTTCTCATTTGATCATTTAAATTTCTATTATCAATTAATATATTTTCACTTTAGAGGCTCAAGAGCATTTCGTAAAAATTATAAATATTAGTAAGAGCAAAATTGTTGAAGCAAAATTTTTTTAAAAACCGTTTAAAATTCATCCAATCTAGTTGAAAATATATCATTTATTAATAAAATAAAAGTACTATATTAATAATCATATATTTATAAGCTTCAAAAAGTGAATCGTCGATTATAAACAGACGTAACTTCACTTTTATAACTTCTATATACCGTAAAGTTTATTAAAAATAAGCAGAAAGACGTTATTAAACAATAATGATTTCATTTGCAATAAAAAATTATTCGCGAAAATTGTTATAATTAAAATTTTCAAAATTATCCATTGAGGTGCACTGCGCATGCGCCACGTCCAGCGATAGACTATACATATAAGGAGCTCGTTCGGCGCGCCGCGCCACTATAGACCGATCACCGAGCCCTATATGATCGAGTGACAGGATGACATTTACATTTTCCATTCGACTTGACTATCAATACCTGGTCAGTCCTAATTTAAATTAACGATTATTAGTCCATGTGTCCCATAATATTAATATGTTTAAACAACGAACTACAAGGGATTTTAAATAACTTTAACAATTAAATGCAATATTTTGTGTAAGTGTCAGTGACCTCAAGTGACAGTTACCTGCAAGGGTTTTAAATTATTTCGATAATTAAATACAATGTTTTGTGGAAGTGTCAGTGACCTCAAGTGACAGTTACCTGCCAGTGATTTGAAAACATTTAGACAATTAAATACAATGTTTTGTGGACATGTCGGTGACCTCAAGTGACAGTTACCTGCAAGGGTTTTAAATTATTTCTACAATTAAACACAAAGTTTTGTGGAAGTGTCAGTGACCTCAAGTGAAAATTACCTGCTAGTGTTTTTAAATTATTTCTACAATTAAACACAAAGTTTTGTGGAAGTGTCAGTGACCTCAAGTGACAGTTTTGTGTCTCTTTCCACGAAACAGAATACAAAAAGTAGAGTCGGCGATTTGAGGGAAAGAGTTTCAAAGGAACGCAGACTAAAATGTAGTGTGGTTAGGGTTGTATTTATGGGTCCTTACTCGTGGCAACCTCCTCGCGGTGGGACCTGGGTCGATAACATTTATTATTATTTTAAGTTTTCTTAAATGTGATTTTAGCACGATATTTTATTGAATAGTAAATGGTATCGAGCGAATGGCCACGAAAGCCGAATATTCAGCAGCTAGGACTACTGAATGTTCAGATTCCTAGTTTAAGTCAGGTTCAAGACTTTGTGTTTAAGTTATGTGGGACCCGGCGCTACTGTTATGCGAATGTAACTTGGAGATATTAGGAAAATTGTCTTCATGATGAAGCCGCCACCACGTTAGTAAAAGGGTTGAGAATGCCACCTTAAAGGGATCGATCAGCGTTCAGGGCCCATGAAATTATTATGCGTAGCTACGGCACTGACGAGCCCGGTTTGACGAGCAATGGCGTCGTAGCGGGAAAACAACCGGCACATGTTTTTGACGGATGTTTTCTTAAATTGTGCTAAATCGAAAACAGTTATGACATTTTTCGCCAATAGTTTTTTCTTCAGAAATGCCCGCAGAATCCAATAATGTGTGTGTAAATTTGTGCCAGCAATAGTACTCCACGTTAAAATGCAAAGTTAATGCGGAGAAAGTTCGCGCATCCGCTCCTTTTTCAACTTTGGCAGTTATTTGCTACCATTAAAAAGTACGGAATATTATAACTGCTCACACCTGTATACTCAAAAAACACTCCTCTATTTTTTGAGACCAAAAAGGACTGTCTACCATTTTTAGTTTTCATGTAATACCAGCTTCTTTGCCGAAATCCACCGTTTTTACAAAAACTGATGTTTTTTGAAAACAGAGGGCAATAGAGAAATTCCGTTGGTCGATTCGTGTCCTATAAGAATTACGCCGTAGCTATTGGAAAACAAAAATGGTGTTGGACAGTGCAATTAATATATTTTCAGTATAGATTACCAAGAAAATTTCATAATAATTGTAAATATTAAAACAAAATTAAGATCCCTTAGCCTACAATAACGTGTGACACTCGTCGCGCGGTAAATGGAATAGAACATTTTGAAGTCTTCCAAACTACTAATTTGAAACTATCAGTCGGTCACGAGACAATGAAATTATTTCTATACAATTAATATTGACTTGAGCTATTTGAAACATCATAAATCAGAGCCAAATTTTGAGTTCACAAATTAATTCTGAGTTATCGCAAACACAATCCAAAAAAAATCCTAGGGCAAAGGGTTAAGCATTGAATTGAAAATACATTTGTAAGATGTCGAAATATAGATATTGTCCGACAACTGAACGACTGCTAGAGAGCGGTGAAGCCTCTCGTTTTTAACCGCCTATTACCGCCTTTTTTTTTTCGAATCACCAAAACCAGCCTCCTAAAGTGTGCGACTGTGTGGAGTGTCCACTTTAGGAGACTGGGTTTGGAAATTCCAAAAATCAAATGACAGGAATAGGCATTTGAAAACGAGAGGTATCGCTGTTCCCTAGCCATATTTCAGTTGTCGCACTATAGTTGAGCATCTCGTTTATCGTGACGATGACGCCATCTCTCCCCACTCCATCCGCCAGCGCTCGAGCGAACCGCGCAACGAGCGACTGAATCGGAAGGTCAGTGTTCCTCTTGGCTGACAGCCGATAACATCGTCGCCGTCGTCGTCTGCTCACGCTTTCACTACAAGGTACGCTTTTTATTATCGATTAAAAAATATTTCTAATTTATCGACTTGCGTAATTCTAATTTATTGACACCCGTGTACCAACAATATCGCGTAACATCTTTTTTATACAGTGTTACGAGATACATATGTACACAGATGGCGCGTTTTTTTGGTGGTAATTTTTTTTACTATATGTTACTTTCATATTTTTCATAATCGTGCATTCACTTATTTGCTATAAATATAGCTTCCGTGATTTATTTTAAATAAAGATCTTTCTCAACATGGAGTTTTTGCTGTGTCTGTTTCGTATATTTATAATATTTATATAAATGTAAAATGGTTCTAATATTTATTTGTTGTATAACAAGAAAGATTAATGTTTATAAGTTTCAACGGAGGATTATCAATTGTTTTCAATATAACAATATAAAAGTGTATGCCGATAACGAAATTATAATAGTGCCGTTAGAAACACCATTTCTCGGTGTCACCTTTCTAACCTTCGAGTTCAGACAATTATTGAGACGGTGCATATTTATCAAACTGACTCAAATACCTGAGACGAATAATTTACGAGATTTATAACAATGTATATTGACTTATTGTTATATCTATATAAAGTATCCTTCATATTATGCTACTCTCCCCAACTTCCTTGTCAAAGTCGCAGTTTTTGCGTCTAATTTCCTCCTTTAGAGTTTCGTCCACTGTAATTTCTAAGAGGATTCCCTATTATAATTTAGCTGTTTATACTTTACGTAAGATATTATCTATAATACGAAAACAGCAACAATAGCTGGTACGTTAGTAACCTGGCAATAGGAATAATATTTGCATTCTGTCACTGACCAGTAGTCGAATGTCGTATCTGCATAGAAATCTTCTTCCTATGGTGTATCAGTACAGTGTCACCAATATTTCACAGTCGATAACGCAGTTTCATGGTGGTAAACCTATGTGATAAAATCCCTAGCAGTTCCTTTATAAAGGAAATTTATCAGAGGACGGTAATTCTCTTGCAGAAATTTTATTTATGTCTCTAGTCGCAGCAGAAACAATTGGTCATAAGTATGTTTCCTAGATGTGTTTCAGTATCGACAAAGTAATTTGTACTTCAGTTTGAACTCTGTATTATCTACAGTAGTACAAGTAGGGAATACGTAATATTTGCAACAGCTGATAAAGCTGCATTTTCACTTATCGATAGTGAGTAATCGTATTTAAATTTGGCAGTTAGAGATTATTTGAATTCATGGCGTTTTAATAATATAACTATTTAATTCTTCTTAGCCTGCACTTCTAATTTGAACTGTTCTATCTTTTGCCAATACCGGTCAGATCAAAGTTATCATCAATATTTTAAAATTTAGCAAAAATAAAATCGAATCAGTAGCATTATTTTCGTAATTTGAGGCATGCTAGATTCAATACTATTTATTCAGCGTCTTGTGCAGTAATAGTTTGAGAAAATGAAAATTTTAAAAGTTAAAGGAACAGGTAGTAATAAAATTACATAAACTTACAGAACGAAGACCATTGTTTGATAATACGATTCATTCAGACTCACCTGAAACAAAAAGAGGAAATATGATTATTTATTGTACAATGCTCCATACAATTCGTTATGCTTTGTTTCAGCTTATATTACATTGCAAATAAAATGAGACGTTTCTTTGTATAACAAGTATTTGTTAGCAGATATAACTCATTAAAATGTGCCTCTGTGGGATAATTAATGACGTATACGTTCGAGAAAAAATGTGTACAGTATTTCAAATAAACCTTCCAAATATAACCTTTTGAATTATTACGTATTTCAGCTTGCTGTTTACCAACGTAGGCATTTAAATCACTATTTTCTTTTTTCAAAAATCGCAGTTATCACCGTTCGTTAAAAACAGAGAGCTTCCCATGCCATTTTTAACACGGCTAAAAATTTTGCCCGATTTAACCTTTCACAAAAATAAAAGAGAAAAAGGGCATTACAAAGCAGAAATAGAATAAAAATAATATCCGCGTAGAATTCTCTCGAATTCTCCTCTCCGCAAACACCATTATTTATTCTCCTTCACCTCGAAACACCTTCAAAGGCAAAACCTAACCTAAAAGTCCGTCAGGAAAAAGCACACATCCATCCTTCCGACGATAATATGAAAAGTTCAACCCAAAACTAATTTACAACCGTCCAAAAGAAGAGGCGAAACTTTAATTAAGGCATCCTACGACACCAGGAGAGAATTATTAATTACATTCCAGAACAATTCCACCTTCAGCGCCCTCTACGTAACGTAACTCTTCTCATAACATTAAGCAAAATCTCCCAGAGTGAAAAAAACTTCACAAACGACCCTCCCTTCGTCGTATTTTATCGACTTCTCGACGTTAAACGCGACCAATTATTCGGAAAGTTCGTTGGAACTATCTGACGAAAACGGCGCCGGGGAAAAAAAAGCCGGTAATAAATTATCGGTGGACAAAGAGACGATGAAATTTTCGCGCGACATCAATTCCGTTGTTTGCACGCTTTATCCCCGGGGATCATTCTGCGGCTGGTATCATCTCTCGAATCCCTCGTGTTTTGCTCCTCTGCTCCCATAGAATTATCCAATCGTACAAATAAACGTGTAAACCTAGCTTGTCTCTGGCAGACGTAGTGTACAATTAATTAATTACGGACAGGGACTTTATCTTCCGGCTGGCTTCGTTATTATTCATGCAGTTCGTTTGCTATGCCGAATGGCGATGATCATTAACGATGACGAGCTACTGGATCAACTATTATTCATCGGTGTTACGTTTCTGGGTGAAGCCGGCTCGTTTTCGTGCGTGCTTGTGTTATGGAAATAATGCGGTTACGGTTTGTTGCTGTTAGGAAGACTTTAGATTCTGTTTTGAGACCTTGGAGAGCCAGGTGTCGGAGCAGACGCGTCGTTTGTTTTGCTTTGAAGCGCGGTCGAGCGTTTCGCCAGTTTGGAAAATTTTAAGGTGGGTTGAATGACTTTGTAGGCATTCTGCCTGGTATTTAGGCAGTTTTAATGGATTTTAAAGTGAAACGAGCGTTGTGGATACATCGAAGCGCTCTTGTGTTATTTTGAATATTGTTTCCAATGATTTGATTATGTAAAATAATTGTAACATGGCACAAAGCCTCGATTATATTGAGTTGTGCTTTATTTGCTTAATAAATTACGTTATGTACATTGAGTTAACCCTTTGCACTCGATTTATTTTCAATGTATTTGTATTGTACTCTTCAGCGTGACATACGAGTGCAAACGGTTAATTTGTGCTTCAAGTTTGATTGTAAGTTCCAACAACGGATGACTTTGTTGGGACATTATTCCATTTTAACATGCTGCCTAGTATGTAGGTAATTTCGAAAACTTAAAAATAGATTGAATGACATTGTTGTGGCGTTTATTCCATTTTGAAGGACTCCTTAGTATTTAGATAGTTTCGATAATTTTAATACATATCGAATGGCATTGCTGGGACGTTCATTCCGTTTCGAAGTACTGTTTGCTGTTTAGATCGTTAGAAAAATTTTGCAGATAGGATTAATTACTGTTTAAGATGTTTATTCTTTTTGAAATTATTATCTAGATTTTCGGGCTATATAATTTTAATACAGATTGAATGGCATTGCTGGGACGTTCATTTTGTTTCGAAGTACTGCTTTCTATTTAGGTCATTAGGGAAATTTTGCAGATAGGATTAATTATTCTGTCAAGATGTTTATTCTGTTTAAAATACTGTCGAGATTTTAGGTGGATTTGAAAATTCCATGATAGGCCGGTTGACATTGTAGGGACATTTATATTGTTTTGAAGTGCTGTCGAGTAATTTAGGTATTTTAGGCTGGTGGTAGACGAAGGAAGGAGGAATTATGGAGGGTTTTAAACGGCTTTGGTTAGAGGGTGAGTGTCTTACAAACGGAGATGTAACGTAGACATAACATAGAATTAACTTAGTGTGATATAAGTTTGGAATTGAGGTAGAGGAGTTTTATATTTTAGTTAATGCAGCTTACTCTTGTTGTAAACTACACTTTGTCTTAGGTCAGACCCAGCACAGTTTAATGGACATAAATTTACAGTTAATATAGTGTAGTTTTCAACTCTATAGTATATAACTTACTATGATCGTAAAATATAGCAGAACCTGATCTAAATTCAGCTCAAAACCATTTAAATCTAACAAATATAAGCCAAAGGTTGATATCAAATCGTTCTAAATTGTACTTAAGCAAGCCTAATGTAATTTCCAATTATTATTAAAAACAGAAAATACTGAAATTCCGTAGTTTGTAAAAAAAAATGATAATTCCGAAAATTACCAGTCTCGATGAGATTATTATAAATGTGAACCCTCGAGAAATTTTGATTTCCATATAGAACACGATCTCCCATTGGAATCTTTCTTGCAAAATTTATGAACGAAGTTTTGTGGCGGGATGAGAGAGTGCGCCATATATTCTTATTAAGTTGAAAAGAATATAACGTCATTTCCTGTGCTTCATGTCTAAACTTGAAGGAACTGTTATACTTTTATTTTTATATAGAGTGCTTCAAAGTTACAGACGCATTAAAAACAGGAAATACTAGAATGAGCTACATTAAAATCATGAACTTCTTAACACTAGAACTACCAAACCAGTCAAAATGACTGGTACACAATTTTTTCCAAAAATTCTCCAAGTTTGTAGGCGAGTCATAGAATAAATATTCTACGTCCACCTGAAAAGACCTAAATCACCGAATCGATCAGCATTTCTATCTCTTAATTAACGTGGTTTCAAAGTACTTATTTAACATATTTAAATATACTAGATTTAACGCCGGTTGTTCTAGTGTTAATAATCTTCATTCGTTGCATTGACATTTTGATTATTAACGACACCGTCTTACGTTTTACCTATTTATACTTTATCATGCATTATCATATCATACATATTTTTATTTATAATACAAATTTGTTAATGTAATTCATTAATTTAACCTAACAAATATTTATTTGGTACACGGTGTATGCTTTTAGCTTCGCACAGTAAACAGACTTTATGGGCACTTCGAGCAACGGTACTGTCGTCGAAATAATACCAACACCAATTTTATGTATCTCCCTATTGGGTGATCCCGAAAAATGGAGAGAAATTTCAACATCGACAGTAATAAAAATAAATAACCTCGTCGCTTTTCTATTTAACCTGCGATGCAACCATTTGGACATCGAATTCAATTGCAAATATACTTTTAAATTATTTTATTCGCCCAAAAAGTTTCGAAAAATGTCATCCCCCTCCGAAAAGCCTGAAATGCATCGGTCCCCTGTTAATAACACTAAAAAATTCATGGACTATTTTGTTTCGAGCTTTAAACGGAGACTCAGACATTTCCAAACTATTTTATTCGTCCTAAATATGTTCGACCTCCAAGCATCTTCGAACATCACCTTTAAAAACCCGGAATGCATTTGGCCTCCGCAAATTTTCCTAGCAAATGCATAAATACTGTCGCGTGTTTCCGTCGCAATAAGAATTCCCCGGATGCCGTTCCACCTTCCCATATCGTCCTTTTTAAGCCCCATACATTCAGGAACGTCGAATGCCTGGAAATAACTCGCCAGGAATACTCTCTCTCTCTCTCTCTCTCTCTCTCTCTCTCTCTCTCTCTGGAAACCTATCGACAGGCCTTTCAAATTAGTTTGGCCTTTTCTTTCGTCGAGTCTCCCGGAAAAAGCATTCTCTCGGGGCTGGTGTGAAATTCGTTCGGGGATCCGGTAACGAAGCAAAAAGGAGAGAAGCGCACCTCGGACCTTGACACGTTCCTGGGAAAAGTCGTTGCCTCTGTCTTTCTTCCTTTCTTTTTCATTTTTCCTTCAGTCTTGTCTTCTTTTTTTCTTCCTTCTCCTCCGTCTTTGTTTTTCTTAGTTCTATGTACTTGCCTTTATCACTTCTTGTCGGTTACTCTGGCTTTTTGTTTTTATTTTCTGATGCGTTTCGGTCTCTCCTTGTGTCTGTTTCTTTGTATCTTTTTATTTCTCCTTCTATTCTTGTGTACCTTTGATTTTTTGGGTCCTTTATTTTCATCTTTTGATGTGTCCTTGTTTCTTCTTGCGTCTCTTTCTCTCTACTTTTTTTTCTATTTCCATCGTCTTTTCTTTCTTTCTACTTTATGATTTTTCTGACGGTTTTTTATTTTCCTCCAAGTCTCTGTTTCTTTTTGTGTCTCTTGCTCTCGATTTTGTATTTTTTCTTCTATTCTCTTCTGTTTTCCTCGTGTTTTCTCCATTTTCCTCTACTGCTCCGTTTATTACTATCTCTTTTCGGTGTTTTTCTAGTTCCTATTTTCTCCTCTCGTATTTACTTTTCTCCCCTTTTTCTCCGATTCCTTCGAGTTTTTCTTTTCGTTCTTCCTCCCCCTCTCTCTTTATTTCTCTCTTCAGAAAAAGGGAAAACGTCGAAGAGAATCTTTAACCGTACTTTCTACAAGTTTCCGGAAACTTGGCAGGTTAAGTTCGTCGACGGAGTTCGAAGTTCATCGACTTATACTTTCATTTCATAGCGTTAATTAAATTCAGCACGATCGCCGAAGGACCGAGCCATCATGCATCCATGAACTTTGACCCGATCGTAATTGAGTTACCGAGGAGACATCGATTCCATCGATATTTTTACACCGTAGCGATTTTTATGGAGTTAAATGATGATTTCTCCTAGATTTTATACTTGCAGTTTTAAGATTCTTACGTGTTATTAATTTTGAAGAATTTCATTTTGAATTTGGAAAGCACTGCATAATTCAATGTTATCTGCCTGGAATTCTTACAGTTGAAATGTTTATTAGCAAATAATTCGGAAAATAGTTTAATAATTTCTCTTTATATTTGTTCCAAGGCTTTTTATGCTAAATTTGACGAGGCAGTGAAAATGACTGGTTCAAAAATTTCTAAAAAGTTACTTAACCTTATATCTATTTTTTCTTTGCTATTTTCTGGATATGTCTGGTAAAATAAATGTATATTTTGTCACTCTGTATTATAGGATATTTATCTTGCAAAATTCTTCTTTAAATATGCAAAATTAATCTTCGGCAGTTCTAATGTTAATTAACAACAATATCTTACGAGGTTTTCAGTAATTGCCGGTACTGTCATCGGAGAATTGACAGAATAAAAATTGAATACTTAGTTTCTAGAATATTGCGTAGTTTATAACAAAAACAGCACGTATAAAAAAAAATTTACTTGCTCCGCCATCATGAAAACTCACAATTGTAAGGTAAAAGCTTATGATAATATACTGCAGTCTCATGGACTGTAAAATATTACATGAGATCTTGACATCCCATAAATTGTTGCCTTTAGTTCGAAATGTCTCATTACACTCCATTTTGCACTCTTTTCCACGGCACCAGCAGCGTGAGGCGCGAAATACGAATTTCCTTCTGCTTCAGATATAATAATACTAATGTACTGCAGCATTAATTAGAAAATAATACACCTGGGGGTTCAAAATCCTATAAATTGTTGTCTATAGCTAGAAATGTTCCAATGAACCCATTTTACACTGTTTTCCACGGCTCCAGCAGCGTTAGGCGCCAAATAAGAATTTCTTTCTGCTTCAGATATAATAATATTAATGTACTGCAGCATTAAGTAGAAAATAATACATCTGGGTGTTCAAAATTCTATAAATTGTTGTCTTTAGCTAGAAATATTCCAATGCACCCCATTTTACACTGTTTTTCGCGGTGTTAGCAACATCAGCCGCGAAGTAGGAATTTCTACCTTCTTTAGACGAAATAATACATAAATTAAATGGTGTACCATTGGTAATTCGCTCGTAATCGTGTTTAAAGTTTCAATTTCTTCCGTAAACAGCAACGGTGATGTATCGAAAAGCAACTCGCAGATTCCTCGTTTATGATAACACCGCTTTAACTTAGCCGAGATGAATAAACTTCTCGCATACCAATATCGGGGTCGCGTGAGCCGGTTCATCTATTTAATTATAACTTTCCTTATTAACTCTATTCGCATGCATACAAGAGAAGCCTCGCTTCCCTCGTTACACGTTGCAAGCAAGTTCACTTCACATTTAGACCTCCTGGCTTTACTTTCAAATTTCGCGGTTCATTTGTGATAAATGAAAAGTCCAATTCGGTCGGCGGTGGCTTTTCAAAAACCGTAACGTCTAGTTTCCAACTTAGAACTGTAATAACAGATTAATAGACTGTCGGCCAATGAGTACTGATAAACAAAAAGCCTATTAATAGGCTTCCGGTAGACGAAGTGTTAATCATCCCAAAATTCTTAACCTGTTCACCGGGTAGGACGTAATATTTCGTCATACCAGGAAGACAACTCTAATGCGTATGACGATGTTTTTCGTCGTGGCAATTTTTAAATATGGTATCTTGAACGCATTACCTTTTACGTTATTCTTTTCCATTAAATTCTAGCGTGGTACTTTAGGTGTGATAATATTATTTCTCACTGCGAAGAAAAAAGTCTCCAGTTTGAAACGAGTTGAACAAAAGTTAATTTCCCGGTTAACAGATTAAGAGATGGTAGTTGGTGCCATGAAAGAGTTAATCACGTTCCTCATCGATCGCGGCGGAAAGGAATTGCAATTCGTTGCGTAATCCCGTCTCCCGATGAAAGATGAACCCCAAATAAAAATCAAAGGCCGATGAGACGGAAGAACGTCGCAGATCGCATCCGAAGTAACGAGTCATTTGAGCGTTAGTGTTGTGCGCGGCTGATATCAATTTATCGCATGACATATCACAGTACCATGCCGTACAGCTCGTACGTGTTAAGCAAGACAAGAGGGTGGTTCACTACGACGATCACCCTCTTACTCTTCCTCCACCCTCGCGTCTTTCTCACTGTCAACCTGATAGGACATGTATACGTTGTTAAGCTCCTGCACAACGGGCGTCTCGAAAGCATAGATTCTGTGGTGTCCAAGAGATAGTTATTTTCTGTAAGAATATGTACAGTCCCTGGTCATCGAATTAGGGCCACGTACAAAAATTTCACTTTTATGGTTATAATGTTATATCATATATGGAAAATTGTCTTTGGTCATTCAAATTATTACTAAATACGTTGATAGCAAAGTATGCATAGCTATAGATTTATTACTGTTGTGATAATAATAGAATTGTGTGGACAATTCTCCCGACTTGAATGCCATAGAAAATGTTTGGAGCCTACTCAAAAGACTTGTTTACAACTCTCCAAGCACCACGTTATCTGAGTTGAAAAAAAAATTACAGATATTTGGGAAAATAACGAAGATATAAATCATATGATAAAGCAACGTATACAAAGCATGCCGGAAAGGATACAAGCTGTCATCAAGGCAAAGGGTGGAAATACGAGATATTAACATGCGTTCATAGTGTTATGTACAGTATTAGTGTATTATGTTATTAGTTAATAAACTATATCATTACAATTTGAACAGGCCATTTAATTTTACGGAAAACATGAAAAATGCTGAAAATTTGCAGTAGTCCTAATTCGATGGCCAGGGACTGTAGAATGCATGGGCTCTGCTTGATCGACACATGCCTATGCGTTGTTCTTTTGTTTTGTTTCGTTTGGCGTTAAGCAGTCTCCTTCGCGCCGCCATGTAATATGCATGTGTTACAACATTTATATATTAAATATACTAATTAACCAGATAAGTGTGGCGCCCTCGTTCGAGAGCGCGCACCGTTTTGTGTCGCCAAAATCGAGCCATGACGAGTATACTCGTCAATCACAGAGTAAGTTGCGCTGGGAAGATATTGGATCAAAAAGATGAGTTTATTGTATAAAATTGAAAATTTTATTACTAATATTCACTTATTTGGTTAACATAAACATATATTACTTACATATTAAACTAAAAACGCAATAAAAATTAAATATTATACATATAAAAGTAAGAATTTAAACAGGATTATTTTAAAAGGAACCCTATTACAAATCAACTTTCTGACTTTTGCCTTTGCCCCTTTTAGGCTAACATCTAAAAAACGTTATCATCGCACATAAAGAAATTCGTTATGCGAACTGGTAAGCTGTTTCAACCGGTGCATACGGGGACGTATGAGTGCATCTCAAATTATTTATATTTTTCATTTGTTTGTTTTATTCCGGCATGGCCTGAAAATATTCTAAACATCTTGGAATTTGAGAATATGTTCTGTTTTTCTCAAAAATTACAATTTAAATAGCCAATGGTCACTACTTTATACGCATGACGGGTATACTCGTCAATACACAAAATCGTGCCACTTCTCCATGACGAGTATACTCGTCAATCACAGTTAACTGGTTAAAAGTGTGATAATCAAACGACGAGGCTTTTATTATCCCGAAAACTTCTGTCATTTTCTTTTTAACCCTTCGCGCATGGCAACATTTTTGAATATTGAGAGATAACCATTTATTTTGCGGTGCAAAACCATCTTTTTATCAGCAAATTAGGTTGTCAATGTATATACATTATAAATTGCTATTTGTTCAATCATATTTCAACGGTTATACTTCAATTTTTCGACTCTGACTGTGTATACCAGCAGCGATAAAGTATAATTCAATTTTTTTCTTAGACCACGTATATACGTCGTTAGTCCTCAAAGGGTTAATGGTATACTTCCGGAAGTCACTGAAATTTGTATCATAGATTGTTTCTTGGAAAGTAGATTCGAAAGATTATCGATTTTGCGTTTGGAATTAGGAATATTGGCAATCATATTATTTCTTCTTTATGGGGGTTGAAATAGTAAAGATTATTTATATAATACTACGTGTATTTACGGAAGTTAATGAAATTGACGGTTGTAGCGGTTTTAACCCTTTGGGGCGGAGAGATTGTTGAATATAGTGAGATAATTATTTATTTGGTGATCCAAAGCGACCTCTTTGTTAAATATTTTGACTGCTAATATATATAAATAAAAATTTCTATTTCTGTTCAATTCTAAACTATTCATGCGGCGATAAGTTAGAATTAAATTTCTCAGACGCCGTATATGCGTCGCTAGTCCTCAAAGGGCTAATGCAAATGAGTTAATAATATATAATTCCCATCGAAGGAATTAAAAGACGCCTTTCAAAATTTTAGCTTCAAATGATATTCCAAATTTAATAACTATTTACTAATTATTTGAGGGCAACTTAAAAATTGAAGAATTCTTACATAAAGAAAATATTAGATTAAAAGTTATAGAATTAAAATTAAAGTATTATAAGTCTACTGATATCAAGAAGGCAGCTGAGGTAGATAATTAAAGTATTATTTAATTACATTACCACCGTTTCGAAAAGATTCTCGTAATATTACCAACGCAGTGTCCATTATTCTTATTTTTTCATTTTTCAGAGAATTCAAATCACAAATATATTATTCAGCTCGATCGAAATAAATTTTAAACGTTAACAAATTAAAAACATTTCCACGAATTATAGTTATACTTTGATTTACAATAAAAAAACAAGGCACGGAGATAAAAAATATCGTTTCTAATATCGGCAGCACAGTTCACTCGAAATGTAAATAATTTACAAGCGCAGGTTCATTCGCGCTGCTGGAAATTAGCAATATTGTTCGATAAAATGTCATATCAGGGGCGTATCAGGTCAACTGACAAAACGCTAACGCACTGCAGACGCATAATGAAAATTAATGTTGCAATATTACAACAGCGTTATGACGGTGTTATTGCTGTATTAATTAAACGTTATGGCGTTGACCTTCCTGGCAGTTAACTCGCAATCGTGAAGAGGGAAACGTCAGCAAACGTAACCAATTAAATAATCAACACTGGGCGCTATATGGCTTCGATTAAGTAATTCTCCGCGTGACATCTTTCTTGGTGATTGTCTTCATTTCATGCGAGATATTTGCAAAAATACTGACAATTTTTAAATAATTATTTTGCAATTTTTCTTTTATATTTTCGATTATAATTTCTCAAATTTGTTGTTTTTGTGGCATACCCTTCGAATTGTTATCTTCCTATGGGACCCCTGAGAAGAATGATGATATTAATTGGAATTATTTAATGTTATTAAGGAGAGATATTCAATTTTTATTTAAACAAGATAATTAAAGAGTTCATCCGTCCGCGTTCGCAATTTATTTACAATAATTTACATTTAATGGTACTCCTGCAAAAATTGTTGAAAATATTCCTTTAAAATACTGTGAAAAATTTGAAGTTCTGTTATTATCATGATGAATATTCGAAATGTTTCTGTCCAGGTAAAATTCACAGCAACAAATCCAACGAGAAATATAACGGGACGTTTTTAAATCTTCCGTAATCTGGTATTGCGGAGGGATTGTAATATTAATTATCGATCGTGCGATTTAATATTCTCAGCATTCCCAACGTTATTTCTTTTATTATTGCATCAGGAATCCGTTTAATTAATCCCGGAAATACGAGGCGGCAGTCGTAAAGGTACAAAAGCCATGACATAAAATTTCGCGCGAAGAAAGTGGATGCGATATCCGGAATATTAAACCGAGAGTTATTAAATTAGTATAATAATGCCGGAAAATAATATCCCGCATTTTGAAGAGGGTATATAACATTTTGTCGAGTCCCGAGGCAACTTTGACTCTAGCGCTGCTTTCACGGGTTTGAGAACTTTGAAAATACAAGGTATTCGTTAATTAGCGCCGCTTAATTTACCCCGGCCAATTATTAATTCGGGCTTACCCTTAACGTTATTGTTAGACTCTGGAAAACTCTATTAGAGAACATAATGCACATAAACAGCCCCTAGTGTTGGAAGAGTTTCTATGAAAAATTAATTTTGAGTGATACAAATAACGCTAGCGTTACCAAGAAAGTCAAAATAGATGATTTCCTCTTTTTTTTATAAAAATTCAAGAAATTTGCAACAATGCAGTACTGCAGATTATTCATATTTACCTTAGAAAATGTAATTAATTAACTCCTTGCACCACAGTATCGTGTGACACGATAAATGGAACAATAAATTTTGAAATTTTCGGAAAAGTATCAATTTGAAAATATCAGTGGGTCACCGTACGATAAAATTATTTCCGTGCTGTTAATATTACATTAAACTATACGATGTATCAGGAATCACTAATTAATTTTTATTCCAGCAATTTAATTCTTAATTATTCCCTATACTGACACAACTTAAATTAACCAATTTTCCCACCCCTTCGTCCACTGTGCTTCGAAATATTTAACTGCTAATTTGAAACATATCTTGACCGCCGTTAGTTCTAGTATTTAATTATTATTATTATTATTATTTATATATACTTGTTAGAGACCAAAGGCCTATTACAAGGAACTTCCTATTTACTAGATTAAAGTAACAATTAACATATTAATTAGCAGAAAATAGCATAACATATTCTAATATTACTTCGCGTATCCATGACTGTCTTCTATATTTGTTGCTTAACAATGATATAGTGACTATCCGACAGACTAGAATTGTATTTAATTAAACGTTAATTAACTGAGAAAATTAATAAAATCAAATTGAATAGTTCCAAAAATACGTAATAATTCCGAAAGTTTCAGAATAAACACAGACGTGATATTCCCTAAAATCCGCCCCTCCCGACGTTTACCGTTCCATTGTTTCGATTATTCTGAGGGGTGGTAGGATTAATCCACGCAGCAATCCTTTCAACCCCCTCTCTATTTTCCACCCTCGTGCGTACGAGAGGACACCCTTCGTAAGGCGATTACGTGTTACACCGTAATACACCTATATCGTTATTCACGGAGTTAGTTGGAAATCAGAGGGTACAGAGGGTAGAGTGAACCGGGTGCTGGTCGCAGGGTGAAAATAGTGTTTCAAAGTTCATCAGCCGTGGCCGATTGAGCCTGTTTGCGTCGGCTGCGTTGCTTTAAATCCACGGATCATACGTCCTGCTCTATGGGCAGACTGGAAAGCATATGTGGAATGTGCTGTTTTACATGGCGTTGTAATGTGGAGATATATTTTTGAGATGAAATGAAATTCTACCATTTAAACTGGAATTTTTATTTGGCATTTGCTGTTTGGAGTGGAGAGTGCTTCGTGAAATTGGGGTGGGATGGTACAAATTTCATAATTGCTGAAAATCCGAATGCTGGATTGTTTATATGCAACTCAAAAAAATGTATAAGCACTATGGTCCTTTTTAACTCCTTGCCGCACGATTTCTTTTGTGGCCGCCCCCGCAATTATTCAGAATTAAATTGATAAAATAGAAATTGATGAGTGATTCTCGATATGTTGTATAATTTAAAGTAATATGATTGTTATAGAAATAATTTTATCGTGTAGCATCTCACTGATATTTTCAATTTGAAAATTTCCTATCCAAGTTACCGCACCAGCAGTGTCACTTGGTATTCTGCGGCAAGGGGTCAAGAGTATTCTCTCCACCATAAAGACCGTCGCCGTGCTACTAGTATTTTCTATTAGATTCCTCTCTTGTACAAAGTTCTACTTTTTTCTAACTTAAATCTAACTTACAAGGAGAACGCAAGGTCTTCTGGTGGCCGATTTTGACTCTTTGGGCCCCGCTCACACCCTCTCGGACTCATTCAGATACTCTCGGACCGCCCAAAATACTCTCGGACCCGATCGGACCCTCTTGGACCCAATCGGATCCTCTTGGACCCAATCAGAACCTCTCGGACCCAAACAGAAGCTCTCGGACCCAATTAGAACCTCTCGGACCCAATCAGAACCTCTCGGACCCAATCAGAACCTCTTGGACCCAATCAGACCCTCTTGGACCCAATCGGACCCTCTCGGACCCAATCAGAACCTCTCCGATTCAATCAGAACCTCTCGGACTCAATCAGACCCTCTCGGACACACTGAAACCTCCTCGGATCCGCTCAGACCCGCTTGGACCCACTCAGACCCTCTCGGACCCACTCAGACCCTCTCGGACCCGCTCAGATACTCTCGGATCCGTTCAGGCCCCTTTAGCTGTGGCCGAATCGTGGGTCCAAGAGGGACTGATCGGGTCCAAGAGGGTCTGATCGCGTCCGAGAGGGACTGATCGGGCCCCAGTGGGACTGATCGGGTCCCAGTGGGCCTGTTCGGGTCCCAGTGTGCCTGATCGGGTCCGAGCGGGCCCGAGCCCTAGTCTTTTCTTTGCAAACCAAGAACGTTTCTCCATTAACCAACTACCCCTATAATGGAATATATTCATAATCAGAGCGGCTTATTCTACGACTACGTAAAGTTTCCACAAGATCGACGATCCGAAGGCCTTGTGCTCTCCTAGTGAGACAAGTCTCTTCCTTCATATTCTGCCCCCCCCCCCCCAAACTACCCCAAATAATTCACTCCTACAAATATCGCAAACCAGAGCCCCAAACTTCGGCGAGTCAAGAGAATGAGACGCAACTCAACAAAATGTCCGTCGTCCGATTCGATGAAGTGGAAACTTCACCGTGGAATTGTTCTCTTCCCAGCTAGACAATAAGGTTTGCAAGGCAAACTCCCCGGAACTTGGTCTATCTAACGTCATTCGATGCATGTATGTTCTCGTTGGTGCACGTATGTACCGATTGTTTTCGGTTTGACGATCGTGTTTGAAAGTTACTCGGAAAGTTGCATTGTTCGAAACTCCAATACGACGGCGATAACGAGGATGTTGAATACGGTCGCGAATGTTGCATTTCGTTTAAAAACAACCCCCCACGTTTCTGCAGGAGGTGCACGTTCGTTTCGGATTCTAAGCAAGTGTTAATTACAACATCAACAGGTGGATCGTTTAATGGGAAACAATTAATTGCGGAGAATTCGCTTGCTCTTCTAGCTTGTTTAATTCGCTTAATCGCCGACCATTGTGCTATCGCGATGCTGTGCGAGAGTTTTGCGTCGATCCGGAATTCCGGCGTTTCCTTTGTTCGTGTTTTGTACGGCTGTGGATTTAAACGGAGAGAAACATGTCTCTTAAGTGGAAATGGAGTTTTTGGACTTTCAACAATTCTGGAGAATTTTCGATAGCAATGAAAATTGGACGGTCCTTGAATTTTGAGAAGAAAGGCAATTCGTATGGATTACCCCTAAGATGCGACTACTGTACTAGCCTTAATGTAAAATATTTTTTTTAATGAAAAAATTTGTAGCTTGAATATTCAATTGTAGGTATAATTAATTACTTTTAATCCGATGAAAAGTAATTAAACTATAAGACTGTATTTTCAACATTTAAATGCAATATTCAGTCAATTAAAAACATTTTTATATTGCGTTTTTGTTGACTGAGGTACTAAGTTTGTTGTTTAATCCTGATGCAAATTAAATTTGCATATTTTACGTTTGAAAAGTGTAACTTCTGATCGGTGAAAGAATTGAAGGGTAGGACTTCTAATTGCAGCTATAATTAATTACTTTTAACCTGGTGAAACGTAATTAAACTGTTTCTTCCGTATTGAAATACAATAATTAGTCAGTTAAAAATACTTGTGGATTGCAGCATTGACTGCTAAAGTATTAAGCTTTTTTTAAGACTGAAGAAAATTACATTTGTATATTTTGCGTTTGATGTAAAAATTTAATTTCTGATCCGTCAAAAGACTTTGCAAATAGAATTTTTAAAACGCAGGTACAATTAATTACTTTTGAACTGGTGAAAAGTAATTAAACTCAGACTGTACTTTCAGCATTGAAATACAATATTTAGTCAATTAAAAACATTTGTAGATTGCGTTCTTGACAGCCGAAGCAATAAGTTCCTTTTTCAATCCTCAAGTAGATTAAATTTGTATATTTTACGTTTATGTAAATTTCAGACGACGGAAGAATTCATATATTTGCATTATACAATATATAAACAAATTGAACACAATTTTCACCATTGCTCTTAAACATTATTAACATAAAGACTGTTATACGCGACATATTTTTGTAAAAGAACTTTTCCACCCCCGCTACAGAGTTTAGTGACTTCCGCTCCACCCCATGCACCCCATTCAACCCCATTTCTCGGCACGTGAAAAGTTACTTTGGTAATGTGTCTATTCCCGTATTATGACATCGATAAAAATCGATTGTTCTCCGTGTCTTTCGTAAATCACGTGTTTTTCTGGGACGCTTTTAAAGCGGGTGGCTTTGTCCGCGGAGGATTGCTTTTCAGAGGAGATTTATTCATAGCCGCATTCTCCAACTTTTCCCGGATGGAAAATATTCTACGAATTTATTTTCATGATTGTTGAATCCTAAGAATCCATGGTAAATTCTATAAATTTCTTCCGATTCAATTACCGTTGATTCACATGCTTTAAAATTAATCGAAACTCGAATTTCGCATTCAGGAAGATCAGCGTTGCGCGCCAAAATGGAGCCGTGGAGATTATGGCATTCAAAATTACGCAACTAGCAATGCGATTACGCACTTACACAAGTGCTAGGGGATTCTCTGTGTCCGTAACGATTTATTGTCTGAGGAGAATGATATTTTATGTCGTTTGCGATAATTAGAAATTTTATGGATACGCCATCGTTTGTCGGACGTTAAAATAAGTCGAACCGCAAATGGTTCATATAGAAAATGGAAGTACTTGAGAAAATCAGTTTAATTTCATTTCCATCAACTGAATTTTAGCTTTTGAATTTTTTAGTTCACATAAATGTGTACGAAATATGCTATAAATTGCAAACTTTAGGTTAGTCGGTATTTTGAAAACTTTCTTTGCTTACTTTAATTACGTCATAGCTTATGTTATACCAAAATCATTGAGACTATGTTTCAACTTAATTATTAGTTCACTTCGATTAGCACAAACTTACAATGTACAGAAAATTCGATATTATTTACTATATTGTAGTTTTGTTAGTTTATTTTAATTATCTCGGAAATTATGTAGTATAGATAATTGAGACTATATTTTAATTTATTTCTTAGTTTAGCTCGATTAGCACAAATTTACAAGATACAAAAGAAATCGAAATTATTTACTGTTTTGAAATTTTGTTTAGTTTACTTTAATTACCTCGGAAATTATGTAGTATAGATAATTGAAACTATATTTTAATTTATTTATTAGTTTAGATCGATTAGCACAAATTTACAAGATACAAAAGAACTCGATATTATTTACTAAATTGTAGTTTTGTTAGTTTACTTTAATTACCTCTGAAATTATGTAGCATAGCTCACTGAAGCTATATTTTAATTTACTTATTAGTTTAGTTCACTTAGCACAAATGTACAATATAAAGAAAATTCGAAATAGTTTACCATTCTGAAATTTTCTTACTTTACTTTTCTGGAAAAGTGACATGCTATAGATTACTGCGACTACGTTTAATTTTATTGCCATAGTTTACTTTAACTGACACGAACTTACAATATACCGCAAACTCTAGAATTATTTACCACGTTCAAAATTTAATCAACATTTTTTCATTTGCTTAAAAATTATATAAGTACTACAGATGAATGAGATCATATTTTATTTTACTGTTATGGTTTGACTTAATTAGCATTCAATTTCAAGCCATATGTTGCAAACTACAGGCTGAATAGTTAATCAACGAATATTTTTAGAAAACTTTTTTCGACAATACACATACTGCATCGGAGAATTGTTTCAAACTATTTGTACGATCACGTATTAATTTCGCGACTCAACGGGATGCTGTATAGTTCAGGTTGAATCGAGATCTCGTTTGAACTCCGCCGGAATTGAATATTCAGATACACTTCCCGGAATTAATTTCATGAAAAATTGAATTTCAAAGTGAAAGCGACATACGGCACGAGCATGAATACACCCTATTAAGAGGAAGACGACGAGGATTTACTTGGTCGCGAAGAATTCGCATAGGAAAACGGAGACAAAAATTCTGATCCTCGAGGAATTTGGAAATAAAATTGGAACATAGAGATTGATTCTCTTCTTAGCCACTGAAATATTAACGATTAATATTCCGATTGTCTGTGGAAGTCGAGTTTCATTAAAGAAATTGTTTCTTCCGTTGGAAATAAATTGTTGACATTTTTCTTGGATCTAGCACATATTTTATTTTAAGGAAGAGACTTCTGAAAAATGGAGAAAATTGTAATATTTAAATATTGTTACGAAATTGTCTCTCCTTTATATAATATGGATTGGTAGAGAGATAGCAACGAGTTGCTCTTGTTAATAATAATATGTCGGAGCTGTGAGATCCGCCGGATGTGTACCAATATAATTGCTATTTTTATAAAGCCTAAATTAATTTATTATGCCGTGCTACAACAATGTCGATAAACTTTATTAAATCTTTACAGCTTGCTACTTGATTTTTTAAACCTTCGCGGCAAAGGTTTTTTAATACGAACATATTTCATCCTTTAAGAATAAATCAAATATATTAACACTAGAACTACCAAACCAGTCAAAATGACTGGTACACAATTTTTTCCAAAAATTCTCCAAGTTCATAGGAGAGTCATAGGATAGATATTCTACGTCCATCTTATAAAACATAAATTACCGAATCGATAATCTTTTCCTCCACTTAATTCCTCTTTTTTCAAAACACTTACTTAGTATTTTTAAATATGATAGATCCAACGCCGGTAGTTCTAGTGTTAAATGTGATTTTTGAGAAAGCATAACTCTTGGTAAAATGTAAAAATTCTCAATGATTTAGAATAGATAAAATTAATTACTTGCTGTACATTCTTTGAATCTTGCGTAAAACAAATATTATACTGATAGAATACTTTTTCATCCGCCGCGAATTTTTGCAAGAATGAACATGAAAACCGAATTCTGTAATTATATAGAAAAAAATGGCCAATTACGTTATTTCATTTCATCTCGTCATTAATTTTAACAGACTTTTGAACAAATATAAGATACTTCTACAAAACAATGTTATTCCGTTCCATTGAAAACTGAAAATATTCCCTCGCTACAGTGCACCCTGGACAAAGGATAAAATTGTAGCCTTTAATTAATCTGCCGATATGGAGTGTTGAAAAATTTAATTCAATAGGAATCAACGAAACGAACATGGAAACGGGATCAAAGGTATTATTATCCCGTATAGTTCCATTCGTTCCATCGTTCCCTCGCACAAAAGAGAAACGTCGAAGGGGAAAATTCGCAAACACCATTCGCGAATATCGATGGAACCGTTTTTACGCAAAGTTTCGTGGACGGAAATACCTCGAAGAATTCAATTCATCGGAGTTTTCCAGTTTTATCATCGGACAAATCATTCGACCGGTTGCTCGTCCCAAAAGTTATGCAGAAGTTCGAGACAAAAAAAGAGGAATAAAAATGAAGGAACTCAGTTTGGAACACTTTCGATGGACTGCGAGGAAGATTTCGAGCGTTGAGATTTCCCATGGGGTTTCGATGCCTCTGAAGTTCGAGATTAAACCAAAACGTGTCGAAACGGGAGAGTGATTTAAAGTGAAACACGAAACTGCTGGAATGGCTTCGTTTTCTTCGTTCGAACGGCCTTGCGAATTATTATGCTGCTCTTCTCGTGAAGTTTCCTTTCCGGAGTCGCTGTATAGGGTGGTCAAAACGTATTTGATGATTTAAGAGACATACAATGATGTCTTCTTATAATAGGATATAGAATTAAATTAGTCTGCATTTTTCCTAAATCTTTACCAATCTTAATTACGGTTTTAGGGCTCAAAATTTTCTCAAGGTCATCTCAGAGGATGCTCAAAACTTATTCAATGATTTCTGAGGCATACAATGATGTTTCTCGTCATAAATTGTGAAATTACATTAGAGTTTATCTTTTTTACTAAATCTTTAACTCTCTTGATTTCAATATTAAGGCTCATGGTTATCTCAAGGTCATCTCAGATGACGCTCAAAACGTATTCAATGATTTCTGAGGCGTACAGTGATGTTTTTCGTCATGAATTGTGAAATTAAATTAGTTTGCCTTTTTTACTAAGTCCTTAACTCTCTTGATTTCAATTTTAAGGCTCATGGTTATCTCAAGGTCATCTCAGAGGATGCTCAAAACGTATTCAATGATTTCTGAGGCATACAGTGATGGTTTTCGTCATGAATTGTGAAATTAAATTAGTTTGTCTTTTTTACTACGTCTCTAGCACGCGTAATTCCGATTATAAGGGTCAGGCTTATCTCAAGGTCATCTCAGAGGATGCTCAAAACTTATTCAATGATTTCTGAGGCATACAGTGATGTTTCGCGTCATAAATTGTGAAATTACATTAGTTTATCTTTTTTACTAAGTCTTTAACTCTCTTGATTTCAATTTTAAGGCTCATGGTTATCTCAAGGTCATCTCAGAGGATGCTCAAAACTTATTCAATGATTTCTGAGGCATACAGTGATGTTTCTCGTCATGAATTGTGAAATTAAATTAGTTTATCTTTTTTACCAAGTCTCTAGCACGCGTAATTTCGATTATAAGGGTCAGGGTTAGCTCAAGGTCATCTCAGAGGACGCTCAAACCAGATTTCATTATTTAAGAGACATACAATGATAACTCAAGGTAATAGAATATGGAAATAAATTAGTATGCATTTTTTACTAAATCTTTCGCACGCTGAACTCCGACTTTAAAACTTAAAATTATCTCAAAATTCAAGACACACCAAATTTAAAATCGTTTATTCAAAAACTCCGCGTAACCTCGAAGAACAATTCTAACTGAGCTGCCCTACAGAGAAATCTGACAAACACACGAAATAAATAATTAGTTTACGGTGATTATTGACCCCAAACATTCCACCGTGGAGCACCATCAGGAAGGTCATCGAACAATCACATCATTCACGAATTCAAAAAATGCCTCCATCTCCAATTCCGCGAGCCACATTCCTCATTATTAATTCATTCCAACGATCATTAATACTCCTTTCAACCCGGTGCATTGTTCACGAATTTATGTTTCCGGAAATTTCTTCCCTTCGAGCAATTATCACCGACAATTCCCGAGACTTCTCGATTCGATGTTAAAATTGCGATGGCAGAATGTTTCTGCGTATTACCAGACGGAATAATGGAATGCATACAGTTCGGTTGCACAAACCGCGGCATTAATGATGATAAACGATCCAGAGGCTTAATTGGAACTCGACTAACGAGCCATGCGGATTTTTTTCGTCGCTCTGCATGCACTCTCGGAGACGTGCTATCGTCAAAGGGAGCACGCTGATCTCTGCGATATGCACGCAAACGCGAATATCCTTTAATTTCACGAAATCTCACTACACGGCAGTTTTAAATGCAGAAATCAAGCGCTGCAATCGAAGTTAACCCGGGGGTTTATTACTCGTTTTACGCGAATCTTCACGATTTTCAGTTCCGACGGTTATGAGCGTTGTAGAAGAGGAATTTTATGTGCTCTATGATCGATGGTCTGCTTGAATTAACTGCAGCTCGTTCCTTGTTATCTGTGAAGTATTAGAACTTAAATTCGCGAGTTTTCGCGCACTGGAAATTGCTTGGAAGTTGCGAGTTCTGTGATTGGAATAGGTTCGGGTTGATAGATTTGATGCTCGTACTTCTGGGTCATTCAGAGTTGGGTAATTGAAAGTCGGAGTACGTGAGCTTGATCGAAAATAGAATTCTGAAGTCAATGGTGTTTGATTTTGAGTGGAACATCTTCAAATTTAAACATCAACCCTTTGCACTGCAAGAAGTTCTAAATTCATTAATTATAATAGATTCTTTTTGATATATTGCAAGATTTTTTCGCCGAATAATTTACCCCTTAAAAGGTATCGTCTAAGAAAATCACGTTAACAATATGATGGATGTAATTTCACCCCAGTAAATGAATTTTATTTTATAAATTTAACAAAGACGTGTAAATGAGATTAGATGTATTATAAGAATTACATATTTCATGAAAATTATAAAATTTATTTTTTACAGTTTTTGCAAATAATATTGCGATGCCTTTTACAAATGAAGCTGGTAATATTGTGCACCTCACGGCATATTTTCTATCTTCTTTCTTTGTACATATACATCTTCCTTGCTTAAATGTGGATGGTGATATTGACGTTTTTCCTCAACATTTCGCCAAATATTTCTAATATTATTTTCCTCAGATTATGTGGTAAATCCGGTACTTTTAATCGTTTTCTAAGAAATGGTTTAACAGTTAGACAAGTCGTTCAGAGGCCAATGCGGTTAAATTCAAATTTTGGATATTTTATAATTTTTCTAAATTTTAATGGAATGAAGTTTATTCTATTAAAATTTACAAAAATCAAAATATGTAAAGGAAAATTGACTTAACCGCATTGGCTTCTGAGCGACTCACATACAAGTGAACTGTTTTATGATAATGGTATTCCTACTGACGCTATGAATGATTACAGGAAAAATCCGTGTTACCAGTAATTCGGTTTGTTAGTAATATTAGAAACACAATTCACATGGGGTGATGTTTCACCCATGATACCTTTTAAGGGTTCAGATCGTATTGTTTAACATGAAACAGAGGATTCTGAAGCCGTAGGAGTATTTATGGGGCAAGTTTTCCGAAATTCTTTTGGAATAAACCCATCGGTGACTAAAGGGATTCCAGAAGCGTCTCAAGTATATCAAGTTAAAAAGACAACATTTAGAAAATTATATTTTACATAATTTAGAGAAATATGTGTCTCACTAAGGTCAGAAACCTTTCGATCCACCCCCCACAACTAATAAACCCATAGTAAAGCATAAAATGTAAAATACTAAAATAAACACAGCACAGAAAAATATGATTTTTGAAAGCTCTGCGGCAAAGAATTTTGCAATGCGAAGATATCTCTTTCTTTAACACTAGAACTACCGGCGTTAAATCTGTTATATTTAAATATATTAAATAAGACCTTTGAAAAAAGGAAAATTCAGTGATGGAAAAGATGATCGATTCGGTCATTTATATTTTATAGGATGGACATAGAATATCTACTCTCTGGCTCTCCTATAATCTTGGAGAATTTTTAGAAAAATTGTGTACCAGTCATTTTGACTGGTTTGGTAGTTCTAGTGTTAAGAATAAATCAAATATCTTAAATCCTATTTATAAAAAGCATAACTTTTGGTAAAATATCAGAATTCTCAATGATTTAGAATACGTGAAATTAATTACTTCGTTACAATTTATAACAACGCTCAAAACATCCCCAAAGTCATGAAAAACCCAGTATCAAATCCTCTCAAAAACTTCCAATATGTCGCATTATCTCGTCCATCGAAAAAAAGCGAAAGTTTCGCAACGAGCCTGAAGAATGCTCCTCGACGATCGCGAAATATCGAAAATCTAAGGCAATGACGAGTGGTCCTCTCCATCTCCCCACTTGTTGGACACAACAAAGAGTTGCGAAAAGTGGGCACCAGCCACCTGATGCTACGCTACTGCGACATCGATCCCCCAAACTACCCCACCACCCGTCACCATGGCGACCAACATCCCCCACCAGGTCATGTCGAAGGAATCGGGTGCCCCGACCCCACGTTGCACCCTTTCCAACCCCCTGGCTCGTGGAGGTAAGTGACGTCAGGTGATAAACATTAACCACGGCGTGAACGAGCCTCATCGGTGTGGATCTCCTCTCTACGAGGATGTACTCGATGTAACCTGGTTGAGTTCGGCTGATATTTACTTAGGTTCGCGGGCGATCGTTGGAAGATGGTGGAAAGTAGGAAGCCGATGTTGGAGGAAGACAGAAGTTCATGGGGATAGGTCTTGGCTGGTGGGATTGGAGAAATTTGTTTTTCTTAGGGGGTTAGGAGGTTTGGAGATGTTTGGAGATGGTCAATCGACGGGTGGAATAGTTGTTGTGGTGTGAGATTGAGGGGGACAATGAAATTTGTGATTTGGATTTGTAGAGGAATTAGGGTTTATGGATCGGAATACATTTTTACTGGTTTTATTTGATACTAGGTTTAGTATAGTTGTTCGTCTCGGTGTTTGGAGATGTTTGACGATTGCAAATTAGTCGTTGATATTATAGTTGCGGTTGAGGGTGTCTTAAATGGTGAATGGAATAGTTGTAATTTGCATTTGTAGAGAAATTAGGGTTTTTGGATCGGAATACATTTTTACTGGTTTTATTTGATACTAGGAGTTAGTATAGTTGTTCGTCTCGGTGTTTGGAGATGTTTGACAATTGCAAATTATTCGTTGATATTGTAGTTGCGGTTGAGGGTGTCTTAAATGGTCAATGGAATAGTTGTAACTTGCATTTGTAAAGAAATTGAGGTTTTTCGTTTTGAGTAGATTTTTATTATTTTTTTTATTCTAGGTTTAGTATTACAATTTCTCTTGGTATTTGGGGATGTTTGACGACTGTAAATTGGTTGGTGATGTTATAGTTACAGTTGGGGATGTTTTAGAGGGTATCTGGTATAGTTGTAACCTGCATTTGTAAAGAAATTGGAGTTTTTAGATTTGAGTAGATTTTTATAACTTTTTTTGATACTAGGTTTAGTATAGTAATTTCTCTCGGTGTTTGGGGATGTTTGACGACTCTAAATTGGTCGGTGATGTTATAGTTACAGTTGAGGATGTTTTAGAGGGTATCTGGTATAGTTGTAACTTGCATTTGTAAAGAAATTGGAGTTTTTAGATTTGAGTAGATTTTTATTACTTTTTGTTTGATACTAGGTTTGGTATAGTAATTTTTCTTGGTTTTTGGGGATATCTGACGACTGTAAATTGGTTGGTGATGTTATAGTTGCAGCGGAGGATGTTTTAGAAAGAGAATGGAATAGTTGTAACTTTCATTTGTAAAGAAATTGGAATTTTTCGATTTGAGTAGCTTTTTATTACTTTTTTTCTGATACTAGATTTGGTATAGTAATTTTTCTTGGTGTTTGGGGATGTTTGACGACTGTAAATTGGTTGGTGATGTTATAGTTGCAGTTGAGGATGTTTTAGAAGGTATCTGGTATAGTTGTAACTTGCATTTGTAAAGAAATTATAGTTTTTTTATTTCAGTAGGTTTTTACTGGTTTCATTGCAGTGGGTTTAATATAGTTATTTCTGTTGGTGCTTGGAGATGTCTGACGACTGCAAGTTGGCCGGTGGTTCTATAGTTGGTGCAGAGGAAGTTTGTGGGGTAGAATAAAATAGTTGTGATTTGCACTTGCAAATGACTTGAAGGGTTTTTGGGTTTGAGAAGGTTTTTACTGGGTTTAGTATAGTTTCTCTTAGTGTTTGGAGATGTTTGACGACTGCAAGTTGGTCGTTAGTGTTATAGTTGCGGTTGGGGATATTTTAGGGGATGAATGGGATAGTTGTAGTTTGCATTTGTAAAGAAGCAAGGGTTTTTGTATCAGAGTAAATTTTTACTCTCTTTTTATGCGCAATTGAGTGTAGTTGCTTTTCTTAATGTTTAAAGATGTTTGACGATGATCAATCATAGTTACGCGAATTTTATCCCCTTAGTCTGCAATAACGTGCGAAACTCGTTGCGCGGTAAATTGAATAGGCAATTTTCAAGTTTCTTAAAACCTGTGGAATTGAAAATATCAATGAGACGCGAACCGATAAAATTATTTCTATAATATTAATATTACGGTAAATTATACGATATGTCAAGGATCACTGTTCAATTTTTATTTTAGCAATCTCATTCTGAATCATCGCGGATGCAATCGCAAACGAAGTTGTAGGGCAACCGGTTGAGCATTCTTATAGTGGCCCTACAGCTTAAAGAATGAAGTTGAAGGGGCTAAAGTAACACGCTTTCTACATTTTCCTAATTTCTATTCGTACTAATTCTTGAAACAGCCAGTTTCACATTGAGTTCATTAACCCTTTGCAGTCCTATGTCGAGCTATACTCGACATAACTTTACACTTCCTTTTATTTTCTAACAATTTAATATCGACTTTCCAAATTCGTAATGCTTTTGCAATATCATCTAAACATCCATCAGTACCTATAGTTGTTGCTATCATTAAAAAAAATGAATAACCAGCGATGGAAAATATTGTGTAATTAATTTCATTTAGCTCGCTACAATATTGACAAAATAATTCGGACCGCAAAGGATTAAGAACACCACCTTATCACACGCTGAATATAGGAAGCTACTAACTTTTCGTTTTACAATTATCAATTCTAGAATCATCAATCAACAGCAAATTAATGTTAAAGCATTTCCACTCATATTTCAACTTTCAACAAACAGTGTTTTCTTCCCCTCAAACGCATTTATCATTAATTCGAGCCGGTTTAAACACTTCCGGGATTGAAGATGCTCTCGGTGTTTCGTTCCAGTTAAAACGACTTTTTGCAACGCAGCCTTTCATATTTTTCGCAATGCCACTCTTTCACGTTTTGCGGAAAAACACGATTGTTTGCTACGCTCCTCCGTACTTAGAGTTTCGAGTCATGGTGAATGGCGAGTGGTTTTTCTATAGAGCCACGATACTTCAGTAGCATGGGAGTTGTTTTGTCCCGAAGAAAAATCGTCTTTTTTACATGCCCCGGTAGAAAATAAACAATACTCAATTTTTTTCTCTCTCTCTATATCCTCCTCGAGCCATCGAATTTTCATTAGAATGAAAAAGGACGAAGAGAGGGAAGCAGCAGAGGGGAGAGGAAAAAATGGAATCAGAGTCTCGCGAACGATTTATATTCGTCTGTGACATTTAAATAAAGGAGAGTTTTCATCAGTGCGGTTTTCCTTCGGTGAATATAGGGGGAGATGTAAAAGCTGAAATCACACGGTACACACACACACACACACAAAGGAGATTTTATTCCACCACAAAAGGAGGATTGAAATACATTTTATGATTTACGGCGAACAGTACGTTTCACCTTTGTTTATGTCCCAGCGGTTTTCTGCCATTACGGTGACGGAAGTGACAGCTCGTAAAATTTTATGGTGTGATGTACGTTTCGATGGTGTCCGGTATTTATAGTGTCACATGGACTAGATGAATGCCGCCGATGGTGTGCACCGTCTGTGCTCGTATTATTGCAATTAATCTTGATATACTGTACAATAAAATTGACAAATTTCTCCAGCTGGATTAAAGGACCGTAGTGTAATCAACGCGGTCTGTTGAATTTCGTAGAGAGATGGAAAGAAGAATTTGTAAAGTAAATGAACAAGTTTATTTACGTGTACATTAAGTTTCCTTATGTAAATAAAATTAATTTGCCAGTTTATTGGATTTGTGTGAAAGTATTCTTAAAGTATCTTTTTCATGTGTAAAAGGAATTAGTGAAATAAATTAACAAATTCATTGGGTTTGATCTGAGCTACGTTAACCTTGTTTATATAAGTTATTGTAATTAAATAATACTAATATTACAATATTAGTTTATATAATTTCTAAAGTGTCTTTTTCAGACGCAAAAAGTAATTAGTAGAGAAAATTAACAAATTCGTCGCGTTAGATATGAGCTACGTTAACCTTGTTTATAGAAGTTATTATAATTAAATAATAGTAATATTACAATATTAGTTTATACAATTTCAAAAGTGTCTTTTTCATGCGCGAAAAGTATTTAGCAGAGAAAATTAACAAATTCGTTGCGTTAGATCTGAGCTACGTTAACCTTGTTTATATAAGTTATTGTAATTAAATAATACTAATATTACAATATTAGGTTATATAATTTCAAAAGTGCCTTTTTCACACGCAAAAAGTATTTAGTAGAGAAAATTAACAAATTCGTTGCGTTAGGTATGAGCTACAACAAGCTTCTTTATATAATTAATTGGCCAATTTATTAGATTAGGTTTGCGTGGATGTATTTTTAAAGTATATTTTCCATATGCAAATGTATTTAGTAAAGTAAATTGACAAATTTATTGGGTTGGGTCTGAAGTACTTCAAGTTTCTTTAGTGTAAAAAAGGCTTTGCGCGATAAATTTCACGAATTCTTAATCAGCCATGATATCACACATCCGATAAATTCTGCTTTAAAAAATTCCCAAGCAGTGATGCCTCAAAATTTAACTAATTAGAAGAATAATAACTAAAACTTTACCCAACGAATTTAGCAGCCCAACATATTTTCTCGTACTAAATATAATAATCAAAACAACCTCTCAAAATCACTACATCCCCCATAAACAAACTAATTATCTCTCAATAAAATTAATGTTAATCATACAATGTAAACTGTACATCTATAAAAAAATACCAAAAATCAGCTGAAAAATAAATTAGGCAGCAAAATGTAAAAGCAAAATTCTCAAAGTTCGTTTAGAGTTAAATTACTGGTGTTGTTGGTGCAATTGTGCACTTTGCAAAAAGAAATTTGCAAATTCCGAAATTGGTGTTATACTACAAGCAATAATGATATCGTAAAATAACGTTACGCCGATTCCATCACTGAAATTCGCATTTCAGAGGATTTTCACTCGATTTGTCGCAGGAAAACAACTGGAGAAGTTGCTTCACGAGCAAGGTAAATATTCTATTCGAACTAGAAATAGTCGATATCGGTGTAACGTGATACTTCACTCCATTCGTTTGTTTCACGCATCAAAATGTCGAGAGAAATGAAAGCTATTCCATTCTGCAACGTGGAAATTTCCGAAAAAGATATTCTGCATGGGCGTCGAACTTTTCTGAAGCAAGAAATGTTATCGACACGTAAAAGTCAAGTGAACGCTGATCCCGAAAGTTGAAAAACCCTCTTGCGCAACATTAAATCGAAGTAAAAATAAAGATAAAGTGTTTCTCGTTATAAATAGACATTTTCCTAGCAAGAAATATAGTTAGAAAAATTATTTATACATTTTTATTTTTATGCAATATCATAGTAGAAGATTATTTTAAAAAATGAAATAATATTCTTGTACACCCTTGGATAAATATGAAAATATAAACTAAAATAATTTTGCTTGTAAGGAGAGTTTTTGAAAGAAATAAGTATAATTTCCGTATAAAAACCTGCAGAAAGATAATCTAAAAAATTGAGAAACCCTCTAGCGCGAACACCGGACAAAAATAAATATTCCTAATCAAAATATTTACCGTCAAACCGTTCAATTACACTTTTTGCACAAATTTTAAATAAACGTCATAAATTATAGCGAGATCAAAAGTGCAAAAAAGTAGAATAAAAAGATGACAGCTTATGAATATAGCCGCAGATCGTTATTCCGATTCTCGGCGAACACTCGATTTACATATTCGAGATAGAAATTGTCACATATCCCGTAAATCGTCCACTATTATTCTTCGTCATACATGAAAAATATTACATCACCCCCTTTCCCCACCACTCCACCATAAAATCAAATCATTCCACAACACTTCCGCCTAAGCGTTTTTACCCAGCAGAAATATTCGTTCGTTAAAAATTCCCTTCCGCGCAACAT
This sequence comes from Cerceris ruficornis, assembly GCA_963989415.1. NCBI lineage: Eukaryota > Metazoa > Arthropoda > Insecta > Hymenoptera > Crabronidae > Cerceris > Cerceris ruficornis. Next base: position 6,735,949 of record OZ022530.1, on the reverse strand, counting down.
TTACTGGAAACTTTTATACAAAACAATTCAGCGTTAAATAAATAACAACAAACACGAAATTCCAAGCAACGATGATTGCTTCTTCCTCGTCGTACTTGGCGCCGTTTTCCCGTCGGTTCATTTTCAGGGTTAATCATAGTAATTTGAGGATTGCGTGGCACTTAGAAAGCCATAATCTAAAATGTATTGCCATTACTCGGAAAGGAGTCGGATGGAAAGGGGGAAAGTACATTCTCACGTCCTTTTTCCATTTTCACCCGTGGAGAATAGTCCCTCTGACCTGCTTTCACGTTGTGTTTATAGTGGCGGTGTTACATTTCACCCTGTAAAATAGCAACCCCATTTAGTTCATCCCAGCAAGCGATCTTGCAGAAAGTTCTTAAGAAAGTCGTAATCCTAAATGTAATTGGACGCTCGGAGCAATAAAGCAGCATCATATTTTTCTTCGGTTTTAATCAACCAACAGGAACCCCATGGAATTCGTTTCGCATGGCTTCAACCACCCAGGATTTCACTTTGCTGACGTCAGTGTTTCGTTCGAATGGAATTTTTGCGAAAAAAGTGTCTGTTTTCTGTGACCTTTGTAGGTTTTACATATATACTTATTTTAATATATTAAGAAATCTAACGAAAGTATAAAATATATTTTAACACTGGTACTATCGGCTTTTTTCTATTTAACACTAGAACTATCGGCGTTCAAACCATTATATTTAAATATATTAAATAAGTAAATTGGAAAGGAAGGGATCCAGAGGTCAGAGAGATTATCAATACAGTAATTTATGTTTTATAAGATAGGCTCAGAATATTTACCATATGGTTTTCCTCTAAATTTTGAAAATTTTTATAAAATATAGAAACCAGACATTTGGACTGCCTTGGTAGTTCCAGTGGTAAATATACTAAACAAGTGCTTTCGAAAAGGAGGCATTAACCCTTTCAGGACTACTGACGCATATATGCGGTCTGAGGAAAAAGTTGATTATAGTTTATCAAGGCATGTATGCACGATTAAAATTGAAAGATTGAAATATAACCATTAAAATATGTTTCTGCAAATAGTAATGTATAATTCGGATACATTAACACTCGGACTTTCTCATAAAAAAATGGTTTTTGATCGTCAAATAAATGATTATCTTTTAACACTCAAAAAAGTCTCCGTTCGCAAAGGGTTAAGAAGTGAAAAAGATGATGATTTAAGTAACTTTTGGTTTAAAAGATAGACGTGGAACATTTACTGGACGGCTCCCCTATTAATTTTGGGAATTTACAGAAATAAATAGGAATCGATCAATTTGACCGCCTTGGCAGCTTTAGTGTTAAATAAATAATAGATCGTCTATTGTCTATGAACGATCAACAGTTTTTCAAGTTTCTTCATGGTTTTCTTTTTATATTATACTATTTACAGCACACATAGATGGTTGTTTGAGGCACTGATTTCAAAATGATTACGGCTCAGTTCTGGAACTTCATCGGCTGATTAGCGCTAGAACGACCGAACCAGTCAAAATGACTGGTACACAATTTTTTCCAAAAATTCTCCAAGTTCATATGAAAGTCATAGAATAAACATTTTACGTCCATATCAAAAAACATAAATCACCGAATGGATCATCTTTCCGCCTCTTGGATTTCTCTTTTTTCAAAGTTCTTATTTAATATATCAAAATATCATAGATTTAACGCCGGTAGTTCTAGTGTTAAAAATTACGACTAAATAACATCACATTTAACTCCGCACAAGTGCTACCACTTTACCCCAATACAATTTTTAATACCACCCAATTGTTCCTTCCCTGACCACCAAAATATTCGTATCAAGGATCTCCAGTAGGTAAAGTAATCAGAGTAATAATACACAAAACAGGAAGTCGATTTGCCGAGCAATCAGTCGACGGGGGTTCTTTGCAACGAGCACTTACCCTCATCCCCCACTCGAGCGACATTGGTAGCAACGCACGCCAGGTTAATTGCGACGAATTATCGATCAGTGTGAGCCAAAATGGTCTACGGACTTGGAATATTATACGTTTGTAAAACAGCAATGGAACTTTGTTCATATGCCATCCAGCTTTGCAAATATCAATATATGCATTTCATCTTCTGACAGAAGGCGCTTGAAGCAAAGGCCAGAAAGATGGGGGCATCTATGGGAGTAGGGGTAGAAAAGTAGGTGATTGAGGAGAAAATGTATTTGATGTAAAATTTTTCTGTAGTGTACATTTGAACGATGCTAATTAGGGTTAGTTTTGGTGGCACTTTAAAGTGGACGAACAAAAATTGAAAAAGCAAAGATCGGTCCCTCCGCTCAGGTCCCTCATCATGCGCTCACAGTAATAAACATTCCTCGACTTTGAAATTAAATATCTTGCTTGTTTTTGGACGGATCTTGATGGACCTTGTTTCCACGTGGTACTTGCAGTCTTGACTGTCGATCCACGCCAATAAAATCATTTTGCAACGATTAGCTTCTGCACCGGGCTCCCGAGACGGAAAAATGAGCCCTGCGTTTAAACGGATGAAGATGGAAACGTCAGCCCAAAATCATCTTAAAGTAGACTCTTTAACGACTCAAACGAAAAAAAATGCATTCCTCTACGACCCCCCGAAGCAGAGATACGGATTTTCAAACATCAGCCTGCACCGCTCCCCTAGCAACCGTGACCCCTGACCCAGGGCTCCCAAAAATCGGACTCCCTCGACTTTGAAATTAAATATCTCGCGTGTTTTTGGACGGATCTCGATGGGCCTTTTTCTACGTGTTCCTTGGAGTCTTGGCTTTCGATTCACGCCAATAAAATCATTTTGCAACGATTAGCTTTTACACCAGGCTCCCGAGACGGAAAAATGAGCCCTGCGTTTAAACGGATGAAGATGCGAACTTCTACGCAGAAGCATCTTAAAGTAGACACTTCAGCGATTACAACTGAAAAAAGTTCATCCCTCTAGGACCCCCAGAAGCCGAGAAACGAAAATTCGAATTTTAACCTGCACCACTCCCCTGGTCGTCCTGACCCTCGCAGAATGCTCTCAAAAATCAGACTCCCTCGAATTTGAAATTAAATATCTCGATTTTTCCTACACCAATCTCATTGGGCCTTGGTGTCTCTGTTTTCGGCACAAGTCTCGAAATTGATTGTTACTGCATATAATTTACAACAACTAACTTGATATAAAGAACAACGAAGTTTTTATAACTTTATAGAAAGAAGTCTCAAACCCAACTTAATTTATGAGTTTGTATTTGACAGAGAAAGCAGAAGCTTTAAAGAATTAAACCTCTACTTCTTTTTGTATTCCCGATTCTTCAAGAAAGGTCTGTACAATCTATCTTCGAAAGGCGAAACAACACAGTGAGGGGGAATTCATTTGTGTTACAAAAGACGCTAGTATTGTATTATTTCGCGGTGCCGGAGTAAAGTTGGAAAGCTGGGAATTCGTCATTAATCTTCGTGAAAGCGGATATATCGACGTGTTAGACATACATTTTCCAGACTCGTTTTCGTATTGAGGGAGGGAATAATAGAAATAGAACGGCAGTCGATGGCTTCGGCTCGTAATGTCGGTGAAATTTCATAAAATATTACAGTTGGACGGTGTATGGCGTTTTCATCACTGCGCGAAGCCACAATCGATATCATTAACGGAAGAAATCTAGAACGGCTCTTTGTCCGCTTTGATTTCTGCGACATAATCGCGTGCATTCGTTTCTTCGTGCATTTTTAACGACGAATTTAAATGGGTATATTACGATGATGGCTGTGAGTTCTGCGAAATTCATTTTTGCAGGCTTGAAGAATTAACAGACTTGTAGAAATTTTAGAATTATTATCTCGAGGTGTTTTGCTGCGTCTGCGGTTGTAAATTCTGTAAATCTAATTTTGCAAGCTTGAAGAATTACAAAAATTGCACAAATTCTACATTTTTTAACTTCTAGTCTTTTCAGGAATCTAAAATACAAAGATAACGAAAATAACAAAAAGGAATCTAAAATAATTCACGAATCGAAAATAGAAAAAAATTTGAAATACCATACATAAACAGTATTACTTAACCCTCTATTTGGTCCGTGTAACTTTGAAGTAACACAAGACGAATATAAGCTTTTAGTCTTGAAAGTCAATTATTTAACCAGTTAACTGCGAAATTTATTTTAAAAACCCTCACAGGATACGGAATTAAAATCAAGCAGCGGCGTGTATACACGACGAACGCAAGGAAAATCCTCCTGTTATAAATTCTACGGTAAATGGAAAACAAAAGGTGGAAAGATTACATTTTTATTCGATAAATAATTTATAATTTCCTGTTAAAAAGGTGACGCGGTGGAGCTCTCGATGGGCGTGTATACACGTCGAACGCAGTTAACTGGTTAACTTTGCCATATATTACGATTTAGCTCTTAAAGATTATGAAATTCTTTACAATCTAATATTTCAAAATCAAGTTAAATGTATTATCTATAATAGTATTTTTAAAATTCTCTAATGTGCCATCGTGCAACTGATCTTCAGATGCTAGAGAAAATTCCGACTATAGACGAATATAAGCTTTTAGTCTTCAAAGTCAATTATTTAACTTTGCCATATATTACGATTTAGTTCTTAAGGATTATCAAAAATTTTTACAATCTAATATTTCAAAATCAAGTTAAATGTATTATCTATAATAGTATTTTTATAGTAATATTTTAGTCTTCAAAGTCAATTATTTAACTTTGCCATATATTACGATTTAGTTCTTAAGGATTATCAAAAAATTTTACAATCTAATATTTCAAAAACAAATTAAATGTATTATCTATAATAGTATTTTTATAATTTTCTAATGTGCCATCGTGCAACTGATCTTCAGATGCTACAGAAAATTCCGACTATAGACGAATATAAGCTTTTAGTCTTCAAAGTCAATTATTTAACTTTGCCATATATTACCATTTAGTTCTTAAAGATTATGAAATTCTTTACAATCTAATATTTCAAAATCAAGTTAAATGTATTATCTATAATAGTATTTTTATAATTCTCCAATGTGCCATCGTGCAACTGATCTTCAGATACTTTATAAAATTCCGACTATAGATGGTTAACCCTCACAATGCAACCCACCCCAAGCGACGTCACAAGTCACAGTAAATTATCAAAAAAATTACAAACCATTTCAACCCCATTGCATCACATAGAATATCTTACAACAAGGCTCATAAAAAGTTGAAAATCCCACCCCCATTGAATTCCACAAAATAACTCTAACAAATAAAACAAAAAACCACACCTTTGAAAATCACAGTATTTTATTCACAGAGATAAGGAAGCAGTGATTTCAACTATCAAACTAGATTCACAGTTAACACCACGGTCCACGAATGCATCCTATCGATGCCAGTGACCGCGAGGGGTGCTGCACCGTTGCATATTTCACCCCGCGGACGTCACGAGGCTGCCGGTGACGTCACGAGTAACCTACATACTTTAAGAGAGAAGAAACGATTCCCGTTGCTGTACTAGCAACGCCGAAGCCGTCGCATAAAATACGCGTCGCGACGATTCCAGCAACGGGGTAACTACCCTCTCTTAGTTTTACGCCGCCGGGACACGTAGGGTGCAATCGTTTCCGGTCGCGTAACAGCGCCCGCAGTTTCAGGGATGAATTTTCTATCGTTCCAAAGTGGACGACCTTCGCCGCTGAATTTTCCAAAGACACGCTGCGACGGGAAAGGCTTACCGTAGTCGACTTACGGTTTTCCTGTAATTGCAAACTTCTACGGGATTTTTAGGCGAATTTTGAGAATTTCAATTGAGAGGGGGATGACGTGTTTTGGATTTTTGAAGAAATGCTTTGGATTTGTCGGTTCGGAAGTTGAGAAGTCTTGGAAGTGAGTTCTTTTGGGAGAATTGTTGGAATTTTTGTATCTTTTTTGGGGGGGATTGGTGAATTTAAATTTGTGGTTGAGCGAAGCTGCAAATTTGATCGAAGTGACTTGTTTTGGGAGAATTGTGAGATATTTTGTATTTCGTTTTGGCGGAATTACTACATTTATTTTATGCTGACAGAAGTTGCAATGTTTATTTAAATGAGTTGTGTTAGAAGAAGAATTGTTGGATTTTTTATTTTTTTGCGGGGATTGCTGAATTTAAATTTGTGGTTGAGTGAAGCTGCAATTTTTATCGAAGTGACTTGTTTTAGGAGAATTATGAGCTACTTTGTATTTCTTTTTGGTAGAATTACTACATTTATTTTATGCTGACAGAAGTTGCAATGTTTATTTAAATGAGTTGTGTTAGAAGAAGAATTGTTGGATTTTTTATTTTTTTGCGGGGATTGCTGAATTTAAATTTGTGGTTGAGTGAAGCTGCAATTTTTATCGAAGTGACTTGTTTTGGGATAATTGTGAGGTATTTTGTATTTCGTTTTGGTGGAATTAATGCATTTATTTTATGCCGATAGAAGTTGCAATGTTTATTTAAATGAGTTGTTTTAAAAGAAGAATTGTTGGATTTTTGTATTTCTTCTCTGTGTAATTATTTTTCTGTTTTGTGTTGACAAACGTTGCAATCTTTATTTAAATGAGTTGTTTCAGAAGGAGGATTTTACGAATTTTATATCTCTTTTTTTTGGATAGCTAGATTTAAATTTGTGATTGACTGAAATTGCAATTCTTATCGGAGTGACTTCTCTTAAGAGAACTGTTAGATATTTTTTATTTCTTTTTGCGGAATCACTATATTCCTTGAATGTTGATATAAGTTGCAATGTTTATTTAAATGAGCTTTTTTAAAAAGAGAATTATTAGAGTTTTTGCATTTATTCATTGTGGTATTGCTAGATTTCTTTTAATGTTGATAAAAGTTGCAATTCTGTTTTAAGTGACTTCGGAAGAAAAATTGCTGAATATTTTCCCCTCTATGCAGCTTTAGAAAAGTGCATTTCTTCTTAAAAAACCTGCCCAAAAACCACATATTTTAATTCTGACAAAATTTCTACAACATTAAAAAAAATGCAATTACATCTCTCATACGACGAGTACATTCTTCATTACTTAGCTGTCTTCATTTCTCTTAATTCAAAGAGTTAAGAAAAATAATTCCGTCTCTAATTACACCCGTTCTTCCGTCTTCCGTCACAACGTACTGCAATTTCTGAAATACCTTCCACCCTACATTTCCTCGTGTCTCCGCCATAAAGCAGTATTTCAGTATACTGAAAAGAATAGGGACTCTGTTCCCATGGAGACCGTCGCTGCAAAAATACTAAGCCGGTACGAATCGATTTCCTGGACTGTACATAAATTTCCGAGGCTGCATCGATGCATCATCTGGCTGGTTATAGGAAAAGTTATGGGTATTTCATCCCGCGCGAGGATTCCCTCGCCAGGCCGGGATTCGATCCTATTTGCAATGCAAGTTTAAACGCAAACGTGTCGTGCTGAGGTGCAGTCATGTGCATACTCTCCCCGATGAACGTTTATGATAATAGCCTCCATGGATACCCATAAACCTCATAGATGTGTTAGGAATTTTCAAATCTTAACGTTTCAACGCTCAGAGGTACTGTTGGAATTTCACTTATGACACCAAATTTATAATGGTGTTTCCATGATATGAGTCCAACAATTTTATTATAAGTGAAAAGGAACCACGTTGTGCCGGCCGCAGTCGTATAATGCTGGAACGCTAAGACGGCAGCTGAGGGGCAATTTGCTCTGATTCGCCCGACGGATAGGGACATCCCTCTCCCTCGCGCATTTTCGATTTTGACGCGCTATTGGCAAGAGAGACTCGTACATTCGTTGCGTCGTCATGTGAACGACGAAAGTAGTGTCGCGTCGTCATGTGAATGACGGAAGTAGTGTTGCGTCGTCATGTGAACGACGAAATTAGTGTTGCGTCGTCATGTGAACGAAGAAAGTGTGTTGCGTCGTCATGTGAACGACGAAAGTAGTGTTGCGTCGTCATGAGAACGACGAAAGTAGTGTCGCGTCGTCATGTGAGCGACGAAAGTAGTGTTACGTCGTCAAGTGAATGACGAAAGTAGTGTTGCGTCGTCATGTGAACGACGAAAGTAGTGTTGCGTTGTCATGTGAACGACGAAAGCAGTGTTTTCTTTTCGGTTGTCATTCGTCGATCTCAGATTTCCAGGACCGACATGGCGGGGATAGGCGGTGCGAGAGTAATCTCCCCTTCCGTCTCAGCTGCCAAGAAAGCGTTTCAGAGCTATAGCTGGGGGTTTCGGAGTCTGCTGCGGTCGGGTGGTCCGGCGGATATCTTTTTGTTCCTAGGAAAGGGTGAAGGTGTATGTAGAAGAGAGATTATAGCGCGCTGCGTTTCGTCCTGGGCCTGTTCGTGGACTCGTCAGTAGGGCTGACCGAAAAAAGGCCCTGCCCTAGATACTGTGCTCCGGATGGGACGATGGTGTCTGTTGATCGATCGTATATATAGATACTGATCGTCGTTGAGCAACTCCCGAGAGTGGACACGAGATCTAGCGGACCGATCCTTGAACTATGGGGCGTTGGCATAATGGCGACCGGGTAGATCGGTGCCGCCACATAAGAAACAACAACCGAGACTTCTCGGTTACAAACGAAATAAGAGACGCAGACCGACGGTATGACTGCGTACCAGAATTGCAAACTAAAATCTGTCTAAGAGCGTTAGGCCGTCCATTAACCCTCGCTTGGCGGGAGCCGGGTCCATTCGAACCCATACGTGTATAGTTTCGATTGCAATTGGCAAAAGTATTTAAACTCTATCGTCAATTTTTAATGGAGATTTATGAACGCAACGATGTTTGATCTCTATTGATTCAGTGGTTTTTCACAGTTAATTCGTTATTCGCATTCAATCGTCGTTCGTCCATCCCGATCGTCTTCTATTGCACACTGTGTCTTCAAAGTCGTGATCAGGCATGCGCACATCACACTGACGTATCCCCATCCTCGGCCCGCGTAAAGTACGCAGTAAAACCTCGATAAATGCACAGACTTCGGGGACAAAGCAGTGTTCTTATCGAGTACTGGTGTCGAATCTGTGTTTACACTAGGGCTCGACCCGAGTGCGAACTTAGAAAAAGACAGACAGTAGAAGAGACAGAGAGAGCAAGCAAACAAAGTGATCTGCTCGGAAGTATCTGCGAGGCATTGCTAATGCAACAAGAAACTTGTTCATTTATTAATTTTTCTAAATGTAACTTTTCCCAATGTATTTTTGAGGTTCTTCTGATTAAAATTATACCAAACACGATATGTTTGAATTATCTAAATACTAAGTAAATATATTAAATATTGAGTAAATATAATTCAAATTATATCGTGTTTGGTATCATTTTAATCAGAAAAATCTCACAAATACGTTAGCAAATGTTTCAAAAAAAATCTAAAATGAAAACGATTGACCCTCCAATTAGTATTGCCTCACCGATGCATTCGGGTGGTATCATATTACACTGCTCGCTCGTCGAGCGTCGAGGTTCGCCAAGGGGGATCCTCCTATGTGGAGGAGATAATCACGATGCATTTATCGAGGGAAACTCATGATGTCTTTATCGAGGTTTTACTGTATTTCGACTAATTTTTAAACGCGATATAAAGTATCTGGAAGAATGCTTTTATAGATAAATAATTGAAATATTTTTAATACTGTTATTTAAATGAAATCAAAGATACCGACCTTCTCAATTTACGGAAGTACACTTTTTTTAGGTAAATTCAAAGTAATTTGAGGAATTGAACTTATTAACACGTTGTATGGTACCGGTATTTCGCGAAGGTTTTACTGTAGAAGGCAACTTCGCATAGATTTCTCACAGTAGTCTTTACTGAATAGTACAAAAAATTATATATTTGCATTTCATTGAACCGGTTATTTGATCGTCTATGCACGGTTATTGCGTTTAGTTATACGCTACATCGGAAATCAGGGATAGATTGCTCAATGTCTCGTGGTATATATTTGCAGGTGATGGGATTTATATCCGAGGTAGAGTGCATTTCTTGTTTCTATGTTATCAGACGTAATCATTACGATGATTTTGCTGCATGAAAGTCCTATTGTTTATCCTTGTCGGTTTAATAATTCCAGAAGGGATTAACGTTCTAAAAACTGAGTGGAAAGCCTCCAAAGACGCGACCTAAATTATGCTGTCAGTGTATAAATTTCCAACTCAAGCGAACGCTAATGAAAACGTTTAGGCTGCTCTGCAAACTCCTGCTAAAAACCCTTATGCGATCACGTGTAATCCTAATCCTCGTTTTCGAAGTTCGAGCACGTACAGGCAATTAAAGGCTGTTTCACTTTGGCGATTACGAAAATTGACCATCGTAAGACTCGAAATGAGAAAAGACGTAAGGGGCACGCTTTCAAATTGGTCGTATAACTGTAAACTCTAGTAATTTAAATGTATTTGGAGAAACTCAATTTGTTGAAAGACGGTCTCGAAAATTCTGCGTGTCTTAAACGACTACCTCAATTACAATTGCTCTGGAGAAATGAAAGATATTTCGAAATTAATCATTGGATGAAAGACACCGGAAAATACAATTTTCCTTCGGTGAAACATATTGTAATTAAATACTCGGAATAGTTTTGGAAAATTAGAAAAGTCCGTCTTCGAATTTTTTAATTTTTCAGAACTTCGTGGCATTCTCGACGTAAGAAAAATTTGCAATGTTAACACTAGAACTACCGGCGATAATCTATCATATTTCAAAATATTAAATAAGTAGTTTGAAAAAGGAGGAATCAAGAGGCGGAAAAGAATCGATTCGGTGATTTAAGTTTTTTAAGATGGTCGTAGGATATTTATTCTAAGACTCGTCTATAAACTTGGAGAATTTTTGGAAAAAATTGTGCACCAGTCATTTTGACTGGTTTGGTAGTTCTAGCGTTAAAAAAAATTACAGAATTATTTGAACTCATATTTTCTCCATTCGAGACACAAAGTAAGAGCAATTTTCATTTCTATATACCGGAAACCGTTTTCTGAATCCCATTAAACAATATTACTATTACTTGCTAATAAGTTAAAAATCAATTTGTAACTTCTTCATTCCACAAGGTTTATTAATTTTTTAATTCAAACACCGAAAGCAATTTTCACCCAAAATCATAAACTTCACTTTATCGTTAGATCACAATCCTCCTCATCAACCGAAGATATTTTAATACAAATTATAACGTTAAAAACATCCCGAAATATTGATAATCAAAACTTCCACCAGAAAAATCGCAAATTAATTTTCATTCTAAAATGAACTTCCCCAGCTCCCTTCCTAGACCAATCCATCTTAATATCTCAAATCGAATCTCAATAATTCCATCGGAACCATCGAGACTTTCCATCCGGAAATCCATATGCATTTCAATCCCTAAAATCCATGAGCAATTTTTCCATGTCAATCATTGATCTAAGCGCTTTTAATTGCCATTACCTTCAGTTTCGTGGGAACTTTCATATCACGTTAATTGGCCCTATTCAGTCTCCTAAGGGGTGGGCCAGGCTTTCAAATCGTAATTAAATAAGTTCACTCAACGAAGGGACGAAGCTTCGAGGAAGTAAGTTATACGAATAATTAGACTTCAGTCCCGTGTTTGCCACACAGAAGTGGGTCCTCCAGTTTTTAATACACTCCCTTTGAAGTCTGCGATTCGAATTTATATTCTGTGTTTACTCCAATCGCACTCCATTTTTTAAATATTTTCTTCAACGTCCAACATTTTTATTGAGTCCAGAAATCTGATTAGTTTATTTAAAAGTACGTTTTTTTATGGGGGAGCGTTAGTTACATGGTATGTATCTTTAAAAGTTTTTTAAAAGCTTCAATGCATGCGTGCATAAATTATATAGTGTTCCATAAAAATTATTTAACTATAGATAGATCAATTAAAATGGTTAAAATGAATGGTTCTTAATTTTTTCAATAATTTTTTTTACTTCGTAAACGGGGTTGGTATTCCAACAGTTAAATTAGACATAAAATACGATACAACGATATCAGTAGAAAAATGTTTATACAATTATTTAGTTATTTATTTAAATCTTACGCTGGGATAATTGAATTTCTATGATGCATAGTTGTCTTATGGTTTTTCCCTTTGAAATGCTAAACCTGATAGCCAAATATGAACAGAAAATTTAGCAAATCTCAAAAGTTGCTTCTCCTTTGAAGTTTTACGTTCACTCTGTAAAATGTGTAAATTTTCTGGTCGTTCTTGATTTTATTATATTAATTAAGAAGCGTAAAGGATCGCTAATGACCCACGTCCGTCAATTACACCTTTATTTAAGTAACTAAGAACTTTCACAGGAAAATTCTCCACAGCCTTCAGAATTTTCCTCAAATTCCATTCAAATTTATTTTACCTCAGATTTTTTAAATATCACATTTCTCAAGTTAAAATCCTGATTAAAAACATCGCAATTTTTTTACCCGGACACCGAAAAATTTCACGTTTAAAATATTCGGGAAAGTATGTCGAATTATCTCGAAGATAAGGAGAAATTAAGGGATGATTTCATAGACTTTTTGTACATCGTTCCAAATAAATTCAATGGCAGTAACGATCTCAAGTTTTTCATAAGCTTCCACGTTTCTCAGCTTTATGGAAATCCGCGAAAAAAAAAATTGTAATTTCGTCGAAGCACCGGTCCGTTTTTCGCGCGAATTTCCTGTCTCATTTAACATGGCTTCTCGTTACGGGGCTTTTCCATGGAAAAGCCAGCGTATCATGGGGGTGTGGGTCGGCATTTAATATCAGCTTTTATCGCTAATGGAGGAAACCAGTCGGAATTTACATGGAAAGAGAATTCTTCCAAGGAATTTGTTTATTACCGCCCTTTTTCATCACCGAAAATCCCTTGTTAATGTTCCGACTTGGAAGTTCACTGTATCGCCGTGCAAATGGGAAATGGACGTCGGTGGATATGCAAATTTATACGATTTTTGCACACGGGGAAAAAAACTGATTTATTCATGAGCTCTAGAAATATACAACTGGCGACCCGGGGAACCGTAAACGTTAAATCGGAAAACGACTTTTTCCAGAATTGCTTCGATTAATTTGCATTTCAACGGTGTCTGAAATGTGCATTGTGAAAACGCGCTTCGAAAATTCTGAGATGAAATTGCTGATTCGAGATAGTTTTAGACGTTGAAGAATTTGTGTGGACTATACACTTGGATGTGAACCTAAATAAGACTTAATCCACTGTAATCGATCATTGAAAGTGACACTGACCATGTCACTGCTTTTATTCCCTTACTTTAATCACTGTTTACCCTTCTGAGATCGAACTTACAGTGTAATTATTAATTAGAAGACTCTGAATTCACATATAATTTATATATATTATTTTATATTTATATATATAATTTATAAAAATTAGTATGGTAAATGGAAGAAATATATATATATATTTCGTCCATTTACCATACTAATTTTTAATATAGTGTGAATATCGAAAATTTTTATCGCGCCTTAAAAGATTATCATCCAGAATTAAATCTGTCACATTTAAATATATTAAACAAGTTACTAAAATTGTTAAATGTATTAAACAAGTTCCCATTCTCATTAGTCTTATATCGATTCTCATTTAAACCCGGAACCACCAGCATTAGATCTGTTTAAATATAATAAATAAATATAATATTTTGAAAGGCGAGAAATCAAGCAACAAATAAGATGATAAATTGAGCCGTTTTCGTTGAAAGTGGTGTAACTCCATTTTATATTATATGGAGATATTTAAAAGTGTGTATTTTAATTGCTTGAAAAATATTGGTACATGTAATACGCTCATTTTATGTTTTTTAAATATTAAATTGATTTAAGTTTATAATGTGATCGAAAGTATTAGTTAAAAGAGACGTAGGGAAATTATGTAGTATAATTTTGACAAAATGATGAAATTTTTGAAGGACTTTTCTGGGAACTGCTTATAGATAAAAAGCTCATGGCAGATTGCATTCATTGTTATCATTAATTAACTTTTTGTTAAAAATAGACTTGCACCACTTTCAAAGAAAACGGCTCAATTAACCCCTTGCCCTACGAATTCTTTTGTGCCTGCCTCCGCAATAATTGAAAATTTAATTGCTAAAATAAAAATTTGCCGGTGATTCCTGATATATCTTAGACCTTAACGGAATATTAACAACATAGAAATAATTTTATCGTGTGGTGTTCCACTGACATTTTCAATTTGATAATTTTCGAGTAGCTTCAAAATTTCCTATTCCGTCTAGTGCATCACGAGTGTCACTCGTGATTGTAGTGCAAGGGGTTAAGTAATTTATATATCTTAAGATAGACCTGTAATATGTACCATAAGACGAAAAACAAGTAGAGTAACTACCCTTGGACACTTAAAACGATTAATTTCCCTGATTCTAATGACTATCATCCCCCTATCGCGAGGGAAGTTTTACCGGAGGCCTTCCTACAACTTCGTACCCCGATTTCCTTGGCCAGGCAGTGACGTGAACTTTTGGTTCTCCACTCGGGTCAAACGCAGGATAAACTTGGTACACCGATACTATTGATTTTGCGAGGGGTGCAGAAGGGGCGCCGGGCGGCGGAGAAAGTGGAGGGTGGGCGGCGAGGTCAACCCCCTTTTCAGGTAGGTTCGGTGTGTCGGTTAGCAGGGTATACTGGGTGTTTCGTGATTTGTCTTGCAATTGGAAATGCGGGAAATTTTTCTCGGAAAATTGAAAGTAGGACTAACTAGTTAAGATGACTGGTTTCTGATTTTCATAAAAAATTTTTGAGCTTATGGGGATGCAATGGAATAGATTTTCTAAACTACTGTTATTCAGAGGGCATTCGACACTGAAACTATCGAGAAAAGTCAAAATGTTTGGTTTTTAGTATTTTATAAAAATTCTTTGATTTTAAGGGGGTGAGATACAATAGATTTTCTGAACTAGTGTTATTCAGAGGGTGTTTGATACTAGAACTGTTGTAGAAGTCAAAGTGTCTGGTTTCTAGTATTTTGTAAAAATTCTTCTATTTTAAGGGGGTGAGATACAATAGATTTTCTAAAGTATTGTTATTCAGAGTCGTTCGACGCTAGAACCATCGAGGAAGTCAAAATATTTGGTTTTTAGTATTTTATAAAAATTCTTTGATTTTAAGGGGGTGAGATACAATAGATTTTCTGAACTATTGTTATTCAGAGGTTGTTTGACACTCGAACTGTCGAAGAAGTCAAAATGTTTGGTTTCTAGTATTTTATAAAAATTCTTTGATTTTAAGGGGGTGAGATACAATAGATTTTCTGAACTAGTGTTATTCAGAGGGCGTTTGATACTAGAACTGTTGTAGAAGTCAAAGTGTCTGGTTTCTAGTATTTTGTAAAAATTCTTCTATTTTAAGGGGGTGAGATACAATAGATTTTCTAAAGTATTGTTATTCAGAGTCGTTCGACGCTAGAACCATCGAGGAAGTCAAAATATTTGGTTTTTAGTATTTTATAAAAATTCTTTGATTTTAAGGGGGTGAGATACAAAGGATTTTCTGAACTATTGTTATTCAGAGGTTGTTTGACACTCGAACTGTCGAAGAAGTCAAAATGTTTGGTTTCTAATATTTTATAAAAATTCTTTGATTTCAAGGGGGTGAGATACAATAGATTTTCTGAACTATTGTTATTCAGAGGGTGTTTGACACTCTAACTATCGAAGAAGTCAAAATATTTGGTTTCTAGTATTTTATAAAAATTCTTCTATTTTAAGGGGGTGAGATACAATAGATTTCCTAAAGTATTGTTATTCAGAGGTCGTTCGACGCTAGAACCATCGAGGAAGTCAAAATGTTTGGTTTCTAGTATTTTATAAAAATTTTTCGATTTTATGGGGGTGAGATACAATAGATTTTCTAAAGTATTGTTATTCAGAGGGTGTTTGACATTGAAACTATCGAGGCACCTAAATAACGGGTTCCTAACTTTATAAACAGTTCATGGTGGTTCTGAAACAGGCAGAATCAATGTGGGAAATTTATTAGATGTATTCCCCGATTTCGCGATGCAATTAGGAAAGTGGAAATGTTTTCGGGAAGATTAAAAATAAATAAAAGAAACAGCGAAGAGTTTGTTTCGATAAAATTGTAATTGCAGAAATTAAAAGTTTTCATACAAAAGTATAAAGTTTGTGATACTTTTACATAATATGTAATTAATGATGTACAAGCAAAATTAATGATAGATAAATAATTAAGGTGCTAAAAATATGGACAATCCAATTTTCAGAAACATGCTTCATAGTTTCAGATGCAGTCGTGAAAGGCAGTTCATGCATAATCTAATAAAGTTATAATAAAATAAATAACAAAAATTAATAAAAAGTAAATAATAACAAACAACAATAACAAAATATAAGACAGTAAAATAACACAGAAATTTACAATTTAATTCCAGACACAGATGTAATTTCACCTATCCACAACACAATACTTCTACCGAAAACAACCAAAACATAGAATGAAATTAAATTACATGACATTAAACTAAAGTACAACTAATTACAGGATAGATTAATTAAACTAAACTCTCTCCAACGAGGTCACCCCGTTCACCCGTTAAAAATCCAAGGAATGAAAAAAACATCAAATAAACCTTTACCACAAAGTACATGAAAAAAAGAAACTTCGTCCAATGCGTGAAAGAACAAAGAAACATTAACCCAATAACCTTTCCAACAAAAACCACCTCAAAAGCTACCCGGAACACTGCAAAATTCAAAATCCCATCTGCGTCCCATCTCGCAAAAAAAAAAACGTACCACCCTCGTCCAACCCCAGAACGAAGAAGAAAAACGTCCCTCTGCAATATCCGCGCAAATCCTCGTTGCATTAGCGCATCAGGATGAAAAATCCCATGGAGTTTGTCCGTCCGATGCATGTTTAAACGACGCTCGATTTGCAAATACGCGGCATTGTGCGAATCCTCGGAGGACGAGCTGCTTGATAATACTCTCGGGGAGGAGATGCAAGCCGGAAGTTCTTTTGTCTTAAATACGGTGTCCATTATCGTTACACGTCATCCGGCGAGCATAAAATCCAACGACGGTGAATCGTGCGCACGAAGGCCCCTGCGAGAAACACGATAGTTGCCGCAAACTCCCCGGAGATTTCACGTGCCATTTACAACGGACACGAGCACCATGGAAGCCTTCTCCACTTCCGGTTCTCGTAATGGAAACGTCCGTGGAGAACTTGACCGCGTTTCGAAAACTTTTGCTGGTGGGGTTTTAGATATGTACGTGGATTTTGGAATATTGAAATTATGGGAAATTGTCAGTGGGTCTCTGATTGTTTTATGGTGGACATTATTGACAATGGGAGTACCGGTGTTAAACTTGTTATATTTAAATATGATAAATTAGTACTCGTTAGAGAAGATAGGGACGAATTACGTTTATTATGGAAAGATAAAAACGTGTGTAGCACAGCGGAAAGGTTAGAACAAGAAGAAGAAACGATAGAACGTCGATCCGACGGTCGATACAAATGAGACAAGTGCGCCTCTGGTGGGAACGGTCTCATTTACAGAGAGGGCGCGAAATTTTGATTTTCCAATAGAACTTTAGAAAAAGGGGAGTAGAAAGGTGGAGAAGATGATTAATTCAGTAATTAATGTTTTATAAGGTGAAGGTAGAATATCCACTTTGTGATTGCACTGTAAACTTGTAGAATTTTTGTAATGTAGTAGGGTTCGATTAAATAAGACTAAGGAGGATAAGGATAGAATTTCAATGACTAATGTGTAGGCGTGAATAAAACTAAGTGGTGGATGTTTGTCAGGATCCCTAATGATTTTAAATAAATAACAATAATACACACACACTAATGATTAATATATAATAATAAAATGGTGCACAGGGTGCCCCAGATTATTCAGTATTTTATTTTGTATTCTATTATAATCATATTTTCTTAATATAAACAGGGTGTCCCGGGTTTTAATGTTCAGACCTTGTCAGTATATTCTACGGCACTAAATAAGAAAAAAATGTTATACGAATAGAAGTATTATCGGAATAGCAGCCGACTTGCTGTTGCTGCAATCATTAGCTCGAATAGATCAATGTATTTACTACTTGACATCGTCACTTCCACAGTTAATTAATACTCAATTTCAAAATTTCTACCGGTCCTGACAATACATAATTGACAGCGATCAACGATCGAATTTATAACTGTGCGAATTTCGTTTCTATTCGGTTTTATTTGCGAAAATTGCTTTTAATCTTAAGTGACCTCAGATAGTAAACACAACTTACATAAACACACTGAATGTAAATATTGCTGATCTATTTGAGGCAATGCTTGCAGTAACAGCAAGTCGGTTACTTTTCCTATATTACTCTATTCTGTATTTTTGTTATAACTTTTTAATAAAGCTCTATGTGACCTACGTTTACATAACATTTGTTTCTTATTTAGTGCCATAGAATATACTGACAAAGTCTGAACAATAAAACCTGGGACACCCCGTATATATTGAGAAAATATGATTATAATAGAATACAACATAAAATACTGAATAACTAAATAATCTAAGGTATCTAATGGTGTTTAAAAAATGTTGTGTGTCTAATTGGGTCTTTAATCTGAATCATACTGCAACTGTAACTGTGCATTGCGAGACATAACCTCTGCAGATGACAATCCCGCCACTTCTTTCCTACGTCGCGCATCTCTATGGGGAGACGTCTTTTTATGGGTGTTATACCGCAATAAAAAATTAGGAACCAGTCGTTTTGAGTGCTTTGTTAGTTGGAGTGCTGCTATCTGCAGTCATTATGAGGAGTCTTATCTCTTGCAACTCGGTTTAATCGAATTAAAGTTTTATAATTAGTAGTCTTACGTGTTGAAGCACACTTTAACACGTTGAACACCGTAGAGGTTATCTGTGACCGGCGCTATTTAAATTCCGTGAAATTTCATATGACTTTTGAATTGTAACATATACGAAGTTTCTGATATTCGAAGCTAAAATTGTAATTGTTTCATAAATTTGTAAAAAATTATTTCGACGAATATTATTAAAAAGAAGTCAGAAAAATCTTTGTAAGGTTAAGTCCACAGTCTCGTAATTAAATTGCAAAGCAAAGAGATTTGTTGTTGGAATTATTTCGGGAATTTTCAGCCAGGTTTTATATTTGCTCCAACAAATATGAATTTGAGAAGCGAGTACAATTGAGAAATGTAACCGAATTTTTGTGGTTCTTCGTTTAAACGGGAGACTAATCAGAATTAAAATTTGATATATTACGGGAAAAGTAAGAGCTCTCTTGAAAAGGGGAATTTTCCTTGTCATAATACATTCTTTCCTGTATGGGATTAAATTGCACATAAAAAATTTCCCAGAGCCTGGTTCCGTTTGAATATTCGAATGTAACTTCAAAGCGGAAGTCGATGTAATTTAAATCTACTTTGCAGTCGCAAGCACTCGAGTTATAAAATATTCGGGCACGAAAATACCTCCATTTAAAAACGATATTCTGAAATATTTTTAATCCAACTCTATTATTTCTTTTTTATTCAAATTTATGTGTTCTGTAGATTATTGTCACAAATAGCCAAATCAAAAGCTGACAAAACTTTAAAAATATTACATATATTTCCTTTTGTAATAACATTATAAGATTTAATAATTTTATTTATTCAAATTCTGTTAAAGGAAATGGAATTATGAATATCAACCAAAATTATAAAATGAAATTCTATAGCTTGATGAAATTTACGATGTTCTTTAAAGTATTATTTCAAGTAGTAAAATAAAAAACTGTAGCAACTGTAAAAATATTGCACATATTTCCTTTTATAAGAATTTCATTTAATAAAGTTTTAAAGGAGTTAAAATTATAAATATTAAATAACATTGCTAAATGAAATTCTATGACAGGAAATACACGCAATATTTATTTAAATATAACATGAAAATTATATGTGACAAGATTTTCAATGTTCTATTGACATTTTCGAGGAATGTTCAATATTTTTACATTTCTAAAGATACGAAAAAAATGTCATCACCGTGATTCATATCGATAACACCCATCGGCGTGAATCATAGCACGAAATGCGTTTGAAAACTGAAGTCGTTACAACTTCCAATACAATCGCAGCTACGTTCAGGTCAAATTTGAAAATTAATGGAGTAGACAGGACCGAAACTCGGATCCGGCATTCAGACAAATCTCCCGAATTGTGTTATGACGGTCTAGCATGAATCAACTGAAATTGGGCGACATCCAAAATTGCAAAAGCACTTTCCAACGAAACTGCAATCTGCACTGACGAAACGAATTCGAGGCTCTGGAAGAAATTTAATCTCCTTCTCGAAATAATGCAAGCTTTCCAATCAAAATCACATCACAGAGCAGCCTAAACCTAAAAACGAGTAAGAAACGAAGCTCGTTCGAGTAATTCTAACCTATAATTCCTCAAACTGCACTCATATATTCCATGAAACTCCAGAAAAATGGCGGACGAAGAGGAGCCCGAGGAAGCCGAAGAAGATACATCGGATTTTCTACCGGAGAATGAAATTCCAGAGACACCCGAAGATATCTCATTAATCGCTTCAATGCCAAGTGCCAGTGAAGTAATAACGTCCATCGAATCCACCTCACTAAAAGAACACACAGATTCCCCAACAAAGAAGCAAAGTTTCGAACAAAATGGCACCAAAGTTCAAGAAGAAACGGCTGACAAGAAGAAAGAAATATCGCAAGAAACTAAAAGCGAAGAGCAGATACAAAAGTCGCAAAATGATCTCCAAGCAGGAAGAACAGCTTCTCTGGAATTAGAGAAGACGAAGAAAAGCGACGTCGAACAGACAGCCATCTGTAGACTTCGTTCGAAAGAGAATCGTCAGTGTCAACGCAGATTCCGTGAGATGATCGGTAAACGTGAACTGCGAAAGGAAGAGCTGGAGAAGCAAGAAGACGACCTTCGTCATCGGCTCGACATTCTAGAGTGTTCCATGCCCGCTGTGATGGTATGGAACATCTGGAAGATGGCGCAAGGTGCACCGATTTCAAGACTGCATCGAGTGATAGAGAAACAATTCCAAGGACCAGCTTCTGGCGAGGTATTCTGTCCTCGGACTCCGAGTCGTCATTTTGATTGCAGAGTGAGAGAAGCCGAGGCTGAGAGGAAAGTTGCTCAAAAACGTGCCGAAGAAGCTCGTTCATTGTGGACCGAGAAGACAGTTGCTCTCGAAGAGAAACAGGAGAAATTAAAGGAAGCAAGGAAGATCCAGGAAGAGCGGAAGGAACGAATAGAAAGTTTGACGAAAGAGGTTAAGGAATTAAAGCAGAACCAAAGTGCTGCGGAGAACGATGGATCTTGCGAAGCCGGTGAGTGCGGTGACGTAAAGTGCAAAGAGAGATGGCTGGAGAAAGTGTCCAGCGCTAATTCGATCAGATCTGCGGATCTGGAGTGTCTGGAGAAGCTGCAGGAACTCGCGGAAACTGAGGTGGCAATGAAGAGACAAATCAACGAGCTGGAACGTCGAGAAGAGGCCTACATGAGGACTCTTCAGCAGGCTGATGATCTCTGGGCCAAGATGGAAGGTGATACCGGAAGTACTGTGAGTGTCTTGCAGGAACAGTTGGACATGAAGGCAACAGCGAATCAACAGATGGCTGATCATATCCGTCAGCTGGAGGATGATCTGGAGAATTTAAGAAGTCGGCTGGCAAGTTGTGGCAAGGAGCTGGAGAAGTATATGAGCATTGACAAGATCGAAGCTATCATCGGAAGAGACGACGACGTTGCTGAAGTCGCTGACAAGGCTGCACTGGCTGGAGTCGAAGTTGGCTATAGAAAAATCGGAACTTCCGACGACGAAGCATTTGCTCACATGGATAAAGCACTTTTAGCAAAAGCAGAGGTAGCGGAACTTGGAATGGAGGCTGTTTCTGCCATGGATGACAAAGTAGTGTCTGTCAAACCTGATACTTCCGATCTAGCGACTGATCGTCCAGATTTGATCAAGGTCGAGCACGCTAAGCTTGGAATTCGACCTGAAGACTTGATTCTCGAAGATGAGAAGTTACAGGAAGCGACCGATTACCTGGCGCAATTAGGATCTCTGTCGGAGCTGGATTACGATGATGATTATGGCGTTTGTGCACCCGATTTCGCCTGCAACGATGTTGTCCTGACAGAGACCGGGATGGATGATGAAGAATTAGCTGCTCTGGGATTGCTGGAAGAGCCTGGGAGGGAAAAGATCGTAGAGAGAAAGGCCGATGATAGATTAGAAGCTGATGAAGTTGCCGAAGTACCTGAAGCGAGCGAAGCGGAAGGAATGCCGATTTATAGGAAAGCTTACAAAGAATCAGACGAGCCTTTGGAGAAAGAGGAAGCGTACAGAGACGGCGAAGAAGTTGCTGAAGAACCGGAAGAGTACGATGAAGATGTAGACGATGCTACGGAGTACGAGTACATCGATGCTATTGAAGATGACGAGGAAGAAATCGGTGCAGTTATTGACGAGGCAGTTATTCCTATCAGCGAGAAGGAAATTGACGAGGAGAAAGTGATTTATGAAGACGTTCCTGGAGACGAAGAGAAAATCGTTTACGAAGACATCGCCGAAGATGAAGTTCCGAGTAAAATTCCAAAGGATGAGGTTAGTGGTCGATGAAGGATGGAATCTTGAAGGGAGGATTGAATCTGAAGGAAGTTTTTTTGCGCCAGGAAATAGAGGGAGAACCTGTTGAAGTAGTAAAACCGGAAACCTTGGCTGCTAAGGCTGTTGCTGCTCCTGTGTTTGGCGAAGATGGCGTCGTTTTGTCGCGGAAAGAATTATTATCGTGGTTGGAGACTGTGAATTCTATAAGAAAAACAGTAGTGGTATGTAGAAATGATACGAGTTGCTTGTAAATTTGTGCAGTGACTTTTAAATGTTATTTATAACTTCAGAGATGCTCCGACTGTAAAATTGTGAAGTCTGACGCGGATTCGTTGGCTATGGATCTTGCTGCGCTTACTGGAGTGAGTGTAATTTGAGATGGTTAATTAATACATGTTGATTTGAATAATTATTGTACAGTTATCATAAGAATCTATAAAAACCGGGATATTGTTGTAATATAACACGTTGAATGCCATGGGGGTCACCGGTGACCGGCGCTATTGAATTCAATGAAACTTCGTATGACTTTTAAATTGTAATATTTGTAAATTTGTTAATTCAGTCAATATTTACGCGTTAGTCTCAAAAAGGTAAACTCCTGCTGTCCATATATCTCTTTGTGTTTTTAAGGATTCTGCTTTGTAAGGTTGTGATTTTAACCCTTTGACTGCGGCGCGCTCTCAGACGAATCCATCAATATGGACGGTGCGTTTTTCGCATGTCAAATGTTCGCAAGTGACCAAAACAGTACCCGGAAATTTGATACCATTCTTAGGG
Organism: Cerceris ruficornis; assembly: GCA_963989415.1. Lineage (NCBI taxonomy): Eukaryota > Metazoa > Arthropoda > Insecta > Hymenoptera > Crabronidae > Cerceris > Cerceris ruficornis. The sequence goes on along the minus strand of OZ022530.1, from coordinate 6,712,510 downwards.
TTTAAAAAATAATAATGGCAAATAAATTAAAAATATAAATTTTTTTTTATCTATCTTAAGTAACTTTTTAAGCTATTTTAATTTACTTAACTTATTTTGTGCATTCCTTCAATAATAATCGGTAATTAAATATAAAGGAAAAAATCCAAAATTTATAATGTAACGCAGGGTATGACAACTTTAACAGGATATTTTGATATTTGTTATTTATATTTATTATAGTAAAAAAATACAGAGGGCGTATATTTACGCCTTTCGCATATATTGATGGATTTGTGAAGGCGTATATATACGCCTTTATCAGTCAAAGGGTTAACAGATAAAGTTTCACTTCAGTAGAAACGAAGAAAGTAGCGAAATACCGGTGGCATACAACGTGTTAAAAAGTTCAGTTCCTCAAATTACTTTGAATTTACCTAAAAAAAAGGGTACTTCCGTAAATTCAGAAGGACAATATCTTTGATTTCATTTAAATAACAGTATTAAAAATATTTCAATTATTTATCTATAAAAGGATTCTTCCAGATACTTTATGTCGCGTTTAAAAATTAGTCGAAATACAGTAAAACCTCGATAAAGACATCATGAGTTTCCCTCGATAAATGCATCATGATTATCCCTTCCACATAGGAGGATCCACCTTGGCGAACCTCGACGCTCGACGAGGGAGCAGTGTAACATGATACTACCCGAATGTATCGGTGAGGCAATACTAATTGGAGTGTCAGCCGTTTTCATTTTCAATTTTTTTTGAAATCTTTGCTATCGTATTTGTGCGATTTTTCTGATTAAAATGGTACCAAACACGATATAGTTTGAATTATATCTACTTAATATTTAATAAATTTACTTACTATTTACATAATTTGAAGTATATCGTGTTTGGTATCATTTTAATCAGAAGAATCTCAAAAATACAATCGGTAAAGTTACATTTAGAAAAATTAATAAATAAACAAGTTTATTGTTGCATTAGCAATGCCTCGCCGGTACTTTCGAGCAGCTCACTTTGTTTGCTTACTGTCTCTGTCTCTTCTACTGTCTTTCCTTTTCTAAGCTCGCGCTCGGCTCGAACCCTAATGTAAACACAGATTCGACAACGGTACTCGATAAGAGCACTGCTTTGCCCCCGAAATCTGTGCATTCATCGAGGTTTTACTGTAATTAGTCAGAACACCGTGCAGTAATTACTGCAAAATTCTCAATACTTCGACGAACTTCAGACGTCCGACTACAGACGTTTAAAGAAAATACATTTGACGATTCTCAAAGTACATTTCCGCTGATTATTAACATCAATCTCGACGCGATAAAACCGTAAATTGGCACGTCACGGAGAAAGAGAACGTAACAGCACTCTTGCTACTCGATCGGACTTTCAGAGCGAAATGGAGGACGTAATGGAAGATGTATTACCAGAAAGGGTAGAATTAGAAGTCGAGGCAAAAGTTGAACCCGCGAAAGTAGTGGCAGAGGGAGAAATTCCATCGGCAGAAATTGCCGCGGATACAATAGAAACGGCGGAAAAAGTGGAGGAAGCAGGGGTGGAGGGTGAGGCAGTAATGGCGAGAGAAGTCGTCAGAACTGAAGTTACCGGGGAGCCGATAACCGAGGAAAAGGAGGTGATCGATTACGAAGAGAAAAAGGTGGATGAGGCCAAAGACGTGGAATATCCGACGGAAGCGGATGTAAAGGACTTTGAGATTGCCGAAGAGGAAACACGAAGACTGGAGGACATAGAAAGAGAAGAAGAAGCTAAACTTGAGGAAGCGGAAGAAGTTAAAGTACCTGACGCGGAAAGTGATGAAGTTAAGCTTGAAAAGGTAGAAGAAGTTAAACTAGATGACGTGGAAAGAGAAGAAGACGCTGAACTTAAAAAAGTAGAAGAAGAAGTGGTTGAACCTGAGAAAGCAGAAGAAGAAGAAGCTAAACCTGAGAAAGCAGAAGAAGACGAAGCTAAACCTGAGAAAATAAAAGAAGGAGAAGCTAAACCCGAGAAAATAAAAGAAGAAGAAGTTGAAGTAGATGACGTAGAAAGAGATAAGGAAATTGAGCTTGCAGAAGTGATAAAGGAGGAGCCAGTTAAGCTGGATGATGCAGAACCAGAAGAAATCGCAGAAATTGAAGAGAAAATAGTAGAAGAGGACCAGAAAGAAATACCAGTGGAGATTCTCACAGAAGTCGAGCCTGAATTAGAAGAAGCAGTCGATGAAGTTAAAGAAATACCTGTGGAGGAAGTAGAAGAGGAAGCTGATGAGTTATTATCAAAAGAAGAGGACTTAGAAATCGCAAAGGTAGAAGAACCTGAAGAAAAGGAACCGGTCGTCGAGGAAGAAGTACCAGCTGTTGAAAAAGAAATACCAGAAATAGAAGAACCGATCGACAAAGCGGAAATTCCTTCAGAAATCACAGAAGTGGAGGAATTACCAGACGAAGAAGTTGAAGTAACTGAGAAGCCTGAAGAAGAAATCGTCGAGGTACCAACTGAAGAAGAAGAACCATTATTATTGGAAAAATTGGAGGAAGGTGAAAAAGAAGTGGAACCTGTAGCAGAAGAAGAAGTGCCAGAACCGGAAGTGTTAGAACCTGCAGAAGAAGAGATCCCGGAAGTTGAAGTAGAGGAAGAAATGAAAGAAGAAGTAGAACCAATGGAAGAAGAGCCGACGGAACTTCCAGAAGGGGAAAGGTTACTGGAGGAAGAGATAATTGCCTCGAAGATTGAAGAGGAAGTAATAGAAGAGCCGGAGGAATTCCCAGAGGAGCTGCCGAGACTGATCGATCCAGATCTAGTAGCTAAACCATATCTCGCAATTGCGGATATCGAAGTGGAAGAGGAACTTCCTCCCTGCGTTTGCAAGCCTGTCATTTGTCCTGTGGTTGGTAGCAATTATTTAACCCTATTCTTTCCATTAGAATTCCCTCAAAATTCATTTTCCAATTTACTTCAATTTTCTACATTTATTCCATCTCTTTCTATTCAAGTATTCTACTTAGTTGAAAAGTAAAAAGGAACTAATTCCGAACGTACTGTTTCTCTTCATAGCAAAAATATCGATTGTCATTCCTCCCGTAAACAATAACCTTCCAGTATTGTTTCTAGCTGCATGTATTACTTTCACGAGCATGGTGAATTTCTGAGGAGAAAGAATTATACGAGTTTTATAGATTTTAATTCCATTTTTAATCGGTCGTTGCTCGTTGATCTAATTTTTCAAAGTTGTTCCTGTCTCAAGAGTTTCTTTGTAGATAGTAAATTAAGCAGTATGAGATTAATTTATTGTAACAGTTAGTGAATGTTATTTATCGAGTGACATTAAGAAAGAGTTGTCTGCGATAATTCTCGAAGGAAAGAATCTAGAACGAAGTCGTTGCGAAAAGGTCACGGTCGCCAAAAGTGTCTCTTACGTGTTCGGCCGTCGACACTTCCCTCTCTCTATGGGATATCTGGGTCGTAGAGTGGGGAGATAGCAGAGAATGGTGAGGCAAAGGCAACAATAGATTATGACATGGATAAGGAGTAGCTTTGTTAGCTGTAGACATGAAAATTTAAGAAGGATTTAAATAATTTTCAATATTTTGGGATAATAACAATTTATGCTGAAGGTATATTTTAGATTTTTAGATAATCGACTTAAGGTGTTACAACACAGTTCGCTAGAAGAATGAGTGGCCTTTGAGTCACAGAAAAGTAGAAATTTCAGAGAATAGACAAATTACGGCGAGTGTTTAATTGTCATTATATTGAAATACTTAATATTAAAGGTATATTTTAGATTTTTAGATCAATCGACTTAAGTCATTAAAACACACTTCGCTAGAAGAATGAATGACCTTTGAGACACAGAACAGTAGAAATGTCAAAGAATAGACAAATTATGGGGAGCGTTTAATTTTTATTATATTGAAATAATTAATATTAAAGGTATATTTTAGATTTTTAGATCAATCGACTTAAGTTGGAAAAACACTGTGCACTAGAAGAATGAATAAGCTTTGAGGCACAGAAAAGTAGAACTTTCAGAGAATAGACAAATTACGGCGAGTGTTTAATTGTCATTATATTGAAATAATTAATATTAAAGGTATATTTTAGATTTTTAGATCAACCGACTTAAGTTGGAAAAACACAGTGCACTAGAAAAATGAATAAGCTTTGAGGCACAGAAAAGTAGAAATTTCAGAGAATAGACAAATCATGGGTATTGTTTAATTTTCATTATATTGAAATACTTAATATTAAAGGTATATTTTAGATTTTTAGATCAATCGACTTAATTCATTAAAACACAATTCGCTAGAAGAAGAAATGTCCTTTGAGACACAGAAAAGTAGAAATGTCAGAGAATAGAAAAATTATGGGTAGTGTTTAATTTTCATTATATTGACATAATTAATACTAAAGGTATATTTGGGTTTTTAAATCAGCCGACTTAAGTCATTAAAACACATTTCGCTGGAAGCATGAATGACCTTTGAAGCATAAAGAAATAAAATTTGTAGAGAATAGGCAAACTATGAATTATAATCAATTTTCATTATTTTGATATAGCAATTTATACGAAAGGTGTACTTTGGATTTTTTGACAAGTTGACTTGAGTCATTAAATCGCAGCTAGTTAGACGAATTCTTTTTAGAGAATAAACAAATTATGGGCAGCATTTAATTTTTATTATTTCGAAATAACAATTTATGCTAAAGATATATTTTGCATTTTTGGACCAGTCGTCTTAACACTTTGAAGCACAGGTAGTTCGAAGGACGAATGACATTTTTAAGGATAACAATTCATGCACAGGATTTAATTTTGAACGATTAATAGACTCATTTTTGAAATAATGAATCAATTTTCATTATTTAGAGAAGACAGGAAGTTACTCTGAGCATTGAACTTAGATTACTTAGACCAACGAGCAATTACTAAATTCAAAAGAATCTTCGCTCACAAACAATAACAATAATTAATATAATTTCACAACCTCAATTATACATTACCTCTTACCACAAAAATCCTACTTCACCTTCACAATTACCTCACCCTACATCCATCACGTCGAACCTTCTCCATGTAACAAACACCAAACAAATTTTCCCGCCATACAATAAATCTCCCATTATCAGCCCCAGCCAACTGAACAAAAGAAGATCGAAATCACGCAAACCGAGACAATCATTCACACCGAGACAACCCAAATAATCACCCAAACGGTCTCCAACATCGCCACACAGACCCTTCCAGCCCAAAGGATCATGAAACGCATCGAGCATCCACCTTTGACCCAAACAACCACCATCGACCAAGAATCCGAAGTCCCCGAACGTCTCTCGTTCTACAAAAAACTCCTGAAGGACCAAGCAACGATCACAACAATCACCACAAGTGCTCAAACAGACAAACCCCCCGGACATCGAGGTCCTTTGCATCCACCGGAAACATTCCGATCCTTGAGAGTCCCTGGAACCTCCAGATTCGATCAGGAAGAAGAGATGAGATCCATCAGTTACAGGAAGTTGCATGAAAAGCCAAAGCCACTGTGTAGCTGTTGCTTCTGTGGCAAAGTAGCTGCGCCGTTGCCAATGACTCATCGTGAATCACCGTCTACTTTGAAGAATCTTCCTGGTTCGACGCACAGGAAGATGTTATGCTCGGATTGCAGAACCAAGAGACTCGAGAAGGGCAGTTCGGAGGTTGCAGAGAGGTCACGGAAGGTCGAGAAGCCTTGCTGCGATCGTGAAGTGTGCACGGTTATGGCGTGCATTCAGACCTTCAGCTCTACGAAGAGAAGAGTCAGAGAGAAGAAGGATCAGAGCTGCATGGCGAAGATTGCTAAACGGAAGGATGAGGTTCGAAGGAAAGAGGAGGATCGACGGAAAGACAGGGTTCCAACGTACGACGAGGTTCGCAGAAAGGAGGAGGATCAAAGGAGAGACAGGTTACGAGAGGAGGATCGAAGGAAAGAGGGGAAGAAAATCGAGAGGGTGCCGGAGAAGGGGGTGGATGAGGGGGAAATGGAAAAGGATCTCTTCGAGGACTGTATTTGCTTCGACACAATAGGAAACGACGAATCGGCGATGCAGAAGAAGCTAAAATGCACGTGTGGGGATTCTGATTGATTTGCATATTCAATCCGAGCCGCTGAGAGGTGGCGGAGTTTTATGAAACGTTGCATCGGGGAATTGCTGGTGAGTGAAATGTTAACCTGGGGATGTTTCGGATCCTCTGTCGAATGGGTTCTTGATATTCTCACGATGAAATATCCGCGGTGCGGGATTTTAGAAAATGTTGAACGGAAACTTTACGATTCCTTCGTTAAATGGAAATTTTAAATTGGATATCTTAAATCATAATGCAACAGGTAGACTCAATTCGCGTTAAAAGTTTGACTTTGAGCGAGCAACGTGCAAGCAGTTGCCTCAAGGAAGCCTTCGTTGCTCGAAGTTTATAAGAATTTTATTAGGTGCTGCTGAACTCAAGAAATGTTAATCAGTTTTCAAATCTTAACGCTAGAATCTACCAAGACAGTCAAAATGACTGGTTGCTTATTTTTTCGAAAATTCTCAAAGTTTATAAGGGAGCTTTAGAGTAGAAATTCTACGTCCGTCTTATAAAATATAAATTATTAAATTAACACTAAACCTATTAAGTCGGTCAAAACAACGGGTTTCTTATTTTTTTGAAAAATTCTCAAAGTTTATAAGGGAGCCTTAGAGTAGAAATTCTGCGTCCATCTTATAAAATATAAATTATTGAAGTAACACTAAACCTACTAATTGTAAGTCGGTCAAAATGACATTATATTTTAATATAAATTATTGAAGTAACACTAAACCTACTCAGTCGGTCAAAATGACTTTATATTTTAATATAAATTATTGAAGTAACACTAAACCTACTCAGTTGGTCAAAATGACTGGTTTCTTATTTTTTCGAAAAATTCTCAAACTTTATAAGGGAGCCATAGAGTAAAAATTCTACGTCCATCTTATAAAATATAAATTATTGAATTAACACTAAACCTACTAAGTCGGTCAAAATGACTGGTTGCTTATTTTTTCGAAAATTCTCAAAGGTTATAAGGGAGCCTGAGAGTAGAAATTCTACGTCCGTCTTATAAAATATAAATTATTGAATTAACACTAAACCTATTAAGTCGGTCAAAACGACGGGTTTCTTATTTTTTCGAAAAATTCTCAAAGTTTATAAGGGAGCCTTAGAGTAGAAATTCTGCGTCCATCTTATAAAATATAAATTACTGAATTAACACTAAACCTATTAAGTCGGTCAAAATGACTGGTTTCTTATTTTTTCGAAAAATTCTCAAAGTTTATAAGGGAGCCATAGAGTAGAAATTCTACGTCCATCTTATAAAATATAAATTATTGAAGTAACACTAAACCTACTAATTGTAAGTCGGTCAAAATGACATTATATTTTAATATAAATTATTGAAGTAACACTAAACCTATTAA